>JAKFHU010000353.1:0-2400000 GCA_023783475.1 Daubentonia madagascariensis | reverse complement strand
AATTTGGAATAGTATCAAAAGTTTATGGCTGGGTGCAGTGGCTCGTGCCTGTAATCGCAGCACTTTGGGAGGATGAGGTGGGAGGATCACTTGAGGCCAGGAGTTCAAGGCTGCAGTGAGCAGTGATCTTGCCACTGTACTCCAGCCTGGGGGACAGTGCGAGATCCTGTCTCTGGGGGAAGAAAAAGTTTTCCAAAATGTGCATACCATTTGATTCAGTTGATAGGTGATCTGATTTTTTTTTCAGTATTGAAAATAAGTTTGTGACTCATACTATAAATTGATCATCACTTATTTGCTTTTCTTACTACCTACATTAGGGCAGTAGTGTGTCTCTTGCCTTGTTGCTTAATTAACAGCCAATAAACCAGTCATTCAGCTAGTATTTATTCTTGTCAGCTAATCAGCACACATTTATAGATTTAGCAGCGTTAATTATTCCTGCACAAAATAATGTACCATAGGTTCTTTTATAAAATCCCATAGAGTATCTATAATGTTTTTAAACAATTGAAATGATTTTATTACATGTACATATTTTTTCTGATTAAAAACAGGATATATACACACACACACACACACTGTTTTGTTTTTTTTTTTTTTTTGAGACTGTCTCTCTCTGTAGCCCTGGGTTGAGTGCAGTGGCATCATCGTATCTCACTGCAACCTCAAACTCCTGTGGGCTCAAGCGGTCCTCCTGCCTCAGGCTCCTGAGTAGCTGGGACTACAGGTGGCGCCAGGACACCCAGCTAATTTTTCTATTTTTAATAGAGACGGGGGTCTTGCTCTGGCTCAGGTTGGTCTCCAACTCCTGAGCTCAAGCAGTCGTCCCGCCTTGGCCTCCCAGAGTGCTAGGATTACAGGCATGAGCCACTGAGCCTGGTCTTAATTTTATTTTTTACTTATTGTTACTGTCTTACTATGTCAATAAATACAGGTTTATGCTCCTCATTTTAGTGACTGTGATATTGCATTATATGGTTGTACCATGATTTATCTAACCAATCCCTTATTGGCAGAGTTTTAAGTTTTTTTTTTTTTTTGGAGACAGGGTCTGCTCTGCCTCCCAGGCTAGAGTGCAGTGGCGTTATCATAGCTCACTGCAATCTCAAACTCCTGAGCTTGAGTGATCCTCCTGCCTCAGCCTCCCAAGTAGCTGGGACTACAGGCATACATCACCACACCTGGCTAATTTTTCTATTTTTTTTTTTGTAGAGTCCGGGTCTCACTCTTCTCAGGCTGGTCTTGAACTCCTGACCTCAAGCAATCCTCCCACCTTGGCCTCCCAAAGTGCTAGGATTATAGGCGTGAGCCACCACGCCTGGCCTATACTAATATTTTGGCTATGCATCATGTGTATTGTGTGTTTACTTTTTTAGAATAAATTATAAAATAGATTTGCTGGATCAGATTGTGCACATTTTAAGGGCTTTTGATATAAGTAGCCATTTTTTTTAAAAAAGGTTCCTACTAGTTTGCATTCCCACCAGTAGTATTTGAAAATGTTGAAATGTTGAAAATGTTCTTTTCCCTATATCCTTTCCTATGTGGTGTTCTATCATTATTATTTTTGCTTATCTGGTTGGCAAAACTGTTATCTCATATTTGCATTTTTTATTATTAGTAAAGTTGAATATCTTTTATGTGTTTATTGGCTATCTGTATTTCTTTTGTAAATTTATCTTTCTTTGCTTATCTTTCTATTAAAGTGTTATTTATCTGCTTTTATTTTTAAAATTTATGCATATAATTATATACAAATATTACCTTTACTCTTTTTAATTGTTCTATTTTAGGATAACATTTCTCAAGAACTGAGACTTATGGAGCACTTGTAACCTGAGGTAATCATCAGAATGTGTATCATTCTTCAGATTTTTTAGACCTATGGAGGATCCATGAATCTGCTACACTTTAGAATTAGAGAACTGCTATTTTGGGGAAATGAAAATTCTTTAAATAAGATCTGGATTCTGCCTGTTTTCTTTTTGTCTCACTGAATTCCATTGTTTTTTCCCTTCTTTTAATAATCATAAACTACAATCTTGCTATGTTAAGATTGTCTTTCTGCAGCTTAATGTAATAGATTTTACAAAAGTGTCTTGAAATGTGGTAGTTTTGATGTCATAGTACATGAGGAAGTACTTTTAAAAGAAGGTGGGAAGCCTCACTTGCAAATGAGGCAAAAAGAGTAATTGAGAGGAAGGCAAATAAAATAGATGGAGTAGGCAGAAGTATGAGGCGGCATTTCATCCAGTTTTAAAAACCCAGTGAGGTATTGCTCAGTTTCTTCCTCAAGTCTTGGGTGTTAGTTTTCTTTGAACCATTAATTTGAAACTTATAATGGCTTGAAAAATAGATTAGTCTAAATGAAATTTTTGAAATTCTTGGTATTATATACATACTCAGTAGGGAGCAATATTCTCTTTAATTTTGTTTTTTAGTTGCAAGCCAGATGAACATGCTGCATAAGCTGTAAACTACAAAGATTGAATTTACGTGGATGTTTTAAAACTGTAATCAAATAAAGCTTTCAGGAGTTATTTTACATATATTTAATGATATGCATAATTATTACTGTGCTGCATGGTAATTAAGCTTAAATATGTTTTTAATTATGGTTAATATTAGTTTTCTATAGCCAGACCTTAACATTTCTGGGGCCAACCTGAAGGAGGAAAAAAATATGGCAGGCCAAGAAGTTGTCGCAGAAATCTCTGATGTAGAACATAGTGAGATTTAGGCTTTTTGAGCAGGGATTGCTCATAACCTTAGTTTCCCTGATTCTAGAGGCCACAGACTTTCCTTTTCCCTTCTACCACTCAAGACCATCTGCTAGAGGGAGAAATTGGGAAGATTCAGCAACCGTTTTACTTTCTCCAAATAGTTTTCTGCCTGGTAACTGATACTTGGGATATAGAGGTCCCAGTCATTGACAGTCAATGCACGAAGAACAGTTTCTTTTCCTCCTTAAGCCAAACTGGTTCCAGATCTCAAGGGGTAAGCTATCCTGTTAACCTGGGTCTCTGAGAATTCTGCACCTGAATTTCTCATCTTTTCCCCACGTAGGCTTTCCACAACAAACACAAGAATATCCAATGCATATGAAACAAAATCAAATAAAAAACAAAATTCATGTCATTACTAAACCAAATCAAAATGTGATAGCTTAGAATTTGCTTTTTTTTCCTACCAGACCTGCCTTTCCTACCACCCATACCCTCCCAGCCCTGGAAAGGTAGGGGCAAGTCAGAAATTCTAAAGCTCAATGGAAATGATAACTGGGAATTATTCTTATTTCTGCTGTGACTTGTTAGGGATGATTTCTGTTCTCTGTGCAGTCTAGCTGTGTGATATGGCCATTTGTTGGTTAAATGTTTCTAATTCAAGGGCTATATCTATGGTATTAAATTTTTGCACAATCTAAAAAGATGATGTAATGTTGGGAAATATTCCTGGAGTTACTTTTATAACCTTCTATTTGTCAGTTCAGTATTGGTTAATAGAGGTAGCATTTGTATCAGCTGTAATTCAGTAATAAAAATGTCTAATGTTGATACTGCATAACCATTTGTAAAGTACTTTTGCATACATTTCTCATGATTCACTTAATACATGATCCCTGTGAGAGAGGTGGTATTGGAATCATTTTCAGCAAGAAAAATTCTGGATTCAAAGAAATTAAGTAATATGTTTAAATTCACACAGCTTGTAAGAGGCTTGAATCTATATCTTTTGGTTTATTTTTCAGACCTCTTTCACAGATGCCTTCTGCCAAATCAATTAATTTAAAAATATACATTAAGGATTAAAACACATATAATTCCATGATTGTAGCTCTGAGTTGGGTAGTGCATAGGCAATATATATAACCAAAGTGTTGTACCCTCATAATACTCTGAAATTTAAAAAAAAACACATATAATAAATTTTAAATTCAATAATTTAGGTTATAAGTATAATTGATATCATTTAAACAAAATTTAGGACAACAGCATAAGAATTTTTCAAAATGGATCAGTTACATCTTGTGACAAGTGAAAAATTGCCATCATAGATGGGAAGTTAACGTATTCTATAAGCAAGGGAAGAAAATTAAATTTGCCTTTAAATGCTGTGTAAGGATTATTTTAGTATATCTATAACAGGAATGATAAAGTAGAAAAATGATATTATATCTTTATGAAGTGCCCATGTATTTTTATCTGTTTGGTCAGTATGATATCTCTCATCAAAGGTTTTAATATGAAGTCCACAGTATTTTGAGAGGAAATGACTAATTTCTCCCATTTTTTAAATAATACTTTTCAGATATTTCAATTAAAGGAAGAAATAGCTCTTCTCCTAAGATGGAATCTGTTGTTTGGGAATGTGGTTGATCAACTTGATATGTTGGCCAGATGTGCCCTATGTAATAAAATGAAAAGAAGAGACAAGATGATGTCATTTTCCCATATTGTGAAACCAAAAACAAATGCCTTTTGTGAGACCAAGCTAACGAACCTCTGACAGTGCAAAGAGTATTTAACTATTTGAAGAACTTAATAGTAAGATATAGAAGAAGTACTTTCAAGCCGAGACCTGCAGGTGTGTAAAGATCTAAAGTACATATTGAGTAGACCCTGATCATCTGAATCTCATTCAGATCCAGGAAGGATGGCTATGAGTTGGATCGTCTTCTATCTTTGGCCCTTGACTATGTTTGTGGGGCATATAGGTGGGCACAGTTTGTTTTCTTGTGAACCTATTACCTTGAGGATGTGCCAAGATTTGCCTTATAATACTACCTTCATGCCTAATCTTCTGAATCATTATGACCAACAGACAGCAGCTTTAGCAATGGAGGTAAGACTTGATCTATTCTTTGACAATTCTTAGAAAATGACTCTTATATTGTCCTGTCAACTAATTTTGTGAATGTGTTTGATAAACAACAGGAAAAGAATATGCTATTTTAAACAATATCTTGTACATTTAAGGATTTATATATTTTGGTTCAGATACTAATAGACTGAAGGATTTATGTTTGGGGAATGTTACTCTTGGCTTATTTTTTAGACATTATACTTTTCTAAAGAAATTTGAAACAGTGAAACATGGGTGATAATAGCCATTCAGAAGTTTAAAATTGTCCAAGTTATGATATGATTACATCTTTTCTGTTATTTGGCTAATGAAAAACTTTACATAAAGAGTAGAATATATTATTATTCACAATTCAGTCATTAAGTATAATATATGATTATACTTATATATAAAATATGTGATTTTTAAAAAATGAGTTATTTTGTTCAACCTTTTGGTTTAGAGCTTTTTTTTTTTTTTTTTTTGAGACAACAGTCTCACTCTGTCACTTGGGCTAGAGTGCAGTGGTGTCATCATAGCTCACTGCAACCTCAAACTCCTGGGTTCAAGCAATCCTTCTGCCTCGGCCTCCCAAGTAGCTGGGACTACAAGCACATGCCTTTTCGTCCTGCTAATTTTTCTATTTTTTAGTAGAAATGTGGTCTTGCTCTTGGGCAAGCTGGTCTCAAACTGCTGAGCTCAAGCGATCCTCCCACCTTGGCCTCCCAGAGTGCTAGGATTACAGGCATGAGCCACTGCACTCAGCCTCGAATTTTCTTAAATACTTAAAATGATTTCTTGTCCATACCATGTTCTTATCAATTTAAGAATAACTCCCATGCAATGAAGAATTTTTTGTCATGTGAATTATCCATTCTTGATCTCTCAGAATTTTATGAAAATTTCTTGCCTTATTTGAATTTTTCTAATGGTAATTCTTCAGGCACTTCTTAATGATTTTACTTTAGAAACAATGACAAATTAATGGATACAGTTAATAATAGGTTTAAATAAGTGTGTATATGTGTCTATAATGGTTTCAGAATTGAGGACAAGGATATGTTTACCAGATAAGAACAGAGAGGCAATAAACAGTGGCTGTAAAGAGCACAGGCTTTGAGGTTAGACCAACTTGGGTTTCCATTCTAGCTGCAACGCTTTCTAGCTGTATTACTCTGGCCAAGTTATGTGAATTTTCTCACCTTACTTTCCTTGCTTATAAAATAGAGCTAATAATATTCGCAGAGGCTTTTGTAAGGTACAAAATGAAAATACATGTATAATGTACTTGGCACATAGTAAGTACTCTGTAAGTGATAGCTTTTACCATGTGTCCATATTCTCATATTAATGTGGTTATGTAATTTAGAGAGAAGGTTTTATACTTTAGTTTTTAATCCATTTTTATAGTGCTTTCAGCAAACGGAAACCTATGTATTTTGGAATTCTTCATTTTGTAGTAAAACTCAAAGGTTCATTACTTTGAGGTAGACTAGCATAAATCCTTCTGGGAAAATTTGTAGAAAGATTATTATTCATAGATTTTGAAATGGAGGAGTATCATATATTTCAAGTATTTGAAAATACTATAGAGATTGAACAAAATATTTTCTGCTCTTCCTCTGACTATACAAGGTCTAACTGATAGATTTGGTATAGACTGTCAGATTAGAATATGTGAAAATAGGTATTCGTTTAATACAGTAAGTTGGTTCCAGGCATGGTATTCTTTGCTATGTATTAAAGCTATTGATTTTCTCATAAAATTTGAATTAGAAATACCTTTATTTCTGGCATCATTGTAAGTCATAACTCCTTTGGAAAGCAAATAAGGTAGTAAGAAGCAAGTCATTAAGATGTTTGTACTGTCTTGGGTTCAACTTTTGGCTCTGCCAGGTAGGAGGTTTAAGATTTTGGACAAGTTACTTAACATTCCTGATCTTTGTTTTCCTCATTTGTGAAAAGGCAGTAATAACAAAAAACAAAAATACCCTGAAGGGCTGTTGGGATTAAATGAGTGATTTATAAAGTAGCTAGCACAATGCATGTTACACATTAGGTGATTCGCAAATGTTTATTCTATTCCAAATTCCATTTCTAAATTACCTAAAGGAAAGTACTAGAAAGATGTATTTGCGCCAGTGAACTTGCATCCCTGGTTGTAGGTTCATGGGACGTATTTGTAACGATAACATGGTAGACTCTCTCTACCCTCTTCCCAAATATGCCAAGTAGTTTAGATATTTTAGTGGCAATGGAGTTACCTCTGTTTAAATTTCAGACTTTCTAGGGAAAGCACCTAAGTGAGTAATAGTTTCTAAGAGAAGGCTCTAGTGACTTGAAGTAATGTTGGGGATAGTTGCTTATTGCACGGTTGTCATATCAGGGCAGTGATGCCACTGACAAAAAGAATCATTAGTTACAGCTTGAAAGTGTAAAGTTTCTGTAATAGCAAAAGACATGGAAACTCAGCAGACAACACAGCATGCTCAGAGCTGCTGCCGATACCTTCCACCTCTATCCCTCTACTGATCCAGGAGCAAGTAATTGGAGCAGACAATCCCAGCACATTCTTGAGTGTTCACTGTGAGACTGGATGAATTGAAAGGCAATTTCCTAGTTATAGCATCTTTCAGCAGGCCCAGGTGTTAAGCCTCCCTTCCTTTACTGATGTTTGGTGAGTTAAAATGAGCCTGGAACAGAATGGTATATGGGCAGTAAGCTGGGTTTGCCAAGGATGACAAAAAGTGCAGAATCTGGGTTGTTTTAAATTTAATTCTTCACAATCAACAAATTGAATGTCCTTGGCATTGTGTCTAGAGAGTTCCTAGTCTGTACTTTCATTGAAATTGGGACATGTTTAAATGAATGGGATAAGTGTCAATTCATTAAGTTGGAAAAGAAAAGAAGGTCCTTGCTAATATGTTTATTTCTCTATCCCTACCTTCCAAATCACGAGTATCTATACACTAACACCCACGTTAAATTTTTCTAAATTGTTAACTTGATGTTTCTTTTTTCCCCCTGAGTATCAGTGGCTTTTGACAGGAGAAAAATTTCCTCATTTCTGAGTTTTCTAAGCCATTTTGAGCTGTCCAGGTTGCTAAGTAAATTTTTGGGAACTGTCCAGCATAGAGCAATAATCAAAAAATTGTCAGTAGCTATCTTTACTGAGCTACATATTATCAGGTGTTTATGACTCTAGTTGGTAATAAAAGAGATCTTGGCAGGCCTTACCCCCAAACTGAATAATTAAACCAAATTGGATAGGAAGGGAACAGGTTAGTGGAAGAAGCACTAGAATAGGGATAGGAGACTTGTGTTCTGTCACTAACTAGTTTTGAGGCCTCTTTGTGTTGGTTTCCTCTAGGATGTGAATTTTTCTCCTGTCCATTTTATAGGGCTATTGCTAAGATCAAATATTGTTAAGATCTTTATATTAAAGAACTTCCTAAAGATAAAGAGCTGTGTGAATACTGTGTGCCTGTCACCCTGTTTTGTTTTTTTTTTTAGAAACTAGCCCTACATAGGAAAATCAGAGGAAAAACTCCTGGGATGGTTTGTGTTTGCCTCCTTTTCAATGTTTTCCTTTGTCGTTTTTATTAAAAATTTTCTATTAAGGTTTTCTTCTAGTGGGAGCATGGGAAGCTGGCAGTGGGATAGAGCCTAGTGGGAACACAGAGCCTAAAAGCCTGAATGTCCTTGGAATCTTTTATGGTTCATTAAGAACAAAGTATGTTCGAACTAGTCTCCCAGTTATCCAAACTCATATGTTAGCTTTTTTTTTTTTTTTTCTCTTTTTGAGACAGTCTCGCTCTGTTGCCCAAGCTAGAGTGCAGTGGCATAATCATAGCTCACTGCAGCCTCGAACTCCTGGGCTTAAGCTGTCATCCTGCCTCAGCCTCCGGAATAGCTGGGACCACAGCCATGCGCCCCCACGCCCAGCTAATTTTTTCTATTTTTAGTAGAGAATGGGGTCTCACTCTTGATCAGGCTGGTTTCCAACTCCTGACCTCAAGCGATCTTCTCACAGTGCTGGGATTACAGGCATAAGCCATCGTGCCCAGCCCATATTTTAGCTTTTTATTTAGAAAAAATTTTTATTATATGAATTTTCAGTTATATACAGATATAGATAGAATAACATAATGAATGCCATATACCCTTCATCCAGCTTCAAAAATTACTAACTCATAGCTAGTTTTGTTTCATTGTGACTGCATGTAAAACTTTGAAGCAGATGCCAGATAGCAAAATTCTGTCCGTAAACATTTTGGTATATATCTCTAAAAAGTAAGGTCTCTTTCAAAATATATAAACACAATACCTTTATAACTTCCTCACTATCATCAAGTATCAAATTAATGTTCGAATTACCCTTGAGTGTTTCACAGTTATTTTGTATTGGCTTTTTCAAACCAGGGTTCATGCATTGCATTCAATTAGTGTGTCTTGTAAGTTGCTTTTAATTTATAGATTTTTCCTTCCCTTTTCTTTACCCCTTTTTTCCTGTAATATATTTGTCCTATAGAGTTTCCATAGGCTTTATTTTGCTGATCGCATCCCTGTGGTGTTGTTTACTATGGTCCTGTCTCCTTTATTTTTTTGTAAATGTAAACAGTCAATGTAGAGACTTGAGTAGATTCTGGTTTGTTTTGGGGTGTGCTTTTTTTGCGGGGTGGGGGGGGGCGGGGAGAATACTTTATAGACAGTGTAACATACTCCTGCCAGGAGGCACATAATATCAGATTGTTACTCTTTTTATAATGTTAGCAGCCATTGATGATTTCCTAGATCAATAATTTTACTAGGGGTTTTCAAAATGGTGATATTCAAATTCAGTCTTTCTTCATTTCTCAGATGGAATACTTTATAAACATAAACTTCCTCTCAACTATTGGTTACTCTCATGTGCAGTTTATATAAGAAAGACAGGATAAACACTTGCTCATTCCTCTTTATTTGTTTTTAGAATAATGAGTTGATTCCCAAGCATCCTCCCAAGGTGGCCAATGAGATTTTTTTTTAAGATTCATTATTAACTCATGGATTAACATATTGATGTGTTTTTAATCTGTCACAGTTATTCTTATTGGGGCTCAAAATGTTCCATCTTTGGTAGTAGGAGTCTCTACATGGTAGCTTCTGAGTGTTTTTGACAGGTCTTTTGCTTTCTGGTATGATCCAAGTTCACTTCATAACATTCTGCCTCAAACCTTTAATCATCAATTTCTTTAGGGAGCACTGGTTCCTTTTAATTGGAAATGATACTTAGAGACTACTATTTGTATGCTAAGCCTGTTGATACTAGATTAGTCATTTTTAGACCTTTTCATAGAGTGAGGAAAATTTTTTTTTTTAGAGAAAATCCTCATGAATTTATACTGATAGTTTCAAATAATATGGCAAGGTTTTTATTTAACATCTTTAAATTTATTTTGATTTCTCTTTGAAGCTTTATTCTACACATAGTATTATGTAGTTTCAGAATAATAGTAGTAATATTATTATTAACAATATGATTACTGAAGGCAGTTTAAGATTTGTTTGTACTTCTTTTTGTCCTTAGGGATGTATCTCACTAAGGATGTACAGTCAAATTATTGTGTTTTAAAGTCACTTAAATACTTTTTCTCCATGTAGTTAAACTCCATGCACAGTTAGGTTCATATGTTTCATTTTGATTTTGAGGAATGACTTTAAAAGAATTTTTTTATTTAGCTGGGCATGGTGGCTCATACCTGTAGTCCCAGCTTCCTGGGAGACTGAGGCAGGATTGCTTAAGCCCAGGAGTTTGAAACCAGCCTGGGAGACATAGTGAGACCCCATCTCTATTAAAAAAAAAAAAGAAAGAAAAAAAATTAAATTTTTAAAATTTAAATTTATTTTATACTTATATTTTAAAAGTTTATGTGTAAAACAAGGTACATTCAGAGAAGTCTAGTTTCTATCCTCCTCATTTCTACCTTGTTCTTTCCTTCCCCCTAAAGGTAGCCATTTTAAAAAGTTTTTATCTTTCCATTAAAAAACCTTAAATATAAATACAGCATTTATATAAAATGTTGATGTAATAGCTATCTATATACTATCTATACTTTTACCACTTTTTGGATGCAGTGTCATATTGTTTGTACCCCACTGCAACCTCAAACTCCTGGGCTCCTTTTTTTCACTTAATGATATATCTTGGACATTCCATAGTAGCATTTATAGATATTCTTCATTTAAAAAAATTTTTTAAGTTGTGGTATATATAACAATATATAATTACAATTATGTAAAATAATTACAAATGGATCTCCACAACTTTCTCATCTTCCAAAATTGAAAATCTGTACCCATTAAACAACAAATCAATCCCTATTCGCCCCTCCCCCTAGTCCCTGGCAAACATCAATTTACTTTCTCTGCCTTTGAATTTGACTGTTCTAGGTATTTCATATAAGTGGAATCGTACAGTATTTGTCCTTTTGTGACTGGCTTATTTCACTTAGCATTATGTCGTCAAGGTTCGTCATGTTGGTACCATGTGTCAAAATTTTCTTCTTTTGTTTTGAGACAAAGTCTCCCTCTGTCACCCTGGGAAGAGTGCAGTGGCATCATCATGGCTCACTGCAACCTCAAATTCCTGGGCTTGAGTGATCCTCCTGCCTCGGCCTCCCAAGTAGCGGGGACTGCAGGTGCACACCACCACTCCTGGCTAATTTTTCTATTTTTAGTAGAGATGGGGTCTTGCTCTTGCTCAGGCTGGTCTCGAACCCCTGAGCTCAAGCGATCCTCCTGCCTCAGCCTCCCAGAGTGCTAGGATTACAGGCATGAGCCACCACCCGCTTGGCCCATTTTCTTCTTTTTAAAGGCTGAGTAATATTCCATTGTATGTATATACCACGCTTTGTCTATCAATTT
The DNA here is from genome assembly GCA_023783475.1 of Daubentonia madagascariensis. Taxonomy (NCBI): domain Eukaryota; kingdom Metazoa; phylum Chordata; class Mammalia; order Primates; family Daubentoniidae; genus Daubentonia; species Daubentonia madagascariensis. The sequence continues at coordinate 2,388,249 of JAKFHU010000353.1, read as the reverse complement.
ACCCATCCTTGGACACTTGGGTTGCATCCACCTTTGACTACTATGAATAATGCTTTTGTAAACATGGATGATCAATCTGTTTTCAGTCCTTGCTTTGAGTTCTTTTGAGTAAATACTCAGAAGTAGAATTGATGGATCACGTGATAATTCCATGTTTAATTTTTTGAGAAACTGTCAAGCTGTTTTCCATAGTGGCCGCACCGTTTTACATTTCCACCAGTAACACATAGTGTTCCGGTTGCTTCACATCCTCACTTGTGAAAACATACTTGCTGTTTTCTGTTTTTTTGATAATACTTATCCTAATGAGTAGGAAGTGGTCCTCATTTTTTTATAGCTACATTTTACTTCATTTGGTTGGATATATAATATTTATTCATTCAGTCCCTATTTCTTTTTTTCTTTTCTTTTTTTTTTTTTTTTTTTTGAGACAGAGTCTTACTCTGTCGCCCTGGATAGAGTGCAGTGGGGTCATTGTACCCCACTGGAACCTCAAACTCCTGGGCTCAAGTGATCCTCTTGCCTCAGCATCCTGAGTATCTGGGACTACAGGCGTGTGCCTGGATGCCTGGCTAATTTTTCTATTTTTGGTAGAGACAGGGTCTCACTCTTGCTCAGGGTGGTTTCAAACTCCTGAGCTCAAGCAATCTTCCCACCTCAGCCTCCCAGAGTGCTAGAATTACAGGTGTGAGCCACTGTGCCCAGCCCATTCAGTCCCTATTGATGGACATTTGGTCTGTGCCCTGTCTTTTGCTATTACAAATAGTGCTGCGTGTGTGTTTTTATATTTTTACTAGTATATTTTTGGGATAGGTTCCTAGAAGTATGTGTTACTTTCCTTGATATTGCCAAACCTGTCTATGGGGGTTGTACCATTTTGCATTTCCACTGGAAATGTATGAGAGTACCTGTTGCTTCACAGCTTTACCAGTAGAATATGTTGTCTTTTTTGGTTTTAAACCAATCTGAATAGATGGAAAATGGTGTCTCAGTGATCTTCATTACCTACTTTACAGAAACAAAAACTCCTTCATAATTATTGATACATGGGGGTTCATTATACTATTGGTAAGAATATGAAATTTAGAAGCAGAATAATTCAATTCAAGCCCAAGTTTTGCTGCTTATCAACTATGTGACAATGACAAAGTTACAGTCTCTTTGTGCCATTGTTAGAATGGAAATGGTTATAAGGATATGAGATATGTGAAAATTGCTTTTTAAAATATCAATGCTGGCCGGGCGAGGTGGCTCATACCTTGTAATCCCAGCACTTTGAGAGGCCGAGGTGGGAGGATTACTTGAGGCCAGGAGTTCAAGACCAGCCTGGGCAACATAGTGAGACTCCATCTCTACAAAAAGTTTTTTAAAATTAGCCGGGCGTGATAGTGCACACCTGTAGTCTCAGCTACTTGGGAGGCTGAGGCAGGAGGATTGTTGGAGCCCAGGAGTTGGAGGCTGCAGTGAGCTATGATTGCACCACTGCAGCACTCCAGCCTGGACACAGAGCAAGACCCTGTCTCTTAAAAAAAAAAAAAAAAGTCAGTGCCAACCCTTGTTCAGAGGATCAAATCCAAAGCATGATAGACACTCAAATTGTTCCTATTTATTCTCCTAGCTTCATTACTCTTCAGAATCTCTGTTCATTGCAGTTGCACAGAACTTCTTAGCATTCCTTAAATCTGCCAAGTCTTTGCAAATGCTGTCTCTGCCTGGAAGGCTCTTCCAGTATCCTCTTGGGTGATATCTTACTTAAGTTTTAAGGCCTGGTTTGGATGTTATTTCCTTGTGAAACCTGGGATGCCCAGAAGTTAGTGACTCTCTTATCCATACTTACCAGTATGTTTTATATGTACCTCTGTTTTAGTGTGTATATTATTCTGTTGGAATTGTTTACATTTTTATCTTCCTACAAGAATTTTAACTCCTTGGAAGCAGAGCTTGTCCTTCTTCATCTTTGTATGCCTTACACATATTAACTGCTAAATAAATGTTTGAATTCATGAACTTTATAAACTGTAAATCTCTTAGAGGTGGCAGTAGTCATGATTATATTTAATAGTTTTGGTGCTGTACCTAATCTCTGAATCTCCTGGGGTTGTAAATAGTGGTATGGTTGGTGGGGGTGGTGATGATAATTACAATACTAAGGTTACCACATAACTTTGAACACTAGTATTTTACTTTACTTTTTTTTTTAATCAAAGTGACTTAAAACTTTCAATATTATGTGTTTGCATTTATAAGTAGTGTAATTAAGCAGAGGAATAAAGTAACACAACTTTCCTGTCTCTAGGTCTTTCATGTTCCTTCTGCATGAATACTATCCATCTTTGCTTGTCAAAATTCTGTTGTACTTGATCCATTGTTAAGTAAAAGGTAGTGGATAACAAAACATTATGTATGATATCATCTTGGTTTTGTTAAAAAAAAAAAATGCGTGTTCATGCAGAGTAAGTGATTTGGTAGGATTTTTGCCAAGGCCAACAGTGGTTGTTGCTGAATTCTAAATTCAGGAAATTCTAAACAGTTTATTTGTGTTTTCTATGCTCTTCATTTTTGTTTGTATTTTCTGATTTTTTCCATAGGAAACACATTGTGCTTTTAAAATAGCAAAATTAGTAAAGAAATTTTATTTTTAAAAATCTCAACTGTTCTTTTTTTGTACAGTTCCCATTGTAGGTCCTAAGATTTAGTATTTATTCAACATATTTTAATTGAATGACTACAACGAATGAAGAATTTGATAAAAGCCACAAGATAGACAAAATGCTAAGGGATTCAGAGAGGAGGTTCATGTGTGGAGGGGGTCAGTGAAAGCTTCAAGTTGCAGGTGGTATTTGAATGAACCTTGAAAGACTGATTTTTGTTTTAAGAGAATAGTATAATGTACTCCCATGCAACAGTGACTATTAACATTTTGTGGATAGGCTTTTAAAAAAATGAACTTTCTTTTTATTATATTTATTCTTAGAATTCATGTTTTTAATATTTAGAATACATGTATTATCCAGCAGATCTACTTTCCTATTATTTTTTGTTGAGATTAATATTAATAAGGTAGTTTTCCCTAAACAAACAGTATCTAGTGAAGTGGCTTGGGAAGCCTGTTGTGTGAAGGGGGATACCAGCCAGGAATTAAGCAGCTTCTAAATTGGAAAAGGTACATACAAGCAGTGGAGAATTAATTGCATTTGGTCATTTCTGAGTTTAGGGGAAAAATGGCAGCTTTTGAAAGTTTTAATTGATTTTCTTGTGTGACAAATCACTTTTAAAGGAATACCTTAAAAATACTTGTTTTAAATTAAATTATTAAATGTAGTGGAGTTTGATTTGTAAAGTTTTATCTTCTGAGACAGACCGTAATTCAGAACTGTCCATGAAACTGGAAATATTAAAAGTTTAATTCCTAAAGAAAAGATTTATGGACTGCTCTAGGAACTCTGCTTTGACTTGTGAAGATAAATACGTTCCTGTAGTAATGGCAAACTTCTGCAAACAAACTCACTGAAAGACTACTGGAAAGTATGCTATCATGGGACATTTTTAAAAATTAAGATTTGAAAAAGAAATCTATGGGATTAAAGTTGTTTTTGTAAACCTAGAGGGTTTTTTAAATATAAAATAATTCTTAAAATTTTGGACCTTTTCTCATTAAGCATTGTATTGTTACAAAAAGGGATTTTTAAAAGGTTTTATTTTTAATCACTTGAAGTTATTTTAAAAAGTTCTTTTTGAATAATTTCTTATTCTAATTCGGACCTGAAATAGCTATGAATACCATTTTTGAATTTTCAAGACTGTTTCACATTTGGTTTCACATGTAGTGAATTTAGTCACAATATTCCCAAACCCAGTAGGGTACGGTTTCTATGGTTACCAGACCCTTTGTATAGTGACAAAGGTTGGAATTCTGATTCTCATGAGTCAAATTTTGGCCTTTGACTCTGTCCCTTTTGCACACCCTTGCTAAGCTTGGGCTGTTGCTATGCTTGAAGGCTTGTCAGCTAGCAGGTTCCCATGGTAACAGCAGTGGAAATTTGAAAGAAGAAAGAGAATGGGAGCACAAAGGCTTGGTTGATTTGAATTTGAACAAAGAATGGAAGGTTCCCTGTAGTGTACCTTTGTTGTACAAACCAGAAATTTAATTTTAGAAAGTTACTTTCCAGTTTGTAAACTTCCTATAGCCTGGTCTTGATTTAGTGAACAAAAATCTTACTGTTTAGGGAACTACTCAGTAAGATTCTTTTAAAATTCAATCAGTTAAAGTTCCTTTTTTCTACTTCATACAACTTTAATAGTGTTGCTTATGTTATATAGTCTCAACTTTTCAGTATTCAGTCTACCTTATTTAATATAAATTTTGCTGAGGTTAAAATTTGTTAAGGTTAAAATCAAGGCAATCTGCTTATTTTAAAAGTATTAATATTTTGATTTGTTTTTATGTAACAGCTTTATTGAGACATAATGTGTGTACAATAAACTGCTCATTTAAAGTGTTCAGTTTGGATTTTGACAGAGCCTGTGAAACCATCACCACAATCAAAATATAGAACATTTCCATCACCTCAGAAGCTTCCTTATACCCCTTTGTAGTCCACCCCTCTCTCTACCCACTGCTCCATGCAACCAGTGATCTGCTTTCTGTCATTGTTGATGGATTAGTTTTCATTTTCTAGAACTGCAGTCCCCAACCCCCAGGCTACGCATGGGTATGCTCTGTGGCCTGTTAGGAACTGGGCCGCACAGCAGGAGGTGAGTGGCAATAAGCTTCATCCATATTTACAGCCACTCCGCATTGCTGGCATCACCACATAAGCTCTGCCTCCTGTCAGATCATTGGCGGCATTAGATTCTCATAGAAGTGCTACTGTAAACTGCTCATGCAAGGGATCTAGATGCGAGGGATCTAGGCTGTGGCTCCTTATGAGAATCTAATGCCTGATGATCTGAGGTGGAGCTGAGGCGGTGACGCTAGCACTGGGGAGCAGCTGCAAATACACATTATCATTAGCAGAGAGGTTTGACTGCACAGTAGATGTAATGCACTTGAGTCGTCCTGAAACCATGTCCTGTTCCCCTCTGCCCCTGGGTCTGTGGAAAAATTGTCTTCCATGAAACTTGTCCCTGGTGCCAAAAAGGTTGGGGACCGCTGTTCTAGAATTTTATATAAATGGAATCATACAGTATCTACTTTTTCATGTCTGATTTCTTTACCCAGCGTAATGATTTGGAGATTGATCCATGTTTTGTTTTCCTCTTTAAAAACATCATTCCAAGGTCAGCACAGTTGCATGGGCCTGTGGTCCTAGCTACTTGGAAAGCTGAGGTGGGAGGATCCCTTGAGCCCAGCCCAAGAGTTTGAGTCCAGCCTGGGAAACCTAGCAAGACCTTGTCTTGGGGGGTGGGGTGGGAACAAAACCAAAAAACATTCAACAGTTAAGAACAGAGAATTCGGCAGGGTTCCTCATACCCACCGCATAGGCCTGCTACAGCTCTATTAATTTGCAACTATTCTCTAATCTCTTTTTCAGCTATCATTTATTAATTGTGTTCTATATGCTAACTATTAATAAATCTTTTTATCTATGTTGTTGAGACCATTTTACAGAAGAGGAAAGTAAAGTTTAGAGAGGTTAAGTAGAACAATTGGTTAAGTGCAAGGGCTCTGGATAAGAATGCCAAGGTTTAATTGACTCCTGGGCCTATCTTTGTAGCTGTGATCTTGGACAAGTTACTTAGCTTTTTGTTTTTGAGACAGGGTCTCACTCTGTTGCCCAGGCTGGAGTGCAGTGGTGCCATCATTGCTCTTGGGCTTAAGTGATCTTCCTGCCTCAGCCTCCTGAGTAGCTGGGACTATAGGCACGCCACCATGCCTGGCTAATTTTTTTATTTTCTGCAGAGACGGGGTCTCACTAAGTTGCCCAGGCTGGTCTCGAACTCCTGGCCCTGGCCTCAAGCAGTCCTCCTGCCTCAACCTCCCAAAGTGTTGGGATTACAGGTGTGAGCCAGCATGCCTGGCCTTAGTTTTCTATGTCTCGTTTTCTTTACGTGTATTATAAAATGGGACTAATAATAATAGTACCTACCTTATGAGATTGTTGTGAGGGTTAAATGAGATAATGTGTGTAAGGCACTTTGAACAGTACCTGAAGTATGTAGTGTCAGTAAGTGCTAGCTAAGATACAGCTCAAGGTACTTATAGCTAATAAGTGGCAGAAGCACAAAATAGTCATTCAAATCAATTTCGTAATTAATGATGGGGCTCACAATGGAGGTTTTATTAGTATGTTAGTATAACAATATCTGATTGCTTAGTATTTTATGTATTGCTGAGTTGCAAGCAAGTTTGAGACTTGCTTAAGACATACATGTGTATGTGTGTATGATGTGTGTACATATGTCAGTATGTGAATCTAATACATTTTCAACTTTTAATTTTAAAATAATTACAGACTCATGGAAAGTGGCAAAAATAGTACAGAGATTCTGTGTACCCTTTACCTATTTTCCCCCCAATCTTACTATCTTATACAACAATTACACAATATTAAAACTAGGAAATTGGATGGGCATGGTGGCTCACACCTGTAATCCTAGCACTTTGTGGGGGCCAAGGCAGGAGGATCATTTGAGGCCAGGAGTTCAAGACCAGCCTGAGCAATATAGCAAGACCATATCTCTACAAAAAAATAGAAAAATTAGCTGGACATGGTGGTGTGCACCTGTAGTCCTAACAACTTGGGTAAGATCCTGTCTCTAAAAAAAATAAAAATAAATAACAAAGGAAGCATAAAAATTATTAAACTATCATGGCACTGTAGGCTAATGTAAGTGTTCTGAGCATGTTTAAGGAAGGCTAGGCTAAGCTATGATGTTTGGTAGGTTAGGTATATTAAATGCATTTTCAACTTAGGATATTTTTAACTTGTGATGGGTTTGGATGTAATCCCATCATAAGTTGAGGACCGTCTGTACTTTGAAGTTTGTGGCTTGCTTTAGAACCTAGAATATGGTCACTTTTGGTAAAGATTCAGTGTGTGTTAACTAGGGTCCAGTCATTGCTGGATGCCATGGTTATAAATATGTCATTTAGGTCAGACTTGTAATTGGGTTGTTTAGTTTTTTTATATTACAGAATTTTTCTCACTCTTCAATCACCTGTTGAGAGAAATGTGTCACTGATTGTGGATTTATGTATTTTCCTTTAAAGTTTTGTCAGTTTTTGATTAAAATAGTTTGAAGCTATGTTAATTGGTGCATATATGTTTAGATTTGCTTTTTAGTGTTGGTGAATTGATTCTTTTCTTTTATCTTTATGAAATGACCTTTATCTCTAGAATACTTCTTGCCATAATGTCTACTCTTTCTTTGGTTGTTTTTTGCATTGTTTATAGTTCACCTTCCTTTTACTTTTAACCTGTCTGTGTTCTTACATTGAAAGCATGTTTTTTGTGAACAGTTTTTTTTCCTGTTTTTGTTTTTACCTAGTTCAACAATTTTACTCTTTTACTTAAGAGGTTTTATAGTTCGTTTACATTTAATGTAATTACTGATCGACTTAGGTTTGTATCTACCATCTTATTATTTGATTTTAATTTGTCCAAACTGTTTTGCATACTTTTTTCTCTTATCTTGCCTTCTTTTGTATTATTCTGTTTCCCTCTCTATTGCCTTGTTAGTTGTGCATTCTTTTACTGCTTACCCTAAAAATTATGATGTGTACTTTTGACTTATAATAGTCTAATAGAAATAATTACTTCAACCACTCCTCCATTAGTGCTCCTCTGACTCTCCATTTTTCCATTTTATTATTGCACCTATTAATTTTACATGTATTTAAAATATTGTTTTTGTTGGTCCAGAGTGTTCACTTATGTTTTCCCGTATATTCGTCCCTTTTGTTACTCCTAATTCCTTTTCAGTTTTCATCTTAGATAATTTTCCTTCTGTCTGAAGAACTTTCAAGCATCCCTTTTAGTGCAGGTTTGCTGATGACTGATTTTTCTGCTTTTGTCTATCTAAAAATATCTCTGCTGTCATTGGTAAAGAATATGTTCACTGGCTAGAGAATTATAGGTTGGCAGTAATTTTCTCTTAGTTTTTAAAATTAGTCATTTCACTGTTACCCGGTTTTCTGAAGTCAGCTCTGAGTGTTACTGTTGCTTCCCTGAAGATAATGTGTCTTTTTTTTTATACTGCCTTTAAGATATTTTTCTTTGGTTTTCAACAATTTCAATAAGATATGCCTAGCTGTGGTTTTCTTGTATTTGTCCTTCTTGGGGTTTGCGGAATTTCTCAAATCTGTGGGTGGTTTTCTTTAATCACTTTTGGAAAATCCTCAGCCATCATCTTTTTGTATTATATATTGCCTCTGCCCCACTCTCACTCATTTCCCCTTTTGAGATTGCAGTTATGGCTATATTAGGCCTTTTCATGTGTTTTACATGCCTCGTTGGCACTTTTCTATATTTTTCATTATTTTTTGGTCTGTGAGCTTCTTTCTGTTTGAATATTTTCTATTGCCTTGCTTTCTGTTTTGCCATTCCTATCTTTTGATATACCTAGTGAGTTCTTAATTTCATTAATTATGTATTTTAATTATAGAATTTCCATTTGATTCTTCTAATAGATTCTGATTTTCTGATGAAATTTTTTATCTTTTATTTTCTTGAAGATATTAGTCATAGTTATATACAGTCTTGTCTGTTAATGCCAATAGTTGGGTCACCACAATGTGTTTTTTTTCTTGGTTTTCAGTTATATTGCCATGTCTCTTGGACTGACCAGTAATTTTTTATTGAGTGTTAGACACTATGAAATATTGATGAGGTTCCAGATGATGTTATATTACTACAGAAAAGGTTCACACTTTTTTTGGCGTAGCAGATAAATGGGGCGGTTCACTTTAATTCAGTCAGGACTAAGCTGAGTTGAGGCTGGGCTGAAGTGTTGATAGGTCTCTCTCTCTGATTAGTCTCTGCTCCGAGGTTTAGTCATTTAGGACTGAATGACTGCTGAAGGTCTCGTATGTTCAGTTCCTCTGAAGGACTTGAACTCTAATTCGTGTCTCCTCAGCCTGATAAGACTGCCAAAATTGCCATTCTACTTTTCAGAGGCTTTCTGCTTAGCTTCTTAGCCTCCTTCCAAGTGCAGCCTCAGAATTTTAAAACATCCTGCAGGGAAAACTGGCTCTGTGTCAGGCTTAATCCTTCACTCTTCCCCTTCTCATTTATATCTTGTTCCTTTCATTTCCAGTTTTGTCTCTGTAGCCTCTCAAGACCACCTAAAGCTCTGCAGGTTTCTCAGTTCCCTAGCAGCAGCCTAGGCAACTCTTGATTGTCAGCCTCTTCCCTCATGCCTTGTGAGCCAGTGCTTCCGTGGAGAAGCAGCTGCATTTGCCAGGCCTCCTGTCTTTGCTGCCTGCTTTTTGGATTCTTGGGCCCTCTCATTCGTTTGCTTTAGAAGTTCTCCGATAGCTTTAAATAGATAACTTAAAGCTTTTTGTCTCTCTTCTTAAGTTCTTGGTGGAAACATTGGTTTACCACAAAGTACTCCATCACACTTGGAAGTGATAGTCATGTATAGTTTGTTATATATCAGTTATTACATCTTTATAGTTAACTTCTTTGACATCAGTTTCTTTTACTCTTTTTTTTTATTGCATTATGTATAGGAGGCCTCCGGAAAATATTACACATCAATGTAGAAATAAATTGATTGATTAGAAAGTCCTGGTGGTGAGAATATCTATAACCAGTTCAAAATCAGCAGTGACTTAAACTTATTATATAAACAAGTATAAAAAATATTTGATAGTCAAAAGCCCAGGTGCACATTTCTTGGGATATTTTATCTATTCCTGTGGTTATAATGATTATTTGGGTATGGTTTTATGTTTGGGGTCATTATTTTTATTTTCTTAATATTAGTTTAAAGTGTTAGCTCTGTTTACTTCATGTGACTTCAGAGTTTAAAGAACTCTGTTTAGAAAGTTTTTTTAAATGTAAAAAGAACAAAAAGATTTGAGCCAAAGAGAAAGACCCTTCTCCGCTCCTAACTCCCCCAATAAGTGCTATGTATTACTGGGTGTTACTACTGTGCGCTGCTGCTGTGTTACTGTGTTTTACTGTGAAATACTACTTCTCTTCTCCTGCTCTCTCCTTTCCTCCTCCTGCTTCTTGTCATCTCTTTCCTGTTGTTATTTGTTAATTGAAGAAAATGTGGATATTGAAGTACATAAAAGAAAGAAAACTAAAATCTCTTGTAATCCCACTACCAATCACTAATCATGCTTTTGAGCATTTCGTACATATCTTTTGAGGATTTTTTCTATGTAAAAATGGATCATATTATTAGTGGTTCTCAGCCCTGACTCTTCATTAATATCTGTAACACCTAAAATATACATATAGATTCTGGGATACACCTCACATTTAACTAAATCAGAATCTTCAGGCATAGGGCTAAGAGGGTTTTATTTAAAAACAAAAACAAAAAACCTCTCCTTCAGAAATTTTTAAGAGCCCTCAGAAATTATTTTAAATGAAAAAAATGAACGTTGCAATTTTATAGGAAGCTTTAACTTGTATACAACACTTTAATTATTCAATTTTAACTTTTTCCTAGCCATTCCACCCTATGGTGAATCTGGATTGTTCTCGGGATTTCCGGCCATTTCTTTGTGCACTCTATGCTCCTATTTGTATGGAATATGGACGTGTCACACTTCCCTGTCGCAGGCTGTGTCAGCGGGCTTACAGCGAGTGCTCCAAACTCATGGAGATGTTTGGTGTTCCTTGGCCTGAAGATATGGAATGCAGTAGGTGCGAAAATTAAAGATTTTCTGGGATCATTTCTTCTGTTGCAGTATGTTCTAAATTACTTGTCTTCTATTTTATCTGTTTTAAACACTTTTTTGAAGTATATGTATTAGTCATTAATTTTGAACAGCAGTTTCATGGCCTCAGCATTGTTTATTTCCTTAGGAATTTGGAAGCACTAAATGAGAAAGAAAAGGTTCCTGTGAAGAAATATTTAAAAGAATTAAATTAAGAAATACATAATCAAGTCACTTAGTTGATTTTTCCTCATTTAAAAAATTTTTTTTGGTTATAAATGTAGTGCCATTTATGAGAAATTAAAAAATACAGAGAAGAAAATCATTTATTGCCTCATTATTGTGGGGGCTTTATTTTCCAAATACCTTTATGGTTTAGATGTGTCAATGACTAGGGTAGTCCTGTCAGTCCTTTTTTCTGTCATGTTTTAACATACCAGATCCAGAAAATGTCAGATGCTTTTCAAATATATACAATATATAGACTGTGAGCATTTCTTAAAGATTTGAGGATTTGTTTATTAGACATACTTACAGTTTTGTATGAGTGAACATTATTAGTAGTAATATACTATATTATATAATTACTTCTTCGTATTCTGAAATACTTCAAGGATAAAGAATAATAAGGTAAATATTTATGTACCTGTTATTATCTAGCTTTGTCCAATCTTAACATTTTTTAATATTGGCTTCAGATTTTGTTTTAAGAAATAAAACAATATAGGTAGAGTTGAAGGTTCTTCCTTGTTGCCCATCTTGATCTCATTCCCTTCTTTCCTTCCCAAGAATAAGGTAATCATTATGTTGAATTTGTTAATTGTTCCCATGTTTGTTTTTATACTTTTACTACGTATATATATCCATAAAAACAATTTTTTTTTAATGTGTCTATGTTTATATCTGTAGGTCTGCTTCCATTCCTTTTAATTGCCATATAGTAGCCAATAGTATTAGTATTCTATAGTTATTTAGCCATCTCCTACTGATGGTCATTTAGGTTGTTTCCAGGTTTTTATTATTATTAATATAAGCAACATTCTTTTTTAAAAATTTATTTATTTTTTAAATTTTAATAGATTTGGGGCTACAAGTTGAATTCCATTACATGTATATATTGTATAGTGGTGGGGTCTGAGTTTTTGGTGTACCCGCCACCTGAGTAGTGTACATTGTACCCTATAGGTAATTCTCCATCCCTTACTTCTCCCACCTTCTCCCCCTTGTGAGTCTCCAATGTCCATTATACCACTCTAAGTGCCCTTGTGTAGTGATAGTTTAGCTCCCACTTATAAATGAGAACACGTGGCATTTATTTTTCTGTTCCTGAGTTACTTTACTTAGAATAATGGCATCCAGCTCCATCCAAGTTGCTGCAAAAGACATTATTTCATTCTTATTGCTGAGTAGTACTCTATGGTATATATATACATACCACATTTTCTTTATCCAGTCATCTGCTGATGGGCACTTAGGTTGATCCTATATCTTTGCGATTGTGAATTGTGCTGCGATAAACATACAAATGCAGGTATATTTTTGATGTAATGATTTCTTTTCCTCTGGGTTGATATCCGGTAGTGGGATTGCACGATCGAATGGTAGATCTACTTTTAGTTCTTTGGGAAACCTCCATACTGACCTCCAAAGAGGTTGTACTAATTTACATTCCCACCAACAGTGTATGTGTTCCCTTTTCACTGCATCCACACCAACATCATAAGCAACATTCTTTTCTCCTTTACATTTAAAAGTAATTTTGTTTGCTACCTGGCAGTAGACCTTGGAGGTACGTAAAGCAGGTGTTGTTACTCTCATTTGACAGATGGAGAAACTTAAATAAAGCATGTACAGTAAATCCTCACTTAACATCATTGATAGGTACTTGGAAACCATCACTTTAAGCAAAATGACATATAATGAAACCAATTTTTTTCTCATCAACATGTAACAAAATGACATTGAAAAAATGGTGTTATTCAAGGACCTACTGTATGTTGTTTTGCATAAAGTCACAGTTTATAACAACCTATCGACAACATTAAATGCAGACTATTGTATAAGCTTTTTGTAGTCAATTCATGGACATTTTGCTTTCTAATATTTATCTATCTATTTCCCACCTATTTGACCTATTATCTAGCCCCATCTAACCATTTATCTAGTCTCTCTCCAAACACCTGGAGGTACCCTCTTTTAGAAGTCTGTAAATTGTTATAAAATAACCGTTGTGAATTGCCTGGGCAGGGACTCTATTTCGTGTTTCTTGTACTTAACGCCCTTTGTTTAGGGGTCTTTTAATTTAGTAGTTTACATATAAATATACTTAGGAATCTTATTATAATCTTTATTTCTTTATTTGTTTTGATAGGATTAAACCTATTTTATGTGTTCACTATAGCATAGGATTGCCTAACTTTGAAATCTTAAATTCTGGTAAAGTGATCTTTCATAGCAACCTTTTATTCTTCCACATCTCTCATATCCTTGTTCCTACTGTACCTGTTGTCTTAGTCTGTTTGTGCTGCCATAACAAAATACCACAGTTTGGATAATTTATAAACAATAAAAATTTTTATCTCACAGTTCTGGAGGCTGGGGAGTCCAAAATCAAGGTGCTGTCAGGTTGTGTGTCTGGTGAGGGCTGTTCTCTGCTTCCGAGATGGCACATTGTTGCTGCATCCTTTGGAGGGGAGGAACACTGTGTCCCAGGGGTGGGGAACCTGCAGCCTTGGGACCACATATGGCCTCCTGGATCCTTGAATGTAGCCTTTTGACTGAATCCAAATTTTACAGAACATATCCTTTTAGTAAAGGTGTGTGTCATTTTAATGAGGGACAGTGTGTCCTTATGGGAGGAGAGCAAGAGAGCAAGAAGGGCAAAGTCTCTTTGAAGCCTCTTTTATAAGGGCATTAATCCATTCACTTCCCAAAAGGCCCCACCTCTTAATGCCACTACAATGGGGATTAAATGTCAATACCTGAATTTTGGGAGATATGGTTTGAGTATGTCCCCCAAAGTTCATGGGTTAGAAACTTAATCCTCAGTGCAACAATGTTGAGAGGTGAGACCTTTAAGAGTTGATTAGTTGAAATCAGTTAGATGAGAGCCCTCATGAATGGATTAATGCCGTTATCTCAGGAGTGGATTTGTTATTGTGGGAGGGGGTTCCTGATAAAAGGATGAGTTTGGCCCTTTTCCCCTCTCTCGCCCTCTCATGTTTTCTTGCCATTCTGCCTGCCATTATGGGATACAGCAAAAAGGCCCTTGCCAGATGCAGGCCTCTCAACCTAGGACTTCCCAGACTCCAGAACTGTAAGAAATAAATCTGTTTTTTATAAATTAGCCAGTCTTGGCTATTCTGTCATAGCAACACAAAATGGACTAAGACAACACCTGCTCTTCAATTTCATGGACATCCCCAGACTTTTGATCTTTTTTATCCTAAATAGCTCCCTTCCTGATCTTTAACTTTAGCTTAAACTTTGTGGTCTGTCATTTGAAATATCACTTGAATAACAAAAGTTAGCAATTTCAACTCATTCCGTCCTTGTTCAGATCTCCAAATGGACTGATTAAATTCCTTGTACTGTAATTTGAAAATATTCATGATACAAAACCATAGCAATTTATTCGTCCTTTGTGAATTCTTGGTCAGCAAAATTTTGGTTCATTTCCCCAATAATACTTAGAAATTTATCACTCACTTTAATCCCGTATCTCAGCTTTATTCCCCTCAACTTCAGCCTGTTTTCCATTCCAGAAAATCACTTAGACCATCATGTAAGAACTATTGTGATCTGCTGCATCTCAGACTAGTCCTTTTCAATTTCCTTCTTGGATCCTCATCCTCTTTCTGCCCCTTGAATAATGGTGCTCCCCAGAGTGCAGTTCCTGTTTTATTTGATTCTACATCTTTCCCTGGATAATCTCATCTCACTGATTTTAACGCTTATTTATATACTTATGACTCCTAAACCTAAATCCGTAGCCTTGATATCTCCCTGCTAAGCTCCAAACCTGCATATCCAGCAGCCATTGGAGATCCTAGCCTGAATTTGTCTTAACTACCTCAATTTCAACATGTCTAAAATTGATTTTATTTCTTTGCTCACTGTTTTATTCCCTAGAAGTCATCTTCTCTTCTTCCTTCATTGATTTCAACCCCCACATCCAATCAGTTATAAATTATGTTGCTTTTATCTAACGAGTTTCATATCTGTCTCATTCTCACTGCCTTATCTGGCTTTTGTTCAGGCCCAGCTGATTATGTCTGCCCCCCTTTTTGCCCAGCTCACGTCTGTCTTCCACACTGCTCCTAGTTATCTTTCTGATTACTTGGGTTAGGGTTATATGAATATATTCGTTCAATATTCATTAATTCAAAAAATATTAATTGGATGTCTTTGGTGTGCTAGGCACTGTTCTAGATGCCGAAGATGAGCAGTGAACAAAACAAAGTCCCTGTTCTTATGGAGCTAAAATTCTAGTGGTAGTGGTAAGAGGTAGGAGATAACAAATAAATGCATGATAGATAAGAAAGAATATAGTAGGTGAGAGTAATACAGTATAGGAGAGCAGAGGGACTCTATTTTCTATACAGTCATTGGGGGAGTCCTTTTCGATAAGGATGCAGTGGACCAGGGACATGAATGAAGTGAGAAAGCAAATGATGAAGGTATCTGAGGCAGAGCAGTGCAGGCAGAGGAGACAGAGCAGCAAGTACAGAGGCTCGGAAGTGGAAGCTGCTTGGTAAATTCAAAGAACAGGAGACCAAAGAGGCTAGAGCCAAGCAAGTGAGGGAGAATGGAAGGAAATAAGATCAGAAAAGTACTGGGGGCTGGGGGGTCTGTGTAGCTCTGAGAGGGAATTTGGATTTGACTCTGAGTGAGATGAGAAGCCATTAGAAGGTTTGGATCAGAAGAGGCATGATCATGAACACAGGAGTGGCATGACTTTAGAGGACCAAGCTGGCTGCTATGTGGAAATGGAGATCAATTGGAGCCCCAGAAATCCAGAGAAGAGGTGCTGATGGTTCAGGCTAGGCAGCAGCAGTAGAGGAAATGATAGGAGGTCAGACTCTTGATATATCACAAAGTAGAATGACAGGAAATTCTAATAGATTGTGAAGTGTATATGAGAGAGAAGGGACTTCAAAGATGACCCCAAGGATTTTGGCATGAGCATCTGGCAGTACAGAATTTCCACTATGGAGATTGGGAAACCTGAGGAGTAGAAGTCAAGAGTTTGGTTTCAGAAGGGCTAAAGATTGAGATGCCTATTAGATATCCAAGTGTATATGTTGAGTTGGCGTTAGATATACAAATACATCCATATATATGTTTTATATGCATAAAACATATATCATTACTTTGCATGGTTTTAAAATTTATATCAATATTTATATATATACACACACATTTCTGCAACATGCTTACCTCTCCAGTCTCATCTTCTGTCATGCACACTTTATGTTACAGCAACACTAAACACACCCTGTTCAAACATCTATGCTTATGCTTGCATTTGCTTGCCAGAATACTGATTTAGCATACTGCTAATACTGGCAAATACTGATTTAAAGTCCTATATTGGGGGACTTACTCTATGAAGTCTTTCATAACTCCTTCCCTGATATAATTAATCTTTGTCTTTATCATTTTTATACCTCATATATGTTTTAATTAATCTGTATATCACACTGCTATATTTTGTGTATTTTGTGGTTATAAGTTTCTTTCTCCTTCTGGACTCAAGGATAGAGATCCTATTTTTTTGTCTTTTTATCTTTAACTCCTGGAATACTGCAGAGTTCTAGTAAATTCCTGAATGCAATAAGTATCTGTCATTTGGCTTTATGATTCTAAGCCCTGTGAAGAAAATGGTTTGTATTAAAAATTAAAAAGATTTGAAAATATTAGTCAGCTACAGCATAAAGTTATATATGTATTTGGCAAACTTAATATCAATGATAGTTTCTTGGGAACCATTTGATGTGTATAAAACAGTAAACAGCCAGGTAGTGGGAGTCTGAAGGCTTAGAAACTGATATTGGCAAGAAAATTAAAGATGAAGGGAATTAGTGCGAATGCTGTCTTTAGTTGCATAAGTATGTCGCAACACACTCTTGTGTTTTGTCCTGAGGCTGTTATACTTTCTCAAGTCCGGATCATGTCCCTTTGGAAACTTGTTAAAATACAGATTTCTGGGCTCTAACCATAGGCATACTGAAATACGATTTGTGGTGGTGGGAATAAGAATTGCGTTTTAAAAATATCCTTTTTCTTATGCATGTCAAAGTTTGAGAATAACTGAATTAGAGAATGCAATGGATGGGTTAGAAATCAGGGATGGCAGGAAAGAATAAGCTGACATTAGAGACCTTAGAAGCCCTTTAATTAACCGGAAAGCAGAGAGTGAAAGTGAAATGGGAAAAGAAGATTCAAAAACTAAGCCACTGGCAAGGATTTTTAATGCTAAACTAACTGACAGCACTTTGGACCATGTATTTAGGGAAGGATTTAACTCATGCTTAAGTTCTATTTTGAGTCTAGGCTAAATTCAGGGCTGTGTTGTAGTTAAATGATAGCAAAAAGTAACTTTTAGCTACTATTCTGCTGGAACTGTATAGTTGTACCTATATATTTTCATACTTTGAAATCTTACTCTAAGCTATGTCCTAAATAAATACTCTCTATATACTGCTATGCTTGACGTTTTATGTTTGTTTGTTTGAGACAGGGTCTCACTCTGTCGCCCAGGCTGGAGTGCAATGTCGTGATCATGGCTCACTGCAACCTCAAACTCCCAGGCTCATATGCTTGACTATTTTAATAAAGAGTGCTGCTTTTGAAGGCAAACAAAATTATGTATAAAACCTTATCATTTTTTGACAACTATGGGAAATCTGGTTGTATGGCCCACAAACAAGATATCACCATTTACTTTATTACTACTTATTGCAGTTGCCTCCCAAGGACGTAGGAATAAATAAGGTCATGGGTGCTAAATTTGGAAATCCAAATTGTTAGGTGTCAGAAGATTTCTCCACTAGTAAAAATGGTTCTCATCTTACTTTTTTTTTTTTTAGGTTTCCAGATTGTGACGAGCCGTATCCTCGACTTGTGGATCTGAACTTAGCTGGAGATCCAACTGAAGGAGCCCCAGTGGCAGTGCAGAGGGACTATGGTTTTTGGTGTCCCCGAGAGTTGAAAATTGATCCTGATCTTGGTTATTCCTTTTTGCACGTGCGTGACTGTTCACCTCCTTGTCCAAATATGTACTTCAGGAGAGAAGAACTGTCATTTGCTCGCTATTTCATAGGATTGATTTCAATCATTTGCCTCTCTGCCACATTGTTTACTTTTTTAACTTTTTTGATTGATGTCACAAGATTCCGTTATCCTGAAAGGCCTATTATATTTTATGCAGTCTGCTACATGATGGTATCATTAATTTTCTTCATTGGGTTTTTGCTTGAGGATCGAGTAGCCTGCAATGCATCTAGCCCTGCACAGTATAAGGCTTCCACAGTGACACAAGGATCTCATAATAAAGCCTGTACCATGCTTTTTATGGTACTCTATTTTTTTACTATGGCTGGCAGTGTATGGTGGGTAATTCTTACCATCACATGGTTCTTAGCAGCTGTGCCAAAGTGGGGTAGTGAAGCTATTGAGAAGAAAGCATTGCTGTTTCACGCCAGTGCATGGGGCATCCCTGGAACCCTAACTATCATCCTTCTAGCGATGAATAAAATTGAAGGTGACAATATTAGTGGCGTGTGTTTTGTTGGGCTC
This sequence comes from Daubentonia madagascariensis, assembly GCA_023783475.1. Taxonomy (NCBI): domain Eukaryota; kingdom Metazoa; phylum Chordata; class Mammalia; order Primates; family Daubentoniidae; genus Daubentonia; species Daubentonia madagascariensis. Next base: position 2,369,609 of record JAKFHU010000353.1, on the reverse strand, counting down.
TACGATGTTGATGCATTGAGATATTTTGTTCTTGCTCCCCTCTGCCTATATGTGGTAGTTGGGGTTTCTCTCCTCTTAGCTGGCATTATATCCCTAAACAGAGTTCGAATTGAAATTCCATTAGAAAAGGAGAACCAAGATAAATTAGTGAAGTTTATGATCCGGATCGGTGTTTTCAGCATTCTTTATCTTGTGCCACTCTTGGTTGTGATTGGATGCTACTTTTATGAGCAAGCTTACCGTGGCATCTGGGAAACAACATGGATACAAGAACGCTGCAGAGAATATCACATTCCATGTCCATATCAGGTAAGGAAACCTTGTTATAAATTTCAGAATGTATGATAGTAAAATGAAGGCATATTACTATAAAGAACTAATCTTAGCTATTTTTTTAAAAACTTCATGAACCTTAAAACTGTACATTAAAATTTTAAAGGGAAGTTGATTAACAAATTTTTAGTAAATATGTAATACATATATTTATATAGACATCTTCATTTTAAAAGATGACTTACAAGTCTAAGCCATGGGCTTTTAAGCAGTTTATTTCTGTTACCACAAAAGCATTTGCTTGTTGATTTTTTTTTTTTTTTAAGATGTCTACAGGTTTGTGGGGGAGAAGCACTTTACCAACTCTAATAAAAAGGTGCTGTCTTTTTGTGGGAATTTTACTGATATTCATATTAGGAATTATTTTAACAGTTTTGCAAAACTGATAGAATGCAGTTATTCAGATATACAGACTCTTAATGGTCTTGGTTTTTCTTCTTTGCATACTGAATATTTTGTGATTTACTTTTGAGTTTAAAGAGTTCAGAGCCTCTGATTGTCGTAGAATCATAGAATTTTAGATCTAGAAAGAACTTGAGAGATCATTTACTCAGGTTCCCTCTATAATTTAGAGTTCTTAAACATCTAGTACCTCATTTGAAGCTTTGAAATATTAAGTGACTTGTTCATGCTTAATATATGACCAGCTGAGACTGAGTCTTAGATGAGGAATATTGTCAAGGAAAATAGTTCAGAGGAGTTGATGCTAAGTATTTCTCTCTCCCATCTTAAATCCTCCTATGCCCCTAGCTGCTATCTTCCTTTCTTCCTTTTAAAACAAGTTTTCTTGTAAGAGTACTCTAACTTGGTACCTCCTAACCATCACGTCCTAGGATTCCTATTCTCAAAGTGAACCAGCCACCTTTCCATTTCCCCCAACCCATATGTTACTCTAATAACCTTTTAAATACCTTTGTTAAAGTACTTATGTATTATAGATAACTTCTGTTTACTAGTCACTTTCCCCTACTAGACAGTGAACTCTTGGAAAGCAAGAACTTTTATTTTTTGAATACGTATTCTGTAGGTCGGTAGATGATAGCAATGAGAATGTAGGTGTATAGATTGAGAAGAAGGACATTTTTAAGAAATGGTAACAGTGTTACTGGGAACAAGGAGTGTGGGGTTAGCAGGTAGTAAGTGCTCATATACGACACTGAGAATGCTAATTTCTCTTTTACTTTGTGGTGTAAATAGTCTTATACAAAGGATAAATATATCATTTTATAAATAGTAGCTACTGATTTTTCAAAAATAAACCAACTCATAATTTAGAGACCAGAAAAAAATGAATAATTGAAATTCTATTAAATTTCTTGCTAGAATTACTTACTAAAAACTCTTACTATGAGTTTTCAAACCTGAAGCTGTGTAATTGAATTTTGCCTCAAATGAGAGAGAGGTGGTTGAATTATATCATATGCTTCCCTATATAAGTTGTCTAAGATTCCAAATATGTATTATTTTAGGACTATTGAAGAAATGACGTTTGGCTATGAAATAAAAATACTAAACCTCAAACATGTAAATTAGTAAATTAAAGTAGTTGGGATGCTGATTTTTAAAAGACATTCCTAGAATTCTTATAGCATCTTTAGAACCAGTTTGAGCTACGCAGAAATACACGTGTATGTATGTGTGCATTTCTGTAGTCATAGGTTAAAAGTGTTTTATGAAATGTTTCCAACATACAGAAAAGAAGAGTGAATGATATAAGAATGATAACTAGTTATTAACCTGTAAGCTGGAGTAGGCATCCTAGCTTCGTATCTTAATTTCATTATTTATTCATTTTATAACCTGGGACCAACTTCACCTCTCTTTGCTTCAGTTCCTCATCTGTAAAATGAGGATAGTAATAGAATCTACCTCCTAGGGTTGTTTTTAGGATTATGCATGTAAATACTTAGAAGTGTGCCTACTGTATAGTAAGTTCTCAAATATTATCTCTATTCTTACTCTTTTCTATTTATTGTTGTTGCTACTGTTGTTTACATATATATACATATAAAATGGTCTTTTTAAACCATCTGATACCTTTAGCAAATGCAATATTTGCTTCAGACTTTTAAAAGAAATCGTATTACAGATTTTGCTGACGCTTCCTTTGTACCCTTCCCTAATCCTATTCCTGTTATTCCCTACCCAGAGGTAACCATCATTCTGAATTTGGAGTATATCATTCCCATGAAAGTCTATACAATTACCAATATGTATGTAGCTATAAATAATTTTTGTTTTACCTAATGTATAAATGATATACTCTACATGTGTTTCTTCAACTTGATTTTTTAACTCAACATTTTGGTTTCGAGATGTATTTATGTTAATACTGCAGCTGTAGTTCATATTTTTAAATGTGTTTCCTTTTAAGGAGTTTATACTGTAAAATATTTCAGATATATAGAAATATAGAAAATAACAAACACCCATGTACCCACAAGCCAACTATATTGAAATCTTAACGTTATGTCGTATATATCTAGATCTGTCTGCCTGTCTGTGTGTCTGATATTGAAGATACAGATGGTGCCTCTCTGTGTCCATATTCCCATTCCTCTCTCCTCTCCCTCCCCAGAGGAACTCTTCTCGTAAATCATTCTCCTGAATATTTTTACACTGTTGCTGAATATTTATGTATCCATAAAACTTACTGTTTCGTGAGTTTTTAAAACTGCATATAAGTGGGATCATTCTGTAGCTTGCTTTTTTCACTCAATTTTATGTTTTTAAGAATATACATGTTGATAAGTATACTGCTGATTTGTTCATTTTAACTGCAGTAGAGTATGCTATTGTATAAATATACTGCAGTTTATTCACTCATTCTTCTGTTGATGGACATAAAGTTGTTCCCAGTTGTTTTGTTATTATAAACCATTTTGCAGTGAACATTCCTGTAATACCTTCATTCCTTGAATATGAACAATAGTTTCCACGGGTTGTATACCAAAAAGTGGAATTGTGGCATTGTAGGATATAAGCATCTTCAACTCAAGTGGTTATTTTAATTTATACTCGTGCCAGAATATGAGTTTGCCATTTCTCCCCATCTTGGTGCTCTCAAGCTTTTAAGTTTTTGCCAACCTTTGAAATAGTTATCTCAGTTTACGATTCTCTTATTACTAGTAAGGTTGAATGTGTTTTCCTGTGTTTATTGGGGTTTCTCTTCTGTGATTCACCCATTACCTTTGTCCATTACTTTGTTAGGTTATTTGCTTAGGTTTTTTTTGTTGTTTAAACATTATTATTATTAATATTAGTATTAATTCTTTATCAGTCATTTGCATAACAGAGCGTAGCTTGTCTTTTTACTTGATTAATGTTTTCTTTGTCTTTTGTGTTTTAAGATATTCTTCCCTGCCTCTGAAGTCATAAAAAATGGTCTGCCATATTTTTTCTAGCAGTTTCTACAATTTGCTTTTTTAATTCACATATCTCTAATCCCTTGAAATTTATTTTTGTCAATGTCATATGGACCAATTTTATTTTTCCATATGGATAAGCAGTGTGCTTTCTGCATCATTTATCAAATAGTCCATCCAAATTGTAATGCAGCCTCTGTCACGTACAAGTTTTATTTTTAGGCTCTCTCATTTGTATAACCATGTGTCAATTCCACATTTCATCTACCTTGTTCTTCAAAATTATTTTAGCTATTCTTGGTACTTTGCTCTTCTCTCTGTATTTTAGAACCAATTTTCCATGAAAAACACTGTCAGGATTTTGATTGAAATTTTTTTCAATTTATAAATGAATCTGGAGAAAATTGTCATTTTTGCAATACTAATTTTAATATTTTCTTGTTTATTTATGCTTTTATTCATTAATTTGTTCCTAGGTACCTTAGTCTTTGTTACAGTTGTGAATGGGAGCTTTTCTCCATTACATTTATTTAATTGGTTATGGTGTACATAAAATGCCATCGATTGATTTTGTACATTGATCTTATATCAAACATCCCTGCTGAACTCTTTTATTAGCTCTGTGTATAGATTCTCTTAGATGATCTTTGTAGAAATCCTCTTGTCTGCAAATAAGGACAGATTTGTTTCTTGCTTACTTTCCAATTCTTACATTTCTTGTGAGAGCTGTCTGCTCTTAGAAAGGATTTGCACATCCTCCTGTAAAACTCTGTCTTCATATCTTTGAAGTAAGAGAAGTTGTATAAGACACTAGGTTTTTAAAAACTACTATTTAAATTTCTTTAATAGTAATGGTTTTATTCAGGTCTTTTATTTCTTCTTGAGGCATTTTTGGTAACATTTTTCTGGAAAATTATTTCATCTAACTTTTCAAATATTTGGGAATAAGTTTGTTCATTTTTAAAAAGTTTTTAGTGTTTCCTTTTTTGCTCCTAATATTTATTCTCTTTCTTCCCCTTTATCAATCTTGCTAAAGGATTATCTTTTTAATCAGTTATTTCTGGTTTTATTTCATTCCTTTTGTTTTACTAGATTTTTTTTTTTTTTTTTGAGACAGAGTTTCACTCTGTTGCCCAGGCTAGAGTGCAGTGGTATCAGCCTGCAACCTCAAACTCCTAGGCTCAAGGGATCCTCCTGCCTCAGACTCCTGAGTAGCTGGGACTACAGGCGTGTGCCACCACACCCGGCTAATTTTTCTATTTTTTGTAGAGGTGGGGTCTTTTGCTGCTGTTGCTCAGGCTGGTCTCAAACTCCTGAGCTCAAGCAATCCTCCCGCCTCGGCCTCCCAAAGTGCTGGGATTACAGGCATGAGCCACCATGCTCAGCCAAAATTTTTATTTTGAAGTAATGTCCACACATAATTGAAATAAGATTTGCTTATCATTGAGCATGCCTATAGTAGGCTCTGATAATTCCTAATGAGAAGTTTTTAAAAAATATTAAGCCATTTTGGAGTGGCCTCAGGTGACTTAAAAAGAGAAAATAATATTTGAATATGTTTGCTTAAAAATAGTAGGGTTTCTTTATAGTCATCTCTCATACTAGGGAAGTTTTCAAATATCTGAAAAATCAGTTTGTGAAGTAGTTTATCACATTGTTTCAAAATACCAGTTGGGTTTAATGCAAATTGCATGAATGTAAATTCATAATTTGAAGAAAAATGGGCTGGTTGTAAAGTATTTTAAAATCTTTAAAATGAATTTCTTGCTGAAGACCATTCCACTGCCTAGATTTTTTTTCTATTTTTAAAATTTAAAATTTTAGAACAGCTTTAGACTTACAGAAAAATTGTGAAGATAGTATAGGGAGTTCCCTTGTACCTTGCGCCCAGGTTTCCCTACCATTAACATTTTATATTAGTGTGGTACATTTGTTACAATTAGTTAACCAATATTGATATATTATTATTAACCAAAGTCCATACTTTATTCAGATTTCTTTAGTTTTTATCTAATATCCTTTTTCTATTCCAAGATCCCACCCAAGATACATTACATTTAGTAGTCATATCTCCTTAGCCGCCTCTTGGCTGTGACAGTCTCTCAGACTTACCTTGTTTTTAAGGTCACTGCCTAGACAGTGACATTAAAAAAGTAATATTTTGAAAAATTGAAAAAGTATTATTTAATGCTTGAATTCAGAATTAATTATGAAATATACCTTGAGTTGTCAGAGTGATGTTTATTTCACAGTTTACAGGGAAGTTTATTCCTAGAATATTTTTTCATCGTATGTATTTTTAAATAACATATTAGTACTTTTTCAGATACTTGAGGTTTTTTTCTCTAATAATAATTCCCTCTGTTTGTTTAATACCTTCTAAGAGTCTCAGAGCATTTTATGGAAGAGTTACAATTATCAAAGATTGTTGATATTTCTAGAAAAACATTTGAATATAGTATAACATATTGGTTAAAACATGGGCTTAAAGTCAGACAGGCTGGGTTTATGTCCTGGCTCTACAATTTTGTTATGTAAAATGCAGGAAACAATATGTTAAATACAGTAATGTTTGTCTTATGGTTGGCTATGAAGGTTAAATGAGATAAATTTAAACCTCTTACCAAAGTGCTTTGCACAAAGTAAAATTTCAGTATTAACTTCTTTTGTTACAAGTATGTAACTGGAGTTTGAAAAAGGATTATCCCTGTATTCTGTACTGGAAACATAATTTTTTCTTTTAAACACTGATTTTGAAAAGCACAAAGTTTCCTTTCCTAAAGTGCTCCTTTATTTTTTTCAACTCTCTCATCCATCTAATCCAATGCTATATGTCCCAAGGAATTTTGACACTAAAACTTTTATTTTAACAATAGAAATGTGTTACCATAGTACAAGCAGCTTAGCTAAGACTATCAAATGCACATTAGAGCCAGTTGTAGAATTCTAAAACATTATTTTTGCAGAAAACAAACAAAAAATATTATTTGTATTCTTCTCGCCACACAAGGCAATCCATCTGTTGTTTATCCAGTCTTGATTCAGAAAAATACAAAAATAGCAGAATAACATTAAAGCTAATTTGTTATGATTTTAGCTTCATTTTCTGATAAGAGTGTTTCCCTTTACCAGGAAGTTCCAAAAGGAATCAGCATTGTTTATGAAAGGACCATGAGGGAAATGGGTATGTTTTATACTTCCAACATTAGAGACAATGAATAATTCTTCTTTATAAATACTAGAATTACTAATCTTTTTTTTTTTTACTACTAATCTTTAAAGTGATAAATGGCCTGCCTGCCTATGACTTCCTTGTACCAAATTAATTTTTCCTCAAAAGTATTTAGTTTCTATAATAGAGGGAAAGAGTGAAAAAATATTCTAAATCTCTTGTAGGAAAATATTATAGACATATAGAATATCGTAGAAATTTATAGAAACTGTTAATACTTCTATGCACGGGTTGTAAGATGCTGTCAAATGACACTTAGATAAATATAATAAAACATACAAGTTATTCTGGCCTCCATTAAACAGAATAGTGTTCAGTTTTACATTTTAACTGCAGATATACCTGGTGTACAAATGGTTTAATTATTAATGGTAATAATTATAGTAGCTTCTAATTCTTTTAGGTTATAGACTATGTGCCAGGTCCTTTGCTCAGCAATTTATACACATTATCTCATTTAATCCTCACAATAGCCCAGTAAGGGAGATTGCACTCAGTTTTACAAATTAGGAAATTGAGTCTCATATAATTATACAGTTTATCCTAAGTCATATAGTAAGCGATAGAGTTGGGATGTGAACTGATTCCAAAGCCTACAGTCTTATGCAGAAAACACACGTATGAGTATTTGGAGAGACATCTTCTAGTTCTGGTTATATCTCTGACTAGTTTTATGTCTTTAGGCTAGTCACTTAGTTTATAATTTCTTCATCTTAAAATTTTAGGGGATTGTATTGAATAATCTGTAAGATTATCTCAGGTCTAATATTAAATGAATCTAGAAACTACTCTCCCATAAACCACAACTTGTTTTTTTCTTCTTTTATAAAATTCATTCATTAATGCAAAACCACTTATTATATATCTACTATCTGGCATATTGACAGTTGCTAGGGAAGCAGCAGTAAATAAGATACAGCCTGTGCCCTGAAGGAGTTTATAGCCTAGTGGGAGAAAATAAATTTGGAAATCAGATAGTTCTGTATTTATTTTATAAAAAATAAAGAGCAATTATTTTTTAGTTCTTACTCTCCTTATTCCCTTTAAGAAATACAGAGAAACCTAGTAAAAATACCTTAAAGAATATGATGTTGTTACACTCTGTAGCTAAGTATATGAAGTCATTTAGTAAGTATACAAAGATTAATTTAGAACAGTGCACTTACTTTTCTAGTTCTTCCAATGAAAATTCTTTATAGCCAAGTTAAAATATATTTCTTTATATGTTGAGTAGGAAAGATTTCCCTCAGGTCCTAAAGTTTAGAAGTAACCAGATAATCACTTTAACAATTTCATAGATTAATGTTTTATCACTTTCACCCCAAAGGGTAACTATGGAAAAAGTAAAAATAAATAATGTCTTTAAAATACCACCAAATATAGCACTTTGCATGCAAATACATGTTCTTATGTGAACATTACATTATATTTTGCATGTCTGATGGAAAGAGAATGGTAACTGCAATTCTGAAGCCTGAATGCTTGACTAACTGCTTACAATGTGATTTATTTAAAAGGTTTGTGTGTGTGTGTCTGGAGAAGTTCTTCTTGCCCCTTTTGACAAGAGATAAGCCAAATGGTCTTTCATAAATTTTTGTCCCAGGTCTACTTCTGATCTTGGCCCTATCTGAAGCTTACCACTTACACTGTAACTGGAGAAAGTGTGTGAAGATCTGAAAATGATAACCCTTTCCCTAAGGCCTAAAGCTGGGCCTTTGTGAGCTACCCTCTCCATGCCTCTTTCCTCCCAGGTCCCTCCCTAATTGTAGCAGTTCTTCCAATGGAAGGGACACATCAACAAGGAAAAAGAGAGAATTATTAGTTTTCTCCCAATTCTTTAGTTCTTTTCCTCATCCCACAAAATGTCCATCTGTTGGTGTAGTGGCTTACTTGTCCACTCTGAGGATTCCATTTTGTGCTTTGCCCATATCAGAACACCTTTCTGTTAGACGTAGAGCCAGGAGATGAGACTTGAGCTTCCTCAGAGATGAGAATGCCATAAACAGATACCAATTATACTCAAAATAACTGACTTTTCTGATTAGATGACCTGTTAGGTTAGAGTATACTTCCTAGGTCCTCTATAATATAAACTGATGCCCAGTGCATGTTGGAGACTTGGGCTAGGCAGCTATTTTCTGGAATACCTGTATACTTCTCTTCCTACCAGTAGAGTTATGTATTAATGGTGAATTACTCGTTTTTTCTAAAACCAGTTTATGACAGTACTGTGTGTCACTATAATATAGAATTAAATATTAGATAAACCAGTGAAGTATAGGTTGGAAAAGAAAGCAATGTTTTTATGAAAATGAAGTTGATTGCTTTGGAAAAACTTGATAAAAGCAAATTATTTTTTAAAAAAAGATTGTTGAAGTTGGTATGAGTAAGAACTGTTAAAGATTGGGTTGAGGAGATTGTAAAAATCTAGGATTTTGCACTTGATTGCTTTATAAGTGTTTGAGTTCTCTTTACTTTAAAGAAACTGGAAACCATGATGATGAATAAGATTGTCACATATAAGAAAAAAAGGGAATACTAGTTAGCAAACCAGCAATCAAAGAAAAGGCTTAGTCCTAGACCTCACATCAGATAATTAACTGTTTTAAGGTAAAATAGTATGTTATTTTTGTGGGGTTTTTTCCCCTGCTTATCTGGCTGTTTTTTCAAACTACCTACCTGTCTGATTATGTCAAATATGAAATCTTTCATTTTATTTTTGAGCACTGACATGATACTCAAAGGAAATGCTCATTGGAGGATGTCAGAGTTTTGGCTTTGGGGTGTTCAACCAATAAGTATAATGCAAATATTCCAAGAACTAAAAAAATCCGAAACACTTCTGGTGCAAGCATCTCAGATGAGGGATACTCAACCTGTACTGAAATTGTCAAATACTGAAAAACAGAATAGATAAATATGTAATCTTTTCAAAATAACAGATACAATCATAAAGCTTACCAATCTATAAGAAAGTATTTAGAATAAATGACAGTTTCTTTTTAAATAAATAAGATTTCTAGAAACATAATTTTTGAAGCAGAAACTCAGTTGATGAATTGTTGAAATATAAAACAGGGTTGGGTGCGGTGGCTCATGCTTGTAATCCCAGCACCTTGGGAGGCTGAGGTGGGAGGATCACTTGAGGCCAGGAGTGTGAGACCAGCCTGAGCAGCATAGTGAGACCCCCGTCTCTACAAAAATTTTTTTAAAAATTAGCCAGGTGTGGTGACATGTGCCTGTAGTCCCGGCTTCTCTGGAGGCTGAGGCAGGAAGATCACTTGAACCCAGGAGTTTGAGGCTGCAGTGAGCTATGACTGCACCACTACACTTCAGCCTGGGCAATAGAGCAAGATCCTGTCTCTAAAAAAAAAAAGAGAGAGAGAGAAATATAAAACAGTAAAACAGTTTAGACAGCACTGAAGAGAAATTTAGTGAGTTAGTATATATAGGTGAAAAAAAAGTTATCAGAATACAGCAAGAGAGACAAGGAAAATATGAAAATGATGTTAAGAGGACTGGAGGATACAGTAAGAAGGTCCATTAGGAGTATAATCAGAATCTGAGGAGGGAATTGAGAGAATGTAGGAGAGACGATATTTAAAGAGAGAAAATGGCTGCACATTTTCCAAAAACATATGAATTATTAAAGGAGATACTATATACACCTAGGAAGATAAATAAAAATAAATCTACACTTTGGTGAAACTGCAGAACACCAGAGACAAAAATAAATCTTGGAAGAGTGTCAAAGGACAGATCCACCCAAACAAAAAACCCCCAACATCCTGGAATTCCTGCCTGTGGTAAAAGGGAAAAAAAAAACCACACAACAGTTAGAATGACAGCAGACTCCTCAACAGTGAAATCCAGAAGACAGCATAATAGTACTTTAAAATGTTGAAAGAAAATAACGTTTCTGCTAGAATTTTGTGCCTTGAGAAATGATTGTGGCAGACATGCAGATGCACTGCCAGATCCCTTCAAAGACTGCTGCTCAGTTGCAGAGCGTGGTCAGCTGACATTCTTAGCTGCCTGATCTGACGTCATGCCCTTCCTGGGGTAGCCTGCATCCAGTGGTTGTTAGGTGGACTTAAAAGGCCTGGCCATTTTTGCCTAACATGGGACATTCTGAAGGTCATTATTTGCTCCAGAGCTCCACACCAGTTTGGTGGAGGTTTTTATGATCATACATGGCAGCTGAACTTTCCTCTGCCCAATCCTGCTTCCTCTGCCTTTCCTTCACAGATGTTGTTCCCTAATAAACATCTTGTACCCCAAACTTCATCTCTGCATCCCCTGGAGAACCTAGCCTTAGAACAAGGATGAAATAAAAAACTGTTTCCATGTAAACAAAAACTGAGAGTTTAGCACCAAGAAACTTATACTAAAGGAACGTTTAAAGGTTACATTTCAAGAAGAATCAAAGTGATCTCAGGGTAGTGGAGATGCAAGAAGGAATGAGGAGGAAATAATATTCTAAGTGTGTACAAAGCTAAACAAATATTTCTATAAAATACTAATAACAATGTCTGATTTGAGGGTTTAAAAGATACACCCAAAATCAAGTAAAATAAAAAAAGGGGAAAGTGTATAATTAGACCAGAATTGGGCTGATGCTGAAATCAGTGAGTTGCATCAGAAATCAATTTATAGTGACCTAAAACCCCTGACAAAATTCCTCTTTCCCTCTCTTTTTCTTGCTCTCTCTGTCTCATAGTCCTCTTGTTCTATAGAGGTTTTCTTTTTTTCTGGTTATTTTTTAATTTAATTTTTAATAGGCAATACTTAGCATAATTCCATAATGTTAAAAATATGAAACACATGTAGTAGAAAGTGCTACTCTGCTCTCATTCCTCACATTCTAAATTTCCATCCCCACTGGTAACCACACTTACTAGTTTCTTATATGTATTTCCAGATTCTTTTCCCATAAGATTGTTTTGCGAATTAAAAGTCACAATATACTTTAAAGAAGAGTGACGCATAAGGAGGTCACAAAATTTAATTTCCTTCTTTTCATAAGCATTTTATGACATTAAGACCCAGAAAGGATTGTTTACCATGTATTTTGCTGCTGAATGTCATAACTTGCTTAATACCTGTAAACACAAATTAAAACTGTGAAACCATGTTTCACGTATGCCGCGTTCTTAATGAAAAAAGTTCAGAGAGCTTCCCTAGTCTTGGCCTAATACTAACTGAAAAGGCAAAATATTTTTTAATATGAATATAATTGACAGAACCATGTGTACTTTCTGGAAAGTGAACATGAATATATGATATTCATGGAATTAGAAAGTTTGGTTGTGCTTATTTTTTCCATAATGAAAGTACTTTTATTGTTTTAAGTATTATAAAAATGTGTGATAGGCTTTTTCTTAATTTGTAAATCATGAGATTTCAGAACAATTTTGAGAAGTTTCAAAGAACTCATTTCTGAACATGGTCAATCCCCTAAATTGCTCTTACAAGGCTGAGGATGTAGATCTCTTGCAGCGATGCTTATCAGGGTCCAAACCCTATTTGCTGTTTCGTTATTCTATACTTAATAACAAACTAATTTTTTTTCTGATTATTCTTCAGTTCCTATTTGGAAGACTTTAGGAAAAAAAGCAGTAGTTTTTTTTTTTAATCCAAGAAAGATTATGATTTTCACAAATGAGGGAACATCATTATACTGTAAATGAAGGTTAGCATTCTTTATGTACATCAAGATTAACCATAAATTGTAGGGTTTTTAATTTGTTTCCCACTTATTATTGTACCCATTATTGTGTGGTATATGCATACTGTATACTTTCTCATTTTCTAGTCATGAGATTTAAAGTGACATTAGAATAATGATCATTGTGGCCCCCACCCCTGGTATAAGTTGGATGAAAGTTCAAGGTGTTACCCTTTGCTTGATCAAATATAACTTCTGAAGAAGCAAAATTTTCTATTTCATAATATGCCAGCAAACAAAGGAATGATAGCAGTGAGATAACTGTAATTGTTTCTGTTTTCATTCTAAGTTCTTGAGTGAATTTTGGCTTTAAGCCATTTCATACCTAATTTGTGAGTTTTCTATGAGGTTATTTAAATAATGGTACAAATATCCAGATGTCACGATAAATCCTTAAGATAATATTCTTTGGTTTCTTCTCTTAGCGCTTATGCTCTGTACCAGCCGGTTGTTTCTGAATCAAGCAAGCTGTGCTTTGTTTCCTGTCAGTTTACTCATCAAACATTTTTCTCATCTTTTTGCCTACCTAATCTCACACTTGGGTGGTTGTATGTCCCTTGAATAGTGAGACAAAAATTTGTTCTTTAATCTTTAAAATTCATTTTTTATTTACTTAAAAGTTGACACCAAGTTCTACAGCAGTCATTGGTAAAATTAATTAGAAACTAAATTGCTTAATGTTCCTCGTTAGCACTAGCTATTCTTAAATTTTGAAGAAATAATTCTTTTAAGAAGGTAGTCTCTGCATTTGGAAAAGAAAATGAGGTTATTTGTAAGATATTTGAAATGTGGAGTTTGTATTGATTTTCTCCAATGATTGAAGGAAAGCTTGGGAATTGAAATCCCAGCTTATTATATTAATACTTATTTTTCATAGGGTTTCAAATAAATTTATTGGCCAAAGATGGGAGAATATAAACTTAGAGGCAGAGAGAGTAAAAGGAAGATAGATATAAATATAAAGGAGTGAATTCCTAACCAACTCTACTTTATTTGCCCTACCTAGTGCTGCTTTGATTTAAAACCATTGCCTCTTAGAGAGAAACAAAGTACATTGTATTACAGGAGCCCTGTCTTTCTTATTTTCTTTACAGTCTTTTCCTTCCTCCCTTCCTTCCTTCCTCCTTGGATTATAAATGTTTCTGACATACAGACAGATACAGAGAATAATACATCGAACACAAGTAGATCTACTGCCCACTTATTAATAATGAAACACTAACAAAACACCATGAGTATCCTTCTGATCACACCTTACTTCTGAACTATTATTACCCAGGTATTATCCAGAATTTGGTGCTTTTGTGTACTTATTTATACATTCACTCATATATATATTTTCCTAACAGTATATAGTATTAGTTTAAGTATTTTAGATCTTTATAGTGTCAAAACTATTTTTCTGCAGCTTGCTTTTGTCATTCATTATGTTTGTGAGGTTGGTCTATGGTAGTGTGTGTATTTATTCATCTGCTTTCTCTGTTCAGCATTCTGTTGTATGAATATATCATATTTATTTATACGTTCTACTCTATGGATATTTAGGTTGTTCCTCACTTTTCCTCTATTATAAATAATGCTGTGTGCATCCACATGAATTTCCCTGGGATATATACCTAAAAATGGAATTTTGGGGTCATAAGATATGTGAATCTTCAACTTCACTAGATGTTGCCAATGCTTTCCAAAGTGGTTGTACCGATTTAGAATCCCATATGAAAGTACGTAGTTCCCATTGTTACACATCCTCACCATCACTTGGTATTTTAATTTTTGCCAACTTATTGGCAATCCTCATTGCTATTTTAATCTGTATTTCCACGATTACTACCGAGATTGAACTTCTTTTCTTATGTCTATTAGCTATTCACATTTCCTCTTCTGTGAATTGTTTGTTTATATATATACACACACACAAAAATATACATACATATATTCTGGATTATAATTCTTTGTCAGTTTTATGCATTACAGATATCTAGCTTGGCTTTTCACTCTTTTATTGTATCCCTTTGATGAACAGAAGTTTATTTTTAATGTATATATTATTTATTTATCTTTTTCTTTTTAAAAAATAGTATCTTATTTCAGAATTCTCTACCTCAGGGTTGTAAAAATATTCTCCTGTGTTTTCTTCTAGCAATCTAAAAATTTTACTTTATAGGCTTGGGGTTTTTGTTTTGTTTTGTTTTTTTTAAGACAGGGTCTCACTCTGTTGCCCAGGCTGGAGCGCAGTGGTGTGATCATAGCTCACTGTAACCTCAAATTCCTGTACTCAAGCCTCAGCTTCCCAAGTAGCTGGAATTACAGGCATGCACCACCATGCCCGGCTAATTTTCAAATTTTTTTTATAGAGGCAAGGTCTCCTATGTTGCCGAGGCTTGTCTCAAACTCCTGGCCTCAAGCGATCCTCAGCCTCCCAAAGTGCTAGAGTTATAGACGTGAGCCACCATGCCCAACTTGGGTTGTTAATGCATAGAGTTTACTTTTATATCTGATGTGAGGGGAGATACCATTTTAAAAATGTGTAGATGTCGAGTTAGCACCACTTATTGACTAATCCTGCAGTCCCCAGCCCCTGGGCCGATGACCTGTACTAGTCTGTGGCCTGTTAGGAATGGGGCCACACAGCAGGAAGTGAGCGGCAGGTGAGCAAGCAAGAACAAAGCTTCATCTGTATTTACAGCCACTCCCCGTCGCTTGCCAACACTTCCCGCCCCCTGGCCCCAGTCCTTGGAAAAATTGTCTTCCATGAAACCAGTCCCTGGTGCCAAAAAGGTTGGGGACCACTAGACTAATCCATCCTTTCTCCTCTAATCTATAAGGTTGTCTCTGTCATATATCAAGTTTCCATATGTGAAATTTGTTTCTCTATTCTGTTCCATGGTCCATTTTTCTATCCCTGTGCTACGTTGTCATAATTACTAGAACTTTATTGTAGACCTTTATGTTTGATAGAGCAAAGTAGGTGACTTTTCAAGACATAATAAAAGTAAAGGCTGATAAAGTAGTTTAGTTTAATTAAAAAGTACACAAAAGTTAGAATTAGAACACCTCCATTTAAGAACTGTTGAATAACAACTTTCTGTATGAGCCTGATTAATAGTTTTTTGGGTTTTTTTGAGACAGAGTCACACTCTGTTGTCCAGGCAAGAGTGCAGTGGCAGGATCATAGCTCAGTGCAGCCTCAAACTTCTGGGCTCAAGTGATCCTCCTGCCTCAGCTTCCTGAGTAGCTGGGACTATAGGCGTGCACCATCATGTCTGGCTAATTTTTCTATATTTTGTAGAGATGGGGTCTTGCTATGTTGCTCAGGCTGGTCTCTAGCTCCAGGCCTCAAGCAATCCTCCTGCCTCAGTCTCCCAAAGTGCTAGGACTACAGGCATGAGTCATGCTGCCCAGCCAATAGTTCATTTTTATGTGGGCTTTAGATGACAACAGGCTCAATATAAGTCAACATTTTGTAATGAATTTATTTTTAAAGATAAAAGCAAACCTGACTAACAAAACCTAATGCAATATGTACCTCTATTAGAAATGTATAGATTCCACCTGATAGGGAAAGAAGCCAAGGATTCTGGCCACCTGATGCAAAGCTAAGGTCTCAAAAGCAAGAATTGAATTTAGGCCACCACAATAACCAAAAATATGCCCTAGGTGGTTTTCTTTTTTTGCAAGGCTTTTTTCACCCTTAGCATGAGTAATTTTTTTCTATTAAAAAGAATTTAAGCCCCAAGGTCTTTGGTGGATTATGGATCTAAATAGAAAAAACCAAAATGTGGGTAAATGCTTTCCATGATAGTTGAACAAAGTCATATTGCAATTCCTGGATTAAAATTGGAGTGGTGTTAGTAGAGATGAGTTGTTCAGAAGATAGTGTATGTACCTAATCATAGCTAGCCAGGCTGTTGTAGAACAAGAACAGTAATCAAGATATGGGGCTCACAGTAAGTAGATGCTGATTTCTTCCTTTGCCTGATGTTCTCCAGCTTTTCCCAGATAATAGACCAAAGAAATATATTAGGTGAGTTTTTTCAGTTGTTTAGGTGATACATAATAATGTCAATAGGAATATAGTGTTTTCAGGGACACTTCTAAAAGAGAGAATACTTTAGTTTCTTTATTTGTCCATTTTAATTATAGGAACTGAGGCCGTGTGCAGTGGCTCACACCGGCACTTTGGGAGGCCAAGGCAGGAGGATTGAGGCCAGGAGTTTGAGACCAGCCTGGGCAACATAGTGAGACCCCATCTCTACAAAAACATTTTTTAAATTAGCTGGGCATGATGGTGCACACCTGTAGTCCCAGCTACTCAGGAGGCTGAGGCAGGAGGATCCCTTGAGCCCAGGAATTTGAGGTTACAGTGAGCTGTGATTGGGCCGCTGCACTCCAGTCTGGGTGACAGAGTGAGATCCTGACTCAAAAAAAAAATCTATAGAAATTCAGCTTGTTATAGGGTTTTTTAAAAATAAAAACTGAACACTGTATTCCTTTTCCTTTATTTAAATATTTTTCTTTAGTGGACTTTGCCTTTCTAGCTAGTATGTAGCCTGTTTTACATACTATCTCAGCATTTTTTGTGTCTCTGTGTGATTTATAACTAGGTAATAATGCATTCTCCTTCCTCTTTCTTTTTCTTCATTTGTAAGGGAAAACTCCTTTCTTTATAGCGATAGCTTTGCCATTCCTCCCCGGTGTCTTGGCCCTCTGGCACCAACACTCTGCCTATTATTGCATATTCACAAAACAGGTGTTGTTTCTCACTGTATCCTTACCATGGGGAGGCGCTGACTTGTCTTCCCTGGAATTTTGGTTTTTACCAGAACCTTATAATACAAGAAATTCCATGTTATATCCCTGCTGTCCTCCAAATCGCCTCTGTACTGCCTCGCCTAATTGAAGGTTTTGGTTGCTGTTATTACTGATTTTGTTTTTAGTGCTCCTTCCCTCTAATTCAAGCATGTGTGTTATGTGAACAGTGTTTCTAATTTACAAAAGACAATACAAGACACTAAAGAATAGAAGTTGGAAGATGGGGTTTCTCACCGAGGCTCTCTCTTTCCTTTTTCCCCTCCCTTTTTTCTGGGTCATCTTATTCAGTCCCATGTTCTAGACGATGTAGCCCAACCTTGTTTCTGAGGTCCAGAATATCTGTTTACATGACATTTCCATTTGAAAGTCCACAAGACATTTCAAACTTAAATTGTCTAAAATACAACTCTAGATTTTTCTGCTTAAACCTACTTCTTGCATCCCATTCCCAGTTCTTCCTCATTCAATAAATGGTGTCATCATTCACTGGTTGCTCACACCCAAACGTGGAGCCGCCTTTGAGCCCTCTCTCTCACGTGTCTCACATCCAGTCCCTCAGCTTCGCACCACCTCTGCCTTAGGCCAAGCCATTCGGTAGTTCCACAACGGCCTTCCAGTTCATCTTCTTGCTTCTGCTTTCGTCCCTTTACAGTTTATTTTCAACACAGTAGCCAGAGTGATCTTTTAAAAACCTAAGTGAGATCATGTTGCCCCTTTGGACAAGACCCTCCGGTGGCTTCCTGTTACTCTTAGAATAAAATCCATGTTTCTTACAATTGCCTGCAGTGCCATATGTGACTTGGCCCCTGCCTACATCTTTGGCTTCATCTCCTGCCATTCTCTCCTTGCATCCTCAGCAGTAGCCATGCTGGCCTCTTTGTTACCGTTCTTCAGAGACA
Source organism: Daubentonia madagascariensis (assembly GCA_023783475.1). Lineage (NCBI taxonomy): Eukaryota > Metazoa > Chordata > Mammalia > Primates > Daubentoniidae > Daubentonia > Daubentonia madagascariensis. The sequence goes on along the minus strand of JAKFHU010000353.1, from coordinate 2,351,240 downwards.
ACAAATTTGTTCTCTCATGATGATTGTTATTGCTGTTTCCTCTGCTTATCTAAATTCCTGCTTAAATGTCACGTCCTTGGAGAGGTCTTTACTGACCACTTTGGTCTAAAATAGCTTGTCCCATCCACTACACCACACCCTCAAACACGGTTGCCTACCTTGCTTTAGTTCTTATTACTACCTGAAATGATAAAATTTCTTCAGTTCCTGATGACAGCACTCTACCCTCACCCCTCCCTGGACTGTAAGTTCAACAAGGGAAGGGAGTTTTCTTACTCATTTACTGCTATATCTTTTGTACCAGCACATAGTAGCACTCAGTATTTAAGTGACTGAATTAATTAGCTGTGTGGTCTTGAGCAAATCAGCACCTCCCTAGAGTTCAGTTCCACATCTGTAAAACAAAGGGATTAGGTTGTATCTATAAAAAGAGTATTTAGACTGCAGATGATCAGTCACTCTGATTAGATCTCCCTCTATGTTTCTTAGATTACAATTTTACTAGTTTTAAATTTTAGGTTCTTTGCCTTCTTCATCTTCATAATATTACTTACATAAGTTACCTTTTTACATTTACAAATAATTATTTTTCCTCAATCAGTCCTTGTTTTCTTACCATTCATTAAATATAAGCCGATGTGGTTTGAAGCATGCGTCTTAGCCGCCATTCTTCCTTTTGCCACACTCCACTTTTATAGAGATTTTCTTTTTGTGAGCCAGAGGTATAAATCATGGTGACCATGTACATGTTAACTAGTATGGTAAATTTTTAAATCATGGGGAAGGAAAATAACTTCTGTAGCAAAATTAGATATAATAAAAACTAGTCTCTAATTCCCGTATAAAGTTTTTCCAGGTTAATAGGCTCATAGACTATTAGAATAAACCTTAGAATTTTCCTATACTCCTTAATTTTCAGATGGGGAAATTTAAGGGTCTATCAGCTTAGAAAACACTGAGGCAAACAAAAATAAACAGTTCCTTATTTCAAGACTTCTCAGAAACATTAATATACTAATGTATAATCAATCCCCCCAAGAGAGGGGATTATAATGTCCAAATTTTATTTTGCCACAGAATATTTTATTACAGATTACCTTTTATTATCTTCTGGGACAGTAATGCTCCATGGAACACATTTTGAGCATTTATTAGGTGTCAAACACAGTTTTAAGTACTTACATGTTTCAACCCATTTTATATACTATATACATTTGTTCCTTCTTAATATTATGTGAAAATATGCCTTTAAGAAGTATTATGCCATATTGGAAAATGCAGGAAGGTGCGTGTGTATGTCTGTGTGTGTAAATGCAGAATATAAGTCCTGGGTGTTGATTCATTTACAAATTCATCATTATGTTTTCTATCTAGTTGATCATTGATCTATTTATATGGCTTACTTCAAATACTTATGATATTCACTATATACTATAGATTAAATATCAATATAATTTTTGGTAATTTCTTAGAGCAATTCATTTGTAGAACATTTGATATCTACCATAATCCAAATTTACATTGTATCTCATGAGCTTTTGGCATTCCATTAATACTTTAAAAGTTTTCCTGGTTAAGTGTTTTATCAATTTTGATTATACGCATATAGTCTTCAACACTTAATAATCCAAATTATATATGGAAAAAAATTGTAAAATGTGCTCAGAGGAAAAGCCCCCTCCCCCAATCAATATAACCACAATTTACATTTTTCTGTATATTTTTCAAGACTTTTGGTCCCTGTGTGTCATAGTCTGTTTTCTGTTGCTTATGACAGAATTATGGAGGCTGAGAAGTTCAAGGTTGAGGGCCTGCATCTGGTTAGGGCCTTGCTGATGGGGACTCTACAGAGTCCTGAGGCTGTGCGGTGTATCACAAGGCAAGGGGGCTCAGCATGCTAACTCAGGTTTCTGTTCCTCTTATAAAGCCTCCAGTCCCTCTCCTGTGATATGGATTAATCCATTCATGAGGTACATCCCTCATGACCCAAGCACTTCTTAAAGGTCCCATCTCTCCATACTGCCACACTGGGGATTAAGTTTCAACATAAGTTTTGGAGGGAACAAACATTCAAGCCATAGCACTATCGTAGCTACTCTTCAGTTATGCAGCTGATGAACTGTATCTCTTGCTGTTATGTAATCCCTTTCATTGAATTAGGCTGGTCTTGTGACTTGCTTTTGATAAGTAGCATGCAGCAGAAGTGATCCTGCATGACCCCAAGGCTGTGTTGTAGAAGCCTTGCAGCTTTTGCCAAGATCCCTTGGAATGCTTGCTCTGGGAGAAGCCAGCCTCTTGTAAGAAGTCAGATAACCCTGAAATCACAACATGTGGGGAAGCCCCAGCTAGCCATAGCTATATGGAAAGGCTGCATGAAGGGAGCCAAGCAGAAAGATAGAGAAGATGAATCATGGAGTGAGGGAGAGAGCTCAGCCAACTCCCACCTTTTCCAGCCATCCTCGCTGAGACATTTGGAAGCCGTCTTGTATGTATGTCCAGCCCAGTCTCACATTCTCATACTTCCAGCCCCGGCCGCCATCTGACTTGTGGCTGCATGTGAGAGCCCACATAACAAACACCCAGCTGAGCCCAGTCAACTCACAGAACTGTGAGAGAGAAAAAATTCTTGTCTTAAGCCATTAAGTTTTGGTGTGGTTTCTTACACAGCAATAGATAGCCAGAACAGACATACTGGTATGTAACAAAACACACCAAAAAGTCACATTTAATATATGTATAAATAATATGTTATAGAAATTACAGTCATGCACCACATAATAACATTTTAGTCAACAATGGACCACATATACGATGGTGGTCCCCTAAAGTTATACCACCAAATTTTTACTTTACCTTTTTTATGTGTAGATGTGTTTAGATATACAAACACTAACCATTGTGTTACAATTGCCAACAGTATTCAGTACAGTAACAGATTTGTAGCCTAGGAGCAATTGGCTATCCCATATAGCGTAGGTGTGCAGTAGGCTATACCATTTAGGTTTGTGTAAATATACACTATGATCGCACAATGACAAAATCACCTAACGATGCATTTCTCAGTAAGTATCCCCATTGTTAAGCAAAGTGTGACTGTATGTATAATTTTAGAACATAAATGTGATCCTTTTTGACACATTAGTTGACACCTAGTTGTGTGCTGGAGCTGGCTCACACAGGCTTTTAAGAGACAACTCCACATTCAGTGATGTCACTTTGGTAGCGTGAAAATGGCCACAGAAATTGACAGCTGCTGCCAAACCAGGGCTTCTTTCCACCTAAAGAGCCAGCTGTTGAACATTTACCAGCGCAGCATTGTCTGTATTTTCTTTTTTTCATTTACATTATAATTTTTGAATGCTTATTTGGTTCTTTGGATGTACCATAATTTATTTAAACAATCCCCTATTAATGACCTGTTATTTCTTTAGGATATATTTAATATTTCTTCAAATAGAATTGCTCAATCAAACAGAATACACATTTAAATTTTTGATAAAGTATTACAAGATTATATACCAGTAAGATTATACCAATTTACCAAAAATTTACCAGCAATAAGGGTGTTTCCCAGTTATCTCACCCAGCACTTATTTTTATATTTAGAATGTTCATGCTTCTAAAAATTCTATTTTTTTATTCTTAAAATTTTTAAATAGATTATGTATTTTAAATGGTTCAAAACGCAAAAGCTACAAAAGTATATGGGAAAGGTCTCCCTTCTATCCTTACCTGTGTTTCCCCGTGCCCTTCCCAAGGCTAACTTGGAATGTTCCATGGAGTATGTATATCCTTTCAGAGGTGTTTGTGCATATATAAGCAAGTATATTCTTTTTCTGCATCTTTTTTACTAAAATGGTAGCTACCATACACACTTCCCCACCTTGCCTTTCTCATTTAACAGTATATCTTGGAGATTAATACCTAAAAAGAAAAACTTCCTCAGTATCTTTTAGTGCCCTCCTTGTATTCCATTGACTGGATAAATCATATTGTTTCTAATATTTTACTATTGCAAACAATACATGTACATGTATCGTTTCATGTATATATAAGTATATCTGTAGCATAAATTTTTAAAAGAATTACTTGGTCAAAGGGTATAATTTTGATATTGCCAAATTGTCTTTTATAGAAGCTTATGAATTTACATTCTCATCTTCAATATATGAATATCTATTTCTCCACACACTTGCTAATACAATGTATTGTCAGACTTTTGGATCTTACGTGATAGGTTGAAAAATAGAACCATTATGTAATTTAACTATGAGTCTGAGCTCTTATATTTGTATTTTGTTTTCTGTAAATTGTCCGTATCTTTTGCCCATTTTTCTTTAGGTCGTAGGCTTTTATTTAACTGTAGGAGTTCTTTCTTCATTTACAAAATTAGCCCCTTTATCTCCCTTATAATTTGCAACAACTTTATGCCAGCTTTTTTATCATCTTTTGGCCATTATGGAAATTATGACCATGCAGAAATGTGGGGTTTTATGTAGTCACATTTATCTCTCCTAGATTTTGTGTCATTGTTTGAAAGTCATTCTTTCCTCTCTCCCAAAGGTTATAAAAGCTTTTGTTAGAACTTTACGGGGATTTTTTTCCTTACATTTGAACTTTTGATCTACTAGAAATTCATTTAGATATGATGAATGGCTTCAGCTCTGTTTTTTCTAGATGCCTGTCTAGAATCTATTTATTGAATAAAATAAGTTCTTTCTGAATGGTTTGAAATATCACTTATATTAAATACTAAAACTGTCTATGGCCAGTTACTACAGTTTTAATTATTATAGCTTAGTGATATATTTCTCTTCTCTTTTGGGATTTTCCTGATTATTCTTGCTTGTTTTTCCATATAAATTTTAAAATCAATTTGTCTAATTCCTAGATAACGCTGGTGGTATTTTTATTGGAATTTTAGAATTGTGTTAAATGACTTAAGGAGAATCTGCATTTTTGTGATAATGATTCTTTCTAGCCAAGAACATGTTTTAAGGGGAGTGTGTTTTAAAGCATCTTCAAATAAATCACTCATTTCTCTTATTAAATTTATCCCTAGGTGTTTTGCCTCTTTCGTTACTAGGGTGTATTAGTATGCTAGGGCTACAAGACTGGGCATCTTAAACAACAGAAATTTATTTTCTCACAGTTCTGGAGGCTGGAAATCCAAGGTGAAGATGCCGACAGGGTTGGTTTCCTCTGAGGTCTCTTTCCTTGGTTTGCGGATGGCCACACTTTCGCTTTGTCCTTACTTTGTCTTTTCTCTGTGTGCATATTCCTGGTGTCTGTGCATCCAAATTTTGTCTTATAAGGACACAAGTCAGATTGGATTAGGGCCCACCCATATGACCTCATTTAACCTTAATTTCCGCTTTGAAGGCCATACCTCCAAATATAGTCACATTTTGAGGTACTGGGAGTTAGGGCTTCAATATATGAATTTGGATGGGGGACACAATTTAGCTCATAACAATGACAAATGAAGACTTTTATTTTCTATATCTACTAATTGTTTTTATATATATGAAAGTTATTTCTGTATTTTGTTTTGTACCTAACCACCTTGCTTATAATTTTTAATGGTTTTTGCTTTATTCTCTTAAGTTTTTCCAGGTATAAAATTGTATTATTTATAAATAATGATCATGTTGCCTCCTCCTTTCTAGTTTTGATAACCTTAGTTTCTTTTGTCTAGTTGCAGTCTGGAGCTATTGAAACTGGTTAATTAAGAGCGGTGGCAGTAGATACTCTTCTTATATTCCTGATTTTAATGAGAATATTTCTAGTGGCTTCTGGTGTTCCCATTAAGCATGATACTGGCTTTTGGATCAAGATAGATATATTTTGTCTCTTTAAGGACTTATTCAGTATCAGTTTGTATTTTACTACAATTTTTAAAAATCAAGAGTGGATACTTTATCAAATGCCTTTTTGTCATTCATGAAGATGATGATGTTTTCCCTTTGATCTAATAATATTTATAAATAAATTTTCTCATATTGAACTATCCTCGCATTCCTATATTTGGTCCTGGCATATTTTAATTTGCTATTGAATTCTGTTTGCATAAAAATTCTTAAATGAGACGCAGCTATGGTTTTCTTGTTTTATGGAGTCTTTGTTGCGTTAGGTACAATTTTATACTTGCTTCATACAAAGAATTTGAATGGTTTTCTTTTTCTGTGTTTTAGGACAGCTTGGAATTATATGTTCTTTAATGGTTTATTAGAAGGTTCCTAAGAAACTGTTGGGTCTAGTGCTTTTTGGGAGGAGATAGCTCTTCGAAAACTTTATTTCTTCTATACTTTATCTGTCTAAATGTTTTATCTCCTGGAATCAGTTTTGTTAAATTCCATGTGCCTATCATTTGTTTCCATCAATTTTTAAGTTTATTTGCATGGAATTGAGCAAAGTAATCTCTTAAGGTTCTTTTAGTTTTGCTCTATTTGCAGCTGTTTCCTCCTTATCATTTCTGTGTGTGTATTTGCTGTTTTCTTCCCTCTGTTGCTTTGATCAGACTAGAGTATGGTTTATTATTTTTTTAAATAACCAACTTTGGGTTTATTAATTAACACATTGACTGCCACACTAGAAAAAAAAGTTTTTTTCTCTGGGGCCACGGTGTTTTATTAAAACAAAACAATCCTTTCTAATTTGTTATTTTTTATTGTTTTCTGTACATGAGTTATATGCAACGCAGTCCACGTTTTTAGAATTAAGTTGTCAATATTGTAACAATAAGAACATCAACAAGTAACATTTTCACAATCCACCTGCAGGGTTTTGCTTCACAAGGCCCCAGGCTCAAAACTAGCCTGAGTTAAATACAACCCACATGGCATTCAATGTGTTACTAATACTAGTTTTGTGACTTTTTGGTCTTATAATTACTTAATTTTTTTATCTTTATTAATCCTTCATTTTCTTTTCCTTAGGTTTGCTTTATTGACTATTAATACAGTTAATATTCCTAGTTAATCATTAGTCTACTAGTTTGATTTATAGTTTCTTGTTTTGTAGAAATTTTAAGTTTTTAGTAGTCAAAGCTATCAGTCTTTTCTTTTTATGTCTTCTTACTTTCACATTACTCTTTAAAAGGTCTTCTGTACCACCACCCCGCATTATAAAACTGTTCTCCATTCTTTTCGTACTTTTATGGTTTATTTCTCTGTCTGTAGAATTTATTTTTATTGTATAAGGTAGCATCTAAATTATTATGTTTTCAAGTGAATTGGATTGCCATCCTTCCCAATATCTTTTATTAAACAATCTGTCTTTTCCCCATTTATTTGAAGTACCTACCCTTTTATCATACACTTTTTAAGTTCTGTGAAAAATCCTATTGATGTTTTGGAACTGTATTAGGTGTATAGAATTAATTTGGGGGATAATTGAATTGACACCTTTAAAACATGGCATCTGTGCATGTAGAAACATGGAATATTTCTCCATTTATTTCAGTTTTTCTCTGTGTTTTTCAGTAGAGTTTTATTATTTTTCATTTTATTTCTTGTCAGGTTTAGACCTGGGTGTTTTATAGTTTTTGTTGATATTATAAATGACATTGTTTTCATTATGTTTCTTACCTGGTTTTTCATGGTGTATAAGAAAACATTTGATTTTTGTGTATTGTATCCAACTCACTGAGCTGTTTGATTATTTCTATTATATTTTCAGTTGATTCTCTTGGATTTTCTGGGTAGTCTTTTGTCTCTTTGTTCCCAATACTTACACTGTTCTTTTATTTCTGGCAGGATATCTTATTGAATTGGCTAGGACTTCTGAAACAGTAGCTCTAGCCTTATTCTTTTTATAGCTCCAGAGGACAGAACTACAGCAGGTGGGCAGAACAGCTAGAGCTATTGGAACATGGACAAGGCAACCTTGTATTTTATCAGTACTACTATACTAATTATATTCATAGAACAATAACTTGAGAGCAAATTCGTTAGGTAAAAAAAGTAAGGCTAGATGACTTCTAAGTCTGAGTGATTAGCTGAGAGTGTAAAGAGAGAGAAGAGAGGAGTGACTTTACGAACTCCGGTAGAGGGCAGTAGTGGGGGAGAAGTGGGTAAAGAAGGAGAGCAGGTGTGGGAGGCTGAAAAGAGAGTGTAATATCTGATTAGGGTGAAAATTTTGTGAAGTATGAGATGGTCATTGATAACTGATGCTTTGTAGAAGTGTTGTTAAAAAAAAAAGTGAACCAACAAAAATCCACTGTATTTGTTAACAAGAAGTTTTTTTAATGATATGCTTCAGTGTCTCTTCATCTACTTCTCCCTAATTGTAGTTCTTAACTATTCTGTGGTTTCTTTAATTTGTATTTTCATCTAGATTATCAGTTTAGTGGGAGCAACAGCAAGCCTTACTTCTGTTGTCTAAGTCACACAGGGCTTTGAACAGTATTATTCCTAGAGTAGTAAGCTATCCATAAATATTTATTGGTTGATTGGTTGATTTTTATGTAAAACCTAGAGGAATTACACCTTAATTTCAAGTCATGATTATAATTCTTTTTTTTTCCACCAATAAAGCAAAGGCAAATAATTTAAGTTCTATGTTTTGGGTTTACCAAGCCAACTATAATCATGTCAGTGATAGATCAAACTTTTAAAATATAATCTAAAAGACAGCATAAACTTATAGTAGAATAAGATGGAAAATGATGTCTAGAGATAAAAACATGGGTCTTCTGGACGTGGCAGGAGGTGACCAGGAGTTCAGTTTCTGTGGGGTATTGAGAAATCAGAGCATCACGTAGAAGTCAGAAGACTATAGCTGGGCTCACTGGTTAAAAGTAGGAATTGCCAGTGGGGCTCCCTTGCTCCTGGAAGGAGGGTTGTATAAAAGTTGTTACCAACTGTTCCCTTAGGCTGTGATTTATATAAAAAATACTTATCTGGAGATGTGGGAGGCCCTGAAGACCAATACTTGAGCCAAACTACAATAGCTCAGTGCCTGAATCTGTAGTAACCCTAATACTTGGAGCTTTTAGTCACTAGTGAAAGACTAGGTTTTCGACTAGGGCCTCATGGGCACTGGTGAAGGCAAACGAAAGGGCATGAGACAGGGTGAGATGAATGAGGAGAGGGAGAGGGAACTCTCTCACTTAAGATCTGCAAACTAAAATTCCAAATCACGATTTAAAAAAACTATACCTAGAAAGGCATTTAATAAAATCAACAACCAGAAGGTGGCTTCACTCTCAGATGAAATAAAAGTAGTAGACATATTTTTTAAAAGACTTACTTTAAAATAAGTATATTTAGGATTCTCCAAAAGATAAATAATAAAAACTATTTTAAAAGAATAAGAAAGTATAGTAAATAAACAGAAATGAAATCACAATAGACAGATACGTGTAAGAACTAATTAGACAGCTTAGCAATGAAATAGGAAGTTATGAAAATTATATCAGTAGATAGAATGAACCCTAAAGTAGACATGGTTGAAGAGGGAATTAGTGAAGTGGAAAATTATTCTTAAGAGTTCACCCAGAATTCAGAATATTAGAAAGACAAAAAAGGCTCAAAATTATATAATTATGCAGCTGCAACATTAAGAAATAGATTGAGGGACTTACTATACACTTAATAGGAATTCCAGAAGAGACTGTAAGAATGACTAAGAAGCAATAACCAAAGAGCTAATGGCTGAGAATTTTCCAGAATGGAAAACATAAGTCCTCAGATTAAAAGCACATTCTGAATACTAAGCAGGATAAGTTAAAATCAACCAGAATGAGAAATATTCAGTGCAACTATAAAATAAAAGGGTAAAGGAGATACTTAAAAGCTACCAGAGAGGAAAAAAATAAATAAATAAAAAATAAATCTCTGGGCTGGGCGCCATGGCTCACACCTGTAATCCTAGCACTTTTGGGAGGCCAAGACAAAAGGATCACTTGAGGTCAGGAGTTCAAGACCGGCCTGAGTGAGACCCCGCCTCTACAAAAAATAGAAAAATTAGCTGGGCATGGTGTCACGTGCCTGTAGTCCCAGCTACTTGGGAGGCTGAGGCAGGAGGATCGCTTGAGCCCAGGAGACTGAGGTTGCAGAGAGCTATGATGATGCCACTGCACTATAGCTGGGGCAACAAAGTGAGACTATGTCTCAAAAAAAAAAAAAACTCCAAAAGAATATCAATTATTCTCAATAGCAACAGTAGGAGCTAGAAGACAATGAATATTAAAATGCTGAGAGATGATAACTTTACTCAGCTGAACCACCATTCAAGATTGAGGGCAAAATAAAGACATTTTCAGACAAAAAAATAATTTATCTCTGGCATACCGTATCTGAAAGAAATTCCGAAGGGCATCCTTTAGCAAGAAGAAAAGGGAATCCACAGGTATAGGAATGGGTGTGCTTTTTGGCAAAGTTAATTAACAATGAAGGGTACTTGGAATATCTGGAAAATAATAAGAAAGATAGGAAGCTGAAGATAAGAGCATTGTCTTGTTCAAGAAGAAGATAAAAGTGCTGAATAATTTTAACTACTTTTTTTCTAATAAAACCAAGTACAAATATATTTTTTAAGTATGTATAAGTATACTTTATTGACCACCTATGTGCCAGGCACTCTTCTAGGCTCTGGGAATAAAACAGTGTGGGGGGAAATCTCTACCTGGAGCTTACATTTTAGTGGGGGCAAACTATACACTGCTTAAAAGAGGCACAGCTAACCCAAACAGACTTGAAAGAAATACACTTGTAAATAGGAAAAGACCCTTGAAAATCTGGTGTGGAGAAGAAAAAAGCTGATGTGGCAGTATTAATGTTAGACAAAATATAGTTTAAGGTAAAGAGCATTAATAAAGTAAAAAGAATGGTTAGAGCATTCTTGAACTTATATACACCTAACATAGGCTTGAAAGTGAAAATAGGATTAGAAAGAGAATTAATTAGTTCATAGTCATATGAGAGATCCTAGTATACCTTTGTTAAAACTGATAGGTAAACAGAAAATTAGTCAAGAATATAGAAGAGTGGAACAACACAATTAATAAATTTTATCTAATACATATAGAAGATTTTGTATCCAACAAATAGAGAGTATGCATTATTTTAGATTACACAAGAAATACTTATAAAAATTGACTGAGTCCTAAATCACAAAAGAAATCTCCAAAATTTAAGCTAATCATGTAGAACAGAAGCATATAGAACACACTCTCTGACCACAGCAATTAAACTTGAAACCAACAATAAAAAGAAACTTAGAAAAAAACTTACCTGACTAGAAACTAGAAAACGCACTTCTAAATAACCCATAGGTTAAAGAGGAAGCTTGAAAACAGCCAGGAGAGTAAATATGAAATAGGCAGAAGGAAGGGCATAGTAAAGATAAGAACAGAATTAATAACACCATGGGGAAAAGATTAATACTTTCCTAATTGTGAAATTGGCCAAGAAGACTATAGGTATTATTTGAACTTCTATTCCTATCCATGGTTTATTTTCCAAGTTAGTAATCTTTTTCTTTAGTAAATGGCTAGTGTCAGCCAATAAGAAAAATATGGAGCTCAATGTATTGAATATAAATTAATTGTCAAATCTTCAGGAGTGTATCTTTTCCACATAATAAGAAATTTACCTGTAGAACCTTATACATGAAAACATCAAATTTGTAGAATTATTGCACTTTTGCTTATTTTATTTAAAAGATTTTATAATGGCCTTTAATGGAAAGGTTTTTAAAATATAATTAAAATATTTTTCTTTCCATTTTTGTAGGTTACTCAAATGAGTCGTCCAGACCTGATTCTCTTTCTGATGAAATACCTGATGGCTCTCATAGTTGGTATTCCCTCCATTTTTTGGGTTGGAAGCAAAAAGACATGCTTTGAATGGGCCAGTTTTTTTCATGGTCGTAGGAAGAAAGAGTAAGTTGAAATAAATTATCACAATGTTCACAAACCTCATATTATATGTAAGGTTTTTGTGTTGCTTTTGTTAAAATGATTTGGATTTGGAGAAGTATTCAAACAAGATTGCAACCTTGTCAGCAACCTTCAATTGTGATTGGCGCAGCAGCATGTCTTAATTAAAAACAAAAAACTTATTTTGAGAAGATGGGCAAGTAGAACCAGAGTTGTGGTCTATTTCTATACTGATTCAGAATATTTGAAGGAAGCCCAATCTTTATGAAAAAAATTCAAATTACAATTTTGTTAAAATTAAAAACAAATTAATGCTTTTCTTTATATTCTTATTTGATCCTCCTGATACTCCTATGAGGGTTGGTATGTTTTCTCATCTCTGTCTGATAGATAAGAAAACTAAGACACAGAGAGGTTAAATGCTTGCCCAAAGTCACAATAATGATCTGATGTTAAGAGTTAGATTAACTTCCATCTCCAGTTGTCTGCCATTCTTCCAAGTATACCAAAAGCAGTATAAAGAGATAGACTGTTATTCTATTCTGATATAGTACATGTTAAAGCAAAAATAGAAAAACGATATTAGTAGATAAGATAAAATATGTTTGAAGAAATTATTTTAATTCAGAGTTGGCCATACTGCATATTTGAATGTCATGGTAAAATATAAGACTTGTCAGAGCAATCATTTGAGGGCATATTTAAGGAATCTTTAATTTTTTGAGCCCTTAGTTCATAAAACAAAACAAAAGACCCTGCAATATTCGTAGTGGAACAAATGATTCCAAACTTTTTACTCAGTTTAAGTCTCGTGTGTATACTGTATCTGAATTATCACAAATTCTAAGCTAGTAGAATCCTTATTCTTATGATTTTACTTAACTGAGAGTCCATGGAAAAATGGTTTTTGAAGGATAGTCTATAAACCTCTTTAAATTATATGTAAAATGTTGTGTATGTGTTAATGTAGTTTTCTTATATGATACAACTTAAAGTTACATTAGTTTTTGCCTCACTAACAAAATCTGTATTTATTAAAATACCGGTAATCATTAATTTCTGTTACACAAATTTGATTCACAGAGATAAAATAATCAGTTTTAAAATACAGAACCCTACATATCCAAGGGTTTTGTATCAGTGGATTCACTCAACTGTGGATCAAAAATATTTGGAAAAAAAAATTGCAGGAAGTTCCAAAGAGCAAAACTTGAATTTGCTGCATACTGAGCGTTACACTGAATCTACACAAATGAAGTGATGTACTAGGTATTATACATAATATAGAGATGATTTAAAGTATACAGTAGGATGTACAAAAGTTATATGCAAATATTATGCCATTTTATATAAGGGACTTGAACATCCTTGAATATTGTTATCCTGGGGTAGGGGGGTCCTAGAACCAATCCCCCGAGGGTATCAAGGGAAGACTGTATATATTTCTTATTATGATATCTGAAACTGCTACTAGTGATATCAGATAATGGATTTCTCCTTTAAATATAGTTTCATAGGGAAGAAAAGGAAAAAGGGGAAGGGTTCATTCAACAGCAACAAAAAATGTATTTCCTAGGCAACTATTCATTTTTTAAGAAAGTCTTATTGGATGCTTACTATGTACCATGAACTATTTTGGGATACTACTGATTCAATAGCAAACAAAACAAGACCTGCTTTCATGGAGTACCCTTCCTTGTAGTATTTACTGTGATTTGTTTGTGTATTCTTTGGAAAATTTAATTATATTTTAATCACAGTAAAACACGATGCTTAGGAAAGGGCTTGAGTTAAACATTCCTGGGCATTTCTGGGCCATATACAAATAATTCTGTAATAGGGTTGTATTAGAAATTCCAAATATAACTAAAGCCAAGCTACCCTTACAGAGACTCATCCTAGTTATTTGGGGGATCCTGATTGAGGCAGAATCCTTTTGAAAGTGGTCAAAACTCCCAAGGGCCCTTCTATTTGGTTTTCTGCTACTGTGAATCCCCAAGCAACAAAGTCATCATGATCTTCCAATCCAGGAAGGTGCTCTGGGTTTCTAGCATTTATTTGGTTAGCCTTTGAGAAATGACTATAAAGTAAATCATAATAATGGTTACCAATTTATTCGGTATATTTAATATTCAAAGCACTGTTCTAAGCACTTTACACATTATTAAATCATTTAATCCTCTAAACAACCTTGTGAGGAAGGGCATCATTTTACAGATAAAAAAACTAAGGCATAGTACCAAGATTCTATGAGTGAATGCTAGCATGTAGATTCAAACCTAAGCAGTCTGACTCAAGAGCTTTACTCTAAACCACTCTGTTATACTCTGCTATGAAGAGACTGGCTTCTAAAGTTGTGCTAATTAAATTAATGTTCTCCCCTTAAGTGAAGCCACATTTAAGACCATGATTATGCTAATAATTCTGACATGGATTTAAATAATTTTAGAAATCGTCTTTTGGAATTACCTGGGTCATGTCACTTAATTTCTCTGGAAATTATCTGTAAAACGAGGGGACAAACCTTCACCCTTTGAAGGTGAGTTAAATGTTTTGATCAACCAGAAGTCAGTTTGACTAAAGTTTAGAAAATAAAGTCAGCAATCAAGACTGACTTGGGTGGTATGTACATATATATGAATAAGGATGAATGAGACCATTGATGACAGAGGAACTAATCAATATATATAATATATATATATATATTTTGCTATGTTTGACTTGTTCTATCTAGTTTTTGACACTTTGTTTTTGGGATATATGTAAACACTGTTTTATCATTACTTTCTGATTGGCTTCTAAGACTTTAAACTTAAGTTTGATCTTTGCCTGTTGGTTTTGTTGTGTGATTTTTTTGAAAGTTCTTTAATCTCTTAGAACTTTGGTTTCTTTATCTATAAAATGGGGATCAATAATATCTATTATTAATATGTATCTAATATTCCCTTAGAAATATCCTCCGAGGACATTAATCTCTATAATATTAAGAGAACGTATGTAAAGTACTCGGTAACTATTAGTCTTCCTTCAGCCCTTCTACCACTGCGCTAATAACAACAACAGCAATGATAACAATCATTTTGTAATTTGAGAACCTAGAATATATGTATTTTCAACATATGATCCAACCTTTAGGTGTTGGAGTTTGTTTTTTTTTAATGAAATTGTTTATCTAATTTTAACTTTAACTCTGATTTTCATACTGAGTCGTTTACATAAACCAGGGCACTGATCTTTACAACTGTTTAATTAGATCTTTTACTAATTTAATTACTGCTCTGTTCATCATCATAAACATCTGTCTACTTTTAACTCTTACATAGCAGTTAAAAACTTTTGCTCTTGACAATAATTCATCCTCCTAAAATTTTCCCCTTAAGCTTTTAATATACTTGAGACTTAATTGTATGTTTGCTTAAATTAATTTTTCATATTATTTTGTTCTAATTATGACCACTAATGTTTATTCCAGCACTAGACAACTGCTTCTGCCATAAAATCAACTTGCTCTTAAAACAACTGCTCTTACAAGTTAAAAAATGTGTCCATACTACAATGAAGCCTCCCCTACTTCCATAAAATGTGCAAGAAAACATTTTATAGTTATATCTTTGTAATAATTCAGTGTCTTGAGAATTGTACATTTCTTCAGTTGAATGGGACCTTTTAGAAATGATGAAATAATTGTTTACCTTCATTTTATGGATGAGGAAAATCAAGGAAAGAGGGGACAGTGACTTGCCTAAGATCACATATTTATTGATAGAGTTGGAACTAAAATTCTGATTTCCTTATTCAAAAACAAGCCTCTTTCCATCATACCACTTTAAGGGACGGATTGACATGGATTTTTGTTATATTCTTTCTTCTGTCACCAATGTTACCTTATATCAATCCTAAAGACCTAATTTGGAAAGCAATTAATTTCAAGAATAACGTCAATATTGCACAAAAGTATTGCTTATTGGTCTATAGGGGAGTTCATGTTTCTTAAACTTACTCTTTTGTTGTCTAGGATAGTGAATGAGAGCCGACAGGTACTCCAGGAGCCTGATTTTGCTCAGTCTCTTTTGAGGGATCCAAACACTCCTATCATAAGGAAATCAAGGGGAACTTCCACTCAAGGAACATCCACACATGCTTCCTCAACTCAGCTGGCCATGGTGGATGACCAAAGAAGCAAGGCAGGGAGTGTTCACAGCAAAGTGAGCAGCTACCACGGCAGCCTCCACAGATCACGTGATGGCAGGTGAGTTTTGTTAGTAGCTTAGTTTATTTCCTAAGCTGAATTAGGGTCATATAGCTTAAGAAAGAAGAGTAGCCAATTCTGAAAAGAACTTGGACATTATTTACCTTTGAACTTTGCTAAGTAGAATTGTCCCAGATTATGGTCAGACTTAAAGCCAGTCAGAGGAGTTTAGAGTTTAGGTTTGATGCGGTAAGCAGTATGGGAGTCATTGTAGGAGATTGAGTGGGGAGACAACAGTGTGAAAGTAGCTATTTTAGTAAGATTGGTTTAGTAAACAGTTATGGAATGCCTACCACCTCAGGCACTGTGCCAGGCTCTGGGTGTACAAAGATGACTTAACCATGATCTTTGCTCCTGATAAGCTCACAGTCTGTTTAGAAAGATAGTGTAGTCAGTGTTGTGGTTTAGAATGTGGGTCTGGAATGATGAGCCTCAGTTTCCTCATCTATAGAATGAAAGTAGTCATTTTAGTAACGTGGTGAAAATGGAATGCGATGACGCACCTAATCCTTGGACTAAGTGATGGCTGTGCCTGCCGCAGCAGGGCCTGAGGGCAGCCTCTGTCGTTACTGTACGTGAACAATTAAAGTAAAACATAAGCGATAGGAGAGTCCAGGGTTGGCAAACTTTCTCCATAAAGAACCAGATTGGAAATATTTTAGGCTTTATGAGTCATATGGTCTCGGTTGCAACTATTCAATGCTGCTGTTGTAGGATGAAAGCAGTCATAGACAGTATGTCAAATGGGAATGACTGTGTTCTAATAAAACTTTATTTACAAAAATAGGGGCCAGATTTGGCCAGCCGGCCATACTTTGCCAATCCCTATTTACTAGGTACAGTAATAGCCTAGCGGAAGGAGTGACTAATTCTGGTCGTGGTGGCAATGGGGGCGGTTTCCAAAAAAGCTTCACAGTGAGAATGTTTGAGAGAAGGTTGGCTGTTGATTTCTCGTTGAATTTGAGGAATGAGGTACTAGAATTAGAAACTGCCTAGGAGCTTTGCAGTAATTCAGTTGAGAGACGATAAAGGCTTATAGGAGAGTAGTGGCAAGCAGGAAGAGAGGAGGATCTGACCTGAAAGATATTTAGACAGAAGAGATGATAGGAGTTGGTGATAAATTAACATTAGAATATTATCAGCTGGAGAAAAGGAATGCACCAAAGATTTTCTCTCTCTCTTTTTTTTTTTAGGCTTGTAGTTTGGGAAACTGAAAGAATGAAAATTCTGATGCCTAAAATTGGGAGCATTCTGTTTACTTTAAAATGTCTCTGTTCCCACAGCAGTTTTCTGTCCTGTCAGTTTTAGTCTTCTCCCTGTCTTCATCTTACAGAATGTGATTTCCATACTCTATATTCTCTTTTTTGATCTTCTGTTTGTTCCTCTCAACTTACTTTCTTTTGCCTTCTAAGTTGATCAGCTACCCTGTGTTTGAAAGAGCAGCAATCTTTCTTTGACTCCAATAAATCTGTCATTTATTTTTCCTTGCCTTGCCAGATTTTTGAAGTAAATATTTCAGATATTTCCGTTCTGTCTATTCTGTCCTTCATCCGTTGTAAATCTCATCTTTTCTCCTCCCTACCTGCCTAAACTGTACCTTCTAACATAACCAAAGACCTCTTTTTAACCACATTCAAAAAGATCCTTTCTCCTTCCTGCTTTCTTTTCTTCCACTTAGCACTCCTCCAAGAGAAGCATTCTTATAAGTGCTAGGGATGCAGAGATAGAAGACAGAAGAGTAAACAATTACAATACACTTTAATACATTTAATAAAAATATATACAGGGTGCTTTGGGAATCTCAGATAAGAAAACATGTAAGTTGGGGCACAGTGGCTTATGCCTGTAATCCCAGCACTTTGGGAGGCAGAGGCAGAAGGATCCCTTGAGCCCCCAGGAGTTTGAGACCAGCCTGGATGACATAGCAACACCAGTGTCTCTACAAAAAAAAAAAATTAAAAATTAGCCGGGTGTGGTGGCACGTCCTAGCTACTTGGGAGGCTGAGGCAGGAGGATTGCTTGAGCCTGGAAGTTCATGATTGCAGTGAGCTAGCCTGAGTGACGGAGTGAGACCCTGTCTCTAAAAAAAGAAAGAAAACCATCTAACTCATCATAGAAAGCCAGAGGAAGCTTCGCAAAAGAGTTGGTTGGCACTTCTGCATTGAATAGGATTCAGGGGAGGCAGGTGGGAATTAAAGATAAGGAAACAGCACATGCAGAGGCAAGGAGGACAAGCAAGCAGTTAGGTGTCTGGGTGTGGCTAGAGCACAGTATGTATGTTTGAGCAATTGTAGGAGATTAAACTATGGCTGAGGAGTTTGGATTTTTCCATGACAGCGATGAGAAACTATCACAGGACTTTGGGCATTGGGGTGAGAAAATCAGATTTGTATTTTAGAAACATCACTTGGCAACAGCATAGTAAAGAAGATTGTAAGACCAGTTAGGAATTTTTTACAATAATTTAGGGGTCCTAACTTAAGATATTGATAAGAAGGAAGGGAATCAGAGAGTCTTTGAAAATATATTTATCAATCACCACCCTCCATGAACTCTCAGCATTATTTGACATTATTGACTTCATCCTTTTCAATGATGAATGAACAATATTTATAGTACTACACCTATGCATGTGGCATTCTGTGTATAAAGACATATATATATATATATATATAAAAAGAAAAGGTGTTATTTCCACATTCTAGGAGCATATAACCTTATAGCAAAGATAGGACATATACATATGACCCAATTAAATAATCGTGCAAGCCAGGATATAATTAAGACAGTGAGTGTTAGAGATAATAGATGTAGAACTTCAGAAAAGAGAAGAATCAGGCTGTTCCATGAAAATATCTTAGAGGAGATACATAGGGCAAATGAACAGTAAAAGATAAGTTTATATTCAGTAGAAAATTTCCAAAGGCAATTAAAGATACAAGATTTCAGCCAACGTAATCTGAATAGAACTGGAGCTTAGATAAGAAAGTTTATAATATCAGTATAAGGTAGTAGGTAATTAAAATTCTGAGCTAGAATCCTTTTAATCACAATAAAAAAAGAACAACATATCAAGAGCAACACCTTGGTAAATACTCACAGTAATAATAATATAGGAAGAACAGTGGGCATGTGATTCCAAGAAAGTGCTTATAGACATATGAGGGAATCTGTAAAAGTATAGTGTCATGAAAACCAGAGAATAGATTACGACTTCCTGTAATGGCCTTTCTTACCTCTCTCCTTAATCAAAATCATACCCGTCCTTTAAGGCCTGAGTAATTCCAATTTCCGTGGCAGTTAATTGATTGCTTTTTATCTTTATCATTCTTTTGGTTATGATATGTTTTCAGTACGGTCCTCTTTCCTCAGCTAAGCTTGCAGCTTCTGGATAAGAAGAACTGGGTGACATACATCGCTGTATTCCTCCACAGTATCTAGCACTGTGCTAGGCATATATATAGTAGGGAATGAACAAATCTGTCAAATAAATACTGTCTTTAGAAATAATGCGGGTGTTTCCCAGAAATTTAGGACCGAGAGCTATGGCAGCCTACTGAAGGTATTCTGTAACATGGCACGTGAATACTCATACTGTAGGACCCTCTTCCATACCCAGAACTTTAGGGCAAATTTGAGAGACTTCTAAGACCACATTGTACCTGAAAGTCTGAACAAGGATTTTCATAATTTCAAAAGCCATCTCATGAGGATTTCTTTCTGCTTCAGTCGGTTTCTAATTTTGCATGTTAACACTATCTTTTGGCCATTCTGTCATCATCTCATGGTATCTTGGCTGTGAGATCACACACATACCCACTTCCTAATACTTACTCTGGTCCAGACTTCTTGATGGATAATTATTGATCTCTGTGCTATGTAAAATAAAATAGGTTTAGGTAAATACACCTACACATATATGTCAACTTCAAAGAATAAGTAATTGGTAGTTAGATGAGAGGATGGGTAGAAAAGAAAGTGGATGAGTAGGTAGGTGGAGGTTTGGGAATCAGTGATTAGGTTGGTAAGTAGGTGACATGACGAGAAAGCTAGGGAATAAAACAAGGAGATATTAATTAAACTACAGTTAATTCAGTTATTTAGATTAATGATAGCAAATAGTGTACAGAATCAAAAAGTAAATCCTCTTCAAGTTTTTTAAACTTTGACTTCGAAATGCACCATGTTATCTTTTTGACAATAGCAGCAAATTAACCATCCTAATTGTTTTGCCTAAGCTTATGTTAAAATTAATACATGTTTTCATGTTGTATGTTAGAGTAGATGGTCACAGTGGTTTAAATGACTGTCAAAAGATAAATAAATTTGGTAATTCATACATATAGTTGAGATTAAATACCATAATTAAATTTATTTTTCTATGTAGTTGATTCCAAATTATCCGTGGGCAGGTTGTTCATATTTAAAAATTTTTTTGTGGATGGCCATATCTGTCACTTAAATAATTAGACATAATTTCTCAATATGGTAATTTTTTTCTAGGAAAAATGTGTTCTTTGAGTCTTATTTGTAACTCAATGGCTTATATTTTATTTTAGAAAATACCCAATTCATATTTTATGTAATGATTTGTTTTATATCATTACTAGAACACTGCATCATATTTTCCTTTTTTCATTTGCCTTATTTATTTGAAATAGATATTTATGAAGCCATTGAGAGAGAAAAGATCTCTAAATCAGCTGCCAAGTCATATTTGGAAATTTGGAAAAATTTTCTACTCAGTTTTAGGGCAATAATCATTATGCAAAATAATAATTATTAAACTAGAATAATAAGCTCATTCTGAAATGTTTTCGTCCGCAAACATTGCAATTATTTACCAAAACACAGTATACAAACTTAAAACTAAGTCCTAAATGTGAAATGTCTTTTAATAAGTAAGAATTAAATACTCTTTTACCCGTTAACATGGGAAATTTTAAAAATATTTAAATGTTCATCTCTTCTTTCTTAAATTTTCTTTTTTGCTGTACTCAAACCAGAAACAAAAGATAAGCTTTTTAAAAAAATAATTTTCAAAGAACTTCTCAATTTTTAAACTCTGTAATCTAATGAAAATGTTATTTGACAAACTGCTATAAGACTTAGAAGGTCACCTCAGTAGTGTATGAATCTATCTTTAAAATCTTTAAATTTTATAAGTGATTCACACTGAGTCATAAAATCTGTTGTTATTATGAAGAAATAGTAGGTGAATGCTTTTTGACAGTAAATCAAAGCTGTTTATGATTAGTTCTTTTGATGACTATTAAAAAAAAACAGCCTGCCATATTCTATTTATTGTTAGAAACGTTACTTAAAACTTAATATGTTAATTAAAGTTATAAATTATACTCAGCTTTCTTTGAGCTTGATTATCCTAAATCAAATACTTTCTACAAAATAGTGTATGTGTAAGTATGAACAAAAAGCATCTTAGACAAATATTTCTTACGACACTAGAGATTAAAAGATAAAATACGGTCCTTACCCTGAAAGAGCACACTAGAAAGCCAGAAACATTGATAAATAGTGTACTAGCTGTATGAGCAAAGGACTAATGAAAACATTGTAATTGGTTTTCATACCTTGACTGGCCTAGAGCTAATCTCATTCCTCATGGCAGAGAATTTTTTATAATTTCTTGCCTGTGATGGGGCTGAGTGAATTCGGACTGCAACAGGAGAAAATTTAGCAGGCCCCACCGTTGCCTTTCAAGAAGAGTACAGTGAAGGAGGAGACTGCCTGCAGTGAGCCCTGTGGCCCGGCTCACATACTCCTAGCTGGGTCTCGGCCTAGGGGGCAGAGAGTTTGCTGTAGCAGGGATATAGGTTACAAAGTCCTAGGATGTAGCTTCCAAGTAAATGTAGCTTCTATGAGAGAGAATCGTCACAGCCTCAAGCTGTAATGAAAAGTAATTAAGATCATTTACAGGTAGTTATTTCTGCTGGCTATCTGGGCCAGGCATAGTGGCTCAAGCCTGTAATCCCAGCACTCTGGGGGGAGTGATCATTTGAGCCCAGCAATTCCAGACCAGCCTGAACAACATAGTGAGACTCCATCTCTACACACAAAAAAAATCCATCTCTAAAAAAAAATTAGCTGGGCGTGGTGGCACAAGCCTATAGTCCCAGCTACTCAGGAGGCTGAGGCAGGAGGTCACTTGACTCCAGCATTTTAAGGTTGTAGTGAGCTATGATAATGCCACTGTACTCTAACCCAGGCAACAGAGCGAGACCCTGTCTCAAAAAAAAAAAAAAAAAAGAGAGAGAGAAAGAAAAACTGGGCTATCTGGACAGAAGCTGTGGGCACATACTGTCATCATTGCTTACCAAGTTCACTTATTTTTTTAGGTTACGCTAATTCCTCCACCAATATCATATGTTCCCTCTTCCAATCCTAATCTTTTACTAAAATTTGAGTTTGCTGTACTACTAATTATAACCAATCTTCTGGACTCCCAGGGGCAAGGCCACATTTTTTCTATTGTTGTTCCTCCTCTTCCTGAACCCACCCCCTTGCTCAAAACTCTTGAATGAGAAAAGAATCCATTCTTAGCGTAGATCCAGATCATTCAGTGGTTACCTAACCTTCACTTCTGTCCTTTTGCAGGGAATAGCACCCTAATTCTGAACCTCAGTGGATTATCTCCCCTTTTTTGTTGGCTATGCAGTAATTCTACAACGATAATGAAATTACTCTAAATAATCAAAAGTTCATTACTTTCTTGTTGGTTTCCTAATCATTTCACTTAATGAGGCACTTTCATGAAAATTATTAGTGTTACTTTCTAGTGTGTTCTGTTACTCACTTCAAAATAAACTCTCTGGTACCAGGTACACGCCCTGCAGTTACAGAGGAATGGAGGAGAGACTACCTCACGGCAGCATGTCTCGACTAACAGATCACTCCAGGCATAGTAGTTCTCACCGTCTCAATGAACAGTCTCGACACAGCAGCATCAGAGATCTCAGTAACAATCCCATGACCCACATCACACATGGCACGAGCATGAATCGAGTTATTGAAGAAGATGGAACCAGTGCTTAATTTGTCTCGTCTAAGGTGGAAAACTTGTGCTGTTTAAAAAGCAGATTTTATCCTTTGCCTTTGCATGACTGATTGCTGTGACTTGCTGTTATGCTTTCAGTCA
This sequence comes from Daubentonia madagascariensis, assembly GCA_023783475.1. Lineage (NCBI taxonomy): Eukaryota > Metazoa > Chordata > Mammalia > Primates > Daubentoniidae > Daubentonia > Daubentonia madagascariensis. Next base: position 2,327,951 of record JAKFHU010000353.1, on the reverse strand, counting down.
GGTACAGATTGTATCCATTGGAAAGGTAAATTTTTGCCATTTATATTGCATTAAACTTGGAACATTAAGGCATCCAAAACACTAAGAATTATATCATCACAAAAGTAATTCATCTTTCTAGGTTATAAAGAGATAATTGTCTGGTGAGCATTTTTATAAACCCACTTATTTTATATTTAGAAAAATCCTAAATGTGTAGTGACTGCTTTGTAGTGAACTTTCATATAATATGAACTAGTTGTGAGATAACATTCTGGTAGCTCAGTTAATAAAACAATTTCAGAATTAAAGAAATTTTCTATGCAAGGTTTATTTCTCAGATGAATAGTAGGACTTTGTAGTTTTATTTCCACTAAGTGAAAAAAAGAACTGTGTTTTTAAACTGTAGGAGAATTTGATAAATCAGCAAGGGTATTTAGCTAATAGAAGTGCAACAGAAGAATCTGATTAGTCTATAGAAGGCTCTCTCAAAATTCTATCAAAATAATCTTCATCCAGAGATATTCAGGATTTAGATTAGCAATGGAATAAAAGCAGAGATGGGCATTTTCCCCTATAATTGTAACGTTTTTGTAACTTTTGTAAATATTACTTTTACTGGCTGTGTTTTTATAACTTATCCATATGCATGATGGAAAAATTTTAATTTGTAGCCATCTTTTCCCATGTAATAGTATTGATTCATAGAAAACTTCATATTCAGATTTGCTCCATGGAGGCATGTAATAAGATAAGCATCACACGTTGTAAGGTTTTTTGTGGTAACCACAACTACAAAGTGGCAAAATATTTTCTCTGTATTCATTGTTGTATTTTTCTACAGTGAGATATGATCTTGCCAAAGCCAGCAGACCTTGGTATCCAGGCCCCTCCTATAGTGAGTTGATTGTCTGCACTTGCATTGCCCAGTAGCCAACAGGCTACCGCTTTCGCCCTACACCCTTATTTTCAGATTCTGGATCATTCTTGTTTACAGCTGACATATATATAACCTAAGTCCAAAGTGGTGATTAATTTGGATATCTGAAAATCGTTGTGGCTAAATGAAGCATGATTAGTCTTACTAGTAATATCTTTTAATCTTAAAAATATTGAGTAAAAAATGTTTGACATTTTATCTTGTAATGTTTAAATAATTTACAATATAAACTGTGAACCTTGTTAGGCATGAAATTGATCAAAAGGGAAAGAAAAATTCTGACAAATGCTGGATGTGTTATGTAGAAAAGCATATTTAAACAAGTGGTCCTCAGCCCTGACTGCAGATAAGAATCACTTGGGAAATTTCTGATGCTCATCACCTTCCTCTATTCAGGTGAGAATTGGTAGAGTGTTTTGTTAAAGCTTCCCAGGTGATTCTGACCTGCAGCCTGGCTTGGAATCTGCTTTAACTAACTCGCCCTGATGATGATCTGAAGGCATCATGTTATATCACCTGAGCATCTAGCTGGATTCAATGTTATGTTTTTGTATCATTAGCTAACATTCAATTTTTCTCCACTTTATTGTTCATTATAAAATGTGGAATTCTGGGCTCCACTCCTATAGAGTCTTATTCAATAAGTCAAAGGTGGTAGGATTTTAAAAATCTATATTTAGAAAAATACCACAGGTGATTCTTATGCAGGTAATTGAAGAATCACACTTTGAAAAATTATTCTGGACTCTAGAGAGGCCTGGTTCTGCCATATACTAGTTTCTAACCTTAAACAAGTCAACTCTGAGCCTCGGTTACCTTGTTTGTAAATGAAGATGGAAGATAAATTACCTACTCTACCTACCTCATAAAGCTGTCAAATTAAGATCAAATGAAAAAAAAATCATATGAAAGCTCTTTGAAAACTGTAAAGCATTATGAAATATAAGGGATTAGGTTATTGTGGATTTAAGAGATTCGTTTGAGGACTACTGTAGTACATTCCTCAACATTTGTTTAATTCATGTCTACTTTTCTCTCTCACCCTTTACAACAAAAACTACCAAGAAATTAGGTGTTGAAAAAGAATCTTTCATCTGGCAAAAAAGTCAATTTTCTAACAGTAATATTAATAATTTGTCATGTTGTATCTTTCAAAGTACACATATCTTAATGTGAATTATTATTAATTCTTCTTCATAAGATATATTTGAACACTTGGCCCAAAATGTTTTTCTTTTTCTCTATCTTCATTACCTTTCTCCTTGGAACTGGAATTAGCGCTCAAGGCAGGCAGGGTCTGAATTCCCTCATAACTGACAATTAGTAAACCTTTTCTCTGAAAGCCAAACTTATAACAACTCATTTATAAATAAATCAATAATTCATGAAGCTTTTGTCTGAGAATCTCTCCTGGGAACAGCATGAGAAAACCAAAACAAACATTCACAAACAAAAATAAGTTAAAATAGAAGATACCAGTTTGAGCTCAAAGATGTTGTCATCCATTGCCATCTGCATTATATTATCAACTGCCAAAATGTTAATTGGTTTTCTTGTACAAGTGGGCCAAGTATAGACAGTTATGAAAATCTTAACTTTATGCTTCCAGATTTATATATATTCATTTGTGTCTTCTCTATTAAATTAATTGTTGCTATATATGTGAATGCTATATTGACTTTTCAGTTACTTTCAGTGAGTACCTTAATTTTGCTCCACAAAATTTATATAAGATTGTTAATCCATTGTTTTAAATAACAGTATTTAGTTTGGGCTGTGTTACTTATCAAACTAGTGTTCCAAATTAAGAATTTTTTATTTTGAAGAGACAGTTGAAGAACTATAGCAAAACAGCAATTTCAAGTCTCAAGTAGCTTAAACCAATTTGAACAAGTCTGGACAGTTTTTCTACCATATGTTTAACTTTCACTTGTGTTTTGATTGGCATATGATAATGTTTAATGTTTTATTCATTCAGTTGACAACTGAGAAAATAATAGTTCTCCTAAAATGTTAATATGTTATCAAAAGATTTTTGAAAAGTACTTTGATTTTAGCAATATTGTTTTATTCAGTAATTAGGCAAAAGATCCAAGAAAAACTATTTAGGCTCAAAATGATAATTTGTTTGAAAGAACAATTGGTTAATAACTCAGCTGGCACAGGGCTTAGTACATAGTAAGTTTTTCAATAAATATTTAACGAACAACTCATGTCACACAACTTGCTTTTACCCTAGTAGTAAGTCTCACTTCAAAGAAATCTGAAAGGTCTGAATTTAAACTATGTGAATTAAAGTCTCTGCTTTACCAGAATAACATGTGGCAGGTAATAAGAATATGTAAATTACACCAAATGACGCTTATTTCTCCTGGAGTAACAGTCCATATCACTATTTTAATTAAAGAAATACATGTATAAGCATGTACCAATCCTTTTAATTAATTTTAAAAGATGAACAGTGATTCTTAGAAGGAAGTAATTAGGCTCCTTTGAGTCCCATGCTAAGTTAGATCTTTGTGTTAGATCTAAGATCATTCAGCTGGGTGAATGAATATTCAAACAAACCTTTCATTTTTCAGCTGCTTCTTAGAGCAGATTTATAAAAATTCTAAGAATCTCTTCAAATTAGAAGAAGTTACTTCATTTTTAACCTACTTCATCATTTTTTTTTTTTTTTTTTAGATAATAGCTGGAATTAACAAATTCTTACTTTAGGCTATATCCCTGTGAAATGAAAGGAACCACTTAAATTTTTTTTTTTTTAATAAAATAGTGGATCATTTGCTGGGGCTTAGAAACAACATTAATACACCAAAATTTCATTATGATGATATTTATATTGCTTTTTGACATGTCAAAGGTACATTTACATATTATCATATTTGGATGACTTACATAGTCTAGTGTAATGAAAATTCCCCTGGGCTTGGCATTCAAAGACCCATGATTATGATGTCAACTGGACAAGTGATTTAATTTCTCTTAGTCTCTATTTCCTCAGTGTAAAATGAGGATAAGGTAATTTTTGGTCCCAACCTCTCTCTCTGGATATTATGAGGATCAAATTTATTATAATGCTCTGTAAACTATAAAGTGTTCTGATATTATTTATTTTTGTTAGAATTTGGGGGTTGTAGAAAATAAGGATATGGTCTTCACTAGTATTTATTTTTAGCACTAACAATAAAATAGGCAGTTAGACTAGTATTCATTTGGTACAATCTTTAAATCAATGATCCAATTAACCTTTAAACATTAGGTTTTTTTTTCAAGAGTGGCTATGCTCTTAAATTGTATTGGCTCTTTATGTTATACCAGAGTATGCTCTCAAATTTTATGGGGTTGAATTTATAGGTCACTTCCAACAGAAATTTAGGGATCATCATTGTATTTTTCTTTTTACATGGAATTGTATAAATACATTAGCTTGACTTGACTGAAATTTATAAGAAAAATATAAAGAAGAATGCAGGCCATATGGCTTTTTTTTCTTTGAGGACTTTTATGTACCTAATTCTTTCTGATTGAGAACAAGTTTTGAAAAGGTGGTTACTGTAACTAACTGGTTTTCATCATGGCAGAACTTTAAGTCATAATGCTGTGGGGATTGTTCAGATACTTGTAATTATTTTAACTTCTGTAAAGTAAGAATTTTTCTCCATTCTTCACACACAAACACAAAGGATAGCATTTTTATATAACGTATATTTACAAAGAAACTCATTATTTTAAACTTATTTTATGCCTTTTTACAACTGATTAAGAAAAAGTGTTTACATTTAATTTTCCTAGTAGTTATATAATTTTATACATTATTTTTATATAATTTTGACCTATTTTATATGAAAAAATTATATTGGCATTTCTTCATAATTTAATTCTCTTCCTTTGTTTTTGTGTTCAGTTATTTGAGTTTTTGGAAAGGAATAGGAAGACTAAGCGTCCTTTACCTTCCATCTGACTGTAATCGGTCTCCTGGGTTTTGGGGGGTTTTTTTTCCCTAATTTAATTTTAATCCAGTGCTTCTTTAGTAATCACATTGATATTGGATTACAGTTTTCTCTCAGGATCTAAATCTTCTAGGAAAGAAAATGTTAAGTTCTGTCCAGAAACAGCCATCTTTGTAGACATTTCTGTTTGGTTGATTTATAAAGGTTTAATATAAGTTGATAAACATATTTCTTATCCTGTTATCTCTAATTAGCAAAATTTTATTTCTGTAAAGATTAAAAAAGTGAAGTTTTCACTTATATTTTAGTCAAACCCCAAGCCAGTATATTACTTCCTATAAGACAGAGTAGTTCAATCTATTTAGATGCATTGAAGGATAATTTCTGTCAGATTATGGTTTTTTTAATAATCACCTGTCTCAGGAAATCTGTTGTGTTCTTTCTTGGACATTTTCATTGTTATGATAGCATTGCATGTAACTTACTCTTATTTTATTGGCCACTGTCACCAGTTTTCCCTGATTTTTTACCTTATAATGATTCAAATTTTGAAGATTCTTTTATTAGTTTGCTAATTACCATTAACTAGTAAACTTAGTATTTTTAAGACTTTTTTAAGCTTGTTATTTTATCATATTTCCTGAAGTAGGGTGAATTACTTTATTATTGTTGTTGTAGCCTTTTTCTTACGTAAGTCAGTTTGTTTGTATATGCTAACTTACAAATATTTCTTTGTACTCTTTGGCTTTTTTTAATCTTAGAATTTAATTTTTATTTTCTAAATTGTCAGGGGATTTTTTTTTAATGATTAGTAAAAATGCACTATGGTATTTTTAAAATATTGGATTTTGAGTCAGGAAACCTGATTTCTAGTCTTGCCTCTCTTTTCAATTACCTGCGTAACTTTGGACAAGGCATTTTGCCTCTTGTCTGTAAATGAAGGGAACAAGGGAATTAGGTAGTGTCTCAAATTCCACCCAGCTCTAATTTGGTTGTCCTTTGACCATTTTGTAATCATTATTCTGGTCTCTTTTATTCTTTTTTTTTTTTTTTTTTATGAGACAGAGTCTCACTCTGTCGCCTCAGCTAGAGTACAGTGGTGTGATCATAGCTCACTGCACCCTCAAACTCCTGGGCTCCTCCTGCCTCAGCCTCTTGAGTAGCTGGATCTACAGGAGTGCACTACCATGACTGGCTAATTTTTCTATTTTTTTGTAGAGACGGGGGGTCTCGCTGTTGCTCAGGCTGGTCTCCTGACCTCAAGCGATCCTCCCATCTCGGCCTCCCAAAGTGCTAGGATTACAGGCCCGGCTGCCATGACCTTTTTTTTAATGGGGAAAAGTCTTCTTAAGCACCAACATATGCATTTTAAATTGATATACAGAAAAGAATGACATATAAATTTTTGGTCTTTGTTCTCCTCAATATGAATATAGCTAGTTAGCCTAATCTTTACATGAAATGTGTTCAAGATAAAATTAGTGAACAAAGAGTGATAACACTAGCCCATACAGCTAATTGAAAAGCTATCAGGTTTTACCAATATTAAAATAGTTATAAAATGTAAAGTTTCAGAGGAGTTGATTGAAATTTTTCTGTTCAATAACTATTCTTGGGTCAGGTGGGGTGGCTCACACCTGTAATCCCAGCACTTTAGGAGGCCAAGGCAGGAGGATCGCTTGAGGCCAGGAGTTCGAGACCAGATGGAAACCATAGCAAAACCCCCATCTCTACAAAAAATCTTAAAATTAGCTGTCTGTAGTCCCAGCTACAGGAAAGGCTGAGGTGGGAGAATCACTTGAGCCTGGGAGTTCAAGGCTCAGTGAGCTGTGTGTGATCTCACCACTGTACTCCAGCCTGGGCGATAGAGCAAGATCCTGTCTCTAAAAAAATAATAATTATTATTATTATTCTTAAACTGCATTCTTAGATTCATTGAATAAATATAGTTGCCAGATTGCCATGGACAAGTGGTTTAAAATATTGTTAGAGGTAAATGTGGTGTTTTATTTTTAATTTCTTTCTGGCTATGCAGAAAATGTTTCCATAAAGGCTCCTTAATTATCATAATAAAATGTAGAGATTCTGTTAGTTCCATCTCTCAGCAGGGCTGTCTTATAGATTAACATTGTTCTCTGAGAACCAGGCCAAGGAGATTCCTGTTACTTTCAAAGATCATTGTCTTTGCTCTAATTGTCTACATTAGCTCATATCAGTCTCTTGAACACTTTGGACTATTGATTTGCAGTCTAAGTGTTGGGTTTGGGATCTGATGAGTAGAAAAGTATGGTGGAAGGTTAATATAGGAAGGTATACTGGTTTCTGATGTGATTTCTTTAGCTACACTTGATTCCGTGTCTTATGTCATTTCACCAGATCAGGTAACTCTCCTGGCTTCCAGAAATTAAATTAGATTCTCAGCCTTTCTCATTCAGAGATGCCTGTATGATAATGTTGTTTTGATTGCCTGTAAAAACAACAACAAATTTATTTTCAGTTCTCTGGCTCTGCAGGTCTTTGTTGTCACATTTGTTAAATTTGAATCAGGTTCATATATTTCATTGAATATCTTCAGGGTTTTGATAATGGGATATTCTGTAAGATAAACCAAATAATCCTAGAGTGATTTAATTTCTATTTATCCATCCACTATTTTCCTATTTCTCCTCCCATCCTCAGTTTTGAAAAGGAAATGTACAAAAGTCTTCCCTTAGCTTTGCCTTAGATAATTTTTCCCTGAACTAACCTTGTCAGAAACATTTAATATGAAATAATTCTATATTTCTGAGATAAGATCAACACAGTAGTTCTTTACATTGAGCTAAGGTAAATATGTACTTTAAAATAATGTGTTTCCTTTTTATGTGAACTTAAAATTTTAAAAATCATAAATAGGACCCTCCAATGTGAAAATATTAATGTGGAAGTCCTTTTGTCATCAGGTGCTATTCCCACTTTAGCTGTGAGTTATCAGGCTAAATCTGAATTTTTTTATCATTCATTATTTTATAATACTTCTCTAGAATGATCCCTTTTCACATCTTTAACACCGTCTTCAAACAACTTTTCTGCTTTTATTTTCAATTGCCAAATTTTATTTTTGAGTTTTATTTTCTCATTGAAGTTTAAAAGTATTGCACATAGGAAGGAGTGACTGTAGTCTAGACATTCGCTTTGGCATGATAAAGATACCACTACCACCACATCTTTCCCCAGCCCCAAGAAGAGACGTTTATGTGACAATGCAGACACTATTAAATTGTCTTATTTTGTTATTTAAAAGAGCAGTGAAAGCTGTTTATTCAAAATTAAAATTTTTTAATTAAAAAATACTCTTCTGTATTTTAATCTGATAGTGAATTGGGATTATTTATATATATGTGTGTGTCTACAATTAATAGTAATTATTAGTTATTTCACTCTCCATAATATGTGATACCCAAAGCTCATATTTATTTAATATGAGCTGTTTTTTGAGACTTTTTTGTTTTGCCTTGTTTTCTTAACTTTTTACAGTGTTGTATGCGTTAGATTATCACGATCACCTCTCGGCAGAAAAACCGTCCTGTAGATCAGCTGTTCTCTGAGAATCAGGCCAAGGAGGTTCTTGCTATACATGGTCATAGATGAATAATAAAGTATTATTCTGAACCATGTGAAATTGCTGGTTTTGTTGGTCAAAAATGATCAAATATTAGCAATTTCATAATATATATTCAAGAAACAACCAAAAGATCTTCTAGAACAGATATATTAACTTCTTATCCCAAGTCTTCTCATCACCCTGTCAGAGGCTTTATTGAAGGAGACTATAGATAACCACAAGTCTTATCAAGAAAATTCTCCTTTGTTGTTAAATTCCCCAGTTTTCAAAGATATTTTATCAAAATGACTTCATAATAGAAGCAAATACCTTTTGAGAATACATAAGTTACATAAGCCTTTCATTAAGTCTATGTGTAGTTTTTAAGCTTTTATAACCTGAGATATTGTTCTATATCAAAGGATTAATCTGTAAATAACAGAGGCAAAATAATTTTCCCCTTCACATCTAATATGGAATTAAATTTTGTTTACTATAGAATTGTATCCTCTTGGTAGGCATTCTAAAATAATAACTACTACTATGTTATATAGTCAACAAATTTGCCATAAAAGTCCATTTAAAGATTTTCCTTATACCTATGTTTCAGGTTATAAGAATAAAAGTATACGAGTATAAAAACACATATAAAAATATGAAGCTTTCCTATACAGGAAATCTCCAATTTTACAGTCTAAAAGGTTGTAAATTGGGTTGTTCCAAATTCGGACTACATCTCCTTGTATAAACAATATAATGAATAATAAGGATAACAGGTTAGCCAACAAAAGCTAATCTAGTGCACTACAGAATTACTCGAGGTGTCTTGGTTTTGGATAAATTTTTATAGTGGAGAATAATAATCTCTCAATAATTGCTTGGTACACTTCTTCCTAGGTGAATACTCATGATACCCTAAGCCTTGCCCACATACATACCCTCTCCATGTGACCTGTTCCTCAAATGCTGCATTCTCCCAAATCTTCCTACCTGCTTTCAATCCCCAGTCGTCTTTGTCAATACTTCCAAAGTATAACCCAAGTGTTACAAAGTGTAACCTATCTCAAGTGTTAAGAAGAAGGAAATCTGCTTTAACTAGTTTATCTTAAAGTGTTAGTGACTACAGCCCTTTTATCTCTTTTAAAAAGAAGTCTGCATTAAAAACAAACATATTGCTATTAGCACAAATTAATCTCAATGAGTAGAATATTAAGCTTTAAAACAAAAGTGGAAATAATTTAATTAGTGTTGGTGGGGCTATTTTGAGGCAAGAGGTACCATTAAGTGGCCTAACTTGGAAATATGCTTCCTTTCCCCAAACCCATGTGATGTCTGAAAGTGCTATTTTCAGTGACCTTGAGGAAGGGAGTTAGTTATTTAAATGTATGAGTCCCATGAAGTCTCTTTCAATTCAAGGACGATGTCTGGACTGTCCTAGATCTCCTTCTACCTGACCATACAGCTCGGTCTATCTTCCAGCTCTGCTCATTGATGTTAAATTTACAGATGAGCACTGTCCATGCTTGTAAAAAAAAAAAAAAATCTTTCTCCATTTTACAGTTATAGACAATTTTTCATGAGATGTAAAGGTAGAAATGATACTCCTTTTTCATTATTTTAAAAATTGTTATTTTTAAATAAGTAGCACTTAGCAATTTAGTTTTTCAAACCCTGTCCTGAATTAAATTGCTGAGGTGATTCTAAATTGATTCTAAAATTTTAATCTTGCTTTATTATATAAACATCTAGTTATTATAGAAAGTGTTTATGCTAAAGACTTGTATTTTGTGGCATTAGTTCTTCATGTTGCTTTTTTATATCTTCATTAAAATTGTTGATTCATTTCCAAATGAGTGGAAATTGCTGTTGGGATATGTATAGGGCAAGTGCACTTGGTTAGAGCATGAACTGTAATTTCACATTAGCTGGATGTGCTTTGCACTCTGCTCTTCTAGATTTATTTTGTTTACAGTAGACTGATGTCAGTTTTTGTAAATGTTTTTTCTTAGCACTTTAACTGTGAGTGTACAAACTGATTTTAAATGTAGTGGTTGTATATTTTGGTTATAAATTGGAAATTTTTAATAAAATTAAATAATTTGTTCTCTTTTCTGTTATTAGTACCTAATTGAATATAATTTTCCACGTCATCTTGCAGACCCTTTATTTAAGCAGTCTATTTAATATTTTATACTGCTATTTTAAAATTAGGTTTCATATTCTTATACTACTCCATTTTTTACATTAAATAATAACAGGAATTGCAGTAATCTGGGAGATAAGAATATATAAACACAAACTATCCTATATTACATCCCTTTTTCTCACACTTTGTCAATATAGATAAGACCTAATAATCTCTGTTCATTGTTATATCCTCAGTACATAATAGAGGCTCAATAAATATGTCAAAAAAATTGAATACATTAAAGAATTTATATCAATTTCCCAATAAGAAATCCTACCCATATAAGCAAATAAATTATCAGGTGATTTTTTTTTTCATGTACAGAGAGGCAGACCAGGATTTAAACTATTAATGTATTAGTATACATCTCGCCTTAATCATACAGTCTTTAGTCGGAAGGGACCTTAGAAATTATAAGGTCCAACTTCCAACCCGGTGCAGAAAGTCTTCAAAACACCATCCTTTATAACCCCTGCTTGAATGATTTCAGTAGCAGGAAGCTCACTACCCTGTAAAGCATTCCATTTCGAGACAGCTCTAATTGTTACAAAAGGCTTTCCACATATTGAGTGGAAAATGTACCTTCACTCATTGGTACTGTTCTACAGATGTACAATAGTTCTTTCACAGGACGACTTTCTATACATTGAAAAAAGGTATCCTGTTTCCTCCAAATCTTTTCTGCAGGCAAAGCATGTCCTATTCTCCAGTTCTCCTGTGACATCCTGCCAGACCCTGGTTGTTTCTTTCTAAAACACTCCATTATTTGTGAATATTCCTCAAAATCTTCCACAGAACTGTACACTTACCTCCAGATGCCATAAAATCAGTGAAGATTCCCTTGTACATAGTGTTCTGTACACCATACTTCTGTTAATTCTAAATTTATGCAAAAAGCCCTTTTTTTACAACCATCCCCCTCCAGTTAGAGTCTAGCCATCCCTATGATGAAGATACGTGTATGTATATGTGTTCATTAATTGTTCAAACTCTTAATATTCCTCATCTAAAGTCAAATATTTCCCTGAGGCCTGATTATCTACTATGTGCCAGACAGTGAACCAATTACAGTCTTTGATAATTTATAAGATGAACAAAATAATTAAGATGGAAAATATCCTAACTTATTGTATCATGGCTGCTAAATTTAAGGTGTTCACATCAGAAGGAAGAGAGGAGTTTTTTTGAGTGTTTTATATTGATCATTGGCAAACTTGGTAGGCAAATGCTGATCATTAGCAGATTGAGTACTAATCATAATGTGTGTGCTGGAGCACATAGGTGCTCATGCACGCAATTTCTTCTGCAAAATGAAAGTATTGGACTAAGCCAATGGTTTTTAGCTATGGAATCCTTTCATCAAATAAAATAGTATATGTAGTCTCAGTACATAAAACAGATAAAAGCAGACTGTTGTTTAAAAGTAAAGCAAAGTCACTGAATCTCCTTTACTTGGCCTCGCCCATCTTACCCCCTCTCCACCCACAGCATACCTTGATGCCCCTAGGTAGAACTCTTACAGTTCAAAGAGCCCACTTTAAACATTACTAAATTGTTTTCTGTGTCTTGACTGTCATGGTGGTCACACAAATATACAAATGACAAAATTGCATGGAGCTATATATACACACATACAAATGAGTGCATATAAAAACCAATGAAATCTGAATTAGGTAGATGGGTTGTATCTATGTCAGTTTCCTGGGTTTGATATTGTATTGTAGTTACCAAAAAATAACGTTACCAATGGGAGAAACTGGATATGAGTATTTTTAAAACTGCGTATAAATCTACAATTATCTCAAAAAGTGTAGGCTGGGCCTGGTGGCTCACGCCTGTAATCCTAGCACTTTGGGAGGCCGAGGCCGCAGGATCACTTGAGTTCAGGAGTTCGAGATCGAAATAAAAAGTTTAACACATTTTTTCAATTAATTAAGATGATCTGTAGGTCTCTTCGATTAATGTCCCATTCATTTCCTAGCTGCCTTTTCCCTTCTGTTAATTTTAAAGAACCCATTAGCATTTCTTTTACCAAGAGTCTCTTCAAATTGAAGGAATCCTTCAATTCTTATTTAGCCGTCCTAATTCAGTATTGTCAAGTGAAAATAAGACCCTGCTAACGCGCTTTATGTAAAGAAAGCAGCCTTCGTTCTGCCTGCTCTCAATCCCCTTACTCTAGACTTCCCGGGAGCAACAATTTAGGAGTCAAATTGCTCAGCACCCCATACTCTGAGTGTGGCGGAAGAATGGCCCCTCCCTAGCGCCCAGAACCTCTAAATATCTTATCTTATATGGCAAAAGGGACTTTGAAGATGTGATTTAAGGTTAAAAACCTTGAGATGGGAAGATTTTCCTGGATTGTCCATGTGGAACCAATCTAATCATACAATTCCTTAAAAGCAGAGAACGTTTCCCAGCCGTGGTCAGAGAGAATTGTGACGATGGAAGAAGGGTAAGAAAGATACAACGTTGGAAGGACAGAAGGACTTAACCCACTGTCGCAGGGGAAGGAGGCCCTGAGCTGAGGAATGCAGGTGGCCTCTGTAAGCTGGGAATGGCTTTCAGCTGACACGATGAGAAAACGTGGATCTCAGTCCTACAACTGCAAGGTACTAAACTCTGCCAACAACCAGAATGAGCAAAGAAACTAATTCTCTAAAGCCTCCAGAAAGGACCTGTTGACATCTTGATTTTGGGCCAGTGAGACCCATGTCAGACTCCTGAGCTACAGAACTATAAGATACAAATTTGTGTTGCTTAAACCCCTAAATATGTGGTCATTTATTACGGCAGCAACAGAAAATTAATATGCTAAGCCTCACACCACCACATCTGCAAAGTGTAGGCAATAAACAAATGAGTGATGGAAAGTGGCCCGAGGAGGCCACTGAGAATCGGAAACATTCCGAGACTTGGCCAGGTGCCAGGAAACAGACTGTCAGGTGGGTGGGGACAGGTGGGAGGAATTGAGATTAGTAGGAGCAATCAGCCCCTGCTGCCTTTCTTCGGATTTTGTTTTTTCTTCTTTTTTTGATATCATTATTTTTTGCAGTTTTCATTTATTCCTGTACCTCCTTTCATCCTCTCTTCCATCCTACTTTTCTCCTCTTTAAAACTCTGGTCTTCATTTTTCTCTGTTAATCCAGTTAAGCATATTTTCAACCCCATGCTCCCACCAGCAAACCCACCCATTTGTCAGAAGGAGATGAGGAGCAGGTTAGGCCTCGGGAAAATGTTGAGATTTTCAAGTGCGGCAAGTATTAAAAAGCTTCGGGAACATAGCTTTATTGCTGGGTTTCCGCTTACTCCTGAGCAACACACACATATGCTAAAGAAAGTTATATACAAATCTACTTATTTAAACAAACCAAAAAAACTATGACATCAGGCACTCAAAAATATTTTGAAAGTAAGAAAAGCTTTCTGCTAAGGTCCTGAGAAGTCACTGTCTTCTATTCCACAGCTGAAGAATTACATTGAGCTGTTTTCACTGTCTCTTTGTAGAGAGCTCAAGACTTAAAGGCTCTATGGGGCTAATGGAAAGTCTTCAACCTCAAATAATATTAGATGAGCTACCATACAATGATAAATACCACAGAAGTATTTAAACACTTAACATGAAGTAACCAACGAAGCATATATATTTTTATTTTAAGGAATTTTTGGACACCAGACTTGTTAAAGAAAAAAGTGTTTGCTAAATATGGGAAATAAATGCATGCACTATATCTGTATGCTAGCTTCTGGTTTCCCACATGTCCAGGTGGCCAGAAAGGCAGAAGGAAGGAAGTTGTTCTCTGACAACAGATTGGGCACAGTTGAGCCAGATTAAGAGAACTGTTGGTAACAGTCCCTAGGGCAGAGGTAATACATGTACCGCTCACTCATCAATTTAGTGGATTCCAAATGAACCCTTTCCATAATGACAAGGATAAATCCCTTGCATTCTCAGTGTGATATGCATTTCTGAAAATTCCAAACACTGTATGGGTCAGATATTGGTTTATTTCCAGAGCCACTGCTACAGCACTAAAATTAGTTAGCAAATCCAGAGTTCCTCAGGGGAGAACAAACTAAATCCTTTAATCTAAAAATCCTTCCTTTCTTCTCCTTGTCCTGTTCATTGACAGAAGTTCTTTTGCAGAAACATGACATATTTAACTGTAAGCCTGTTTTAGCTTTCATAATTTTAGGTTTTTTTCAAAGCCAAGGATCATATTTATATTGTCTTGTCTGTTGATGAAAGTCGTCTTAGAAAGTGATGTTTTGAGTCTCTGTAACCATTCCCTAGCATTCATTCACTCAGTGAACACTCATTTGTTTACCCACTCCTTACCGCAGGCGGTGAATAAGACCCTAGGTATTCAAAGAAGAAAATGGCATGGTTTCTACTTTTGCAAAGTTCGCACTGTGATGAGAAGATAAACTTTTAAACACCTGGGTACTATAATACTGGTGTGTGCAAAGTATTACGGAAGCACAAATGTGGAAGAAGTTACTTCCGCCATGAGGACTGAGGGTACAGAGAGCTTTATAGAATACGAAAGATTCAATCAGTAATTATTCACTGATTTACCTATTAATTGCTGAGGTTGTGGTAGAGAACAAAACAGGCAATTGTTTTGCTACAATCCTGTTATCAGAATTTTGAGTCTAAAGGGAGAACACAGATAATAAACAAAAAATTAACAGATTAATTTCAGATAGTAATAAATGTTACGAGATTATCCTATAAGGAGGTCCTTGAAGGTCTCGGTAAAGAACATGGATATTGTTTAAAGTGCTAAGGAGTGGCATTGAAGATTTTAGTTAAGGGGTTAAGATGACATAATTTTTCTTTAATTATTCTGGCAGCTCTATGGAAAATGGATTATGAGAATCAAGAACGCACACAGGGAGACCAACAGGAAAAGCAATGCATGGTACAGGTTAGAAATCATAATGACTTGGACTCAGACGGTAGTTGTAGAGATGAACAAAAAAAGGAAGATTCATTAAGTATTTTGAAAGCGGAGTCGATAAGGCTTACTGACGTACTGGGTGTGACAGATGAGGAAAAGGGGACTCTTAGCTCTTTGGCCAGCCTGCTGGATTGTGGTATCACTTACTGAAATGGAGAAGACGGGGAAGAACAGACGTTGGAGGGAAAAATTCAAGCGTTCTACTTGGGACAGGCTGGGTTTAAGGTGACTATTAGCTGCCCAAGTGGAGATGCCAACTAAGCAGGCCGGCATGTGAGTCTGGAGCTCTGGTTGGGATTTGGGCCTGAGATAGAAATGTGAGAATCAAGATGTCGATGGTATTTAAAGCCATCAGGCTGCATGAGTTT
Source organism: Daubentonia madagascariensis (assembly GCA_023783475.1). NCBI lineage: Eukaryota > Metazoa > Chordata > Mammalia > Primates > Daubentoniidae > Daubentonia > Daubentonia madagascariensis. The sequence continues at coordinate 2,311,979 of JAKFHU010000353.1, read as the reverse complement.
GCCTTGGAGAAGACTGGATAGAGAAGAGAACTTGTGTAGAGGACAAAAGGTCGGGAAGGAGAGTGAGCAGGAGAGGCCCACGAGACAGGAAGGAAGTCAAGGGGATGTGTTACAGGGAAGCTAGGAGAGAAAGGTGCTTTATAAAGGAAGGAGTAGTTCAACTGGTCAGATGATGCTTAAAGACAAACTAAGGTAATGCCTGAGAAAGACCATTCGATTTGACAACATAGAAGTTACTGGAAGAAAACAGTTTCAGTGGAATGGGAGGGAAACCAGTTGGGAGTGGATTAAGGTGTAACTGGAGAACTTGCATTTCCAGCAGTTGGAAGATTAGATACTTTCAGTAATGTTCACTATGAAAGCAGACAAAATGCTGGATTATATTATATACAAAAATCTTCTTTGTGATTGCGTTGCTAAGCTGGCATGATCTTACCAACAAGTCACAAACAGTGAAAACAAGAAACATTGGCAATGAATACAAGCACCAGCTTCTTCTCTGAGAGTTTCTGATGAACCCTGGAGATGGCACAGCATGGGGGGCAAAAGATGAAGCCTAAGGCCCACGCCAATTGGAGAATCTGATAGGAGGCTTCTGCATAATGCTGAGACTCCAAAAGGTTATACTTTCAATGTGAAGGTGAGGGAGAAAAAAACAAGTCATACAGAACAGGACATCAAAGAAACGTCATTGCTTCAAACTTAGCATTGGTTGGCAGGAGTATGGTGGAATCTCCCCTGAGAATTTGTACCCATAACTGCCCTCATGCACATTTTTTATTCCAAAAATACACTTATCTCTGTGTGGTTTGAACCTCAAGCCAAGAACATAACTCAAAGGGTCCTGGATGGCTATAATTTCATGCAATTAGCAGAAGCGAATGAACATTTTCTTTGGAGTGATGCAGTTTCAGTTCAGGTGTCAAGGAATTCCCATGGAGAAATTTGCAAGGGAAATGAATGGTTCATAGTCAAAACTAGCAAAACACAAAAGAGAACAAGACATCGTGAGTGAGAGCCTGTTCTCCAAAGACTTCATATTTTAAACTCAACAGATACAGAATATAAAATAAGAATTTCATATGTTTAAAGAAATAAAAGAAGATATTAATTGTACAAATAAGGAACAAGATACTATGAAAAATGACAAGGCAGATTTGGAAAAAAGACCTAATTGAATTGCTAGGTGTGAACAATTTAATAACTGAAATTAGAAACAACAGATGAAACAACCAATGAAAGATTAGTGAACTAAAAAATATCTGGTGATTTTTAAATGAAGGATATTCTTCCTTCAAGAGGTGGAGCTTAATTCTCCTCCCCTTAAGCATGGATTGCATTTATTGATTTGCTTCTAACAAATAGAATAAAGCACTTTGGAGATGTGGTCATAGGAGGCACTGTGGCTTCCTGCTGCTTCTCTCTCTCTCTCTGATCACTTTCTGGGGAAGTGGCTGTCATGTCAGGAGGACACTCCGGCAGCCCCGTGGAGAGGCCCATGTGTAAGGCACTGGGGCGTCCTGCGTGAGCTGTCTCGGAAGCAGATCTCAGCCGTGCTCCTGCCTTCACGCGACCACAGCACTGGCTGACAGCTTGGCTGCTCCCTTGTGAGAGACGCTAAGCCAAAACCACCCCCTGAGCCACTCCTTGACCCCCAGAAACTGAAATAATAAATGTTTGTTGCTTTAAATTGCTAACTTTTAGCAGCAATAAATAACTAACACAAGATTAATTTGAAGAAATTACCCCAAATGCAGCAGCAAGAGACAAAGTGATAGAAAATGAGAAATGACATTAAATCAGCATTCCAGAAAGAATAATGGGGAAAAAAAATAGTTGAAGTGCTAATAGCTGAGAATTTTCTAGAATTATTGAAAGACACTAATCAAGTCCATGGAATTCAATGAATCTTAAGATGAATAATTTTTTTAAAAAATTGTGCTTAGACATCGTATAGGAAAACTGAAAACACCAGAGGGGAAAAAAACCAAGCAGTCAGAGCAGAGACATAAGGAATATCAAAGACGCTGAAGGCCGACTTCTCCACAGCAATAGTGGGGGTCCAAAGACAAGAATATATCTTAATTTATTGACAGAAAAACAACTACAAACCAAGAATTATAAACCAGCAAAACTATCTCTCAAGAATGAGGACTAAAATAAATGTCTGAGTAGCCAAGGTAACCATGACCTACTTCCGATCCCTCGGTATATACTTATTAGTCAACAGGAGGAATACAACCATACAAATGACATACCTTCCACACAACAAGAAGACAAACACTACAAACTTCAAATTACCTAATGTAGAAAAGTAACCACTATTTTACAGCAGAGATTTCTCTTGAGGTCTCACTGCCAAACTTTGCGGAGAGCCAGAGGGTCCAGAAACACTGCACTTAAGAGAGAAAAGGGGAATGGGCATGGTGGCTCATGCCTGTCATCCCAGCACTTTGGGAGGCCAAGGTGGGAGGATCACTTGAGCCCAGGAGTTCAAGACCAGCTTGGGCAACATAGAAAGATCTCATCTCTATAAAAAATTTTTAAAATTAGGCAGGCATGGTGGCGTGTGCCTGTAGTCCTAGCTACTCAGGAGGTTGAGGTGGGAGGATCGCTTGAGCCCAGGAGTTGGAGGCTGCAGTAAGCTATGATTGAGCCATTGAGAAATTCATAAATATGTGGAAATTAAACAATATACTCTTACCCAATGGTTCAAAGAATATAAATCAGGAGGGAAATTAGAAAATACTTCGAAACGTATGAAAATAACACAACATACCAAAACTTATAGGATGTAGTGAAAGGAGTACTTAGAGGGAAATTTATAGCTGTAAACTCTTACATTGAAAAAGGGGAAAGTTTTAAGATCAATAACCTAAACTTCTACCTTCAAAAAAAAGAGCACACTAAACCCAAAGGAATCAGAAGGAATAAAATGGTAAAGATCCCAATAATCAGTATCAGGAAATTAACATTGATACAGTATTGCCATCTAATCCACAGACCCCATTCAAACTGTGAACAGATACTTTGAGTCCATGTACATATTCTATTCCTCAACAAATTTTACCCACTTACTTTTTTTACGCATATCCTTTGATGATTTTTGCCTGAAAAAATGGGAGCAAGGCTGATGGTTGCCAAATCATGGTTTTGCTAATTATACTATTCCTTATACTTTGATTTGTTGCCTTTTACTGTAAGGAAGGGATTTTTCTTCTTCTCCATTTATTTATTTATATCAATAGGGACTTAGGATTCTTATCTGAGTCAACGGGCTATAATCCGTTATATCATTTTTATGTTGATGCTCAAATTAGTCCAGATTTGGCCAGCCCCTATTTCCTTCTGTCACCTTCCCATCATGTTTGGAACTCTTCCTACTGTGTGGCACAAGATGTTCCAAGCTCATATTGTACTTTTACTGCACCATCCTTAGAATCAACCATTTCTGTAAGGAGTCCTGATTCTGAGTGGTGAGTGGCTTAGAAACCAAGATATCGGTTTTTGATGTATTCTTTGCTACTGGGGTGTGACTGCTTCTATGTGCTCTCAGTGAACACACAAACACACACACCTCTCCATATTATATATCTCTCAATCTACCTGCCTACCTACCTAAAACACGTGTTCACAAAAATACCTCCAGTTCCAATCCAACACCACACGGTTCATTCTAGCCTTCCCCGTCCATATTTGTTATTCCATTTTCTGACAATGAGAAACTCGGCCCCTGTTATCCTCAATGTTTTACTCATTTACACATTCCTTTGTATGCAGTCAGTCTCCCGAATTGCTGGTCACCTCTCACTCCTGTCTATTCCCTCGCCGCAGCACTGCAGGGCCCACGCCAGCCTCAGCTGCTTCCTCAGCCCCAGTTGATTATTTTTTAACTGGACCATCTGGATGCCGTTCTAGGAAGAGGATGCTGGGGAGATGAGGCAAAGCAAGGAGACCAATTTTAACTCCATTGCAATAATCCAGGCAAGAGATGACAGTGTCAGCGGAGATGGTGACAAGTGGCCTGATTCTGGATACATTTTGAAATTGACAGAATTTGCTGACAAATTAGACATGGAGTATGAGGGAAAAGGGAGTAAAGGATGATCAAAGGTTTTGGCCTGAAAAACCAGAAGAATGGAATTACCCTTAAGCGAGAAGGAGAAGACTTCGGCCGTGTTAGGGAGACCATGAAGAGGCCAGTTCTGGGTGTGCTGAGACGCCCGTCGGATCCCTAAGTGGGGATCTTAAGTAGGCAGCTGGACATGGGGCTAGAGTTCAGCAGAGAGGTCTGAGCTAGAGATACACATCTGGGACACATCAGCACATAGAAGATGTTTAAAACCGGGAGACGCCACAGTATGGTGAAGAGGAATAAAGGCCAGGAAGAGAAGGGGCCCGAGGGTTGATCCCTGGACACTCTGACGTTTCAAAGTTGGGAAGATGAGAGGAAGCCAACACGAGAGATCAACGAGGGACAGGAAGGTAGGCTGTGTTTTGTCCCGGAAGGCAAGTAAAGAGAGTTTTTCAAGGTGGAACATGATGCTGGTAGTTCAAATAAGATGAGGACGGAGAAATGGGCATTTAGCAACTGGAAGTCAAAGTTTCAAACAAATGGTTTTGGTGGAGCGGTGGGGGGAAGCTGCTTAGGGTGGAGCCCAGCATGGGAGGAGAGGACAGGCTGCTCTTTCAAGTTTTGCTATAAAGGAAAGGAGAGAAATTATCTTTTCAAGCTGAGGGAAATAATAGCATGCTCGTATGCTGATGAGAATGATCCCATAGACAGGGGAAATCTGGTGATGCAAAAACCAGGGGAGAGCAGCTGAAGCAGTGTCCTGAGCAGGCGGGAGGCGAGAGCGTGGCATGAGCTTAACGCGAGCAGGGATTGTCCTTGGCCAGGTGCAGGGAGCTGGCGCAGAGTACGTGGACGTGGCGTGCGCAGTGGTCGTGCTGGGAGCTTGAGGGAATCCTCTCCTGTCTGTGTCAGTTTTCAGAGCAAAGCAGGAAGTGAGGTCATTAAGAATGGGGACTTGAAGCCGGTGCAGTGGCTCCTGCCTGTAATCCCAGCACTCTGGGAGGCCTAGGCGGGAGGATTGCTTGAGGCCAGGAGTTCAAGACCAGCCTGGGCAAGAGCAACACCCATCTCTACAAAAAATAGAGAAACTAGCCAAGCATTGTGGTGCGCACCTGTACTCCCAGCTACTCGGGAGGCTGAGGCAGGAGGATGGCTGGAGCCCAGGAGTTGGAGGTTGCAGTGAGCTACAATGACGCCCCTGCACTCTAGCCTGAGCAACAGAGCAAGACTCTGTCTCAAAAAAAAAAAGTGTGTGGGGTGTGTTGGGGACAGGGAAGTGAGGGGACACTCCTGACTGAGTGGCTCTGGGTCTGGCTCCTGGAGATAAGACGTCCAGGGCGTGACTGGGAATCAGTGACGGGGCCAGGGGCGGGGTGACATAGGAGATGGTCACTAGAGAGGAGGCAGTCGGGTGACCAGGAGGCTGTGGCGTCAGATGGGTTGTTGGACAACTGCAGGAGCCGGGCTGCAGGGGAACGGGGACCAGGTGCTGCAGTCCTCAGTGACTGCAGGAGGGAGAGTGGCTGGATGCTGGGGAGATGGGGGTGCGACAGGGAAGAGAGACGCTGGGGAGGGACAGTGCGCTCCTCGTGGGGGCAGAGCACACGGCCCACGCCTACGACAGGGTAGATGCTCAATTCATTTATTAAATTGAAATTCTCAACAGTAGCGTGACTGTTAGGTTAGGGTCTAACCTTTGGATCACAGAGATGCTTGAGGGTGAGCTTTCTTTCTCTTCCCCATGAGCTTATCAGCATGGATTAATTTGTAGATTAACATCTTCATTTCTGGATGGATGAGAGAAAGACTTTATCTCATCCAAGGGCATTTTGCAAGTTAGAAGGAAACTTAATGGTTTTGCCTGGGGCTGCAAACCCTCAGCTGGGGAAGTGTTCTGAATGTGGTCCTACGCACCAAAACCAATTTTATCTACTTCGCGGTTTTTGACCAGACTACTCTCCACTGGTTTAAAACAGTCTCTGAGCAAGGAATCCTGCCTTCTCTCGCTTTTTCCCCCACCTTTTATTTTTCCTTTTTTTTTTTTAGACAAGGGTCTCACTATGTTGCCCACGCTGGTCTTGAACTCCTGGCCTCAAGTCATCCTCCCACTTCAGCCTCCCAAAGTGCTAGGATTACAGGTATGCGCCGCCGCACTTGGCCCTGACTTCTCTTGAAGTCTCCTTTTGTTTGTCTTTTCAAGAGTACTAATAGCCTAGTTGTCCATCTCCAAATGTCACCTTCGTCCTCTTCCATCTCTGGTTTTCCTCACTTTCCCTGGCCATGTCTAAAATAAAAGAAATTATTGATACAGAAACAATATAAATATATCTATGGAGGGGGCAATTAATTCTTTTTTAAAGAATCTCCGGGTTGGAAAAGTGCTTAGAAATCATCTAACCTAGGGACAGGCAAACTTTTTCTGTAAAGGGCCAGAAGATAAATACTTTAGGCTCTCTAACTGGGACCGTCTCTGCCGCAACTCCTCAACTGTGTTGCAACACAAAAGCAGCCATGGGAAAGCAAATTGGGGGGCAGGGGCTGTGTGCCAATAAAACTGTATTTACAGAAACAGGCAGTGGGCCAAATTTGGTCGAAGGGCTGTAGTTTGCTGACCCCTGATCCAACCCAATAGATGATAAAACTCAGGCCCAGTTAGCCTGAAGGAAAACCGGGATGAGAAATCCACTTCTCCTGAGTCTTGGAGAAACACTCTTTCTCCTACAAGAGAGATTCTCAAATTTGACTTTGCATAAACATCACCTGGAGGACGGGGTAGGGTGGGACTATGAAAAAACAAATTCCTCAGAGATTTTTGATTCAGCAGGTCTAAGGTAGGACCCAGGAATCTGCATTTTAAAAGCGCACATGATTCTGTCGTCTATGGCTCAAGGACCACACTTTGAAAAACATTCCCCCACATCGTGACTTCTTAAATCCCTGGGACAACAAGTAAATGCTCTGTATCCCAGATGGACAAATAAGCAGGTGATGATGAGAGGTCTTTAAAGCTTCCCTAGGCGGGCAGGTGGGAAGTGCACACACACCTGCCAGCAAGCCGGTGGGCAGAGCCTGCCCCAGAGCTTTCCTAATGAGCAGCACTTGTTGACTGACTGGGGGGAGGAGCTCATTATTCGCTCTGGCCCAGAGCCTTGCTTGCAGGATTGCAAACGAGCGGGTGCCATACGGCTTCCATGCTCACCTCAGTGGAAGAAGAGTGGGAAGACCATCAAAGCAACAGCTGAGCTCACACATCTCGTTGAAAAGGATCAGAGTAGCTGGAAGGAAGCTTGTGGAAGTTGTCTGGTGCAGAATTTTCACACTTGATCTATTCCTTTCTTCCTCCATCCATAACCCCTGCCCGGCCCACCTTGATCCCTTGAATGGGGACATTGTTTGCTCCAAGTCATCCAAAACAAAGCCTCTGTTCTTTTGAGCAATACTGGCCCCCCAGCCCCCAGATGCTTAGGAAATAGGATCCCCAAGAAAACAACATGAGGTTAAGAATATTATGCCAGGAGCCCTTATTCCTGTAAAGGGGCTGGCCTAATCCAGAAACTTCATTCCTTATATTATCCCTGCTTCAAACCCCAACGGCACCTTTCTCTTGTAGCTCTTCATCTCTTGGTAAGAATTCTAGAATGAAAACTCTGGAGTCAGGCCGATATACTTGGAGTTAAAAGTTAAGTTGGAACTGAAGTTGGAATTTATAAAACTCCAATTCCAAATTGCCCTCCTGGGCCATCCCCAGCTGACACTCCAAGGAAAAGGAAGAGGCCTAGGGCAGAGGTCAGATTCAGATATTTCGGTCTGATGGCTTCAGTATGAAGAGCCACTTTCTTTAATCATAAGACCACACCATGCAGAAGTGCAAAAAGGGCGCTTCCTCCTTCTGATAAAAGAGGGAGGTTCCCTTCATTCCTGCCCCCTGTTCCTGTCACCCACAGGTCCTGCAAGGGAGGGAAGCCTTAGCTTGTCTTTCTGTGAGCCTTTGCACCTGCTGTCTATCCATGACACCCGGGACTCCTACTGCCCCCTGGACAACTTCTGAGCTGACGTTGTATTGATTTAAAAATGTCTGCTGTAGCCAGGTGTGGTGGCACATGCCTGTAGTCCCAGCTACTTGGGAGGCTGGGGCAGGAGGATCGCTTGAGCCCAGGAGTTGAGTCCGAGGCTGAGTGAGCTATGATCACACCTGTGAATAGCCACTGCACTCCAGCCTGGGCAACACAGCAAGACCCCATCTCTACAAACAATTTTTTAAAAAAAATTGGCCGGACATGGTGGAATGCACCTGTAGTCCCAGCTACTCAGGAGGCTGAGGCAGGAGGACCCCTTGAGCCCAGGAATGTGAAGTTGCAATGAGCTATGATGATGCCACTGCGCTCCAGCCTGGGCAACAGAGCAACACCGTATCTCTATTTTTTTAAAAAAATTTTTAAGCCACTTAGTTGGACATTTTTCTCTAAAAAAATTTCCTGTGGGGTAGTTGTAGGCTACTTTTGACTTGCCTGGGCCGGTTCCTCTTGCTCACTATGAACCCGGAGCGGTGAATGGGAAGCTGCCGAGGCTGGTCTGGCTGGGCGCCTGGGGCGTGATGGCTCCGCCTAGTGGCAGCTGCTGGGTTGCACACCGCTTGCAGGAGGAAGGTAAGGATTCCAGTTCACTAACAGGATTCGTTTGCAGCAGGCTGCTGGGCTGTCGGGACAGGTGGCGGCAGAGGCAGAGGAAACAAGGAAGCGTCTGACACTGTGTCCCCTGAGCAATAGGCGACGCTTCATGATTTACCTCAACAACTATAAAGAGCACACCTCTGACGTTCAGATTGAAATCCCACAACGCTTTGTGGTGGTCTGATATTTTGGTATATTAATAATTCCAGTATGCCATGTTATTTTTCAGTGCCAAAGTACTGGTATTAGTGTTGGCATAATGCTGCCATTGTGGTATTTTAAAAATCTGAAACCTTTGCATCTTGAGATGTATGTAGAGATTAATTTTCAACTGGAGTAAAGGTGACCTCATCTAGGAAGTGTTCTCAGATGCCTCTGTAATGTCCAAGAAGAGAAACAAAAATAATTGATAAGAATCTCTGGCAAGAGCAGAGTCTTAGTTTTCAAAGAACTTTTGAACAAACACGAATATGGCAGCATTGAAGTTGAAATAGGTAATTCTGTGTTAGAATGTCCAGCTATCCATGACAAAAGCAAAGAAGACAAAAACGATCCAGAGAAAACTATAACTGAGAGTTGATAAAATGATTGCAGTCCCTGGGGGGAAAAAAGGCACAAAGAAGTTGTCCTAAAAAGATTTGTTTCAAAGTTATAAAACAAAACAAAAAATTATGTAATTTGAAGGTAGATTCAGAGGAAGACATCAAAGCTATTGAGGCCGAGAATGCCACTTGTGAGATGTAGCATGTGTGCATCTGAGAATCTTCCACCCGACGGCTAGTCACGTATTTGCATCATCACTGTGTGCAGTAAGTATGGGAGAGAAACGGGTACAATAATTTGACACAGCGTGGGGAAAGCTGTGCCTCTACCCAAGGGGCATGATCTCTAATGAAGCAGTTTCCCTGTTTTACTGTTAGGGATTGGCAAATAGTTCCCTCGGCGTTCAGAGATTAAGTGACAACCCAAACTGGAGTGCCTCTTGTCTGAGGACAATTTTTCGGGCATAGGTAGGTTTTCCCAGCATCATCACGATTTCCCCTCCATTCTCCCCCCTCAGACTCTCTCTTCTGCCTTCCCCCGAGTCCCGCTCATCCCTCCTCACATTTCTCCTGACCCTCGTGTCTTCCCTGCGTCCGTCCAACCCCTCCATTCCACACAGCTCTCGTCACCCCTGCGTGTGTTCATCCAGTCTCTGCTTCAGCCCTTCATTCGCTCCAGGAAAGAGCTCCTCAGTCCATTAACCGCGAGTGCTCCCTGCCCTCGCCAGGGGCTCACCCTCCTCCCTGTCTCCTTCCTTTCCCTCTGCCTTCACTCGTGCTTCCGGCATTTCAGCATGCAACTGTCGCTGTCAAGCTGGGATCTGGGATCTTTGGGCCGACAATCCTGGTATAATCCCGCCTTTAAGTTCCAGAGAAGATAGGTTCCAATGCCCACCGCCTGCCTGGGGGAGGAAGTTTGCCCTCCTTCCTGTGACGTCCCCTCCAGCCCCAGCTTCCACCGTGAGCCCAGCTCGTGGGTCTCACGCCTGCCCTGCAAGTGCCGTCTGTTCTGCACCATGTCGACCCAAAAGCGAGATTCAGCCTTTCCCTGCCCCCCACCTAAAACCTACTTACTGGAGGCTTCTGTGTGTGGAACAGACTTAACTGATGTGCAGAAGCAGGCACAGGTCACAGTGCTGCAAGGCAAACAGCTCACGGGGACATCAGGAGTGTCTGTGTCTACAGCCCCTCGGGCAGGTGGCCTGCCAATGACTCTCGGTCACTTCGCACCACGTCGCTCTGTACTCGTGACATGGGAACACATCTCCTCTGTCCTCCCTTTCCTGTCCCTACTCCAGGCTTTTCCTCGGTTATCCCAGGAAGCCCACATGTATTTTTCTCTGTTTCACAGGGCGATTCGATATTCTAGCCCACTGTTTTCAAGGTGTGTCAAATCCATTAGCGGGTAGCAGAATCCATTGAGTGGGTCACAAGCATATTTTGTTTTAAACAAAATAGAAAGGAATAGAAAATATGGGCGTGGGTGTGGTAAGAATTAGTATTGTTTTGTGAAATATGTTTTGATTGTACTTTTATAAATAAGTGTTACTAGGGTTCTGGTTTTTAAAAAAGTTCTGTAAAACACTGGCCCCCATGGGTGAGCTCAGCGGAAGGCCCGTGTTTAAGTGACTGTGACCACCAAAGAACTCAGCAGAAGAGAAGGACCTTCCTTCGTCCGCTCTTCCTAAAGGCTGCTTTCCTAAAGGTGCGATTTGAAAACACACCCGGCTCAGGAGCCCCCTTTTCTGAAGCAGTGAGCTCTCTGCAGCTTCGGAATGTGCCTGTAATAAAGCAGAACACTTGGGTTGGTACCCATTTTGCAACTAATTTGATGTGGCTGTTTGACTTTGGGAACTTTGTGACATAATCGTTTACTTCAGCAGTGTCCGAATGTAAAACTGTTGCTGTCTGCTTGTTTGCTTTGCTACCAAGTGAGATGGGTCTCGGGGAAGGAGAGAGAATGTTTGTTTCTTCCATTTGCAACGTGTCTTGAGATAAAAAACAATGGTGGCTTTTTAGATCATGTCAAAACGCTCCTGCATCAACACAGTTGCATCGAGCTGTCCCAAACCTAATAGAATAGGGAGTTAGGGAGAGACCACCGGGCTGGGGCCAGGCTGGCCTTGCCCGGGTGGGGGCAGAGTGTCTTAAGTTTTGGCCAAGCAGTCTGGAGGAAACACACTTACCAACTCACCTCCTTGGAGGGGCAGGGGTGGGGTGGGGCAGGATGGGAGCACCCGCTGCACCCCAAGCATCTACCTCATTTAGCCCCAAAGCAACCCCGTATGGTTGACATTATCATCCTAATTGGAAGATTTGGGAACCGGGAATCAGGTTAAATGACCAGATTTTTCCGTATTCTTACTGTGGGTTTTATAAATGGTCCGGCAATAACTCCCTGCAAAGAGTCAAATTTGGGCTGGGCCACCTGTCGTGGCCCAGACATCAGTCTCTGAGAGTGTCAGACCTTAGCGGACACAGAGTGGGTGGAGACGGTTTTGTTTCCTCTTCTCTTGGGGACAGTAGCATAGATGCAGGCAGGAAGGAACAGCTGATGAGGTGCTGGTGTGGAGTGGGGTTAAAATCCCCGGCTGCTAGGTGGTACTCTGGAGAAGGGAGGGCCCCGTGAGTGCAGGGTTTCGTTTGCTGGGTCGGAGTGCCAGCTGAAAGAGAGGGCTGAATCCTTTGGTATGACAGAGGAAAGTGGAGCAGCTGCCCCAAGAGGGTCACTTCCTCCCCCTCCCTGCACCCCACCTCTCCATGCGCTGCAGCCCTTGGCTTCCCTTCCAAGTACTGAACAGATGGTCAAAGACCATTGGTTTGAAGGAGAGGCGAATCGTTCACCTCGTGGGGTAACCAGGATCCAGCCCTAGCTCTCACCAACAGCCCTGCCTCAGTTTCCCCAGGGCAGCCCTCCTACAGGGGAGCTCCCTCCTCCCTGCACACAACACCCCCTGCCCACGCTCGTCTCTGCAGGTCATGACAGTATAAATGAAACAAAATCTCCCGCACTGGGCATTTTGTAAGTTATTGTGCATACAAATGGAGGCCATTTAGAAATTTCATGTCACTTGCACTTTGAGTAAATCTTTTCAGTTTCTATTGTTATTGTCACCGTAAATTGTTTTCCTGAGGAGAAGGCAGCAAGCCCACCGTTCTACAACCCTAACAGGCTTTGTTGTTTTTTTTAACTTTTAGAGTGACAGCTAGGTAGTTTAAAAATCAAATTTCCACATAATAATGTACACATGAGCCTAAATTAACAGGACATGTGTTTTGTAAAGCAAAATCGAGCTTTTTCAAAATGGCTTTTTAAAAGGAAGTAATTCAGGAGGCTGTAGAAAGTCGTGAGGTCTTTGTTCCACACCCCGGGGGAAAGACAGGAGAGGCAGGGCTGGGACAGGGACTCACTCAGAGGGGGGAACAGAAGCAGGAGGAAGACAAGGAAGGTGCAGTGCGGTGGGGGAGGTGAGGAAGGGGGGTCAGATGGGTGAGGAGGCGAAGGGAGAGGACAGAGGCACACGGGTGCTGAGCCACGGGCCCACAGGGAACCACACTGGTGAAAACTGGACCATGAGCGTTGGTGCTTTTGGAGTTTTCCTAACTATGAGGTGGAGTGTGAGCGTGCCGCTGGGGTAAAAGCAAGGGGGAAACAATCATAAAGAAACTGCTCATTCTGCCGTTTTTCTCAGGGCACACGCACAACTTCTTCATCCACAGCCTGTGCTTCATCTGCCGTGCTGTCTGCTTGTTTGGTTTTGCACAGACACAAAGCAGGCAGTGAGATGAGAATGTGGGAGGGGGACAGAGCCCAGCTTGTTTCTGTTTTGGAATTTGTGATCATCTATGGGTTACTTCTTTATTTCGAAGATTAAAATAAAGATTATTTCTTTATTTTCAGATTGTTAATATATTTTCTTACCTCTTTTTGGGGGAGGATGGGGTCTCACTATGTTGCCCAGGCTGGTCTCAAATTCCTGGACTCAAGCGATCCTCCCGCTGAGTAGCTAGGAGTACAGGCGCACACCACTTTCTAATTGAGTTGTAATTTATATACAGTAAAGTGCACAAATCACAGGAATTTCCTAAATGTATGTTGGTCCACAAAACCACCAACCAGATTAAGATATAGGCTGTTTCTGGACTCCCCTCCCAGTCAATATCCCCCCCAAAGGTACCCGCTCTCCTAGTCTCCATCGCTATAAATTCACTTTGCCTGTTTGATTTGTACCATGGAGATACATAGAGAGAGATCAATAGATACATGGATCTATCTATATATGGATTATTTATGTGTTTAGCTTCTTTTGTTCATCACTGTCTTTACGATCATCCGCGTGTGGTGTTATATACAGCAACAATTCTTCTTTCTGATTGCTGTGTACCATTCCATTGTGTGAATGTATCACAGTTTATCCATTTTGTTGCTGATGGGCACTTGGGTTGTTTCTAGTTTGGGTTATTATGAATACTGCTGCTGTGAACAATCTCATAGGTGTCTTTTGTTGGACATAGATGCTCATTTTCCTACTGTATGTACCCAGGAGTGGAACCCCTGAGTCAGAGGCTGTGCCCACATGCAGGTTTAATAGGTACCGGACCCGTGGTTGCCTTGATCCAAAGTGCCCTAGAGAGAGAAGACTCCGTATCGCGTCTTCTCTGTGGCTTTCAGAAGACACAGTCAGTTGACTGCAGTAGGAAGTGGGGAGGGAGGTAAGGACAAAACTGACCAGAGATTGTGAAAGAAAAGAAACAGAGAAGGGACGAGTCGGGGCTCAAGCACAGGAAAACCTAGCGATGGATGCTGGGGCCAAGACCAGTGGGAAGGGTGGTGTTGAGGACCCTGACCGTTTTCGGAGAGCTCTCCAGTGTTTGTGCTGCTCTCAAAAGAGAAAGAAAATAGAGATGACAAAACTTTAATAAGAGGTTAAAATCGTTCAGAACCATGCCATTTGCATGTACAAGTGAGTAAGTTCATTTTCCCGACAACAAAAACTAAAATAAACACCTCCCTAAAATCCCATTATGTTGCCACCCTGCAGTGGTGGTGCAGCCTTGGTTGTGTACATCAAAGTCTAACATCCCAAACAGGCACAGACCATGGATTTTCCATGTCTTATTTACTTTAACATGTGTTTTTATTAAAATAGTTTAACTTGATCCTTTTAAAAATGGCACCTTGGAAAAACTTTATAAGGTGAAATTGGATATTTTCTTCATCAACCTATAAATTTTCAACTATTGACTCACCCCAAATAGATATATTTTTAAAGTCTATCTTAAGTGGATATGAAATTAGAGCTAGTTAGAAGGAATAAGTTCTAGTGTTCTAAAGCACTGTAAGGTGACTATAATTAACAGCTATTCTATATTTTCTTTTTCTTTTTCTTTTGGTAGAGACAGGGTCTCGCTGTGTTGCCCAGGCTGGTCTTAAACTCCTGGGCTCAAGCGATCCTCCTGTCTCAGCCTTCCAAAGTGCTGGGATTACAGGCATGAGCCACCGCGCCGGGCCAGTATTTTCAAATAGCTGGAAGAGCAGATTTTGAATGTTCCCAACACAAAGAAATTATAAATGTTTGAGGTGATGGACATGCTAATTACCCTGATTTGATCATTGCACATTGTATGCATGTATCTAAATATCACACTATAGCTCATACATATGTACAATTACTATGTATCAATTTAAAATAATAAATGCAAATAATCTTAATTATATAAAGTGTTTAAACAATTCCTCTTCAACCTTCAGGATGACTGGATATCACATACCTTGGGTTGCCTATTAAATTCTCAGTGCTCAGCTGTCTTCCCCTGATGTTCGGGGGGTCTGTTCCTCTTGTCTGGGTTACTTGAGCAAATCAGGAAGTCTTTGGTTTGCTTTTCATCCTCCCTGTGCTGAGAGGAGAGAAAATAGCTAAAGATACATAAATGCTGGCAGAAGTTTAAGATCCACCCCTACCCCCTGGTTTGTTTTTCCTAGTCATAAATAGGTGTTTAGTCTCACAGGTTATCTGTCTTAATTTCCACACCAATCCTGTGCAATGATTCTTACTATCCCCATTTGACAGATGAAGAAACAGGGGCTCAGGTTGGTGAAATGATTTCTTCAAGTTCACAAATCAAGCCCAGATCTGTTTGATACTATTATACTGACTGTATTGCCTCTCCTTGCTGTGTGTCCTTGGGACAATATTTAACCTCTCTGGGCTGGGGTTAAATATTCATTTATTAAATGGGACATTAAAAAATTCATTTTTTATGGTCTCATCTAGCTCTAACATTCTGGATTCTGGATGCATTTGAGTGTGTTTATTTTTCACTTTTCTAAGTGAGAGTTTTGAATCATATAGTAACTGAAATGCATGATTTCCACCGCTTCGGGCCAAGAGTGGAAATGACCTTGCATTTGGAGCATCTGGCTTAGAGGGATTTGTTGCCCTGATGCTGCGCCCAGAGGTGAAAGGCCCCTTGGAAGTATAAAGGACTCATCATAGCTCCTCTGTTCCCCTTGCCTATAGCTCTTTCCTTTCTTTGTCTCTGGGAAATACTTCTCATTTTCTAAATCCTTGTGCTTTGATGACTGAGTTTGCTGGGGGAATGTCAAAGGGGACCCAGGGTTAAATACAGAGCCAAGTCTGTCTGCTTCTAGCTGCCGCAGCCTGCCGCGGTCACCCTAGCTAGACCTCGCCATCTGGGCTCCCCTGTGAGAGCAGAGGCGTGAACTCCCAGGACACCATTTCCTTCAGACTTTGCCAACAGCAAAGGGCAAGGGGCTCTTTCTTCATCGAGCTTTGCCTGCCTGGATCCAAAAGAGCATTGTGATAGCAGAAAGGGAAAGCAGCCCCAGTTCAGTGGCGTGACAGTTTCGTCAAAACCTATCTTCAGTGCAGACATTATTTGGGGGTTTTAATATCCTATCATACCCTTTTGATGGTTGCTCACTTATTATATAACATGTTTTAAAACTCTAGCAAGGTGACTCTTCTCTCTCAGTATTCTTGACCAATTATTTACCCAGGTAAACTTTATTATTATCTTCTTAATTTTTATTTATAAAAGACCCAGCATGGATTTTTTTTTATCATGAACAAGTGTTGGACCTTTTTTTTCTGCATCTATTGATACAATCATGATTTTCTTCTTTAGCCTGTTGATGTGATGGATTACGTGAATTGACTTTTGAGTGTTGAACTAGCCACACATACCTGGGATAAATCCCACTTGGTCATGGTATATAATTTTATTTATTTATTTATTTATGTATTAAAGACAGGGTCTCACTCTGCTGCCCAGGCTGGAGTGCAGTGGCCTGGTCATAGCTCACTGTAGGCTCAAACTCCTGGGCTCAGGTGATCCTCCTGCCTCAGGCTCCCAACTAGCTGGGACTACAGGTGCCCACCACCATGCTTGGCTAATTTTTTTTTTTTTTTAGAGACAGGGTCTCACTATGTTGCCCAGGCTGGTCTCAAACTCCTGGCCTCAAGTGATCCTCCTGCCTCAGCCTCCCAAAGTGCTGGGATTACAAATGTGAGCCACCACACCTGGGTCTATAATTCTTTTTAATAAAATTCTATTTATACATTGTTGTATTCAATTTGCTAATAATGTATTGAGGATTCTTGCATCTATATTCATGAGAGATATTGGTCCATAGTGTTCCTTTCTGATAATGTCTCTGTCTGGTTTTGATATTAGGGTACTGCTGTCTTCACAGAAGGAATTAGGACTTATTCCCTCTGATTCTATTTTCTGGAAGAGATTGTATAGAATCAATATCATTTCTTCCTTAAATGTTTGTTAGATGGTTTGCCAGTGAAACCATCTGAGCCTGATGCTTTCTGTTTTGGAAGGTTAATAACTATTGATTCAATTTCTTTAATAGATATAGATCTATTCGTATTATTTATTTCTCCTTTTGTAAGTTTTGGTTGATTGTACCTTTCAAGGAATTGGTCCATTTTATCTAAGTTATCAAATTTGTGGACACAGAGTTGTTCATAATATCCTTTAATTATCCTTTAATGTCTGTGGAATCTGTACGGATGGTCCCTCTTTCATTTCTGATATCAGGAATTTTTATCTTCTTTCTCTTTTTCTTGGTTAGCCTGATCAGAAGTTTATCAATTTTATTAATCTTTTCAAAGAACCACCCTATGGTTTCATTGATTTTTCTCTATTGATTTCCTGTTTTCAATTTCTTTGACTTCTACTTTAATATTTGTTATTTCTTTTCTTCTGTTTACTCTGAATTTATTTTGCTTTTTTTCAAGTTTCTTAAGGTGGAAGCTTAGGTTACTGGTTTTAGACCTTTCTTCTTTTCTAATAGATCCATTCAATGCTATAAATTTCCCTCTCTGCACTGCTTTTGCTGCATCCTACAAATTTTGATAAATTATATTTTCATTTTCATTTAGTTTAAAATATTTAAAAATTTCTCTTGAGACTTCTTCTTCCATGTGTGATTTAGAATTATGTTGTTCAATTTCCAAGTATTTTAGAATTTTCCAGCTACATTTCTGTTATTGATTTTTAGTTTAATTCCATTGTGGTCTGAGAGCATACTTTGAATGAGTTAGTTCTATTCTTCCAAATTTGTTAAGGTGTGTTTTATGTCCCAGAATGTGTTCTATCTTGGTGGATGTTCCATATGAGCTTTAGAAGAATGTGTAATCTGCTGTTGTCAGATAAAGAATTCTGTAGACGTCAATCATGTTCAGTGGACTGATGAGGCTGTTGAGTGGAGCTGTGTCCTTACTAATTTTCTGCCTGCTGGATCTGTCCATTTCTAAGAGGGGAGTGTTGAAGTCCTGAACTATAATAGTGGACGCATCTATTTCTCCTTGCAGTTCTATCAGTTTTTACCCCATGTATTTTTTTTTAGAGCTGGGGTCTTGTTATGTTGCCCAGGCTGGCCTCAAACCCCTGAGCTCAAGCGATCCTCCTGCCTCAGCCTCCAAGTACAGGCATCTGCCATTGCACCTGGCTTTGCCTCGTGTATTTGATGCTGTGTTGTTGGGCATGTACACATTGAGGATTGTTACGTCTTCCTGGAGAATTGACCCCTGTATCATTATGTAATACCCCTCTTTACCCCTGATAATTTTCCTTGCTCTAAAGTCTGTTTTGTCTGAAATGAATGTAGCTACTCCAGCTTTCTTTTGATTGGTGTTAGCGTAGTATATCTTTCTCCAACACTTGGATTTTTTTAAAGTATTACATCAAATGTATCACTGGTGAAATTATTACTGCAGAAAGCGTGACTACTGTACTCTTGCAAAGGGCAGTACAGTATTTTCCATCATTTAAACCTTAGTATGAATTAGTACATACGATTCTTTCATTAAACAGGTAAAGATGATTTTATGTGGAGGGAGATTGGGGAGCTGTAAGAGACTGAGAGTCAGTGACTGAGGCAGGAAGATTGGAGTCCCACCAAGAAAGAGAAAGGAGAGGTAGTCAGAGGTAAAAGCCAAAATCTGTGCTCTTCAGGATTTTGCCCAGAGCTGATACTGCCTGAGTGCTTAAGAGCTTTCCTTTCTAAGTGAATTCAACTAGCAGCTGTGCGCTGAGTGTGGACTTGGATATGGAGAGTCAGCCAAGAATGCAGAAGGGCTCCAGGAAGGATCTGGTGACCGCAATACCTAGTGGCTCCTCATTGTCTATCTCGGAACTCGCTACCTTGGAACTAGCTGTGGAATCGAAGGGAATACAAAATTGACTTCCATGCTTATTCCCTGAGGTTCCTATTTGCTTCCTCCTTTTTTTTTTGAGACAGGGTCTCATTCTGTCACCCAGGCCGGAGTGCAGTGGCATCATCATAGCTCACTGCAGCCTCAAACTCCTGGGTTCAAAGGATCCTCCTGCCTCAGCCTCCCAAGTAGCTGGGACTACAGGTGTGTGCCACCATGCCTGGCTAATTTCTTTTTATTTTTTGTGTAGACAGGGTCTCACTGTGTTGCCCAGGCTGGTCTCAAACTCCTGGCCTCAAACAATCCTCCAGCCTCAGCCTCCCAAAGTACTTGGATTACAAGTGTGAGCCACCATGCCCAGCCCCTATTTGTTTTCTTATTGTAGCCACATCCTCTTTTATAATCTTGAGCCCTTTTTACTGAGGCTACAGCAAGGTAGCACAGTATGCCTTGTTATACCCAACTCCAGGGAGCTTACTTCCTGTTAGAGTGTCTCAGTCTTGGGAGGATTGTCCAGGCAGGATTGACTTTTCAGCCAAGCTGAGTACGTGGTGTGTCCTCTGGTATGACTTGTGGAGTGTCTGCAAGATTGCAATGTCCTACTCATGCCTAAAATTCTGCCATTATGATTCACACCTGTTGCTAACTATTCCGTGCCTGGAAGGCAAAGACACAGATGGAAGATGCTGGCAGCATACTTCCTAATTTTGCTTGGGGATGGCCCATGACTAGGGTCACAGAGGGACTTCCATGTCTAAAGATTGGAACACCTTACAACTTCCCAGTAAATGCTGACAAAATTCAGTATGAGGCCTCAATGCTTTGGTGCAGGGCAGAAAAAATCATAGAAGGGTTTTGGCGACTATTTCTCAGGGGACACATTAACAGCAATGAGCTGGTTTTGACCAAATTCAGGTTAGACCATGGCATTTATCTATGCTCAATTGAGTCCTTGTTTGTATTCGGTATGCTGTATTATTTATGTTTACGTAAAAGCACATGAAATAAAGTTGCAGGCTGTCATCTTGCTATTCGACTTCGTCTTTATTGGACCAAATTTATTATCATGGTAGTGACTTGGTAGCATCGCTGAAGTTCTGCTGCGTGTTTAAATGGTGACCAGCAGCTCCTGTCTGTTCCTCCGCTGCCTGCTTACTTTCGTCTCTCTTCTACCCATCGATCTCCCACTGTTTCCCCTCTTCTCCCGTCAACCGTTCATACCCCCCTCCCCGGGGCAATCTACACACGCACTGACTTCTGAAAATGGCTGCATGCGGACGCTTATGAATACTAAATGCAGACCCCTTTTTGCTACCCCTGGGCCAGACCCTATCCCTAGCTCCGGGATTACTGGAGCCTGCTGGGGAGGGTCTTCAGGCTCTGCTACCTTCAGTCCTCCCAGCTTCATTGTGACAGCTTCTCCAGGGAAGCCTGCAAGCCGGGGGGGCAACTTGGAATCACCCCTGGACCCCATCAGAAGGTTTGGGTTTGGGCTCCTGTCCACCACTTTCTACTTAGGAAGGGTTCTGAGAGATAAACAGAAGTTCGCCAGGTCTACAGTGGAAAGAAGATCTTACCCCGTGGAGGGGAAAACATATGTGAAGTGTATGTTAATGTGCATAGTAGCGTTATTTGCAATAGCCAAACAGTAGGAACAACCCAGGCGTCCGTCACCAGATGAATGGATAAACAAAGTGGAGCGGATGTACACAACGGAATATTAGTCACAGAAAGGAATGAAGTTCTGACACATGCTACAACATGGATGAACTTTGAAAATATTATGCTAAATGAAAGAAGCCAGGCACAAAAGGACAAATATTGTATGATTCCATTTATATAAAATATCTAGAACAGGGAAATTCATAGAGATAGAAATTAGATTGTAGGTTACCAGGGTCTAGGGAAAGGGGGGAGTGTAAGTTACTGTTTTAATAGGTATAGAGTTTCTGCTAAAGGTGATGAAAAGTTTTGGAACAAGAGTGGTGATGGTTGTATAACATTATGAATGTAGTTAATGCCATTGAGTCCTATATTTAAAAATAACTAAAATGGCAAATTTTATGTTCTATACATTTTACCATAATAAAAAAGGTAGTGAAAATAAGTGTATAATAATAGTAAAACTATAGATATGACTCAAGATTCCTGGCATGGGAATACACCAATAGAGCTATGAAAAAGAGCAAAAATTCAGAGGAAAAAAATGCAGAGGCCTAGAATCACCAGCAAACAAAGCTCTGGAAGGGCAATCTGGGTAGAGTGAAGTTGCCATGGGCAGAGCAGCACACAACACTGGAGCACAGAGTAGATGGCAGGTCAGGCAAAGCCTCACATCCTGCTCCAAACACAGTGACCTTGGCCCAGGGAAGGAACATATGTCTGATCAGGTTTGCCTGTGGGAAGAGTCACTCTGGCAAGGGCGAGGGATGTATGACCTGAGAACAATGTGGAAAGCAGAGTGGGAGTCAGCGCCACAGGGTCAGGCTGGGATAATAAGCTCCAGCCGGGGCTCCCCCCGCAGCATCTCACAGGGCCGCTCGGATCCAGTGCAAGTAACAGGAGGCCCACCTGTTCTCTCGGTTTTGTTACCTGCTTCAGCACCAGCTTGACCTGCTCTAATGGGACACCATGTGTGTCATCCTCTTAGCCTCAGCTGGGTACCAAGTCCTTAAACTGGGGAGAAAGCCCTTGTGAGAATTAGCTCAGTGATAAAAATTACCTGTGTGAGCCCTGGCAGCTCTAACCGAAATGTCTACCTCCTGGCAAGGTGTTTGCAGCCCTAACGAGAGAAGCGAATGTTCTCAGTCTGACAACTTTCTGTTCGCCTCCCTTTAGCCCCAAGCTGCCTGAGGAGTGAGCTCCCTCTGAGAGTTTGGCTTCCTCCTGGTATGTCTGGGCTCCCTGCCACTTCCTGTCCCCGCAGCCCCTCCCTGGCCAACCCTGGGCCCAGGCTCGCCTCTGCCATGGCCCACCAGAGCCTCTTCTGTCTGCTTTTCCCGGTGATGCTCCCAGATGTGGCTCCTGCTGGCAGCCTCCTGCCTTGACAACCTGTTAGTCACCACGGCTTGCCAGTGTGCTGGACACCGACTCTGTGTTTAGCGGCCTCATGTCGGTAGCTTGAAATCAGCCAGGGTTGGGTATTTACAGCACAGGCATCTGCAGACACCATAAATCAGAGCTTTTATTCCTGGAGCGCCAGCTGTCATTTTTATCAGTCCACCTTGGACTGGGCTTCTGGTGCTTTTCGACTCCTGGACCCAATCCGGAAGTGTTAGGCAGGGCTTCATTCTCTGAGATCTTGTGGGTCCCAATCACCTTGGAAGGCAGGCAGTCCCCATTTACATTGTAAAACCTATCCCACCTTTGGGGTTGGGCTAACGGGAGAAGTGGCCCAGCTCAAGAAGACATTCTGCTGGCTCTTATCAAACTTGAACTAGAGCTTTGAGTTCTTCAGTAGGAGGGATCGTGTGTACCTGCCAAGAATGGGGATCCTGTTTCCCATGAATGTCAAGCCATGTCCTGTCTGCCCATGTTCCTGAGGTTCAAAAGCAAGAGATGCCTCTGCCCCACCCCCCAGCCCCAGGCACATCAGATATACTATCTGGCTTCATTGCCTCTAGGCTACCCCAGCTCTTTCACATCTGGGTTTAACTGAAAAAGCCAGAAAGGTGTTAAAGGACAGAAAGAAAAAAGCTGCAATCAATTGGGTTTCACTGTTAGCCTTTTGATACATTTAAGATTATGTACATTATTATTAATTATTGCTTTTGTCATTCAGTGTGTGCGATTTTCATGATTATACTTCCAATCCCCAGCGCATGCTCCCTGTTGGGGGCTGAATTGTGTACCCCTCAAAATATTCATATGTTGAAGTCCTGACCCTAGTACCTCAGAATGTGACCTAATTTGGAAATTAGGTCATTGTATATGTAATTAGTTAAGATGAGGGCATAGTGGAGCAGGGTGGGCCCTAATCCAATGTGACTGGTATCCTGACAAAAGGGGGAAATTTGGACACAGGCATGAATAACAGGGAGCATGCCACGTGTACACGAAGAAGACCATCTACAAACCACTAAGGAGAGAGGCCTGGAACAAACCCTTCCCTCATAGCCCTCAGAATTGGAAACAACCCTGCCAACACCTGAATCACACGCTTCTCACCTCCAGAACGGCCAGACAATACATTTCTGCTGTTTTAGTCACCCAGTTTGTGGTACTTTGCTATGGCAGCCCTGGCAAACTAATACTCCCAGATAAATGTACTATTCCTTTTGTGCCCCACCAAGGTTTGCAGACAAGCAAAACCGTCATGATTCTCTAAAGCCTCAGAATTTTTAATTTTTAGATAACTATTTTCTTATTACTTAGAGTGAGGGAAAACAAATATTTCAATGCCATCCAAAATTAGAACTAGTCTCAACAACTTAGAAACATTTAAAAAGTTACTTAATAAAAATAAAAGAAACTGAAGACACATTAAACTATTTACACTGCTCCAAAGTTTCTTTTTTATGTTTGCAGCAGGTATATTTGTACATAGTGGGAATCACTGGCCATGTGCTTTGTGTTCTGTGTTTGCCATTTAACATCATCTGACAGAAATACATCTACATAGTAAAAATCTTCATATTATTTAAATAGCTCTCTATTATTATGCCTTTCAGCTTTTTTTTTTTTTTAAGAGACAAGGGGTCTTGCTGTTGCCCAGGCTGGTCTACAACTCCTGGCCTCAAGCCATCTGCCCACCTCGGCCTCCCACAGCGCTGGGATCACAGGCGGGAGCCACCGCCCAGCCGCCTTTCACCTGTTACTAGTCATTTGTTATTTGCTAATTTTTCACTATAATATCTTCATGTAATTAACATTTTAACTCCATTGAAACTATTTCCTTGAAGCATGTGCCCAGAAAAGCCCTGGATCACACAGTTTCCTGGTCCCTGGCGCACGGAACTCCCCTACTCTCGGGACTGAGCTCACCGGTGGCTTCACCAGAAATACAAACCACGTGTGCGGCTTTCGCCCTCACCTCGACGTCATTGCGTTTTATCATTTTAAATTATTTTCCCTATTTCGAAGCTTTCCCTAGTCTTAAAGTTGCTGTAGTTTTTACTGATGTCACTGCGAGGAGGGTGGCCCCAGGCACTTTTTAAGCATCCGGTTTATTTTCACATTTTACCGAGACGTGAGCGAAGCGCAACCCACACGCGCTCGCGCCAGCGGCCGTGAGCTCGCGGCGCCCGCCAGGGGTCAGCGCAGGCCCGGCGTTGGGCCGCGCCGCCCCACAATGCACCGGGCTCTGGGGACCGCGCGGCGGCCATGACCGAGCTGTGGGCCCGACAAGGGGCGGGGCCTGGAGCTGGCGGGGGCGGGCCCGTGGCCGTCGCGGGGAGGGGCCGCCGAGGGGCGGGGCCTGGAGCCGGCGGCGGGGCCATAGATGGGCGTGGCCGGCCGTCGAGGGCGGGGCGATCGGGGGCGGGGCCGTCGAGGGCGGGGCCGGGAGCCGCGGTGCTGTCGCCGGCCGCCGGGCCCGCCCGGGAGACCTCAGCACCTGGCGCTGGAGCAAGGTAGGGGCATCTTCGATCATCGCTTTCGGGGTGGGGAAGTCTGTTCTCAGTTGTGCCAGTGGGGGAAGCCCTAAGCTCTTCCAATTTGGAGACGGTTTCTTACTTCTCGCAGAAGCCCGGGTTTGCCCCGAGGGATCTATTTTAAAACTCTTTGTCTGGTCCCTCGCTCCCGCCCCCGCGGTCCCGCCCGGGCGTCGGGCAGCAGGCGTTGGGCCCCGGCGCACTCCTGCCCGTGCGTGGCTGAGCTCGGGCGGCCGCGGGCCGGCTTTCTCCACCGCGGGAGCGCGGGAGCGCCTGGAAACGCAGGTGTCGGCGGGAAGCCCTTTGGCCCCGCGGGCGCGGGTCCCGAGCCCGCTGCTCCGGCGTCTGCCGCGCGCTCTGCAGGAGGCGGCCGTCCGGTGGCTGAGCCGGGCTTTAGCTTGGGATCCCTCAACTTGAGCTTTTCAGGAGAGTGAAGTTTGGCAGATAGGAAGTCCTGGAATAGGGGGCGCCTGGGACGCTGAAGCTTGTCGGTGTCTGTCCTCAGCCTGGGTCACCCCGCCTGGCTCCGTCCGTTCGCTATCCTCCCCGTTACCCCAGCGCTCCCTTGGCAGTGATGTCCCACCCTGCGGGCTCCAGGCTGCAGTTCTAGGGGGACTCCACCTCGCCCACTTTTCAAGACTCGGCAAGCACTTTAGCCCTCTGATCCCTGTCCCCACTGTAAAATAAATCATACTTTTTGAAGACATGCTTTTCTTTAAAATCCTCACCCTATGTTGTGACCATTTTCATAAATATCAATTGATTGATTTTACTTATGAACTCCAAGCAATTTCTTTTATTGTTTAGCAACAAAGATTGTAATTAGGAAAACCAAAAGATATTCTTCAGGTGAACACGATCCTCATTGACAAATCTACTGATAATTAAAAGGCAGCAGATGGGAAGTCAGGCAAGCTTGGTTCTGAAATATTCCTGCCACTTGAGAAGGTTGCACTATTAAAATTGTCTTTATGATTCCTTCCAAATCTAAAATGCTAGGAATGAACCTGAATTCCTTTTTTGCCAGACACACCTGTTGACTTGAGCTAATAACCCAAAATAAGAAAATTCTTTCAAACTGCTCTTACCTTAGGACAAGGAGAAAAGATAAAGTCTAAATCTTTGTTAAGTAGAAATTCTTAGCCTCTGGGTATTTTCCTCTAGAGGTGTCAGTTCTATTTCAAAATATGAAATTATGAATTGCCCGTTATGTATAATATTCCACATCTAACATTAATAGTCATTTAAAAGCATTGTGTATTGTGAGTAAAAAGATACAAATCCTTATAAGAGCAAAAGGAAGAAAAAAATCAGCTAGTATGCATTAGTGATTAATACACTCAAAAGATAAAACCAAAATCTAGTGAGTCATTAATAGTCACCAACACCCATAAGAACTAGAAGGCAACATTTGAAGTGTGAAATGAACAGTTTAAAGACATGTTAAAGTCGGTTAACTTTGCACAACGGATTGCCCCAGCACAGTTCTGGCTTCTGAAGGAGGTAAATTTTAAAAACTGACCTGTAGCTACAGACTGGAGTTTATAGGATTTAGCACAAACAGGTGACTGACTCATCATTCGCTTATTTCTTCAGCAAATTATTTACCTCCTAAGTGTAAGGCTGGACTCATTGCTTTAGCCCACTCCTAGTGGAAAATACTGCATGTGGGATCTGTTAATGGGGGCTGTGTCATTGAGACCACAGAAGTAGGGGCCCTGGGTATTTCTTAGACACTGATGAAACAAAAGCATCTTTTAGAAGAACACTAAAAAGCTGAGTAGCTCAATTTAAAAACACACCATTTATTTCAAAGGGAAAAAGGAATAAAGTCCCTGAAAACATTTCCTCTTTGGCTTCCATGTTTGTGGTGCCAATTTTTCCTTTTTTTCCCCCCAGATACATGGTATGCAGCCATGGCGGTGCCAATTTTTAAAAAATACTCTTATTATATAATGATAGTAATTATTAATTAAGTCATGTAATATGAGGCTATAGAAGCAGTTATTCTGATGGAATTAATCATGTGAACTATCTCAGTTTTCCAGTAATGAGAACATCGCCCTATTTATTCCTATTCATATATTTGTTCAGTAAACATCCTAGCACTGTGTGAGGATTAGAAATATGAAGATGAATAATTTATCCCATTAAGAAGCTGATCCAGTTGGGGAAATCAACCCAGAGGTAATTTGTAATATGGTGTGTTTGGTATGGTGATCGATATGTGTTTGCAGGGCTGTGGGCTCCTACCTCAGTCCGGGGGGGTCAGGAAATGACTCCTGGAAAAGTCAATGCCTGAAACTAGCAATAACCACCCTTTGCATCTGGTAGGGTAGGATTACTGGCTTCATCTTGTAAGTGCTTACCTAGGTGCTCTGTGTACATCATCCCTGATCCTTATAAAGACTACAAATTGAGTGTTGTTAGCCCACTTGACAGAAGTTGACACTGGCGCACATGTGAGGGGCAGGGGCAGAGTCAGTCCCAGGTCAGTGTCAAGTGCAGGTCTCGTTCTGAGCAGCAGGCAGGGCCTGCTCCCCTGGAGATTGAGGCAGCACAACCCTTCTAGTCAACTCTACAGCCTTGGGAACACCTCTCAGGAGTCAGCATGGCACTAAGAACACAACGCCCAGCTTCTATACATTAAAAATCCCCTTGAACAAAACAGTATGGACGTTCCAAAGAAAATTAAATATAGAATTACCATGTCGTCAGTAGTCCCACTTCTGGGTTTAAACCCAAAAGAATTGAAAGCAGGGACTTGAATGGGTATTTGTGCACCCATATTCATTGCAGCATTATTCACAGTGGCCAAAAGGTGAAAGCAACACAAGCATCCATCTACAGATGAATGGATAGGCCAACTGTGGTCTATACGTACAATGGAATGCTATTCAGTCTTCAAAAGGAAGGAAATCTTGACACATCTTACAACACGGATGAATCTTGAGGACATCATGATGGCCAATCACAAAAGGACAAATACCATATGATTCCACTTGTATGAGGTCCCTAGAGGAGTCAAATTCATAGAGACAGAAAGTAAGGTGGGAGTTGCAGGAGTTAGAGGAAGGTGGGAGTGGGGAATTAGTGTTTCATGGGGACAGAGTTTCAGTTTGGGAAGATGAAAAAATTCTGGAGGTGGGTGGTGGTGATGGCTGCACAACAGTGTGCATGTACTTAATGTCACTGAACTGTACACTTAAAAATGGTTAAGATGGTCAATTTTATGTATATTTTACCACACACATAAAAAGTCCCACTGAACATCACATTATGATCAGATTACCAAGATCTAGGAGCTTGTGACAAATCTATGATAAGTAAGCCTGGGAAATGTGATCCAGAAGATTAAAATGGACATCTCATAGAACCCAGCCCAAGAAGAGAATGCTGGCTGATTCCTGGATGACAAATCACAGAAGTGTAAAGCTGCAAGGTAGCAGAGATATCATTTAGTTCTACCCTCTCTTTTTTATTTTATTTTATTTTTTGTAGAGATGGGGTCTTGCTATGATGGCCCGGCTGGTCTTGAACTCCTGGCCTCACGTGATCCTGCCGCCTCGATCTCCCAAAGTGCTGGGATTACAGGCATGAGCCGCCATGCCTGGCCTCAACCCCCACTTTTTACAGATGAGAACAGTGAGACCCAGAGGGGACTTGCCCAGGATCACTGAACACGTTCAGGCAAAGGGAAAACTTGAAGCCAAACCCTGTCCTCCTCTCCCAGATGACTAGTGCCCGGCACTGACAAGGAATCTCTGGCTGACAGACAAAGGTATGCTCTGGCTTGTCTTTTCAAGCAGGAAGCAAGCCAAGTTTTCCATCTTTGTCATCCTCGCCACAGCAAATTCATAGGGACTCCAGTTACAGAAGAGATTTGGGTGAATAGAATGTGGTGTTTGATTGCTGGGCCTGTAGGTGTCAAGGTGGGAAAGCAGAGATAAGTTAGAGTTCGTCCATTCATTCATTATCAAATATTTGAGGACCTACAATGTGTCAAATATCTTCTCCAATTTCCAGTTTCTCTATCTAGTAATAATTCTCTGCCAACTTTATTCTATATGCTCTACCAATTGCCCTTGGACATAAGTTATATAAACCTTCGTTGACTCTTGCATGGGCTCAGTGGGGAACAGGTGGAGGTGGAGGGGAGGTGAGCATCATAAGAGATGAAGTGGGAGGATGCCACATGCCAAAGACAGTGGCGATTCCAGCAGGGGAAGCCACCCAGAGCCACAGGACTCCAATTAGGACGTGTGTCTACGGACTTGCAGATGCAGAAGGATTGGAGTCCTGTTCATGTAACTCACCCCAGCACAGACCCGATATGGGGACAGGCTGGAGGTCTGAATGCCTGCATGGAGGTTCAGAGTAATACATGCAGCAGAAACCCCAAAAGTCCAGGAGAGCGATACTACAAGACAAGCAAAGGTGCAAAAAAAGAGACAGAGGTGGAAGAGGACAATCTGGAAAAATGCCAGTTTTCATAAGGTGACATCCCAATCTTGTGGCCTCCAAGGATAAAGCCAGGTTGACTCTTCACAACTGTGCATAAAGGTGGATAGAGCCTCTTTTTCTTTTTTATTCAATATTTGGACCTGCCTGCTTCCAGAAGACCTGAGGTATAGGACACAAGGTAAAACATAACTTAAAAAATAAGGCACTAGGGTAGTTTAGTAAAACAAGCACCAGTTTTAAAACCTCTTATCAAACTCTAGGACCCTGGAAACGTTACCTAACCTACCAGAGTGTTACATTTCCTCATCTGTAGACTGCAAATAATAACCGCTTTACAGAGTTGTTGTGAGAATTAGAAATCAGTTAATGTTTTCATTCACCAACCACTAAGTGTCACCTTAGTGGCAGTGCTGTGTTAGGAGCAGGAGAGGAGAGGATGGGTAAGTCGTGGGACTTGCCATTGAAAGCCCTAGGACTGGGGTGGAGGAAGACAGACATGCAGACAGACAAGCAGAGTGAGGTGTTGAAGGACTTTGCTGGAAATGTGTACAGGTGACAGTGGGGACAAAGAAGAGGGCACGTCAGGAAAGGTGCGGTGCTGGGCGCACAGGAGACACAGTACATGCTGGCTGTTTGTAAAATTATGCCATAAAAGTGATCAAAGCAGTGAAATAGAGAGAAATTCTATGAGGCACCTGAGATGAGACGTTTTGGCATAGAATTTGGCTTTACGTTTCTTGGAAGCCACGGTGGAAAAGGAAACGGGGTGGGTTACATCGTTTCTTATTCTGGCAGGAGAAAGTATACAGATTCAACTTTAGAGAGGACATTTTTTCTGAAGCTAAACTCAAGGAAGGCTTTACCACATAGACTCCCTTGAATACAATTTTGAAGCTGTGGACAGTATTTTCAATATCATTTCATGGGCAGCTCTGAAAACCTCATGCAGGTGAATGGTTTTTATGCCATGACACTCTTCTTACCTTTGGTGGAAACTGGAGTTATCACTGAACGTGTCAAGTGGTTAGGATACTGTAGTGCTCGGGTTCCGTGAGGGTCACCTTTAGGAAGTTACCTGAGGGTGGGTCAGCAGAAGAATCTGGAGAAGTGGGCAGAATTGGAAAAATTCTCATTGCCCTGAGCTCATTCGTTTTCCCTGTACTCAGAGGGGAGAGGATCCTTTGGTCCAAGTAAGTGGTCCAACAGGCGTGGAAGCTTTGAAACAAGAATAGAATAAGTCCTGTGCTAATCTTGACACAAGATAGCAGGCTCCAGGGACAATAGTGCCTGCTGCTGGTGGGTAGATCAGAGATTGACAACCAGCCAGTGAATACACTTCAGATAAACTAAACAGGAGGTAGTGCGATGTAGTGGGAAAGGCACGGACTTTGAAGTCAGATAAATCTAGTACAAATCCTAGCTCTGCAACCTACAGAATGGGAGAAAATTTTTGTGTGCTATACATCCAACAAAGGGCTAATAACTAGAATCTATATAGAACTGAGGAAAATCAGTAAGAAAAAATCAAACAACCCCGTTAAAAAATGGGCAAAGGACATGAACAGAAACTTTTCAAAAGAAGACAGACTAATGGGCAGGAAACATATGAAAAAATGCTCAACGTCTCTAATCATCAGGGAAATGCAAATCAAAACCACAATGAGATATCACTTAACTCCAGTGAGAATGGCTTATATCAAAAAGTCCCAAAACAACAAATGTTGGCATGGATGTGGAGAGATAGGAACGCTCATACTCTGCTGGTGGGACTGCAAATTAGTACAACCTTTATGGAAAGTAATATGGAGATACCTCAAAGAACTAAAAGTAGAACTACCATTTGGCCCAGCAATCCCACTACTGGGCATCTACCCAAAGGAAAAAAAGACATCCTATAATAAAGACATTTGCACTTGAATGGTTATAGCAGCACAATTCACAATTGCAAAGATGTGGAAACAACCCAAGTGCCATCAATACATGAGTGGATTAATAAAATGTGTTATATGGAGTACTACTCAGCCATAAAGAACAATGGTGAACTAACACCTCTTGTATCATCCTGGATGGAGCCAGAGCCCATTCTTCTGCGCGAAGTATCACAAGAATGGAAAAACAAGCACCACATGTACTCACTATCAAATTGGTACTAATTGATCAACACTTAGGTGCACATATGGAAGTAACATTCATCGGGTGTCGGGCAGGTGGGAAGGGGGAGGAGGGGATGGGTAAATTCACACCTAATGGGTGTGGTGTGCACTGCTTGGGGGATGGGCACACTTATAAGTCTGACTCGGGCGGTGCAAGGGCAATGTATGTAACCTAAACGTTTTTACCCTCGTAATATTCTGAAAAAACAAAACCAAAAAAAACCAAAAAACCAAATCCTAGCTCTGCTACTTACTAGCAATGTGATTTCACAAATTGCTTAATTTCTCTGATCCTGAGTGGGATATTAATATCTACCTTATATCAGTTTTTTTACCAACTAAAGATAAAGCATATAAACAGTAATAATAATAGCTAGCAATGATTGGGGCTTATGTAAGATCAGGCCCTATGTTAAGTGCTTTACCTGTATTATTTCATTTATTCTTAACAGCAACTCTCTGTGGTACATACTACCTGGCAACTAGAAGATGCTCAACAAATGGTATACGTTAGTATTATTAGTATCAAATTAATAAATTAATAAAAATATTAAATCTGGCCCATTGTCTGTTTTTGTAGTCCATGAGCTAAGAATGGTTTATAAATTTTTAAATGGCAAAAAAATCAAAGTAGGAACAATATTTCATGACATATGAAAATGATGTGAAATTAAAATTTCAGTGTCTACAAATAAAGTTTTATTGGAGTACATCCATGCCCTTTTGTTTACTTACTAGCTATAGCTGCTTCCATCTACAGTGGCAGAGCTCAGTAGTTGTGGCGGAAATACGTACAGCCTGCAAATCCCAACATATATACTATGTGGCCCATTACAGAAAACGTTTGCTGAGCTAGAGCAAGACCTCCAGGGGCAGTTACAGAACAGAAACTCAGCCAGCCTGGGTGTAAGCAAGACTGCCCAGGGTGACTATTCAGAGGTGGGATCCAGAAGGAGCAAAAATCCCATCTGCCCTCACGTTTGGGCCAGTGGTTAAGGGCTGTTCTAGGCTGTTCCATCCGTGTCCACATGGGCCTGGTTGAGGAGAGAAACTGGCTTGGGCTAAGCCACTTGGGGGCTAGATCTTGGTAAAGCAGACTAAGAAATCTGGGATCTGTGAGTTTTGTTTTTATGCTTTTATGTGTGTTCGCATTTTATTTTGTATTTGTTTGCTTTTCCCTTTGTGTTTTAGCAAAAATTCTCTTTCAGAAATTCTAATCTTATCTAAGCGAAGTCAAGGGAAAAAAATGATGGATTCACACCTGGGCCAGGACAGAGTCCAGACTTCTTCACTGTTCTTAAGCCACACGGTGGCTGTCCTGCCCCTTCTCATCTCTTGTCTGGACTCCTTTCCCGAACCCTCCCTTCACCCTGTGCTGCACTCCTGCCGTGCCCTTCATGGCACCCGAGGGTGAGCCTGTCTACACCTCATGCTTTCTCATACCTGCTGGTCCATCTGCTTCCCACCCGTCCACACCTCCCCTGCCTAGACAAATCCTCAGCCTTCAGATTCTGCGGAAGCATCACCTCCTCGGCAAGGCCCTCCCTGACTCTTTCTGCCTGATTGTTGCTCTCTGCATCCTGTCGCTCTGCGTGGGCATTGTCCACTGCCTGTGGAATCTTTCCGGCTAGGAGTGATATTGTGACCTTGGCACCTCACCTTGTTCTGGGCCATGGCAACCTAGAATGTGTGAAGGCTGAGAAGGAGGAACAGAGTCCTCTGAAGGTCCAGAAAGAATGAACCTGGAAATTATAGGTGAGAAATTGGACAGATCAATGAAAACTCAGGCAAGGGCCTAGGGTGGCAAAGTTCCTGCCTGGATTTTTTGTTTTTCTTTGTTTTTCCTGAATGAAGAATATTGAAAAATTCAGTAGGACATACCCTCAACTGTAAAAGACCAAAACTACTATTTAAACAGAGTGTTCGTGTCATACCTCTCTGAAGGTAGATATCGCGAGACTACATTGTAATTCAGAGGATGTTTCAGGAGGGGCTGAAACAATATGGGCCAACAACTTTGTTGATCATAAGACAAAATATAAGGATAGAACTGGAAAAATGCAGTGTCTTTCAGGGCCAGATGTCTCACATGAGCTCTTACCACTCTCAACTGAATCTTGAGTTTCGAGGCTGGAGGGATCTAATCTAGCAGCCTCTTGGCCTCTGCTCTCTGCAAGGGTTGTATCTGCTCTTATGGGAATTGTTACCAGAAACTTTGATCTCTTAACTGGGTGATCACTGAGATCTCAAGACCTTTATTTTATAAGCGCAGTTTGAGTTGGTTTTTCATTCTCTTGCTCCAGCCTATGGGATCTTATCAGCCACTTTGGGCCCTGCCATTCCACGTGGTGTTATCTCCAGCAGCTTGGCAGTTTCCTCTGCAGGAAACTTAGTGTCTCTCAGCCAATTTTAAAAGTCCCTCTTTCAGATCATTAGTGAAAAATATCCCAGTAATAACATTTCTTTATGAAAGAGCGCTTTTGTAAATCAGTTGTCTCATTGTAATCCAACATTTACTTTCAGATTCCATCCTTTCTCACCAGGTTTTGGTAAAACGGGAATGGTTTCTATCATCCACTGGGCCCTCCTCGCTTACGGTCCTAGTTTTCTAGCCAGCTTTCTCTCTCTCCTGTTCTCCACAGCAGATTTTCAGATGTGCTGAAGCCCCTGGGCTTCCTTCACTCTCAGCAAAGGAGCTGCCTGCAACTTGAGGGAGAAGGTAGGGGCTGCCAGATGGTTCCTGCTGCCGTGCGACTCATCTCGTTAACTTCTCTCTTTCTGTCCTGTTCCAGCTTTGATCCCTTGAATTAGGGCCAACCTTTCAATCTGTGCTCTGGTCCTCCTCCCTCCCCAGGGACCTCTCCCATGGCTTCTTCCATCTCCTGCGGCCTTCCCGTGAGCCTGGCACGTTCTGCATCTCACCCTCCGAGGCCTCCTTCCTCCAGCACCCTCCCCTGCACTGCCCAACCTCTCGACTCCTCAGCTCCCTGCACCCTGGCTTCTGCTCCCCGTGCTCCACTGAAACTGTTCTACAAAAGTCACACCTACTTCCTTGCTGCTAAATCCAGCGTACGTGTCTTAGTCTTTATCTTACCTGTCTCTCAAAAGCACTGGGCTTTACTGACCACACGTGTGTCTTCGAAAAGTTCTCTTTGTAACCAAGTCCAAGCTCATGTCTCTCCCTGCAGGTCAGCCAATTGGTCGAGAGACGGGTGTTGGGGCAAGGAAAGCGACTTTTATGCAGAGATCCAGCAAACCGAGAAGATGGAGGGCTAATGTCCTAAAGAACCGTCTTAAGTTAGTATGAACTTTAGGTGCCTTTTTATGTTAAGGGGAGGGGGGAAGAGAGGGGGTGCAAGAGATAACTGAGGACCACAGATCTCTGGGGTCAGCCAGGGTCCAAGGAGGTTGTGAAACTGCTTTGTTCTTGGTCAGGTAACTTGGAGTGACATAGGTGAGGTCACAGTGTTCCTACAAATCTTTACCATAGCATTGTTACTCGTATACATACTTTACTTATCTCCCCAGAAGTTAGTTTTGGGAAGTGACCATCTTTCTTGTAGAGTTGAACTACAAACTAAATTCTTCCTGTAATTAGCTGGCTTACTGCAGAGCTAACCACAGGCTTTTAACCCAAAGGATATTACTGCAGGGGGTCAGGTCAGAAGCAAAATGGAGCTAGTCATACTGAGCTCCCTTCCCCATTCCATCTTCTGCTGGCACTGTCCCCTGCAGCTTTCCCCCTCTTCCTCATGCTGGTTGTCCTTGGGCTCATCTCCCCATGTTGCTTCTCCAGTGGCAGTTCTACCCTGGGCTCCCTGCTGTCACTGTACTCATCTCCCTGGAATCCTTTTGGTTCCAATTAACAGAATTCAAACTCAGACTGGACTAAGCAACCACCCACCCAGACTGCCACTACCAGCGAAAACTACAGCAAAGGAAATGCATGCATTCATGGACCTGAACATCCAGGGGCAGACCTGGGACAGCTGGCCCAGAGACGTAAAATACGGCTGTCGCTCTCAGCCTCGGTCTGCCTGTCTCCTGCCTTTGTTTTCCTCTGCGTTCGCTCCGTTCTCGGGCAGCTTCCTCCCAAGTGATGGCAACATGCCTGCCAGCAAGTCCAGGCTGAGACCTAATCCTCTCAGCAAACATGGGAAAATCTGCTACCCAGTTTCTTAAGCTGGAAGTCTAGGAATCATTTTTGACTCCTTTTCCTGCACATCTGCTTAGTCACCAAGCCCAGTCCCAGCTTCTGAACCTCTCTCCGCCCCTGCTGCCAGTATTCTAATTCAGGTCACCATCTTTTGTCTCTATCCCTGCCCGGCCTCTTAGGGGTGTCCTGCCTCAGGTCCTGCAGCTCTGCGGTCTGCTTTTCTATCACAGCCAGGACCAGCTTTTGAAAGTGTTAACCTGCTCTCATCCCTTCTGTATACGACTCCTGAGTAGTAGGAAGCTAAAGGCAAAACCCCTTGTTCTGTCCTGTAAAGCCCTGCCTGCTGCGGCCCCTACCTGCTTCCCTGGCTCACCTCTCTCCACGTCACCCCTTGTTCTCTGCGACTCAGCCTCAGGTGCCAGCTCCGTGTCCCTGTCACATCGTGGTCCCTCCACCCGGACCATTTCCCTCCTGAGTCCTCTCCTGACAACTCTGCGTATCCTTTCTTCCTTTTGGGTCTCAAGTTAGATGTAACTTCTTCGAGGAAATCCTTCCACATGGCAGTATGTACATACTCTTCCTGTTAGAACATTCTACATTTTCCCCCTTAGCACTTACCACACTTCATTGTGATTGCTCTTGCTCACGCTGGTCTCGAACTGCTGGCTTCAAGCAATCCTCCCACCTTGGCCTTAGCCTCAAATTTTACTTTTTAAAATGTACTTTCTGATCCTGTGCATCTCAACAGATGCTAACAGTTTTTCAGGATGAAAATCACCCCCTGGTGTATAGATGCCTGGGTATCCTCTGGGGTTCCGTGCTCACAGGAGTAATATCTACTGCATTGCCCACAAAGAACCAGGAGTTGCACGTTTTATTCAGTTCTATAGTTTCACCTCAGAAGGATACTGAGTAGATGCCATCTGGATTTGATGGTCTGGGGAACAGGCATGTTCTGTAAAAGAAGTAAGAGATTTCAGTTTGACTCTTGGTATTAACCGCTCTTGTCCATCCCCTCTGTGACGCTTACTGACCAATGTCCATTATGAAATATGAACTTGAAAAGAGTGTTTCTATAAAAACCAAGTTAACAGCAGGGCATGATGGCTCACAACTGTAATGCCAGCACTTGGGAGGCTGAGGAGGGAGGATCACTTGAGGCCAGGAGTTTGAGACCAGCCTGGACAACATAGCGAG
Source organism: Daubentonia madagascariensis (assembly GCA_023783475.1). NCBI lineage: Eukaryota > Metazoa > Chordata > Mammalia > Primates > Daubentoniidae > Daubentonia > Daubentonia madagascariensis. The sequence goes on along the minus strand of JAKFHU010000353.1, from coordinate 2,275,439 downwards.
ACCTCGTCTCTACAGAAAAACAGAAAAATCACCCAGGTGTGCTGGTGCACGCCTGTAGTCCCAGCTACCCGAGAGACTGAGGCAGGAGGACCACTTGAGCCCAGCCCAGGAGTGTGAGGCTGCAGTGAGCTATGATGATGCCACCGCACTCTAGCCCAGATGGCAGAGCAAGAACCTGTCTTAAAAAACAAACAAAACAACCAAATTAAAAAAAAAGGTTTGGAAAAGACTGGACAAGAATAATTCTCTAAAAATAATTGTAGAATTTACAATTGTAGAATTGGGTATGGGTGGAAAAGCAAATATTGGGGAAAAGGATTTGGTTAAATTTTTTTAAGGAAACCAAAAGTGGAACCAGTTGACCAATGCATTATGAAACTCCAATTAATGGACCTATTCCAAAAGAAAGTACCTTGGCTATTCAGATTGTGCATAAATGTTCTTCAAATGTTATTTATTTATTTTTACCATTAACTTTTCTTTAACTTTTAACTTTTCTTTTTAAAATCAACATGCAAAAAATGGACTTTTTTGGTGTACAGTTATATAAATTTTAATACATGTAGAAACTACTTTTAATTTTTAATTTTTTTTTTGAGGCAGGATCTGGCTCTGTCACCCAGGCTGGAGGGCAGTGGTGTAATCATAACTTACTGTAACTTCAAACTCCTGGGCTCAAACAAGTGATCCTCCTCCCACCTCTTGAGTAGCTGGGAGTATGGGTGCGTGCCACTGCATGCCACCACACCTGGCTAATTTTTAAATTTTTTGTAGAGATGAGATCTTGCTATGTTGCCCAGGCTGGTCTTGAGCTTCTGGCCTCAAGCGATCCTCCCACCTTGGCCTCCCAAAGTGCTGGGATGACAGGCATGAACCACCACACCCAGCAAAAGCCACTTTTAAACTAAATACTGAGTAGATGCAAAAGAAAATGTGCAAACACAGGTGTAGAATATAGAAATAACGCAGTGAATCTTGGGTAATCATCAACCATTTTAGGCAGAACGTGACACCTGTATTAGAAGCCCCTATGTGCCCATTCCTGCCCCCTGAGAAGTAACCACTATGCTGAATTTTGAACCCATCATTCTTCTGCTTTTACCACATGCCTTTGTATTTCTAAAACAATGTTTTTTTGTTTTCTTTATTTCCACAGATCATTCATAAGGAATAAAACAATATGTTTTAAAAAAATTTTTGCAATTTGACTTCTTTTTAGTTTGACTTTTATATAAATGAAATTATACTGTTTGCATACTTATGTAACCTTATTTTTAGCTCACTATTATGTTTCTGAGATTGATTCATTAATGATTAGGTGTGATTCGTTCATTTATTTGTAGAATACTACTCCGTTGTGTAAAGAGATCACAATTTACTTATCAATTTTACTGTTGGATACTTGAGATGTTTCCCAGATGCAAGTTTTTTTTTTTTTCTTCTTTGCTAGTAAAATAGTGCTGCTGTGAACATTACTCTGGAGATAATGCTGGGACGTAGAATTTCTGGGGCACAGTCTCAAGTGTTGATTTAAAATAAAATATGCCATGTATCTTTTTGTTAGGATTCCTTGCCCTAACTGGTTATTTCAGCTAATGGAATTTCCTACGCTTCTTCTGTATGTATGTGGACTTGCTATATGCTTCTGAATCTTTTCATTTAGTTATAGTTTTGCTTTTGAACTGAATTTTAAGCTTCTCAAGAGCTAGGACTGGATCTGTGGACTTCATATCTTCTGAATCTTGCCATAGTGCCTGATGCCATGTTCTGCATATGCCTCTGGTGAGGGAGTTTTATGTCCCTACCTGCTGGTCAGGCCGACGAGTCTTTCTCACTTTGGGTCAAGGTTATTGTGTTGTTTTCATCTTCCCGCCTTCTTTCTTTCCTTCTTAACTCAGGGACAGTGTTTTTTCTGGACAGGGGAGAGAGAATGGGAATAGCAGATAGAAGGAAACGCTCGTGCCCAGTCTCTATCGGGGACCCGCCATGTCTTTGTCATAGTATTATATCTGACACTGAGAAAGAAACTAAAAGTGAAGTGAAAGACAAGTGTAAAATCTATTTAAAACAGATGCTTGTGCTTTAATTAAAAAATTCCAAATGCAGCCCCTTGACCCCACGAGTCTACTTCTGGAAACCTATCCTGTGGAAATAAACACATGCAAAAACATTTAGCTTTCGCGGGTTCATGTCAACCTTGTTTATAATGGAGAAGAATTATAAACCACCTGAATGTTCAACCATGGGGATGAAACATAAATACAATGGAATTCCTCTGTTAAAAAGAATATATTTAGAAATAGAATAAATAAATAAAAATGAATAAATAGAAAGATATTTATGATTTATTAACTAGAAAACATAAGTTGTTAAGGGTATATAGTTTCATCCTGTTTTTGTACAAGAAAAATATACAACAGTGACAAGGATATTCATAAAGATTATGTGATGTGATGAGATTGTTTTTTGCTAATCTATTTTAAACTTTCTGCAATAAAGTCTTCTAAAGTTATTTTAAATTAAAAACAATTCCAAACATAATAGCTTCTATTAATGTTATTATTTTATATAGCTTTTTTCCCTCAGAAGTAATCGATTGTAAATAACTAACTATGTTAATAGTTGAGGTCTTTTGAAAAGGAATGCTTTTGTTTTGCTTTGTCTGGACACCACTTTCCCCAGATGCAATGGATTCTAAATGAATAGCTATGTTAAGTTGGAGTCTTGTGAGAAGAGAACAGGTGATTTAGATTTTGTTTCTAGTTGACTTAATAATTCTCTTTGTAACCTCAGGATATTTACTTTTCAGCTTTCTGTCCAGTAACTCTCTCTCTGAACGTGGAGAGCTCCTTCCTCCTTACCACCCCAGCAGACGTATCAAAAGTGTCAGTGGGCTCTGCTCCCAGAATGAAACGTGGCCAATCTCGCCCAGCCAGGGTGACCCTTCAGGTTGCATAGTAACTCCCACCATAACTGCTGTGAACATCCACTAAATTGTCAAGTGAGGCCTGAGCCATTACTTATTCATTAATTCAACAAGTATCTGAAAACTGACAGCCTGGATTCAAATCCTGGCCCAACTATTTAACACTGTGAGCTTAGGGAAGTCAATTTCTCTGGGCCTCAGTTTCCCCATCTATATCATGAATAGTATAATACATGATTGTTGTAAGGATTAAATGAGATACAAAATGTATAATACCCAGCACAGATAAACTCTCAATAAATAGGAACTATTAAGTGTCTAATATGTGCCAAGTATGGAGGTTCAAGTCCATGCATTCAGCAAACATTTATTTAATGCTTACTTTGGGCCAGTGTTCTAGGTGCCTGCGTTACTTCAGTGAACAAAAAAGACAAAAATCCCTTTTCTTGTGAAGCTTACATCTGCTGCGAAGCAGATGCAAAGATTAAATGAAATGCAGTCCAATCCGTGACTGTTGATAATAAGCATTACTATTAATTTAGTACTTATTATGTGCCAGCCACTGTGCTAAGTGATTTTAATACATACGCTTTTATATATAATCTTATTTTCTCATAAACTCTTTGAGGTAGGGATTGTTGTCATTTGGCAGGATGGCAAGTGAGTGTCAGAGAGGTTCTATAAATTAAGTAGGCAAGTGAGGGGAGGAGCTAGTATTCAAACCCCGGTTGTCTGACGCTGAGCTGCTTGCTCACCCCTAACCACTTCCCACGGGGAGTCTTGCTTTCAGCCTCTGTGTGAGGTTGTCATTTTTGTTTATGGTTCTTGACATTCTTGCCAACACTTTTTGCTACGCAGTAGGCGCTGTGGGGGAGAGAAAGTTGAGTTTTCTTCATTTCGTATTAAAATACTTAATTATCTCTGCAGGAAATGATCAGAGAAGGAATAAATGACAGCTTGGCTTAGACTGTTTCTTTGAATCAATTAGGAGTTGCAGCTGACTGTCCTCAGCGCACAGAAAAGAGGTCTCAGCGGGGTGACAGAAGCTGGGGTGCAGCCTTGAGGGTGGGGTGGGGGGTGGCCAGGGGAGACCACCAGTGGAAGTGCTTTGATGCTGGTCATCATACCAGGCTAAGGTGAAGGAGACAAAGAGTTGATGCCTCCTGTATACACCTCACAGTGTTACATCATCTTCATTTCTGGGCTCTGAGTCTTTCGGAAAGATGTGGCTTCCCCAGCTCTATGTATCCCTCTTCCTCTGCTGGTCTTCAGTTGCCCAACTCTCTGGAGTGTTCACATCCTCCAGAGGTAATGCTGAACAAATCCTGCTAGAGTTTTTAAAAAATATTATTAGGAAATATTTCAAGTATTCAAAAAGTATAAAGAATAATATCACGTATTCACCACTTAGCTTTGACACATCTTAACATTCTGCCTTTTTGCTTCAGATCCTTTTTTTAAATTAAAAAAATGTAGGTGGGCCGGGCATGGTGGCTCACACCTGTAATCCTAGCATTACGAAGGCTGAGGTCAGGAGTTGCTTACTTCAGGAGTTTAAGATCAGCCTGAGCAAGAGCGAGACCCTGTCTCTACAAAAAATAGAAAAATTAGCCAGGCATGGTGGTGCACACCTGTAGTCCCAGCTACTTGGGAGACTGAGGCAGGAGGATCACTTAAGCCCCGGGGTTTGAGGTTGCAGTGAGCTATGATGACACCACTGTACTCCAGCCTCAGTGACAGAGTGAGATCTTGTCTCAAAAAAAAAAAAATATCGATAGATAGATAGATAGATAGATGTCAGCAAGGCATGGTGGCTCACCTCTATATGCCTATTTATCTACCTTGGTCTGTCCGGTACTCCCTGTGTTGTGAGAACATTTGATTCTGGCAGGAGCTGCCGTGTTGTTACAGTTGATCAGTCCAGGGCGGACACCCAACCCAAGCTGCCCAAAGACTCTTCTCCAGAATTTTGAACTTAACACCAGAAAAGGCTTGAGGAACTCCTTGCCAGTGGTAACTCTCGACCTCTCAGTGGCCATATTTCCTGCCATGTGGAGAAGACCACAGCAGAGTCCTGTAGGGGGAAGCATAAATGAGTGATACAGAGAGTCCTGGCGTTGTACAGCCCCCATTCCTGTTTTGGTGGCGGCCGGCTGCACCTCTCTCTTTCCCTGCGTTTGGTTGTTCAACTGTTCTTTGAAATCTGTCCTGCAATACACTCCCCTTTCTGTCATTTGAGTTTCTGTCATTCACAATCAGGAGAGTCCTGACTAATTAAGGGGGAAGTTTTGTGCTATGGCGCTGTTCCCAAGCTTGGGATTCTTAGGACAGACACCTTGCAAATGTCAAGGTCTACTATATTTTTTCAAGCATTGAGGGGCTTGATTTTGCATCTAATTTTACTGACTTTTTAAAAAATATAAGCTGTTTGTTAAATGGTGGGAGACTTTGCTAGCTTCAGATATTCCCAAAGCTACTCAAATAATTTAAATATTTGCTTACTCTTCCCACAGTCACTAAGGAGTGGAGGAAAAAAAATTGATGAAGATTCAAAAGTTATTTGTTCAGTGTCTGAGATGAATATGACCATCATAATCATTTGGGTTTAGAGAGTGGAAGGAAAAAGGCGGTTTGAAGGGTGAATATGGAGCTTCAAACCTAATAAGAGGAAGACCCTGGGCGGCGGCAGGGTCGGGGGGGGGCGGGGGGGAAGCTGATTGCTGGCCCCAAGAGCGCACCAAGGAACGCAGACATCTCTGTTAGGACTGCCCTGTCTTGCTCTGGCACCTTGGACAGCTCCACTCTGCCAGTTCGGACCAGAGGGGTCACAGTGACCTCCAGCCCAATGACATCTTCAGCATAATGAGAAATTATTTTAAATTGTAATATTTTAATTTTCATCATTGAGAGCTGTAATAACATTCTTATGCTGCCCATCTGAGGTGCCTGTCTTTATCCTTGAAGGTTTCTGAACTATGTAAGATTAGTGGTTTGGTTTTATTTTTAATGTATACATCTTTCACATTTTACACTATTTTTTTTATTTGTAAAAGCAATCTATAGTCATGTTTTTAAAAAAAATTGGAAAGCACATCAAAGCCTAAAAACCAGGGGGGAAAATACCCACCCATTATTACACAACTTGAAGGCAGCATCATTTGCATCTGGCCGTATTTCTCTGCAGTATCTCTGGGGAGTGTTCCAAGCCTGACTTGGCAGCTGGCCTTGCTTCTGGCCTTGCTTCTGTCCCAGCTCTTTGACATCCTGTGCTTCGCTCCTCCCTTAATAGAAGTTGACTTAATCGACGCCCACCGCCCCCCTCCTTCTGCCTCCAATGGTAAGAACGCGAGCCAGCTGCTCGAGGATTCTGGTAACTGGTGAGGATAGTTGATCAGAAGCCTCCTGGTCAGAGGGCAGACCTAGAGGGTAGGCAGGGCCCTGGATTCGGGAGGCTGTGCCCGGCTCAGGGGGACAGTATTGAGGGACAGCATCGGCAGACACAGCTCAGAAGCCACGTGCTACCCCTCTTTTTCGTTTTCCCCACTGCTCACCTGACCAGAGCTAGAAGTGTGTGCTCTCTACCCAATGGGGAGGGGTCCCACTGAAATCAGCTGCCTGCTCATTATGCCAGGCCTCAGCAGGGGATATTTTTTCCTTATTCCTTCCTAATTGTTTTGAATAGGAAGCCAGTCCCAAGATTCACAGTATATCCCTGTGTTTCATAGAGCAGAAGTCTCCCTCCTGCTCTGTCCCCATCCACCCTGTTTTCACCCTCCCTCAGCCCACTCCAGGTAATGCAATCAGCTTTTTGTTTCTGCGTGTGTTCATCCAGCCTTTACTTATGAATACTAAGACACATTCAAATGTATTCTATACTCTGGTTTTCTCTTCCTTGTGAACAAAAGGAAGCATCTTATACACATTTTCTGTACCTTGCCAGGTTTTTTTTTCTTCACTTAATAGATCTTGGAGATTTAAAAAATATCTATATATTGAAAGCTTCCTCATGCATTTTTATACCTTGAAAAATATTCCATTGTATAATATATATGTAGCATAATGTATTTAACCAGCTCCCTTTCAAGGGCATTTGGATTCTTTCCAGTCTTTTGTTATTTGGAGTAATGCTGCAATGAGTAACTTTGAATGTGTTATTTCTTAAATATGGCCAAAGGATAAATTCTCAGAAGTTCGATTAGTGGGCCAAAGGAAATATTCATTTGTAATTTTGATCTCTGTGCCTGAATTCCCTCCATAGGGGGTTGTGCCAATTTATACTTCCACCAGGAAGGTATGAGAGCACAGTACTTATTTCTCTTGGGGGCTTATTACATACTTTGTATACGGTCCCTTTGAATTGGTCTTCAGTTGTTTTCATTTGGATGTTGTCTTCCCAATTACAAGACGAGTTTATTGCGAGCAGGGCCAAGCATTTTTCTGCTTTTGAATTGTCTGCATTTATAAATAATATAATATGGCCCCCTAGGAGCACAATAACTTTTGTTTTCAGTATAATTTGGGAGATTAAGCCAATTAAACCTTAATTATAAGAGGATTCTCACATTTGGCTAGAGTTCAACTGAACTAACTGATTTCTCCCCCCAAAGTCAAGTTATTCCGAGTCCTCAGCCTACAGCAGATTCACTTACTCACGTGTTAGTTTCTGTCCTGGATCCGAGTTTTGGTTTCCCAGACTCAAGCCAGGGCCCAGCAGCAACAGTCTAATTGCATACCTGTCCCGTCATTTAGGCACTTACTTTCCTCAATTTGTGCCAGCGCCTGCCCCAAACTCAGCAGAACAAAGAGCTGCTTTTATACTTTTTGTATCTAACACATATGTAAACATTACATCACTGTAGTTTCCCTATATCCTAGTAGCAAAAATGTACTAATTGGTTTTTTCTTTTTTCTTTTTTTCTTTTTAACCTTTCTCCTATGAGTCTTAAAAATGTACTAACTGTCTCTCTGTTGTCTCTATTTCTACCATACTGGATCCCCCGTGTGTCTAATTCTGTCTGGGGGTCCGGGGGTCTTCATACTCTTTTTTTGCATATCCCCTGAAAGAATTTTGTAAAATTGCATGACCCCTCACACATTGACAATCTACATTTAAAATTTTAGGTTTAAATAGTTGAAAAGGATGTATTTTACAGAATATTGTGAATATTGACTCTAAAAAGTAGAGTTGTTGAATATACATGTACACATGTGTATATATGTTAAGCCCTTTACAAACATACACACTCCATATATATAGTCTCCCAGTTTTTATTGTGTTAAAATATACATAACACAATTTGCTATCTTAACCATTTTTAAGTGTATGGGTCAGTGGTATTAAATACATTAATAATGTTGTACAATCATCACCACCATCTAGCTCCATAACTCTTTTCATCTTGTGAAACTGAAACTCTGCACCCATTAAACACCAACTCCCCATTCACCTGTCCCCAGCAACCCCCATTCTACTGTCTGTCTCTGATTTTTACTGACTCTAAGTACCTCATATAAGCACACACAGTATTATTTATTTATCTATCACATGCTAAGGAAACATCCCTCTATTCCTATTTTTTGCTTTTTTTTCTATTCCTATTTTAATGGGGAGAGTTTTCCCCTTTTTGTGTTTGTATTGTTTACATACAATAAAATCTGCGAATTGAAAGTGTATAATTTGATGAATTTGGTAATTATATACAACTGTGTAATCTTACCACTGTCAAAGTATATTCGTGTTGAGGCTTTATTATATATATTAGTTTTATTATATATGCATACTACATGTATTATATGATAGAAAGCTTTAGCATAAATATAAATTTATGTATTTAGCATAAATATATTTATGTATTTAGCATAAATATAAATTTATGTAATTATGTATTATATGATAGAAACTTTGAAGTTTCCATCTTCTTCTTCCCAACATGTTGATTCTTTTGTTTCATTCATACTATCTTCTAAGGTCTTTTTGACTGGTCGTGTCGTCTATCATTACTGCACACAAAGGATATACCTAAATTGATATTAATACTTTTATTTCCTGTAACTTTTAAGTCCTGTGACCACTGAACAATTGTTTAATAATTTCTTCTAATGTGGGCTGGCCACAGCACGGCCACAGCACGGGGACTCTTGCTGTGCAGCACCTCCCTGCACCCAAACACACAGACTCCAGCCTATGGCTGCTGGGGGGACAGGACTTACGACGTGACTAGACTCCTGGGAAAGGGGGAAGGAAACAAGTGAGAAAATATTGCTGTCTCTTTATCCTTTGAAAATACAAGTGGGCCCTGACCTGGCGTCGCCTTCTTCCTCTGTGACAGAATGACCCTTGGTGAAGACGTGCTTGATGGGCAGTCGATTACAGAATGAACAAAGAGAAAAGAAACAGGATTTGGCTGGGCGTGTGAGTCTGCTTGGGCTGTCATAACAACATACCACAGGCTGGGTGGCTTAAACGACAGACGTTTATTTTCTCACAATTCTGGAGGCTGGAAGTCTGTGATCGGGGGCCAGCATGGTCACATTCTGGTGAGGGCCCCCTCCTGGCTTGCAGGTGGACACCGTCTCATTGAGTGCCCACACCCCTCCCCTTAGAAAGCCACCAATCACCACCAATTCTATTAGGTTAGCACCCTACCCTATGACCTCATTTAACCTTAATTAACTCCTAAAAGCCCTGTCTCCAATTATAGTCACCTTAGTTAGGGTTTCAATGTAAGAATTTGGGGGCACACAATTCAGGCCATAGCACTGAGAATCAGGATTTGAGGGTTCTGACCCTGATTCTGCCACGCAGTGGCTGTGATCCTGATGGACATGTCACTTGATTGTTCTTTTGGGATTCAGGGCAGGCATTTGTGATTGTGAGGAAAGGGCGACCCTATCCACGGGAACACATACAAGATCTTGAGTTGAGTAACAAATTGCATTTTGTTCACCGCATTGTTTACTGTGACAAAATTAAAGCTAAGATATTAAAAAATATCTTAAAAATAATAAACATCGAAAGAGAATTGGGGCTTTGAAGGCATTAACAAGAAAAGTTTAATTTTCCAGAGAGCCCTCTGGATAAGTAGGGCTTGATAGCCAAAAGTATGACAAAAAGGGAAAAATCTGTTTTGGTGTGGAATGATTGAAGGAAAGAAATAAGGCCAAAGTCTGAGTTTGAGTTTGGTGACTGACCTCTCAGCCAGCACTCAGGCAGGAAGGGGGCAAGTGACACACAGAAGAGTAGTGAGCACCTCATCTAGTCATGGGAAATCACCTGCTGTGGTCACATGAGACCCACGCCATCCTCTTTCTTGGGTTCTTTTCATTTTGGGTGAACAAACACTGAAGTAATTTTTCCATGTAGAATGAGTGGTGATAAGCTGTTTGAGTTTTTATAGGTCTGACTATTTTATTTCCATATTGATTCTCCAACTATAGTAAATGTTTCTTTATAGAGTTCAGAGTTCAAAATATTCTTTTCCTTAGGAGTTTGAAGACATTGTTCCGTTGTCTTCTAGCAACCAGTATTGTTGATGAAGTTTGATGTCTGTTTAATTCTCTTTCCTTTTGATATGCAGCTCCCCCCACTGGAAGCTTTCAAATTTCTTGGAGTTCTGAAATTTCACAAGAATGTAACTGTGTTAGGGTTTTTTTTCCCCCACTCACTCTGCACAGCAGTCAGTGGCCAATTTTAATCGGAAGACGGGTCTCTCTTTGCCTCAGGGACATTTGTTGATATCTTTAATGATTTCCTCCCCTTATGCAATTCCTATTAATGGAATATTGGACATTCCCCGCTTTAAGGAATGACCCTAATGATTGCACGTGGTGCTCTTCTGTTGCTACTCAGTTTGACGCTTCCGTGGACTTCTTTTTAAGACCCGGCCTTCCCTGTGGTGTTTGAGCCTGTGGTTTCTTTGGCTCATACCTTGTCAGTCCTCATCCCCATGTTTTCTGCCCTCAAGGAATTCTTAAGATTTCTGGCCTGCTAATGGCAGCCTTTCTTGTTTTTCTGCTGATATTATTTCATTCTTTTTCAAAATATCTTTTTCATTATTCCAGCGGGTCCTTGAATGGGAGAGAAGGATCTTAGACTCCATTCATCAGTTTGGACTGGAAGGCTCTTTTCTGTCTTAAAATTATGTTCCAGTTCTCTGCTTCCCTCTTCAACTCCCTGGCTTGTCTCCTTAGCTTGCATAACGGTCCCCACAGTCAAGCCTCCTGGACAGTTCTCCTGGTAGGCTAGGCTCGAACATGTGGGAGCCCCCTGTAATGGGAGGTCTCTTGACCCGGGCACCAGATATTTTAGAACTGCAAGGATAAGAGAATATCCTTGTACTAATGGAGCTCTCCCAGCGTTACCTATGCTTTGTCAAGGAAAAATGGCACTGGACAAGTTAATTAGGCAAGGAAGACTTTCTCCAAGCCCATTGCAATAGAGGTCAAAACTTAAGTCTGAATACAATAGGGGCAGCTGGGGATTTGTAGCCAATGGGCAGGGTTCAAGGTCAGTGGATGGAAAATTAAAGGAGGAACTTGGCTAGGTTCTAGGGGTGGGGGGCGGAATTCTCAGCAGACCAAGGACACGAGGCCTAGTCAAGAAGATGACCAGGGGAGCCTGGCTGAAGTCTGGTCAAGGAGAAGGAGTCCTTGTGGGCCCCTCCTTCATCCCACATACAAGGAACTGTGAACATTTCTGTTCAATACCGGGATTCTTGACCTCCTGGCTACGTGGCTACCATCCCCGCTGGGTAGCTCAGGCATGTGATATCTCTTTATTTTGCATAGTCCTGATTGGTGACATATCCTTAAAGCTTACTCATTCCTAACACTTTGGCAGGCGGAATTGAATGGTGTTTAAGCACATGCTTTGGAAAGAGCTCTTGGGGTCAGATCCCATCTCTGTTCCTTATTAGCTGATTGACTTTGGGCACGTCACTTAAAATACCTTCTTCCCAGAGTTAACTATTAATGTAATTATTAATATCATTGCTCACTAAATGGAAGCTACCAAAATCTGATCAAATGGAAGCGTGATGTTGACCCAGACTCACACCATCTAGACCTCCTGCACGCAGCCCCGACATACTTGCCATATCACGGCTAATAAACAAGTTCAATTGGCAAGCAGCTAATAGGTTCCAGGAACCAACAGCACAGCCCTCTTCCCTTCAATAGAAGCAGCTCTGAGGCCCTCTATGGTACCCCTCTAACTCTGAAAAACATTCTGAGGTTTCTTCAATTTGCACTGCACTCACCATAAGGAAAGTGCTCTAACTTTATTCCAGTAGCATCATGCATCAAGGCCATTGGAATACTCTTTTTTAATGGCATAATTATTATAGCAATTACCTACATCAGTACTTCAAGTGCAGTGGAGTGTTAATGTTATACAGCTTCTCTGCTTTTTCATGCCTGTCAAATGCTTCTCCTCAAGTTACCATCTCCTGAGTTGTAACGCTGCTACCCTATTAGATTAATTGGTATGTCCTCCGTGGCCTCTTTCAAAAGTATATCTGAAAGCTTTCAGAAGTCTGAGAAGGGGGGGGTGTGTGTTGTACAAACTTAGGGGAAAATGGAGCGGAGAAAGCCTTGTCATTTTTGTAGTAGATTCAGGACAAAGGACAGAAATGGAAGAGGGTCCTTGTAAATCATGGGGACTGCAGATGTTGTTTCTGCTTTTGATGTCATCTCTAACTTCTCCATTCTCCGACATTAACAGAGAAAAATCAGCGTCATCCCGAATATTACAAAGGGTGTCTAAATGAACACGTGTCCCCTTCCAGCAAGTCTCAATTCTGGCTTTATTTCCAGGGCTGACGGCATAACGGGGCTGAAATCACTGCTGAGTCATTGAACCTGAATCATCTCTACTAAGATGCCAAGTTACAGATGTCCTTTAAAGGGACTTTGAGAGAAGTTGCTGGGAATAGTGCTGGTTTTTAGTGAAGTAGAAATTAAAGCAGAATACAGGTGATTTAGAAAGAAATTTTTTGTCCAGTGCTGCATTAAGGGTTCCCCAGAGAAACAGATCCAATGGGAGTGTGTGAGAGTATAGAGAGATTTATTATAAGAACTGACTCACGTGGTTATGAAAGCTGACAGGTCTCAAGATCGGCAGTGGGCTGGCTGGAGACCCAGGAGAGCTGATGGTGTAAATTCCAGTTCAAAACCCAGGCTTAGGGCTCAAGGAGGGCTGATGTTTCAGTCCAAGTCTGAAGGTAGGAAGAAGCTGATGTCACAGCTCAACAGTAAGGCAGGAGTAGTTCCCTCCTGCTCAGATTTTCTGTTCTATTCAGGTCTTCAACTGATTGGCTGAGGCCCACCTGCAGTAGGGAGGGCAAGCCGCTTGACTCAGTCTACTGATTCAGGTGTTAATCTCATCCCCTAACACGCTCACGGACACCAGAATAATGTCTGACCACATGTTTGCACACTCCCAACCCAGTCAAGTTGACACATAAAACAAACCATCACAAAGTGCCTCCTCCTCTGTACTATTCTGGTATTTGGATAGTCCCTTCAACTTTCATAAACATGAAGAAGTAGAGAATAGAATGAGAGCAAATCCTCATCTGCTTTCCTGACAGCACCACAGCTTCTGTTTTAAACGTCCCTGTAAATGTTGGCTGGACCCTTTTACTCAGGGTCACCCCATGTTAACACATCAGTCACTGAACTAGGATAAAAGTAGTAGTTACTAAAATGTTTCCTTTCCACTGGCACGCCTCTGCGAGGAGAAGGGAACCCCAGGAGAATGACGTTATGGGCGTGATTTCTTTATTGCACCGCATATTTTGCTTTTGTTGCAGTGATTTTTCAGAGATGAACAGAATTTAGTGTTAGAACCTGTGTTCCCCTTGCTTTCCCACTATTTAGCTTTTACATACCCAGCTGATGTTTTCCTCCCTTGAGTAGTGAGGTGGAGGTTGTTGAAGTGAGTAATTGTGATACTAACTTGCTTTCCTAACAATATGGTTTTCTAAAGGCAGATTAGATTAGTCTCTCCTGGTGGTAAAGATCATCAGGTGTAGCAATTATACTCTTGGATCTACTGGTTCTCGCAGTGTTGTTCCTTCGCCAGCATCAACATCACCTGGGAATTTGTTAGACCTAGAAAATCTCAGGTCCCACCCCAAACCTAGTACATCAGAAACTCTAGGGATGGGGCCCAGATATCCGCATTGTAACAAGCTGTCCAGGTGATTCTGATGCACGCCCACGTTTGAGAACCATTGATCTGGTATATTTGCAGTTCAGTTGCTTGATGGCAATGCATATATTTTGAAATTGATCTAAAAGCTAGCAAGGTGACAAAGCATCATCCTAGAGAACTTCAAAACTGTGTGGATAACATTCTTCCTTTTAGCAGATATGTTCATCACTGTATGATGAATATAAGCCTTGCTCAGTTTACTCATAGGTCCTTGTGATGGTTAATTTTATGTGTCGACTTGACTGGCCATGGGTTGCCCAGAATAAACATTATTTCTTGGTGTGTCTCTGAGGGTGTTTCTGGATGAGATTAACACTTGAATCAGTGGACTCAGTAAAGTAGATGGCCTTCCCTAATGGGCGTGGGCACCATCCAGTCCGTCGAGGGCCTGAGTAGAACAAAAGGTGGAGGCAGGAGGAATTCACTCCTTTTTGACTGCCTGCGCACCTTCTTGAGCTGGGACATCACATCTCATCTTCTCTGATCCCCAGAATGGGATTTGCACCATTAGCTCCCCTTGTTCTCAAGCCTTTGTTACATACTGAATTACCCTACCAGCTTTCCTGGGTCTCCAGCTTGCAGACAGCATGTCATGGGACTTAGCATCCATAATTGTGTGAACCAATTTCTCATAACCAATCAACCTCTCTCTCTCTCTCTTTCTCTCTCTCTATGTATATGTATGTATATATGTGTATATATATATATATATATAAATTTTTTTTTTAAGACAGGGTCTTGCTCTATCACCCAGGCTAGACTGCAGTGGCGTCATCATAGCTCACTACAACCTCAAACTCCTGGGCTCAAGCAATTCCTCCTGCCTCAGCCTCCCAAGTAGCTGGGACTGCAGGCGTGCACTACAATACCCGGCTAATTTTTCTATTTTTAGTAGAGGCAGGGTTTTGCTCTTGCTCAGGCTGGTCTTGAACTCCTGACCTCAAGCAATTCTCCTGCCTTGGCCTCCTAGAGTGCTAGGATTACAGGTGTGAGCTACTGTGCATGGCCAAAAAATTTCTTAATGTGTCTGAGTGTGTTTTTGGGTGGCATTTACTCTCTATATCTATATATAGATACATAGAGAGATATCTCCTTCTGATTCTGTTTCTCTGGAAGACTCTGACTAATACAGATTTTGGTACTGAGAGTGGTTCTAGAAGAACAGAATTTTAAGAATGAATTTTCTGAATTGGCTCTCTAATCCAATTAGATTTAAAGATGTGAATGGCTCTATTTCCAGTAGTAAAGAGAGCACTGATAGTCCATAGCATGATCTGTCTATAGAGATATGCAAAATACTATGTGGGATACTCCTACTAAGCAACCACCTGCAGAAGCAAGGAGCTCAGTAACTCTGTATGTGATACTTTCAAACAATTTTGGAAAACTAATGAATTTAATGATGTTGGTTAGTTGCTCCTAAGGTCATACTGGACAAAGTGGTGAAAAAAAAAAGGATGAGCTCAGGGATTCAAATTCCCAGCTCATGCGCCACATAAATGACCTAGGAGCTTCTATGGGTGCCCTGAAGGAGACCCTTATCTACCCTATGGAAGTGCTGAAATTGCTGAAAATCAAATGCAGAACCTCATCCTTCAAATGGCCGAATTACAACGCAAGTTGAACTCCCAGCTTTGCAGGGTGTCTACTGTTAAAGTGAGGGCATTGACTGGGAAAGAATGGAATGTTATGATGGGGATGTTTAGGAAGACTTTGATGAAGCTGGGGACATTGAGCCCCTAAATTCTGATGTCTCCTTTACTAGTGGAAGAGGTCTCCCCACCTTCAGCAGAACTGGCTTCCCGACCCCAGTGGTTTAGGCCTCTCTGCCTCTGTCTCTTCTTCCTGCACTGCTCTGAGGCAGTTGTCACGCAAGACAATGCTGACTCTCCTTGGGGCCTACCCACCACCTCTCTTTGTTTCTAGACCTATAACTAGACCCAAGTCCCAGCAGGCCCCTAAAGATGAGGTACGATGTGTGACCCATGAGGAGGTGCGCTATCCTCCAAAAGAACTGCTTGAGTTTTCTAATTCATATAGACAGATATTCAGGGACTCTGTGTGGGATCGGATACCAAGGGCGTGGGATAATGGTGGAAGGACCATAAAGTTGGATCAGGCTGAATATTCTGACACGAGTTCACCAAGCAGAGGTTCTCCATCTGAATGTCATAGCTGGGGGCATTAGGGAGGGCTCTGTGTGTTCGACTGGTTGACTGAAACACGGACCAAAAGGCGGCCCACTGCGAGGGAATTGGAAATACTGGGTGTGCCCTGGTTTAATGTAGAGGAGGGAATTCAGAGGTTTAGGAAGATTGGGATGTTAGAGTGGAATTGTCATTTGAGACCTACTCACCCACACTGGGAGGGTCTAGGAGATATAACTTCACCAAGACTGTGAGCAACAAATGTGTGAAGGGAGCCCCGGCATCCTTGCAGAGCTGTGGTCGCTCTTGTCTGCAGGCCAGACCTCACAGTGGGCGCTGCAGCCACTGAGCTGGGACACCTAAGTGCAGTGGGAGTATTGGATCCCAGGGTGGCAGGGTCCTAGGGGATGGCAGTGCTGTCATGCAACCCAGATTGTTGACATTGATGAGAGTGGGTTTAGGAGATGTTGAGTTGGTTTTAGCCATACTGAGTTTAGAAAACTGTATGAAAGGTCCAGCATTTTGGTAGAAAGATCCAGAAAGCCACTGGACATTCTGGGAGCTAAGAGAAAGGGCCAAGGATGGAGACATAAATTTGAGCATCACTGGTACAAACCTGTGTTAAATAAACTAATGAACAACTGAATCAACCTTTGGGTGGCTTAGATCACTTAGAGAAATGATATAGTACGATGAAAGCCACAGCCCAGGACAGAGCCCTGGGGAATGTAGACATTGAAGGGGCAGAGGAAGACATTCTGATGTGGCAGAGTGTTGGCATTACTCCTCAGACTCCGTGTGCCTGAGAATCACTTGGCGAGTGTATTAAAACACAGATTCTCGGACCCCACAGAGATTCAGATACACAGGTCTGGGTGGGCCTGAGAACATCATTTCAGATATTGCTCCAATGCAATGCTGATGCTGCTGGCCCTCAGACCACACTTTGGGCGGCATAGGAATAGGCTCTTCACTCGGCTGCAAAGAGGAGAAGAGTGGGCATTTGAGGGTAGTTGGAGGTTCTGGGGATGTTAAGAAACTTGCGCATGTTTTAGGCTGAAGTGAAGGGGGCAGTGGAGACAGGGAGAAATTGGAAATCCTGGAGAGCAAAGGGATGATGAAGGAAATTCGTGGAATAGGAATGGTGCCAGAAAAACCCCAAAAAACAAAAAACAAAAAACCGATGGAGGTGCCAGAGATGGTCATGGTAAAAATGTTTAAAGGCTATGGTGTCTGCTTTAAAAAATCAAAGCCTTTTTAGGTAAGATGATTTCTTGTCACTTCCCCTTCTTTCATTATTTTTTACAAAATCTCCTAACTCCTTGGAGCTGCTGTTTACTTTTACCTTTTTGACTCTCCCACTGTGCCTAGGAGCCTTTGTCTCTCTGCCAAAATCCTCCCAGTGCTGTAACTTCCGTGTACAGATGCATAAAGAGGTGACTCGATACAGATGAATGAGCAGTAATGAATAGATTTTCAGCAACACAAGGCATTTCAAGGATAAAGGGAAATTTCAAAAACGTATGATCATTATTGCTAAAATTGTGTTCCTACCACTTCTGGCTAGAATTGCTGTCAAGCTGTTTGACAGCTCCCCTGGGACCTTACTCCCTGGCGTTGCAATCATAGTGAAGCACAAAACCACAGCTCCCTCTTCTCTGCTAATGAAAGCCTGCTTCCCTGTAGCCTCAGAGCCCCTTGACCTACTAGAAAAGCTTCAGAAATTACTTTGTACAGTTACAAAAAAAACAGCCACCCTGCTAATGGCTGTGAGCAGCTATATGCCTGTGTGCTGTATGCTCCGAGTTCAAGACAACAAAAATTTATTGAGAGCTTGTAATAGAACAAGCACCAGGATCCGAAGATTAGTGAAGTCCTGTTGGGGGATTTTGAGGGCTCTTTCATCTCTCTCTCTATTTTGAGTTCAGATGATATAGTCAGAGGAGTCAGACTGGGATTAGAATATCAGCGTCATTGCTGCTGAAGCTGGTCTGGAGAAGGTGACTTGGACCCAAGACCAAAATAGGTGTCTTCTTTGTCCATGAATTGAACTTTCCCCCAGACATAGGCTGGAAGCTGCTGTGCCCACTCCTGCAGGGAGGGGAGAAGGATGCACGTGGCCTGTGGGCAGATATCTCTGAAAGAAGATAGTGAGTGTGCATTGACCCTCTACCTCGTCTCATCAATCATGTAAATAATTTTTTTCTTCCATGAGGAAGAGTGAGTGGAATAGGCAGAGAGAAGGGTGGACGCTGTTTCTGTAATACCGTGGAGAAGAAAGAGAAATTTTCTTAGATTCTTGATCAAAACAAGCATGAGGAGAAGGGAAGAGCATGATTTCTCCTGTATTCTCCAGCTGTTTTGATCTTTTAACCCATGGGTTTTATAATCAAACCTCTGGCCAACCAAGGATGGGACTTCCCTCCTTCGGTGTGTGTACGAGAAGGGCTAAGACACGAGATACAAGATATTAATACAAGGCGGGGCAGAGAATCCCAGGCATCAAGGGCAGTTCAGCTCTCACTTTCATGAGACCACTCCCTCGCGCCAACTACAGCTCCTTTGGTGGGCTTTCCAGCTTTGCCTGCAGAAGCTTCCGTAAAGGGACAGAACAGTATGTTGATTAAATTATGGAGCAGCACGGCTCTATGCTCCAAACCAAAGGTTCATTTTCTATTCTAGTTCTCATCTCAAGAATGTCCAGACATGTTTTACTATGAGCCCAAATTGTAGCATAAAACTACTCCAGTAACATCATGCCAGCAACATAAAATTGCCCTGAATTAGAATCCTCCCATCACTCGATTCCAAAGGGCGATTTAAGTTCTTGCCTCAGGAAGCTCTCAATCTAATAGAATAAGACAAACACTTAATCCAATAATTACAACCTAACCTGGGCATTTTATAGTAAAAACAGAAACATTTATAGCAGCTTAGATAAGGCAGCATTAATTCTTTACTTCTTGAAAAGCAAGCCAGAGTTTACTATTTGTACATATTTTGGTCTTAGGTTAAGAGTACATAGTTAAAAGTTGCTTGGCTTAGTTGTCCCTTCCTTCCTTATTCATTTAAAATGTAGAGGTTCAGTTGTTTCTGTTTATATTCAATTTTAGAGGTCTTCTCCACCCTTGTTGGTTTGTTTCCAGTTTTTTTCCTGCTGTTTAAAATATTAATATGATTTCAAAAGTCAGAACTACTAAAAAAGGCATACCCAGACAAGTGTCACCTTCCCTTATTCCTTCTTTTCTTCCTCCCAGCTTTGTTAAGGTATAAGTGACAAATAAAAATCGTGTATATTTATAGTGTACAATGTGATGTTTTGATATATATACACATTGTGAAATGATTAAAGCAAGCTAATGAACATATCTGTCACCTCACATAGTTTATTTTTTTGTGATGAGAATATTTAAGATCTACTGTCAGCAATTTTCAAGTATATAATGCATTAACTATAGTCACCATGCTGTACAATAGATCTCCTGAAATTACTCAGGCTGTCTAACTGCAACTTTGTAGCCTTTGGCTAACATCTGCCCATCCCCTCAGCCCCTGTAATCACTGGTCTACTCTCTGCCTCTATGAGTTTGATTTATTTAGATTCCACATATAAGTGACATTATGCAGTATTTGTCTTTCTGTGCCTGGCTTATTTCATTTAGCATAATGTCCTCTACGTTCATCCATGTTGTTGCAAATGACAGGCTGAATAGTATTCCATTGTGTGTACACCACATTTCCTATATCCTTTCATGCACTGATGGACACTTAGGTTGATTCCATGTCTTGGCTATTATGAATAGTGCTGCAATGAACATGAGAATGCAGATATCTCTTTAACATACTGATTTTATTTCCTTTGGTTATATACCCAGAAGTGGGATTGCTGGGTCATATGGTAGTTCTATTTTTAATTTTTTGAGGACCCTCCATACTGTTTTCCATAATGGTTGTGCCAATATACATTCCCATCAACAGTGTACAAGGGTTCCTTTTTCACCACATCCTTACCAACACTTGATATCTTTTGGTCTTTTTGATAGTAGCTGTCCTAATAGGTATGAGGTGATATCTCATTGTGGTTTTGATTTGCATTTCCATGATGATTAGTGATGTTGAATAATTTTTAGATTACCTATTGGCCATTTGTATGTGTTCTTTTGAGAAATGTTTTTTCAGATCCTTTGCCCATTTTTAAATTGGGTTATTTTTTTCTTGCTATTGAGTTGTTTGAGCTCTTACATATTTTGGATATTAACCTCTTATCAGATGTACGGTTTGAAAATATTTTCTCCCATTCTGTAGGTTGCCTCTTCACTCTGTTGATTGTTTCCTTTGCTGTGCAGAAGCTTTTTAGTTTGATGCAACCCCATTTGTCTGTTTTTGCTTTTGTTGCCTGTGCTTTTGAGATCATATCCCAGAAAATCATTGCCCAGACTGTTCTGTGAAAGGGCTGTATATGCAAACTGACCCACAAATGCCAAAGGAGTTGAGAAACCAAAAAAGGAGGCAGAGAAATTCAGTTTGTGGGTATAGGGTGATTTATTAGGGGGAACTTGCAGACAGAAGCATGGTCTTGGGTGGCTGCAAGACAAATAGATCTCCTCACCACAACCCCTGACACCCAGGGCTTATATCTTGGGGAATAAGTATACGTGCTCTGGAAAGACTGTGTAGGTGGCTATGGGTGTCATAGCCTATGATTTCTGCAACAGCATCAAGGGTTGTTTTGGAGGAAACTTACAGTGAATAGATATTCCTACATAAAGAGTAATACATCAACTAGACATTTTGGAGGCATTCCCAAACTAGGGGTTAGTCAGAAGTCACATGGCAGATTAGCATTTAAAATAAAGTCGCTTTTGTCCCCACACAAGCCAATGTCAAGAAGTTTTTCCCTTATGTTCTAGTAGGTTTATAGTTTCAGGTCTTATGTTTAAATCTTTAATCCACTTTGAATTGATTTTTGTATATGGTGTGAGGTAAGGGTACAATTTCATTCTTCTGTATATGGATATCTAGTTTTCCTAGTGCCATTTATTGAAAAAACTATCTTTTCCCCACTGTGTATTCTTGGTGCCTTTGTTGAAGATCAATTGTAAATGTGTGAATTTATTTCTATGCTCTTTATTCTGTTCCACTGATCTATATATGTGTTTTTATGCCAGTACCATGCTGTTTTGTTTACTATAGCTTTGTAGTATATTTTGAAATCAGGTAGTATGATGCCTCTAGCTTTGTTCCTTTTGCCCAAGATTACTTTGGCTCTTTGGGGTCTATTGTGTTTCCATACATATTTTAGGATTGATTTTTCTATTTCTGTGAAAACTGTCATTGGAATTTTGATATGGATTGCATTGAATCTGTAGATCATTTTGGGTAGTATGAACATTTTAACAATATTAATTCTTCCATGAGCAGAGGATATTTTTCCATTTATTTGTGTCATCTTCAATTTATTTCATCAATATTTTATAGCTTTGAGAAGGCAGCATTAATTCTACCTGAGACAGTGGGTGAGAAAAGGCTTCACATAAGAGATAGCTTTTTAAAAATTTTTTATTTTGAAAAAATTTCAAACTTACAGAAAAGTTGTAACAGTGGTAAATGTTAAAACAGATTCACCAACTGTTAACATTTTGCTGTATTTTTCTTTCTTGCTAGAGCCACACACAATTTATTTATTATTTATTTATTTATCTGAAACATTTTGAAGTTGCAGACGTCATGATCTTTTTGCCCCTAAATATTTTAGCATGAATTTATTAAGCACAAGGACATTCTCTTACATAACCACAATGTAATATTTAAAATCAGGAAATTTAATATTGCTATAATGCTATTATATAAGAAAGAGTTTGTTTTCAAATTTCACCACTTGTTCCCATAATGTATTTTATAGTAAAGCAATTTTTTCCCTTTTTTTTTTTTTTTAAGAGATGGGGTCTCACTACGTTGCCCAGGATGGTCTCCAACTCCTGGCCTCAAGTGATCCTCCCACTTCAGCCTCCCTGATAGAATTTTTTTCCAATTTAACATCCAGTCTAGGATCACACATTGCATTCTGTTGACATGTTTCTTTAGTCTCCTCTAATCTGGAACATTTATTCAGCTTCCCTTCCTCCCTCCCTCTCTCTCTTCCTTCCTTCCTTTCTTTGTTCATGACATTGACATTTTAAAAATATAGGCCAGTTGTTTGGTAAATGTTCTTCAACTTGGGTTTGTTTGATTGTTTTCTCATGGTTAGATTACATCATGCTATTTTTTTCTTTTTCTTTTGAAATAATTTCAACCTTAGAGAAAAGTTGCCAGAATCACATAGTGTTTTGCAACTTTTTTGTAAGTTTGAAATTATGCTTAACCAGATTCACCGGTTTTTTAACATTTTGCCACGTCTACTTTTGTTTTATCATTCTCTCTCTCTCCCCCTTTATGTATGTATATATGTATAAAATAGTTTTTTAAAAAAAATTGAACCAGCTAAGAATAGGTGTCACCCTACATGTGACAGCTTTTGAAGTTAGGTCTTGAGGGACAAAGATGCTTGCCAGGTGGGCAGAATTGGGGAGCGGGGAAGGGAATTACAGCCAGAGGGATCAGCGTGTGCAGAGATTAAACCAGTATGTACATGAACTGGTTGGGGAACATCTAATGTTTTGGAGTAACGGGCTGAGGGGAGAAGGGACCAGAAAGGCAGTTGGAACTTATTACTTATCATGTTAAGGAATTGGGACTTTATTCCATAGGAAAAAAGAAAATGCTGAAGATTTTTAAGCAGGGAGATGATGAGAGTACCAGATTTATTTTTTCAAAAAATTAATTCTAGGGTAATTTGGAGGAGAAAGGACAAGACAGACCAACTAGGTAGATATTGTATCGTACCAGGTAGTGATGAAGATGCAAAGGAAGGGGATGCAGAGGAATGTTTGTTGAAGGTTTATTGTGTGGCCACTTTCCATATGATGTCTCATTTAATTATCACGCAAACTTGAGGTCAGAAAGTTTAAATAACTTGGC
The DNA here is from genome assembly GCA_023783475.1 of Daubentonia madagascariensis. Classification (NCBI taxonomy): domain Eukaryota; kingdom Metazoa; phylum Chordata; class Mammalia; order Primates; family Daubentoniidae; genus Daubentonia; species Daubentonia madagascariensis. The sequence continues at coordinate 2,252,134 of JAKFHU010000353.1, read as the reverse complement.
CACCAACAGTCATAGTAAGTTTATGGCATAGTTAGTAGTTGAATGCAGGCCAATGTGACTCTAAAGCGCACTCTGAAATACACTGGGGTCATGTGAGACGGAGCGGGACTGAGCGGGAGCCATAGGATTCTGGGGGTAGCGCCATCAAGCTCCGACAGCCATGTGGACATGGTGGGTGAGGGACACAGAAGGACAACAGCTGATGTCACTGATTTGAACTATTGGCTAGATTGTGACGTTGTTAACTGAGAAAATGATTACTGGGAAGGGAAAGAATTAGGGAAGGTAGAGAAAATACTGATTCTGTTAATGGTCTCTATAAATTTGGTTTGGATGACTGGGTTTGTGAAAACCTAGGACAAAATATCTAGAGGGCAGTTTGGCTCAAGAGCTCAGAAGAAAGGTCTGGGCTAAAGATGGAGATTTGGCTCCGGATGTCATGGATGTGTTCACCCAGCGACAAGAACAGAAGATGGCCTAGAGTAGGTTCCTGGGCACACCAACGTTGAAAGGATGGTGGGGAATTAAGACTCCGTGAAAGAAAAGTGAGAGAGCAGTGTCATGACAGGCAAGGACTGGGCCATTTCAAGAAGGCTGGTGACTAGGTTTATGAAGTTCTGCGGAACAGTTCCAAAAGGAAGCTTGAAAAGATCCAACGGGATTAATGAATTATGAAGTCACTGGTTACCTTAATGAGAGCAATTTCAGTAGACTGGCGAGAGCCAGCCCTCTAGGGATTAAAGAGGTGGCAGTAGGTAACATGGACACAGAGTAGAGATGACTCTTAGGAATTTTGGTGAATGATGATGATGACAGCAGTTGACGTTACTGAGGGCTGCCGTACGCCAGGCCCTGGCTGACAGTTTACACGCGCTATCTGGGGTAATCTTTACAATACTCCTACAAGGCAGGTGCCATTATTATCCCCATTTTCTGATGAGGAAATTGTAGCTGAGAAAGTATAGAGAGGTTGAGTAATATGCCCAAGGTTCTACCACTAATAAATAGTAGAACAAGGATTCAAATGTACATCTTTCTGGGTTCAAAGCCCACGTGCCAAGATGGTGGTAGCCTGGCCCTGAGCCTGTTTATAAGCAGGTGGGGAGAACCCTGTAGTGAGGAGGATATTGACTACATATGTAGCAAAGAGAGAATAATTGATGGATCAAGGTCTAAAGGAAGGATATTAGATCACATTAAAAAATGGAGCACCCAGTTTTGGAAAGGAGTTAGGGATGTCTCTTTGTCAAAGGCCAGAACAGATTAAAGAAGAACAGGTGAATACATATCCAGATGTCAGCTAAGGTAACACTCTTTTCTGAGATTTAAGTAACATTGGCTTAAGTCTCCATTCCACATCCACTGGGAAGTTCAATCCAAGATTTCTGTGAATTCCTGGAAGCTCATCTTCTTATGGTTTCTTTGGCTTTGAGTTTCTGCTTCTACTAAATTCTTCATCTTGCTTGTAACTCAACTCCCGGGGCTGTTCTTATTCCTTGGTTCCATGCTGACCCAGCTGTGGAACTCAGCACCCCTCCTCCCTACTTTTCTTCTTGACTTTCTCCCAAATAATTCGCATAAAGCATTTGTGCATGTGGCAGATATTACTGAAGGCTTAGGGGATTTCATATCCTTAGCAACACAAATAACTTAAAGTCTAGAAATAGATGTCTCTATTTTAAACATTTTTCAGCTCCCCCATCACTGGGAACTCTGTCCCCATGCTCCAACCTCCTACATTGTCGTTTGAGCCCCTTCTCTCCTTAACCGCCTCCATCCACTCCCTCTCCTCCAGTCCCCATGTTCTTGGAATTTTTTTTTTTTTAATGTAGACCTTATTAGCTATCTCTTTGCTTCATAGATTTATTCTAAGCCATGTTCTCTTCTTCCATACTTCAAATGTCATACCAAGGTAGTTTCCTAAATAAGCCATTTTCCACCCCTAAGAGGAACTCTGGCATCTACTGAAATAATAATTTTTTCACCCTAGTACTTGTACATAGGTTTAAAGGTGGAAGGAGGGAATTTAAAAGAGATCATGTCTGTTGTCTTCTATTTTCTCAGTGAAGTATGAGATATGCTCCTCTCTTGAGGTAGGGATGGGTCTAGTAAAGATTTGGACAGCTGCGTTAGGGATTCTGTCAACAGAAATTACCTGATTTCTAAAATTTCATAAAATATCATATTTACACAGAATGATTCCTTTAACTAAGCCTACAAACTTGTAGAATTGATTCCGTTGCTAGAGATGGATTATTCCATTTACTGAGTACTCTGGTCAATATGAGAAAAGTAGAAAAAGCAACAGGGAAGTAAAAAATCAGAGTAAGTAAACGAAAGCTAGGGTAATGGAGATTATCACAGTCTTTGCTGGTCTGTTCTTTCTTCCAACATAGGCATAAATACATATCAAGCAGTTTCTGCGTTGTACTACGAGGGCTAGAGGAATGTTCATCTTGCAGTTGAAATAGGATAAAGGAATTGTTTTAATTATCTATTGCTCCATAACAAGTTATCTCAAACTTGGTGGTTTAATATACAAATACGTATTATCTCACAGTTTCTGTAGGATAGGAATTCAGGAGTGGCTCCGCTGAGTGGTCCTGGCTCGGGGTCTCTCATGAGGCTACAGTCATCTGAAGGCTTGACTGGGGCTGGAAGATCTACTCCCAATCTTATGTACGTGGCTTTTGGCAGGAAGCCTCAGTCCCTACCCACATGGGCCTCTCCGTAGTGGTGTCACAATATGGCAGCAAGCTTCTTCCAGACTGAATGATCTAAGAAAGTGAGAGCAACCTTGTGTCACTTAATCCTGGGGGTGACATACCATCACTTTTATGGTGTTCTGTTGGCCACACAGAGCAACCCTGGTTACAGGGTATGTGAGGACTACACAAGGGTGTGGATACCATGGAGCAGGGATCAGATGCTGGCCACCATGGGAGCCTCCAAAAAATAGTGAGTGTGTATGTGTATGTGTGTTACCTTAAAATGCCATGGAGATGTGTAGTTAGTTAGGGTAGACTGGTAGTTACCAGGCTTTTAGATTTAGTGGACCAGTAAAATAAAAGATAATTGGAGAAGGGGTACCAAAATAAGTATGTTTCAGTATTTTGTCAACTAAAGAAGATAAAGGAAAAGCTGCCATCTATCACCACTATCATTTCATAAAAGCACATTTTGACATAAAAAAGGGAGAGGCACCTCATCGCAGAATAAAGGACAATCCTTTTAACTGAATCAATTTAGCTTTATTAAAAACTCATAAACTTGTCTTTGCTTTTCTCATTTAACTGTGCACTGATGAAAACCGCATCCTATCTTGGTCCACAAACTGTCACTCAGGAATCACCCAGATAGACCATGGAATGCTCTAGTAACTTTTAAGATCACTATGAGAATCCTGAAGAAACCTATAAGACTCCATTCAAAGTAAGTGAAAAAAAGAACTTGAAATGGTTGATACATAGAGATAGTAATTTTATAAAATTATGCTCATGAGCTGGGAGGAAGCCAAAGAGTTGGCAAATATTTAATGTATCAGTTTTTGTGATTTTTTTCTATTTGTGTTCCAACTAAAATTTAAATGGTTACTTTTTAAGCTAATTAAATAAATAAAAAATAAATAGAGCATCACTGTAGCATAACACATAAAAGTAACACAAATGCAATAGTGATATTTGAACTTTTAAAGCATTTTCATATTTACTTAATATATTTCACATATAGTTAATATATTTTTGAATTATTTGCGTCATTTAAGTCAAGTGTCCTTTTTCTAAATAATCACCTTTTCACTTTAAAGATATGTTTCTCTTAGTAACCTATATGACATAATTATACGTGTTTCTTTTTACATGAGGTTGAAATATCTGACACTCTATTAGACATGAGCTTTGGATTGTTAGTTTTTTGCCCCCAAAATTCGTGGATTTGTAGAAATGTGGTCACATTTTTATTTGGTTCCATTTTTGACCTATGGCATAGTATTTGCAAGGCTGAAGGCTTGAGTTGGGGAAGGGATCAATGACGATTTTGTTCTGGGATTGATGTGTATCCTACTAGAATCATACTCTCTCGCCATTTAGGTTGAGAATTGATTTTGAGTAATATTAAGGAAAATAGAAGAAAACTATCTCTTCAATAAAATCTTGTTGCAAACCTTCATGAATTGGTTTAAAACCTGCATATTTTTCTTTTGAAAATCCGTTTGGTAGAAACTACTATTTTTTTTTGTTTCCATACATAAACTCCAAATGTTATTGACAAGTTATATATATTTTAAAAGTATTTAGCCTGATTAGTTTTGGGAATTTCACTTTCAATTTTGATTTTACAGCCAAATTGGTTAGGTAAGAAGTTGATTGATATTTTTTAAGAACTCTATGACATTTTGCCAATTTTCAATTGGAATGCCTTGTTCACATAAGGCGTTTTTAAGTGGAAGTAGTGAGCAGTTGATTTTTTGAATCTACAAATAACTTTTTTTGGTATAAGGACAATCCTGGAGTCATTGAGCTGCATACAAATGTGACGCTGGAACTCAGCCATCAACACTGTGCCTAATTTTACTTCTCTCCTCTGGTTATAACTCTTCATTACACTAAGTTCCTCCAACAGTCAGACCATGTTGTGGCATGTTGTATCTAACTGAGCACATTTTTTGCTACTCACTGGCATAATTTAGGGTAAATGTTAGATGCCTTTATGTTTGCCTTAGGGAACATTTATATCATTATATGGAATTTCCAGGAGCAAGCTTGGAAAATTTTGATGGCATTTTGATATCCACTGTTGGTCCTAGCTAATTTGAATCTTAATTGGTCATTACAAGGTTAGGTGTGTTATCTAACAGATTTGAATCAGGCTAAGCTTCCAGACTTGAAACTGGTACAAAATTTATTTTTCATAGCCACATGGCAAGGTAGAGAATACTATGTCCTGAGGTAATGAGTTAACAATTACTTTTTGACAATGAAATGTGCTTTGTCTTGGAACTGATACTAACTCTGTGTTCTTGCCACATATTATCTGTGAACCACCCAAACTGCCCCACCTTTGGCCAGACAAAAAACAGCGACTTTTAAAAGGTAACATCAAAGCTAGGACTTTCAGAAACTGAGCCATTGAGCCAGGTAATGAGTGCTGTCCCTGGAGCCTTCGAAGATGACCTTTTTTGTCTTTTTGGCACTGAGAGACCAAAGAGAAGAGTAACCTTGGAACCTCCATCTAGAAATTGTCATGTGTTGTTCTAATTATAAGCCACAAAATTGCTCAATCATTTATATATAGAAAAGATCTTGAATAGTGGTTGTCAGCACTTTCTTTTAAAATCAAAGCATTGCAGATAGTTCTTATCTGACTTAGACTCACGATAATTCCTTTTGAAGGTTGCTGGGGGTCACCAGTGGCTCACTTGTGATTGATCTAGAAGGCTTGCTGAGTGGACTGTGGGTCTGGCAGCCATCACCATGGAAAGCCACCACTGGCACCTCCCTCCCTGACACTTGAAGTAATGATTATCATCAGTTTCTCCTTCCTTAGGACTAAAACCCCCTTCTCCTGGATATTAAACATTTTGGAAAAAATAAGTAATCAGTGGGGACCCCCTAAAAGAGCATTTTGCTGACATCTGTAAACTAAAGAATTTCATGGTGAAAGAACACAGTCTACTTTAGTATATTTGTCACACTCTATGGATTTTATATGTCTCTAACATCTACACCTCAAACTATAATTCCCTTGTGAAAGAAATAAGTGCTTACCAACTTCTCCAGAGAGCCAATCTTTTGTATCATTTCTACATTTGAACTCATTTAACAAATCACATGCCTTAGCTAAATCCATTAATGCAGCATACAATTCACTTTGCCTTTGTCTGCATTTCTCTCTAACTGCAGCGCAGCATCATTAAGATTTCAGGCTCTGAGTCAGGCTGCTTGGGTTCAAAACCTGGTACCACCACTTACCGGGTGTGTGATTTGGGAAAGTTACTTAACCTCTCTGGGCTTCAGTTTTCTCATCTGTGAAATGGGAATAATAATGTTCCTTACTGTTTAGGATTGGAATACAAGAGACAACACATGAAATGTGCTTAGAGCAGTGCCTGGCTCTAAAATAACTACTTAGTTATTTTCAGGGAAGAATATTATAACTTTAGTCACTAAGGGCATGTTTGGTTGCCAGGAACAGAAACCTATTCATGTTAGCTTAAATAAATATTTACAGTAAGGTGACATAAGTAATCTCAGGGACACCCAGTGACAGCTGGGATATGTGGGTACCAGAGCTGAAAGTCAACAGCATCTGAGGCTTCTCCCTCCCTCTCTCGTGGGTTTATTTGCATCCCTCTCTGTGTAGGCTCTATTTTCTTCTATTTTCTGCAGGCCAGCTTTCTTGGCTTATCACCATGCACATGTCCAGTATTCTTTCCCCCAAATCTGTATAAGTTATTAGATCAAGCATTCTCCATCACGTGACTCTATTTCATGGTGTTCTGTTCCCAAGTTTCCAGGTGATGGGAAGTCCAGGCATCTGGGGCCAGAGCAGATGGGGTCATGCAGTAAGTATAGTAGCTCCTTCCAAAGGCTGCCGGTGTCTTAGGTTCTCTAAGAAGGTGGTGTACTGGGGGGGGGGGGTGGTGGCAATAATTGGCAACTCTGGAATGATGATGGTGACGATGTTCAAGGGTGATTAAAAGCACCTTGCTTTGAGCTCCAGTGACTTATTTTTAAAAACTTTTTATTGAAGGATGATATACATTTAGAAAAGGGCACATATGGGAAGTAAACAGCTTGATGAATTTGACAAACTGAACACACCTGTGTAACCAGCACCTCGCTCAAGAAACAGCATATCACTGCCCAGGTAGGTGCTTTTGCTCCCCTCTAGTTACAACTTTTTAAGGGTGGACTAGTTTTGCCTGTTTTTATACTGTATGTTAAAAGAATCATACACTATATACTTTTTCTGTGTTTCTGGCTTCTTAACATTGTGAGATTCAGCAATATTGTTGTGGGTATTTGTAGACCATTCATTCTCATTGCTGTAAAGTATCCCGTGTGTGAATACACTGCATTTTATCTAGTCTACCACTCATGGACATCTGGGTAGTTTTCTGTTTTTGTCTATTCCTAACGGTGCTGCTGTGAACTTCTGTTGAACATGTACATATTATTGCTGACTACTTTTACCACCAGAGGTTTATACAAGGTGTAGTGAATTATCTTCTATCATGTGTAACTGAATTGATGGTCTCTTATGGGTGAGTACTGTTAGCCTTTTTATCTGGTAAATTCTTATCTTTTTATGTAGTGACTTTCATGGTTTAAGGGCAGGGCCATATTTTGTATACATTTTGTATACACGATAGAACCTTGTGTATATTTCACTAGGTGCTCAACTGTCTGCTGATTGAATGAATGAATGAATAAAGGAATGAATGAATGGCGTGTGCCTCCCTCTTTCCCAGTTGCCATGTTTAGAACAGGAACAGGTTGACCTGCTGCTTAGCCAAAGCTGATAGATCAAGGGGTGGACAAGTGACCCAAGCTGGGCTGATCATGTTTCTCTTCTGGGGATTTAAAATTTGGAGCCAAAAGAAGGAAACTGATTGGAAACTGGATGTTGTTGATGCTCAGTCCTTGTGATTGTGCTCTTGAGAGGAGGCCCAGGCCCCTGCTGCTGGGTACCAAAGGCACGATGGAATTCCCTAATTCCTTGGTGTGGATAAAGATCTACAATATAGGACTGTTAAAGAACAATGAAAAACTATTTTGAATGAAGTTCAGAAATGCAGAGTAGAGACAGTAAGTGCTGTAAAATGTCAAAATATGAGAGATCAGTGAAGGCTAGCTTCATTAGGGATTCTGCATTCTGTTGCCTTGGTTTCTTTCTGGAGGAGAGGTACTGTGAACGTGGTTGTATTTTCCAAGCCAGAACTCCACCTGTCTATAAACTGACACTTCCCTGTAAGGATTAAAATGAGACAGCGCATATAAAGGGTTTAGCGTATTGCCTGGCAATTGAGTATTCATAAAGTATGTATTAATAGAATGATGATGATGGTGTGACGATGTCCAGAGTAACTCTGGAAAACAGGGACTGGAGAGTTGCAGCAAGGGATCTGCTTACAGGTGGACATGATGCAAGGCAACTGGCTGAAATTGCCAAGAAGACAGTGTGGAGAGGAAAAATAAAGTGGCCCAAGTTGTACAGTTGTCGAGGAACACGTAGGACAGGAGACAGAAGGAACAGGAGCATAGGAGGAGACTGAGAGCCGTTGGAGAGGGAGGAGAGCGTAGGCTCCCAAGACCCAAAGGAGGGGTGCTCTGTAGCAGCCCGGGCTCCCGTAAAGTCAAGGGTTCACCAAATTTCAGGTGAATATCCTTTTTCTTCCTAAAGCTTGGTTATTATTAAAATCAGATAAATCAACACCAGGGGCAGCAATGTGTTAAGTTACTCAAATGCAAAAGAAGACTGAGTGTTGCAGGTAGCAGGCATCTGCACGTCCGCTCGCCAGTGCGGAGGTGAACCAGCACCTGGTAATTCTCCCCATCTCCTCCCACACTGCCAGGCTCTTGCCTGCTGCTGCCACGCACCCCTGGAGGACAGCCAAGCGCATGAACTGGAAGAAAAAAGAAAGACAATTCATGATGCTTGGACAACAGTTTCCCCCGTTTTCACTTCCTGAATGCTTCTGATTTTTAAACTTTTCTTCCCCCTCTCTGTCTTTCCTCAACAAATTGGGAAAAGTTAGAAAGGGGTTGCTTTTGTACACATCTGATGGTGGTAGGACTTTGAAAGTGTATGTTTATTTATAGCAATAAAGGGGAAAGGAGATGAAGGAGTGAAGTGTGAGCAGGAAGGAGGGTGGGAGAGGGGAGACTAAGGCGATGTCGGGAAAGAGGAAAGGAAGACGAGGACCAGAAAGAAGAGGGGCTGGCTTTGGATGGAGAGAGGACGAGTGTGCTTTAGGAGACAGGTTGCTAGGGCCTTTTTCAGTTTTGTTTTGCAAACGGAACCCTTAGCCCAAACTTTCCCCTGTGGGCATTCAATCTTCTGCCTTTTGCCAGCCTCCTAGCTGGAGCTCTGGGCTGGGCTCCACCAAGAAGGGTGGGTGCACGGCGGGACAGCTGCGGAGCCTGTCTCAGGGGTGCAGTTCTAGTAAAAGTGACAGGCCACCCACGCACGGGGAGAGGAGCCAGCCCGGCCTGGGCCTTGGCCCGCCCCAGCTTCTCCAGGCCCGGATGTGTTTGGGGTTCCCTGGTGAAGAAACCCTGGAGTTTCCTCTGGGGATTAAAAACATTTAAAAAAATACATTGGAGGCAGATTTGATCTTAGATATACTGCAGTAATAGATTTAAAAAGGTTTTAACTCTTTCCTAACGATCGTGACCAGGTGTCTCTTTTAAGGTTGGCAGAGTGCCCCCGCACTCGTTTGTTTCCCGGTGTGTCCACATCGCGCGAGTGGGGGAACGAACGGGACTGTGGCGCGTGTGCACTTCGGGGTGCACAGGGTTTGGCTCGGTGTCCTTCTCCTTCATTGTTTCGGTGGATCAGCCACACAACTGGATTAACCTGTTGTTTTTGCAAAGCCCAGGCCTTTTCTTTGTTGTTAGTCTTCAGACTGTTTCGACACTGCAGGCCCTTGCTGGGCACAGGCCACCGTATTTAGGAAGAACGCCTTTTCCCCGGGGATGGTTCGTTTTTGACTCCAGGGCCCTGTGACTTGACTTTCCCGGGCCAGCGACCGTGTCGCAGCGGCGCAGGCTCTGGGGTCAGGCCGGGTTCCAGGGCCGCCGGGAGCTCGCTCTTCGCGCTCCGCAGGCGGCCGTTCCCGAGAGGGCCCGGCGGCTTTTGCAGGACGCGGGGCGTGGGGCTCGCGGCGACGTCCTCACCGTGGCCCGCACGGACTCCCGCGCTTCCCGCGCGCGCCTCCCACAATCCCCGGCGCGCGCCCCCGCGGCGGGCGGCCTCGGCAGCCTCCGGACGCGGCCCGGAAAGTCGCGAGCGCGCGCGCCCGCCCGCCCCCGTTCGCGAGCGCCGGCTTCGGCCATTTCCGGCCCGGCGCACTTCGGCAAGTTCCGCAGTCGCCTGTCGGAAATGGCTGCCGGCCGGCAGGGGGAGCGGGGGATCCGGCGCGGCCTGGAAGGCGGGCGGCCGGCGGTCGGAGCGGCTTCTGGGACGCCGAGTTTCGCGCAGGCGGCGGCGGCGGCGGCGGCGGCGGCAGCGGCTCGTCCCTGAACTGGAAGCCGGTAGGGCTCCTGGCGGCGCGTGAGGCCGAGGAGCAGGGGGCAGCGCCCGGAAGGGCTCGCGGGGGGGATCCCGGGGGGATCCCGCCGCTGGGGACGCGGCGGGCGGGACCGGGTCCGGCCGTGGCCGGGGGAGGCTGCTGCCCGGGCGGCGGGAGGTGTGCAGCCTCGGAGCGGAGTAGGCCCGGGCGGGGGACCACGAGGCCCTCTGCCAGCAGCGAGGCGGCTGACGGGTCTCGGCGGGGCTGGAAGCGCCACCTCCCACCCCACGCCCCCTCTCGCCCCCGTTTGCGCTGCTTGGGACCCACCTCCCTCCACCCCTTTTTCTGGAAGCCCAGCTTCGGCTGTTGAGCCTTTCCTGGTCCCCGAAGCCCGCGGTGTCTGTCCAGCTGCTGGCGGGGAGCATCATCTGTGGCGGAAGGCGCAGCCCCGGACTGCCCCCCGCCCCACGCGCCCGCCTCATCTGCCCCGCGCTGCTCCCACTCGGAGGCGCCTGCTGTTGCTGCTGTCCCTCTGCCCCTCGTGGTGAGCCACGGTCAGAACGGCCACCTCCCGTCCAAGGGTCCAGGGGCTGCTGCTCTCTGCGTCTGGGGCTCTGGCGCTGGCCTAGCGCTGCGTGGGCCGAGGGGCTGCGGAGCGCTACGCACACGCCCGGGATCTGCGCCCGGCGACGCGGCCCGCGCTCTGGGGACAGTGCCCATCCGGAGCCCTTTGGCGGTCAGGCAGGGCTGCCCGGCCGCAGATGGGGTGCGCCTTCTCTCTCCCCCACATTGAGCAGGCTGTTCAGCTCCTGTTTAGATGTCTGTGGCCCTCAAAACACTTACATTTGGTGGGTCCCCCCGCTCCCCGGGACTGTTTTTCTTTTTAAAATATTTAAAGGCTTCAAGTCCTCTTGGTTCGACTCCTTTGGTGGAGGAGGAAACGCAGAACACCACATGTCCGTTTTTCCCCCATATGTGATTTACTTAAGAGGCGTCTTTAGCATTTCCTCTCCTCACTTTGTCCTGTTCTTTCTCCAGTTTTGGAAGCTTCACTTCTGAAGGCTGGGCTGCCCGTGTTTTCTTTTGCCTGTCTGCAGTTTTCTGTGTTTTGCTGCACAGTTAGTCTTGCATCCTGGTACAGTGACTGTAACTGCGACCAGAGTGCCTGGGATCGTATCGTGGGGCGTTGAGAGTCTTGAGTGAAGCTGGGCGTGCTCAGCAACTTACGTGTGTCGCAGGGGGACTTTTAGATATTTCTTGATGAATGAAAAACCATTTTCTTAAACTGATGTGTTTAACTTGGTGTGTTAAAAATACCTTATCTCGTGGGAATTTCCCATTCTTCTGCCTGTGGGGAGCCTGAGGAGTCATAAGGACTCATGAGCGTGAGAGAAGCTAACCCAAATGCTTTCTGGAAGAGAATTAAAATTGTGGATCTTCAGAATTCTTGAAACGTTATGTATTTAATACCCGAAGACGGGCGAGGCATGTCTACTAACATAATGATTGAGAAGCACGTGCCTTCACTCCTTCACTCCTCACTTTTCTAAGGGAAAGAAATCTGTTATTAAATATTTGGTATGTGGTTGAGATCTGTTAGTGATTAGGCCTCAGATTTAACCTCTGAGTAAAAAGACTTCAAAAAGGTTAGAAATGAGTTGGGGGCAGGGTTAAGCCTGAGAAATGGGCTTCTGGGAGAGCGGGGAAGGCCCAAAGGATGGTGTGAAGCTGTCAGAAGAATGTCTGCAGGCCAGCTAAGGACGGGCCCTTGTCTGCAGGGCTCTAGGCCGCCTGCAGAGTGGGAAGTCATTGCAGGGGGTGCAGGAGTGTGGCAGCGGTGTGGCGGGTCCCTGTCCAAGTTGAGATGGGTGAGTGACTAGTCTTCTGGAGAATGGTTGGAGGTATTCCCTGAAGTTGAGTCAGGTATTAGGAGAAAAATGAAGATCCCACCAGATCTACTCTTGGTCAAGGTTTCAGTGCCTTTGCATAGTTACTCCAGAGTGAGGCAAGGCACATGAACCAGGGTCCTTTCATAAAGTCCTAAAATTGCCCACTGAGTTCTGCTGGATATTAAGTTTAGTTCAGAAAACTTCTGTTAACATATTTCTTTTTGTTTTATTTTTGTTTCCTCCTAAGTTTTGGTAACGATTTCTTTTGAAAACCTGTAATGATAGGGCAGTTAAGTTAAATACGAGGAAAAAGGATTTTCAGTGTTTGTAGGTTCCGTGAAAATAGCAAAGTTCAGGCAGATGGAGTTTGTGAACTTAAGAGGGACAGAGGTGGGCTCACCTGTGAGCTTGGTCTTTTCCTGCCTGAGCCAGTCACACACTCCTTTTACATTTTCAGTCTTTCAGATCTCTCGGGTGATGTCACTAGGTGGGAGAGAAGCAAAATTTAAAAAATCTGTTATCTTGAAAATAGAAGAGGAATATGGAGATTCACTTGGTAACATACTTATCTCTCCTACACTTAGGCCATCATGTACGGTGTAGGGTATTGCTCATACACACCCAGACGACCCGTCAACATTCCAGGGATAGAGCCATAGGAAGAATAATGGTCGACCCTGTTGTAGAGTGAAAGCAGCATATACATAATATATAACAAAACTTAATATATACAACGATACATATAATCCATAACTGAATGAGCAAGGCTGTGTTCCAGTTAAACTTTATTTATAAAAACAGGCAGCTGGCTGTAGTTTGCCAGTGCCTGCCCTAGAGTGTCACTCCCTCACACACATGCCATTGCTTTTGTATATTCCTCCATTGACTGCGTCCAATACCTTTTAGGCTGGTCAGTGATGTTAATGATTAACATCCTGGATGTTTGCTTTGTTGACTGTTTCCCTGTTATCCTCTCCTCTTACCCTCTTCACCTTCGTTTTAGACATTTTTCAACAACCATTTGATACTTTGAGGGAGGAATAAAAAAATAATTAGGTTGGGAATATGCCCTTAGCATGTATAATATGAGAGATAAGACATATATAAATGCATTATGATGGCAGATTATAATAATTTCTTAAATTACTATTTAAGTTCTTTGCCATCATATGGTACTTTCATATATTTTACATAGATTTTGATCTTTATAATCATTGAGAGATAGGAGGCTAAATGTTAACAATATTCCTTTTTATTTTTATTTTTTTGAAGGGAAAGGTAGGTAGGAAAGAAACTGAGGCTTGGGGAGGTTATTTGACCAGGGTCAGATGTAGTAAGTGGCAGGATTCTTGAACTGGTCGACAAAATTTGACGTGTCCCCAACTAAATTCTTAAGCCCATTCTTAAAGCTTTTCCTTGGATTGAGCTGTGGGTTGCCTCCCTGTGAGTGTCACCTTTTAGGGCCACATAGGACAGATCTGTTGCTATTCCCTGTGGCAGTTCTTAAGGTGTTTGAAGATGGCCATCATGTTTCCCCATGACACAAGTTGCAAACCGGTGTGCATGGATCAAATAAAGCCTGACCAACTTACACAAAAACTTAAATTGGAAGCCAACTTTTAGAAATGAGATTTCACATAAAATATCTATTTCTGTCTTCTCTTGAGAAAGAATTATGGCATTTGGTGATAGAGCTCACATTTGTGATGCCAGTAATGTCCCTTATATGCTAAATATACTCTTCATTTTGCTAAAGTCCCTACCTGCCAGCTTAACTCATTTACTTGACTTTCAGGGCCTCTGTAGTTGTTGAGATTGCCATCCTTTCATAGGTCTTCTCTGTGGGCTAAATATTCACATTTCATTCAGATGTTTCTTATTTGACAATTTCAAATCCCTTAATTTCTTAGTCCTCTGCCCTCCATTTATTTTGTTAACGGCCCTCTTAAAGTGTGGCACTCAGTGCAGAATACGGGATTCAATATACGGTGTGGACTGTGGACCTACAGAGTACAGAGTAGAGCAACCTTCACTTTGTTTGTTTTTGATACTCTACTTTGTTTAAAAAAAAAAACAAAACAAAAAACCAAGGTGATAGGTTTTTTCCCTAAGCAGCCACATACTCTTGGCTCACTGAAGTTATAGTCAACTGAAATTACAACTCTGTGTGCATGTGTGCTACTAAACTAAGTAATTTCCATGTAGTTTTGAGATCTGAGTGCTGAACTTTGTCTTTGTCTCTATTAAATTGCATCTGCTTAGATATTCTAGGCTGACAATTTTTTTGTATCCTGGGTTTTCTTCCAATCTTGACTTACTCTTCCCAGCATGACTTCCTTTATTTCTGAAGTAGAGCTGTAAAATATAAAAGCACTGTGGCTTAGAATGGAGAAAATAGTTGATGAGGTCCCAAACATCATCAATGGATTCTGTGGAAATGAAGGTGGGCCTTAAAGGAAAGCATTGTGCTTGAAATCTTGGAGGTGAAACAACAGGAGGTCTTGGGAATAGCCTTGCTGCCTTGAGTTGATATGTTGGTGAAATTTTCCCTGCAGTGAAACAAATGTTTATGTGCTTTTTGGGTGCAAGGCACTTGTAAGTCAGTGAGGGCCTAGCATCTAAAAGGATCTTTGAGGTCATCTGGTCTAACCATTTAATTTATGATTTAAAAAAGGACAAGGTGCCTATGAGTCAAGAACAACAAGGAATTGGGAAGTGAGGGGACCTGATGAGTCAGAAAGATGGTAATGATAAAGGGACGGCAAAACTCGAGTCTCAAGTTGAATTCACCCACAAAGGTTGAAGTTAGGCTGCCTGAGTCGTGAGCTGACTTAGGTATGACTTAGTGAACTTTTACTTCAGTTTCTTCATCTCTTTTAGGGAGGCCCAGGGCACTAATGATATCAATTTAGAAGTGCCACTGTTGGTGTTTTTGCTTCTACTTGTTTTTCTGTTTAGAAATACATATGCATTTCAAACATTTTGTATCATACTGGATATATGGCTTTGAACTTGTATTTTTCCACTTAATGTTATATTGTGAACATTTTTCCATTTTATTTAAAATTATTGAAAAGTGTCCTGACAGTCATATCAGTGACATGGAATTATCATACTTTATATTTAACCTTGTTCCTGTCCTTGGACATTTAATTTATATATATAATATATTATGAGGAATACTGAGATGATTGCATCTTTATACACAAATCTTTGTCCCCCTACGGTACAGTCCCAGAAAGCAAAATTACTCAAAGATGTGAAAATTTTAAAGACTTTTGTTACAAATGGCAAATTTTCAGTTTTTCTTCCTACTAACACAATACAAGAGTACTTGTCGCGTTGTGGCTGCCAGAGTAGTTCAGAGATATATTGTGCTTTATTAACTTTATTTTAAAATTTTAGTATGAACATTCTTTTTTTTTTTTTTTGAGGCAGAGTCTCGCTCTGTCACCCGGGCTAGAGTGCAGTGGGGCCATCATAGCTCACTACAACCTCAAACTCCTGGGCTTGGGCGATCCTCCTGCCTCAGCCTCCCGAGTAGCTGGGACTCTAGGCACGTGCCACCATGCCTGGCTAATTTTCCTATTTTTAGTAGAGACGGGGTCTCATTCTTGCTCAGGCTGGTCTCCAACTCCTGAGCTCAAGCAATCCTCCCGCCTCGGCCTCCCAGGGTGCTAGGATTACAGGCGCGGTGGCTCATGCCCGACCTGAACATTCTTGAAGTTAAATCTTTTTTTGTAATCATGATTCTTAAGAATA
This sequence comes from Daubentonia madagascariensis, assembly GCA_023783475.1. Lineage (NCBI taxonomy): Eukaryota > Metazoa > Chordata > Mammalia > Primates > Daubentoniidae > Daubentonia > Daubentonia madagascariensis. The sequence goes on along the minus strand of JAKFHU010000353.1, from coordinate 2,236,249 downwards.
ATTTCTGGAATGGAAATTCAGGGTCAGAGGTTAGGCATAGTTTTAGCACTTTTATTACTTACTGCCAAACTGCCCTCCCGAGAGTTGTGCCAATATTCAGTCTTAGCAGCAGAGTATGGGAGTGTTTACCCTGGATCCTGGTCAGCACCAGATATTATAATTTTACAATTCTTTGCTGATTTATAGGTGGAAAATATCACAGGATCTTGCTTGAAATATACATTTCTTTGATTGTTAGGAAGGCTAAACACTTAAACATGTTTATCATTTGAACCCCTTCTTTATGAGTAACTTCCTGCTCATATGCTTTGACCACTGGTGTATTGCCTTTACTTCCTTTAAACTTGTTATGTTGCAAATGCTTTCCCTAATCTTTTAATCAAATTTAAGCTTTTTTTTTCCTTCTAAATAGAACCCTTTGATTCTTATGTGGTCAAACCTGTTGAACTTTTCTTTTATGGATTCTGCTTTTGACTGACTCCTAGAAAAGTGGCCGTACTCACCTTGAGATGAAATTACATGTATGTTTTCCTTTTCTGTTTATGGTTCATTTATTACAATTAACTCTTGAATCCATGTGGGTCTTATTTTTGGATTTGTTTGTCATGCAGGAATCTGACTTTATTTTTTTCCAAATTGGTAGTTGTCACATTATTTGTTGGAAAAAAAATTCGTGTGGTGTAATTTAAAGTGACTGCAACAAGATAATATTTTTCTCTTCTTTATTTCTTTCTATTTATTTATTTTTTTTGAGACAGGGTCTTGCTGTGCTGCCCAGGCTGGAGTGCAGTGGCGTGATCATAGCTCACTGCACCCTCGAACTCCTGGGGCCTCAAACGATCTTCCTGCCTCAGCCTGCCGAGTAGCTGGTGGCTGGAACTGTAGGTGTGTGCCACCATGCCTGACTAATTTTCAAAATTTTTTGTAGAGACAGGGTCTCCCTATGTTGCTCAGGCTGGTCTTGAACTCCTGGCCTCAAGCGATTCTCTCACTTCTGCCGCCCAAAGTGCTGCAATTATAGGTGTCAGCCACTGTGCCTGGCCCATGATAATATGTTTCTTAATTACAAAAGTAATACATGCTTATTGTAAAATGAGGTAAGACAAAATGGGTCTTGTAAGTAAACAAATAGGAGACAAGTGAGAAGTAGTATACGTGGCTCTAGGTCATACAGGCCTGGATTGTATCTTGCCTCCTCAGCTTGCCAGCTGTATTGGCTTGAGCAAGCCACCTAACATCAGTGATTGACCACTTCTTCATCTGTAAAATAGAAATAATACCTACCCCCATGTTGTTGATCAAATGAGATAATATGTTTGAAGTGTGTCATCTAGACTACTGTGCCTGGTACGTTATAAATATAAATGAGTAGTAGTTATGAAAAAGCCCTTCCCACATCTTCCACGGGTATCTATGGTAGTCTGTAGACTTTCTATGCGAATTAAGGCATCAGTATATGGTCGTCTTTAGCTGTCTGTAAGTACGTTGATTCAGATGCTATAAATCTGAATGGAGATTGCCATCACTTATTTGTTAAACTTGTGGCTTTGGGGTTAGCACTGTGTGCTGTAGCACTTTGTCAAACTGCAGGCCTCTGTGCCCCAGGCTGGGGGATCCTGATTCAGCTGATGTAGCGTGGGCCTGGGTTTATTACTTGAAAAAATTCTTGAGTTGTGAATCTGATTTGTATCCCTAGTTTAACTGACTGGTAAGACAATATGATTTTGATTTGTGGGACATTATTAAACTGGTGGGGACAGAAACAGATATAGGCAATAGCATAATTTTCAAAGTGAGGACTTATCCTGGGAGTTGAGACTTCTGGGTTCAGATTTATTGCTGACTAAACAGGTGACTTGGGGTAATCAATAATCTCATTTTACTTGTTAATGCCTATATACATTGAGCAGTGGAAGAATGCTTACAATTTATTGATGAGTTCCTTTTGTATTTTGTAATTTGTCTGCTAGCGGCATTTGTGGAACAACTCTAGACTTAGAAATCTGCTCTTCAGGCCAAAGAATACTGGTCTTTCCCTTTCTAAAAGCCTTGTAATAAGGGTGGCTCAACTCTGGTTCTCTGATTGTATCATAATCTTGACCTGAGTCAGTAGGTCAAGGCACACCAGATTTTTACACTTGATTTTGGTTTTTAATTGCTGACAATGTTCTATTTCCCTTATTTTACAACCAGGTTAAGTTTATCCAGTAGGAAACTACAGTGGTTGTTGTATTGTGAAAAACACATGGCCTTGATCTCCTGTAACTTGTGAATTGTCTCCATGCAATTCTTACAAGTCATTCTTTATCTACAATTAGCTTACCTGGAAAGTGCCTTTTGTTTTTTCAAGCAACGGAAGAGAGAAATCAGAAACTTAACAGCTGTGATAGTATTGGAAAATTTGTTTTAGTGCTTATTAACATCCTTCGTGATTTCATGAATTAGGTACTATCTTTCCTTGACAGGCTGTTTGTCATGCCTGTGCTTAGTAAGGAAATCAGGAAATGATGTTCTTTTGGGTGGTTAGTATTTAAAAACAAAACAAAACCTCTGAAATACTGCTTTCAGCAACCTTAGTGAAATGATTTCCTGTACAGAACTATCTTTACCTAATTTGAAGGGCTTGTGGCAATGGCAGTAACACCAACAATGTGCAAACAGTTCTGTAGAACCTGCACCTGGGTTTTCATGGAATTCTGCCTGCCTGATGGGCCAATTTTGACCTAAATGAAAAAGAGAAAATAATACTATGTGCACAGATGTATAGGTGGGTCATAGGTACACTGGCAAAAATATTTTGCTGAGTATATTATTTTCTTGTGCTTTAAATATGAATATAGTGGTGGCTTTAGGTTTTGTAATAGTATTACCATGTGTTTCAATTATAATTAATCATTATTCATGGTTACAGTGGGGCAGTAGTAATATGGAGAAACTAAAAGTAATTTATGCACGATATATATGTGTTTGTGTGTATACTGTGTTCCTTGAATTAGTATCACATACAGTTTAACATAATGATTGAGGCATTAAGGGAATGAGCCTTCGAGACAAGTTGCTTTGGTTTGAATTCAAGTTTTACCCCTAAATATGGATGACCTTGGGCAAATGTCTTAGCCTCTGTGCTTTGGTTTCCTCATGTACAAAATGGGAATAACAGTAGTACCTACCTCATAGGATTGTTGAGAGGATTAAGTTTGTATGTTGAGAAATACACTGTAATAGATTTAACCTGGCACACAGTAGGCATTCAGTAAATGTTAGCTATTATAATAATTATTTAACATATTAAAATCCACTGGAGGTTTCATTTGGGAGCACCTCCATACCTTTCAGATGTAATGCATAATCACAGCCCGCACGGACTCGCTACACCCTGCTTCCCTCCCTCCTGCTTGAGTCTTTTAGTATAGTTTAATCTTTTTGTTTGCAGAAAATGATACAATTTTATTGAAAGACAGTAAAGAAGACCTAAATAAACAGATATCCCAAATCCATGATAGGAAGTTTCAATATCAGAGTGTTGTAGTTTTAAAAGAAAAAAAGTCTGTAGGATGGTTGTTATATCAACAAACTCTTGAAAACAAGGTCCTAATAGGACACAGATAACATTCTTGCTGGTAATTAAAGAGTTTGCTGTTGTGATAAGGAATGTTAGAAGGTAGTAGAGAGCATTGCTATATGGAGGTCAGAGGTGAGAAGATGAAGGGGAAGTACAAGTACACACAGAATTCTGAGCTGGAACTCTATGCCCTGGCTTCTTAGCCTACCTCTTGGACTTTCAGATAGAATTATTTACCATTTCAGCTTTCCAGGAACACAGCTTGTTGCAGTCCTCAAGTTGAGTAGCTAGCAGATCAAGAATTCTACTTTCCACTTATCAGCAAAAATTTTTGATGAGGGCAAGAGTACAAAGTAGGACAATCAGCCTGCTCTGAATGGTAAGTCTCTAGTTGTGGACAACAGTTTTGAATCTTTTTTCTTTGCTGGGAGAAGACACTGCTGTGACCTCCCCGCTGTGGTCATAAGAGAATGTGCCCTTGCTGCCACTGTCACTTGAGGGTGTAGATGTCTGTGCTGCTGACCATCAGGAGAGAGGAGGAGATGGGAGAGGTAAATTTGAGGGTCCTCCGAGTAGGGGCCAGCTGAAGCTGAAGGCCAAGTCCAGGAGGTGAAGATGGGGTGAGAAGAGGGCCAAGGACAAACCTGCATGTTTGGGGAGTGGTGAGAAGGAGCAGTTGTGATGGACAACCAGGAGAGTGGATGATTGAGGGATGTAAAATACTCACCGACGAACAATGTGAGATGCGGAGCGTGGGGTGGGAATGGCAAAATACTTTGATAGGAAAAATAAAGGAAAACATGGATAAATGCAGAGAATTTTTGTGCTTCTGGATAGGATTAACAGTATTAAAATAACACTTTACTACTTAAGTGAATACTTCTCTACTTAAATGCAGTATAATAGAATTCTATTTATGTGTTTAAGTATTTTTGTGCCTATATTCATGAGAGATATTTGTAGTTTTCTTTTTCTTGGTACTGTCTTTGTCTGGTTTTGGTATTAGGGTAATGGTAGGTTTATAAAATGAACTAGGAAATGTTCCATCCTCTGGAAGAGATTGTGTAGAATAGGTGTTTATTTTTCTTTAAATGTTTAGTAGAATTCTTCAGTGAAACCACCTGGGGCTGGAGATTTAGTTTCTGGGAGTTTTTAAATTATGAAGTCAATTTATTTAATAGTTATAAGACTGATTCAGATTATCTATTTCATATTGGGTGAGTTGTGCTAGCGTTTTTCAGGGAATCCATTTCATTTAGGTGTGTAGAGTTGTTTGTAGACTTCCCTTACTGTCTTTTCGATGCCTGCAGGGACTATGGTAATAGTCCCTTTTTCATTTCTGATAGTGGTGATTTGTGTTTTTTTTCTTTGTCATTCTCACAGGTTGTCCTATTGATTTTTCTATTTTGTTTTTCTGTTTTTTATTTCATTGATTTCTGCTCTTAATTTCCTTCCATTTGGGTTTATTTTGTTCTTTCTCTAGATTCCTTAAGTAGAGTAGAAGCATAGGTTACTGATTTGAGACTTTTCCTCTTTTCTAATGCAAGCATTTCTTGCATAAATTTTCCCCTTAGCACTGCTTTTAGTTGTGTCCCACAGATTTTTTTCATCTATAGTACCTTACTTAATCTTTACAGTTACCCTGGTGGTAGGTAGGGACTTTCAGCATCACTTTCCAAAGGAGGAAACAGACTCAGATTTTGTAACATTCCTCAATTCTGAAGGTGGAGCTGAGTCCTGAGCCGGGTAGTCTAGCTGCAAGTCCATATGGCCTTCAGACCTCCTCTTTATTTTATAGTGTATTGTTTGCCTTGAATCAAGTCCATATAGGCTCCAAATTTCAAACTTGGTTGGGGATGAAAATGTAAACTAAGACTTTCAACTAGTATCATTATTTATTGAGCAGTGACCTGGTGCTATGTGGTATTCTGTAGGGGGATTTCAAAAGTGGTGACAAAAAAAGTTTTATTTTTGTAAGGAGTTTTTAATCCAGCTGGAAAGAAAGAAAACCAACGAACAGTTGGTTAAATTCTGAGTTTTCAGATATGAACTGAGTATGGTGGGGGTTTAGAGAGTTGGGAAATCCATTGTAGATTTTATGAAAGAGGTAAAGCTTGAAAATGGCCGTGAAGGGCAGTAGGATTGGGGTAAGTGGAAAAGAGTAAAATGTCACCCCCATTGTCTGTCAGTGTGTCTACTGGGGAGTGAGATGGGGAAGACTGGGTAAGACGACAACTTGAGCCAGCTTTCTTTATGTTGGGATAGTGCTTGAAAGATTGGTGATTTGAACATGTGGAATAGTTTAGGGTGAATGGGTAGAGCAAACCTTAATTATAGAGGATCTTGCAAGTGAAGCAGAAGAGTGATATTATGAGCAGAGGGGACTAACATGGCGAATAAGCAGTTTTAAAAATAGAAAAATTGGCAAAACACATGAACTGGTGGTACATGAAAAGAGATATACAGATATTCAATAAACACAAATTGTTCAACCTCCAATAAGAATAAAGGTAAATGAAAACAATAGAATGACATTTTACCTACTAAATTGTAAGATTTAAAAAAAAGTGACATTCAATTAGATTAGTTAAATGAATGCTCAACTGTAGCAATAGACTCTGAAATCTCAGTGGCTTAATCTAACAAAAGCTTATTTCTCACATCACAGTCTGGTGTGGGTCAGGTGGCTCTTCTTAGTGGCTCTCCTCCAGTGGTGACAGGGATCTACGCTGCTTCTAACTGGCAGCTGGATAATTTTGGAGGTTTTGCTTTCAACCTTTCAGGTGAGAGCAGGGAGAGAGAATCCATACCTGTTCTTAACTGCCTTTGACTGTAAATGACACATCACTGTTACTCACATTCCTTTTACAAAAGGGGATTGGTTAAATAAATTATGGTCTTTCTGTATTATGGGATGATACTCAGCTGTTAATGATCATGTAGTAGAGTGTCTAGTGATGCGGGACATTAGACTGTTCTTGGTATAAGTGAAAATGGTTACCAAAAAGAACATATGATATCCCATTTTGTAAACACGTTTATACATGCATAGAAACAAGACTGGTGGAGGTCTCTGGTTTTGCAAAATGGCAGACTAGATATAAAAATCTCTACTACAAAATGCATATTGTGCTCTCTGGAAAAAAGGTAAATCTCATTAAAAAAGGGGTTTAGGGATTGAAAAATCAAAGGATCTGGTGAGCGGTCTGATGTTGTAATTTTTTAAGGTGTTTGCTAGTTTTTTAAACTTGCGTTTCAATTTTTGCAGAAACGAGAAAAAAACCCTTGAGTCTGTATTAGAATTGAGACAATAGATATGAGTATAGATCTTCAAAGGACTGAACGTGCATTCAGTAAAAGAGTAGATAGACTAGAAAAAAATCTGCTTACAGGGACACAGAGATGTGTCTCTTAGCCAGGACCCTGGATTGATGGGGGCTGGGGGTCTCCGCTGAGAACTCATGCCCATAGGTTTCCTTCATGTAGGTTTTGTGTTTAAATTTACAATACCTGTGTGGTCTGAGGGGTCTGATTGAGAAATTGACATAGAACATGGTCTAAGGCTGATAATATGACAGAAGTATCTGTCAAACACAGGCTATTTCTAGAGAAACACATCCTCAACCCAAACCACATAGATTTCCCAGAAATAAAGCACTACTCTACATAAACTTAATACAGAATTTACAAAGCATGAGAGGAAACAGCCCACCATTCTTCTGTGAGCAAGAACTAGCAGATAGAACAAACTTAACCCATGAAGAGAGGAACAGAAAACATGAGAGAGAACAAAGTGCTCTCGTAAAATAAAGGCAAATCGAAAAATAAAAAATCCAGTAAAATTCTGGAGATGTATAAAACAGTCATTGAAATTAAAACCCAGGGGGTAGGATACGTAGCAGCCTAGACACAGAAGAGAGAATTAATGAAGTACATCAGGAGTTGGCAAACTGTGGCCTGTGGGCTAAATCTGGGTTGTGGCCTATTTTTTTTTTTTTGCAGCCTACATGGTAAGAATGGTTTTTACTTTTTTGTTTTTTTAGACAGAGTCCACTCTGTCACTCAGGCTGGAGTACAATGCTGTGATCATAGCTCACTGCATCCTCAAACTCCTAGGCTTAAGCATCCTCCTGTCTCAGCCTCCTGAGGAGCTGTGACTACAGGCATGCATCACCACGCCTGGCTAATTTTTCTTTTTTCTTGTAGAGACGGGGTTTCACTGTATTGCCCAGGCTGGTCTTGAACTCCTGGCCTCAAGCGATCCTCCCCCTCCTCCCAAAGTGCTGGGATTATAGGTAGGGGCCACCCTGCCCAGCCTGGTTTTCACATTTTAAACGGTTGTTTGGAAAAACAAAAACAAAAACAAAAACCAAAATGTTCTACAGAGCTACAGAGACTGTATATGACCTACAAAACCTAAAATATGTACTCTCTGGCCCTTTACTGGAAAAATTTTCTGACCTCTAAACTAGATGGCTCTCAGGAAAATTCCAAAAGGTAGCACAAAGGACAGAGAGAAAATATGAGAGGCTAAAAGACATGGAAAATGGAATGAGGAGGTCTGACATACATCTAGTGACCCAATAGGCTTTCAAGGGGAGAATAAGGAACAGACAATATTCAAAGAGATAACAGCTGGGAATTTTCTAGATTAATGAAAGTTGTGAATCCAAAGATTCAGAAAGTTCAATGAGACCTGAGCCAAAAACAAAACAAAAATCCTACATGTAGAACCTTCGTATTGAAACTGCAGAACTCCAAAGACAAAAAGCTCTTAAGACGACCAGAATGAAGAGTCAGGTTGCCCACAAGGTGCAACAGTGAGACTGACATCTCACGCTCAGTAGCAGTGATGAAATCCAGGGGGTTCTCCAAAGTGTTGGTGAGAAAGGATTGTTGACCTAGCATTGTATATTCAGTAAATGACCATTCAAGAATTAGAGTGAAATAAAGTGTTTTCACTTAGAACAAAAGTTTTCACCACCAACAGACTCTCACTGAAGGAACTACCTCAGGAAACAAGAAACAACCAGAAGGAAGGGAGGGAGGAAATACAAAAAGGAATGGAACACCGAGCAAGGAGATTGGTAAATAAACGGGTGAATCTAAAGAAGCAGGAATTCTGTTACTGAGGGCATAATATTGAGAGCAGAGTTAGAACATAAAAACAAGGTGGAGCTAAAATATTAGTCAATAATGACAAGTTAAGAGATAGATCATCATAGGTAGTGTTCTAAAGATCTTTTATTAGTTGAGAAGGGAAGAATTATTAGAAATATTGTTAAATTTTTGACTTGGTTAAGTGAAGAATGCATGTTATGTTTTAAGGGTAACCACTAAAGAAGACAGATTGAATATGTAACTTCCAGACTGGTAGAGGGGTTGAAAGACAGGAATAAAAATTTGATCAACTAAATAGAATTCAGGAAAGGGGCAGGGAGCCTAGAAAGAAATGATAAAGAGCACAAAATAAGATCGTTAGAAGTAAATCTTCACGTATCACATGAGTGTAAGTAGAGCAGATGCTACCGTTAAAAGACAAAGACTGTCAGATTGAAGTTGTATTAAAAAAAACAAGATCTTGTTCTCAAATGTATATAAGAGGTGCCTAAAACATAAGGACATGGAAAATTTGTTGGCAAAAGAATGGATAAAATTAAGCCAGGCAAAATATTAACTAACAGCTAAGAGCCTGAAAAAAAGGTAGTAACGGCACAAGTGTTCATCGACAGGTAAGTGGGTAAACAAAAAGGTGGTCTGTCCACACAATGGAAAGTCATTCAGGCATAAAAAGGGGTGAAGTTCTGATACATGCCATAGCATGGATGAACCTTGGAAATATTATGCTAAGTGAAATAAGCTAGTCACGAAAGGACAAATACTGTATGATTCCCAAGTTTCTAGAATAGGCAAATTCATGCAGGCAGAAAGTATATTAGTGGTTACCAGGAGCTTGGGGGAAGGAGGAACGAAAAGTTACGATTTAATGATTACAGAATTTCTGTTTGGGGTGATGAAAAAGTTTTGGAAATAGATAGTAATGGTGCTTGCACAAAATTGTGAATGTAATTAATGACACTGAGTTGTACAGTTAAAAATGGTTAAAATGGAAAATTTTGTTAGACATATTTTACCACAATAAAAATTTTAAAATTGGGTAGCTGATACTAATATCAATCATAGTAAACTTTAAGGCAAAAAGTATTTATAGGGATAATGAGGGTCTGTATATAATTATATCCACTGTCTGACAGAAAAAGGTATACCCTCTCTTGGGATAATTATATTTACTCCAGTCTTTATGGTTCTTTTAAACACACTGCCTAGCATACAATACAAAATTAGAAAGTTGCAAAGAAGTAGGAAAATGTGACCAATGGTCAAGAGAAAAAAATAGTAAAGTCAAATCCACAGGTGGCCCAGATGTTGGAATTAGCAGAAAAGAAATTTAATTCTTATATATCTGCTAAAGAAAATAAAGGAAAACATAGAAAAAAAATAGGTGGAGAATTTCAGTGAGAAATTGAATCTCTCAAAATGGGCCTAATGGACATTTTAGACCCAAAAAGTATAATACCTGAAATTAAGAATTTATTGGATGGAATTAACAGCAGGCTGGGTTTAGCAGAAGAATGGATTAGTGAGCTCAAAGACAGGTCAATTGAAATTACTGAAGCTGAAGTACTATTAGATGAGATTAAAAAAAAAATGTTTATTTAGAGTAAGAATGTGAAAAGTAGGCATTGTGGTTTGTTATGGGCCAGGACAAGGGTGAAGGCAGTAGAATAAAAGGAATGGATTAATGTAAAATCATTACAAATTATTATTATTACAAATATATTATTACCATAATTGTTATTACAAAAAATAATTGATATTATTTGGCAGGAGATCAGATGTGGAGGAGTTGGAGAAATTAAAAATCACTCCAACACTTATAGATAATAGACTACTTTACATTTTTATTCACTATCTAATTTTTGTAACAATCCTGAACATGAGTGTTGTTATCTTTTTACAGATGAAAAAACTGTGCCTCAGAGTGGTTAAGTGACCATCTAACAGCTTATAAAGTGGGATTTGATTCGGACCTAGCTGACTCTGAGGTCTATACTCTTCCCTGGATATCATGTTGTTTCTAGCTTGTAAGACTAGAATAATGTAGTATCTTGGGCAGAGCTAAAAGTTATTGCAAAGAGGAAGTTATTAATATTTGGAAGCATGAAGTGGCATGATGTATCCTAGGAGAGATATCCTTTAGGGAGTTGGATATCCTGGACTATGAGTACAAAGCAGAAGGCTCAGGTCGGAGTTGCGTCTTTGGAGGTAGTCTGAGTGTAGGTGATGGTTAAAGCCATGTAAGTGGATGGATTCATTAACAGATTATGTTGAGAGGCTTGGGGAACACTTCCAGTACAAGGCAGGAGGAAAACTGGGTGCCAGCAAAGCAGAAAGGAAGAATGAGTCAGGGAAATAGGCACCAGAAAAAGTACAGAAATCAAGGGAAGGATTGAGAATTTGTGGGATGAGAAAGTGATCAATGATATAATGCATTTATTTAACAAATATTTATGGAAGACTTACAGTGTGCCAGACACTGTGCTGGGTGCTGGTGATGTAGCAGTGATCCTCACAGGCAAGGTTCCTGCCCTCAAGGATTAGGCTTTGGTGGGGAAAGGTCAGTAATAAATAAATAAATGAAAAGATATTATGAAGGAAATCAATAGATCAATGCTAGAAAGCGTCAGTGGGTAAGAGGGGCTACTTTAAATGGGAATGTCAAGAAAATTAAGACCTGAAGGATGAGAAAGTGTCAACCAGGGAACAGCCTGGGGAAGAACCTATCAGACAAAAGGAAGAGCAAATATTAATACACAGATTCGGAGGCAGTAAAGAGCATGGCGTGGTAGAGGAGAGAAAGGGCCAGCATAGCTGAGTTGAGTGAGCAAGGGGAACAGCAATGCCAAATCAGATAGATAGGTCCTGGGGCTGGTTACAAAGGGCCTGGCCGGACAGTGCGGAAAACGTTTAAGGAGGGGAGAGACACTGAATTCATGTTCTGAGAAGATGATCCTATTGCTGTGTGTAGAGTGCATGGCAGGGGCGGGAACGGCAGCTTGCTGACAAGTTAGGCATTAAATACTGTGGCAGGTGACTGAGAATTAATAAGACGTGCATTTGTATTTGCAGTGAAAAAAATCATCTGTGAAGATTGCTCCTAATCAGTGTTTCAGTGACATTTTTAGATGCTAATGTGGTCATTGTCATTTTCTAGAGAATGACAGAAGAGATTCTGAGGGTTTTCTTTTTCTTTTGTGTTTGAAATAATTTAAATAGCTGTTTAGAAAGGAGAGTTTGTGCTATTGGCCTCTTTTTTTTTTTTTTTTAAAGAGATGAGGTACCGAGGCTGGATCATAGCTCACTACAGCCTCAAACTCCTGGGCTCAAGCGATCCTCCCACCTCCTCGTCCTGAGTAGCTGGGACTACAGTTGGCATGACCGGCTAATTTAAAAAAATATATTTTTTTAGAGATGGGGTCTTGCTGTGTTGCCCAGGCTGATCTTGGACACCTGGCCTCAAGTGATCCTCCTGCCTCAGCCTCCCAAACTGCTGGGATTACAGGCATGAGCCACCGTGCCCAGCCCATACTACTGGACACTGATGACACTTTTGCCTTATTCCAGTAAAAGAGATGGAACTTAATGGGATAAATTCTTTTGAGTCACTGTTGCATTATTGGTTTCTATTAGAACATTTGTTTCTACTCCCAGCTCTGCTTATGTGTAAGTTAGTAACACTAGAAATATTAGACTGAGTATAGTCAGTCTCCAAATGACTTTTAAAATCTTTGTTTAGACTTTATATGTAATATTTTTGAGTTTTTAGTATGAAAAATTTCAAACATAGGCAAAAGCAGAGAACGTAATAAACTGCCATGTATACCCTTCAGGCTGATTTAGTTCATCTGTATGTCCAAACACTCCTCACCACTCTCATCCTGCTTATTTTGAAGCAAATTCCAGGTATATCATTTCATCTATAGTTCAGTATATACTTTTTTTTTTTTTTTAATTTGAGATAGGGTCTCGCTCTGTTGCCTGGGCTGGAGCACAGTCAGTAGTGCAGTCATAGCTCACTGCAACCTCAAACTCCTGGGCTCAAGTGATCCTTCTGCCTCAGCCTCCCGAGTAGCTGAGACTATAGGTGCACGACACCATGCCTGGCTAGTTTTCAAAAGAAAATTTTTGTAGACATGGGGTCTTGCTATGTTGCCCAGGCAGGTCTTGAACTCCTGGGCTCAAGTGATCTTCCCGCCTTGGCCTCCCAAAGTGTTGGGATTATAGGCGTGAGCCACCATGCCCAGCCAGTATATACTTTTAAAAAATGAGGACTTTTCTATATTTTAGTGTTTTGTTTTATTTCCTCTTAGAGTACAAAAATAGGTGTCGTATCTGGATGGTTTGCCTGTGAGAGTCCCAGTCTATACCTGTTGTCCTAGTGTATTTATTAATAGTCCCCTTTCACTTCAAGGAGTCTCTAGACAGTAAATTCTTCGGTCACCTTATATACATAAGGGAAGCCTTTTCATAGGGGACGTTAAATAAATTCTTTAGTAGCACCTTCAGTATTGAGTATTTTCTGAATAGTGTGCCATTTTTGTATTTTCTTTTAAATCAGGAGAGCAAGCCCTGGAGTTGACTTTCTCAAGAAATTGTGTACTGAAATGTAATGCTACGTAAGTCACAAGAAAGGAAGGATCCTGAAACACGTGGTAAGGAAGGAACGAATCATCTGGATGGCCTTTATTATGTTTTCTTTTTTTCCTTCTACTCTATTGTTTCTTTATGATCATAAGTGCAGAGAATATTCTTTTGAAAGCAACAAGAGATTTAAACACTTGAGTCAAAAGGATAATGCAAATGCTTTAGAAATACTGACCTACATTCTTTGGAGTATTTGGTCAGCTGTTAATTATCTGAGTTTACATTATCCAAATACTTAAGCCTTTTAGTAACAGTGTCATCAACTTTTTGTTTTTACTTATAGGGAGAGAAGACTCTACTAAACTTTTAATGGTTATACATCTTTAACAAAGGTAGAATATAGATAGTGTGATTGTGCCTCTATGAAGTACTACTTGTTTTATACTTCTTGTAGTAGTACCCCTGTTGTTTGTTTATATCTTATCTCTTAGGCTAAAGGGAGTTCCATGAGGTAAGGATTTTTATACATTCTGGATTATCCCACAGTTATCCTTAGCATGTCTTAGACATGTTAAAAGTATGGTGAATATTTTTTGGAAGAAATGAATGAAAGATTGCGAATATTCTTTGGCATAGAATATTATGAATTCTTCTAGATGTGTTGAATTTGAAGGAAAACAAGGGGGAAGTTTCTGTAGCCTGTGATAGTGAAGTTTGATAAGAGAACAGGACTGGGAATGTTTCAGAATTGATTGGCCTAAAGTGCCCTCACGTCCTCTGTGCTTTATTTTCATAGCAACATAATATATTGTTATCTCCGTGTGCTTATCTTCATCTAAGAAGCCTAGGAAGCTGAGGTCTGATAGCAAGTCTGTCCCCAAAAGATGAGGAATAATGCCTCTCACTTCTAAGTATAGTGTTCTTTCTAAAAGACCAAGTTGCTATTTATATTTTGAGAAAGAGCACACGATGTCTGCTAATGGAAGATAAATGAGGAGCAAACTGGGAAGTACATTTTGTCCCTGGATGACTGCATCTACTACTGGGTAAAGATCAAAAGAATTCTCTTCAACCTTTTTCAACTCTAAATTTAACAAACTGAGCTTCTCAGAGTCTTTTTTTTGTTAAGTAGTTCAAAAGGAGACTTTCATGTTAGGAGTGAGGGTGAGCTTCCCCGGTTGGATAGGAAGGTGTTTCTCTTTATCTAGAGATGATGCCCCGCTTTAGAACAGAATAACAAGTTGTTACTGCAGACATCTTTGTCCTCTGTTGAATTCAGTTGATCATAATGTTATAGGGGCCTAAGGGGGCTGCTCTAGATCCAGTCAACTAGGAAGAGGGTAGATGGGTGGGGGGGGGTGTAAACTGAAGCTGTTTTGGGCACTAACCTTTCTCCATTTCTTATTAACCACAAATAAAATACCCACACCAAACAAAGTCTCTCTGCTGGCCTTACAATGTTCTTTAAGATACACACCATTGTTCCAACCATTGTTCCGTCTTACAAGGTTGAAGCATTTTCTAGAAATGTACTGGTGGGGTGGGTGTTGAATATCATCTCTTTGACTGACACGATTCTCTTTCTTTTGCAGGCCTGAGTGTTGACAATGACATTGATAAGAGGCTGGCATTTCTTTCTGTTCTAACTAACCACTATATAACTGTGAATAGAAACTATGCATATTTGTTGCTCAGCAAAACCAAGGAACAAGAGCTATGGCAGTTGAAAAAGTCTGTCTGATTCCAGGGTATTTTTCCTGGGTTTTATCATCAGGAACCTCCTCCCTTTCATCTCAGCCACAATGTGGTACCTTTTACTGTTTGATAAAGATTGAGGACATGTTTTGCGGTCAACAACCAGAACTGAAAATCTGCTGGAATAGGGTCAGAGACCATTGCAGTTGCAGCTGAGGAAGATGAAATTTCCATTTTATCTGGTGCCTTGTACCGGGAGCGCGCTCACTCTTCTGGACCCTGGTGTGTGAATGAGAGCGAGGTGCAGTGTTGTCGAGTAGCAGCTCGTGGTTATGGCGAGCGACCCCACGTGACCAGAGGCGGGAGGAGCCGGGGGCACTCATGACGGGCTATACCATGTTGCGGAACGGGGGGGTGGGGAACGGAGGCCAGACCTGTATGCTGCGGTGGTCCAACCGCATCCGCCTCACCTGGCTCAGCTTCACCCTCTTCGTCATCCTGGTGTTCTTCCCCCTCATCGCGCACTATTACCTCGCCACTCTGGACGAGGCAGATGAGGCCGGCAAGCGGATTTTTGGCCCGCGGGCTGGGCACGAGCTCTGCGAGGTAAAGCACGTGCTGGATCTTTGCCGCATTCGCGAGTCAGTGAGCGAAGAGCTCTTGCAGCTGGAGGCCAAGCGGCAGGAGCTGAACAGCGAGATCGCCAAGCTGAATCTGAAGATCGAAGCCTGCAAGAAGAGCATCGAGAATGCCAAGCAGGACCTGCTGCAGCTCAAGAACGTCATTAGCCAGACGGAGCATTCTTACAAAGAGCTGATGGCCCAGAATCAGCCCAAACTTTCTCTGCCCATCCGCTTGCTCCCAGAGAAGGATGATGCTGGCCTTCCTCCCCCAAAGGCCATCCGGGGTTGCCGGCTGCACAACTGCTTCGATTATTCCCGTTGCCCTCTCACCTCTGGTTTTCCGGTCTATGTTTATGACAGTGACCAGTTTGCCCTTGGCAGCTACCTGGATCCCTTGGTCAAGCAGGCTTTTCAGGCTACGGCGCGAGCCAATGTTTATGTTACAGAAAATGCAGACATTGCCTGCCTGTATGTGATACTAGTGGGAGAAATGCAGGAACCAGTAGCGCTGCGGCCTGCTGAACTTGAGAAGCAGTTGTATTCTCTGCCGCATTGGCGGAGAGATGGACACAACCATGTCGTCATCAATCTGTCGCGGAAGTCAGATACACAGAATTTACTATATAATGTCAGTACAGGCCGTGCCATGGTGGCCCAGTCCACTTTCTATGCTGTCCAGTACAGACCTGGCTTTGACTTGGTAGTGTCACCGCTAGTCCATGCCATGTCTGAACCCAACTTCATGGAAATCCCACCACAGGTGCCAGTTAAGCGGAAATACCTTTTCACCTTCCAGGGTGAGAAGATCGAGTCCCTGAGATCCAGCCTTCAGGAGGCCCGCTCCTTTGAAGAGGAAATGGAGGGCGATCCTCCAGCCGACTATGATGACCGGATCATTGCCACCCTGAAGGCAGTACAGGACAGCAAACTAGATCAGGTCCTGGTAGAGTTTACCTGCAAAAACCAGCCTAAACCCAGTCTGCCTACTGAGTGGGCACTGTGTGGGGAGCGGGAGGACCGCTTAGAATTACTGAAGCTTTCCACCTTTGCCCTCATCATCACCCCTGGGGACCCTCACTTGGTTATTTCATCTGGGTGTGCAACACGGCTCTTTGAAGCTCTGGAAGTCGGTGCCGTCCCAGTGGTGTTGGGGGAGCAAGTGCAGCTTCCGTACCAGGACATGCTGCAGTGGAATGAGGCAGCCCTGGTGGTGCCCAAGCCACGTGTTACTGAGGTTCATTTCCTGTTAAGGAGTCTCTCTGATAGTGACCTCCTGGCTATGAGGCGGCAAGGCCGCTTTCTCTGGGAGACTTACTTCTCCACCGCTGACAGTATTTTTAATACCGTGCTGGCTATGATTAGGACTCGCATACAGATCCCAGCTGCTCCCATCCGGGAAGAGGCAGCAGCTGAGATCCCCCATCGTTCAGGCAAGGCGGCAGGGACTGACCCCAACATGGCTGACAACGGGGACCTGGACCTGGGGCCAGTGGAAACGGAGCCACCTTATGCCTCACCCAAATACCTCCGCAACTTTACTTTGACTGTCACTGACTTTTACCGCAGCTGGAACTCTGCTCCAGGGCCTTTCCATCTTTTCCCCCATACACCCTTTGACCCTGTGTTGCCCTCAGAGGCCAAATTTTTGGGCTCAGGGACTGGATTTCGGCCTATTGGTGGTGGAGCTGGGGGTTCTGGCAAGGAGTTCCAGGCAGCACTTGGAGGCAATGTTCCACGAGAGCAGTTCACGGTAGTGATGTTGACTTATGAGCGGGAGGAAGTGCTTATGAACTCTTTAGAGAGATTGAATGGCCTCCCTTACCTGAACAAGGTAGTGGTGGTGTGGAATTCTCCTAAGCTGCCATCAGAGGACCTTCTGTGGCCTGACATTGGCGTCCCCATCATGGTAATAGAAAAAGGAGCAGTTTGTTTTACTGCATGAAATAGTATTAATATTTCTCTTGTAATCTGTTGTCCATCGTTCTTTAGTTATCTTAACTTTTAGTAGAGAGGAATATACATACACTTTTTTTTTTTTTTTTTTACCTGTACAGATTCTATTCCCCAAGAACTTTGTGCTTGCTGCTTTTTCAGGCCTTGCCTGTTGCGCTGCTACTCAATTCCTAAATCTCCTAAGGCCATCTAAAACCGAAATTGATACTGGAGCCGTGAAAGGTTTACAGAACCTCTTTGGTTACCCCATAGTCTTCTCCTGTTGATGATGGTAACAGTGATGAGAAAGTTAACATTTAGGAAGCACTTAGGATCTAGGCACTATAATTAACATTATATGACTTATATCATTATCACTGTTTCTTCACTTTATATCTGTGGGAGCTGAGGCTTAGAGAGGTTAATTAATTTGCTCAAGGTTGCAGTGAGTAATGGAGGAGCTGAGCTTTAGTATGTCTGATTCCAGAAACTGCAGTTTTAGTCACTTCCTGAAGGATTTAGGAAGAAGACCTGTGTCATTTCCCAGGACATTTTAGAAGTTATTTGGAAGACGGGATTCAGGGTTTGATATTTGGGAGTTGGACAACCAACTCCAGCTGAACCTTTTCTAGAGTGTCTTGTAGATTCTTTCTCATTTTTTACTCCATCTCTCATGGTTAGGTGCTGTATTTTACAGGAAAAACAGTAGCTAAATATATGGGATTGGGCTTTAGTTCTGAGGGCTTTGTTTATCCACCTGCTGAATTAAACCTGGCAATCTAGAAGACAGAGGGCAAGCCATCTGTCTTAAATGCGAAGCCTTAGGGCAAGTCTTAAGCAAACTGCCAACTAAAAATTACCCTGTAGTATAAGTACTTTCCAGAAAAAGGTAGCAAGGAAGGGCAAAAGGTCTGATGGGCATGCATTGCTAGAATTCCAGTTTTTAAAAAATGTATTTCATTGGGGAACTAATTCATTTGAATTATTTTCTAAGCAACAGCATGGTGTAATAACAAAAGTATGAGATTTAGAGTGATATACACCTGGGATTAAGTAGTCATTTTGTGATCTTTGATAAGTTAATTAGCTTTTTTGACCTCCGGGTTAAAGAGGAATCCAAGATAAGACAAGGAGGGTTCTAGAAAGGTGCTCAATGATTATATGATTCCTTCTTACCCCTTAATGTCAAAGGGGATGGAAGCCACTATGTATATTCTGCCTATGTTACGGACAGCTTTTACTAACTTCACTGATAAAGGCTTCTTGTGTTCTCTACGTTATTTCTCTTTGTGCCATAGCTGTTACTACTTACTTACTCCTGGACAAAGTACCTAGTAGTCTTTGCTTTAAATTTTCTTTCTTACTATTGCTACTAATCTTTTCTTGTATTTTATTATTCGATTTATAATCTGAGGCTATTCAAAGACTGTAGGGTTATAAATATTTTTGGTCCCAGAATTTGTCTTGTGTATTAAGAAAAGTTTTGTAAATAGGGAGGTTTCTATTATATTATAGACTTCTTCCCAAATAAATTGCACTTTTTTTCTTTCTCAATTTCAACTTTATGAATGTTATTGAAATTAAAAAAATAGATTTGTTCTATGAAAAGGTAGATGCTGCTCAAATAGTAGAATAATAAAGCAGCCTTTGTTTTCCATTTTTTCCTGAGTTTTCTTTGATTTTCTTAGGGATATAGAGAAGCTGGTGCCACCCGGTTAACAACGACTGAAATTCATCAGAGAACTTACCAGAGCTAATCTTTTCTTTTAACTCTGGTGGGAAATACATAGTCCTCTTTGATTACTGGGCAACCCATTGCAATAATACAATACCTAGTTGGAAGATGTCAAAGACTTTCCAAATAGGAGGCCATCTAAATAGCTTTCTTATATTAGGAATACAAAGTTTTTCTAGTTCTTTTAAAAAAGAGGAAACAAATTCAAACTGGAGAATTTCCTGCCATTCTCTAAATATTTTGACTATTTGACTTTCTGTTTAAGAGAAGCAGGTATTTTGGGCAGCAGTTGAAATCACTGACCTCTTGAGTGTAGACCCAGGTATCAGGGCTAGAGAGAGATTGGCAGCTCTCTCCCCTACAGGAAAATGGCATTATTATGATACATTTCAGAGTGGTTTTTCCACCTAGATGTAGATATAAGCTATTCATTACATTAAGGTTAATAAATCTTTATATAATAAATTTAGCACCAGAGTGGTTCCCAGGCGATCTCTCAGATTCCAGTCCTTCAGGCAGAATGATTTGAAATCAGCATATTGGCTAAATGAATCAACCCAGGAACCTCTATGTCATTTCAGAAAATGCTGAGCAATTTGTGCTTCTCTTATGCTCAGGTTCCCAACTAAACAATAGGCATAAATGCTAGATATTTGTGGGCTGTGAAATCTTTTCAGCCCTACCTATTCAGGTGGAGAAGGATTGTCTTAGGGGTACCTGATAGGACTTATATATTAAAATTACTCATTCTTTTCTAATAATTATTTACATAACAAAAAGATCTAACTTAGACTGAAGGTGATCTTTATCGCTACCATCCTTGGACACTCCTGTTCCAAGTGCTCTATGTAAAGAGAACTTCAGCTGAAATGGGAGAGTGGCTGGGCAAGTAGACAGGACTTGCAGGGAGATGGGAGCAGTCCCATGAGTTGAAGCGGGTCTATCTGAGTGGCGTAGGACTATTGAACACACATGGTGATGGTTAGTGTTTGCTCTCTCCCAGGTGCTTGCACGTTTTGTAAACACTTTGGTTCCTTAGCTCCTGGAGCATGACAGCAAAGACAGCTAATGGAAGTCAAATAGAGAGTATTATTATGACAAAGGACTTGAGATCTAGTCTTTTGAAAAACTTTCTACTAGCTTGGGGACCACCACTTGGTACCTTAAAGAGGTTCCACTGTTTCCAGACCTCCATTGTTCCTGAGGCTATGTTGATGGTTTCCAAATTTTTGTTTTCCTGTATGTAGTATGTAGTTTTCTCTGGCTGCTTTCAAGACTTTTTCTTTATATTTGTTTTTCAGCAGTTTGTGATGTGCCTCAGCATGGTTTTCTTTGATTTTTATTCTGGAAAATATTGATTTTTTGTTTTAGCGGGCAGTTAATTTTGTTGGACTCGACCTGAAAAGTTCTGTCTCTTGTGTGGCAGCTCACATGTTAGTCGAGTTCCTTTGTACTTAGCTGCCTTGCTCACAGGCTGTGCCAAGCACGCATGGTGCGCCAGAGACCAGGCGGTTTAGACTCAGAACTTCGAGCTCCCCTCTCTGGCTTCTCCTTTCTGGAGTTTCATCCTTTCTTTCCAGTGGCCGTGGTTGCCCCACACACTTGCCTCTTATTCTTCAGGCCAGAAAGACAACTGTCCTTCACGGTGCCGACTCTGGCCTGCTCTCAGGGTAAAAGCAACAACTCCCCATATCAGTAATGTCCTCCTGCTAAATTTCAGCACCCTCCGTAATTTGCCTTCTTACTTTGCTTCTTTAGTGCCTTCAGGAAATTGCTTTTTGCTTTTTTGGTATTTTTGTCCAGAGTTTATAGTTGTTGTCCACAGGAAGATTGAGTCTGGTAGGAGCTTACTCCCTTCCAGAAGCAGAAACACTGAATAATCCCTTTCTGATCCACAGTCCCACCAAAAATTTTGGTTTGAGTTACTGCTTTATTCTGATCAGTTTACACGTTGTCCTTACTCTGCTTTATAGTAAGTAGGGTAGCCTTGTTAGAGCATTTTGTGGAAACGAGACTCTCAAAATCTGTCCTTTTGGAGTTTTAAAACGTGGGCTGTCATGAAAGGGACATCTTTCAGCTATTAACAGCGTAGCCTGGCCCACTCAAAACATTGCTTATCTTCGCACTGTGTGCACTGATTCCTAAGACAGTCTTTTGGCAGCCAGCCCTGAGTCATAGTTTTTCATTGTCTTCTTCATAAAGGGCACAGATGATTTATACAGGATGCCTTGGAAGGGCTCTTTGAAGAGGTGACATTTGAGCAGAAGCTTGAATGAAGTGAGAGGATGGGCCATGTGAATTCTGGAGGAATATATGGGAATGGCAAGCGCAAGGAGCAGTACCCAGAGCATCTGGGGTGGTGTGATTGAGGGGAAGTTTGAAAGGAGGTTGGAGAAGGTGGCAGGGCCGCGCGTGCAGGAGTGCACAGGCCGTGGTAAGGAGTCCGGATCTTGTCCTATATGTGTGAGGATGCTGTGGGATGGTGTTGAGCTGGGGAGGCACATGATTTTTATGGGACGCTGGGGGAAACAACAGGAGCAGTTAAAAGACTTGCAGTAGCCTACGTGAGGGGCAATGGCAGCCTGGACCGGAGTGGTGGGGTGTAGGTGGAGACAGCAAGTTCAGAGATGAGCAAGTCACATCCTTGGCGACTCCAAGGTCTCTGGAAGTGGTAAGGCCAGAACGTGCTATTTTTTCCAAATGAAAACTATAGAGATGATATTATTTTTCACTGCCATTTTCCCTCCCTCCCAGCCCTTGATACTCAAATTGAACGAGAGTTCTATGTTTTGGGAACTTAAATATCATGCCAGGGGAGTTATTTCCACCTTATTTCCCCCACAGTCTAGTAGGGAAAGGAGAGAGGACTGCTCAGGAAACGCCTCGGCAGTGCACTGGCCGCATGGCTAACTTTCTGGCTTGGGACTCCGCCTCTCAGGCTGCTGAAAGCCTTTACTTGTGGCTAGACCTCAGGCAGACGGGAGATCATTCTCCAGCTCACTCCTCAGAAAGTGGATAAGCTGTATTTCTTATCTGTGCCCACTCTACTTTTAAAAATATCCCTTGAGCGAATCAGATGGTAATTTCCTAAAATTGTGATTTCTAGATGAAGCTAACAGGAAAGACCTTGTCCAACTTCCCCAGGTGCAAGACTGTTCAAAGTCTAGTCAGCTTCACTAGGTAATTGGTGTATCTGAGTAGCTTATTTTTTTTCCTTTGACAACAGTGTACTTAATAACTTGGTGGCTATAGCTATGGCTTTCTCTTTTTCTGTTTGAGAATGGGCTGCATGGCTTCAAAGGACAATCATATAAAACAAAGCTACCAGAAATCAGAAATGAATAGCAAGAATTACAGAAGTTTAAAGGAATTACTGAAAAGTCATGTAGTAGAAATGACTTACTAATTACTGCAAATCGATTCTTTAGGTAATGTTTCCCCTTACTAATTCAGAGTAAGGAATCTGAGACTGTGAAAATTTTATTGCTTCCTGTCACTCGACTTATTAATACCTAAATTAGAACTAGGTTTCAGTACATCTGACTGTAGTTAAGTACATATTTTTTCTTTTTTTACCAAGACTAAATTTCTTAGAAAGGTACAAACTTGTTTATTCAATAAATAAATATGTATATAAATACATAAAATGTATAAAAATTAAAGTAAATGTATAAAATATAGAACATATGTAAAATGTATGATAATTAAAATAGGAAGAAGTTGTGCTCATGTTATAGTAATTGCTAACAATTTTTGAGCATTTTCTATGTCCCTACGTACTGTGTATGGTCCTTATGTGCATTCTGTCATTTGATGTTGAAGCTCTAACCTATGCTGTTTTACCTGCAATTCACAGGGATTGCTGGCAACCTTTTCTCTTACAAATTAAAACAGACTTGTCTCAGCTAAGACATATACTATTTTTTTGTACTGCATTAGACCTGTATTTAAAGTTATAAATGGAAAAACAATTCACTATGTTACCTTTTTACTTACTCCTTTTCCTTCCTTTATATTTTCTTGCTTTCTGCTCCCACCACTTGATATTTATTGAATGAATGAGTCCCTTGAATTATCAAGAAGTTTTTGTTTGTTTGTTTAAGAGAGGGGAAGAACTAGGCATGGGGGCTCATACCTGTAATCCAGCACTCTGGAGGGCTGAGGTGGGAGGATCGCTTAGGTCAGGAGTTTTCGAGACCAGCCTGGGCAACATAGTGACATCCTGTCTCTACAAAACATTAAAAAAATTAGCTGGGCACAGTGGTACTTGTCTGTAGTCCCAACTACTCGGGGAGGCTGAGGTAGGAGGATCGCTTGAGCCCAGGAGTTCGAATCTGCAGTGAGCTACGATGACGCCACTGCTCTCTAGCCTGGGTGATGGGGGGAGACCAAGCATCATGGCTCGTGCCTGTAATCACAGCACTTTTGGAGGCTTTGCCAGGAGAGTCTCTTGAGGTCAGGAGTTTGAGACTATCGTGGGCAACAGAGCAAGACCCCATCTCTACAAAACAATTGAGACGGGGGCTTGCTCTGTCACCCAGGCAGAGTGCAGCGGCACAATCATAGCTCATTGCAGCCTGGAACTCCTGGGCTTAAGCAATCCTCCTATCTCAACCTCCCTAGGAGCTGGGACTACCCACACATGCCACCACGCCCAGCTAACTTTAAAAAATTTTTTTAGGGATGAAGTCTCACCATGTTGCCCAGGCTGGTCTCGAACTCCTGGCTTCAAGCAATCCCCCCGCCTCAGCCTAATAATCAAGAAGTTTTAATGCTCCTTTTTCCATTGTCCTCTCTCTGTTGCTCACCTCTCCACCTACTCCCTTCAAGCTGTTACCTGGGTCCTCACAAGTTGGATGTATGTGACTGTATGCCTCTTCCTGTACCTCATCTTCTTGATCCCTGAGCCCTACAGTGAGTGGGTTACTTTTCCAGGTTAGAGGAAGAGGATGATGGAGAACTTAAGTCAGTTGCTATCTACCTTTCTTGCCTTTGTGATGGCTTGACAGGAGTCAGATACTGGTTTGCTGCAGAAATGTATCGTGCATGTGTACGTATTGCTGGAGGCCAGATATTATTGGGCCTGGCTGGGCCAAATGTAATTTCAAGGAGAAAAAGAACGTTTTTCAGTGTATTAAAATCACTGAATTTCTTAGATCAGGGCAGGGTTCTAAGCCATGATCGTTGTCCTGCTCATTGTGACGAGAGAAGGTCAAGGCTTCCAGAATGATGTTCAGAAGAGCTGGCGAGGTGTCATCAGGGATCACAGTGAGTGTTGCTCCTGGCTTGATTGTTGTAGGGTGATGGATTTTTTGCTGTGGAAAACTACACTAAATACTGAGGTTTCTTAATTCTTCTCTAGTTATTTTTAACATTATTGATATTGAGTGCTTACCTATAATTTTGGTCTGTAAACTTCATAAGTCTTTATTCCATATTCTGAAAATAGAATGGCAGGGCTAAATGATGTCCTATTTCCTACTGATTCATTCATTCATTTACAAAATATCTGTTGAACATCTGCTGTGTGCCAGGCACTGTGCTGTATTCACTTTGGTTAACATCTTACCAGTAATTAAAGCAATAATTTGAAAGTCAGTCTTCTTTTCACAAGTTACTAAGGTATTAAGGCGTCGAATAGCTGTATGCTATGGTAACATGAAGAAATAGCCAGTGTTGTTGGGGTTGGGGCGGGAGTATTGCTTTAGTTTGAAAAAAACATCATCAACAAAAACGAGAACCTTTCCTAAACATGACATACTACCTGTGGTTGACTTGTTTCTTTTCTGTTCCATCTGCCTTTTCTCAAACTCCTGGTGGCTGATGCTGATCTGTCTGTCTGCATTTAGAAATATTTGAGTCTTTTTGTCCTTCTGGTTTTGGTGTCAGGATGGATAACGGTGGTTTGCTGAGCTTTTGTCTAGCCATTAAGCACTGTTGCTTTGAGGCAAAACTTTTAGAAGAAAACTTTCATTCCCCCACCCCCTTGATTTTAGTATGTATTTGCAAAGTTTGTGAGGGCAGAAATATCTTTGTGGTTAAGGGGATTGACCTTAGGTAACAAACTGTAGTTATTCTTCCAAATACTGTTTGCTTTACTGGCTTCTGGAGGTTGACTCTAAATCAGATATCTCAGCAGTGGCACCAGTGACATTTTGGGCCAGATAATTCTTTGTTGTGGGGGCTGTCCTGTGCATCGTAGGATTTGGCAGCATCTCTGGTCTCTGCGCACTAGATGCCAGTCACTCACCCTTTCCACCACACCCCAGTTGTGGCAACCAAAAATGTCTCCAGACATTGCCAAATGTTCCTTAGGGGGCAATACCACTCCTAGCTGATAACCACTGCTCTAAATTCTTTTTAAAAATTAATCAAACAATTAATTTTTTGTAGAGATGGGGTCTCGCTGTGTTGCCCAGGCTGGTCTCGAACTCCTGGCTTTAAGCGATCCTCCCGCCTCAGCCTCCCGAAGTGCTGGGATTACAGATTTCAGCCATCGTGCCCAGCTATGCTCTAAATTCTTAAAGCAGATTTATTGACTACAGTTGTGTGTCAGCTAATCACAAATAAACTGTAATTCTTGATGTTGTGTTTCTGTGAATCCTTAAAAACTTTTCTTTTATTCTGATTGCTGTTCTGATTGTTAAAATGCAGTTCCCTATACCTGAATATCTGCTGTCACCCAGCCCAGAGGACTTGTGCCAGGATGAGCAGAGGTGGTAGGTGTGTTGCGTTCCTGGAATTCATAGTAGTAGTTATCTTTTTGCTGCTTGATATCCAAGTAATGGACTTTAATAAACTTACTCAAAAACTGGTTGTGAAATCTAGGCGAAAACACGTTTGATATTAGCCCACCAGCTCTGTGACCCTGCCTAAGTCTTCTAAAGCACAGGTAGGTTCTCTTGATTTGGTTCAGTTTGTAAATTGGACAAATAATTTATGCTTTATGTATCAAATCATGATCATTTTAATTTTTCTTATTTCTCATTTTTAGATTTAGAGTTAGGTTGTTTATAGGATTGCCAAGTTTCGCTGATAAATAACTTCAGTTTTTGCAGACAACATGGTGCTGTTTTGATTTAGTAGAGAGGTGGCTTTTACGTTCTCACATCTAGTAAGTTGAGGAATTTGAACTTGAACCTTAGCTTTTCTGATTTACCTCCAAAGCCATGCTTTTCCCTTCTGTTCCAGTGCTTCTCAAAATTTAATGTGTGTAGGAATCATCTGGGGATCCTATTAAAATGCAGATTCTGACTCAGTGAGCTGGGGTGATGTGTCCATGCTGCTGGTCTTTGGGTCACACTTTGAGTACTAAGGCTCTGTGCTATGTTCGTGGTTTACTAATTTTGCTGTAAATAGTCCTCCTGGAGATTAGCCTACAAAATTGATACTTTACAAGTAAATATTCAGGAATTGAACTTTTCAATTATTTTTTCTTCATCTTAAGCTATGTGTACTCACGACTAGATTTTAAGCTGTGCATATTCACTGCTGGAGTTGAGGAGGAGCTTTGTTCAGCTGCATGTCAGGATTACAGTTCTTTAGTAAGTGAATGCTGGGAACGTTAGGAAAGCGAAATGAATGATCTGGGGGACTTTGTTGGGGGAGTTTGAACAGCTATCGTATTCCATCATTTCTAAAGTGGACCTTATTTTACATTTTAACATCTCTGAAATTGGGACATACCTTACAATAGATGGCATTTTACTAATGCCAAGCTTGCCATTTGGTTCCTGCCACTTCTGGCCACGCTGCTGCTCCACGGGGAGCAGAGCCCGGCAGCTGCTGAGGTGAGTACTTGGCATCTTCCCTCCTTGCCACTCTCTTTTTCCTGCCCCAGGTCTCGGCTCCTTTGTTCTGTCACTGCTGAATCTGCTTAGGAGACCCTAGGCTACACACTTGGATTTTTATACGGGTCAAACATGCTGCAGGGCTAGATGGTTTCTATGTCTGTTGCTTGGCTCTGACATCTGTTACCTGTAGTAAGTAGCATATTTGTTACAGATCCTTCCTTACCTTGAGTTAGGCCAGAACTCCTCTGGGGCTGAGGCAAAGTCTTAAAAAAGCTCTGTAGAAAAGTAAACATTCCAAATGATCAGCTATTTCACATCCTTTCTTAATTGGCAGCATTTTTTCCTCTTAATGGTACATAAATTAATAGTGCATTTTCCATGGTGGCTTTGGTTTGAAGAAGTTTATAAAGTTAATTTAAGTTTATAGCTGGGCGTGGTGGCTCACGCCTGTAATCTCAACCCTTTGGGAGGTTGAGGTGGGAGGATTGCTTGGGGCCAGGAATTTGAGATGAGCCTGGACAACATAGTGAGACCCTGTCTCTACAAAAATATTAAAAAATTAGCTGGGTGTGGTGGCACATGTCTGTAGTCCTAGCTACTCAGGAGGCTGAGGCAGGAAGACTGCTTGAGCCCAGGAGTTTGAGGCTGCAATGAACTGTGATTGTGCCACAGCACTGCAGCCTGGGTGACAGAGGAAGACCTTGTCTCTAAAAAAAGAAAAAAATAAAGTTAACATAAGTTTGGCAGAAAAAGGACTGAATTTAGAGTCAGAAGGTACAGGTTAGAGTTGTGGCTCTTATAGCTTGCCAGTTGTATGATGTCACTCTGGGCCTTGGTTTGTCCATGTATAAAGTGAGAGTTGCTCCATATGGTCTCCAGGGCCCTTCTAGCTCTGAATTAATCAGATTCCAAGTGTGCTAGAATGAATTAACTGAAGTATGAGGACTTTACTTTAAGATCATAGAAGACATTCTTTCTGACAAGGAGGGTGTGACAATAGTTATCTGAGCTGAGTGTCAAGGGGGAGAATGAAAGAAAAGGTATTTAAGCTGAGAAGACAATGCTCGTGAGGTCATGGAGTGTCTTTGAAACATTCTTAAACTTTACGAGCTCGGATCCAATCTGTTCATCACGCAGGGGGAGATTAGCCTCAGTACAGGTAAAACGGTCTGTGGAAAGTGAGGTGCCCCTTCCTGGCTTTCTGAAAGGATTATTCTTTATGAGGCTTTCTTTGTTTTTGAGAATAAAATGATGGTTCCTCATTAGTTGGACTAATTGGATAAAGATAGTATAAAAATAAAATGAGCTATCAAAGTACTGACTGTGGTCATCATTTATTTTAGTATTAGGTGGCAAGGTGAGTAACAAAGCTACTCACCTACATTATAGGTAAACTGTTTATCTGAGATGGTTTAAGTAAAAATTTTTTTTGTTAAAATGTAGATGTACTGTTGGAGGCACTAATCTTTGTTTTATGAAGAAAATACTGCTTTGTGTATATGAATTGTTTTGGATAGATGTTCTTTGAATTGGGATTTGATAGACACAGAACTATTTTACTGAATAGATTATACCTTGAAAAGAAAGAAAGGCTTGTGCATGTGTAGGTGGCATTGTAGGTAGGAATTGCAAAGGTGAAGGAAGTAATGTCAACAGGATGGGCTGTGCTTTTTTTTTTTTTTTGGTTTATATCCCAAAAACGGTCTTAAAATTGGGTGTCAGAAAATAACATAGACTCGAGATATCCGGGTTTGGTTTTAAAATTTGTGAGCATGCTGGGGGATTCCAGAGCTGGGAATTGGAATCTTAGTTCTACTCTGCCACCTTGTGTTCTCTTGGGAAAGTTATTTTTTAATTTCCCTAGACTGTTTATTACATATGTAAAATAATCCTCAGCTTTAGCTTGTTTCACAAGAAAATTAGTTAACAAAGGAATAAAGCTTAAATGTGAAATGCTTATACATTTATTGAATTAGGAGGCAGTTTTTATTCCTGAAAGGCATAATATGCTCGATTTTCCAAGTGGTGAGTAGTCAGGCAAAATGATTCAGTAAATTTAGCCACAGTCTCCTTTGACCTAAAGGCAGTTTTGGTTTTGCCTTCTATAATGCAGCATTGATTTTTAGTGCTTTTTCTTCCTCCTTACAGGTGGTTCGTACTGAGAAGAACAGTTTGAACAATCGATTCTTGCCCTGGAATGAAATCGAGACAGAGGCCATCCTGTCTATCGATGACGATGCTCACCTCCGCCATGATGAAATCATGTTTGGGTTTCGGTGAGGGATTGATTTTTAATCAAGAAACGCTTTAGTTTGCAAGCGACAGAAAACCAAATCAAACGTGGATTAGGCAGCAAAATGAATTTCTTGGCTAATGGTAACTGAGAAACCCTTAGAGGTAGTGAGGGCTGATGTAGGACATGGCCGGATCCAGGGTCTTAGTTGGCATTGGAGGATCCCACCTCTCTCTGCCTCTAGGTTCTGCTCGGCTCTTGGGTAGGCTTTTCCTTGGTGGTCAGGGAGATGGAATTCTTTGATTGGCTAAACTGGGGTGTCACTATGTTGCCCAGGCTGGTCTTGAACTCCTGGCCTCAAGCGATCTTCCTGCCTTGGCCTCCCAAAGTGCTGGGATTACAGGTGGGAGCCACCACTCCTGGCCCCCTAATATATTATTGAAGCAAGTCTGTTGATAGCTGTCATTTAAAAAAAATTCTGCTAAACTGAGGTATATTTCCCTTTTTTTTTTTTTTTTTATGAAGGGGGGCAGTGAGGAGGAGGGTTCAATTTCCTTTTTTTTTTTTGTTTTTGAGACAGAGTCTTACTCTACTGCCCTGGCTAGAGTGCAGTGGCGTCACCATAACTCACAGCAACCGCAAACTCCTAGGAAAAAGCGATCCTTCTGCCTCAGCCTCCCGAGTAGCTGGGACTACAGGCACGCGCCATGATGCCCAGCTAATTTTTCTATTTTTAGTAGAGATGGGGTCTCGCTCTTGCTCAGGCTGGTTTCAAACTCCTGGCCTCAAGCAATCCTCCTGCCTCAGCCTCCCAGAGTGCTAGGATTACAGGTGTGAGCCATCGTGCCCAGCCGAGGTATATTCCTTTATGCATAATAATAAATAGTTGGCTCTCACCACTTGTTTTGCTGAAAGGAAGAAAGAAACCCTGCAGTGACTCCAGGAATGGTCTTTGCTGTTGAGGTATTATTGTTGATGGTGGCAAGAGGGGCTGTATTTCTGCCCCAGCGTGACACAGTTAGTGCGTGCTGGAGGACTGGGAGCTCTGAACAGAGTCATGGGTGTTAACAGGAGGGTGGCCAATTGCCCCAGATCCCAGGAGTGATTTCCATAAGAAGCCCAGCTTTGATGAGTTTGAAGCTAAGGTAGCTGACATTTGTATCTTCTGTGGCCCTCGATGTAGGAAGACTTTTGACCTTTTCCTTGTCATTTCCCAGCAGATTCCCAGGTGGTGAGAGAATAACAGGAAACCTTTTCATGTGTCTCTTACAAATGATTTGAATTTGAGGTTTAGCCTCTGGTGATGGAGCTGGTGGATATCTCTGGCTGTGGTCCTAACCTTTTCTCACCCTGGCTCTTTTCTCATCTGTTTGGGCATCCTTTGGTCTACAAGCTTTCTCTGAATAATCGCCCCAATTTGCTTATTTCACCTTAATGGGAATGTAAACAGAGTTAAGTTCAAAGGAAGGGGTAAGTGTAAGAATTTTTCCCTGTGGCAAAAGATAGATCTTGACTAATTCAACTTCCATGGTCGAGAGAGAGCGACATCCTTGTGGGATAGATGACAAAGGGGGCGGAGAGGACCGAAGGTGCGTCCGCACAGAAAGCGGTGCACGAGTGGTCACGGCAGTGCTATGACCCTAGTCGAGGTGACGGATATGGTGTGGTTCTACGTGCGTGAGGCCCCTAGGGCGGTTAAATTCGTAGAGACAGGAAGGAGAAGGGGGTTGCTGGGCTTTGGGGCAGGCGGGAGTGGGGAATGAGTGTCTGATGGGCACAGAGCTTCAGCTTGGAATATGGAAAAGTTCTGGAGATGGAGGTTGGTGTTGGTCATACAACAGTGTGAATGTACTTAATGCCACTGAATTGTACACTTAAAAATGATTAAGATGGTCAAGTTTCATGTATATTTTGCCACAATTAAAATCAGTTGTCTAAAAGAAAAAAGCCCACCCAGAAGGCTGTTATATTGTGACAGAAGTTGTGGTTTCTCATCTGTGGGGCTACATTAGATGATTTGAAACTTATGAGGAGAGCAACTCTTTTGAAATGAAATCTTTTATGTTTTAGGAATTGAAGTTCCACGTGACAGGGGACTTTCTCAGGCAGTTTAAATCTCCTGAAGCCCCTCTATGGGCCTGCCGGGATCTGTGGAGCTTAAGTGCTTTCAGCTCTGCAATTTTAACCTGTGAAACTGGGGACTGATTTTATTTGTTACACCT
This sequence comes from Daubentonia madagascariensis, assembly GCA_023783475.1. NCBI lineage: Eukaryota > Metazoa > Chordata > Mammalia > Primates > Daubentoniidae > Daubentonia > Daubentonia madagascariensis. Next base: position 2,204,749 of record JAKFHU010000353.1, on the reverse strand, counting down.
TACCTATAAATTTGGAGATATGTAAATGTTTTTATTGAAACATTGACTTCTCAATTTATTTCTTGCATTTAATGAAACTTTTTGTTTGTATGGTTCAGTAGATCACTTCTCCCAATTCAGGTTTCTCCTCCCTCAGCCCTGCTCAAATTAGGAATTAGGATTTTACTCCAGGCAGTAGTCTTCTGTGGTTAAACTAGTGGTTTCTGAACTTTTTAAAATTATGTACTCTCTCAATAAAGAAAAGTTAAGCATGCAATATACATAAATTATATACATCTCCTATTGAACTAATACATCATGCTCATTAAAAACAAAACTTTTTTTTTAGAAATTAAATAAAATTATTCTGAAATAAAAAAGAAAAAGAAAACAAGATCACCCTTGCTAGCCAGACCTCCTCTTCTCCCCCTCCCATAAAAAAATTAAATAAAATTAAAAACAGAAATAGAAATTGATATCATCTGTCTGCTTGTTAGCAGATTACTGTACATACCCCATTCTGAAACCCCTTCCCATGTTATTTCAGCATATTCTTTCTGGAAGGGCTGGGGAGATGCTGACTGCCAGAAGCTAGAGGGGCAGTAAGCTTATCAAAAAAGCTGCATGTGGCACTGTTTATTTGATTTTATCCTATTTGGTTTGTGAATGATTTTATTTCTTTTTTTTTAAAAGGAAAAAAGAAGTAAAAGCCTAAGGGGCCAGAGCCTGCAAAATAGAGGCAGTAATTTTAAACATTTCTGATGATCTTAGAGTTATGTATTTAGGTGTGTGCGTGTACTTCTGTGTTTCGAGGGTGTGGAGAGAAGCACGGGACCGCATTGTGGGCTTCCCTGGCCGTTACCACGCATGGGATCCTCCTCATCAGTCCTGGCTGTACAACTCCAACTACTCTTGTGAGCTGTCCATGGTGCTGACGGGTGCTGCCTTCTTTCACAAGGTAAGAAGAGGCTGATGAGAATGGCATTAAGGCGGGAGGGTCACTCAAGGCCAGGAGTTTGAGACCAGCCTGGGCAACACAGTGAGACCCTGTCTCTACAAAAAATAGAAAAATTAGCTAGGCGTGGTGGCCGCACACCTGTAGACCCTGAGCCAGGAGGATCACTTGAACTTGAGTTTGAGGTTGCAGTGGGCTGTGATCACACCATTGCATTCTAGCCTGGGTGACAGCTAGAGACTTTTTCTCAAAAAAAAAAAAAAAAGATTTTTTAAACAGGTTGGAAGAGTTTTTCTATGTTTTTAAAATGTGCAGATATGCAAGTTTATCAGATTAACATGCATCATTTTTGGCAACAAAACCACATACTGGTGGAAATACCTCTAAACATTTGTTCTTATAAAGCTTTCTGCATAGTTTTTTTTTAAAGGCAGTTCTTTCTTACTGTTAAAATGTTACCTTTTCCTTGAAGACATGAAGTGCATTTAATTAATAAATATATTCTCATCAGCATACTGTGACAGGCGCTGGCCATTTAAAGGGCCAACAAATTTGAATTACCAGTCTTTTTGTAAAAAAAAAAAAAATAATAATAATTCATCTTTTAAGCTCATCAACTCTTAAGTACTTTGCTACGAGATAACTGGCAAATTACTGTGGGCTACAAAAAATTTATGATCATTAATTATTTCACTATATAGATTGTACTATTTAAGGTAATAAAATATGTAAATCAGTTTAACTGGGCACCTCACCTGTTCATTTGTTTGTCACTAGCAAATTACAATGCATTGCAGTTAACATGTGCCCTGTTTTGTAGTATTTGGTGATTTCAGTGGTATAAAATATTCTTACCTTGGCTGATTTCAAGCTATCAACATGAGTCACTGACATGGATTTGGGAAGAGATGCGCAGTTGGGCACCATTATATAGTATTTTCACCATAGACACAATGGACGTAAATAACCTCAAGATAACAGTAAAATGTAATAGGTAATAGTAAAATACAATAAATTAAGAAGTGATGAGTTTTAGGTATTTATTGCTTGGATTTTTAATATAATTTATTTAATTTCAAGTTTATGTAATTACATCTTTAATGGTGGCTGTGTTTAACAACAAGCTCACAAAATTCCTGCAAATGTAGCCTTCAGCGTTCACTGGCAGGTGAGTGGCTTCAGCACACCACTTCGTGGGTGTCGTGAGACAGTTGGAGCGCTCTGGCTTTTCCTCTGAGTGAGACGGGAGGCGTTGGAGGCTTTGGGGTAAAGGAGTGACATGTTCACTTGGCTCGAGCTTTAACGTGATCCCCTGCAGTGCTGAGACTAGAACATAGGGAAGAACATATGGCAGCAGGGAGACTGTTTAAGAGGTGATTTGAAGAATCCAGGGGAGAGATGAGGCGGTTTGGAGCAGGGAGTAGCCGGGGCGGTGGGGGAGGCGACCAGGTTGAAGCCTCTATAAGTGAGGCCGTGAGGGGTGTGTCCTGAGCCTGTGATTTACTGAGGTCTGAAGAGATAACCAGGCTTTTCCCCACTTACCTTTTTTCTGCCATTGTCAGAGAGAGAACATTGTTCAGCTGAACCAGTGTCGGACCTAGTTTGACAAATCTTTATATTGATTCCAAAGTCTCTGAGGTACCAAGGAGATTACATGAAGTTCTGTTTCTCAAAGGGCGTGACAATGGCAGTTTGAATGGGATAATTCTTCATTGCGCAAGGTCTGCATAAAGGATGTTTAGCATGCCTGGCTCCAACTCTTTAAATTCCAGTAGTACTTGCCAATTAGTGCCACACCCCAGACACGCCCACACACTTCCAAACAGCCCCTAGATCCATGCATATTTTTGCTGAAAGCCAACACACGGTGGCCTCTGACAGAGTATGTGATTCTTTTTCTTCCCTTGACAGTATTATGCCTACCTGTATTCTTACGTGATGCCCCAGGCCATCCGAGATATGGTGGATGAATACATCAACTGTGAGGACATCGCCATGAACTTCCTCGTCTCCCACATCACTCGGAAACCCCCCATCAAGGTGAGATCCCGCTACTAAGGGGCTGTGGACGCATGCATATTTAATTCGCTTGTTTTGCAGTAGCGCAGTCCGTAACTGCGCCACCCTTTGGAGTCCTCATTTGTAAAATGGGGATAACGATACCACCTGCCTCACCGTAGACTTGGTAGGTTAAGTGAGTTGTTAACACAGAGTCCCTTCGCTCCCAGGGCCAGCGGGTAGAACTCAGGGGGTATAAAACTTGGGTAGGGAAGATGTTGCATCTTTGTTTTTATTAATCTCTGACTGGAATTCAGCATTTTCTTCAATTATGAAACAGGCTACAATTCATAAGAGTATTAGCAGTAACTGTGACTTGTCACCAATGGAAATCACAGATATTTTCATATCACATTACATTTGTTGTAGTATCTCTTTACATATTTGTTACATTTGTTATAATATCTCTTAAATTTGTTATAATACCTGGGAAGAGTATTGTTTCTGTTTGTCACTGCTTTAAAATCATGGTAGTTATCACACTTCTTGTAGATCATGTTATTTAATGCATTAATAAAAGGGCTTGTATATTACTGTATTTTGGTATAACTTGTCTGCTTTGTAATCCCATGTATTTTAGTTTATGTTTCTAAAAACATTGTTCTGAGGAGCCTACAGCTTTCATCAGATTGCAAAACAGGTTGGCAGGGGGTTGTCCATCCAATAAAATATTCAAGAATTTCTGAGTTAATATATGTAAAGCTCTAAGAATAGTGCCTGGCACATAAGTAAGTGCTATATAAATTATTTGCTCAGAAACAAAAGTATCCTCAGAATTCTAGAAATTGTTGTTCTATTTTTGTCTTTGAACTGCTGATTAGGTTTAGGCCAGAATAAATCAATTTTATACTCAAGCAGTACCATCACCCTTCCTGTCATCATTGCAGGCTGAGGCAACAAGTTCAAGTGTCCTGGTAAGGGCTAGGAGAGGGTCAGTCCTTACAGAAGAAGATGTTATTAGGCCTGGCAACAAATAATACTACAGGATCTGTCACTTCAAATGGATAATACTTATAACTGTGATCTGTGTTTGCCATGGATTTATACTGATGTCCTTAGAAAGGTCAACAAACTAGTTAAGGTCTTATTTTCATTATTATCAAAAAGGCATATTACTTAATTTTATAATTGAATAGGATTACCTTCATGGGTGTCATATTGCCGTGGGTAAATAATTCATTCTTCTATTTTGAAGATAAATTCTAGACTAAGTATCCACCAGCATGTACTAATAACAGTAATCAAATCACATATTTAGAAGCTGGGTGCAGTGGTGCACACCCATATGTAGTCCCAGCTACTTACGAGGCTGAGGCAGGAGGATCATTTTAGTCCAGGAGTTTGAGACCAGTCAGGGCAACATAGCAAGACCTGTATGTTTAAAAAAAAAAAAAAAATCATATCTTTCGTGGTAAGCAGAGTGGTAACCAGAGGACATTGGTTCCATGCAACAAAGCATAACAAAGATAGAAAGATAGAGAGGAATACATGTGGGGGCCTTATGCACCCATTTGTACTCGATCAAACCTTTCCCCAAGTATGGCCTAGGATTAGAATACAATCCTGATTACCCATAGTTTCTTCTATTGCCGAGACTTCTGCTAAAGCCTCACAAAAGAATAATAATTAGCAAAATAATGTATCAGATTGTTTATTTTCATAAAAACTGAATGATAATAGTCAGAACTATTTACATAAAAATAGTGTCTTCCAGGTACAGTGGTAGGTCTAATATTAAACAGTGAAAAGCACACTTCTTTGTAAACTTTGAGGTAGGGAGGCAAAGTTCTTAGAAATAAATTAACGACTGATGCAATTTTCTATTCTTTATATATCCTTTCTTACGTGGCCAGGGACTGGACTTCAGTCAAGACGTATGCTTCTATTTATGCCTCCCAAGTGGATCAGAAGACATTACCCATGAAAGTTTAAAGTATCTGAGTGATCAGGTGCCTAATAATAGCATCAGTCACCTGAGTCCTGACAGACATGATGAATTTTTCATCTTCATTGAAATGTGTTTATCTACCATGTTACTAGGCTAGGGTTGCATTCGCTAAACCATCTGTTCAGTGTAGACAGTAAGATGGAAATAATTTGGACATAGATACATGATTCTTACCAAGTAAAAACTTCAAAACTAAGTATTCTCTATGAATTTTCTCAATCTAACTGGAATATAAGAATAATTCAATTCAAGATTGGGATAACTTTTTAAAATCAAAGGCTCAAATTAAGAATGTTTTCAAATTCTGAGTCTAATTATTTATTATTTATTCATAGTATAGAACCAGGCATATGTGATATTTTATGTTAAAAAAAATAGTGACTTTCTTTTGCTTTAAATACCTCAAATTTTTACTGTCAAACTGTTCTCTTGCTTGTTTGAATTAGGAAGGTTTGACTGCTTTGTGTGATTATTAGTGTTCTTTCAGTAATGTTAACATCTTAATATTGAGTAAAGAACAGGGATTTAATGTCATGTTACGGCTTTGAATAATGTACTGTTTTGCAAGGAGGAGAAAGATCTAGGATGTAAATAGGCTTTATTCAGAATAAAGGATTAAAAACTCACCTGGAAAGCTCTGAGAAGGTAGGTGGCCAGGAGACACAGGGAAGCAGAGAGGGAAATGTAAGTGGACCTCTTAGTTCTCTGGGGTAATACAGGTTCTTAGCATCTATTAAATATTTTCTTTCCTGTTAATAAGCATAAAACTAATATTTTTCTTAGTCAGATTGAGTTACCTGGAATTGTCCCAGGTAAAATATCTACAGTATGGGTTAAGTAATGTTCAAACTTCAATTTATGTTATGGTTGTTACTTCTTTTGGATTTCCTTTTTGTATGTTTTATTATATAACAGAGTTCTATATATAGATTTATAAATACATTGGGGATGTAGTCTCAAAATTTTTTTATTAATGAGTTACATAATTAAAAACATTTGGAAAACACTGTTTCAGTGAAAACAACAGTTACTAATATAAAATAACTTTTTGTGTCAAATGGAGTAATTATAGCAACAAATGGAGTAATTAAAGCAACAAATTACTGCAAAAAAGAACAAATAGATTTGAAAGACTTAAATAGAACTACTAAAAATGAAAATTATAGTTATTAAAATCTCCGAATGGGATAGAAAGATCAGACGTAGCTCAGAAGAAAATTAATGAACTGGAATAAATTTAAAGGAATTTCTGAGAAAGCATTGCAGAGATATAAAGAGATGGAAAATGAGAGAGGTTGAGACATGCAGGAGGATATAACAAGCACGTCCAACATGGAACCAGTAAGAGTGCAGCAAGGCAGAATGAAATGAGAGAGGGCCAACACTGAAAAATATAATTTGAGAATTTTCCCCAATTGATTAAAAACATGAATACTACAGCAAACATTATACTTACTGATGAAACTTTAGAAGATTCCTATTCAAACCAGTAATAAGACAAGGTTACCCAGCGAAGGAATGGAGGTAGCAGATTAATACTCATGGCTGGGGCCATCAGGATATCACTGAGCCACAAATGTACAATTTCAGTGCGACTCTAGTCCACATCCTGTTGGGGTGTTTTGTTTGAGTTAGCGTGGAACTTAACGAGCAGATCCTCTAATTTATATTGAAGGGCCCCGGACCAGAATAGCCAAGAGACTAGTGAAAAAGAGGAAGAATATGTGGATTTGCCTTTTCAGAACTCATGAATGCTAATAACATAATTAAGACAACCTGATACTGGCACCGGGACAGACACACAGACCAGCCAATGGTACAAAGCAGAGTCGGAAAGAGACGTGTATATTCCACACACACAGTATTTCAGACGGACTCATGACCGAAATGCCAGTAACAGACTTCAAGACTTCTAATAAAAACAAAAGTATAGGAGCATTTTTGTAATCATTGCCAAAGAAAAAGAATACCCAGAATAAAGAATTTCCAAATGAGAAAAAAACAACTCAATAGACAAATTAGTAAAACATATAAAAAAGCAATTCAGTGATGTAGGAGCCTGAATGACTAATAACATACGGAGAGATGCTCTAGTGCTAATCAGGGAAACGTAAATCAAAGCAGTGGAGACCGTTTATTCCCATCAGATAGGCAGGAATGACGGTTTGATAGCACCAAACGGTGGTAAGGATGTGTAGAAACTGAAACTAGTATGCTTTGCTAGTTGGTGTATACACTGGTACTTCTACTCTGAAGAAAGTTGGGTGTTAATCAAGTATAATTGAAGATGCAAGTACCCTGTGATATAGCAGGAGAGGACGCGGAAGAGGGGGATACACAAGGCAGCAACTCTGTAACATTTTATTTATTTATTTTTTTAAAAGGGGTAAAAATAGGTAATCTGAAACAAATAAGGCAAAGTGTTAATATTTAACAAAACTGTTAGGTATGAATGTTTTAGTCTTCCCTTTTTTAAAACATAACATTTCATATCTATATGTTAAACCAATAGTAGCAAGTGTTTCATATATATGTAAATACCTTATTTATGTATGTATTTGTTTAATGTACATATATAATTCTTTAGATGCACGCCTTGTCTTTAAACACTCACGTAACCAAGATGATACTCAAAGAAAGAAAGTGTAACATTGATTCTTCCCACTGAAGAATATTGTATAATCCCCACACTTATAAAGTTCCATGATATTTTTCCAAGAGAGGTCTTCAAACATCTTTTGTTAGATTTATTTCTAGGTGCCCTACGTGCTGTTGCTATTATAAATAATATTTTCTAAAAGTTACATTTTCTTTTTGTTATAATATAGAACTATTTACTTATGTTTTTTATATCTAGCAAACTTGCTAAAACTCCTAATTTAAAAAATGTGTTGGCTGAGTGTGGTGGCTCATGCCTGGTATCCTAGCACTCTGGGAGGCCAAAGCAGGAGGATTGCTTGAGGTCAGGAGTTCGAGACCAGCCTGAGCAAAAATAGAAAAATAGAAAAATTTCTACTAAAAATAGAAAAATTAGCCAGGCGTGGTGGAGCACACCTGTAGTCTCAGCTACTTGGGAGGCTGAGGCAGGAGGATTGCTTGAGCCCAGGAGTTTGAGGTTGCAGTGAGCTGTGATGATGCCACTGCACTCTACTGGAGCAACAGCGAGACTGTTTCAGAAAAAAAACCAAAAAGTTGATTGTTAGGGTTTTACATGTAGACAATCATACCTCCCCCATGCAAAGGACTGTTTTGTTTCTCTCTAATACTTATAAAACCATTTTATTTTATTTCTTTCTACCTTCAGTACAGCACTGAATAGAAATGTTGATTGTGAGTGTCTTTGTCTTGTTCCTGATTTTAAAGGAATGCTTTAAATAATACACTATTTGGGGTGATGTTTGCTTTAGAGTTTTAAATTTTAGCTTAATGAAATTTTTTTCTATTCCTAGTTTGCTAGAGTCTTCCTTATGATTGATTAATTTTATTGAGTGCATTTTCTGTTATCTATTGCTGTAGTCATGTGTTTCATCTTTAATCTATTGTGCTTTCTTTGGATAAACATGTCACTTTTTTTAATAAATAAATTTCTGGGTTTGGTTTTCTAGTATTTCATTTACAATGCTTGAATTGGTGTTCACGAGTGAAGTGAGCCTGTATTTTTCCCTTCTAATATTACTTATTTCTGGTTTTGGTATGAAAATCATAACTAGTCTTATGATGTGATTTGGGGCATATTCCCCTTTTGTTTTCTATTGTATGAAAGGAGGAGTTTGTATAATGGTGGAATTGTCTGTTCTTGAAATGTTTACCTGTGAATGTGATCTTATTTGGAAAATGGAGTCTTTGCAGATACAAGTAGGATGCGATCATATTGGATTAAGGTGGGCCCCAATATAATCCAATTTGATTGATGTCCTTATAAGAAGAGAAGAGATACAGAGACACACAGGACGTCACACCATGTGATGAGGAAGGCAGAAATTGGAGTGATGTATCTATGAGCCAAGGAACACCAAAGAATGTTGGCAATACCAGAAGCTGGGAGAAAGGCATGGGACAGATTCTCTCCTCCAGTCTTCAAAGAGAGGATGGCCCTGCTGCCACCTTGATTTCCAACATCTAGCCTCCAGAGCTCTGAAACACTGAGCTTGCACCAACGGAAGAGAGACAGGATGAAATGAAGGATGGCCGTGAAACGTCTGGGATTCTGCAGGCAGGAAATAGGCTGACGGAGATCCTTGGCTGCTGAAGGTTATGTGCGTGAAGTAATGGGAGGAAAGACTGAGGGTGGCTCAGGGGCAGAGCCACTGCCGCCTCCTTTAGGGCTGCTGCCCTGGCGATCCAAGAAGACAGAGCAATGAGCCGCAGAGGGTGATTGTCAGGCCTTGGGCTCTGAGCACTCGCCTTGCTGGCTCGGACTCACTTGGAGGCCACGGCCCCTTTTCCTTCTCGTTTCTCCATTTGGGAATGGGAAGGTCTGTCATACACCGTCCTGCCGTTGTTCTTTTGGAGGAGGTCACTTGCCCTCTAGGTTTCACACGTTCACAGACGCAGAGGAATCGTGTCCCAGGGTGAACCACACCCGGAGTCTTACCCGTATCTGATTTAGATGATTTAGAAGATGAGAATTGGGACTTTCTGAGTTGATTATATTTAGATGATAATTTGGTCTTAGAGTTGATGTTGGACTGAGTTAAGACTTTTGGGGATGTTGGGATGAAGTGAATGTATTTTGCACAGGGAAGGATATGGAATTTTGGGGGCCAGGGGGCAGACTGTTGAATTGTGTCCCCTGAAAAGATTTGTTCAAGTCCTAACCCCTAGTATGTGACCTTATTTGGAAACAGGGTCTTTGCAGGTGTAATCAAATTAAGATGAGGTCATGCTGAAGTAGAATGGGCCTCAATCCGGTATGACTGACGTCCACACGAGAAGAGGAGAGACACAGACAGGCAGACTGGAGAGAGGTGCCCCCAAGCCAGGAGCTGGGAGAGAGGCCTGGAGCAGACCCCCCTGGAGGCTGCGGAGAGAGGATGGAGCCGCACACACCTTGACTTCAGACTTCCAGCCTCCAGACCCATGAGAGAATAAATTTCTGTTATTTTAAGCACTGAGTTTGTGGTGGTTTGTTAGGGCAGCCACAAGAACCTAATAACAATCACTCTCATGTTGTTCATGGTATTCATTTCATTGTTTTTCTTTATACTTTTATCACCAAAGTATGTATCCCTGAACACTACAGCTTTTTAAGTAAACTTTTCATTTAGAATAGGTTTTATTTAAAATAGATTAAATTAGATTTAGAATTACAGGGAAATTGTGACAAAAGTACAGAATCCTGTATACCTTCCTCGAGTTTTGTATGAACATCTTACATTAGTGTGGTACATTTGTCATAATTAATGAACCATGCATTTTATAATGCATTTTGATGCATTTTATTATCAAAGTCCATCCTTCATTCAGATTTCCTTAGTTTTTACTCTGTGTCTTTTTCTTTTTTGCCTGTTTCGAACTTCATGTGAATGACACCACACGGTGTCTCTTCTCTGTGTCTCTTCCTTGTGCTTTCATAATTTTTTTATGTTGTCAGTATTTTCCATTCTGGGTAATAATTATAGATACACTTTTCCATCGCTAGTTTTCCCTTCACACTCATCCATGGGGCGTCTGATTTAATACGCTTTCCACTTCCCTTGTTCTGTTTGGTTCTTTTTCATATCTGCTCGCACTTTTTTGATAGTCCCTTGTTTCTTCATCAGGCTTTAAGTGTCTTTCAGAATTGCATCGTGCATGTTATACACATTCATTGTTACAGTCACTGTCTGGTAACTCGGCTGTTTTGCAGTGGTTTGGGATCTGATTCTGTTACAATATTTGTTTCTACAGATTTTCCCTCAAGTGGCTCATTCCTATTTCTCTGACTTTTCACTGAGATGACATTCTTTGGGATTTTATTTAAGGCAGTTCTTTGAGGACTGAATTTGTGCCAGAGAGGATCTGCATTTACTCCTTCCCTGCGCCTGGGGTCATTACCTGCTTGAGGCCTGTTTAAGCCACATTCGCATCTTGGGGCTTTTCAGGACACACACACAACATAAATTCCAGCCTCCGGTGTGTGAGGGCCGGCTTGTGGTTGGAAATTCTCAGAGGTGACTATTCCTTCGGCACATAGAGCTAAGATGAAGGAAACATCTCCTCCCCGTCTGTCTTTGTGGGGCTTCCTCTGGCCCCTGCTTCCTGCCATTGGGTCGCACATTCCGAAAGGCTCCGGGGCCGACTTCCCGACTTCCCGCAGGCCTGTTAAAAGCAGAGCCCCTGGCTGTGTCACGGGGCTGGGCTTTTCCATTGCCTGCCCTCTGATGGTTTCATTTCTTACTACAAGCTCAGCATGTACTTAAAGAGGTGGTGTATCTGTCTCATCCTGCATTTTCAGGTATTCTGTGCTGAGGGGGTTTTATGCTATTTGGTCTGCCACATTATTTGTAATGAAGTTGTTACTTTTCATACTTTTGTAAATGCTTGAAATGTCCTAATAATAATATAATTAGACTATAATATGACCACTTTCCCATGTCTTTAAATGTAATTTTCTTAAGCTTCTTTTTAAATTGGATACATAGTGTTTTATAATTATTGACTTAGTCCCTGGGTAGTTTTCGGGTATTTTGCTATTAAAAGCATTGATGAAATGAACAACTTTGTACCACATCTTGCTGTGTAAGCAAGATAAATACTAGAACTATTGAGACAAATAACACTATACATTTTAAGGCTTTTCATATCTATTAAGTGTAGGCCATTTGGAAAGAACACCTTACTAAAGTTCTAGATACATACTTGGTGGGAAGAAGCCCTGGGCTGTGCCCTGGCTCCTGACTCGCTGTGCACGAGAGTCGCCATGGGGGTTTGGCATCTTCGCCATGGAAATGAGGGTGTTGGATCTACGCAGCTGCGAGCTTTCTGCCAGCATTAGCACCGTGAGTCTCACTGTCTCTTTCTTCCCTGTTCCCAGGTGACTTCACGGTGGACTTTCCGATGCCCGGGATGCCCTCAGGCCCTGTCACACGACGACTCCCACTTCCACGAGCGGCACAAGTGTATCAACTTTTTTGTCAAGGTGTACGGCTATATGCCCCTCCTGTACACCCAGTTCAGGGTGGACTCTGTGCTCTTCAAGACCCGCCTGCCCCATGACAAGACCAAGTGCTTCAAGTTCATCTAGGGCATTGCAGGTTTTGGGAAGAGGATGGGCAGAGTAAGGGAGATGGCTCTTAAGGTTCCTAGGCATTGAAGGACCTTGGGGACATCGCTGGGTGGGTGGCCCAGACCCTCTGCTGGGAGGGGCAGCAGGAAGCGTGGAAAGGAGATAGCTGCCTTTATCTTGAAGTCGGCCACACTGGGCCTGGAACCCTGGTCAGAAGACCCTGGGGTTCCCTACGGGGCACTGACTGATAGCTTACACTGAGGACCACGGGGACTCTGGAGAGTCACTCACATAGTTCATAAGCCCAGGACAGCTGGTTTGTGGTTTTTAAATTCAGTAACAACTATTATTATTATTTAAGAAGAGAAAGTTTCAGATTTGCCATTCAAGGCTTATTTATATATATGTGTGTATATACGCACACACTCACATACATATACATATATATGTATTTTTGGCGGGGAGAGTTTGAACTTTTTGTCTCTCTAAGTGAGGGATCCATCAGGCTCCTATGTTCTGTATTTTGGCAGAGATGGGTCCTGGCCTTGTGTTATTTGGCTTATCCTTGAAGATCATCTCCCATCCTCCCCAGGGGCATGTGTTTGCAGAAACTAGAAAGGGATGGACTTGGTCCTCCTATGGGGCCTTGGACGAGCTAAGATCTGTTGGTGTGTCCCCTTCCCCTGTCTGCTGCAGGTCAGTGCTCTGACTCACATTCTCCTCGCACGAGACCCCTTGGGGAGGGCCCCCACACCGTGGTGCGCAGCTGAGCTTCGTTTTGCTCGGTTCGGTGGTTTTTGAGGATTCCTCTCTAGGCCGTGCTTGTCCCAGGACTACCCCTGCACTCCCGCTCTCTCCCTTGTTTGAGGAAGTCATAAGGCCTGAAGACACCACTCCCAAATGGCCCTTTTTGTCCTGCCTCTTGTTAAAAAAGATGTTGTGCTTTTGGGCTTCAGGCTTTTCTGAAGTGTTCTCTCTTGGATAAAAGAACAGGAAACCTTGCAGACTGCATGTCCAGGTGTGGTCTGAGTGGTTTGCAGGTCGGCCTACTCTTTCTGGTGTAGAACAAGCAAGCATCCTTTGAGGATCCCACCCGGCAGGCCGGGAAGTCTTACAGCAAGGCACCTGCCTTGGGATAAATACCTTGGTGAAATTCACCTTGCCCTCCACCTTTGTCTGGACCTCCCTTGCGTGTTACCTGTGGTTTTTGGACCCCTAATGCCAGGTTGGCTCTAGGACCCCTGAGGTTTAATATGTGCTAGAACACTGGGAGGCTGTGATTTGCTGTGTAAGCTCAAATCCAGCCTTGGAATTTATCCAGCATTCACACCCCACATTTACCACTTACCACTCCCAGTTTAAACTTCTGCTCCCTGGGCTGAAACTGAAATAAGCTAATTTTTGGGGTCATGGTGGCAGTAGGGGAACCGAGGAGGGTGTTAGTGGTGTTTGTCAGGGGTTTAGCCCATGACTTCTATTTTTCTGAATCCCACTTTCTTGAAGTGGAGTTGACTATAGAAAGTTTCTAGCAACTGAACAAAAGCTCAGGTCTGTCCCAGTCATGCACATGCCTTAAGCCAGTTCTGTCTTCCCTAGACCTTGACATCCTGTGCTTCTGTTTCCTGGGATACATTCTCCTCTGACCTGCCTGTCCCAAATGGGTATTGTTTTGAAGCCAGGCTCTTTTCTGTAGATACCCGCCTGCTGTAGGCCTAGCTTGGCTTAAAGGAACTGTCATTGGCAAACAGGACCAGGGCTGCTTCCAGGACTGTGTCTTTCCAGAGGTTCCCCCCGCATCTTCTTGTAGCTCTCCCACTGAGGCAGCTGCCCGGGAAATATGGTTCTGCTTTTCAGCAACCCAGCAAAGGGGTCCAGACTCCCTGCACCTGAACTTTCTAATTGCTCTTTCCTTGACTTCTGACTTCATTCTTTTTAGCAGTAGCCTTCTTCCCTCGGGGGAGCCAAAGAGCGTGGTGTTTTGCGCTATACATGTGGCTGCTATTTTATCTTGTTTCTTTTAATGTGAGGAACTCATAGACTGACTTTCAGTGGGACCCAGTGAGCAAGGGGCAGTCTGTGGTAGGACCCCCTTTAGTGGAACCAGAGTGCTGCTGGGTCCTGGAATGTTACTGGTAGATCCATGAGTAGCTGAGTGGTCTGAAATTACAGATAACATCAAAATGTGCTACAGGGAGGGTTATGGTGTCAGAGCTTCAAATGAGGATGGCACTCTTTGGCCCTGAAAGGAACGCTAACTTGACTTCAAACAGAGGCTCCTTGTAGAGGCTCCAGTGGACGTTGGCCACGTTCCTAAAAGGCACGCGCTCCTCGGTGAGAGGCAGAGCAGGTGGACGTGGCTTGTTGCCGGGTAGGTCCTCCTGAGGAGCGGTGCTGCGGGGTGGATGAGGGAGAGGCCCAGTGGCCTGCCTTTGGTGTCACTCGCCATGGGAAAGCCACCCACCTGTGACTCACCCGAAACAGGAAAGCGGCTCTGCTTGGCTGTCCGTAGGTGACACCTAGTTACCTAGTCATGGCTCCCAGGGCCCACTGTGACCTTGTTTCCCAGTTAGCCGGTTTGCTCTTCACCTCGAGGGTCACCCACCTAAGTGACAGCTCGCGGGGTGCTCCTCAGGCTGCCTGAGCATTTGCTCGCCTGGCAGTGGTTCTCGGTCTGGCCTGGACTGCACCTCAGGCCAGGGCTCCCTGATCACAGGGGTCCCATCCGAGAGGACAGTAGCTGCCTGTGTGTGTGCAGGGAGCTCCTGGTGTGAAAGAGGATGCTCTGATATCCATGCCATGTCCATCCACCCCACCCCTTTTCCAGTCATGAGCACAATGGTCTTAAGTTGGATTTTTGTAAAAAAAATAAAATAAAATAAATGGAAACTTTAACTCAAGCAGCTTGGAGGTCTTCTGTGATTTCCCTCAGCAGGGACAGAGAGTGGCCTGAGGGAGAAGTTGCCTGCTTGCTTCCAGGTAGCCGCCAGTGCATGGCCAGCTGGGCCCATTCCCAGAGGACTCTGGGTGACGTGATCAGGCCTGACCCTGGTGAGCTGAACACGCACCCACACAGGCAGCCTTACCTGCACCCATTTCTGGGACTAGTCATTTTCACTAGATGGAAAGGAACTTGGGTGCTATTTAACTGATTTAAGTGGGGTATGGGATGGCATGTGGCACATACATGCAAACTTAACTTTTTCATGGGAATTTAAAGTGTGTGTGTGCCCACATTCCCAGTGCAGAGGCGAGGGCTTGCTGCGTGGCCTGATTTGTTCTTTGGTCGTGCCTCTACCTGCTGGGAGTCGCTGAGAGCCCCTGCGCCCGGCTCATGCTCCCGTCAGCCCCGTCCTTCTGGTGTCCACGGTTCTAGAACTTCCGCTTGGCTGTGGGGTCAGGAGAGAGTGCTGAGTCATGGGCTTGGCGAGATGGATGGAATGGGAAGAGGATGGAAGCAGGAGAGAACTGAGTTGGGTTCTCCTCTCTTGGGCTCTGCAGGTGGCAGCTTGGGTAGCACTGACAATCCTAAGAGCAGGTGGGACCTGGAGGTCCGTGTCCCTCTTAAAGTGGGGTTAACGATTGATCAGGCAGGTTTGCACTGGGTGCTGGGTGGAGATGATGTCACACAGGGTGCGGATTCCTCCTCAGGCCTGGAGTCGTGGCTGCCAAGCTCTTGTTCTTCCAACCGTCCATCTCCTTGACTGCCCCGGGGCCAGAGAGACTCGAGCCGGTTGTGTGAGGCTGTAGTAGACATGTGTACCCACTCTGTTCCTGTTCCGTTCTGGCTTGGACTTAACAAGGTGAGCCAACGTGGCAAATGTTAGCTGTTAATGTGACTGTCACTCAAGTTGAAGGCTCCACAAGGTTTACAAAAATACGGTTAAGAAGAATGTTGTGGTTTAGGGAGTGGGCTTTGGAGCAAACTGTGTGGGTTCAAATCCTGATCTGCCCCCGCACTGGTGGAGAGCAAGTTATCTGTTGTAGGCTTTAATCTCATCTATAAAATGGTAAAAGTTGTGCTCATCTCTTAAATATATGTTAAAAGTTAAATAACATAATAAATGTAAAGAGTCAACTATTTGACACGTAATAAAAATGAACTGTTATTGGGGTGAAACAGTGTCAACTTCCTGGCTCTTTCTGCATCCCATCTGTCTTGAATACCAGCGCCTTGCTCAGGCCTCCGTGAAGGCGGCACCTGCATGAAGCCCTCCCTTCTCAGAAGTTGCTGCTTGCCCTGTCCAGTCTCTTGTCTGTCACCTTACTGTGCACAGTGCTGGTTTACTGCTCTGCCTCCCACACCAGATTGGAAGCCTCTTGGGACTACAGCACCTAATAGTGTTCCGTAGTTTTCTGATGAATGAATGCTGTGACAAACTAGAGCATCACTTAGAAATCAAGCTGAACCATAGTCCTGTGGTGCTTCTGAAACAGCTGATGTGGTAGTACTGGATGGTTACAGGAAACCTGACACAGAGGCTCAGAAGTCTCAGAGCCACTATATTTATTATTTAAATCTTTGACCAAAAAAAAAAAAAAAACTTTGACAAAGGGGTAAGAAGGGAGTGTGCCAAGAATTAAGGACAACACAATGGATTCCAGAAGAGATCATTAAAGTAGGGTGGGAAGCCCTGCCCTAGGGCCAGGTTTGGTTTGCTATTAAATGTTACCTGGTTTTTGATTTGTAAATTTTTTACCTTTCTTTGTTTGTCTTCATGTTTATAAGAGTACAAATCCTAGTCACATTGTAGGGCTGTCATGTTAGCATTTAAATTGTTTAAATCCTATTTATTTGAACTATTGGTTTCAATGTTTTATTATGAAAAATTTCAAACATACAGCAAAGTTGAAAGAATTTCTGCGGAGGAAACCTGTATCCCTGGCTACCATTTTACTACACTTGCCTTATAGCTCTCCATCTACCTACCCCCTGTCCATTTACCCATCCCTCTGTTCATCCTTTCATCTGTCCCAGTTTGGGTGCATTTCTAAGTAAATTAGTGACAAATACACAAACTTACAAATACATAAGCACACACATCACTACCTATAGGTCGGTATTTGCTTCTATGTTTATTTATTTTTACATTCTTGTTTTTAATGTAAACTTTGTTTTAAATTTATACAGTGAAATTTACAAGTCTTAAGTGTTCATTCTCTTGAGTTGTGACAGATGCGTACACCTGTGTAACCCAAACCCCTCCCGAGATACAGAACATTACTGTCCACCCAGAAGGTTCCCTTATGCTCCTTCTAGTCCATCCCCACCTCTTCCATCCCTGGAGATAACCAATGCTGTGATTTTGTAACCGTGGATTAGTTTTCTGTATTTTAGAATTCACATAAATGATGTCATACAATTTTTACTCTTCTGTAAGGCTTCTAGAAACTCAGCATAATGTTTTTGAGATTCATCCATTGTTGCTGCATGTACCAGTGATCTGTTACTTTTTTATTGCCAAGTAATATTCCCTTGTATGACTAGAACAAAATTTGTGCATTCTATTTGATAGGATGTTGGGCTGTTTCCAGTTTTTGGCCATTATGAATGAAGCTGCCAAGAACATTCATGTGCAACTCTTTGTGGATTTATGTTTTTATTTCTCTTGGGTAAATACCTAAGAGTGGAATTGTTGGGTTATATGGTAGGTTATACATGTTTAGTTTTATAAGAAACTGCCAGCCCTTTTCCCGAAGTGACTATGCCATTTTGTATTTCCACCAGTAATTGTAAGAGTTCCAATTCCACATCCTCATCAATCTGTGTTGTTGTCAGTATTTTTAATTTTAGCCATTCTGGTGAGTAAGTAATAGTATCTTGTAGTTTCAATTTGCATTTCCCTGATTAATGATGTTAAGTACTTTTTCATGTGCTGTTGCCATATATTTCCATTGTGAAGTATCTATATAAATCTTTGGACCATTAAAAAAAATGGGTTGTCTTTTTTGATATCGCTTTCTTTTTTTCTTACATCTTTAGTAGACTTTTTTGCAGAGCAATTTTAGATTTACAGTAAAACTGAGTGGAAAGTACAAAGGGTTCCACTCCTTCCACCATACCCCCCACCTGCCCTTTTATTAACGTTGCTTTATTGTGATAGATTTGTTATAATTATGAGCCATTATTGACACATTGTTTAACTAAAGTCCATAGTTTACATTAGGGTTCATTCCTGCTGTGTATTCTCTGGGTTTTGACAAAGGTATCATGACATATATCCACGATGACAGTATCATACAGAATAGTTTCAGTCCCCTAAGAACTGTACTTCACCTGTTGGTCCCTCCCTCCCTCTCTCTGAATCCCTGGCAACCACTGATCTCTTTACTGTCTCTATAGTTTTGCCTTTTCCAGAATGTCACAGAGTTGCAATCATACAGAATGTAGCCTTTTCAGATTGGTTTCTTTCACTTAGTAATATGTATTTAAGGTTCCTTCATATCTTTTTGTGGTTTATAGCTCATTTCTTTTTCATCATTGAATAATGTTGTCTTGTATGGATGTATTGTTTGTCTTTTTTTATTGCTGAGTTACAGTAATTCTTTTCCCGGGACACTAGTCAATTGTCAGATATATGTTTCGTAAGTACTTTTCCCAATTTGTGGCTTGCCTATCCATTTTCTTTATGATACCTTCTGATGAGCAGAAGTTTTTGATTTTGATGAGATTATAATTTATAACTTTCTTTTTTGTTATTGCTTTCTGTGACCCAAGAAACCTGGTTCTACCCTAAGTCACGAAGATATTCTGTGTTCCACTAAAAGCTTTATGGTGTTAGCTTTTATACTTAGGTAAGATTCATCTCAAATTAACATTTGTGTACAGTGTATGGTAGTGGTCAAGTTTCTAAATCTTTCTAATTCTATGTGGATATTACAGCACCATTTGTTACAAAGACTTTCCTTTCTCCATGGGATGGTTTTGGGGCCTTTGTTGAAAATGTGTCACTGTGTAAGTGTGGGCCTATTTTGAGCTCTCTTATGTGATACGCTGATCCATTAGTCCTTGGGCTAGTTCCATACCGTCTTGATTAATGCAGCTTTCCACTGGTCTTGAAGTAAAGCAGTGTAAGTCCTCCAACAGTTTTGCTCATCTTTAAGACTGCTTTGGATATTATAGTTATATAATATATATAGTTTATATTTAAACTATATGTAGTTTACATTTCTATAAATTTTAGAATTAGTTTGTCAATTTTTTAAAGAAAACTTGCTGGGATTAAAATTTTTTTAGAAGTCTGATAAACATAAAATTTACCATTTTAGCTGTTTTTAATTGTACAATTCAATGCCATTAAGTACATTCGCAATGCTGTGTAACCATTACCACTAGCTAGTTCCAGAACTTTTCATCATCCCAAAAAGAAATTATGTACCCATTAAACAGTAACTTCCAATTCCCCCCTCCTTCCAGCCTCTAATAACCTCTATGGATTCGTCTATTGTAGAAATTTCAATATAAATGGAATCATATAATATGTGGTCTTTTGTGTCTGGCTTATTTCACTTAGCGTGTTCTCAAGGTTCATCCATGTTATACCATGTATCAGATTTTCATTGTTCCTTTTTATGGATGGATAACATTTCATTGTATATAGCACATTTTGTTTATCCATTAATCTGTTGATAGATACTTGGATTGCTTCCACCTTTTGGTCACTGTGAGTAATGCTGGTATGAGCTTAGGTGTCAATTATCTGCTTGAGTCCCTGCTTTCAGTTCTTTTGGGTATCTGCCTAGGAATGGAATTGCTGAATGGAACTTTTTGAGGAATTGCCAAACCATTTCCCATAGCAGCTGCACCATTTTACATTCCACCAACAGTGTCTGAGGGTTCCAGTTTCTTCACATCCTTGCCAACACTTATTTTCTGATTTTTTTTAAATTAAAAAATTGAATTATAGCCATCCTAGTAGGTGTGAAGTGGTACCTCATTGTGGGTTTGATTTACATCTCCCTAATGACAAATGATATTGAATATCTCTTCATGTGCTTTTTGGCCTTTTGTATATCTTCTTTGGAGAAATGTCTATTCAAGTCCTTTGCCTATTTAAAAATTGGGTTGGATTTTGTGGCTATCTGCTGGGATTTTGATAGTATTGTATCAAATCTGTACATTAACAGGTAGAATTGAAATGTTAAAAACATTGAGCCTTCTTATCCATAAACATGGTAAGTCTATTTATTCAGATCTTCTGTAATTTCTATCAGCAAGGTTCTGAGACTTTCAGTGTAGAAATCTCACCTATCTTTTCCAAAGTTTATTCCTAAGTATGTTTTTTCAGTTATGAATGAAGTTGCTATTCTTAAAAAATTATTTCCCAATTATTTGTTAGTATATAAAATACAACTGATTTTTGTGTATTAGCCTCATATCCTGCAATGTTGCAAACATCACTTACCAATTCCAGTAGTAGTTTTGTAGATTTCTTAGAATTTTCTGTGTAAAAAATCTTGCCATCTGAAAGCAGTGTTATACTTTTTTCTTTCTGATCTTTGTACTGTGTCTTCTTCCCTTTCCTTTTCTTCTTCTTTTGTTTTTGGCCCATTGCAATGCCTAGGACTCCTAGCACAATACTGAGCAAAGTCGTGTGGATGAGCACCTGGCTTGTTCCTAACCTTTGGGGAAAAGCGTTACTACTTCACGTAGCTGTAAGTTCTTCATAGATGACCTTTATCATATTGAGGACGTTCCCTTCTTTTCCTAGTTTGCTGAAGTGCCTGTAGAGAATTTTATCAAGTGCTTTTTCCTACATCTATTGAAATGGTCACATGGGTTTTCTCCTTCATTCTGGTATTAAACTACACTGATTGGTTTTCAAATATTTGATTATCCTTACATTCCAGGGATAAATCCTACTTGGTCATGACATATGATCCTTCTTATGTATTGCTGGATGCAGGCTGCTGATATCTTAAGTATTTTGCATCTATGTTCATGAAGGATATTAGCCTCTAATTTTCTTTTTTTTTGTAATGACTTTATAAGGTTTTGGTGTTAGAGTTACACTGGCCCCTTAAAAGAAGTTGGAAGTGGTCCCTCTTCCTCTGTTTTTTGCTTTTGTTTTGGGGTTTTTTGGTTTTTTTTTTAAAATAGAAGCTGTGTGAGATTGGTGTTATTTCTTCCTTAAATGTTTAATATAATTTCCCAGTGAAACCATCTGGGCCTAGAGTTTTCCTTGTGAGAAGATAATACATATAATTTCTTAAGTGAATATCAAGTTCTCTTTCTTATCGAATGAGCCTTGTCCATTTATGTCTTCAGAGGAAATGGTCCATTTTATGCGTTAAATTTGTTGGCATAAAGTTGTTTGTACTGTTCTCTTTTTATCCCTTTAATATCTGTAGGCTCTGTAATAACTCCCTCTCTCATTCCTGATTTAAGTCCTATTAATGTCTGTGGGATCTGTAACGATAACTGTTCTTTCACTCCTATTGTGGGTAATCTGTGTCCCCCTTTTTCCTTGATCCGTGTAGTGAGATGTGTATCAATTCTGTTGATGTTTTCAAAGAACTAGCTTTGTTAGTTTTCTCTATTGTGTTCTGTTCTGTTGATTTCTGTTCTTTTTATTATTTCTTTCCTCGACTTACTTTGGGTTTACTTGACTCCTTATAGTTTCTTAAAGGTGAAAATTTAGGTCAATTTTAGGCCTTTCTTTTTTTCTACAAGCATTTTTAAAGCTTGTAAGTTTACTTTTAAGCATTACGTTAGCAGTATCCTACAAATTTTGAGCTATATTTTTCACTCAATTCAAAATATTTTCTAATTCATTTTGTGATATCTTCTTTGAT
The DNA here is from genome assembly GCA_023783475.1 of Daubentonia madagascariensis. Lineage (NCBI taxonomy): Eukaryota > Metazoa > Chordata > Mammalia > Primates > Daubentoniidae > Daubentonia > Daubentonia madagascariensis. The sequence continues at coordinate 2,182,810 of JAKFHU010000353.1, read as the reverse complement.
CCATGAGTTAGACATATGTTTGATTTTTAAATATTTGCAGTTTTCCAAAATATTTTGAATTCTAATTTAATTTCATTGTGGTGAGAGAACATTTTGTGTATGATTTCAGTCCTTTTAAATGTAGTGAGAATTGTTTCATCATGCAGCATATAGTTTTCATGGTAAATATACCACGTACACTTGAAAAAAATGTGTGTTCTGCAGTACTAAATGTGTATTTAGTACTCTAAAAGTATCAGGTTAAGGTTGCTGACAGTTTTGTTCAGGTCATTTATGAAGTTACTGATTTGTCCAGTTTTAATAATTACTAAGGAAAGGGTGATAAAATCTCCAACTATTTTAATGGAATTGTGTTTTTTTCCCCTTTGTTTTGGCTTTTGCTTCATTTATTTTGAAGCTGTTATTAGATACATACAGCGTTATGACTATGTCTTCTTGATGAATTGGCCCTTTTATCATCTGAAATGTTACTTTTTGGTACTATTCTTTGTCTTGAAGTCTATTTTACTTGGCATTAACACAGATATGCCAGTCTTCTTATGCTTGTTGTTCACATGGTAAATCTTTTTCTATCCATTGACTTTCACCCTATGTCTATAAATATTTTGTGTGTGTTTCTTGTAGGCAGCATGTAGCTAGTTCTTGTTTTTTATGCATTGTGACAACCTCTACCTTTCAGTTATGCTTAGCTGCCTGGCTTCAGGGATCAGCCAGACTCTGTAGAGTTTATATACAGAATTTTGGGCTCTGTCTCTCTCTTCTGGGATGCTCCCCTCACCTTATTTTTTAAAATTTTCATTTATTTTTGACACAGGGTCTTTCTCTGTTGCCTAGGCAAAGAGTGCAGTGGCATGATCATAGCTCACCTCAGCCTCCCAGGTAGCTGGGACTACAGGCGTGTGACCACCATGCCTAGTTCATTTTTTTATATTTTGTAGAGTCCAAGGTCTTGCTATGTTGCTCAGGCTAGTCTCGAACTCCTGGCCTCAAGTGATCTTCCCACCTTGGCCTCCCAAAGTGCTGGGATTACAGGCGTGAGCCACCATGCCTGGCCTATTCCCGTCACTTTAAAGCAGCCACGTTTGCCTTGAACTGTGTATTCTGGTCATTCATACTGATAAGACTGCAGGTTTCCTATCCAAGTTTTAGCTATCCTGCACAGCAATCAATCACTTTGTTCTGCACTTAGAGTAAAAGCCATAAGAATTGTAATGCATCTGCCATTTCCTCCTTTTTAGTTTTGACTCTCCTTCAGAGTTGGGCTGCTTTTTTCTTTAGTTTCTAATACCTGTATTTTTTCTGGTTGTTATTTACCTACCTACATATATCTGGAGTTCATGATTTTATCTGTAGAAGGGTTGGGTCCCATGGGAGCTGTTACATCACCATTCTGCTATTTAACCCTTACTTGAATGAAGTATTACAAAAATGTTTCAACACACAATACTTGAACTGGGACGGGCATACTTTTTCTGTAAAGTGTTAGATAGTAAATATTTTAGGCTTTGAGGGCCACATATAATTTCTGTTGAGTCTCTCTTTTTTTTTTGAACAATTCTTCTTAGCTTGTGGGCCAGATTTGTGTTGCAGGCCAGTTACCAACACCACTCTGCTCCATAGTTGTACATCAGGAAGATTTATAAGTGGGTTAGGAATTTATTACTGTGGTTTGTGGTAGAGAAAGGCAAAGGGTAAATCCTGCTGACACAAGAACTGTTATGCAGGGGCTACATCTCCATTTTTCCCAGTGGCCTCCAATACCAACATAAGCGAGACAAGAAATGTACATGCCTAGTGATGAGACGTGGGTGAAACTCCTTTCAAAGATCTGTGGTCCTCTGACTCAAACGTTTAAGTTTAATATATATGAAATACTGTTATGTAATTAAAACCTATCACGGGCTACCAAGGAACATAGAGACTGTGGTACTTAATCTTCAGAAACTAAACTCATGATGGACACTGGCTGTAGCCTCGGTGCAATTGGACTATATGGCTCAGTTCTGCACTGCTTGTCTCCAGGATTTACCTGTGACTTCCTCCAGAATTGTTGCTTATTTCTACCCTATTTTAGGTTCAGAGAAGAGTAATGTTATTTATGTATAGTCCCACCGCACTGAATTTGAAACGTAAATGTTACCTACCTTCTTACAGGTGGCATGAAACAATGAGACAGCATTCAGCTCTCATGAAGAACAATGACTCAGGGCCAGAGGAAAAAAGTGTCCCCTTTTCCTTCCCACCAGATCGCTTGGCTCATTTTAATACATCATCATACAGTTTGAGGTTTCTTCACTCATGTTTCTGTTGATACTTCACTATAGTTTAGTTTGGAAAAGCCAACTTCTGCCATGATAGAACAACTGTGAGGGCCAAAAGCTTCAAGCTCTCCAGAGATCAGAAGAGAAGGAGTAGGTGTTACCTTTATTTGAAAAGAAAGACTAAGGCAGGTCTCCTTTTCCTGGCCAGCTGCTGATCACTGATACTCATACATGATGTCATGGTACGGCAGAAGCCACTAACTGGCTTTGTGTTTTGGGGAGTTACTTAACCTCTGTACTTCAGTTTCTTCATCCAACACCTTGACTGCAGCCATGTGGAGACAGGACCCTGAGCCGGGAGCATCCAGCTAAGCCACACCAGGTTCTTGACCCACAGAAATGGTGAGATGTTAATGTTTATTGTTTTAAGCACTATGTTTTGGGGTAATTTGCTATGCAACAATAGATACCTAATATACCACTCTGTAGACAAAGACTAACAATTTTTAAGGTTTTTTTCAATTACCGTTTAATCATTAGGATTCCACTGGGCTTGAGGAAAAACTTTTTCTAGATGTCAGATTCTTCCGCAGGTCAGTGTCAATGTCAGTGGGCTGCATTCCTAACAGAGGCACCCATCAGTGGGACGATTACAGCAGTCACAGGCAGCTTCTGCCATTTCTTTTGGGTCTTCTACTCGCCAACGTGAGTTAGTATTCAAATATCTGAACTTTAGATAGAGTTATTCAGAACTGCTCTCTCCTAATACTTGGAAAGGCCAGTTCTAGATTTTCTGTGCTCTACAGAATGATTCTTTGTTTCTTCCTGCCTCTGGCTTCTGCCACTAAGTGGGTGATGATGACTTGACTAAAACCTCCACAATTTCTAAATTATTCCCTGTCTGTCAGGCGGTTACTGACTCATTTGTACTCACATACTGTGGTCTCTTCAGTAACCAACCCTCCAGGGATCATTGCGTGAGGCTCTCTGATCAAGCCCTTTAAGAGAAGTCAGACTTTGACAAATCCAATAGCTCCTGGACGTAGCACTGCTAGGACATTTAAATTAAATAACCGTTTTGGTTTCTTCTAAATTCTACCTTACCCTGCTTTTGCATTTTTCACAATTTTTTTTTTTGGCCAGGCACAGTGGCTCACGCCTGTACTCCTAGCACTCTGGGAGGCCAAGGTGGGAGGATTGCTTGAACTCAGGAGTTTGAGACCAGAAAAACAGAAAAATTAGCTGGGCATGGTGGCGCGTGCCTGTAGTCCCAGCCACTCGGGAGGCTGAGGCAGGAGGGTCACTTGAGCCCTGGAGTTTGTGGTTGCAGTGAGCTATGATGATGCCACTGCACTCTAGCCGGGGCAACACTGCGAGACTCTGTCTCAAAAAAAAAAAAAAAAAGAAACTGAACCTTACTCCCTCTTCCCATCTTCGTATTAAAAAGAAAAAGATGTTTTTAAAATTTAACTTGATTCTCTCAAAAGTTTTGTTAGGAAGTATGCCACATGTGATGCATATTTACAATTCTCTTCCTAAAAACAAAATGAAACGTTCGTAGCCATGGCACATCAATTTCCTGCAATGTCAGTCTTGGCCCATGGCTGTAAGCCCCTAGTTTATTCTGTAACACTTCCTAGGACCCTTGATTGGAATGACCCATACCTTGGAAAACAGAAACCTACTTAAGCATTCCTGTGCCCAAGTTTGGCAAAGTTGGAGATGGAAAAAATGGGGTTGTCTTTTTCCTCCTCTAAGAACTTGTTCCCACTAATACCATTCCAAGAGAATTGATGATTACTTCTATAACTCTTGTTGTATTTCTTGCTCACTAAAGCCCTGTGTGCTGCTGAGCCATCAGCTGAGTTGGAGGACTGACTTTGGACGAAGAAAACAGCAGGCACAGCTGGGCCTCCTACCATGGTCCACCAGTTCTAAGCCTTGTTCTCACCTCACTGACCACATTTTAATACTTGCCAAAATGGCCCGTGTGTTACAAGCCATGCTGTACTGGATTAGATGTCTGGTGACTATTTCAAATGCAGTCATCTTTCGTGAGAGGCTTCTTTTCTCTAAAAACCTTCCTACTACTAGTGGGTCTGTGGCTACTGAGTGTAACGCTTGGTTTAATGCAGAGACAGGCCCTTGTGGGAGAGGCAGTGGCAGCAGCGACCAAGTAGTGCAGCCTGAGCTGCTTGCTCAGGTCCTCCCTGAAGGTTGAGGCTGGTGCTATGGATCTGCGTCGCTGTTTTTATGCAGACAGAGCTTAAAGTTAAGCCACCTTTTCATATAATTTAAGAAGAAATATATCTGTATTTATTGTAAACGGTGGGTTATCTGATTTAATGTACACATTGAACTAAAATTTGCTATGGTATTTTCTAAGTTCATACTGTTCTGTATATTTTCCTATTTTTTCAGCTACTAAATCCGTATATTGATTATAGGTTCAACATGGCATGGATACTTCTATAAAAAATATGTTTTTAATAGCAAAATGGGCTCACACTGTAAAAGACAGATGGATGAGTTTATCTTACTAATTTTTGGGGCTCATCTTTCTTATTAGGTGCAGCACTGTAGGCAAGTAAACACAGGCCACATAAGACAACAAGTTTGCCATCTGTTTACTTCCCCATCCACCGTTAGCTTCTTGGAAAGCTGCTTCTGTCACACTCACGCTACCCCGTGGCTCCTCAAGAGAGCCAGAGTTGAGAAGAAAACGATGAACCTAAAGTTAAAAGGAAAAGTTCTTGCCTGAAACAGTGTAGGAATCCAGACCAGGAGATCCTGGCCATTGCTCCCGATTATTTCCCTCAAGAGCCACCTCTTCACTCCTTAAGCTAGAGGACACTGCAAAGCCAGGGCCAGCAGCCTCTTGTGCCCTTCCTCAGGGAGCTTGTGCCAAGCAGTGAGGGACTGTAGCATTTCAGGGTGGTGGCAATGGCTCAGAGGTCCCACTCAGAACTTCTGTAAGAACTTGAGGACAAGGTCCCGCAGTCGTACCCGGAGCATCTCGTCATTGTCACAGATGATGTGGGTGGAATCTTCCTCGATCTGGATGAGTGTCTCAGCCTCCTGGAGCAGGACGATATGGCCCTTGGCGGTGTCTTCCACCTTAATGTCACTGAATCCGTGCTGCTCCAACAGAAAAGAGAAAGGAGGAGGAGGATGGGTACACTTGGAAAAGCAAGAGCTAAAAATGACACTTCCTAGAAGTGACTGAATATTCTAGAAACTGGCATTTCTGACACTCCTCAATACAACTCTCAGACTAGCAATATGGCCTACTGCAGCAACAGAATTCAACCACATTTTCATACACTTTAAAAAGGGCCCCAAAGGTACAAAATCTCATGCAAAACACAACAGAATTTCCACAACCTGCTTAAGCTTTTGTGAGTCATTTGAGAAGCACGTCCAAGCATCTGTGTTCAGGAGTCTGGGATGTCCCTGTTTCTGGTGACAAAGCTCTCTCCTAAGTCTCAGCTGTCTGAGCTCCCACGACAATGCCACTGAAGCCTGCTGACCTTGGGACTTAGCAAATCCTTTCAAGGGGGAAGGAGATAAAGCAGATATTTCTCTACCCATCACGAACACTGATTGCAGCATTTCCTTACAGATCAGACAGAGTTGAAAAAGAAGAAAAGGAGCAGAAAGAAGACATCTACCTGCCAGGGACAGGTAAAGGGCATCGGGGCAGGGAGATTGTGTACACCCTGTGACAGAAAGCTCCTCCTACAGTGAGGAGACGAGGCGGCCGTGGCAGAGTGGAATATTCAGTCAGGACCTAGGGTGAGCCAGGGAAAAGGTTCTTCTAAAAAATAAGCAAAGCTTGAGGACCATCAACAGGGGCCAGAAGCCCTGCAAGTCACGAGGAAGGTGCGGCTAACATGGTCACCTACAGCACGTGTGGGAGGGCCGAGGAGAGCTGCACAACTTGGCTGAAGCCCCAGGGAGAAAAGGCAGTGCTAATAAAGACAAAGCCTCTACTTTCAGAGCTGAAGAGTCTGCGATTGAGGTATTTAGTTTGGATAAAAGGTGGTTATTAATAGTTTAGCAGAAGAAAATCTCCTTTCTTGTAATTACTTATTAGAGTTAGTTGCAGCTCTTCTTGGAAGCAGCAATATTAGTCGCATTATCTTTAGCCAATTCCTTCTTCCTAGCAAGGCTTCTGTCATCCTAAGGCTAAAAGGGTGATCTCTGAAGTCTTGTGACTGAAGACAAGATTATAACAACCTTTAACCAAGGTTAGATTTTTTTCTTTTTATCATAGTTGAGAAGTCTCTTTTTTTGGGGGAGGTTGAGACAGAGGGAAGGACCAGGGTCTTCCCATCTCCCCCCTGATCCCGTGTGTGAACTGCTGGGCCCATTTCCCAAATCTTCATCTAGCAACACTGATGCCTCCTGCCCGCAAATCCTGACACTCAACCCAAGACTGGGATCTCCCTTGACAGCAAGGTGTCTTTGTATGGAAAAGTGAGGCTCTAGCGGGATGAACCCTCCTCTGTCCTGGCCTTTCCTACTCTGCCTCTCTCGTCTCATCTGTGTGTTTGAGGAGAGGCTAGAAACGGGGTTTGCGGAGGTGTTCACCTAGTAACCCAGCGCTGGGCAGGAAGGATAGGGCTGTGGGAGAGAAGCAGCTGGGCCTGAGGGGAAGGGCAGGCATGCTCCTCACTCAGCACCTCGGATAAGTGTGACAATAGTGCACAAGCAGCAACACACAATCCTGGCAGCCAGGGCTACAAAGAGCCACATAAAGAACGGCTTACATGCAGTGTAGACGGCACATGCACAACTGGCTCACCTTCTCCAAGGTCTGCACAAACTGCTCCACAGGGATGGAGCCGCTCAGCAAAGGCTTCAAAACTTTGCAGTCTGGAACGTCATCACTCACCCGCTTTCTCTTCTTACCGCCTGTGGGCTGGGCAGGCCTAGGAGGGGGCTGGAGCAGAAGGAAAGCATGGCCCTGAGTGCGGCACAGGCCACCTGAGAACCCGAGACTACCCTGTGCTGTGGGAACCTCTTCTCTGACACACAGACTGCAGGCCCAGCCCAGTCTGGGGTCATCCCTGGAGTGAAAAATCAGTGGGCACTGAGTTCAGGTTCACTGTCAGCTGGGGGCTCCCTGTGGAGTTCACGACACAAACAAACGCTAAACTATCCACATCCATCAACATCTTATCTGGCTAAGATCTCTGATCTCTAAGATCTTTTATCAAGATCCACTTTTAAGTTTTCAATTGACTCAATTCAGTATTTGCTGAGTAAATTCTCCACAGTAAACTGTGGTAGTGCTGCAGGGTCAGACTAATGTGGGTAAAATCCTAAAGTCTGCCACCTCCTGGCTGCAAAACCTTTGTCAAGAAACTGAAGGTCAGAGAAATTGTCTATGAAATGGTGAAAAGAGAATTCTGTGAGGATTAAATAAGAAAATGCATGTCAAAGGCTCAGCACAGCGTCTAACATACGCTGAAGTAGCAGCTAGCCACTTTATACACAGGCACAAAGGTGACACAGTCCCAATCTGAAAGCGATTCTTTTAATAGCAACACTGCGAGGCAGCAGAGCACCCTGGGAGTGGGGTGTGCAGTGCCCTGGAGGCCACGAGCCACCCACCACGTGCGGTTCAGTCAATGTGTGCCAGGCTCTCTGGCCTTCACAGCCTCACGTGGACGTGCTTTGTATTTCCAGGCCTCCGAAGGGCAGGGGCTGTATCTGCTACTTTCACGTCTGCCCCCAGCACCCAGCTCGCACTGCAGTGCTCAGGGTGGGTGTTCCACACATGCTCGTCTAAGGAATGCACCTGCACAAGCTTCGAGTGGGGCTTAGGGTGATGCCAGCCACGTCTCTCTTTCCCCTCTCTCCCTGAGGCATGTGGCCAGAGAAAAAAATAAAGAATTTATATGAAGTACCCTCTTTGTTTCATATACAGTCCACTGAGTGGCCTGGTCTCTAACTTCTGCTGGTTTGCAAAGCAATGTCCTGGGGCTCTAAGGGGAGGGGGCTCTGGTCCTCACGTGCCCGCCTGAGGCTCCCCACCGCCTCCCACGATACCTGAAGGACGTGCTTGTTATCTTTAGTGTGCAGCACAGCTGAGACGGTTGCCAAGGAGATGCCAGGCTTGATCTCCATGGGCACCAGCGAATCTGCGAGCTGAAAGCAAGTGGTGGGGTTTCAGACAGGGTGAGGGAAGAGGGGGCTGCAGCCCCACCCTTCCAGGTCAAGCTCAAGGGTGGATGGTGCCCTGGAGGCTGGGGTACCGCGTCCACCACGCTTACAGCTGTGTGCCCCCTGCTCAGCGTGGCAAAGACACCAATTATCAAGAGAAGTGTCAAAGCTGAGCCTTTAAGGATCATTATTTACATCACTGCAGTCTAAAATGACCAAATAACTGTAAGGAAGAAAAAAGGTAAAAAAAAATTTCAATAGAAAATACATCCATGCTATACACACAAACAAATCGGTATCAATCCCAACAAAGACAGGAGGAAACAGAACACAGAGGAAAAAGGGGTGGTCATGGTGGGCAAACTAAGCGGGAGAACTGACCCAACTGAGCCTGGCCTTCCCGGGGGCTTCTCAGAGTGAGCTCCTGAGCTCAGCAGCGAGGTCACCAGGGCAGCCACATGTCACTGTGTGCTGGACCCCAGTGTGCTGATACCTCTGTGTCTCCCTTTTGCTTGTCACCCACAAATAATGAAGTGCCAACACTCATCCTTCAGGTGGCTTCCAAACCACTCTTACAGTGTCTGTCAAAAACCTATCAGGGTTCCCCCTTACCCAAAATGCATACCAAGTGCTGACTTTCCATTCAGTCTGGACTCTGGTTCATCCCGTCCCCTCTCCAGGTGACTAGTGTTAGGCAGGAAGGATAGAGACAGCAGCACTTGAGTGAGTTCCTTCATTCCTGAAAATCTGACTTCTCCCAAAGGTGGAACCCGCAGCTTTCCCTGTGGGCTCGTCTCTCTCCCTACCACCTGCACCTACTGCGTGCCCGCTCCTCTACGCAGCTGTAGCGCAGCATAGTCTTACTAGAGCATGTTATTCTTGCAGACACACAGACCTCTACCCAGCCAAGCTGCCTTTATTTAGAAACAAAAATAGGCCGGTACAGTGGCTCATGCCTGTAAACCTAGCACTCTGGGAGGGCTGCTTCAGGTCAGGAGTTTGAGACCAGCCTGAGCAAGAGTGAGACCCCGTCTCTACAAAAAAATTAGCCAGGCGTGGTGGCACATGCCTGCTGTCCCAGCTACTTGGGAGGCTGAGGCAGGAGGATCGCTTGAGTCCAGGGGTGTGAGGTTGCAGTGAGCTGTGATGATGCCACTGCACTCTAGCCAGGGCAACAGAGTAAGACCACGTCTCAAAAAAAAAAAAAGAGAAAAGAAAACAAACAAAATGTGCAAGATGCCATCACGTAAACATGAAAATCACTACCAAATGGGCAGAAGCAGCAGCTTAGGATATTAAAATGGCTTGATAAACAGTATTTCATGTGACTGTTTCATGAAGTAAAATGTGTATGGGGAAGTATAAAATGCTCCTGACAGAGGAGACAGGTGTGCACCAGCCTCATGGCAGCACCAGGCCCTGCTCTTCCCCTCTGTTCCATCCATAAATAGCCTTTTCCTCCCTATCCTGCGATCACCCCGTCACATGTGAGCCTGGTGTGGGAGACCTGGGGATGGCACCCTGGGAACCGAGCAGGGGAGGCACTCTCCCTGGGCAGCTGTGAACTGATTCCACTTCCAAGAAGACTCTGAGGGTGGGGCTCTTCTCGGGGGACAAAACGTCATGTGGCAGCTCTGCCAGAATGGGAGTCCGCCCACAGCACCGCTCAGGCACGTCTGGGAGGGAGGGTGTCTCCTCACCACTCCAGAAGGAGACCTTCCTGCTAGAACAGGCCCCTGGGGGCTGACAGCTCAGATCTCCTGCTCCGAACTTGTAAGGACCAAAAAGGATTTATAAAGAAGCTGTAGAGGGTACACCTTCATTTGGGGGAGAAACAAACATCCTTCAGTAGCAGCAAAACAGAGAAAGCTGCAACAGAGTTTAACCCTTTCATCTCACGAATGCATTTTCCAGGCATTTGATTAGATGATACTTTTGGTTCTATTTTGCACTGTACTTTGAGAATGATAGAAATCTCTATCTTTCCATGAAGTGAGATCAGTAGAAAATGATCAGAGCTGCGGAGGAGGAAGGGAAGGGCATGACGCAGGCAGCGGTATTAATAGATGAAATCAGGGTAGGCACTTTCTCGCTCATCTGCCATATGCTGTTTCCTGGAGCTGACTGTCTTCCCTGAGGGAAAGCCCTCTATTCAAATCCAGAAAACGTATTTCAAACGTATTTGAAAAGCAGGCCTGGAAAAGCCTTCGGGGCAGCCAGGCACGGCTGCAGGGCTGGCTCCAGCCGGGGTCCTGCCCTCTGTGCTCCCTGCTCTGCGCAGGGCCCTCACTGGCTGTCCCTGTACCTCCCCGTATGCCACGTGGCGTATCCTCAGAGTGAGAAGTGACCACGGAGGGAGCATTCCCCCCACTGACTTCCCAACCTTTAAGAACAACGGGGCGAGAGCGCGGCTCACCTCCGGCAGGATCTCGATCTTCTCGTAGCGCCGTTTGAAGGGCAGGGTGAGGACCTCGGCCCGCCGATAGGACGTGGCTGGGGGCTGGCAGTCGATCACAAGGTCTGTCCTGTGGGACTGGGCCGGCGGTGGCTGGGTGTACTGCTCAGGACAGACCACGTGCAGGGGCTGAGGAGCCAACAGCACAGGGTCAAGGGAGAAGGCAGCAAAGGAGACGAGGCGAGGAGCAGAGCGGCCCTGTCCCCTCTCCCTGACGCACAGGCCCGCGTTTCAGGCCACCACGCGCTCCCAAACCCAGCTAAGGGTGACAGGAGAGGTGAGGGGGTGGGGGTAGATAGAACAAACTTCTGGGGAAACCCCTGAACTGCCAGCCGTGTGAAGGAAGGAGGGAGGGATTTATTGCCTCAGTCTGTATTTGGTTTTATGTTTTCACTCTATTTACGTAACTTTCTCGGTGACTTCCACTGTCTCACTCCCAAGTGGTCTCTAAGCTCCTGGAGGGCACAGTCTTCTTGTGACATTTACCACACATCAACTGCTACACGCTCTTGGCTGATTAGCAAGAACTGGGGCTTTTTGTGCTAGGCTGGCGTTCTGGGCTGGAGTTTCTTCTGGTATCTGCAAGTGGTATCAAGTGGTATCAGCCAGTGGCCATTGGTCAGGCTCAACTGTGCATGACTGTGAATCAGAGATAGAACTTTTTTTTTTAATTAAATGTCTTTCTTTTTGTTATCGTGAGAGAAAAAAAATTAGTAAACCAGTGTTTACTTTGGACAAATATCACCCAATTGAAAAGTAATGTTGGCAGCCCACAGGGTCAGTGTATCATTATCTCTGCTTTTAAGAATTTGGACCATGCCACAAATTCCTTGAAGAATAAAGTTTTCCTGCCGAGCAGGAGGATTGCTTGAAGCCAGGAGTTCGTGACCAGCCTGAGCAAGAACGAGACCCTGTTTCTACAAAAAATAGAAAAACTAGCCAGGCATGGTGGCGTGTGCCTGTAGTCCCAGCTACTAGGAGCCTGAGGTAGGAGGATGCTTGAGCCCAGGGGGCTGGAGGCTGCAGTGAGCTATGATCACACCATTGCACTCCAGCTGGGGTGACAGAGCGAGACCCTGTCTCAAAAAAACCCAAAAAACAAAAAAACCAAGGCTTTCCAACAAGCTGAACTAGTTGGATTTAAAACAGCACTTATTCTTCAGGGCTAATATTTTTCTTCTTCAAACTGCCTTTTGTTCTTCTTCCTGACCCGGTTAGTATCTTTAGCTCAAAGCCATCTGACCGCACGGTCCCAGCCAGGACTTCCAGGTTTTCCTCTCCTCACGCGGAGACCAGGTGAGATCAGCACCCTTCAGAGGGGCGTAAGGAGCACATAGCTGGCTTAGGGACTAGCAATTACAGTTTCTGAGTAACGAAAAACAACAGGCTCTTAACCGTTTTTTCCAGAATGTTGACGAACACACATGGGGCATCACATCGCTCCATGTAGGCCAAAACCCGGCCATCTGAGCTGATCATGCCTAGAGAAAGCCCCTATTCTTTCTCTGTAGGGCAAGCAAGTCAGTGATCACCAGAATCCATTCTCCCTGCATTCCTGAAGTCTCCAGCTTTCCTGTTTCTTGTTACCCTGCTTTAGAGTGTTACGTAAGGGCCTCTCATCCTGAGGTCAAAGATTCTACGAAGAGGAGGAAAGAGAACTTCTGACCTAGGCCAAGAAATGAAGAGTGCCGGTCCTACCTGCTGAGTGACGAGGCAGGAGGCAGCGCCAGGGCAGCTGGCACTCCTTGACGCTTCTAAAAACAGCGAGGGAATAACGCAGAAACTTTCCTCTCACCTGTTCTAAGCTGCCTTCCTCGCCAATTCCAATTAGTCTCCCTATTCCCAATTGCCAAAAGACTTTCCAGGCATGTAGTGACTGACCTGGCTTTTGTATCCCTGCTTTCCCTCTCCCCATTCTGTGTACAGATTCTTCCCTTAATCTACCACTTAACCCCAACTACTCCTTCCCTTTCTCTAGGGCAGGAAATGCAAAATGAAACACACAAACAAAAAACTGCAACCAAACCCAAACCAAACCAAATCTCTAAAAAAACAAAACAACACTGCTTCACTGCTTGCAGTACTAGTCCACATATGCAACAAGGGCCCTATACATGTTTTAATTAAACTGCCTTTCAGCTTAGTGAATATGTCTTTAGAATGACTTTTTTGGGGGGTGTGGAGAGGGGGGAGTTGGTGGGTGTTAAGTGGACACAGGTAGCCCTCATAAAAAGTAGTACACTGTTTCTTCTCCCTTCCACTTTTGATTTCTTTAGAATGGAACTCCTCTGAGGGTGGAAAGACCATTCCTTTTAAATATGAAGAGTAACCAGCATGTGTCCCAGCCTTCTGCAGACATTGAGAATCAAGGGAGATGGGGGTCAAAACAGCCAGACAGCCCTCCCCCCACCACAGACGTACACAGAGGTGGCATGGCCACTCGACGACACCAACATAGCTTCCTTCGTTACCTGCACTTCTTTAAGCAGCTTGGACACCTGGATGAAGTTCAGCCGTGTATCAATGGGGCAGTATATGCACTTCATGGCCAATGGCTGGTAGGGAGCCAGTGCCTCCAGGTAGGAAAAGTCCGGTTCTAAGGAAGGTACAAAAAAGGCATTTTATTTAATAAAACGTAGGCAAGAGAGGAGCTGCCAAACGAGGTGGTGGCTGGTGTGGTGAGGGCCCAGCAGATGGTCAGCAAGGTTAGGAGAATGAGCCAGGAAGGACAGTGCACACAAGTGACGGGAGTCAGTGGAGTCCCAAATAAGCAAGGGAGAGGCTGGCACGAACCCTGTGCGATGGATTTGGAACGGGAGGAACAGGTGTGGGCTCAAAGTTTCCAACACAGACAGAGAGGCAGATGGGAGAAATGAGGGATAAATAAGTAAATGGGGGAGAAGGGAAAGCTCTTCTTTACAACAAAATGCCAACTAATAAATGTAAAAAGATGAAATTTTAAAAAATTACCATCTGGCAATCAGCACAGTAACGATTTACTCAGACCAGAATCATTAACACATGCTAAGAAAATCTGATCGATTCCCAGCCGTCTGTGCCCAGTGAGGATGGACCTGGGCTTAAGCTCACCTGGCACACTGACTTCTCCAGTGTCTTTAGGACAACTGATAGAACTTCCAGACATGGAAATTACCACCCCCACTGGATTGTGTTTTGCTAAGAATATCCAGAACCCCCAAAATAAGACAAGCACAGACCACCCAGGAGGGAATACTGACTCCCTTTTCATGTGTGTGGTAGTCACGGTACAATAAAAAAGGTGGCCCAAAACTTCACCCCCACACTAGTGGACATTAGAAATGACACAACTTCTACTCTGGAAGCCCAACAAACCAATTTAAATGTAAACTCATTTCCCAGAGTTGTTGTCATAGGCAACGCAGCCCTGATTTCTTCTTAGCTAAAGGAAAATGTATACTAGACACAACACTTCTGACCGTGCCTATGTAAATGCTATACCTATTGTCATGTCAGCGAGTCACAGCTCATCAAAAGGAGAGACCAGCCTTACTCCTACTATGTACAATTTTCTCTGGACAACCTCCTGATTAGAAAATTCTTGGCAAGTATGAAGTTCTGAGTATTGTGAATCAATGTCTTGGCCCAACTTCCTCTGCCTTTGGCCCAAAGGAGGCCCAAGAAGAGAAGGCAGCCCCTGGTGATTGGCAGTTCTCCTGGCACCCACAGCCAGGCCACAGTGTCCTCCTGCTGTGCAAACACAACTTCAGAGGACACCAACATTAGACAAGGCCACTCGGTAACCATGACAGATCTAGCCAAAAATAGGACCCCCTTGTAATCATGCCTGAAGACAAAACACAAAACTGTCCCAACCACAAACGAGCAAACATTACCCTATCCTGGCTCTATTCTTCTTGTGTTGTAGATAAGAATCAGTAAGACACCCAATCGTAGAATTACTCCTACACCCTGACAGCGCCCAATTCAGAGCGATGTCTCATGTCCTCAAACCACCCCAAATCCTACAAGGAGGTCTTTTTACCATCCTTTACACAGTGTGTGTTCCCCTCACCACAATGAGGCAATAAACCCAACTTTGTTCAATACAGACGTGTTCCTGGTGGCCCGTGTATGAAGGCACCGACAATCCTCACACACTGAGGCTGAGCACAGGGATGGGCCGAAGCATCTCTGATCCTGATGCTTTTGGTATAACTACACTGTCTACTCCAAAACCCAAGTCTTAAAAGTATTTAGAAAATGCTAAGAAGGGAGAATGTGGCCGATACTTTCTCAGTAGCCATTATTTGCCAGGCGCTGTACTTACTGAGTGCTCATACACGGTATCTCACCAAGTGCCCAGAGTGACCCAAGGAGGTGGTTTTCAATAACTCCATTTACAAAGACAATGAAGCTCAGTGAGCGACTTGGCTGATGTTACAGCAAGTTGGGCCACGTTTCAGATCAAGATTTTTTACTTCATAGCCCGTAAGATTTCCAAAACTTAAGGCTGACTGAGGCTGACCTTAAATCGATACGATAATGTAG
Source organism: Daubentonia madagascariensis (assembly GCA_023783475.1). Lineage (NCBI taxonomy): Eukaryota > Metazoa > Chordata > Mammalia > Primates > Daubentoniidae > Daubentonia > Daubentonia madagascariensis. The sequence continues at coordinate 2,167,393 of JAKFHU010000353.1, read as the reverse complement.
TGATTATCTAAGTAAACTCCCTACTTGAGCTTATTAAAGAATTTGTTTTTCCCTGAGGGATTTGTCTCTAGAAGAAAAATTGCAGCCAGAGTAAACTATAATCAAAGGAGAAAGATCCATCTCAGCAAATAATTCCTAAAGAGTAAAACAAGACTGGTTACTCGAATTACTGCAGTTCTTGAAACGGCTTACAAAATCCTATCAAAAAGCAGTTCAGTAGAATTCTGTCTCAGGGAAAAATCTTAAAAAACAGATATGAAAGCCTTAATACTCACTTACCTAATAGTACATTGTTTCACTGTTACTCTTTCCCTTGTGGTGTCTTTATTCTTTGGTACTTACAATAGAACAATGATCATATTTATGCCTTACTGTAAAATCCTTCCCTGGGCGTCTACCTTGCAGGTGTATTCACTAGTGGCCCCAGCAGAGAGGGCAGAGGTTTGCTTATTTTTTTATTTACCTGTGAATATGACAGTGTTGAGACTAGATTTTCCCCAGAGCTCCATGAAGTGGACCACGTCCCCAAATCGGAGGGAAGGGTGCCCAGTGAACACCACACACGGCTGTCTGAAATCATTGCTGAAGTCTCCATGGATGCTGGGGTAGTGTTTCAGCTTATTGGTCTGAATGAGCTGGAATATATATATAAAAAAAATGAAGAGTTGTTAGCCCGCCTAGGCTGAAGGAAGAACCAAAGCATGGGAAGGTGGGCAGAACTGAATTAAAAATAAGAAGAAGATAAACCATGAACTGGGAGAAATGATTTGCAAAAGACAATGTGATAGAGGACTGTTACCCAAAACAAACAAACTCTTAAACCCCAGCCAAAAGAAAATGAACAACCCTATTAAAAAGTGGGCAAAAGACTTGAACAGACACCTCATCAAAGAAGAGATACAGATGGTAAATAAACATTCCATACCACATGTCATTAGGAAATTGCAAATTAAAACAATGAGATACTACCACTACACACCTATTATAATAGAATGGCCAAAATCCAGAACACTGACACCACCAAATGCTGACAAGGATGTGGAGCAACAGGAACTCTCACTCATTGCTGGTGGGAATGCAAAAGGGTGCAGCCACTTTGAAAGTTTGGCAGTTTTTTACAAAACTAAATATATGCTTACCATATAATCCAGCAATCATGCTCCTTGGTATTTACACAAAGGAGTTGAAAACTTATGTTCACAAAAAACCTGCACACGGAATATTTGCAGCAGCTTTATTCATAATTGCTAACACTTGGAAACAACCAAGATGTCCTTCAGTAGGTGAATGGATAAACTGGTACATCAAGACGATGGAATATTATTCACTGCTAAGAAAGAAATGAGCTGTCAAGCCATGAAAAGACATGGAATAATCTATTACTAAGTGAAAGAAGCCACTCTGAAAAGGCTACATAGTGTATGATTCCAACTATATGACATTCTGGAAAAGGCAAAACTATGGAGTCAGTACAAAGATTAGTGGTTGCCAGGGCTTGGGGAGAGGGTGAAATGAGTATGTGGAGCACAGAGCATTTTTAGGGCAGTGAAACTATTCTGCATGATACTGTAATGGTGAACACATGTCACTATACGTTTGTCCAAACCCACAGAATGCAAAACACAAAGAATGACCCCTAACGTGAACTGTGGACTCTGAGTGATAACAATGTGTCAATGTAGGTTCATCAGTTGTAACAAATGTACCCCTCTGGTGGAGGATGTTGATAATGGGGGATGCTCTGCCTGTGTGGGGACACAGGTAGATCGGAGCTTTCTGTACTTTCCACTCAATTTTATGGTTAACCTAAAACTGCTCTAAGAAACAGAATTTATTAATTTAAAAACATACAAACAAATCTCATTAAAGTTAGCCAATGATCAAAAGTTTTTAGCTACAATGTGACTTTTGGAACAGATGGGAAACTCGAATCCTTTTGGTAATACTAACATACTTACTGGAAACTTTAATTTGGGTTGTTATGGCCTGATTTAGTCCTTATAGCTTCCTGACACTCTAAGCCCAGCCTGAAGTCCTCATTATCAGTTATTGTTTGAAGTACAAGCAACTTTCCCAAAACTTGTGAATCACCAAGTTTTGGCAACAATGAACACATCCTCACACAAGGAACACTTTACCAGTATAGGACCTCCTCCTGGGAAGTTAGAGCTGTGTTAAGTTACTGCAGCAACTTAATAAAGACAGAGACCAAACTGGCTTTCAGAAACTTGGGAGGTTTAATGTTTTCGTGACACAGAGAGCTGTATTAAGCAGGCCACACACAGCCTCAAACCTGTCTCTAAAACGTATGTTTTGAACCAAAAGAGTCTCCCTACTGCACAACACTTGACAATATTCTGTCTCAAGGCAACACCACAGACAGTCACAACCACAGATGGCATCTTGTGATGCTGCTCAGAAACTCTACCTGCTGCCCAGGCCTGCCTTCCCCACCCCACTCCAGCATCTAAATGGCAGATGACAAACAGCCAGACTTCACAGACCCTAACCACCCACCAGGCCAAAGGAAGCCCTGAGATGCTGCTTAATGGGTAAAGAAATGGTCTGTGACATGGCTCAATCCTGTAGCAACCCATTATGCATGACAAGGGGGCCTGGCTAACATCTTTAAGTGCAAATGAAGTCACCCCAATAGTGAGGATGTGGCCAGACTGGTACACTTCCTAAACAGAAGCCAAGCTCTCTTCACTCTGATGACTCAACTTTTAATTAAAGGGATCTGGTTTTATTAGGAAGACTGCTATACTACTCTGGAGAGCTTCCTCAGCTGTCACATGCTTGCACGGGATATGAATAGTAAAGATGGAGCAAACATCAAATTCCCACTTTCCTTCCAGTTGTATACAAATCAAACTGACATTCTTTTTATAACCTGTATGGCCAAAATCATTCGTTGCCCCAGTTAAATGGGTGAGCTGCTGTCTAAAGGACTAAGTCCATTGCGTCCTCAGATGTCAAGGAGATGAACGGGATTCTAAGCACAGCAGTAGGTCTTTGCACACTTAAGTCCTATTTTTGGCTCTACTGATCAATGCATAGAAACGAGATAAATTCATCATTTTTTGCCAACTGGATCTACCTTTCTGGCTGACATACTACACTTGACCACTGGACATGAAGCTCTAGGGTGGAGTTCTGGACAGTAATTTGTCATCAGTACTAAGGGCAGAACCATACTTACTCATGGGCACTGGTAACAAGAAAAGGGTCGACTTTCTCATGCCCTAATAACAAGTGCATTTCAGGAACCCTGATGGTGCAACTACGGTCTGTTCCCACTCCTAACTGTAAATGGGACGAGGCCGCCCGTGACAGATGTGTGGGTAAGAATGTGGTAACAGTCTTGGAAACAAGTTCTACGGCAAGGCTAACTGTTATTAGGGGAGAGGAAAACAGACTTTCAATGGCAAAGTACACCACTAAATAAATATGTTTTGCCGCACTTAATTTTCTGACATATTTCTAGCCAGAATTTCACTGTGGGAATAATGACAGCGCTTGCAAAAACCATGGCTGATATAATATTATTCAGAGTATGAGGACTGAAAAGTTCTTCAAAACCTTCCACTTGCTGTCCTGATTCATAAAATACCTATCCTTGGGAGTAGGAAAACAGTAAATTTAAAATAATCAGCAGGACATTTGTTGCAATTTATTCTATGTGTCAAATATCTGTTTTAACTGTAAAACAGATAAAATAACTAAACTCCTAAACATATGTATCTGCACAGACATGCTCTGAGTGAAAATAGTCTATCTGCCTTAGCTGAGGAAGGGATATAAATTTGGCTGTCACAGAAATGTGTGTGTGAGGGGGAGATAATCACAGTTGACATGGATGTGACCATCAAAAGCAGGAAATTAACGACGACACAACACTGCTGTCTCATCTACGTATCTATTCAGATTTTACCAACTGTATCAAGTCTCTAATAGCAAATAAGCAAACAAATGATTTTCCTTCTTCTGTTCTTAGACCCAGTCCATAGTTCATGGGGTGCATCTATTTGTCACATTCTCTGAGTAGTTCCTTGGTCTTCCCTTGTCCTCTGGGTCTCTGACATTCTTGAAGAGTACAGGTCAGTTATTTTGTAGGCCCTCAGCTTGGGTCTGACTGCGGTCTTCTCACAATTAGATTCAGGTGATGCATTTTTAGCAGATCTATCACAGAAATCATGCTGTGTTTTCTCAATGATTGGTATAGGAGGCACACAATGTCAATTAGTCCAATTATTGGTGATGGTAATTCTGATCACATTTTTGTCAGGTTTGTCCAAACTACAGTTACTGATTCTTTTTATAATAAATAAGAATTCTGTGGGCATACTTTGAGACTATGTAAATATGTAGCTGTTCATAAAATTTTCAACTACTGGTGTTAGCACCCACTGGCGGTGACTCTTGTCAGAATGTACCATTACTGTGATCTTCTAAGGCCATGCTTCCTTCCCACGCTAACTATGTGGTGCTCTGGTGTCGGCAGAGTTTCCCCTCTCCCTCTTTTACTTATCTACCTCCCTATGCACTCAGGGGTTTCTGTTATTCCATGGGTTATGTTCATTAGCAGCATTATTTGTTTTGATGCTCCACTGATCTCAGAGGTAGCCTTCAGACACGGCCCCGTTGTTTCTCCGAGAACATAGCAAGATCTTTCCAGCTTTATCTTGTATTTTCCAAAGAGGCCTGGTTCCTTTAAAGTGGAGAATGGTATTTAGAAACCAAGATCTGGGTGCTAAATGTGTTCATTGGCTAGTGGAGTGTCACTGCTCCTAGGGCCTCTCAGTGGACAGAGCTAGGGGGAGATATATTTGTGTACGTACACACGTACACATACGCGCAAGGATATTTCAGTACTACACATACTGAAAATATGAGTTCACACCAATACAGCCAATTCTGCCCAACAGCACAGGATTCATTCTAGTCTTTACTATTTCCATACCTGTAATTCCCTACCATGATGAGTTTTTTACAAAGTGAGCACACGTACATCAAGAAGTGACGCCTTACGAGCTCCTCAGAAATCCCTCTCTGTCCCCTCCACTCACGACTGTCCCGCCCCCACCTCCAGGATAACCACTATCCCAGCTTCTAACACCACGGCTTCGTTTGCTGTGTTTTGAACTTTTATATAAGTAAAATCACACCACGTGCACTCTTCCACATCTGGCTTCTTTCCACTCTTTCACATTATGTTTGTGCAGTTTATCTACGTTGTTGCACATGATTGGAATTTATTCATTCTCGTTGATGTAAGGTATTCCACTACATGAATATACCACAAAATACTTTCTACTGCTGATGGGCATTTGGGTATATTTCAGTACTGTTACCAAGGATTCTGGATTTGCATATATTTTGGTAATATACATATGCATTCTGTATATATTTCAGGAACAAAATTGCTGAGGCATAGGGTATGTTGTTCAGCTTTAGTAGATACTGCCACATAGTTTTCTAAAGTGGTTATACCAATTTAGACATCCTTTTAATAAAAATACAACAAAAAATAAGGAGTAACTCTATTATTCAACAGTAAGAGAATCACTAAGTTCATTATAGTATGTTCATGACTTGCTGTGGGATATTAAGCAGCAATAATCAGAATACGAGGCATACAGAAAAATGTCCATAATATACCATTTAATGAAAAAAACAAAACAAAACTGTGTATTCAGCTATATAAAAACACTCATCAGTTCTGTGAGGGAGGTGGAATTTTTCTATTTTTTAAGCTGAAATGTTATTTTCAACATTAAAAATTTACATATATGATTGATACAACTCACTGGAAAGAACAGTTTTAACAATAAATAAATCTGTTACCCAAAAAAGGTAGTAGTATATAGTAGAATAAAACTCCTCATCTGGTCAATAGAACAGAGGTAGGCTATGAACTGCATAAACATAGTACAGGCTGAGCATACCTAATCTGAAAATCCCAAATCCAAAACATTCCAGAATCTCAAACTTTTTGAGTGCTGACATGATGCTTAAAGGAAATGCTCACTGGAGCATTCTGATTTCAGATTTTCGAATTTGGGATGTTCAACTGGTAAGTATAATGCAAATATCCTCAAATCTGAAAAAATCCGAAGTCTGAAACACTTCCGGTCCCAAGTATTCCAGGTAAGGGATGCTCCACCTGTGGTAATATAATGTTAACAAGAGGAAAAACAAATGAATCTTGAATTAGAGTACGTCACTGCCACCCGACTTGGGAAGCAAGGGGACACACAGGTCCACCTAGGGGCATCTTTTATCTAATGACCTGCTATCCTCATCCACATCAAGTTATCTATATTTATTTCTTTCCATGCCCCAGTAATTCTGTTTTCTTACCTCTGCATGAGGAAAAGGTGGTTCTGGAAGATACACCTTACTCTGTTTGTTGTGACAAAGCCTGTAGAGAGGAAACACAAATCAGCAGTCAGGAAGGGCACACTGTGGCGTTTGCTGCCACCTACTGGCAGTAGTGCAAATACTAAATACTGAAGTTTATTTAAAATTTTCCTGCCAGTGAATTTCACTGTGAATAAAAGCTGGTGTCTTCAGAGCATTCAGAACATAAGTATCTTGTGCGAAATTTTTTATTAACCTTTAGAATTTCTCAATACATTTTTTCTTAAAAACAACTTACCATTTTGGAATAATTTTAGATTTAAAGAAAAGTTGCAAAGGCAGTACAGCGTCCCCAATGCTAACATCTTACGTAACTGTGGTACATTCATCAAACTAAGAAATTAATATCAGAACATTACAATTAACTAAACTCTAGACTTTATTAGGATTTCCCAATTTTTCCACTCATGTCCTTTTTATGTTCCAGGATCTAATCCAAGATAGCATATTGCATTAGTTATGATCAATTTTGAGGAGAACGTGATCTACCTTTTCCAGAGCCATGGCTTTCTGTTTTTGTGCACACATTATTTCATTAATAGCAGCATTGCTAATTCCAACTGAACAGTACCTGAGTGTGTGTGTGTGTGTGTATGTGTGTGTGTATATATATATATATATATAAGAGAGAGAGAGTTCAAATAAACATATAGCAGAAGTATAAAACACATAATAGGTATATGGGCAAAAAGGGAACAATTTATACAAAAATCTTTCTGGCAAGCAATTTAGACTCATATAACGAACATTTAAAAATATTTATACCCTTTGTTCCAGTAATTCCACTTTTAGTTTAGTAATTTACCTAAAGCAAAAGCTATCATCATATATACAGAGAATGATATTATTTGAAGATTACTAAAAGCAAAAAAATTGGGAAAAGCTCTTCTGTCCAATCAAAAATAGTTAGCTAAATCACATCATATACAAGTGATGTAATAATGTAGTCATATAAAAATTATGTTCTCAAAGATTTGATAATGCTTAGTTTAATATTTAATTTCTTAAAGCAAGATTACAAATTAAATACTCAGCATGATCCCTATATAGAAAGAAGAAATACATCAGAATGCTAACAGCGGTAAGTTATTTCTAGATAGTAGGATTATGAATTCAATTTTTTTAGTGTTTTCTGTAACTTTTATTTTTTCTACAGTAAATACATATTACAGGTATATTAGAAACAAGTATCTAAAAAATAGGAACACGAATACAACCTCCTCTTATTTTAGTAGTACTGAATTCTATCCAATAAAATATTCCAACAACATGAAACTTAAGCAATGATGAAGACTAGATGGGAAGAGCACACCCCCAGCTGTGACATCCACAGGGGCCTACGGCGCCTGGTCCCAGGAGTGTTTTCTAAATGTATTTCTTAAATGTACTTTAAGAAAAAAAACAAAGGTGGAGGGCAGCATAATGCTGGGATATGTTACAAGAGAATGATGTGCAAGTTCCTTTTTAATTAGAAACTTAGTACATGATGTGCCCATCTGGCTACCACACTAATAAAAGGGATTAAACACACCCCATATCGTGGGTGTCACAGCCCCTGACCTTTTGCAAACATCATTCTAAGGCACTGCCAGGTATACTATAAAAGTTAAGTTAATCTGTTTCCCCCTCCCTCCCCTTATTTTTGGCCAGGGAAGTTAGATTCAAACATGCATCTAAATAATCCTAAAAAGGTTCACTGACTTCACATTGTTCAATATTTTGCTAATCCTAGGATTTGACCCAACAGTTTCCTGCTGTCATAAAATAACAATTTTGTCAAATATTATGCTACGGAAATGAAAAAAACCTAGTTTTTCTTATTAGATTTGATAGTATACATTTTATACAACATGAGCTTGAACTCAATTTTTTTTTTTAACTTTTAGAGTGTCACTTCGCTTTGTTATAGGCAGAGGGTGGCATGTGAGAAGGTAAGTATATAACATTTTTGCTACTGATTTTGAAAGTAATGGCTAAATTAAGTCTTTGCCTTCCATCCTTCCCTCCTTGATAATTATTCTTCTAAACTCCTGCAATGTAACAGATTTGGCTTTATAATAGTAATATAATCTTCTTATCACAGACATAGAAAAACAACAAAATGTAAGTTTAATAGTAATGTCAGAAAAAAACAGATTATTTTTGTTCTTACTGCTTGAATATCCTAAATCAAACAGAATTCATAGGGAAAAACACTGACATACCACTCCGCAAATATCTGGGAAAACTCAAGTGAACTGTTAGCCACGGGGGAGATGAAGTACAGGGGGACACTGGAGAGTCCTGCTGAGTCGATGTACTGATACAGGCATTCCAGGAGGTCATAGATCACTCCAGAAGGGTAGCAGGGAACCAACACGTTTCCTCCATTCCGGACTGTCAGGGCTAGAAAAATTGAAGCCAGAGGGGGGGAAAACAGTATCAAAAGAACAGTGTTATAAAGGTAGAATATAACTTTTAAAATAATATTTGCACATCTTTTGTTTTCCTATTTCTGTTTTTACAATTCACTCACATGTAAAATAATCTGCTTCTTTTGAAGAACACACCAAGGGGACTCTAGAGGCTGACAGCTGATGTTTTCATCACTGTCTAATGTAGGTCCCTGGGAACAGAGTGTACAATCAAGGGCTTGGGTTTTAAAGGTTACCAACGGCAGCTGAGCTTCAGGACAGAACCTCCAAGCTCCTTCTCTTTTTAGATGCTCCTCGACAACTTGCTGGATTTGTCTCTTTTCAGGCTCTGACCATGGCTAAATGACTATACGGAAATAGGCTGTTTTTCTACTTGACTCATTTTAGTGTTTTTTTCTTTCATTAACCTTTGTCCGTAAGAAAATCCTCCATACTTTAAACACTTAAAATAAGTTATTACAAGAGGAATTGCAACTTATGGCTTTTAATCATATTAGAAGTTATGGCTGACTTTAAAAAAAAAAAAACACAAAGTGCCTACTCAAGCTGCTTCTCACTTAGTTTCCAAAACAAATGGATACAGTGGCTTTTGGGCAAAGAATCTGAAGTCTTTGATGCCTCGTATCCTCCTCTGTTCCCAACTCTTATGTACAGGTTCACCTAGATGCTGTAATTTGAGTACTGGCAGACTTGCTACTGGAGTATGGTACATAGGAAAAAAGCAACATCATTGGTTTTGGCTCAAGAGCCTGGCTCAAGCCCTTCGTCCCAAGATACAGGACCACAGGTAAGCCACTACAACCTTGCTGGGCCTCAGTTTCCTCATCCATTAAATGAAAGGAATGAATGAGATCTGTGATTTTCAAGCTTTAGTTTGTAAACCAGAGAACATGGTGAAAATGCAGCTTTTCTTCTGGGTCTCTCCTCTCCCCAGAGATTCTGACTTACTAGGTCTATGGCAGGGCCCCCAAGTTTGCATTTTTAATAAGCAATCGCATTAATCTTGAGGCAGGTGGTTAGTGGACTCCACTTTGAGAAACAGTAGATTTGATGTGAGGGGCTTTCAAACCCAAAGTTCTTTGAGTCTATGATTCTAGATTGTAGTCAAACGTACAAAGCAAAGATCCGATAATTTTTCCAAGGTCAGAAGAAATGAACTTTGCCTTAATATCAGCAAAGAACCAAAATAGACTATGATTATTAGCATGGCTAAGTGAAATTTCAAAGAAATTTCAAAGTGCCTTCCATATAAATATAAGAAGATGACTATTTCTCTTTCCTAGAGCAGAGGTAATGTCACTCGAAGTTGCTAGAGGTGAAGGTCTGAGCTCATTAACTCCTCTTTGGTAACTGTTACGGACTGAATGTTTGTGTTCCCCACAAAATTCATATGTTGTAGCCCTAACCCCCAATGTAATGATATTAAGAGGTAGGAACTTGGGGAGGTAACTAGGTTTAGATGAGGTCACTAGGGTGGAGCCACCATGATGGGATCAGTGCCTTGTAAGAAGAGGAAGAGATATTAGAGCTTCCTCTCTTCATGTGAGGACTCAGCAAGAAGGTGGCCATCTGCAAGTAGGAAGGTCTTCATCAGGAAATGACCATGTTGGCACCCCGATCTCAGACTTCCTGGTCTCCAGAACTGTGGTATTTTGTTATGGCAGCCCAAACAGACTAAGACAGTAACCAACATATTTTTCTAAAAGAAAGGCAAGATTTCTAGATTTCATTGCCAATTATATCCAAAGGAAAATAAATTTCTTCCAGGTAAAAAACACCATCTCTCAATTTAATCTTCCCCCCAAAGAAGGAAACATAAAACTGACCAATATTAGTGGGAAAAAATACACCTGCTCATTGTATCAATGCTGTGAATTCAAAGTGTAACAGTCTTTTCTGTGCTATTATTTGCAAAGCAAAGATGTGATTCTTGCCTTCTTTGACAGCTACTCTGTAAGCACTCCCTTCCCCCACCAAATCCCACCAAAAAGCAAGGAGAGTAAATAAAAATGGTCTGTGGGAAGATGTTGAGTATTTGTTGCATAAAGTGCTAAAGATTCTAATTTACTGTTGTAACAACCCTTCTTACTGCACCTTCAGCATTAAGTTACTTAAGAATTGTTCTTATTGATGACAGTAGGCTCAGAAGGATGGGCAGAAATGGTGGAAGTAAATGCGGGGTGGGGAGAAATGCCTTAAAAGGGGCCTCGGAGGTATAAATGTGCAGGGAGGGGAGAAATACTACAGAAGCAAGGTATTGAAAAATAAATGCAAGATGTGGCATCCATCTTAAGATTTGAGGTGGTTACATACCCAGGTTGCTGCAGAACTCTCCCACCATGCCATCCGGGTTTGCGGTGGGAATCTGGGTAAGCCCCGTCAGAACAAGAACATCACTGTTTTTGAGAGAAGCTTGGTCCATGGGCTGAAAAACAACAGAGAATTATGCTTAGTAATTTAAAAAGGAATGTTATCTATAAACAGTAAAGGAACATGAAATTATATTATTTCTTTCCTTCTTTTTGAAACAGAGTCTCACTCTGTCACCCTGGCTAGAGTGCAGTGGTATCATCATAGCTCACTGCAACCTCAAACTCCTGGGCTCAAGTGATCCTCCTGCCTCAGCCTCCCAAGTAGCTGGGACTACAGGCACCTGGCTAATTTTTCTCATTTTTTTTTTAAGTAGAGACAGGGTCTCGCTCTTGCTCAGGCTGGTCTCGAACTCCTGAGCTCAAGCAATCCTCCCACCTCAGCCTCCCAGGGTGCTATCACAGGCGAGAGCCACCGTGTCCTATTGCTCTTTCTGTGTCCAACCCATCACCAGGTTCTTTTAGATCCTTTAATGAAAGTCTATCACTGATCAGCGGCTGCCTAAGGAGGGTGGTGATTGATAGGCAGAGGCATGAGGGAACCTTACTGAGAGATGAACAGGTTCTGTATCTTCACTGAGGCAGTAATTACATCATATCAAAATTCATGGGACTGTACATTTAAGATCTTTGTGTTTCACTATATAATATGAATTTTACCTTAATTAAAACAAATTTCTACAATGCCTTACTTTTTTTTGAAATCATGTATGACACATATCATCAGCAGTTCTCAAACTTCAGTGTGCGTCAGACTCACCTGGAGGGTGTGTCAAAACATGGATTGCGGGGCCCACTCCCAGAGCTTCTGACTCAGGTCTGAGGTGGGGCCTGAGAATTTGCATGTTTAACAAGTCCCTAGGAGATGTTGCTATTGCTGGCTTTGCAGATCACATGTTGAGAACCACTAAATTGTATAATTCGATTCTCAAAATAAGTCTATGAAATACAGGAAATAAGTGTACGTTCTGGGAATATGGAAGTTGGGGACTCAAAGAGGTGAGGTGATTTCCCTAAGTCCAAGTGGCAGAGAAGCCACCAAGACACTGGATTAGGAACTGGAAACCTGAATCTACTCCCAATTCCATGACTAGTCTCCCGACCTTAGCCAAGGCTCTGAGCTGGGTTTCCTATAAAATGGGGCTATTTCTCAGCCATCTCTCTTAGATGACTTCTGTAAGTCTCATGAGCTTACACACATGATCTTCTCGTGACCTATGAAATCCTACAGCACACCGGTATGAGATTCTTAGGATGTGCTTTTATTTTTACTCAGTGCAATCTGAATTTAATTTTGATTATTTTCAGAACATTTAAAAAATACTGCCTTTTCTAAATAAATCAGGATTCAAATCAGAAACAAAAATGAAGGCTCATGGATCGAGATGCTGGAAAGCTCACAAATGTTCTCCCATCTTGTAACACAGCTTTTCCTCACCTCCATTTAAAACACCCACTGGAAGGTGAGAAGAAAAAAGCCATCAACACAGTTTACTAAGAATCCTTATCCTTCTTTTCTCTGTTCCACCCAGTGAATTTCCTTATAAAGAGATAAAATTCCAAATAGTAGCGCAGCAAAGTTCCACTATTGGGATTGTTATCTCTGAGGATATGTCCCTTCTGAGGCATCTTCCTTTAGCATTTTATATAAGGACACACGGGCTTCATTATTTTGCAAAGTAATATGATTGCAGTCATATGTTATAAGCACCTTTATAATCTGAAAAACATTTCTTTAATATGGGCACAGAAAAAGTCCAGTGGTGAAGATGACAAGAATACGTGAAAAGCTTCTAGTTTCTATTTGCACAGATATATAATGATGAGTGTAGGAGCTTCTTCTCTGCTTGGGCAGCAGAACTGATCTATCTGTTTGTATTTCTCTAGCAAATACATATGCATTCACTGTTTCCACAGAAGAAAGAAAGGGAAATAAAGCACAGTGGTTTTGAGCAGATGTGCAATGAACTCAGACTGTTTCCTGTGTGTGTGCACCAACCGGAAGGAAACGAGAATGGTGACAAAAGGGACCCAATGTCCTTGGGTAGCACATTTAGCTTAAAATGGCAACAATTTTACATGGACCTTGTTAGAACAAGCCAGTAATGATCCCCAGGGCTGATGGCGGATGGAAGACTTCAGAGGGCCCAGGAACCCCCTCAAATGGTATACACAATTCTGTGTGTGCTTATGTGCATTTTTCCGTAGATTTAACTGGGTTGTCATATGGGGCTATGACCCCAAAAAGGTTAAGAACTTTTGATCCAGATAAAAACATAATGGGGAGCAAACTCTGGCCCTGAAAACATTATCTCTGAACCTCGGCCATCAGCATCTTCTTCCTTTGAAAACTAAACACCCACAAACAAACAGAGGCAGCGCTACAGCGTGAAGACCACTGAGTTGGAGCAGTTATAAGAAACTTTGTGATTAGGTCAGACTGGATGTTTGTAATTTTAGCCCTATAACTCAGAGACATTTTTCACTGATTCCCAGGGCTGCTGTAAAGAAGTAGGCTTAAAAGGCTTTTAGTGACACTCTCCAAACCAAGCTGACACCTCAAACATCTCCATTTCACCACCAAAGGGCAAACGTATATATTACTGGTGTCAACAGCCACTCACTGAGTGCTTCAAATGGGAACATCTTGTTCAAACACACAAAAAGAAAAATCCACCTTGTCCAAATATCAACTAAAAACACCTTACAAAGTTGACAGTCACAAACAAGCTTGTGGAATAAAATTTTGAAAAACCCTAAACCCAAAAATGTTGTGGCCACTGCATTGGGCCTCTAATGGTTAATTTTAATTTTTATTGAACATTTTGCACAAGGCATGAGAAAAAGAAGAACCAGTCTCTAGAAGCTTATAATCTAGTTGAAAAGAAAACATTTATGTATTAAAAAAAATAATAAGGATTTCCCAAAAAGTCATAGAAAATATAATGCAAATTTAAAGAGTTTGCACTGAGTATACAAATGCCAAGAGGAATTCAAGACTCACCAGCTGCACCAGATCAGGTGAGGTCAATAATACATAGCTTTTTGGCAGATGAAGTTTTGGCTCTAGTTTTCTTTCCTTCCTTGGCTAAGGAACTTAACACTCAATTTCAGACAGTCCAGGTCACTCACCGCCTTTGGAATGTCTCAGTGACACCTCTCCCCTCTCCACACCAAGTATCTTCTATATATGCCCCCAGGGCATCCAATACCTTCTATCTCAGCACTAATCACACTGAATTGTAATTGCCTATTTACTTGTCTGTGTCTCTCACAGGACTATGAAGCTCCCTGGGGGCAAGAATTCTGTATCCCTATTGCCCAGCAAAATGCCTGGCACAGAGCAAATACTAAATAAACATTTGCTGGATAGATGAATACATAAAAAGAACATGCTCTGGTAGAAAATGTGAGATTTTCACACTGGGCTATGGTATACAGGAAGTCAGGAAGGTGAGAACAAGTGTTCAACTGCGGGAGGGGCGGAGGGCACAGGGCAGGGCAGGGCAAGGCAGTGTGTAGATGACAAGTGAATTCACTTGGCTGGGACGGAGAGCCTGCTTTGGGGCTGAGAATGGAGATTAGTAAAGAGAGAGAAAGTGTAATTGGGAAAGGGTCCCAAAGGTCAAAATTGTGCAGACTGACAGAGTGGGCAATAAGGACTTCAACAGTCTGAAGCCAGGGAATGACATTCTGCTAAGAATAATTACAGAAGACAGCTGAAGGAGGGCGGTAAGACCAAACAGAGGGAGAACACTTTTAAGGCCCCTAGAGCAGCCCAGATACAAAGAGAAACAAATTATAATTTCATGGCAGTTGAGGAGATGGAAGATCTACCAGACCGATGACTTGCACCCTAGAGAAAAGTTCTGTATGTTTGCATCTCCTTCCCCGTAGAAAGCAGTTAATAGATATTTGGGAACGGATTGGATATACAGGGCAAAGGAGGGAGCAAGACTTTAAGGTGACCCCAAAATCTGAAGTTAAGAGATGTGGTCTAAGGGAAATTTGGAAGATGCAGTAATGTAAGAGGCCGAGGAGGCAATAAGAAGTCCCGTGCTGGCAAGTCGCAAGCATTTTGGGGATAGCGTAAAAGATAAAACAATGAAGTACGATGTAAGTGATGTACATGGGGATCTGCTGGGTACCTTCACTGAAGTAGTTAATGGAACTGTCGGTTTACATAGAGTGAGAAAGGGCAGCAGGTCTAGGACCAAGGCTTGAGGATGCCACAAGGTCAAAGGGAAGAGAGAAGAGAAGACATAATACAGTGAAGAGCCTCCCTTCTGTGAACATGAGGATGCGGGGAAAGGAAATTCATAGAACTCTCACCCTATAATATGGCAAAGGATCAAGTGGAGTAACAAGAGGAAAACAACATCACCAACAACATTGCTCCTGAAGCCTGGACTACAAAGAATCTAACAAGAGATTGACCAACAGTGTCAAATGCAGCTGTGAGATGCAGTGGAAAATAGAAAAAGTAAGTTTGGCCAGAAGCTGATCACTGTAGAACTAGAGATGGCGATTTCACTCTCAAAACGTGGAGCCAGATCTGTGAGGTAAAACAGGGAGAAGGCCAGGGTGTACAAGACAGTTGAAATAGGTGTACAGGAGAAATCTCATCACTCCGTAAGGAGAAAAAAAACAGTAGTGAGGTGATGAGGCAGAGTCATCTGATGGCCCTTTTCCGTATTAAAAACTCTTGGATTTGCTTAAAGGCAGAAAAATAGGAATCAGTGAAAAAGTTAGTGACCCAATGATGTATACTTCTTTGCTGAGAAAAAGGAAGAAATACATTTGAGATCATGAAGCACAACATCATGCTCAGCCAGATAAGACACACCAAGACAGCAAGTGTGGAAAGAAACCGGTGGGAGTCCAGCGAGTCATCTGGCCTCTTCCTCCTCGCTTCACAGACCTACTTACAGAGCCCAACTCTCCAACCAACCCACGAACTATCAGCAGCTCAGCTTCCCTGCCACCCCCGCCCCCAAGTGCACTTGGTTTAACTTTTACTGTAGAGCTGCCAGATCAGAGCAAAGTACTGCAGAAACAACAAAACATCTGAGGAAATTCCAAGGGAAGAAAACAATATAAAAAACAAAACAGACCAACCTATTCAGCAACAGCCTTAGTCCTAAAAACCTGATTCAAGGAATCCAAATTTAAGATATTTTCTACATTTATTACTGCCATAGTCTTTAAGACTTCAAGAAAACAAGCCAACAGGAGCATTCCTCTGAACTCCAGAGGGAGAAGGCTCAGGAAGGGGAGGCAGAAGAAACACATCAGCACTAGGAGGAGACCTGCTCATGGGCCACACCACTGTCTTCCAACCTATGGGCAAGAAGATTCCCATAGCAAAGCTAAGGGTATAAAACATCATCAGCTCAGGGAATGACTAGGTAGAAATGCCAATTAACACATTAACTGCCATGTGAATTGTATTTAACTCACACTAGTTTTGAGCCCAGGGCCTCGTGAAGCATATGTAATTCACACACCTCTTTACCTTGGGAGCCACATGGTGCGCAGGCAACTCACACTGCCACGCTGTAGCATATATGTTATATGATTGGTGGCCTCCTGGGCAAAACCCTGTAGCTGGTTTGTGAAAATCTTACTTGTTGATGTTCTTATTGTTATAATTAATATTGACAATTTAACTGCATATAACTCATGCACAGAAAACAATAAAAAAAACCCAAATTTTTCATTAAATTAGATAGGATCATTTTGTTTTTGAAGTTTTCATTCTATTTTTGTAATAAAACGCCATGGCCCCAAGGAAAAATTTTTTTTCCTAGTGTGGCAGTCAATGTGTTAATTTAATTTCCTAGAAAAATTCTTTCCAAAGTTCTAAGGCAGAGATTCTTAATCTCATAAATAACAATGGGCTTCAGAGGACTCTATAAACCCAAGAGTCTCCAGAAATAAATACAAAGTCTTGTGTAGATGTGCATAAATGTTTCACTATTATTATTTTTTTGGAGTGGTTTTCATCAGATTCTCACCATCAGGCTTCTGGTTTGCAATTCACAGGATGTTAAGACCTACTGCTCTAAGGTGAGAAGTACCCACCTTGGAACCCTTGCTTTCAAATCATCTCTGCTCTCCTTCCCCTTCACAGCCACACAGGCTTATGAACTGGAGAACCACTTGTCTTAGCCTCAAGGCCAAAAGTTAAATGGGAAGGAAATAGCCTATTGACCGGGCAAACTTGGTCTCCCCAGTTTATTCTAGGCCGGAGACCAAGGTGTTGGAGAGTCTTCAAAGCCTTCGGGTGAGGGCTAAAGAGGTAGGATGACTTTCTAGGTCTTTTCTGGGGTAAGAAGGATGGAAAAAGAAAAATAATAATAAACAAACAAAATAATAAACAAACTAAACCTAAACACAAACCAAAAAATACTACCAACAGTAACAAAAACAAAATAATCTACCAGGCCCCACAATTTTCCATACTTCAAATCTTAGCCTTGTAAGGATATCAGTGTCACATACAGTATCAGTTTCCAAAACTAACCAAATGTCCCCATGTCCAGGTATATGCAGCTTTTGCTCTACTATGCTGGGGATCACATCTAAAACTCAACTCCTACCCCTCAAGTCAGACAGAATAGCCAGGAAGCTATTGAAATAATATGACTATTTGAAAGCTGCCTTTTCAAACCATCATAATACAAAATTTAATATTCAACTACAGGTTCACAAGCCACAAGTAAATCCATTAATTTGATTTTCAAGGCCAGAAAGGCTTTGGCTCTAGTAATCAAAAGTGCTCACTAGTTATTGCCAATGCATTTATGGGATCTCTCCAACAGGTACTGCTTGTTTTGTTCTATTAGTGTTATTGTTTTTAAATTGTGTCCTGTGCCCTCTTTCTGGGCAGACTGCACAACTGTTCGGAGTAAATGTTCTTCAGAAAAAAGTTTTAAGTAATATAAATGTCCAAAGAGAGAAAACAATTAAATATTTTATGGTATAGCCACATGATGAAATACTAGGCAGACATCAAATATGTGGTAGAATAATTGAAGACCCAAGGAAAGTTCACTATATGCTTCATCAGAAAGAGCAGAAAAGCAGGCTGCAAACAGTTATCTCTTAATAATAACAATAAGACTAATATGATAAGGATGATTTGAATACAGTTTTGATGGAGGAAAAAAAAGCATCAAAGCATCCTGATAAAAGGAAAAATTGATCAAAAAATATAATGATCATTAACATATAGACTCCTGAGTATACAACTTAAAAATAGAAAAAGTAATAACTGGTGATACTACAGGGAGAAATAGATAAATCAACAAATAACACACCCTTTTCAGGAACTGGTAGCTAAGCAAAGATATAAAGAACTTGAATAATACAAAAAGCTCAAATTAATAAATACACATAGAAAAATTTTCACCCAACAGTGAATACACATTCTTTTCCAACACATGTAGAAAATTTACAAAAATAGATTGTGCTTCAAAGGAAGCCTAATCAAATTTTAGTACATCACTATATTTTTATAATGCAAAAAATTAGAATCCTGAAACATATGCTTAAAAGAAATCTTCTCTAGCCCTATGTCTAATCAGACTGGACACACTAGAAACAAACAATAATACTATAAAATAACCTTTGGTTATTTAAATTATGAATATTATCAGGAAAATTATGACATTCCTAGAGATGAATGACAAAGCACTGGCTATCAAAAATTTAACAGGATTAAATGATACTAAGAGGGAAACTGGTAGCTTTAAATACATTTATTGGAAAGTGAGGAAAGACTGAAACAGGTAAGATAAATATTAAAAGAGAAGAAATGGAGTAAATCCAAAGATATAAGGAAGGAAGGAAATAAAAGGCAGAATAGAGGATGAAAATACAACAAAAACAATTAAAAACTTAAATTTGAAGAAAATCAGTAATACAGACAACATTCTGGCAAGTCTAGTCAAGAAAAGCAATGATGAAAATAAACAAAATTTAGAATAAAAGTACAATTACACAAAAGGTTCAACAAATAAAAGGTATATAAACAAAGGTTTAACAAAAGACAAGGTTCAATAAGTAAAAGGGGTATATAAACAACTCTATGCCCATGATATTGAAAACCTAGGCAAAAAGGACAAAACTCTGACACAATTTTGACCCAGAAAATATAGTTCAGTAACAATAAAAAGAATTAAAATGTTAATCCCAGGCCCAGACAGTTTATGGGGTATTTGACCAAACATTTGGGAAAAGATAATCCCTATCTTATATATTTCTTATCAATATACCTTGATTTCCAACAAATGAAGACAGTATAAGAAAATCATGTACGGGCCCATTTTTCACCTATGAATATAGATTATAAACTTCAATAAAGTACTGACCAACTGATTCCAGAAGAGTATTTTAAAAAGAATAAATTGTGATCAAGAAAGATTTATCCCAGGAATATAGGACAGTTGAATGTGACAAAAGTTAACACTGCAATTTACTATATTAATGGTCTAAAAGTAGAAAAATCATGTGATGATCTCAGAGACTCAAGGAAAGCATTTGATAAGGTACAACAACTATATCTGACTTTTTTCTCTTTTTTTTAAATTTCAGAATATTACTGGGGTACAAATGTTTTGGTTACATGAATTGCTTTTGTGCAGTTTGAGTAAAAGTTGTAAGTGTGTCCATCACCCATATAGTGTGCACTGTGCCCGGCAGGTGTGAATTTACCTACCCCCTTCTCCCCACTGCCCTTATATCTGACTTTAAAAAAATCAGAAAGTTAGGAATAGAGAAGAAACTCTGACAAATAAAAATGTGTAGTAAGCATCATATTTAATGAAGAAACTACAAAAGCTTTCCCGTTCTAATCTGGTACGAGACAAGGATGCCCACTATCATCATCACTTCTGTTCAACATGGTACTAGAGAGCTCAGTTTCTCGTTAACTGAGAAAAAGAAATAAAAGATATAAAGGTTAGAAGAGAGGAGACAAAACTGTTACATCTTTGCAGATTAACATTACCATCAGTAGACACACATCAGAATCAAGAGAATTCAGCCTGGTTGCTAAATATCAGATCAATTAAAAAAATTAACACAGAGACCTTGTGAGCAGTAAAGGCCAGTTCTGTTCTTTTCTATGAGGGACGCTACACGTTTTTGGCCTCAATTCTCCTCTCACTGTCCAATCACTCTCACACAGGACTACTTTTCTTCCTCCCACTGTCCGTTGGTAAATGTTGTCTATGGCTCAGTCTTTGGCCTTCAGCCCTTTATTTACATACTTTAAGAAATGTGGACAGGCGTGGTGGCTCACGCCTGTAGTCCCAGCTACTTGGGAGGCTGAGGCAGGAGGATTGCTTGAGCCCAGGAGTTTGAGGTTGCAGTGAGCTATGATGACACCACTGCACTCTAACCCAAGTGACAGAGTGAGACCCTGTCTCTCAAAAGAGAAAAAGAAATGTGGTGACTCTCTAATTTGTCTCCAGACTTGCCTTCACATCCAAGTTCCAGCCCCATGTTTCCACCTGTCTAAAGTTCTCTCAAATTCATATTCATCATACCCACTACTACCCCCTTCTGAAAAAATGACCCCTCTGCCAACTCTTCCTAGTTAACTGGATTAGCTTTATTATTACCACTCTCAATGTCATCCAGGCATGAAATCTTTGGCTTTTATTCTTCCTTCCCTGAGGACAATGGGAATTCAAAAAATGTTTCTTGAATTAAAGATCTGCCAATGTTTTCTTTAACTTGTTTCTCCATTCTTACTGCCTCAGGCTTAATCCAAAACTTCATTCTCCCATGCTTATTAGAGTATAGCAGCCTGTGATATTCTTCCTACTTAGTGAGGATTCCACTCAAGTAGACCAGGGGTCAGCAAACTTTTCTGTAAAGTTTAAAGTAGAACTCTGTCATTATAGTGCATACAGAGCCATAAACAATCCATAAACATGTGAGTATGGGTGTATTCCAACAATCGATTATTCACAAAAACAGGTGACGGGCCACATTTGGTGCCCAGGCCATAGTTTGCTAACCTCTGCAGTAGACTGCTAAGTTTTTTCAAACCAAAACTTTTCTTATCTCTGCTAATTTAATATAGAATCCAATTATGTGGGTAAAGGAAAATCTAATTTTTTTTTCTTTTTACATACAACACAGGTTGCCAGCTAGAAATTAGAATTAATTACTTAGGTATGTTGCTCATTACTTTCAAGACCTTATTTTCTCTTTAAATTTATGGACGTTGTAAGAATAATTTACTGGAAATTACATCAGTAGTACTGTAAAGGCTTTGATCTAAGTAGGACAAATTGGAAGAGATGGCAGCCAAGTCATCTTTCTGTCTTTTATAGAAGAATATATCAGGAATGATAGAAGCTGCCAATAAAAAATTTTGATTCAAGAAGTAGATTATGATGACATTGATGGGCTTTTGATTTCAATAAGCAGGAAGGGCCCAGAATTCTGTTAGCTACAGGAAAAAATAGCATCTTGTCCCCTCTAGACCTTGAGATGAAATTTGGTTATAAAAGAAGGTATGAAAAAACAATGCAGAATGGCAGCTCAGAAGTATCCTATTGTTCTAGATTAGCATTCTTTCCCCATATTAAAATGGAATATGTAAATTAGCTTGATTTCATCATTCCACAATGTATACATATATCAAAACGTCATGTATACCATAAATGTATACGATTTTTATTTGTAATGAAAAAATAAATAGCTTCTGCCAACTCTTTGTAATACGAACCCTCATAGCTTCACAAGGCTCAATTCTTCAGGTCACAGTTCAAATGAGATCTCCCCAGAGGCTTTCCCTGGCCATCCAATCTAAACTAGCCTCTATCACTCTGGAAATAACCCTGCTTTGTTGTTTCCAGTACTTGTATCACAGTCTGAAATGACTTTGCTCATTTACATATTCATTTATCTTCTGTACACCATCGTCTCCCCATATATCAACTGAACATAAGATCCATGACCAGGGACTCTGCCCACTGGCCAACACTGAATCCCCAATACCTAGATGAGTGCAAAAAGCTGAGTTGTTAAAAGAGAATTTATAATTACCTGGGGGTGTGTAGTGAGCAACGAGGATCCAGAGACGTAAGATACTTTCTCATAATGAGACTGGATAATCCAGTTGGAGCTTCCAAGGGCATAGCCAGAGCTCAGAGGAGTCACCTGGACTGCACCAAAAAGCTCCTAAAAAACAACCATGGTAAGAATGAGTGATGCAGTCACACCAGATAAGTTTGCAGGGAAAAACAACAGAAATATCCTTCTCACTTTAAAAACAAATTATTTTACAGTAAACCAGAAAATGTAAAAGAAACAGAAAGACAATGGAGCCCATGTGGTAGACTTTAGTCTTTACTTGTCACCTGACAGTTTCAGTCCTCTCCAAGTCCCCAGGCACTCAGGACCCACTCATTAAAAGGCAGAGATGATATATCACCAAATAGACCAAAGAGTCAAATACTTTGGTTTTCCTTTTTCATTTTAGGTTAGATGTTAGTTTCTTGGTTGTTCTGTAATGAGTGGCTCTGGGCGCAGATTGACAGAAGAAATGGGAACTCCTATCGTTTAGGTCAGAGCTCAAAAACCATACTGACCAAACTACTTCTCTGTTTCCTATTTCATTTGTCCAAAATCTGTAAAGTAGGGTCCACTGTTCTGATGAGAATAGGATGAGCTGCCTTTCTCCTGACTCATTACGTGCTGGCTAATCGAATGCTAGCTGGTGATGGGAATGTGAAGGTTAGGAAAGAGCACCAGTAAAAACCTGGGAGGGAAGGAGGAAAATAAGATGTTCTGTCTTTTCACCTTATACTAGTAGAAGATTCTCAGCAACTGACTGGCTTAAAAAAGGGAACTATAGGATCCTTCCAAAGAAAAGTATGAATTGAAAGTATTCATGAATCACTTAAAAATGATATTAACACTCACAATTTTCTGAGAATATCCCACCAGCTGGATTTTACTAAGGGCAGAGTTCACCTCTTGCATTGTATAGCATCTTCTCCAGGTTGACACTTCCACTGCATCCTTGAGAGGAGAAGGTAGCAGCCTGTAAACGCATTACAGTCGATTACTAGCTGAACCTTTCTTCATGTTCTAGGGCACTCCTTTCTAGTAATTTGTCCATTTAATCTGAGTTGTTCAACTTACTGGCATATGATGTTCACAGGATTCCTTTAGGATCATTTGTATTTCTGTAAGGTTGGTAGTACTGTCTTCTCTTTAATTTCTGATTCTAGTAATTTGAGTCTTCTCTCTTTTTTCTTGGTCAGTCTAGTAAGGTTTGTCAATCTCCCTGACCTTTTCAAAAAAACTACCTTCTGATTTCATTGATTTTTTTCTATTATTTTTCTATTCTCTATTTTGTTTATCCAGCACACAGCTGGATCTTTTTTTTTTTTTTTAAATCCAGCCTGACAATCACTGACATCTGATTGGATTGTTTAATCCATACACATTTAGTGTTATTATTGATATAGTGGATTATGTCTGACAATTTAATTTTTGATTTCTGTATGTCTCAGTATTTTTTGCTCCTCTATTGCTCCTTTACTACTTTCTTTTGTACTAAGTGAATTATTTTCTCATGTAGCCTTTGTAGCCTTTTAATTTCTTTCATGATTTTTCACTGTTTTTTGAGTTATTTCCTTGGTAGTTGTTCTAGGATTTATAATACACATCTTAACATAGGGCATTTTTTTATATGACATCTCACATTCTCTTCCCTGTTTACAAAAGACAAGTGAAATAAACTTTAATCATGGGCTGCAAAGTTACAGAAAAGGACTGGGTTGAACACAGATGGGGCTGGGCATAAAAGAGGACAATAAAGCATGATTTGTAACCTTCAAGACTAGCATCTGAAACATCCCTTCAAACAAACACACAAATAAAAATGTGTCATTAGAAAAATGTTTAATCTAACATGCTCTAAAAGAATGAGGAATAGACCTAGAAGAGTGACTTGCCTGAGATTCACTGTACAACGCAGCTCAAAGCACTTCTGGTGAACTGCATGTACGTGTCAGCCTCTGTTCCCCCCGAAATCCCCCTGAACAATGGCAGAGGGCGTCACACACACACACACTCTCTCTCTCTCTCTCTCACACACAGACACCTTCTCACATACACCCCCCCACACACACCCTCAGGACAAGGACAACGAGAGAAAGGCAATAGCAATGCCATTTTAGAAAGGAGAAGACAAGTGATAACTGACTTAGCAGACCCAGGGAAATTCAATTCAAGTGTTCAGTTTCTACTGCAGGACCCACAAAAAGTATGGCAGTTGGAAACAACAGGTATATCTAGAAGTGAAGTTGAAAGAGGGCCTAAAAGCAAGAGGAATCGTTGATAAAAGGGATGAAGACATACTTAGGACCTTCCAGATCTCCTCACTCGTTCCATATGGCTCAGCAACTGCCCCTTCCCCTCTCGGGCATGCTACCAGGGGTTAATCTCTGGAGGCAGTAAAAATGACAGTCTGGGCTGGGAGAAAGCACCTGAAGCTGAGGCAGCCTTCTTAAACCAAAATTTACATAGTGAAAGGAACAATTTTCTTCTCTTATGGCTCCCAGAACACGATGAGTCTGCTTACACTCTCCTGGGTAGGGGGGCTGGAAGAAATTTCTCTGAAGAATCTGATCAGCCCCAAAGGAAAATAAAAATTAACTAAAAGATACTAACACAGTGGGTTCCACAAAGAAATGGTCCAACCAGATTACTTCATGGTAAAGTCTAGAATTCAACAAGCCTTACTCAGGGCACAAAGACTTCCTAATCAGTTTCCTATTGTCCAACTCTTAAACAAGAACCAATAACCAAGGACTACCAGACTTTTGAGGAAAGTCTTTAAAATAATAAAGGCAAAAGCAAATGGGGAGAGAGGAGGCAGGCAAATTAGAAGAAATAAATTAGGCAGATGGACAAAAACAAACAACACCCCCCATCATTACTATCCTTAGAACAATAAGATACTACAGCTAAAGAAATAAGAAGAGACTGCTACTAAAAAAGGGGAGAATTAAAATAAAAAGAGCTTTTGGAAATTAAAAATACAATGCCATGAGACAATGTAAGCATGCCAAAAAAAATCAAAATTCCAAAATAAGATAAAGACATTTAAGAGTCACATAAACACGAAAGCACTATATAAACAAGAAATTAGAAAAACTTTTAAATGAGGTGACAGAACTCAATAAAGAATTAGAAATAAAAAGACCCCCATCATTTTGGAAATGAAGACTGAACTACAGGTTGAACATCCCAAATCCAAAAACCTGAAATCCACAATGCTCCAAAATCTACAACTTTTTGAGCATTTTGGATAAAGGACACTCAAGCTGCAACAGAAACACAGAGTGGATAAACACAATAGACAATGACACAAGAAAAACAAGAAGAAAAAATTAAATACCAAAAAGAAATGAAGAGATAAATAGAATTCAGAAGAAAGTGACGAACACTGAAGATGGGCAAGGGAGATGCCCCAGGTGGCAGCAGCCCCTAACAGGAACCCAAGCGGGACGATGGGACAAATGCTAAAAACTGTAATTGCTAAGATAAAGAGACTTGAAACCTTGTACTGAAAGAAAGCACTGCATACTTGAGAACAGTGACCTATTCTCACTATTAAGAACAATTAACACCAGACATATTCTGGGAAAATACTGAGACTACAAATAAACCTCTGGGCATCTGGGCAAAAAGAGTAAGTGACTTACAAGAAAAAAAAATTAGGTTATATCAGAATTTTCAACAGCAATGATTTATATTAGGAGCAAATGGAATATTATATTTAATATACTCAAAAAAAGAAAACACAAG
Organism: Daubentonia madagascariensis; assembly: GCA_023783475.1. Lineage (NCBI taxonomy): Eukaryota > Metazoa > Chordata > Mammalia > Primates > Daubentoniidae > Daubentonia > Daubentonia madagascariensis. The sequence goes on along the minus strand of JAKFHU010000353.1, from coordinate 2,141,343 downwards.
CCAAGGACTATACATCTAGCAAAACTGACTTTTAAGGCCAGAGAGCACAGATAAACAATTAACATGCAAGAACTCAGGGAATATCATTCTTGTGATCCTGTCCTGAGAAATCTACCTAAGAACGAGTTTCAGACAACCAAAATGACAAAAGAAACCTCAATATATGGGCTGGTGGTGAGTATTAAATATACAGCTACTTGCAGAAATAAGACTAAATGAAGTTTAAAAGAAAGAGAGTATAGTATATAAAGGGTATATATTCTGACAATGTAGATATGGTAAAAGTGTAAAAAAAGAAATGAGAGGAAAATATATATATGCTCTGTCCTCCAAAAAGGCCTAGAAACAATGACCAATGTAGTAGCAATGAGCATTGCTAGCAACCAGAATGGGATCTGCAAATCCTATTTCCCACTGGAGAAACCAGGGTTTCTTGAAGAAATGGATGATTCCAGGTTTAGGGCAGGGAATATACAAGAGGAGTCTTAAAAAACCCAGCAATGCAATGGATTGAAACCCACGAAATACGTTTCAGAGGGGGCTGTGATCAGATTGGGGGATAGGGAGGGCTTCTGAATTGCTGGAATTTTCCCTTCCTTAACCTGGCAGGTGGTTTTAAGAGTGGTTGCTTTATAATAATTTATTAAGCTATATATTAGTTTTGTGTGTTTTGATATCTGTTTTATATTACAATAAAAAGGTCAACTTAAAACACAAAATTTTATGTACAATTCAACAGCATTTCTGTAAGCTAGAAGAAAATAGAGCAATGCTTTCAAAACTGTTGGAGAAAATTATATCTAACCCAGATTTCTATCAAACACAGTGTGAGGGCAAAACAAAGGCATTTTTAGATGTATAAGATCTCAGAAAATTTACTTCCCACACACTTTTTGTCAGGAAGTTACTGGAGGATGTGCCCTGCAAAATGAAGCAGTAAACAAGAAAAAGAAAGATCCATAAAACAGAGCTTCTAACAGAAGAAAGAGGCAAAGAAATCTTCAGGATAACGGTGAGGAAAATCCCCAGTTGAAAGCTGTGGCAGCTGTTTTCAGTCTGCAGGGGAAGAGGGGACCCGGGGAGAGGATTTTTCAAGGAGATAAAAATTGTTAGAAGACCTACTGAGTTTGAACAGGAAGGGTGGTGGGATTTGCCACCCCAAAATATGCCACTTTGGCATAAAGATTATTTTGAGCTAAAGGCACTTGTGAAACAGCAGGTGCAAGAAAAGTGCCCTAACCTCTTCTTTTTCTTCCTACAAGGAGATGAAACCCCCAAATACAAGATATCTTCCCTATAGCAGGAGGAAAGAAACACGCTTATCACTAGGGACAGGGAGTTGAGGCTGAGAAAATTCTGTACAAACAAAACTAACCTTTATATTCCTAGTCACTTTTCCACCCAACTAACTACCCTACTATCCCAAGGCCCTCTGCCTTGTCACATTTTCACAACTTACTACTCTGTCCAATTCAGTATATGCATTCAATTCCAACTGCTTTTTTGGGTCTTCATTTTTTGGTAGGGGGCTTCCATGTATATGTACAATTTAATAAAATGTGTATGCTTTTCTTCTGGTAACCTGTTTTATGTAAGTTTAATTCTTAGGCACAACTGGACACCCTAAGAGAGTAGAAGAGAAATTTTTAACTTCTTACAAACATATTGAGGAGAGACTTACACAAATGGGGGCAAGTTTAGAGATAAATTAGTAATAAGTACATAGAAAACTAGACAAACAAGAAAACAAGATGATTATTAACTCAAGGGAAAACAAAAAGTTGTGCAAGAAAATACAATCCTAGTAATCTTATATGGCCAGTGACTTGCATTTACATAGCCATCACGATGTACACTGAATTCAGTATAACCAAAGTAGCACACAGATCGAACTGTTCCAATTCTTTTACCTTTGTTTCTCTAGGAACAAAATATCAATAGTCCTTTTATTTACCTTCTGCATAAACAGATACATGAAGATTTTCTTATTTTACTTATCTGTCTTATAGTGAATTGCTTTAGGTTTTGCAATTCTTATTTAATACATGTTTACTTAGCACTGACTATGGCCACAGCACTAAGTCACATAAGGGATATAACAGGCACAACATGCCTCTGTTCACAAGGAGTTTAAGGCTAAGAAAAATTTAACAGTACAAAGCAGCAAAAAGGATCCCAAAAGCCATGAGTCATTCTTGCCTCCAGGCTTGCCTTCCCTCTAGAAGGGCCTAAACAACATGGTAAAAATGCAAATCTCATGATACACACACTTACCCTCCCCCATTCCCCAGCACTTTAGCGGCTCACCAGTACATTCGGGCTCTTAGCATGATTTTACAAGTTCCTTCTCTATCTGGGTCCTGCTTCCACCTGTATTCTTAATACTAAGCTTTTCCAGTGCTGGGATCCTTCTTCCTGTAACCCACCTACTTAACTCCTCTGTCTTCTTCCACATTTTGGGTGGACAACGCTTACTCCTGCTTAAAACCTAGACCACTTGTCACCTATTCTCAGTTCTCCTGACGGCAGTTTAGGCCAGGTGCGCACTCATTGCTGTTTGGGAAGACAGCCTGGCCCTGAGTATGGGAGTGTGGGGAAGTGGTACAGAAGCTCCCACTGGATAAAGCCACCGCTTCTCACCTCCTCCGCATCCCTGTAACTCACTGTTGACTACTCTGAGGAAAGAGTGCCTCTCAGAGGCACTGTGATATAATGGAAAAAACAGAGAATTTACAACCACACAAACCTGGATTTAAATCCTAGAGTTACCATAATCTTCACCTCTGAGCCTCAGTTTCCTCATTTGTAAAATGGGGAGACTACCATCTTCCTTTTGAGTTTTTCTGCGAAGGGGAAATGATATAATACATGTAAACTATCTGGCACAGAACAGATGCTGAAAAAAGGTTTGTCTCCAACTACAGCCCAACACATACAGGATCACTGCCCCAGGAGCACATGCAAGGTCTGTCTTCTCTTTATGGCCCTTCCCATCTAGGACAATGTCCTACAAAGATTAAGCAGATTAAAATCCGGAATAGTCTTTCTCAAAATGAGGCATTTGGTCACTTTAATGTTTCCATTCTCTGGGGGAGATTAAACAATCTTATACTCAGCCTACAGAATAAGTTAGCAATGCTCTGACAGAGCCCTTAGTAAGGGAAAGTAAGAAGCATAAAGATGGAAAATATCCACTTCTTTTGTCCTCAAATAGTCCAGAACTTATTTCTAGAGAAATTACTGGAGTGGTTCAGGTGGGGAAACAATTTACTTAAGCAAAACAAAAGGCTTATGAAAAATTCAGGTATATTTCAGCTTGAATATTTTCTGACCTTCCCCTTCAGGGTAAATGGCATAGAAATCATAAACATACATTCTACAGAAACTGAAGAAAGCATGTGTTTATAGGAAAATATTCACTACATGTGATTTTTGATAACTAGATCAGTAGAGCCAGATCTTGTTGGAAGAACAATCTTATTAAATACTCCTTTTGTTTTTTATTTTACTAATACCCACTGACACAGTAACATACCTTTTTATTCCACTATATCACATTATTCACATAGTAACATCTTTTTCACTTTTGTATCCTCACCACTAACCATAGTGTCCAATATAAATGACACTTAAAAGAAAAAAATGCTCAGTTGTTAACCCAGGAAAGGAAAGAACCAGCAAGTCAAAAAAAATTTTTTTTTTAAAGACAGGGTCTCACTCTATTGCTCAGGCTGGAATATAGTGGCGTGATCATAGCTCACTGCAACCTCGAATTCTGGGCTCAAGTGATCCTCCTGCCTCAGTCTCCCCAAGTAGCTGGGACTACAGGCTTGCACCACCACACCCAGCTAATTTTTAAAAATTTATTTTGTAGAGATGGTGGTCTTGCTATGTTGCCCAGGCTGGTCTCGAACTCCTGACCTCAAGCCTGACTTGATCCTCTCACCTCAAACTCCCAAAGTGCTGGGATTACAGGTGCGAGCCACCGCACCTGACCAGCAAGTCAATTATCAATGAGTCCTGTCTGAACTGCACCAACTCTGGGTAGAGGTAAGCTCTACAACAGCCTAAGAGGTGGTGAAAAAACTCAGGGAGGACCTCAACAGTGAGCCTGAAGAGGAAAGACAAGCAGTCCCAACTAACTCTGGTCTGACCTTCTCAATTTAGGGTTTTATGGTAGACACTTCTGACATGGCTCTCAATGACCCCCACCTCTGGTATTCACCTCCTTGTGTAATCCTCTCCCCCTGAGTAGACCAAGTGGCTTGCTTCTAATGAAGAGAATATGACAAAAGTGATGGGCTGTCACTTTGGTGCTTAGGTTACAAAAGACTACGACTTCCATCTTGCTCCCCTGTCCCCCCCCCCACTGTGGAATGGTCTGTTTTCTCTCACTCAAACCCTACTCAACCTGCCAAGCCCAGTCTAAGTCTCGCCACTTAGTACCTAACCCTTGCTTGGCAAGCTCCTTGAGTACAGGGAGTATGTCTTCAACCTTTTTGGACTTTTTCCTACAAACTTTTCATAATGTCAGGCACTCAGTAGTTACTCAACAAGTAAGTTTAAAGTCTTCTGAATTCCATATTTATACCCATAAAATCCTTTTGCTAATAATACCCTCTTTTACTCTTTCTCAATATTTAGTTATTTGTCAATACTTCCTTCTATCTCCTAGCATCTTGTCTAACTTAGCTTTCCTTAAAACTCTCCTTAAGCTTTCTTGAGGTCATAGTTATAGAGAGGCATTTGCAGAGCCATTTAAAGCCATTAGGATTATTGGCTGATTTAGGATAAGTAGGATAAGGAAACCCAGAGGGAACTAGTTCTGTTTTTTCTGGCTTTCTAATTTATCAAAGTCAAGTTCTCAGAGTCTAAATGTTTCATAAGTACTTTCTAAAAGATCTCATTGTTTTGTTTTGTTCTTATCATACTTGAGTGCCCAAAACTTCTTTCCCAGCGCTCTGACATGATGCCAAAGCTCTGCTGCCTCTTCTTCCATCCTACCAGCACAACAAGCAGCAAAAGATTGTGTGTTTTTGTTAAAGAGTAAAACTTTTAAGTCCACTAGGACCGCTTGAATGCTGATAAGTAAAACATTCACTGGGCTCTAAGTGTTTGCTGAATGAATGAACAAAATGAATATAAGAGCAGAATACAAAGATCCTAGGAACCAGAAAACATTTTCCCCCTCTCATTACAGCAAAGAGTGCTTAGCATACATGTGGGTAGGTGGAGTGGGGATATGTTAACAGAGTGATGATCTATATGGAGTTTACCAAAACCAGAGCCTCAAAATCAAGCACTTTTTAATATTAATCTGAAACTAGATTATAAACTCGGATCTTTGTTTTAGACCAGATTATCTCCAAAAAGAACAAAGGCAATTGCTTAGGCTACCAGAGCATGATAGCAACAACTCTTGAGAGTAGCTAAACTATCTCTGCTCTAATTCTATGCTCATGGAAAAAACTCTTATTTGTAATTTGATGTCTTAAGTGGACTTCCTCACCAGAACAGAGTGTCCTACATAGATGAACCATTCTAGTTCTAGAGCCAGTCAGATTTCTTAGTATAAAGTAATTAATTGGGATTTTTGTCACTCATCATCTTGGGAGTTTGGTCAGCATGAATCAGTCCCTCAGAGGCTAATCAACTCAGTGAAATGAACTGATGAAGTGTCTGGAATCACAAAGCTGAACAAGCTGTGATTTACTCCATCAAAGTACTGGCACTCTATGAGGACCTGCCTCTCCCTTGGACATCTTTTAAAACTATAACATAAGTGGACTTAGAGATAACATAATTTCTCTTATTTTACAGAAAAGGAGACTGAGTCTCAAAGAGTCTGCACGACAGTGCCAACTAACTAGAGGCAACAGTGGGATCTGAAAACAGTTTTCCTTTGGTCTACTCGACTACCTTGCTTTCAACAGGAAGGGCAGTGTCTGATGATAAATTAGGCTGTGGAAGGCAGATGTATCCTGGTTAATGAAAGGGGATTACATAAACCAAGTAAATCATTAAAGGGGTTAAGGATGCTGGTGTTTACTGAGCACCTACTGTGTGTCTGGCATTGTTTTAAGAACTTTACTCATTTAGTCCTCACAACCCTATGAAGTTGCTAATATCACTCCTATTTTATGAACAAGGAAATAGAGCCCAGATGAGATAAATTGCCACAGCTACTAAGAAACAGATCTGAAATTCAAACACCATCTATTTGACCACCAAACCCATACTTTTAAATTTTCTTCCTATTTTATAGTTAGACCTGAAAAATTCCTCTACAAATACCCAAAGAGTGTCAGAGCAGAGGAACTTCAACTTTAATAGGCATGTTTCTTTTAAATCTTCTGTAAGGTATAAACCCACATTTTAAGTTCTGAGTACTAAAAATTGCATTAAAATTCAGCCAGGAATATATCCATGCTTAATTACTTAATGCTTGTGCGAGGATGATGATAATATCTTGTAATGATCTATCCTAAAATTACATCTGTAGATTTCTAATCTTATTTTAAAAAATGTTAGTTTTATACAAAAAATACTAGAGGCTGGGTTAATTTCTTAAGTAGAATAGTCTGCTTTAAATTTTCCCATTAAAAACCTAAACTTTGAAGTGAGTGTGGGAAAGTCAGAGACTCAAAATTAGATTGAGGGATTCTCCTTTTCCTTCTCTTCAAAATTCATCTTTTTTTCAAGAGTAAACTGCAATGTCAAAATTAGGAAGAAGGATGGCTAACTTCTTTGAAATAAATCTCAAGGAGCAGTGTCAACTGAGGCAGGAAGTTATACAGCTGCCAAAAAGCAAGAGTAATAGCTTTTCGGTATATGTCCTAATAATAAATCAAATGCTAATTCAAACTAACTCTGAATGATTTAAGGGAATTTGTCAAATTCTTTTGGCCAATGAATTTGAAATTTTTAATATACTGTTTTCTTTAGTTGATAGTCTTATCAGTAACTTAAGCTACTAAGATGTATTAATTCTAGGCACTTGACCAAGTTCTACTTTTAAGTCTGCCTATGTAAGGTATAAGTCAAAAATTGGGAGCTTGAGTCTCAAATCCAACTTACAGAGGTGTTTTGCTTGCATCATACAGGATTTTATTTTAATGCATGAGCCAATATTTTTAAAAGATTTTTAAAAAATCATGTTTACAACATCTAGATTTTGAACTTCTCTTAAAAGAAATAGAAAAGGAAGATTTGGCAGCCATGGGCTCACATTCCTATATGGCCACAATCTGCTGAAGCTGCGTGTTAGCTGCCCTCTTAGAGGAGTATGGTTGCCAGTCCACAGTACCTACCAGCCCACCTCACTCCTGTACTTACTTTCCCCAGCCCTGTAGGCCTACAACCTGAGATCTTTACTTTAGAGGACCTAGACAGAGTAAGCGCAAGAATTAAGTGGGTTGGGGGAAGAACAAAAACATACAGAGAAGACACAGCCTATCCCTTGGGAAAAATTTCAATGAACTAGATAGCAAAAAATAGTGATTCTCAATGTAGTATGCCACAGTATTTTGGGACACTAGACATCAACTGGCTTGTGACAGAGAGAAATCTAAAGGTGACATATGCCCTCACCAGAGTAGTGCACATTGTACACAACAGGGCACTAAAAGCCCTGACTTCAGCATTATTTAACTCTATCCATGTTACAAAAACACTTACACCCCCTTAATATTTTGAAATTAAAAAAAAATTAAAAAGAAAAAGACAACAGCCAGCTCCGCATGGGAAGGATGTGGAAATAAAAAGAAAAAACAAAAAGGTGATATAAATCCTTTAGCACAAATATCCAAATGAAGCACTTTTAGAATTCTGGCCCAAGGTTAAATTTTAGGTGGATATTTCAAAAGAACTCTTTTGTCTGATGCCAATTAAAGAATAAATAGGCCGGGAGTGGTGGCTCATGCCTGTAATCCTAGCACTTTGGGAGGCTGAGGCAGGAGGACTTCTTGAGCTCAGGAGTTCAAGACCAGCCTGAGCAAGAGCAAGACCTCGTCTCTACAGAAAATAGAAAAGTTAGCCAGTGTGGTGGCACATGCCTGTAGTCCCAACCACTAGGGAGGCTGAGGCAGGAGGACTGTTCAAGCCAGGAGTTTGAGCCTGCAGTGAGCTATGGTGACGCCACTGCACTCTAGCCAAGGAGACAGAATGAGTGAGACCCTGTCTCAAAAAACAAACAAACAAAAAGAATAAATAGCTCTTCAAATTCTTCTACCACTTCTAATGTGTATGCTGAGTTTATCTAGGAGAAGAAGAACAGTTTTCTAAGTACGTATTCTTCCCTTTCTCTGTCAGTAACTATGGCTCCTCTCATGCTCAAAAGCCAAACCGTAATACTTGAGCAAGGTCCGAATGAAAGATGGTCTTCTCCAACAGTGCAAGTCATTCTCCTTGCTCTCTACCAAGTTAGCTTTCAAGTTTCTGATTTTTGCCCACCAGGTGGTGAGAAGGAAATTCAAAATTTTATTTCAACTAGCACCTTCTTTTAAAAGGGAGATTTCACAAGCACCTTATGAAATAACTTTCAGACCCCCTCTCTAGCCCTCTCCTTCAAGTGTCATTCACATTCTCCCTAATGCACGATGGCATTCTTCTGTGAGCCACTTATTTTGTTGTATTTTATAGACAGTGGGAGACAAAGGAAAACTGCCAAGGACTTTGCCCAAGCTCACAGAGGAGAAGGCAAAATAAAGACTTGGCACTTCCTAAGACTTGGCCAGGGTTTGGGAGTCAGGAAATACTGACCATTTCTGGTGTGTCAAAATTATCTGCAGCAGAATAGAATATAGGGTATAAATTTAAAAGGAGGCAGTAAGGGAAGCCAAATATATATGTCCCATGGGGAAAGAAAACAAAGTCCTAAGGTTTCTAAGGACAGAGATGTAGGGAAGTGGGGTCCTATGAAGTCCAGTGGGCACATGGGAGACAGAAAAAAAAGAAAGGAAGGTGGTACAGCATAGGCGAGAGAAGAGGGAGCTTAGACTGGGAATGCAGCATGGGGAGGGGAGAGGCCATGCTCTGCACTGGGAGGTTGGCCAGGTCAAGGAAGCTGTTCACATACACACAGAGGACTTAGATATTAGATATGTGCATGTTCAGAAAATGTTTCCTAATATGAAGACACACAATACACCATATCCTCATATAAGAAACAGAGACATACAGAAGATCGACAGAACACAGGAGAAAATGTGCATAGATAAACCTACTTCCTCGTCCCCTTACACGAGAAAGGGCTCTCACACACGTGAGAAGAGGTGTGTGCACGCGCAAGAGGCGGCCCAGCAGAGGGGCTGGGAGCATGGACTTTGCAGCCAGACTAGCCAACTGTCTGGGCTTGGATCCAGATCTTGACAATCACTATTTGGGTGACCTTGGGCAAGTTACTTAACCTCTCTGTGCTGGTTTTCTCTCCTGTAAAATGGTTAATAATACCACTACCTCAGAATTATTAAAGGATTAAATAAATTACATAACATATTTAGAATAGTGTCTGGCATACAGTGAGGGCTACCTAAGTTAATTAAAATGTGTTTCTTTATACACTCATGTGTATAAAGAAACACAGAGGAGACATACTCAAACTCTGAAACAGTCACTACAGAAAAACAAAGCATATTCTTCTGGCTACATACACATACATATTCTTGTAGAAAGAAGATTTGCAAAATCTAAGATGTTCTAAAATTGAGATAAGCAGATGACTAACAAATCATTGATCTAGAGAAAGAGAAATCAGTGGCAAGTTAGCTGGAAAAAAGTGGACTTGGGCAGGAGCATATAGAACATGAACTGCCTAAGAAGTCAGAAGACTAGTTTTTACTCCAGACTCGATACCAGGATCAGAAGGTGGGTCTACGTGGTGCCTGGAGGTGAGGTCAGCAGTTACTAGGATTAGAGAGAGTCCAGTCCATTAAGACTGACTGGGGTCCTCTGTTGTTGCTTTAAGTAAGAGAGCATGGAAGTTGGATCTAGCTGCCTCCGTGCTTCCTCTGTCATGTTTCTACTTACCTCGCCTCATACAATCTGGTTTCTGGTTCTAACACTCTACGGCAGCTAACCTCTCTGGGGTTGTTAACGACTTCCCAATTTCCACAGCCAAGGGCCTCATCTCCATTTTACTTGATGTTATCTCAGCAGCATCTGAGACCACGGAAAAGCCTGTATTTTTGGAAACTTCCTTTGTGCCTTGGCTTCCACTTAGCTCTCCTCTTACCTTCCTAATTTACTTTGCAGCCACTTTTATAACTCTCACCAATTCTTTTCAATTCTATCTCAGAAATTTCTTTGAATCTAGACTCTTTGTCTTCATGCTCACTACGACTACCTTAGTCCAAGCTTTTGTCACGGCCCCTGCGTTTCTGAAACAGTCACACTGCTGGTCCGCCTGCCCCCGTCTCTGCATTCCCATCCATCCTCCAGGCTGCGTCCAGAGTTACTTTTCCCAGAATAAATGTGGTCAAGTCATTGTCCTCCTTGTTCATACTCTCAACAACATAAAACTCGAGCTTCACATGTTGTTTTCATTATCTTGCTCCAACTTACCCTTTCATCTTTCACCTCTCTGCTCTACCCACCCTAACCCACACTGAACTTCTCGCCGTTCCCTGAATATGCCATGTCCCATGGCACTGTGCCTGGACCCCTCTTCCCGACCTTTTCTATCTGGAGAAGCTCTTTTCTTCCTCCAAGACTCACCTTAATCATCATCTCCTAAGGACTGTCCTTCTCGGCTTCCCTAAGCAGAGAGAGGTCTTCATTCTCCCGAGTGCCTACAGCACTGTGGTCAAACATCTCTGATAAGACATGCCATTCGAGACTGTAACTGACCCGTGGAACTGTCTGATTTTCCATTAAACTTGAGCACCTCAAAGATAGAGCTAACTGTTCTTAAAAACTCCCATACCCAGCACAGTACCTGACCTGGCACATAGGCGCCTCTCAAAAAATGTTGACTGAATCAAATGTAACCTTTTCATATATTAGGGAAAAGATAATCTTTAGTATAACCAAATCAATGTTTAAGCATAAAATGAGAAATCAAATATGACTGTTTTGCAAAGCATATGGCTCTACAGTCTCTGGGAAGAGAAAGGGCTGTTCCTCACCTCTGTACATCCTTATTCTTCCACAAGGAGGCAGACTGAGCCTTTGGCACTCTTTCAATGAAATTCACCAGTTCTTCCATGAGAAGCCTGAGTTTCAGCAAAAAAAGTGATGAACACCCATTAGAAAATTAGAAAAATACCATGCATTTAACACTGCAGCCAGGAGAAATGACTTGCCCACCTCCCCTTCCTCCACGTCATCATCTTTCTCTCTGCTGCATATAAACTTGGGCACCCTTTTATAGAACGTTAAACAAAAAACCTAGCCTTCTCATTGAATTTCCGTGCTAAAAATTCTGAACTTAAATGATTTAATTCACACTTAAAACAAGCCTGGTAGGTTTCTTGTCTCTAAACACTGAAATAAATAAGCCTGTTTTACCTCTTACTCTAAGATCTCTGCCTTTATGTTACCAAAAATACAAAAGGAGAAGTTGTCAAGTGACTGCAAAGTATCTAATTTTGGTGGCAGCAGGATTTTTTTTTAAAATAACAATATTAAATGGGCATTTTAAACTGATAAAATAAGTTTTCTTGCATGTGTTTTAGGAATTAGCAAAATTCCATGTGGAAGAATACTCCGAGGACTAATCCTAAACATTTAACAAAAGGACCTGCAAAAGGACAGAACTGTCTGAGATCACAAGACGGAATATCACAGAATCGTAGTCAAGGGAATCCAAGAAACGACACACTTGACTGGATGAAGGGTACACATCTCTGGGGATCCATGGGACAAAGAACTGTTAGAATTCCTGATGGCTAGAGGATGACCGCAAAGCTAGAAACAGATTTTCAACATTTTTAATCTCCTTCCATAATCTAGTATAGATGATCCATATTGACTTAAGTCCCCTCCAAATCAATATATAGATAGTGGTAGGCCATGAATTTATTATCGTTCGAAAGCTGAACAACTTCATTTCACTTCCATTTATTTATTTAGTACTAATAATCTCCTCCTTCCATCTTGAAGCAGCAGTACTAGTTCCAGCATCCCCGATCTGGGATCCACGCTCATTATCGTTCTGACTGCGGCTTTCATGAGGACTGTCTGGTGTGTCCATCCTCATCCTGTAACTTTTCCAGGCTAGAGTCTAATGCTTTAGCTCATCCTCTCATTGAAAACGATCCATCACTTTGAGTGTTTTACTTTCCTATAATGACCTTTCCTCAGATCCCTTATGGTTTTCTGCACACGGTACAGGTAATACGGTTTGACATAAAAACAAGAAAATACTTTGTTTCACTTCTAGTAATTCCATCTTGTTGGACATCTGCAAGACAACAGAATCCAACCTAGGAGTCTATATCAACTCCTAGATCTTATATTTTGGGTCCTGACACACTTACATCATACTTGTTAATTTATTTCAAAACAATAAATTAATAATTTTTTTCCTGGGGTAATTTTCTTTCTTTCTTTTTTTTTTTTTTTAAAAGAGACAGGGTCTTGCTCTGTCACCCAGGCTGAAGAGCAGTGGCGTGATCATAGCTCACTGCAGCCTCAAACTCCTAGGCTCAAGCAATCTTCCCACCTCAGCCTTCTGACTAGCTGAGACTACAGGCGCGTGCCACGACGCCCAGCTAACTTCACATAATTTTTTTCTCACTAGATGATGCTACAGTGACTTGCAGCAACCACCTATATTACAAAGGCTTGGTAGGGGCAGAGAAAGGGACAGCGGAGGCTTCTCAGAGTCAAAGGCAGACTGTGCAGTTTTACTCCTTAGACTGCTGAGTTTCACTCTGTCAACAGCAGGGACAACTGAACCATCTAATTACTTATCTATCCCCTGTTTTCTGTAAGCTGTCTCCATTTATAGTCTGCAGTAAACCTTAAAAGGGGAGAAATTTTGAAAGCAAAGCAATATTTCTTCTTCTTAAAGATGCTATGTTCCCTTCCTCTGAAGCTCTTTGCCTTGCATCTTTGTGGCAACTTCCTAAACATTACCCCCGCTACTTTGTATCATCTGCACAGAGGAGCTGTCTCCATGAACTCCTCCCAGTTTATATATATATAAAAAGACTAACAAGACTACTCACAGCAGCAATCCCTAGGCATTTCCAATGAACATTCCTTTATCTAGAGAGTTGCCTGCTCCTGCCTATTCTTTGGGTTAGCTGTTCAGAGGGAAATAACATTCACTCCTGGCATGATACTCTATTAAACAGTCATCACCAAAGGAGGCGCTCTACAGCCACATGTTAACGGGACAAGAATAAATATTCTCACCTGCCGATCTGAACAGTGGGTTCTGTGGCATACACTGTGCCTGTGAATCCGGTGTGCTCGGTGATGTAGGGCAGCGCCATCATACAGTGATAGTTAGAGATGAGAATCACATCCACCGTAGACAGATCTATTAGCTCAGTCTGAAAAGAAAGGGAGGGAATGATAACGTATCTGTTCAGGGATAGATCAATACAATGTGACTAAAAATGATGTTGTCAGAATGCAGAGAAGTAGTTTTTGTACTACAGAATAATGATGCCTTTCCTGAAACACTTCCATTCTCTCATTTTAGGATGTTTCTTAATATCGACATTAAGTGGCAGGACAGGATGGCTACTGGTGAGAATGCAGCCAGTCCATCAGCAGCACTCTGATTTTACTAGACCAGAGTTCCTCTGAATTAGACATATGAGGATAAATGACAACAGGACACTTCAACAGCTGCTGCCTGGCACATGAAACCAGGTAACTTGAAGCAGAGAGAGCACAATATAAGTTATAAGGACATACTAGACTGTGATGCATCACCACTACAGATTAACGGGAAACAGCACACAGAAACCATTTCTTCACAAGTCAAATGTGGAGACTTTGTTTTTTTTGAGGCCACTTTTGGCTGGATATGGAGCCAAAAAAAGCACAGCAGCAGAGACATGAAAGGAAACTATACTCTCATCTTCTATGCTAATCTTAACCCCAAATCTGCCCTTTTAGTCCACTACTAAGGTCAGATAAAAAGAGAAAAGACAGGTTAGCAAGTGAAGGAAAATGCTATCCAAGTTTGGCAAATTTTATTAAAATTCTTTAGTAGAAGAAAATTTTTTCCTACACACTTAAGTCCTACCTCTCTGTTAAGGTTCAACTCTCTTCTTCCACTAAGCCTTCCTGATTTTCCCAGATGAAAGTAACCACTTCCTCCCCAGAACTCCCAAAGTACTTTGTGTGTATCCCTCTTATGACAGCATTCCATACAACGCCACCTCAAAGTAGCACTTTTGTGTGACTCTCCTCTGGCTTCCTCCCACCCGAAGTAGCCAGCACGGGAATAGACCTTGGTGCGCTTTTGTTGAAGGAAGGCAGCTTTATAAGCAGCATCTTCTTGAGGAAAGGTGAGATACTGTGGTTCAGAGACATCCTACCACTCCCCGAGCTCTCCCTCCTGGAGCAGTTAACCCTGGGAAACTGTACAGTGCACTAAGGACAAGGAAGGAAGTGTTTCAGTTAGGAGATGGGTCACTGAGCTAATATGTTCCCATGGAGAAGAAGTAACAAAGATGTTTGTGGCATAGGCAGATGATAAGAGGCAGTGTGCCATTTTAGCTGTGGGTATTTTCTGGCTGAATGACTTTACATTTAAAATAAGCTAATTTAATAAAGCTGCCAAGGCATCATCAGCTCCTGAGGACAGCATGTGAGTAGAGGTCACAAGCTACTTGCTGCTAGGGTAATGGCGTCTATGTGAAAAACATGCCTAATGACAATAATAGTCAATTTATTCCACCCCTAACTCCATGTCGTGCACTGCACTTACAAGACAATATTCCCATGACGAAGGATCATATAACATTCTGCTGGTCCTACTCTCCACTACCTCTCCAGAATCATTTTTAGACAAATTAGGAAATTAAGACAGAGTAGCCAAATGATAGATCCACAAGAAAACAATGGGAATGACAGCTGAAGCAACAATAAAGCTCAAAAGTATCACCACCTTCCCTCATGCATACAGAAACCAGTTGAGAAAACTTGAAATTTTTCTTAAACATATAAGAATTAGCCCACAGAGTCCAGAATTATGAGAAATAAAAAAATTTTTTTTGTGTGTATGTATATTAATACAGTGTGTGCCTATATAAATAATTTTTTCCCCTGAGAAATAAATTTAACATCCAAACCACATTTATATATAATTGACCCCTGAACAACAAAGGAACTGGAGTGCTGACCCCCCACTCTCTCCCCCAGCACTGCAGTTGAAAACGCACATATAACTTTTTACTCCTCAAAAACTTAACTAATAGCCTACTGTTGACTGTAAACCTTACTGATAACATAAACAGTGGATTAACACATATTTTGTATATGTACTGTATACTGCATTCTTACAGCAAAGTAAGCTAGAAAAAAGAAAATGTTATTAAGAAAATCCCATAGGGAAGAAAAAAGACATCTACTATTCATTAAGTGGAAGTAGAACATCATGAAGATCTTCATCCTCGCCTTCATGTCCAATAGACTGAGGAGGAGGAGGAAGAGGAGGGGTGGGTCCTGCTGTCTCAGGGGTGGCAGAGGAAGAAGAGGTGGCGGAGGCGGAAGGGGAGGCAGGAGCAGCAGCTCACTCAGTGTAACTTTATAGAACACATGGGAATTTTTGTCTGATTTTTTCTGCTTTTTCATTTCTCTAAAAATGTTACTATACAGCACCAACGCTCCTTCCACTGTTTGTTTTAGTTGCAGTGCCCGTACCATAGAAGGGTTCAGGTTGTAAAAGAAGTCAAAAGCAGTCTTGAATAATCGGAACCTTCTGCCAGACTGTCTAATGTCACCATTTCTTCGACGCCTTTGTCCTCGTCATCTGGCCCTGGTTGGGAAGTGCTCATCTCCATCAAGTCGTCTTCCGTTAATACCTCTGGAGTGGTGTCTGTTAGCTCTTGAATTTCTCTAAGATCTATATCTTGAAACCATTCACCTCCCATCTTTTTTGCTACATCTACAATCTCTTTCACGATTTCCTTGACTGGCCCTGTTATAAATCCTGTGACGTCACACACAACACCTGGACACAGTTTTCTCCAGTAGGAAGTAGTTTCAGGCTTGATGATATCCATGGCTTTTTCTGTAACAACGATGGCATCCTCAACGGTGTGATCCTTCCAGACTTTCCTGTTCTCTCAGTCGGGGTTCTCTTCCACAGCACTGACAATCCTTTCCATAGAGGACCACGTGTAATGAGTGTTAAAGGTCCTTATGATCCCCTGATCTAGAGGCTGAATTAGAGACACTGTGTTTGGGAACAAGTAGACCACTCTGATCCTTCAGTGTTGACCTCATGGGGTTCTGAGTGGTCAGGGGCATTGTCCAAAATCAAAAGATCTTTAAAAGGTAGTCCTTTACTGGCAAGGTACTTCCTGAATTCAGGGACAAAGCATCAATGGAACCAATCCATAAAAAGGGTTCTCTTTGTCTAGGCCTTCTTGTCGTACAACCAAAATACTGGCAGCTGGTGTTTATCTTTTTCTTTCAATGATCAGGGGTTAGCAACTTTATAGATAAAGGCAGTCCTGATCGTAACAGTAGAGTTAGGATATCCCGTTCTGCCTTAAGTCTTGGTGTTTACTTCTTTTCCTTACTAATAAATGTCTTCTGTGGCATTTTTTTTTTTTCCCACCTGAAATAGGCTCTTTTGTCTGCCTTAAAAACCTGTTCAAGCAGATATTTTCTTAATGGCATCTGGGAACTTGTCTGCTATCTCTTGGTCTGCAGAATTTGCTTCTCCTGTTATCTTGACATTTTTTTAAGCCAAATCTCTTTCTAAAATTATCAAACCATCCTTTGCTGGCATTAAATTCTCCAGTTTTAGACACTTCACCTTCTTTTTGCTTTAAGTTGTCATACAACGACTTTGCTTTTTCTTAAATCATATTAGCATCTAAAGGTATGCCTTTCTTGTAGCAATCCTGCACCCACATAAAAGCTGTATTTTAAATACAAGGTAAAAAGGTATTTCACAAAGAGTGCCAGGTTTTTGCATCTGTTGGCGTAGCTATAGCAATGGCTTCACAAATTTCCTTCTGTAGCTGCAGACCTCAACCTACGGTACATTATCAAGCAATTCAACTTTTTCTTGTAATGTCATGACTTTTCTCTGCTTCTTGGGAGCACTTCCATCATCACTAGCAGCACTTCGTGTGGGTCCCATGATGTTATTCAAGGTTTATGGTATTGCACTAAACACAATGAAAAATACACCAGAACTAGGAGAGATCACTTTTTACTGTGATATACAATTTACTGGAAAGACATCTGCTCACTGTGGAGATGACCAGTCTCACATGGTGTTTTAAGTGGATACCTATAACACTCGAGCTCACCACAACAGCAATAGGAAGTGGCTACGAAATTATTACAGTAGTGTAGTATGTATTACAGTTATTTTTATGCAGGCATTGTTTACTTTCTTCCGACTGCAAATAGTGGAATAGTGTCATGATGATCTGCAAGTGTGTGCATAAGTTTTGATAAATTTTAACATTTTATAATAGATTTGTGTGTATTTTATGGTAGTAAATGATAACATAGTCTAGTATCTACATATGTTTTAGGCATCATGGCATATTTTTTTCAATATTTCTAGGTTCATCTGTGAGTTTTTCAAATTGTTGCAAATTTCCAAAAAATTTTCCAATGTATTTACTGAAAAAAACCCATGTGTAAGTGGACCCGTGCAGTTCAAACCCATGTCGTTCAAGGGTCAACTGTACTCATATACTTACTTACATACTTTCACACAGTGGAATCTAATAAGATTACTTTAACTTTAAAATGATTGTATACAAACACACTTGGGGCTTTACAGATCATAAATTGGATCAAAACAACCATAATTTATCGGTTGCTTACTATACTGTGCTAGACTGTATATGTAGACTGTGCTACGCAGCCTATGGTGTAGACTTTGGGGGGATACAAAGATATTTAAGGTAGTTGTACCAGATTATAAATTTCATGAGGACAGGGCTTGGGTCTGCCTGGCTCACCCATAAGTCACTGAAGACTGGACTGTAGTACGTGCCTCTCTCCTGCTTCTAATACTGCCTCATTTTCTTCCTGTCATACAATGGCCTGGGGCTCTACCTTAAAATAGTGACTATTACTAATTTGTGCCATAAAATCTTGCCTGAAAAACCTTATATGGCTCTAGAACCCTAAATAATATAACAATAATCCTTCAGCTTGGCAAAAGATGGACTGTGAAATGGTAACTGTCTAATTTAAAAGTTGAGTACTCTATGGAGCAAGTCAGACAGTCATCAGAACACCAATTCATAAATTCTACATTGGCGTCCATAAACTGAAGTTTGCAGTAGTCAGTGCCATATGTGGTAAACTGAAAATGAAAGTAGCACCTGGGATTAGGAATCTTTGAACAGATGGGGAACTGCCCCACCAATTCCTCAGTGACAAATGATGACAAAAAGATTTTAACAGCAGTGAGGGACAGTTCTGGATTCACGATTACTCTCTACTTCCAGCTTTATTCTTACTGTTAATCTCAAACTTTCTCCCTTATCTGCCACCTTCAATTACCACGTTTTTCTGTTTTCCTTTCTCTCTTTTGCTCTGGTACCTTCAAAGGCACATACACATACTTCAAAGAGAAAGAAAAAAGTTTATCTACAGGGTATCAAACAGAGTGTAAAAATGGAAAGAGAACAAAGATAAGGGAAACCGCACTCCAGGTTTCTTTTCTCTTTGGCTCTGAATTGAGAAAGTATTTTCTCCAGGCGCTGTAACTGACTGGGCACGTGGAAAGAGGATGGCAGCTTCCCACTGATTTCCTCAGGAAGCCTGAAGTAGCACTGGCTTCCCTGCACTTCATCTGTCTGTTGAGAAGCCTCAGCCAGGCTGCTTGGGGATTAGGCCTGTCAGCTGAGGTTAACTGCCTTTAAAATTAATGGAAACTGATCTTGGTTTCCTTCGAAAGGACGAAACTGGCCCCAAACCCTAACAACAAGTCTCACTGCGAAAAAGGCAAATCCTGCATGTTCTCCCTAATACGTGGGAGCTAAATATTAAAAACAATTGATCTCATGGAGACAGAGAGTAGAATGACGGTTACCAGAGACTGGGAAGGGTAGCAGGGAGGGGGAGATAAAGTGGGGTTGGTTAACGAATACAAAAACATAGTTAGATAGTTAGAATGAACAATATTTGATAGCACAACAAACTGACTATAATCAACAATAAGTTAAGGTATACTTTAAAATAACTAAAAGAGTGGAATTGGAATGTTCCTAACACAAAGAAATGTTAAATGCTTGAGGTGATGGATACCTCAATTACCCTGATTGATTAATTCACACTGTATGCCGGTATCAAAGCATCACATGTACCCTAAAGATATACAACCCATAATAATTTTTAAAAAGTCTCACTGTGATAATAATATGAAGTGACAGATATCTATGACTCAGCTCAGAATTCATGAATTTCAAACAATATTCAATATGATATTTCAAGCCAGCAAGAATTTTTAGTTTACTGGCATTGGCTGAATAATAGCAATTCTCAATTACCCAGTGTAAGCAACACCAGGAAAAGTATGGCTAACCTAAGCACAAACCCTAACCCTAACCCTAACCCAAAACTGTAAGGTTCCATCCCATAGGAGCCCATTATAGCAGTAAAAAATAATAGAGAAAGCAGGTAAAGAAAAAAAGAATGAAGAAAAAAAATTTTTTAACAGAAAACCTAAAACAAAACAAAACTAAACTAAAAGGCTTGAGTTATTTCCTTACCTTGCTCAAAACTATGCCCTGGTAGAAATATTAGTGGGGATTATAGAAAAAGCTGGAAATAGGAAGAAGAGAGTGACTTAAATGATTTATAGACACTATAAAAAGCTCTTAAATGATCTTATTTTAGCTCTATAACAATGTACCTGTAATAACAGATTCATTTAAACTTGAAAACAGGAAGCAAAGCCCCTTAAATTATCTCTTGACTTCATTTTGAAAAATTACACAATATGCTTTATTTCCACAATAAGATTCTCTTTAATCTTACCTCTGGTAAACAGAATTCAGGCACAGAATCCACAAATACATGACCCGAGCATTCCTTTAGCTCCTAAAAGAAATGAAAAGGAAAAATACTAGGAACAGATATCTCATGGATACAGTACCAAAGAAATTTAATTCCCAAACCAAACTTTTCATGAAGAATCACAGACTTCTAGAGTTGGAGGGAAGCTAGGAGGTTATTTAGGCTAACTCTTCCCCTGTTTACGCTCAGGTAGGCCAAGTGCCTTAATGAGGGTAAAAATGCTGGCCGGTGACAGACTTAGGACTTGAATGCATATTTCTTGATGTCATTCAAGAAAGCCATGCATGGACACATGCTACTTCCATAATCCATGATCCATGGTTTCCAAATAATAATTACATAGACCATAAGAGCAACATCAGAATTATCTGGGGACACTGATTAAATTAAAGCTCTCTGGGCCCTAAGACCTTAGGGATCAAAAAACAGGGATGAGGCCATGGAATCTGTATTTATAACAAGCACCTCCAGTGATTCTGTTACTTAATCAGGTTAGGAGTCACGGCCCTACACAAATTACTTAGAGGCTCCTTCTCCACCTCCCAAGGGTTGGAGGAAAAGGGGCAAGAAAGGAAGGAGGACCATGAGTAGAGGGTAGGGATTAAAGAACTACTACTACAGCCACCACCCCTGCTGCTACCACTGTGAACGTAATGTTTGTCTTTGCAGAATATACAATTTGGAATTATAAACCAAATGTATTTATTTTTAAAAAAAGCATATATATAAAGAAACAGAACACAGTGCAACTTCCCACCCTACCCATGACCTACCATATTTAACATGCCTATGTTAGTTTAGATTCCCCCACAGGCAACGCTGAGAAAGAGAAAAGGGTTCGAGCAAGTAGTTTATATGGGAGGTGCTGAAAAAACAGCAGGAGAATGGGGAAGTGATAAGGATAAACAGAGAGAAAGGTAACTGATAATGGATGTTATTGAGCCATATACTGCTTTGGGCAACTGGAACTTACTACCACGGGGAAACTCTGAAAACTGGTGTAACACATACACCTCAGCGTTATGCTACTGAGGAGCAAGGGGTCTGGAATATTTATATACCAGAGCTCCTACATTTTGCACAGCTTCAGGAAAAAACTCTCAGGCAAAACCATACAGACACTGGCAGCTGGAATTATGACAGGGTACACTGAATAGCAAGGCCTGAGACATATGGGTGGGCCACCAATAGGGTCTGTCGCCATGCCTCCAGAAGGCCACTGGAGTTGTGTTCTCACCTCAGTGACACTTGTAAACTGAAGTCTACAGGGGATTTTTTTCACCATCAAGGTTAAAGCTACCTATGACTTTACAACGAAACCAGTAAAAGATAGAAAAGTGGTTGACGTTTCCTTTGCTCTTTCCAGAAACGGAAAGATACTGTTATAATTTTGCTCTATCACATTTCCATATCTATTTCTGTATGTTCATATATACATGTACCTATATTTACATATCAGAGGCTGAATGATTTTGCTTTCAATCTTTATCTGAAAATAGGGCATTAACTACATGTTATTGTCTTTTTGAAGTTTTCAAGTGCACATCAGAACCTTGGTAGAGATCTCCTCCCTCCGCCTTCCACTGTACACTCTGGCTCCTCTCCTCACATGAGCACTGTTTAACTAGCGATAGGCTGCGCCAAAGAGACACTGAAAGTGCTTCTTAATTACAACGTACCTGCCAGCCAAAAACAAATGAGCAATTATGTTTAATGGGAGAAGACTCCGACTCCCTCAGGATGAGGTTAAAAATGATTAAAGACAAATCATGGGAAATTTCAAAGCTTCGCCTGGTCTTAAATTGGCTATGTAATCTTCTTCCCCATAATGCTACGTTTCAGGGCCCGTCATGTGATAAAGTCTCCTCTGAGGCTCTCATCCTTCCTGGCCTGCAGAAGCATATTTGCCATTCCAAACACTCACAATGTCACTGTATTTTATTCACCACTCCCTTCTAATGAAATACTCCCACATACACATGCAAGTCATTTTGCTCACAATGCGCTGGTAATGGGATGCTTCTGAGCCTTTCCCAGGGAACAATGATTTATAGCCAGCAGGAGACTCAGGCTGAAATCAGCTGTACACGTTCCTGAATGTCACATAATTTTACAGTCAGCTATGAAGAAAATCTGATTTCACATTATGCATTTGGCTTGCACTTGAGGTTGGGGTGCAGTTACAGGAATTAATTCTGCAAAAAATACCTCTTTATTTAACAGTATCTCTTATAAGAAAAAAGTACTGTATTTAGATGAATCATTTTAAGGATCTTTAAACTCATTCAGTTTTCAACTGTTTAACTTAGGAGAGGAAGAATGATTTAGAGAACTAACAAGTAGCCTGGCTGAGTGTTACAGATTTTAATCTTCCCATACCTCTGATTTTATTTTAGTACAAAGTCTGATATAGTTTTAACATTTTTTGTAGCTTTGGACTCTCATTTAATAAGTTTACTGTCCAAATACTGACATGAAGAAGGAATTACTGAGAAGATAACCTAGTGTCAAAAATTTAATAGCCTTGGAAAAAAAGCAATTTAAGTCATTTACTTTAGGTCTAGTTAGTTAGTGATTAAGGTCATAATAGGACTCTAAACCCTAGATTCCTAGAACTGTTTTTTTTTAAATAATCTATAAGATTGTCCATTCTAGGCTACCGGGAAAGGCTGGAATAGGATCAAAGATCATAGTCTGGAAGACCTTCTACTCAAATTTGCCTAAGAGCACGCTCCCCTCCCGCACTGTCCTCCCCACCCCCAAACACACTGCTATAAAGTCAAACACCCTGCTCCTCAGAATATTCTCCACACTGTGGCCAGAATGATCCAACCAGACAATGACACTGTCCTTCTGGAACCTTCTGTGGCCTCTCATCACCCCAAAAAAGACCCAAACCTTTTACAAAGCCCTACCTGATCTGACCCCTGATAGAAGCAGTTTAAAATTCACATACTTGAGGATTTCAAAGTTATTTTTTAAAAAGTTTTCTTTATTCCAATCACAGAATCAGTATAGCTTCAAAATGAACTGCACTGAACTCTTTAATAAGCATCACCTTAAAAACTCTCATTGCAATTCTAGAATAATAATTTTCTTTCTGTGGTGATAAAAAGTATTTGTAGCAGAAGTACTTTGATTTCTACACATGAACAAATTGGACCTGAATCTGAAAAGAGACTCCCTAAAAGGCACTTAAAAACAATAATTACCAAGTACTGAAGACCCTAGTGCAGATCTTTGGGTTTTTCAGAGAGAATACACCTGAAAAAAAAAATGAGCCATCAGTCACACTACCACAGGGTGGCGCTGGTATGAAAAGATGGCTATCTACTGGGTGTAGATATGCTTCAGTTTTTTTGTCTTGGGCATTACCTTGTCCAAGAAAGCATTTCCATCCTTCAGGGACCAGCCAGGAAGATTAGACAGCCTGGGACTGCAAAACAAAAGATTAAATTATCCTAAATAGAGTATAATCCTCAGTGATTTCATGGTGACTGTACTGTCTCCATAAAGTTAAAAACAGTTTAAAATTACTGGCAGCAATGCTTATCACAAATACCAGTCAAAAAGAAGAGAAATAACCATGGTGTATTAATATCAAGCTTAAGAATTATATGGCCATGGAATAGTAAAAGGTCCAATAGTTTAGCAAAAAATTGGGAAAATTAAAATAATGGTATGCAGAATAACAAAGAAAAAAGAAAGACAAGACACCAGAGCACTTTATAGTCTTCCAGTCACTGCCTCCTACTTTCCCCTGATGGGAGGGCAGAATGGGAATCTTCATACCGCAGATGAAAAAAACAGACCCAGAGAGGTTAGGTGCTCTGAGGAGAACACTTGCCTACTGGGAGACTTACTCCCTATCAGTCAGAATTCACCTCGAACACAAACACCTGCATTCTAGTCAAATCCATACTCTGGATTCACTGCTTACAAGTAGCTCAGTCCCTTGTGACCTGTGGCTTGAGTTCCCAATTCTGGAAAAAGCAGCCAGTTTTCCCAAGTTTTACAAAGTGACGCCGTACCTAAGTGAATAGTTTCTGGATGGTAGGGTGAATTTCATGATGTTACATTAAAAAAGCCTGAACTCAAAAATCATTTACTATTGGTAATCTCAGGACTTAACTGTCTACTACTAGTTGACCAGAAGAATTATATTGGAAACTGAAAATGCCAATAATTCAGGAAAGAAAACAATATGTTGGGCAAATAAAAAACTTAATGACTAAGGCATAGTGTGGAGAAGAAGCACAGCAGGAGAACAAGCTGGGTGGCAAAAGGACTTCAGCACTTCCCCACACAGTTAAAGTCTGCGAAGTAAAAATAAAGGGCAGAGTAAGGATGTGGGACTAAAAGGATTCTATAATCAGAAACCAAATATTTGTACAGTTCCTCATTCTCTTTCCAAAATAATTTTATCAGATACAGACTTTTTAATTAGGTGATAGATAAGAAAGTCAAATAGAAACATAAATATGTGAATATTTGTCAATCTTCTAGAAAAGGTTAAAAACCCAAATGAAATATATATGAATCTAATTTCAGAAAAAAGTGCAAATTTTGGGGGTAACTTTTAATTGTGACAAACTTACAGAAAAGCTGCAAGAATGTAAGTGCAATGAACTTCCACATATCCTTTATCTAGACTTATTAACTGTTTACATTTTGCCATTATTTACCCAAAAGTGAGAACTGTGATTTCACACTTGGGAATAAAAATCAGTACCAGGAGAATAAAATTTGACTGGTATAAATTATACCTGATAAACTTCTTTTTTTTTTTAAACTCTGGGAATTTTCTGCTCTACCCTTTCAGAAAAATATTCTATTACCATTAGCTGTTTTAATTCCAATCTCATTTCATAGTCACATATATGTCTTTACTTGTAGAATACTTGAAAAATATATTTACCATCAGATCAGATTTAAAAAGCAAGCATTCTAATAAAAGCGCAATGACAAGACCATGTGGACACTGTTCTCATTTCATGCATGTTAACTCTCTAAAGCAAAGTTGTAAATATCCACTTCCTTTTATGAAGAGAACTGGATCAAAGGACACACACTCTGTTCCCCATCAGACCTACACAAATCAGATGACTGATGCAGTTAGTCCTCCTCAACAAACGATTAGAAATACTATTTTGCTTATCAAAAATAACTCATTTTTTAAAAGGCAACATTTTCAGGTATTGTGGTTTAAACTCTTGACAAACATTCTTTACAACATCAAAGCTTCTATTAAACCCTGATAGTTTGGATTTGAGACATTGCTAGTAGATGGGACTGAATGCTCAAAGGAAATCATGACCATGTTGTAACAACAGTGCCAAACATGAAGGGCCACAAAAATGTTACCAAATGGCAAAGGGATGCTGACTACAGAGATGAAAATATTTGGTTATTGTGTTCCTACAAGTTAATGAATAAACTATAAAGAGTAAATTTTAAGTTACCAAAGAGGAAGGGGCTTATTACTTTGCTTTTAATGATTACAAAGTTGCATAAACTTTGTAAACAAGAATACAGAGATCTCTCCGCAGCAATCTACTTTAATAAAATATGAGAGATGAAGATACTAGAAAAATTGTGATTATAGAAGAACACATCTTTGCATCCACTATTTCATAAACATTTCTTAGGGGAAAAGTATATCATTTAAAAATTTTTTAGTCAAGAAGAAAATGTATAACAGATCTATGTTTTTGGTGATTGTTTATTTTGGAAAAATAGGCAAATTATTCCCATAAGCAAATAAGTAAATAACCTATGGCATTGTAAAGTAATCGATTGTCTAGAAAAATACTGAAAGGTAGGTTGAACATGATATGCAATTTATTTTTTCTTCGTACTTTTCTTTTTTATAATTTTCTACTCAGAAATGTGTTACTTTTATAATCAGAAAATAGCAAAGGAGGCATAACTACATTAATTCATTCAAAAAATATTTACAAAAGCTTATTACTCAGAGCAAGTAATCGGATTACAGTGAATAAACAATCCTTGCCCTTTAGGAGTTTGCAGTCTAGTATAGGGAGATAGTAAACAGCAATTACATTAGAATAAAATAAGAGCAACGCAGGCGTATACAGCAGGTGCCATGGGTTCACACAGAAAGGGCACTCTTGACAGTTTGCAGTGCGGAGGCAGAGCAGGGAATGCAAGTTAGAAAAGGTCTTTCCAGGAAAAGATAACAGGGAAGAGCCTCATCATTAGGTGTAGTGTTGCAGGAGAAGGAGGTGCTCACTCATTTAGGAATCTTTATCTATGTGTCAAGCTAGGCGCCGGTGGTATGACTGTGGGCAAAACATACCTGTCCTCCTGAGGAAGCAGAGAAGGCAGACAGATCAAGTAATCACACAAATAAACAGAGAACAGTTGTTAAACATGAGGAAGCACTAAAGTAGCACCAAGTACCACGAAAGTTTTCCTGAGTGTTACAAAATGAGGAAGTAAGTTTAGGCAGCATCAAAAGATTTCCCTGGGGATATGATGATTGAGCTGAGATCTGGACAGGAGCAGAGTCAAGGGGAAACTCGGGGCAGAGGCAGGGTCTAGAGGCACTAGAGAAGGAAGAAAGCACCAAGCCCAGTAATTTCTTCCAGTCCTTCTCACCTGTCTTTGCTATTCAAATGAAATCGTGAGAAGAGTCCACACACTCCCTCCAGCCCACCATCCAACTAGAATGCCATAACTATGCCCTTCCAATAAGGTAATTATAAATGATCTGAGAGATGGACTCCTACTAAACAGGCTAAGGGAACATGGGATGGGGAGGGGAGAAGAGCCTGAAGGAACAACACGTGTGACTGCTCTGAGGTAGGAGTAAGAAGATTTCTTTGAAACTCTAAAAAGAAACAAACAAGACCTAGAGTATAAAGAAGATACTAGAGGAGTAGACATAAAGCTATTAGTTTATTACGTATGAAATGTCTGATTTCCTTAAGTACTAAGTTTGACAGTTGATATCTCTGACATTTCACTTTTGACACTTCTTGTTTTATTTTTATTGTGAAGGTATATCCTCAGTCTTTCAAATGCCTGGTTTGGCTTGTGATTATCTTTCAAAATTGTTTTTAGAGCAATTTTTGTGAAACCACAGATAAGTCAAAAATTTGTGTTATTTTTCAAATATGAGTTCTGTTGTGGAAACAATGCAGTGCAGACACCTTGAAATATCAACGAAGTGTTTGGGAAGGATATGGTTAATGAAGGCACAGTACATCAGTGGTTTGAGAAGTTCCGTTCTGGTGATTTTAATCTTGAAAATGATCCATGTGGGCGACCTGAGACCAAGGTGGATAATAATGAGCTGAAAGCTGCAGTGGAAATGAATCCATCTCAACCTACGTGTGAATTAGCAGCAAGGTTTGACGTTACCATTCCAACAATATTGGACCATTTGAAACAAATCGGCAAGGTAAAGAAGCTCAATAGATGGGTTCTGCATGCATTAAATGAGCGCCAGAAAAGAAATCGTCTCAAAGCTTGCCTTTCTTTGCTGTCACGACATAAAGGTGAACCATTTCTACACCGTATTGTTACATGTGATGAAAAATGGATTCTTTTTGACAATCGCAAGCATTCGGCACACAGTTGGATAAAGATGAAGAGCCAAAACACAGTCCAAAACCGAATATTCATCAAAAAAAGCTAATGGTGTCTGTTTGGTGGTCCAGTGCTGGTATTATCCACTATAGCTTCATGAAACTTGGTCAACTGATTACAGCAGATGTCTACTGTAACTAATTGGACGAAATGATGAGGATGCTTGTGATTAAGGAACCAAGATTGGTTAACAGAGACAGGCCAATCCTCTTGCAAGACAACGCTTGACCACATGTTGCACAAACAACACTGCTCAAACTACAGAGGCAGGAATTGGAAACTGTCTGTCATCCAGCGTATTCACCAGACCTTGCACCAACTGACCACCACTTCTTCCAGGCTTTGGACCACTTCTTGCAAGGAAAAATATTCAATTCTCAACAAGCTGTGGAAAACACCTTTTGCAATTTCATTGCCACTTGCTCTTCAGGCTTCTTTGCTGCTGGCACAAACAAGCTACTGTTATGGCAAAACTGCATCAATAGTTTAGGTGCATACTTTGATTAATTGTACTGCTTCTTGTTTGAGATATAATAAACTACACTTTTGATTCGAAATCAGACATTTCATATTTAATGACCTACCAAGATGAGCATGGTGTTTATCCTAAAAGCAATAAGAAACCATTGAAAGGTTTTAAACAAGTGAGAGGCAAGATTAGATTTGTACTTCTAGAAGATGATTCTGGGGAAAATGAAATCATGTGCCTTCTGATAATATATACCATCATTGGTATGGTATCTCTACCAAAAACAATAACCCTAACCCAATCATGAGGAACATCAGACAAACCTAAATTGAAAGATGTTATAGGAAATAATTGGCCTGTACTCTTAAAAACATCAAGGTTATAAAAGACAGGCTGAGAAAGTCTTCCAGATTAAAGGAGAACAAAGACATGACAATTAAATGCAATGTGTGATCTGGATGGGATCCTAGAGCAGAAATTACTATTTTTCTTTTTTTGCTATAAAGGGCTTTCTAGCGAAATATGAATTGGTAAAACTGGGGAAGTATGAATAAGGTATACAGATTAGATACTGGTATACTATTGATGTAAATTTCCTGATTTTGATGATTGTACCAGGGTTGTGTGAGAGAATGTCTTTGCTCTTTTGAAATATACACTCAAGTAGTTTGGGGTAAGGAGCATCATGACTCCATCTTACTCTGAAATCAAACTATGTGCACACATATAAAGAGAATATGATAAAGTAAATTTGTTAAAATGCCAACAAATTGGTAAGAGTAATTAGGAGTTGTATTCTTGCAGCTTTTCTGTAAATCTGTAGGATTTCAAAGTAAAAAGTTACACAAAAAGATGACTCTGGATTCAGTCAGGGGCAAGATCAGAACTGAAGAAACTGGTTGGGAGGCGTTAGTAGTCATACTATAAAAGGTGGTAATGACTACAGCAGCACTGAAGGTAAGTGACTGGGTTCTAGAACTATTGAGAAGGCAAAAATGACAAAGCTTAATGAAAGCCTGAATACAGAGAAGTGAGGAAGAGGGGTGTATCTAAGTTCACTCCCAGTTTTCTGGCTTTTATAACAGGATAACATCCACTAAGATAGGGAACTTGGGGAAAACCAGGTCTGGGAGGGTATGTTCTCTTTTTCTGGACCAAGTCTGCTTATGAATTCAGTTTGGGGCATTGAGTTTTGAGGTGATTCTTAAGGCACATCCAAAAAGAGAAATTGAGTAGGCATTTTGGACACATGAATCTAGAACTCAGAAGAGAATTATTAACTAAAGACACACATTTGTAAGGTATTGTTTGGATGGTTATTGAAGTCCTGAGCATTTATTAAATTCCCTTGTTGGAGACTATCATGGCCAAGCACTGGACACTGAAGAATTCCAATACATGATGGTCAGTTAGAGGAAGAATAATCTCCAAAGTGTACAGAAAAGGAAGATTCAGAGAAGTAAGAGGAAAACTAGGAACGCATTAGCACGGAGGCCAGTGCTGCTGGATGGTCAAATAAAATGAGGACTGACAGGTGCCCATCATATCTAATGACAGGGAAGTCATTTGTGACCTCAGTGAGAGCTGTTCCAGTGGAGTGGTGTGGGCATAGTAGAGACTGAACAGGGTTTAGGAATGCTGAAGGAGAAAGTGGAGTTGAAAGGTTAAAAAATTTTTTTTTGAATTTTAAGTTAAAAGTGACTGATCATAATTAAATGGGAAGGACTGAGTCAAGATGGAAAGGTCCAAGACAAAAAGATATATAATAATAATTTAATTAATTAGTTAATTGTAATAGTGAAAGGACTCTGAAAAGGCAAGGAGGGATGGGATCAAGACAAAATGAAGTGATTCATTCACACAACAAATATTTACTAAGCAGCTACTACAAGCCAGGAACAGTTGTAGGTACTGGGGATACAGTAGAGTATAAATCCCTGCCCTTATGAAACATACCTTTTAGTGGAGAAGAAAGGCAATAAAGCAAATATGTATATTAATGTAGTAAGTGCTATGAAGACAGTTAAAGCAGGCTGACAAGATGAAGTGATTCATTCACACAAAAGGAGACATCTTCTGTGGGAACTAGATGGAATGCCAACTACCCCACTGGTATAACTTCCCTCCGAGAGTAGAAGAATGGCAGAGGGAAGAGAGGGTAGAAGTGGATCACAGTACTTTCCAGTGCTGACCCAGGGCTGTGAGAATAGAAGAATTAGGTAAAGATGAGAATGAACAGGAAGGAAAAAACAAGCCACTGGGATTGTCTGCCCATTTCCGGTTTTGATTACCTAGGAAATTCATGACCTTGCAGAGCAGGTTAGCCTCCCTTTTGGAAACCCTCATAGTACCTTGTATATTATTTTTTTCAGTAATTATCACAAGTATATAGCTATTTTCTAATCACAAGTATAATTAAATTTTCAAATGTAGAATGTCTTTCTCCCCAATAGACTGTAAGTTCCCTGAGGGAAAGCTGTTTTATCTCTGTATCCCCTGGGCCAGCACAGGGCAGATTCTTAATAAAGATCAAATGAATGAACATTTTGCTCTTTGGAGGGGAACAGACCTTATCAGGCTATTTTAATAAGAAATAACCGGTCAGTCACGTAAATATTTCCCACTCTTTTTTGGATAACATCTGTGGATGGTACCTATATTTCTAAGTCCTGGGTGTAATTATAGTAGAATCTCATCAGCTTTACATAAAATATAATGTGGAATTGTCCCTGACCTTAACCCACACCACTTTATTGTATCCTTAAGCTCAGAAAAATCAATGGTGGATTATAGTTTTTCTAGATGGTTCATGAGGTTATTATTGTGAATAATCATTGCACTCAGTGATGTCTTCAGGAATGACTGAGATTAATTAGGAGGTTCACCCAGCTTGCTATGCTTTTGAGCTCTTAAATCTGCTTTAGATAGTTTTTCTGTCTCTCTTATATGTGGTATCACTTTTTGCTATGGTGAGTATATTTGCTGCCACAAGTTAGCCACTTCTTTTATAAACTGCAGCTTCTAAATAGTAGCATGCTAGGAAACCAATTTCCTAAGATGAAGTCTTAGTTAAGTGTAAACAGTGCTGATTATAGGCCTGAGGCAATCTGTCTGATTTAAGACATGGACTTGGGCTACATCTATCATTCTATGATATCTAAAGTTGACTAGTATGAAAATAATGCACAGATACCTATTGAAAAGAAATGTCAGATTCCATGATGTTCAGTCCCTGCAAAGTCTGCAAAATAATTCTAAAATTCAATTCTTGGGCTCATCAGTTAACCATGTATCAGCTCTTACATGAACTAACAAGAAAGATTAAATATACATGACCTCAGCTGCACTGAGCAGTTGCAGAAACCTTTTACAGAAACTCAGAAGAAGTTATGATAAAGAAGTCAATCAATAAATCAATAGAACACTTTTCACCAATCCAGCCAAAGGAAATTATTTTGATAAAGAACATTTTTAAGGGAACAAAGCAAACTTAAGACAATACACTAGGTACTGGTAATGTTTATACTAATGGGTACCATTTTTCAGCAAACCAAAGCTTGTTTTGTCTCGGGATGCATCAGAACATACCTTTGAACAAGTGGCAAAGGAAGGAAATTGAGGGTGGAAGTCATGTCCAGTCCGCAGTCCAACATAATGGTGGTTGATTTGAATTTGAGCACGTTGCATGGTAAGGTTGGGTGCCCAGACAGGCAATACTGAAAGAATTAAATCACTCTTATCAATAATCAATTACAGAAAAAGCCTAAAAAGTAAAGTAAGTTAAGTAAAACCAATAATCTTTTCTTGTAAGAACAGCATGTAAGCTCAGCTAACTTTCTATGTGGCTTCCTTCCTTTCACTGCTTGGGCACTACTTTCCCTAACAGTTCAAAATATTCAAAAGTCTCAGATCATACCTGTCTTTTCATAGGGTACCAAGTTACATCCCAGGCAAGCACAGTTTTAGAGGGGCCACAGTTACTCAAAATAGAACATTTCAAGGCTACGGTTATCTATTTCACTCTCACGTGTCACTTCTAAATTCCCACTATCCCGTCTGTAGGGAAGAACTGCCTAAAGCTGTGGAAGTCAACAAAATTCTAAGCTGGATCCTCAAACTGTGCTCTAGGTTTGGCTTTCTCCTCCTGTAAATAAGTGACTTTCCTGAAAGAAGAAATGGTTGGAAAGGTTAACTAACAAGCACCAGTAAAGGTTTATTAGCCTTGTCAGAAGAAATGACTTGGAAAGGACAAGTGACTTCCTTGATGTGCAGACGCTAAGCAGGAGTGTGGGACACCTGCTCCCAACCACTCAGGAGTCTCTTGCCTATGGCAGCAGAGCCCAGAAGTGAAAGGGGCAAAAGCCACAATGGTGTATTCACAGGAGAGTGATGAGGCAAGGCAACACACTGAACCCAAAGATTCCTCAGGTTCTCTTCAATATAGTGGAGGTGACAGATCTGCCACACGGATGATTATCTATATGGAC
Source organism: Daubentonia madagascariensis (assembly GCA_023783475.1). Classification (NCBI taxonomy): domain Eukaryota; kingdom Metazoa; phylum Chordata; class Mammalia; order Primates; family Daubentoniidae; genus Daubentonia; species Daubentonia madagascariensis. Next base: position 2,108,589 of record JAKFHU010000353.1, on the reverse strand, counting down.
AGTGCCCTGTCACCTTTGATAATTCTATTGCTGCTCTGAAGAAAAGAAATGGAAGAAGACCTTTTCCCCCACTTTTAAAGTCATTCCGTAGAAGCCTCCCTTAAGCAGCAAAGCACAGAAAAAGAAGGGATCAGTGTTCAGGAATCCCTTCTTCCTTCTTTCTGGTTTAAGCACAAGGAAGCACAAGTCAGAGTAATGCTACACCAATGCCTGGCCCCACATGGCCACAGTCACTTAGGCTAAGTCTTTTCAGGTATTTGTTGCTCCTATTTGTGAGGTTTATGAATTTTCTACTTTTCTCTAGAGGATATTATAGGAACTGACGATCTTTTAAAACTTCATGTTCTAAAACTGATAAGGCCAAGAACCAAGAAATTGTGAATAATTTGCAGGCTTCTTCTTTATTCCAAGTTCATATACGATGAGTATATTTTACCAAACCAAAACGCACAACTCATGGTCTGAAAAGGTACAGAGTACTTATGATGAAAATAATCAAATTATTTAAAATTGCAATTGTCCTGAGGAAGTCCAGGATGCATGATTGAGGTAATTATATTTTACGTAAGTTCCTTCTTTGACAGGTATCAAAATTATAGAAAAACTTTCATACTAATTAAGACAGAAATATCCCTATCCCTACTCTCATCTGGTTCCCTATTACTAGCTTGGTCTTTATCCCTATCTAAGAATTACTTGTTAGAGATAAACTATCTCAAAATAAACACAAAGCATCATGTTAAACTGACTCCAAACTTAGCAAATGTTCCAATACGAGCTTTCCTATATTTCTCCTTTCAAAAACAAAAAACCCAGATATTCAGAAAAACCTAGAAGAAAAAAAGAAATGTACGTAATAGCTGTTTCTGAGTGGGAAGATAATTGTGCAATTTTCTTCTTTCAGCTTTTCTCTGTTTTCCAAATGTTAAGCAACGAGCATTTACTACATTTTCATAATCAGAAAAAAATATGATTAAAACAAAACCCAAAATTTAGCAAACTACACTGAATGACAAAATCTTTTTCATCTTCATCCTTAACTCTAATTTATGGATGATATATTATACCAGAAGACAGAAGAACAATATGCAAAAGTTGCTGCTCAGAAGATTTTGGCAAAAGAAGTTAGCTGAGAGACTTTACATTTGTTACTGTCATCAAAAAACAAAGAAAAGCAAGAACACTTTATAAGGGCTATAACCAGATGGAAGAAATATTTCTAGAGCATGTACTAAAGGTGCCAGACCCTGAGCTCATTAGCCTTAATTGTATGGATGAGGAAATCGAGCTTTACAGTTTGAGTGGCTTGTCTGGGAAGAGCCAAGACACACAGCAAGGACTCCCTGACTCCAAAAAGCCCACTCATGATTCCCAAACTGCAGTGCTCACTGTGGGTCAACTGAGCACACTGAGACACAGCGCGGCTGGCCGAGGTTCACACACCAGCTCAGGAGGCACCTGCAAAGGACCCAGAGATTGCTGCCTCCAGTGATGCTCTTTGTGCCTTTCTAATACGCAGCATCCAATCACCAAGCAGCTTATCATTCAGTGAGACTAATGCATAAAACCAGTAAGTAACCATTTGATTTTAATTTTAAAACTAGAAAGAAGTCTGTATCACAAAAAGCTTGAAAAATAGTGGGAAGAAAATATTACCTACAATCACACCAATCTGATTATCATCATTTTTAAATTCCCTTTTTTTCATATTTGTAAGGGCTATAATTTTAGTGTTCATACCACTCTATGTGCTGCTTTTAAAACTCATGATGACTATGTTTTCTTTGTTTATGTTGCATCACACTTCATTTTTATTGGCCTAAGTAAATACACCATCGTTTGTTTAATGATTCCCTTACTGCGGTACATTTAGAGTTGCTTCCAGTTGCTTTACAACAAACACGGCTGTGGTGATCACTGCAGTGCTTCAGGCTTTTTCCATATTGGACTATTTCTTTAGAGGATTCCCAGAAGTGGCATTAACTAGGTCAAAAAGATATGAGCATTTTATGGCTCTTGATATCTGCTGCCAAAATGCTTTCCAAAAAAGGCTGCACTTATTTACAATGTCATTGGTAATATATCAGAAGATCTGTTTCGCTGCTCATACCCACCAGCGTTATAGTCAAAACCATCTAGACTCTGTCAAAATGCAGCTATAACCTTAGTAGTAGACATCTAGGTGTAATTAAATGGCTCTAACCAAGAAAAGTTGACAAATTGCTTTAGTTTTGAAAGGCAGTTTGGTGAAATTATGTAAAGCAGGAAGTTTGCGGTTAAGACTGCCTGGGTTCAAATCCTGGCTGCACTCATTATTAATGTGTGATTTTGAGAAAGTTACTTAACTTCGCAAAGACTCAGTTTCCTCACCTGTAAGATATATTAATAGTAATAGAATCTATCCTTGTAGAATTGTTGTCAGGACTAAAGGAACAGGTATAGTGCCTGGCACATAATATGTGCTCATTTTTAGTTGCTACAGTTATAGAATCATTAACAGACTGAAGAGGTCATCTAAGTTTGGGGGGAGTAATTTATATTTTATAGTGGCATTCACTGATTTTTATATATTTGTGTATCCCCTAAGACTAGATAAAGTAAATGAGCAATTTTACAAATATTGCCCATTGCTAGTTTGCTCTCCAGGAAGACAGATCCACTACAGAGTAAACATGTGAATATTCTAGTCAACATAACATTTTACACTTTTTATTTTTTTCTAGCTTAACAAGCACAAAGCAATGCTTTCATGTTAATTTTATTTCTACTTAATTAAGAAGCTGCAGGTTTTTCTGTGTCACAATTTACGGTTGGCCCTCCGTATCCACGGGTTCTGCATCCACCGATTCAACCAACTGCAGACTGAAAATATTTGGAAAAACCCCCACAAACAATAAAAAACAAAACAATAAAATAATCCAAGTTTAAAAAATTCAGTATAACAACTATAGTGTTCACATTGTATTAGGGATTATTAGCAATCTAGAGATGACAAAGTATATGGGAGGATGTGTATAGGTTATATGCAAATTTTTATATAAAGGACCTGAGCATCTGTGGATTTTGGTACGTGGGGGGTGGGGGTCTTAGAACCAACCCCCAGCAAACACCCAGGGATGACTGTACCGTCTATGTTTCCTTCTGTGCCTGTTCTCTTTTTTCTACCAAACGAGTGAAATCTAGTTTTGAATGTTGCGTATGCTTAAGATACATAAGCATTATTTATATTTTCTGCATAAAAATTTTATCAGTTATACTTAGTGCAAATATTTCCCACGCTGTTACTTTCATTAAAAAACTTTTATTATGAAAAATTTCCAACATATACAGGGTAAGCAAAATTAGTATAATGAACTCCCACATATTTATTACTCAGGTTTCACAACTATCCACATCCTGCCCATCTCCATGCTTCTTCCTCCTTTTGACATTGACATACTTGTGCAGAATAGCGATTATGTTGTTAAGCCCATCTGATCTCTGAAAATACTGTTTTCTTACATGTCATAAGTTGATCTTTCATCCACAGCTGGGACAGAAACAGGAGTCCATTTTCCTAAATGTGCTAGCACAATTCATTAAAGGTGATTCATCCTTTAGTTATTCTTGGTTTATTACGTCCTATGTCTGCATTTATTCCTGAAGTCTCTATTTTGTCTACTGGTCTTTTTGTCTTGGTTTTTCATGTTGACATCTTGTAATATTTTCAAATAAGCTAGAGTGACCAGACTTCAATTCTACAAAGACATTTTTCCAAAGATGTAAATGGAGGCTATATTTAATCTTTATATTAATTTAGGGAATGTCATCATCTTTATAATAACATTTCTCTGAGCCAGAAGCATTGCACTGCTTTCTATTCTATTAATTTTCTTATTCTTCCTTCACATTTGAAAATGCTTTATTCCTTTAGTTAATAACGATTCAATTATCATTATAATAAATATATATCTTTGCTTTTCAATTTCATTTAATTTCTGCTCTCAGTTTTAAGTTTTACCTGTTATATTTTTCTAACTTCTGCAGTTGGATGTATAGCTAATTAAAATATACATTCAGGCTACAGTTCACCCCCTAAGTAATGTTCTGGATACATTTCACAAGGTTAGGTATATCGTGTCTTCATTTTATTCATTTGTAAATATTATATAATTCCCACTGTGATTTCTTCTTTGAGCCATAAACAATTTAGAAGTGTGTATGTGTGTGTTAATTTCCAGATATACAAGTTATCTTTTGGTTATTGATTTCTAATTTTATGGGATAAGAGAAGAGAAACTATACATTAATTTTTGGATATTTGTTGAAGCTTACTTTGTGGCCCTGTATACTGTAAATAGTAAAATTTTACAAAAGGTCCAGTGTGTTTGAAAATTAAAAATTGTTGTGTAGAGAATAACAAGTTTATCTTATTTAAATTTCTTATATCCTTATACTTGGGTCCTAGGAGAGAAGAATTTGTCAATTTATCTTTGTAATTCCATCAAATTTTGGTTCATGTATTTTGACGCTACATTGCTAGGTACATAAGGGTCAGGATTATTACATCTAACTAGTGAACTCTTTCTTTTATCATTATACAATGATTTTTGTCTTAAAATCTATTTGTAGTATTATTTCTAAATCATATAGCTATACCCATTTTTCCTTTGGTGAATCATTGTTTCATGTGCTTTTTTAAAGTGAAATTTTATATATATACACACGCACAGTTAAAAATAAGCCGAATAGTTTTACAAACTATAAAAAAACTCACAGTCCTCAATTCCCAAATTTGAGAGGCAACTCTTTTTTTATAGTTAATTATTATTTACCAACATTTTAACCAATTTTTTTGCTCACTAATCCTTCTTATATCCCATTTCTTCCTTCTGGGTTCAACCTCTTTCTTCCTGAAATATATCCCTAGTGCACCTCCTTCAGTGATGGTGTTCATTGGTCTGAAAATTTCTTAATTTTGGCTTTACTCCTCAACAGTAATGCTGTGGAATTATAGGGTAGCAAATTACCCCAGAACACTAAAGATACTGGTCCAACTGTCTTCTGGCATCTATTATTGCTGATGAGAAATTTGCTGCCAGTCTAGCTGGTGTTCCATTATAGGTTGCTATTAAAATCTCTTTAGTGTTGGTGTTCTGATCTTTCACAAAGATGTGCATAGGTATGAGGTATGACTTTCTTTCCCTCTTTTTTGGGGGGGTTTATGCTTCTAACATATGAGGACAAATGTCTTTCACAATTGTGAAAAAAACTGTCAGCCATTATCACTATGAATATTGCCTCTCCTTTTCTAGTTTCTGCTTCTGCAATGCCTATTAAATGTATGTTGTATGTTAGAGTAAGAGACTAAGAGACAGGGCTGAGACTGGACACAGGGGCTTGAAGATCAGATGCAGGTACTAACATAAACAACTCTTAAACAGAAGCTAACTTAGAGGGGCCGATAACTGCAGACAAGAACCGGCTTCAACTGGCTTGTCAGTTACCTCTGCTGCCTTACATGAACTTTGGCTAATTATAATATAATTTATATTGTGGTTTTAAATTACTCCACCCTTAAAATCACCATGACAGTTCCGAAACAACCACATAAAGTATGAAAATGGAAGGGAATCCAATTCTAGGAATTACTACCCAAATTCTTAGTAAAAACCACCCCCCTGCCCTTGAATATTCCTCCCCTCAATTAGTAAGACTACAAAAGATCTAAAACCATTTTTAGGATAGCTGCTCTCTTTTGAGACTGCTGGCTCTCCTCCCTGACAGTGTATGTTTGCTTTCAATAAAAAGCTGTTGTTTGCTTGGCTGACTTGGTGCGTCCTGAAATTCTTTTCTTGATGAACACCAAGAACTTGGAAAAACTTCCATTTGGAGGCCAGTGACAACAACGTTTCATTTTACTCCCTCACCCTCGTAACTAAATTATCCTTTCATATGTTGATTTTTAGCTCTGCATAGTGCATTCTGGCTATTTTCCTCAGATTTATCTTACAATTTGCTAATTCTTTCTTTAATGGTGTCAAGTCTGCTATTTTAACCTATGGATTAAATGGATACTGAAATTTTCTTTTAAGTGACTTTTCATTCCTAGATGTTCCCTTTCCTTTTTAAAAATAGTATTTTATTCTTTTCATAGGTCTGAAATCTTCATATATGCCTTTAATCATTTAACATATTAATTTTAGTGTGTTCATCAGATTATATAATTGTCTGAAGTTCTTGGTAGTTTTATGATGTATGCTGATCCTAACTTATGGATTTCATTACCGCCGCTTTAACATTTTGGATAGTGAACTCATCTTTGGTGGGGCTTTATCTGTGGGAATTCTATGAAGAATAAGGAATAAGCAGTTCAGAAGACAGGCACATACATATCTAGGAGCCCAACATATGACAAAGGTAACATTACCAATATATGGTATTGGGAAAATATGCAACCCATTTGGAAAATACTACTTCACACCATACCTAAAAATTGATTGCAGGCCAGGCATGGTGGCTCATGCCTGTAATCCCAGCACTTTCAGAAGCTGAGAAAGGAGAATTGCTTGAGGACAGGAGTTTCAGAGCAGCCTGGGCAACATAATGAGACCTCTCCCCCTCCAATGCCACCTCTATAAAAAATTAAAAACTTAGCCAGGTGTGGTGGTATGTGCCTGTAGTTCCAGCTATTTAGGAGGCTGAGGCTATGAACATTCACATACAGGTTTTTGTAGGGGCATATAATTTCATTTCCCTTGGGTAAATACTTGTGGGATTGCTGAATTATATGGTAAATATATGTTTAACTTATCAAACTGTCTGGCAAAGTGGAAATTTATTTTTAGTTTAAATAAACCAGAGGCAGTTTTTTATTGCTGGGCTGTATACCACAGCATCCAATATTTCATTTGACATAGGCATAAAGTATTAGTTTTAATTTTGCCTCTAAATTGGTACCAGCCTGAATGAATCCCTAAATTCTCTGGGCCTCAAATTTCTTCATCTGACAAATGAGATTTAACTAGATTATTTTAAAACTCTCTTTTAACACAAAAATGTTCTTTCTAAGTATTCTACTGTTTTACTGGGTCAAGCAAAACTCCTGTCTTTTATATCATCTGTCATCAAGATATGTCTGTACCATCGTATTCTTTCACAGTTGAATTTTTGAACATGTAAAAAGTTATACAATGTATAAGCTGAAAGGAATTAGAAGATCATCTAATCTAAATACTTCTTTTAAAAATGAGGAACCTAGGCTGGGTGTGGTGGCTCATGCCTGTAATCCTAGCACTCTGGGTGGCTGAGGGAGGAAGATCACAAGAGCTTGAGACCAGCCTGGGCAACATAGCAGGACCCCATCGCTACAAAAAATAAATAAGAAAAAAAATTAGCCAGGCATGGTGGTGCACACCTGTAGTCCCAGTTACTCAGGAGGCTGAGGCAGGAGGATCACTAGAGCCTAGGAGTTTGAGGAGCTGTGATGACACCACTGCACCCTGGCCTGGGTGACAGAGTACAGAGCAAGATGTTGTCTCAAAAAAAAAAAAAAAAAGAGAAAGAAAGAAAGAGAAAGAGAGACAGATCGATCTAGTTCTTATTCTTCCAGAGCTTACGAATTTTTCTCTGCCCCAACACACCCGAGTAAAACATTCATTACCACCAGTAACTGTGGCTCATTAGGAGACACTCCGTGCCCTACCAGGGTATATAAGGTTCTTAGAGTGGCAGGAAGAATCACTGCCTTATACCACATGATGCTGAGTTACAGGCTTCCACGAAGCCAAATTTGCCTAATTTGGAACTATTACCCCTGCTGAGAATTTTTGGCCAGGCCCTCCAACAATCAGAGACTTCTATAAATATATTTCAATTTTATTTGGTAACCTTTCACTTTCTTCCACTTTGTATCTTCATTCTGTTTTGCAGGAGAGCTGTTAAATGTGCCAATCATACTCATTGTCAAACTGACTACACAGCTGGATAAAATAGAAGGCTAATTTTCCACTTGCACAGAAAATCTGCGGCATGCATGGTGAACAGAGAAAATCCACTTTCTGGTTGAAGAGTGGCTAGATATCACACACAGCTGAGTAACTGCCACTTAGGGCTGCTCCCTCGTGCTGGTCCTGTGCTCTGCCTTGGCTTTCCATGAAAATGAGTAAAGAAGCAGAGGGAGGTCGTAAAAAGTAAAATTCCCCCAACAGAAGCTCAGGAAGGGTGGAAATGTTAACATTAAACAAGTAAGGGTGAGGGAAGGAAAACAGGTAGGGGTTGGCTTGGGAACCAATGTTGTTAGCTATCTGGCACCGGCACTTAATAAATGTTAAAAAGTAATTATAGTTGAAAAATAGTTCACAGAGCTATGTATGTGACCCATAAATATGTAAAAAAATATGTATTTTTATAGTTATGTTAGGAAAAAAAGACTGTAAGCCCATATACAAAACAGGTCAAAGTGGTTACTGCAGGGGAGAAAGTGCTTGACCATATTGGAACTCTTGCTTTCTACTTAGATACTTCTGTACTCTTGACTACTTCTTCTTTTAAACATTAACCAGATTTTTTTTAAGAACTAGAAAAACATTTAAAAAAAAATTTTTTTGGAACATTCCTTTCTGTTAATCTGAGAATCTCTGAATCCACCTATGCTCCCTCCCCTTCAGGATATCCCATCTTTTTGGACCAGGGTAACGTATAACCCCCATGTATTGACTTGCAATTTTGCCTACCTGAAATATACTCCTGTGTGCCCCTGCCTTTAAAAACTCTGACTTGTAAGGCACTGGGGAGTCTGGGTCTTAAGCATTTTCTGCCTGCACTTCTTGCTTGGCACCCTGCAGTAAAGCCTATTCCTCCTGCTGCAACTCTTGGCTTCAGTGTTTAGTGTTTGGCTTTGCTGCACCGGGCACGCACACCCCAGGTTTGCTTTGGTAGCAGCCATGCAAGAAAATTTTGGCCAGTAAGATATAAATCAAAGTAGCGTATGCAACTTTCAGAAAGTATTATAGGGAGAGTATATGCATACATACATTTCTTTGTCCCTTCCTCCTTCCTGCTGGCTAGAATAGGGATATGATAGCCTAAGCTGATAAAGTCTTATTGGATCACAAAGAGGAAGGCACATATTACAGATAGTGGGGCAATGAGCTATCAGGAGAGCCCGGACTTAACCATACCAGCCCTGGACTATTTACCTCCACCTGTCATCTATACAAGAGAGGTGTAAACATCTATTCTGTTCAAGCCATCATTACTTCAGGCTTTCTGTCACTCAGAGCTGAATCTAATCCTAACTGATTTATAGCTTTAGGGTGATTCACACAGAAGGGTATTAGTACAAAGACCCACCCTAGCAGATATACCAAAATGACTGATTATTTGAGGTGGTGAGATTACAGGTGATCTTTGTTTTCTTCTTTATACCTCTCAGTTATATTTTGGAAAAAAAATGCTGTTACAGTAGTATTACGTTGATTCTATAATAGTTATTTTGAGGAAAGCTTTTTAAAATTTAAGGGTTAAAGAAGAGCTTTCTTTTAGTTAGTCCCTCAAAAGAACTCTCACAGTTTAGTCAGATTGATTTCTTTTGAAAGAAAGAACATTGCCTTTGCCTGACAGTTTCCCACTGAACCTCAGCAGCTTGCCCAACACAGAAATAGGTTCTACCAGGCTGAATTTCTCTGGGTCCCCTGAAGAACCCTACATAAAGATGATAATCTCTCCTTATGGATGAATTTCCATAATGGCTTTATGGATGAATTTATGGATGGAAGGCAGTTTACCAGTTCTCTACTGAGTTGCTATTTGCAGACAGGTGACATATTTTAGCCAACAATTCAACAAGTTAATTCTTTAAAACTTTCAGGTCAACATTATGCTGAGTTAACACAGTGACTGCCACACTAGAAAAAAATTTTTTTTCCATGGGGCCATGGTGTTTTATTATGCAAACAGAATAAAAATTTCTAAAACAAAATGATCCTTTCTAATTTAATGAAACATTTGTTATTTTTTATTGTTTTCTGTGCGTGAGTTATATGCAACTTGAAAAATAGTTCACACAGCTCCCAAGGTGAAGAGACACATGAGTTACATATGCTTCATGAGGCCCTGGGCTCTAAACTAGTGTGAGTTAAATACAACTCGCATGGCAGTTAACGTGTTAAAAAAGCCAGACACAGAGGAGACATATTGTGTAGTTCCATTTAAATAAAGTTTAAGAAAAGGCAAATCTGAGACATGGTATATAAGTCAGAACAGTGATTAGCTAAAAGGGAAAATTATGGACTGGGAAGGGAACAAGGTTGATAGAAATGCTTTATATCTTAATTTGGATGGTGAATACATGATGTATCTATAGGTTAAAATTCATCAAGCTGAGTGAAATGTATGCTACTTTAACTGTATGAAAATTACACCTACAAACAACCAACCTGAGCACTGAATCATACTTTCCAGTGATTTTTCTATCTTCAACATGTTTATGCGGAAGAATAGGACCCCTCCACACCCACCCAAATTCTTTCTCAACAAAGATGAAAGTCAAAGAATGCATTATTCTATTCTATACTATTCTTCTTTTCCATATCAGGGCATTCTTCTCATACTATAGTCAACTTGTCCCACTGGTTCTCAGGATGCTTTTCACCTTCTGATGTATCTGAATTCTATTACTGCTTCTCAGGTCTTCTGTAAAGAGCTCAGAAAAATCTTCTGTCCTACTTAGGTAATTCTGATGTGGCATTCGCTTTGACGCATTTGTTAAGCTCTCTAATTCTTCTTGTTTTGGTTATATGTCACTTTTCAAAATATTTCAAAATAACTGCAATGAAATCCTACTTTTTGATTTCATGTTCCAAAGTTTTTCTTAATTATGTAAAATACAGTTCTTCTAACTCCTTTGTCCTAGATTTCCAAAGGGATAAATTTAAAGGCTCTACATGTTTAAAAATTCTTACTTTAAACTCTTAAACTTGCTTGAAATTTTTCCTGGGTTAAAAAAAAAGAGACAGAAAAGAAAAGAAAGAGAATCCTTATTCTTTACTGTCCAGACCAGTAAATCTTGCGGTAAAGCCCACCACCCTGCAGCTTCAATCTACCTTTCTAGCTTCCCCCACCCAACGCATTTAGCAAGTCTGCCCTTGCCCCACTTACAGTTATCTATTGTTCCAATCAAATGTACGAATCCTTCAGATGTTAATAACATATAAATGAAAATGCTGGTATTCTGAGCTAATGAATTAGGAGGATGCCAGCAGGCAGAAATGTGTCCATTTTTGTACACACTGCTACAGAATGCTACAAGGCAAAAAATACATAATAAATTGTACACACACATCATTGGGGAAATGGAACATCTCATTTCTCCAAATCCTTTTAACTGTTCCTTCTGCCTGGAATGAGATATAACCCTCTATCTCGAACATATTTGTCAGCCAAAGTACTTTTCAAGGCCAGCTCAGATTTTACTTCTCTAGGGAATTGTGATTCTCCAGTTGGAAGGCATCTTTTATAATGCTAATCTTACATAGGTCACTACTGCCTTTATCACAGTCTATCACCAAAATGATATATACTCAATCACAAAATAGAGTATACATAGTACATTGTATACATTGTGTCCATAGTTTGTTAAATAGTTAGTTAGTGCTAGGTAGGGTCTATGTGTTATTCACCTGTAGTATGTCCCACAGCACTGAGGATGTTTTGTACAGGACAGGCACTTAATAACATTCACTGAATTGTATAGCCAAACAATGGATTTTTGTTGTTGCTTCTCTAATCTGTTAGCTATAACTATCACACAGTCATCAACATTGTCAACAACAGTTTCTTCCTCTTGGATACATACCTTGAATCAAAAACCGCTTAAAATAAATAAGCTACCATCTAGAGCTCTGAGCTCCTTTTTGTTTCTATAGAGTTTTTTTTTCAGGGTATGTGTGTGGTAATTATGTTTATTTTAACAGGCTGATTTGTTTACATTTCTTGGCTTTATCAGCCCTGTCTCTGAAGTACAGAGAAACTATTTCTGGCTGTTCTGTTTTCCAAGGAAACCTTGCAATTTTCTTTTAAGGTCGTAAAAATCTATTACTTCTATGAGTCTGTTATGTACCACCTAAGACTTTAAGTTATAAAACCCCATTGTTTACTCAAAAATCTGGAAATGGCTTACCAGATATAATTAGCTGCTAGGACAAATAATAAAACAACTTATTGTTGGACTATGTAAAAGAATCTCACTTTAATAATGACTAGAAAATTTTGGAACAAGAAGGCAGCTAGCTATAACACGTAAATTAAAATATACAAAAATTTCAAGCCAAAAATTTCAAGTCAAGTCAGTATATCACAGTGACACGCTGAGTTAAAGTAGCATGCCCACTCACATCAGAAATAGAACAGGGATGCCAAACATCATCACTTCTATTCTAAACTATTCTGCATGGATAAGCCACTGCAATTACACCACAGAAAGAAATGAAGTGTAAAAAAATTATCTGCAAAGTTATGCACCTGGAAAACCCACAAGAATCAACTGGAAAAACTACTAAAAATTAAAATTCAACAAGGGGCTGTGTAGAGAATACAAGAAATAAATAGCCTTCTTATATGTAAACTATATAAGAAAGGATTCCAGTTTCAGTATAAAAAATATAAGTTATTTAGGCATAGATTTAACAGAAAATATTGCAAACTAGTAATTCTAAATTTATGTGAAATCTAAAAGTTTAAGTTTTATATGAAAAAATAAATGTCTGAGAGCAGTCTGGAAAATTCCGAGGTACAGAGGAATCAGTGGGAACAAGTACTAGAAGATATTAAGCTATACTCTAAAACTACGTAAGGTAAAATAGTTTAGTACTAGAATATTAATAGATCAAGAGAAACAGAAGGGAACTGAGAAGGAAATGGAAATACAAACGCTTTTATAAATATATGAAAAGATGCTCCACGTTGCACACATAATGAAGGAAAAATCAAATTAAAATGATAATGACATAATATTTTTTCACTTTTCAGTGAGAAGAAAACAAGTTTGAAGATTACACTGCAGTGGTAAGCATTAGGACATGCTACTGGCAACGTACTCTGATAAATCTCTATGGGGGCATTTGTGCAATAAACCTTAATAAAAAATGCATGTACCCTTTGAACCATCAATTTTACCACTAGAAATACATCCTACAGATACACTTCCCAAGATGTTCACAAAGGAGATTAACTATAAAACATGATTTGCAATTGCAAAAGACTGGAAACAACCTAATGTTGACATAAGTCTGGTTAGATAAATCACAATATATCTAAACAACAGCTATGCAACTGATTTTTTCCAAGTAATAGTGTGAGTGTATTTTGAGATATACTGACACTAGTTTTGTAAGTTACGTTTTACAACAGCAACAAAAACTACACCCTAAACTTTAAGTAGCAATGAATGATTTTCAAAATAGTCAGGAAGGGTATAGGTGGTGAAACTGTATCTCCCAGGGTAATACCCACAATTCTAAACTCTCTCTTCAGGAAATGAAAATACAAAGTATGTTAGAAATATTTTTTTAAATATTTGAAAGGAGTATTGAAAATATCTCATTATTCACAATGAAAGTATCTTGAAAACAAAAGACCTGGGATCTTGTTAAATGCAGATTCTGTTTATTCAGGTTGGGTATGCGGTTTTATAAAATGAGGCAGGTCTAGATATTGATATTAAATGATCTGAAAGATACATTTCTAACTTAGAAAAAGCAGCTGGGTGAGGTGGCTCATGCCTGTAATCCCAGCACTTTGGGAGGCTGAAGCAGGAGGATTGCTTGAGGCCAGGAGTTTGAGAGCAGCCTGGTCAAAATAGCAAGACACTGTCTCCACAAAAAATAAAAAAAAATTAGCTGGGCCTGGTGGTGCACATCTGTAGTCCCAGCTGCTTGGGAGGCTGAGGCAGGAGGATCGCTTGAGCCCCGGAGTTGGAGCTCTGATCGCACCACCACGCTCCAGCCTGGGCCACAGAGCGAGACTCTGTCTCTAAAAAAAAGAAAAAAAAAAGAAAAAGAAAAATTGATATGTCAAACCAATGTGGATAGTATCTCATTATTTATGTAAAAAATAAAAAAGGTATGAACATTATACATATGCATGAAAATTCACAGAATATCTCTGAAAAATACAAAAGAAACTCATAACTGAGATTGCTCTTGGGGAGGAGAATGAGGAAGGGAAGGGAATCTTTTTTTTAAACCATATACAGTTTGCTTAAAAAAAAATGTGCATGTATTACCTAAGAAAATACAAAAAGATGCTCAACATCACTAATCGTTAGGGACATGCAAATTAAAACCACTAGTATCACTTCACACCCACTAGAATGGCTATAATAAAAGAAAAAACACCAACAACAAAATAATAGAAAATGACAAGTGTTGGCAAGAATGTGGAGAAATCAGAACCCCTGTGCATTGCTGGTGGGAATATAAAAGGTACAGGTGTAGCACTGTGGAAAACAGTACATTAGTTCCTCAAAAAGTTAAACACAGAATTACCATATGATCCAGCGATTCCACTTTTGGGTGTATACCCAAAAGAATTGAAAGCAAGATTCGAACAGATGTTTGTACACCCACATTCATACCAGCTTTATTGACAATAGCCAAAGGGCAGATGCAATCTAAGTGTCCATCAAGGGATGAATGGATAAACAAAATATGGTAAATACGTACAATGAAATATTAGCCTTAAAAAGAAAGGAAACGCTGACACATGCTACCAAATAGATGAATCTTGAGGACATTACACTATAATGTCTGTGAAACAAGCCAGACACAAAAGGACAAATACTGTATGATTCCACTTACATGAGGTACCTAGAGTAGTCAAATTCATAGAGACAGAAAGTAGAATGGGGGTTGCCAGGAGCTGGAAGGGCATAGGGAATGGGGAGTTAGTGATTAATGGGTACAGTCCAGGAAGATGAAATCGTTCTGTAGATGGATGGTGATGGTTGCACAACAATGTGAATGTACTTAATGCCACTGAATTGTTCACTAAAAAATGGTTAAATGCTAAATTTTATGATGTGTATATTTTACTACATTTTAAAAAGAAGTAATACGCAAATAGAAAATCTGAAAAGAGCTAAAGCATGTAAAGAAATTGAATTGGTCAATTAAAAATCTTCCCACAAAGAAAAGCCTGGGACCAGAGGGCTTCACGGATGAATTCTATCAAACATTTAAAGAAATACTAATTCTTCATACACTCTTGTGGAATACAGAGGAGGAGAGAACATTTCTCAACTTATTCTATGACAACAATATTACCCTGATACCAAAGCCAGACAAAGATATCACAAGAGAACACAGACCAATATCCCTCATGTATATGCAAAAATCCTCAACAAATTTTAGCAAACCAAATTCAGTAACATACAGAAAAGATTATACACCATGACCAAGTGGGATTTACCCCAGGAATGCAAGAATGGCTTAACACTCAGAATGCAATTAAGGTAATACACATTATTAATATTAAGGACAAAAACCACATGACCACCTCGATAGATGAAGGAAAAGCATTTGACAAAATCTAAGGTCCATCCCATTTATGAAAACACTCAACAAACTGGATAGAAGGGAATGTCCTTAACTGGATTAAGGGCATCTATGAAAAACCTACAGTTCACATATTTAGTAGTGAACAACTGAATATCTTCCCCCTAAGATCAGGAAGAAATCAAGAATGCCTGCTTCTACCACTTCTATTCAACATTTTACTAAAGGTTCTAGCCAGTACAATTACGCAAGAAAAAGTGAAAACGAAGAAATTAGAAATGAAAACTTACGTCTACACGGTCATAATAGCCAAAAAGTGGAAACAATCCAAATGTCTACCACTTGGTGCAGAAATAAACAAAACATAGACTATCCATATAGTAGAATGTTACTGAGCAATAAAATGGAATGAACTGATGCATGCTACAATGTGGATGAACCTCAAAAATGTTACGCTAAGTGAAAGAAGTCGGCCACAAAAGACCCCATATTGTATAAGTGAATTTATATGAAATGATCAGAAAGGGCAAATCTACAGAGATAGAAAGTAGATTAGTGGTTGCCTGGGGTAGTAATGGGGATTGAAAGACCTTTTTGGAGTAATGGAAATGTTCTAAATCTGGACGGTGGTGATTATTGTACAACTCTGTAAATTTACTTAAAGTCACTGCATTTTATGCTTTAAATGCATGAATTTTATGGTATGTAAATTATACCTCAATAAAGCTGTTTAAACAATGTAAAAAAGGTAATAATATCCTTTACATATTAGAACTACTGCTTTTTAACCATATTTCCACATGCTGGAAAAAAATATGGGAAAGCTTATCAAACTAGAACATCTAATTATGCCTTCTTTTGTTTTAATGGAATAGAAAAATATAGAAATATTGTAGTTAGAAAAAGAGAATCTCTGCTTAAGCCATAAATCTAAGAAATGGATTAGACAAGATATTTTATTATTCACGTCCTCAACTCCTTTATAAACATAAGTGATGAAAAATAAACTACTTTAAGAGCAAAAAAGGTGTTAGTTTTACAATTCCTATTAAAAAATTGCTTTCTTGAACATCATCTGATTATCTTCGAGAGAGCTAAAGTTCATTCAGTTGTGCTTTCAATAAATTTAAATATTTTAGATCTTTAAGGCACTTCCTTCAGATTTACGGTCAATCAGGGACAATTTAAACCTACTGTTTTTCTCACAGTAAAGTTCCACCACACAGTTCTTGGTCTTGATCACCGAAGGGCTTTCAGGCTGGCTCCTTTCTCCTGCTGTCTTCCCTGTTCGCCTTCCTGTCCTTTCTGTTCCCAGTCTTGCCTTTTCTCATGCTCTCTGCAAATTCTGACATCCACTCCTTTCTTATCCCTGCCTGAAGTGTCAACTCCTAACTTCACCTCACTGGCCATCCCTTTTTTGGGGGAGCGTGGAGGATCTCCTCTGTTATCTACTCACACTTGCCCAGCTGCTTCTCCAATCTGCTTGATCCCACAATACCATCATCTTAATTCCTACATCCATGCACAGCATTTTCAAAGCAACACTACAGATCTTATAGCAACACTATAAAACTTCCTTTTAAAGACTCTTATGTCACTAAATTTTTATCTGAAGAAATTTGTTCCCCTTTCTGGTACATCTTCCCACATCTATAATCGCTACTCTAGGGACATTTTACCAAATATGGCTGAAGTCTATAGTAGACAGAGAGGGTGTGAGGATAGATGAAAGTTACCTTTGGAAGACAAATTGTAAGAGTAAAGAAACAGCATCATTAGGAAGGGCAGGGAAATGTATCCTTACATACTACTGGGACAATAGAAAACTAGTGGGTAATTTGGCCTTATCTGTTAAAATTTTAAGAAGGCCTATTGCTGGATACAATTAAAAACATTTTTGACCATTACATTACAAAAATACTTGAGTCAATGCTTGATGATCTCTCTATATCAGGACATTCACTGTAACATTGTTTGAATTGTACAGTAAGCCCACTAGGCATTATGATCCACCCCGGGAGGGAGTAAATCTGTTTTGTTCACTGCAATATACCCAGTACCCTGAGCAATGCCTAGCAGAGAGGAGATGTTCAGGAAGATTTGTTGAGTAAGTAAATGAATGATGATGGAGATCTGAGAGTTGGTTTATGCCTATACTCCTCTTAGTGTTTAGCAAGCCAGGAGCACATTTTCCATGCAGAATGGCTAGGTTTTACAGAGTTTGGTGCCCATGCTGCATGCTTAGCCACTGTGAGCTGTTCTGCAAATACATGTTGCTGAGCACCAGAGCAAATGGCAGAAGGATTTGAGTACTCAGAGCAAACCAGTCACAAAACAAATGTGCTATTGCTGTTAAAGCAGGAGTAATGTGTTTTAATGCTTGTATTAGAACAGCCTTCTGGCTTTGCTGATTAACCACAGGTAAGCCAGGTTTTTTGTTTTCAATTCAATTATTATTACTGAAAAAAATCTGTCATCAGTACACTTCTCTGCTTTGGTAGATTTAATCTTCAGAGTAACAATTTTGGATTGTGAAATGCCGGAGAGTAAAATATCCATTTTTATTACAGAGCACTACTTAACAAGGTATGTAACTTGGCCTTATGTCATACATGGCTTTTCAGAGTTTGCAGAAATCATGAAAGGAAAAAACTTATCACATTGAGGTTATGATAAAATACGACCTTTCAAAAGCTTGAAATGACATTACATCATAAAGACACACGAGGGCACTCTAATCAACCAGCAAAGAGAAACAGAAAAGACAGTGAAATCAGGTTGACATTTTAACAATCTGACTGCAATAGTTGAAATCAAGCACTGGTAAAAATTTCAATGCTTGTAATTTGTAGCAAGAGATTTTCTGTTCTTGATCCAAATTCCAGGAAGTCAAAAGGATTCTACAACTATGTAAATTGGAGAGAGAATCCAACATTCTCAGATCCAAGGTGGGGATTAACCACACCCCTTTCTAATGATTTGTTAAACTGACCTTGGGGATGGTTTTGCCCCTTTCAAGCAAAGATTGTCTATATAATCTACAATTGAACTTGGTGTTTTACTTATCTTCCACTGGGAGCAGTCATGAATTCATTTCTTTGCTCCATCTGTTTTCCCAGGAGAAATGGCAAGTTAAAAGTTTGAGCCAGTAGAAATGAAACAGCATTTTGCACAAAGGAGCACATACCACTGAAGAATATATTTCATGGCATTCTCAAGTTTTTAAATTTGTAAATACAGCTACAGCATATAATTTCCTGCATCAAATTCAATAAGTATGGTATAATAAGCATTTAAACGACCTTCTTTTCAGACCTTTGACAAAAGAGCAACAATAACTCTGCAGAGAGCCATGGATTCTGAGGCAATCAGGCTCACTCACAAAGGATTATCATTAATCTTAAAGTCACATTCAAATTTGTGCCTCAGCAAAATTATAAATAATTCCATGTCATAGATCTTTGGGGTCAAATGTAATGGTTAAAATGGAAAGTGTTAAAACTTTGAATGCCAAGGATATACTGTGATTGCATAATAAATCTTTGTTGACTGAATAAGCTAGATGATTTGCTCCATCTCTGGTACTATCTATAGGAAATACAGATACATGCTGCATTCTTGAACTGCTTCTTACTATTTTATTCACTTTAATCTTCACCTGTTTACATGGCTAGATTCCTGGCCATGATGTTTCAAACTTAATTTCTGTCAATATACTCAGTATTTTTTGTTTCATGGTCTTTTGATAAGGACCCTGGTGAATTCTAGTTTCTATCCTTTACTGAATTGGCCATCAGGGTACCCAATTAGGTTCAATCTATGCTAATAAAAGAACATGCTCTAAAATGTGCTGATTTAGAAGACACATTTCTAATTTTCCTGTTCTTTCTAAAATGATCCTGGTTAATTGAAAATGCCAATGAATTTTCTTCCATTAAATAAAGCTGCCCAAATACTGCATATTATAAATATAAGGCAGTTATTAAAATCTTTTGAGTTGGTATCTAAGGAGATATCCAAGTATTACATTATAATGGCATCCATTGTTTTTGTGTGGATGTGTAAAAAGCCACCAAGGCATGACATGCAAAGTTAGAGAACTTTAAATGGTATCAAAGAGCTAAATTTGGACAACACAAAAAAAACTAACTTTAGCACTCAATTGGTATGCTCTGATTATGGGGCCCTTTGGATTATCCCAAACTTTAATTTTTTTTTTCTACCAATAACCTTTTTTAAGATCTTAATTGAAGCAAATTCACATTTAAAGCTAATTATTAAAATGGCCTTGAATAAAATTTCTCTTGATGTGTGCTCTACTTCCTTTAAGAGATAACCTAGCATTGTACCAGTTCTCTTCCAAACTAAAGTGTATGTAAAGGCCCTGCACTCAGTAAGCAACAGACTCTTGAGTCTGGGAGACTTGTTCAGATCTTGCTGTATCACTTTTAATCTGTGTAACTTTGAGCCACTTACTTCATCTCCCCAAAGCTTGCATTTTTATTTGTAAAATGAGAATATTATCACCTAGATCAAAGAATTTAAATGGGACACTATATAGTAAATACCCAGCATGCTGCCTGGCACACAGTAATTGCTCTATAAAAGGTAGCAATTATTCCTTTTTACTGTAACAATTATCGTTTACTGTAATTTTTTTTTTTAGAGACAGGGTATCACTCAGTAGCACGGGCTACATGTGTGCACCACCATGCCTGGCTACGTTGCCCGTTGCCCGGGCTGGTCTCAAACTCCTGGGCTCAATCAATCCTCCCGCCTCAGCCTCCGAATTGCTAGGATTAAAGGAGTGAGCCACTGGCTCTGGCTGTTTATTGTGATCTTTTTAACTTCACCCATTAACCTCTTCCCAGCTATATTCACAGGCCTCGATAACCTCTCAGAAATTAATTATTGGACCACTATTTAGTGGGATCACGCTATGTGCAGGCTCTGGGAATACAGAAAGTCTTCATGAGAGAGAGCAAACACAAAAGATAATTACAAGTGCTACAAATAGGAAGTGTCCATGGAAGCATGTGACAGCGGTACCTAATTCAAGGGCAGCCTTGAAGAAATGTTATTTAAACAGAGACCTGCAATATATGAAGAAATTAGCCAGGCAAAAAAGAGTGAGGCAGGTAATGGAACTTTTTTTTTTTTTTAAAGAAATGGGGGCTGGCTATATCGCCCAGGCTAGTCTCAAACTCCTGGCCTCAAGAGATCCTCGTGCCTCGGCCTCCCAACGTGCTGGGATTATAGGCATGAGCCACTGTGCCTGGCCCCAATGTAACATATTTAAAGTCCCAGAGGCAAAAGAGAGCAGGGTGAGTTCAAGGAACTGGAAGATATCTGATACAATTGGAACAAAGAGAGCAGGAGCTCTACAGAGGTAGGCTGGGCCATACTCTCAGGGCCAAGTCAACCAAGTTAAGACTAAGACTTTATTGAAGGGCAAATGAAGCTACTGAGGGGGTTTTATGGAATCCTGCAATTTTAAACAACTTCTGAAATGCAGAGAAGAGAATGGATATGAGAGGGTTAAGACTGAACGCAGAGAGACCAGTTAGAGGGTCCTGCTGAATTCCAAGTGACAAGTGAAAAGAGCCCATACAAAGGCAGTATTAGTGGGACTGGAGAAAAACAGAACCTATTCAAGATACCTTCGTTTAGGAAGTAGAATTAACAAGATGTGGTCATAGGTTGTGTGTGGGAGGGGTGCTTTGGAAAGTCAATCTCAAAAATGAGAATATGATCAATAAAATGTATTTTTGTTTCATGATATAAATTTAAAACACAGCCTACCACATATTCCTAAAACAGTACACAAAGTTAAACATTTTAAGCCACAGGAGGATTTATTCCAATTCTTTGGGAGGCATGACACACAAGTCTAACTCGCTGAGCAACAATGCTTTTGAAACCACTTTGCACTTTGGTATGTGGATAGGAATTCTGCATTACAGATTTTTTTTTTCTTAAGAGATAGGGTCTCACTCTGTCATGCAGGCTGGAGTGCAATGCTCCAATCATCACTCACTACACCTCGAACTCCTGTGCTCAA
This sequence comes from Daubentonia madagascariensis, assembly GCA_023783475.1. NCBI lineage: Eukaryota > Metazoa > Chordata > Mammalia > Primates > Daubentoniidae > Daubentonia > Daubentonia madagascariensis. The sequence goes on along the minus strand of JAKFHU010000353.1, from coordinate 2,086,995 downwards.
GTGATCCTCCCGCCTCAGCCTCCCAAGTAGCTGGGACTATAGGTGCATACCATCACGCCTGGCTAATTTTTTTTTTTTTTAATCTTTTGCAGAGACAGGGGTCTCGCTATCGCTACGTTGCTCAGGCTGATCTTGAACTCCTGGACTCAACTGATCCTCCCGCCTCTGCCTCCCAAAGTTCTGGGATTACAGAGGTGAGCCACAGCACCCGGTCCCCACATCATTTATCTAACAACCATCAGATGAGTTTTACTATGTAATACATGGTTTGAAAGTGAAGAAGGAAGGAGTATTGATAGAATAATTCCTTTTTCTAGAGGCATCTTTTGGTCCTTAAAGGAAAAAAATAATTTTCTACTTTTTTCGTTTTTTCTCTTCCATGCTTTCACATCTCTAAATAAATTAAGCAGGGGGATTTTATGAGCAAACTAAAGTATATGTAAAATAAACCCTGGTTTTCTGATACCCTCACAAATGAGTTCTCATGGAAAAACTGTTTCATAATTCTGTGCCTTCTTAAACCGAGCACACTGAATGTAATTTATCCTGTACTGAGGACACAGGGTCTGTGTTCCAGCCATTAAGGTACCAAGCTCTTTGGCTCCTGTACGCTGAACCCTATTCATGGAAGGCCCTGGCTTACTTATCCTTATCAGTTCAAGAGTCACTTTTCCAGAAAGCTGTCCCTGACCTCCCCAGTCATCATCTGTCCTCTCAATTCCCAAAGCCCTTTAAAGATGCCTCTATTTTACCAGGAACACAGTGAATTATAATTTTGGCTTACTTTTCTATCTTTTTCATTAGATTTTATGCTTCTTAAGGGTAAGTGCTATGACTTTCAATGTGGCATTCTTAAATGTTTAGTACAGTGACCCAGAGGCAAATCATCATTCTCAAGGTTTACTGACTTGCATTCTTCCCCTTACATAAATGGCTTTATATGAAGACAGTTTTGGAGCTGAATTCACTTTTAATACTTTCTCTGATGTCTCAGAAAACAGCTGACTTTGCAGAGTGTATTCCTCTAGCATGGCTGATTATCAAATGGGCAGGTGGGTTGTGTGCTTTGGAAAAGCATATTAAATAACTATATAAATGGAAAAAAGAGAATAACCTTTTGTTTTTGTATAAAAATTACAGAAAGTAAAGCTTGACAATAAATTGGCAGCAGGAACATGGCCTGGTGCAGTGGCTCACACCTGTAAACCTAGTACTCTGGGAGGCCGAGGCAGGAGGATTGCTGGAGGTCAGGAGTTCAAGACCCTGTCTATACTAAAAATAGAAAAAGTAGCAGGGCGTCGTGGCTTGGGCCTGTAGTCCCAGCTACTCCGGAGGCTGAGGCAGGTGGATCGCTTACACTTAAGCCCAGGAGTTTGAGGCTGCAGTGAGCTATGATGATGCCACTGCACTCTACACAGGTGACAGAGGGAGACTGTCCCCCACCAAAAAAAAGAAACTGAATCCCCGTCCTAACTCCCCCCATATTAAAAAAATAAATAAATGACTGAGAAACAGCATTTCACACCTGCTTTTCTACTCTATGCTATTACTAATTCAATAGAGTTGGAATAAACTAACTTGTTGGATCTGTGTGCACAATGAGAGTAAAATAGCTCAAAACAAAGGTCTAAGAAGCTTTCCTATAAGCCAAGTGTTTGAGCTTTGTGATGCAGACTTCTCCGGGTAGACAACGGCATTCTTCATCTAGCCTTGGCTCATGCAGTCTCCAGAGTCCTAAAATGGAACGCCTTACACTTCCTCTCTGCCCATCCAAATCCTATGCAGGGCTTAACACTCAAAGCCTCCAAGATCACACCCTGAACTCGTCCTTCTCTTAATTCCAAGGGCAGTTAGGAGTCTATATGACAGAGTATTTAATAAGTGATTAGATTCTGCCGGATATGTTCTACTCTCTGCTCATATCTAAACGAAGTTAGGGAGACAGGCTACTCAAGTGCCAGTCGAGTAGAAAGGGGTTGTTAACAACCTATTATAACACGTGGAAGCTGAGAAACAAGTTCAAGCCTGGTTCATAGTGCCCAACCTTAGTTCGTAGGTGAAGAAATGTGACAGAGTTAACCTCTTGTCTGACCAAATGAACCCGCCAATGAGTTAAAAAGACCTCTGGGCAGATTGGGGCGGGGGGTGGGCAGGAGAGGAAATTCAAACCTCAACAAGAAAAAGCAGCTTTCCTTAGCCCGCTCCACCTCCCAGTTCCCTAACTGCCACCCCTCCTGTGCGACGGTTCCCTGGCAAACGTGGAAACGCAGAGGTACAAAAGGATATAGCACTACCTTTGCCCTCTGACCTAGGAGCAAAGACTCACCAGCTTCATACTGGACTTTTGGTTGCCCAAAAACAGTCACCGAACTCCCCACACTCGGAAAGCGTCTTCCGGTTCAATCTCCGCCACCTGCCCGCCAAGAGCATCGCGGGACTTGCAGTCTTTCGTCTTCACGCCCCTTCCCGGGGAATGATGAGAAATGTAGTCTCTCCTGCAGGCATCATGGGAACTGTGGTCGTCTTTCCTTTTCCTCCCTTTCCTCTCTGAACGCCTCCTTCCGTCAGCTCAAATTCGTCTCCGCCGCCAATTCATCCTCCCTCTCCAGCCCTGCATGATATCATGTCCCCCGTAGGGGCCTGGGACGCATGGTATCCTGGGATGTGTAGTCCCGACGGCACCGGCCCCCCTTCCCCTCCTCCCTGTGAGAAGGCGGACGGGCGCGGGACATGCCGGGAGTTGTAGTTCCATGGGGCCTCTAGGCGCCGGGTCCAAGCTTTTTCTCAGGGGAGGTAGGAACTACAACTCCCAGGGACGCCTGGCTACAGCAGGTGGGAGCGGGGCTGTTGATATCAATATGGCGGTTGTCAGCCAGACAAAGACAGTCAGTCTGATGTGATCGAGACAAGGGAGGTTTTCAGGGGGAGACTGGGAGATAGGGGCCTCCCCTCCCCCTTCTCCTCTTCCTGCGCCGGCCTCCACCCCTCCCCAGTCCCCTCCCGACGGGCGCCCCACGCGGAAGACACCCCTCCCCCTCCCGCTTTCCCTCCTCCCTACCTCAGCCCTTCGTACTGGGACGTTGGGGAGGGGGCTGTGCCGGGCGGAGAGAACTCAGCAAGGATTCTGAGGTGAGTCGAGCGGTTTTGAAGCCGGACTACCTCAAGTCTCTTTCCTCACTTCTTTCTCTTCACTTTAAAAACATTTTTTTGAGGATTTTTGGGGAGGAAGTGAGCAGGCGCTGGGGATGGGTCTCTTAAGCGGCCCATTTGAGAGAAGGGAGGAAGCAGTTGCCTTCCGACTGGGTGACCCGGCGCGGGGTGTGGGGTGGGGCAGTTTGTGGGGGACAGTAATTGAAAGGCGTCGACTGCTCCCCAACTCTTTTCTCCTGGTTTCCTCCACTATGGGTGGAAGGTTGAATCCTGGAGGTGGGGGGGTGGTCTCCGTTTGGAGTTTGGGAAACTGTGAGGTGATTTTGAGGTGTATTGGTTTGTTTGGGGTGTCCAACTGTGTTTCAAACTGTGTGACGTGTACTTGTGTGCTTATGCTCGTCTCAAAGAAATGTCCGTAGATAGGAAGTTAGATAGCTAGAGTCATAGCTGTTGCTGGGCCTGGCTGGGGAGCGTGCGTGAGGTCCTGGTGCTGGACATTTGGGCTGGCGACGTGGTGCGGGGTAGCTGGGCTCGGCGACTCGTTTGTGTCCCACTGCCCGCTCACACTCCGCCACCCGCCTCCGCTCCCTCCCCTGGGCAAATCTCCACCCCAAACTCCAGGCAGGAGAATTGTAGGGATGATGTGGTTTGAGGTAGGGTTTTTGCATCCCGAAGTAGATAGATAGGTGGGAAAAGAAAAGTGTTTCTTAATATTTTATTCCGGAACCGTGTTTTGGTTACACTATTGGGGCTACTTTGAAAGGAGTCCTCCACCCACCTTCACCCCGAAACAGTAGGTAGAGGTATCTTGTCGTCTTCGTGTTAAATAGATTAATAATTGCTTAAGATTCGGGGGCGTGGGGTGGGGGTCGGGAGTGCTGGATGGTGGACGCATCTCTGTGTGTCTACTAAAGAGACAGAATGTCTGTTGTGTATCTTGAGATAGGGCGACTTATTTTCCTAGTAGAAAGAACTGTTGGAAATTATTGGGGGGTGGGGGGGAGTTGCGCTGAAAGGCGCTGCTTGTATTTTTCTTCTACTCCACCCTGTTCTGTCTTGCATTTGCCTGAAAGCCGGTATGGAAGAGTGAAGAATCCTTGGGTGAGTGAAGGGCAGAATGCAGTTGGCGTTAAAGATACTACACTGTGTAAAGTTGAATGGTATAAAGTGATTGCTGTTTTTATTTACACTGAAGCTTTAAAAAAATCTCAACGTATCCTATAGGGTAGAGTGATGTGACTAGTTCATTTCTATGGGATTCTGCAGGTGCAGAAACCTCTGCCTTCCCTCTTCCTTCCTCCAATCCTTCCTTCCTTTATTGGCATAGTACAACATTTCTCTTCCTGATGAACATAATACCTCCTGTGCCTTTTTTATTTAGTTTGTGCTAATACCACGATTGTGCTTTTTGTGGTTTTACTATAAAATGCATCATTAGATGTATTTGTTGTTATTTTGCATTTATGCCGCAAGTGATTATCACATCAGGATTGCAGTGCTTTGCATTAAACTTATTTTAAAATTGCACAACTAAGTTGCTGGATGTAGTTGAATTATGTTTATATGTCAAGTTTTGAAAATTGGAATTCTGATTTTTTTTCAATTTTCAATTAGAGTTAAAAAGGGAAGAGGATTGCAACATCGCTTCTCACAGTCTTTAATATTTAATAACAATTATACTAGGAGAATTTAAGATCACATATTTTGTACTTCCTTCAGTCTGAAATGTAAGTTTTTCAATAACCTTTCTTCTGTGACAGTTTTTTAGTGTAATGGACTTTTAAATTGGCATAATTTCTGTTTAAACTGCTAAGAATTTATTGTATTTACATATTTGGTTCCAAACTTATCAATTCTTGAATTTGCCACCTATCAGTAAGGGACCTTTAGATTCTATAAAAACTGAAAGCCACAGTATGCAATTTTATGGTATATTTTATAACCTTTGATTTGAAATTTCTGCTGTGGGTCATTTACACAGATAAGAGGACTGTGAGCGTGTGGTAGCATATATATTTCAATTGACCTGAATAGAAAAAAAAAATGGATGTGTCTTCTAAATCTCAAATTTAAAATATAGAATATGTTGATCCAAAGCTGAACCTTTAGTTTGTTATAGACTAACATTTTCAGAATTATTTGTTTTAAGCTTGTATCTTAACCTCTGAAACATTACTTTGCAAAAACTGGAGAAAAATCCTGTGTAACTAAATAATAGAGAGTTTTGTTTTTCTGAAACATATTGTGTTAGTTATAGAGCTTTAAAATGTTTAATAATTATTTTAGAAATAAACTAAAATGTCTGTTAAGAGCTGGAAAAATAAGGGTATTTTCTCTTCCACCTACCTTTACCTCAAATTTTCTTTTTGTTTGGTTTTTTTTTTTTCTATGGAAATGCAAAGTTACTTACTGGGAAAGCATTCATTAAACTTTTTCTGACCAGTAGTGGGGTCAAAATCATTATATGTAAACCAAATATATTCCTTGCATTCCTTAGGATGATTCTGTTGCATTTTAAGCATTGGGCATTAAAATGATGTAAAGCCTTTACTACTGCAGGTTAAAGCATAAAACATTCTCAGCATGTGGAAGTCATACGATTTACAAAAAAGTAGAAAACCAGAGCATTCACTGGTGCCTGTCCAGCTTAAAATTTCATCCCATATCTGTGAAAGACACGTTTATTTTAATGTGATCACTTCTAAACATGTCGCCTGTATTATGAGAAGTTGAAAATCTAAACTGTTTTTAACTAATCTGTTGCTACTTTAGCATACTGAATATAGTGAACACTATTTGTGGTCACTAATTTGTGTCAAGGAAAGAAGGCTTTAGCTTTATGTTGAATGCCTTTAGTGAGGCTTCGTTTTTACTGTTGTATGAACAGATTTGTTCCAACTCTTTAGTTAAAACATCACTAATAGAAACTTAATAGCTTGGTAGTGGTAAGTTATAAAATATATTGCAACAAATCTCTCATTGTTTCATTATTAAAAAAATAGAAGTGATCAGTTTATGGCAATTTTTGTGGCAGATGTTGATTGGAATTGCATTGCTTCTTTTAGTAGATGTTGAATACATTAGGAATATTCATGCTTAATTTGTTCATTTTGAGTCTCCTGTACATTATATTCAGTCCATCCCACTTGAATGTTTCAGACAGCTGCCATGTTTCCTGTTAAAGCACGTTTGTGTTTTCTGTTCATTTCATTGCAGCTCTTCTGTTATTTTTTTAATGCAGCTCTTTAAACTTGAATTATTCCTTTTGGGAATTAAAAATGTATTGTAGAATGTTATTTGTCGTAAATGAAAGTTGGTATACTACTCAACTTTTTAAAAACGTGAACATTTATAGATAGAAGCACTTCTTAAAAATATGTTGGTTTTGTTTGTTTTGTGAACCTGCTTTATTTAGTTTTTTGGCTTCCAGAATTAATTTTATAGCTCACTTTGCTATTCTTTGGCTAGATTTTTCTGTTAATGGTTGGCTTTTACTTCTCACTTTAGTAGAACTTTAATTTGTAAAAAGACTTATGAGTGGAAAGCACAGCTCGTCTAGAGTGTCATATATGTACATCCACTCACATAAATAAAGTACCTTTATATTTATGTATATATGAAATTGGTATATATCTATCAGACATGCAGCCCATAAAATAGCAGGGGATTCAGAACTTTGGCTCAAACTAGAAACCAAAGGGTAACTACCACAACATACTGTCCACATTATAGAAGCTGTGGAGATTTTTCAGTATCATTCTAAACCATTATATTAACAGGTTTTGCCAAAATATTGTTCTGTCAAAATGAAAGCTATCAATATTGAAATTTTTCTCAAAATTGTATTAATATTAAGTAATATGTGATTTGGATTCCTAGGTGCAACTATCCCCCTGATGGCCCTTGTTGGACTTAGGGCCGTCATAGGTGCAGAGTAAAGATTTTTCTGTGTGTTTATTTGATGTAAAAGTTTTAGAGTCTATTTAAACTTAATCCATTGTTTTATATAACTTACTTTCCTTAAGTTTAAATGAAACAAGTTGGAAATTTACTATAACATTGTCTTGGACACTTTCCAAGAGCATTTAGTTACTGGAAGGGCCCTGGCTTGAGCATAGTTCTTACCCTCACAGTGGTGATAAGGTTGAAGTTACAATAAATTTTTCCAATGGTTATTATAATGTTAATGCAGTGTTTTACAGATCCTCAGGCTATAAGGTTAGTGTTTTTGTTTTTTTTAACGTTTGCAAACACAGGAAGAAAACCTAACAGTAGTCTGGTTTTAGCTTTGAAGTGATCAATTATTTTAATTTTTTTCACTCTTAAAACAGGTGGCACCAGACGCCTTCCTTTTAAATGATAAAATGTTTCTAATCCACTCAAAGGGCATTTAGGTTTTTTTAAAATTTAGAGTGCTGCTTATGATTAAAATATTACTAATTTCCATATACTGGATATATTCTCTAGCTGCCTCTGTGTTTATCTTATGTCCAGTGGTGGTCTACATGTGGTGTATTGAAAACATTTAATAGCTCTCATTACCATATACATATTAAAAAATTAGTATGGAGTTGCCAAGCGGCAATAACTTTAATGTATAATAGTCACAATTTTTATAGAGGATAAGTCAAATGCTGTGAGTACTGCTGAAATGAGGATGACTTAAGTTTGCACCTATCTGGTTTAAGATTTTGATAAGGTAGTAGTATGGTTAAAACATGAAACTTTTGGCTTAGGCCTTGTCAGTCAAGCCTTGAAATTGTCCTCACTCCCCATCCAGTTATGAAGTCGAGTTGATTTTGCACTCTGTATACATTGAGTGTATTCTTCTTTTCATTCTATTGCTGTTCCCTTAATTCAGGCCTTCATCATTTCTGGCTTACTGTATCAGTCTCTTAACTAATATTCTTGCTTAAAGTTTTTTCCATTAATTATTCTACACTCCTACCTGGGGTATCTTGCCAAAATAAAATGTGAATTTGATTGTCAAACAAACTTTGTCTGTAATCCTTCAGTGGCTGCCCAGACTTTCAGATAAATCCAAACTTTAGAATCATCCCACCTGTGTCCAAATCCTGGTTCTACCACTTACTAGCTATGTGACCTTGGGCAAGTCATTTAAAATGTCTGTACCTCAGTATCCCCATAAAATGGGGATAAAAATAGTACCTACTTCATAGGATTATTGTGAGCCCTTAGAATGCTGGGAAGTCCTTAGCATCCTTTTAACAAATTATAGATTCACAGGAAGTTGCAAAAATGGTAGAGAGGGCACTGTACCTTTCATCCAGTCTCCCTTATTGGTTACATCTTACATAACATTAGTACAATATTAAAACCAGGAAATGGACATTGGTACACTGTGTGTTTTAAGTTCTGTGCCATTTTATTATTTGTATAGGTTGTGTAACCACCACCAAAATAAAAATACAGCACTATTACATCACCACAAAGATAGAATAATTCCCCTCTTCTTTGTAAGTTCTGTTGTTTTGTTAGTATAGCTGAGGAGAAAGATACTAATTACTGGATCACTAATTTCACTCTTTTGCTTTATGTAGTACAGTCATACACCACCTAATGATGTTTTGGTCAACAACAGACTGCATATATGACAGTGGTCCCATAAAGTTATAACACGATATTTTTCATGTACCTTTTCTATGTTTAGATGTCTAGATACACAAATACAAATGTGTTACAGTTGCCTACAATACTCAGTACAGTAACATGCTGTACAGGTTTGTAGCCTAGGAGCAATAGGCTATACCACCTAGGTTTGTGTAAGTACACTTTGTGATGTTTGCACAATGAAATTGTCTAACGATGTATTTTTCAGAATGTATCCACATCATTAAATGATGCATGTCTGTATTTCAGAAATTCTTTTGGCACATCTTGAAAGTTTTTAGGAAAAATTCCAATTAAATTTTCTTGTTATGAGAATTTAAATATTGGCAAGCTTTGTTTAAATGAGGAATTATAATTTTAGTACCATTAAACTTTTCTAGTAAAAGTTAATAATACAGAAAATTTCTGCAAATAAAATGTGAAAGATTTCGGTGAATTCAGGGCTAATGTAATATATTTCTTGCCCGTGAGGATATGTTACAATCTGTATTAGATAACCAAAATTATACCTATTCTGACATTAGTTTGGTCTTTGACAGTGTTAATGCAAACTTATCAGATTGATTGATTGTGAGCTCATGTCATAGTTTTATTTTGGACTTATTGCAAGGGAACTAGCTCCAAAGAAAGTCAGCTCAAAGACTGTTTTCAGGGAAAGGATCTTTATAGAAAAAAGGGGGGAGGGGTTGTAGGTGCTATTATTGTTTGTTTAGGTACAAGAAACTAGCCTTTATCAAGTTAAAGGCTAGTTACAGATTCGGTTATTCTTTGCTGTCCCTTTGTCAGCTGTGTGAGTTATAAAACCTGCCTTCAAAGATGAGGCTGTTATCCCAATGTACTATGGATTATTACAGACAACAACAAAAGTCTGCTTTAAACAGGCTAACAAAATATTTTCAAATATATTAACAGAAAAGATAGATCATATGATTTTTGTCTCCTCTAGGTTTGAGACAATTTTTTGTCAACACCTTGATAATTTGCTTTGGGAAAAAAGACCAATTAAAGTTCAATTTGTTTCATTGGCAGGAATATGATAGATATTGATGATACTTCCTGATAAGTCAGATTCATATTTGCAGAGCTTTTTGGCTACCTGTGACTTCAGTTCTTCCTGGTACAATTTTTTTTTCTCCTTGGATTTATCTGTTTCCAAATTTTTATTTGTCTTGGTGTATAATACATTCTAAAAAAAATAATTAGGGATCATTTGGCTTCAGGGAGAGGCTGTTGTAGGGATCCACCTGTTTTGGGTTGATGAAGAACAACTAGACCTTGTGTGGATGGGAGAACTGTTAGGGATCTGAGGAGCTAGTCTCTCTGCCATATATTCTGGGGATATGTGGTTTCTTGTCTCAGCTTCTCTGTGTCTGCTTCATCTACCTTTATCGCTTTCCCCTTCCACTTCTATTTGCCTTGCCCTGGTTTTTCATAGTCTCTGCTTCCCCATAACTTTGACTTATAGGTGGATTTGGTTTGCTATGATGCTTACTTGAACTATTCTTTCAGCTAAAGCTTACCTCTTAGTGGTGACGGTGTGTTTCTTTTAGTTCAGTTGGTGAGAGCGAAATCTGAATGCACCGCATGACCATGAGTTAGATGTCTATCCCTATTTTATGACCTTGGTAGGGTGGGGGTGGAAATTACCTTTTATATAAGGCGAATGCTTTTGGGTGCTCTATATGAGGAGGTTCTCTTATAGGGGTTGAATGAGGCACTCAGTTAAACGTGTCTAGTCCAGAAGTGCATGTTGAGGTACTCTGTGGGATACAAAGATGAGTTGGATTTAATCCTTTCTTCAAGGATCAAACAATTGGCAGGAAATGGCAAAAGACTCCTTACTGTAATTTAGCATTGACTTTTTATGCTAGTCACCTCAGACAAACCAGAAAGATGACAAAGTAGGACTATCGAACTAGCCAGGATTAAGGAAGGAGAGCCAGAGGTAACACTGGAGACATGGATGTACTGTCTCTACAGTTTGGATCACAGATGTACTAAAGCATGAAAGTATTTAGAAGCCATTCCTTCAGGATCCTCATTGCTGCTATTAAAGAGCATCCCTAATTGAATAAAGAGGTTCTTTTTTCAATTCTAGCTCATATCAAGTAGATAATCTTTTGTCCTATTGTTGGGGTCAAGAGACATCTTAGAAGAACTCATGTCTTCACTGTTCTAGGAACTGGAACAATCTCATGGGTACCCTTGATGTGGTGGCAGCTGTTCTCTTAGAAAATGTCTTTCATCCATGACAAGAAAAAGATAGTACATTTGTATCTTCTTACTTTAGAAGCAATAAACAGGAATTTAAGTAGTTGAGTCTGTGGTAGTGAACATCTTATTCTCCACAGATATAGCAACATAAGAATTGACATATTGGGTCAATCCAGTGTCCAGTCAGCACCATATGTTATATTAGGTCATTGAATATGAAATGTCTGATTTCATATCAAAACTGTAGTTTATTATATCTCAAACCAGAAGCAGTACAATTAATCAAAGTATGTGCCTAAACTATCGACACAGTTTTACCGTCTTAATGGTAGCTTGTTTATGCCAGCAGTGAAGAAGCCTGGAGAGTGAGTGGCGAGGAAATCACAAAAGGTGTTTTCCACAGTTTGTTAAGAATTGAATATTTTTCCTTGCAAGAAGTGGTCCAAAGCTTGGAAGAAGTGGTAGTCAGTTCGTGCAAGGTCTGGTGAATACGGTGTTGGTGCAAGGTCTGGTGAATACGGTGGATGACAGAGAGTTCCAAGTCCAGCCTCTGTAGTTTGAGCAGCGTTGTTTGTGCAACATGTGGTCAAGCGTTGTCTTGCAAGAGGATTGGCCTGTCTCTGTTGACCAGTCTTGGCTGCTTAATCACAAGCATCCTCATCATTTCGTCCAGTTAGTTGCTAGTAGACATCTGCTATAATTGATTGACCAAGTTTTACGAAGCTGTAGTGGATAATACCAGCGCTGGACCACCAAACAGATACCATTAGTTTTTTCTGATGAACATTTGGTTTTGGACTGGGTTTCAGCACTTCATCTTTATCCAACCATTGTGCTGAATGCTTGCGATTGTCAAAAAGAATCCATTATTCATTACACATAACAATACGGTGTAGAAATGGTTCGCCTTTATGTCGTGACAGCAAAGAAAGGCAAGCTTTGAGGCAGTTTCTCTTCTGATGTTCGTTTAATTCATGCAGAACCCATCTATCCAGCTTCTTTACCTTGCCCATTTGTTTCAAATGGTCCAATATTGTTGGAGTAGTAATGTCAAACCTTGCTGCTAATTCACGCGTAGGTTGAGATGGATTCGCTTCCACTACAACTTTCAGCTCATCATTACCTACCTTGGTCTCAGGTCGCCCATGTGGCTCATTTTCAAGATAAAAATCACCAGAATGGAACTTCTCAAACCATCGATGTACTGTGCCTTCTTTAGCTACGTCCTTCGCAAACACTTCATTGATATTTTGAGCTGTCTGCACTGCATTGATTCCATGACAGAACTCATATTCGAAAATAACACGAATTTTTGACTTATCCATGGTTTCATAAAAATTGCTCTAAAAAAATGTGAAAGATAATCACAAGCTAAAATGTGCATTTGAAAGACGGAAGATGTACCTTCACTATAAAAATAAAACAAGAAGTGTCAAAGTGAAATGTCAGAGATTTCAACTGTCAAACTTAGTACTTTAGGAAATCGGACATTTCATACTTAATAACCTAATATTTAACAGAAGCTCCATGATGTCAGGGAAAAGAACTGGAACTTTTTTTCCCTTGTCAGTATTGGAGTCGATACGAATTTCAGAGCTGAAATCTCCAAGCCAGGTCTTCATGATATTACCAAACCAGGGCTGAGATGTTTAGAAATAAGTACAAAGAACCCAGAAGATCTGAGTCAGATTACAAAGCCACAGGCGATGAACAGTTGGGGAGTCAAAGACTTTTTAAGCACTTAGGCTACAACAGAGGGAGACAGTGAATCTTAACTTTTATGCTAAAGAATTGCCCGGAGTAAGTATTAAAATTTTGGTTTCCTGACTCTACCCCCAGATTCCTAAAATCTGAGGTGAGCCAAGGAATATACATCCTTATTCCTAATTGATGTTGTCCTCAGAACACTTGGAAAATGCCCAGACATAGCATAATACCTATTGAGAGCCTACTATGTGCTTGGTTCTGTGGTAATCTTAAGTATCTGTTTGTAATTTGGAGTGTTTCCTCCCTGATGTGTGCCCACCTCATATTAAACACTGTATACCCATCCTCTCTAATTGCTTATGCCCCTAAATCATGATGTGGGATATGTTTTGGTTATTATGCCCCAAACATCTAGTCTTTTATGGTTATAGCATCAGCTCATTTTCTTAAACTTTATATTTTCACATACAAACTCTTAAGGCAATCTTTTTTTATTTCCCCCTTTTGTCAGTAAGTCCTTTTTTATTCTAGTTTTCTGGATCTATGAAGCAAGGTTTTTTTTTTTCTTTTTTTTTCCTTTATGTACTTTGGAATATCAACCATCTCTTGAACCTTTGCCCTCACAAATTAATTGTTCACTTTTTTTTTTTGGTCTGTCATTCTTCTCAGAATCTTAATTACTTCTGGAATATTGAGCTGGTTGAGAACATGAACTTCGGAGCCAGATTGTCTAGGTGCAAATCTGATCTCCACTACTTGACTCTGTAACTTTGTGTAAACCTCAGTGTATCTCATCTGTAAACTGGAGATAAATAATATTATCCATATACATAATAGGATTATTATGAGTATATGAGGCAACATTTAGAAAGTGCTTAGAATAGTGGTTGTTACAGATTAAGATATACCTTATGATCTTATCGGTTGTCCTGTGCTTCTGTTTCCAAGGTAGTGTTTTATTTTCTCTTTAATCCTTAGAATTCTCATATATTGCAAATAATCCCTTTCTAGCTAATTTATTTTTTCTTCGTGTATTTATTTTCTCCTCAATTTTCCTTTTGGAGGTGTTAGTTGCATTTGATGTAAATGCCTGTTTCCCCTTAGTTAAAATTCTTTCTGTCCAGGTCTTCCTTCCATCGTCCTTTTCATATCTTGTTAAAATTACCTCTGGTCTTGGAGTTCCTACATTTAAAACCTTTAAATCACCTTTTCCTTTTCGTGCTTCTCTCTCCCTGCTCTTCCCATCCAGTTGGTCAGTGATCTGCAGATTCTTTCACCATTGCATCTCTTAGATCCTTCTCTTCCTTTTTACGCCCGTCGTCGCCATCCTCATCCTTCTTGCTGAGATGATTGCAGCAATAAAACTGGCCTTCCTGCCTCTTCCCTGCTCTATTCCATGATGCAGGGCACTCTTAGAATAATTTTCATCAAACTTTTAATCAAGTCATTCAAGAAGTTACTGTACCTTAGTTCAGATTGTGCTATATGCCAATTTTTAATCCTTGTACTTTTTAAAGGTCCTTTAACATTTCCTTTCCTCCCTTACTAGCATCTTATTTTCTTATTCCCAAAAGTGTTTTCCATATTGCATTCAAGTAAATTACCTTTCCTCCTGCTGTGTGTTTTCAGTCTTTATATCTTGGTATTTGCCACCTTACCTACTTAATATATCCTTATTTTACCAGTTAAAACCTTATTCTTAAAACCCAGTTAAATCCTTCTGTCTGAGGAGACATTTTCCAATGAACCTTGACACACTTAGACCAGTCATTTACTCCAAATATAAGTTGTATTTACATACTCAGTCACTACTGTGACTTTTTGAATGTACTTGTAAGATATGTCACATTTTAAATATTTTAGTTTTCATTTCATGTGTATGAATTGGATTCCTAGTTGAAGTGTCAAGTTCTTGAGTTTCCTACTGATTTGCCCGCTCTGTGTTCTTTCCCCTCCCCCTTTCATTTTCACAGTTCATTGTTAACTCCCATTTATCTAACCAATATTGAATACATTATAATGAAAGTAAGATGTAGGCCTAGGCCTTAGGAAGCTCATAGTTTGGTTTTGATAGGATCAGAAAGAGTACTGAACTATGAGGCACAGATCTTAATACTGTACGTGGGTTATTCTTGCCTCAGTAATTTCTCTGATCCAGTACTCTGAGTAGTAGATAGGTTGCAACATCTAAATTCCTGACAAATATTTTTGGTTGTAGAATGCTGGTACCAGTGACAGTGATTAGGAATTATCAGATAGGTAGAGGTAAGGCAGAAATTTTAGGTTCAGTATCTTCTGAGGATAAACTCATTCCCCCCATTCCTCCCTTACCAGGATAGCAGGAGCTCTAGGGACTTAAATTGTTATTATAAAGTTATTACATTGAAAAGAATCCAAACAATAAAGAAGTACATAAAATAACAAGTGTAGTTACCCACTCCTCTTCCCAAAACACTGGGTATTCTTGTCTATTGTTCATAACTAACCCAAAGCTTAGTGGCTTTAAACAACAGTAATTATTTTGTTATTCTCTCTCAGGGTTCCGGAGGTTGATGAGGCCCAATTAGGTGGTTCTCACTTGGAATCTGTCATGTAATGGCAGTCTGACAGTGCTGGGGCTGGAGTCATATGAGCTAGCTCACTCATGTGCACACTGCTCAGTTGGGGAAGAACATAAACAGGTGAGGACGGGGACAGCTGTGTCTTCTTAGCATATCCTAGTCTCTGTGTGGTCTCTCTAGTATGGTGGTTTCAGATTAGCTGGACTCCTTTCATAGTGCCTCGGGCTCCAAAGGCAGGTGTCCCAGGAGAGAAAGAAAGCCAAGCATATTGCTTTTAATGACCTATCCTTGAAAACTTCAGTATTACTTACACAGCATTCTGTGAAGGCAGTCATACGGGCCTACCCAGGATCAAGAGCAGGGAACACAGACTCCACCTCTTGATGGGGGGAGTGGCAACGTTCTCAAAGAGCATGTATGGTGGAAATATTGTGTGGCAATTATGGGAAATGCAATCTGCCATGTCAAAGATAAATACTGGTAATAATTTTGTTTGCTTTCGGGTATTTTTTTTTTTTGCATGTACAAATTGTGTTCTATAATGCCTACTTGATAATGGTATCATACTGCAACTTTTTTTTTTTAAATTTAACAGTATATAATGGGTGTCAGCACATAAAGACATACTTCATTTTTTTTGAACATCATAAATGAATGAACCATAATTTACTGTAACATTCACCTACTAGTGGAAATTTAAGCTTTCTGGCATTTATGTGTAGGAACCTCTTGTCTGGTGTTGTATTGGCCTGCGGTAAACATTGCTGTGAATAGGACTAAATAAGCAAGAAATAATATGCTTCCTCTTTGTGCTATTCTTCCAACCATCTGGGAATTGTTTCTTAAATCTTCTTTTTTTCCCTTTGCTACTTCCTCCTTTTCTTCTTGCCCGGACCTACTCAGTAATCCTCTGCTTCTGTCTTGATTTCAAAAAAAGATACGGAAGAGATGAGAACATCATTTTATTAAAATAAAGATATCTTGTTTGGTGCTTTATCAGTTGAGGGATTATTTTTTGTCTCCTATTGAGTATACAAAAGCCACTTCACTGTAACTTTGAGCTCCTGGCCTCAAGTGATCCTCCCATCTCGGCTTCACAAAGTGCTAGGATTGCAGGCATGAGCCACCATGCCCAACTGGAAAAGCCATCTTAACTGATTTAATTTGAACTAGTAGATCAATTAATTTTAAAAAATTGGTTATAGTAAAAATCATTAAAAACTGATTACCTAAACATTTTACTTTAATCAAAATATGTAGACATACAAGTATTCATCAATTGTTTGGTACAAGGGAGTGGTTCTTAACTGGAGTGATTTTATCCTCCAGGGACATTTGGCAATGTTTAGAGACGTTTTTGATCGTCACTACTGGAATGAGGGTGCTATTGCTATCTAGCAGGTAGTAGAGAAGCCAGGGATGCTGCTAAACATCCTTCCATACATATACCAGTATCTCCCCACCCCAACAAAGAATTCTCCCATCCAAAATGTCAGTAGTGCTGGGGTTGAGAAACCATGATCTAGGGCCAAGCCCTTTCCTTTGTGCACAAATCTATGAATTGACACTTTGCATCAGATTTTCATGCATCAGCCATACCAATAATGTATCATTTATGATTTCAAGTTTTGATTTCTTTAAAATGGAGGGAGACCTTAAAGACAGTTATAATCTCTGAGTCAAATCTTAATATTTTATTTTCCCCAAATCTTTCACAGTAGTCTTACCTATACCCAATTTAATAGCATTTTTCTTTTTTTAAGTAAATCACCTTAAATTGTACCAAAGCATTTAACCTATTTTTTGCAACACACTTTTTATAGAAACAGCTCATCACACTCCTATTTTGTTAGTTTAGATAATATATAATTAAATCGCACAGTTGCAAGAACAGCAGGTATAAACAGTAGGGGAACAAACTAACCTACTCTTGGTTGGCACACAATGGAGTGTATGAGATAGTAGCCTAATTAGTATCCCTTGTCAGTTTAGTTTAAGAGGGGAATCTAGAGAGCTTTGGTTGCTTATGATAGTTGGTTAAGTGAAGGTTGGCCAAGAACTTCTCTACATGAGAATTAAAGAACTGAAGGGTTTTTCTGTTGTTCAATTGTTTTCAAAGTAAGTTCGCTGAAAACTATTTCTTAAATGAACAAACTAAAAAAAAAAAAAAAAAAAAAGACCACACACAGAAAAGCAAAAACAAACAAAAAACCTAAGAGCATAAGATAATTTTAGATTTCAAATGAATTTTGTCTTGCCCCAAATTGGTAGGATTTGTGAGGGTATGAAGGAGAAGAAAGGACAGTGGCAATGCCAGTTGTGGCATTTGAAAGAGTGCTCTTCACTCTTGATTTATATGCTTTGGTGATAGGAATTTTGGGTATTTGGGATAATCAGGAAGCCTTATCTGTCTAGAAATTACTAAATTGTTTTGCTGGATTTCAGTCCCTTTCATGAAATGTATTTAATCATATTTTTTTTGTGTGTTCTTGGAAGGCTACTACCAACTGGCCTTATCCTATTTAACAACTTTATTTTAAGCAGACTAACTTCCATGATGTCCTCTGTATTTCTGGATTACTTTCATCTGGACCTTTGCATATTAAACCCCATTAGCCAGTCTCCTGCCTTTTACCAAAACATTTCTTAAACTTGTTTAAAATATTTAAACCCAGCATCTCAATTTTCACTAAAGACTTGATTGTAACACATTTTCGATCTTTGTATTACTAGTACATTTTTTCAGCTTTATCTGCATTTTCAGAATATATGCATAATTTTGGCTACATAAATTTATTCAGGCTGAATCATTGCCTAATAAAAGTGATGTTATTTAGAATTTAATCAGAGATTAATCAGAGAGGTCCAGAAACAGGCATGTTAGATAACCTTATGAATTATCCAGTCACCAATACCGGGTGTGCAATCTAACCTGAATAGATGGTTAATCTTCTCAGAGATAGAGGATTAAGCTGAATTAACATAGGCTTATCAAAGTTTTTAATTACTATTTCTGTAGTTGTTGGGGAAAATGTTAGCACTTCTTTCCTGCACTTTTTGCTAATGATGGTGATTTCTTTATCTAGAGAAACTGTAAGATTACAGAAGGGTAAGAGATTACTTAGAGCAGCATGTCTGAGTTAACTCTTAATGAGATTTTAAAAAATAATCAGACTTATATTAAAACAATTCACTGTATAAAAAGTTATTTGTGTATTTATGTGGTTGTCTGATTACAGTTATAAGATACATTACATTTGTATAATGCTCAGTATCTGAACATTGTTTAACTTTGCAAATCCATTTCCTCTCTCTTTTCAAGCATTTGTAGAGATTCTTAGGAAAAGCTTTTTGAAAAAGGTAGTTTTCAACTAATAATTCCAAACTGATTAAGATAATAGATTATAAGTCAAATATATTTAAAATGTTATCAAAATTATTTGGAAAATGATTAAATTTTGAGGGGGAGGAGAATTAATTTCTTTTAAAGACATAAATGAAAGATTATTTTCCACATGAACCATATATATATATGGTTCAATTTAGAAGAAGCACAATAACATTTTAAAGCAGTTTATTGCATGTGTGTGGTGGTGATGTTTTGCATTGTTGGTGCTTAAATCAACAAGCTGTATTGTAGAATCCTTGAAAGGAAGGGATCAGAAGTGATCTAGTTTATTGCTCATGTCCAATAAGGAGTAAGATGTCTAAAGTCTTGATGCCTGGGTAGAACACTCAGGTCACTTATCTCCTAGTTTTGCATTTTCTCCTTTGTATTATCTGTTACCAAAGGTAGCTGAAACTTTCTAATTCATTGTTTTCAAATTCTGCAAATTTGTGATGGACACTTAGGGAATTTGAGTAACTTCCTTTTTATAGATAGGTCTTGATTTTTAACAGTAATTCAATTTATCGCTTTTCATTATTACTTTATCATGTAGTATACATTATCTGTTCTGAACAGTCTCATCCAGGTAGTATTAAAAACAATTTGTGCAGTCAGTGATTTGTTATGTGCCTCTCTGTACCTGTCTATGTGTGTTTGGAAGCTAACAGGCTGCTCAACTTGTCCCTGGGATCTTAGGCAGCTTCTCGTCTACTTTTGTCCTGTCTTCCAGCTATTGGCTGACCACTGAATTATGAAGCATCTTTCCTAGAGATCTCTTAAGTAATATGTGTATGCTTGGTTATTATATTGCCTGATTTAATTCATTGACATATATTTGAGACATTGTGTTGTATAATGTGTAAATATCTGGTTTATACTGATTTAAATATTATGTTTTGCATTAATTTCCAAATGAACATAGGAGCATGTTTGATTTGTATTGTTATTTTTGAATGAAAATGTAATCAGCTTGCCTTGTTTTGATTTGTAGGACTTTTTCTAGGACCATAATTTATTAGAATTCAAAGACTAGGTTTATTTTTCTTCAAATTCAAACGTACTTTTGTTTTTAGTTAAGGGAAAGGGAAGAAATTGACATTAATTATTAATATATATAGTTTGAGTTTTTGTCTTTTAATTATAAACTTGAAGATCTATTCAAAAAACAAAAATAAGTGAATATCTGTTAAAATCTGGGTTATGCAGAAGGTCTTAAAATTTAGCATTAATAAATGTACCATGAAAATACTTGGGGCATTTGAAAACATGTTTTATTCTTTTTTTTTTCTTTTTTTTCATAAGACGTGTTCTCGCTCTTGCTCAGGCTGGTCTCGAACCCCTGAGCTCAAACAATCCGCCCGCCTCGGCCTCCCAGAGAAGCTAGGATTGCAGCCACCGTGCCTGGTCCTGAAAGCGTGTTTTAAAAGAAATTAGTTTGACATGATACTTGACTACCAGTCTATATCATGGCCAATTATAAGATGGTAGAAAAACCCTGTAGCACAGTGTTTTTCAAACTATCTGTGGTGACACATTGTTCTTTAAATCTCATTGGCTGACAACTTCTTTTGTAAAATATAATAAAAATGAATGATTAGAAAAAATGAATGGGAAAAATAGCCAAAGAAGTATGAAATATAAAGTCTAAATATTTTATTATCAGATTCAGCATATATATTACTTTGTCAAATTGCTATTAAAGTTTCTAAACACTTAATCTCAATTTCTGTAATTACCTAGTCATGGACCAGTTTCAAACAGTAATAGAGCCTATGGATGGGTGTTGGTCTCCAGACCACACTTTGAGAAGGACTGTTCTGGAATATACAAATGCTACAAATGCTGTGTATTAGGAGTTATTCCTAGTCTGAGAAGTTCTCTTTCATAGCAAACACTTTCCTGCAAACAATATACAGGTGCCTGACCTGCTGGAGTGCTGAGTGGCCTCCTGTAAAGACCAAAAAAAGGAAACATGGGAGCTTTTTTTTAAAAAAAAACATACTTTATTGAGGTATAATTTATATGCCATAATTCACCTGTATTAAGTGTACAGTTCAGTGACTTTTAGTAAACTTTCCAACTTGTGCAAAACATCACCACAATTCAATTTTAGAACATTTTCATCACCTCCATGATACCCCTCATTTCTTTTACACTTAATTCCCATTCCCAGTCCCAGACAACTATCAATCTACTTTCTGTGTTTATGGATTTGTCCTTTTTTGGATGTTTCATGTAAATGGAATCAGACAGTATGTGGTCTTTTGTGTCTGGTCTCTTTGACTTAGCATAATATTTTTGAAGTTCTCTGTGTTGTAGCATGTATCAGTATTCCTTATTGCTGAATAGTATTACATTGTTTAGGAATACAACATTTTGTTTGTTCACTAGCTGTTGGTTATTTGGGGTGTCTGCAGGTTGGAGAATATTATGAATAATGCTTATGTGACATTTGCATGCAACTTTTGATGGGAAAATGTTTTCATTTCTCTTGGATAGATACCTAGAAATGGAATTGTTGGCCTGCATTGTAAGTTTATGTTTAACTTTTTAAGAAACTGCCAAAGTAACTACATTCCTTTCCCATCAATAATGTATTAGAGTTGCAGTTTCTCCACATTGTTGTCAACAGTTATTATTGACTATCTTTTTTATTATAGCCATTCTAGTGGGACTGATATTGGTTGCCATCTCTCTAATGACCTATAAAGTTGAGCATGTTTTCATGTGCTTTTTGGCCATTTATGTATCTTCTTTGGTGAAATATCTAGTCAGGTATTTGCCCATCTTATATTAGGTTGTTTGTCATCATATTATTGAATTGTAAGAGCTCTTTATATATTCTGCATACATGTCTTTTATCATACGATTTGCAAATATTTTCTCCTAATCTTTGGTTTGTCTTTTCTTTCTCTTACTGGTGTTTTGAAATGGGAGCCTTTCAACTCTTAGTAAAATTGATGCTTGTTTTAAAGAATCATGGGGACTAATGAAATGGGAGATCAGTGACAGGGTATCTTACTCTGTTCTTCAGCCCTATTTCAGAAAGTACTTACAGAGTTCTGGAGTTTGCTTGCTTAGTGATGCTAAAAATTACTACATCACTATGTCACCAATATCCTGGTGGGTGTATTAGGGAAGTTGATTTGTCACCATACCACTGACAGAAACATCATCTTGTGATTCTTTTCTTTTCTTTTTTTTTTTTTTTTTTAAGAGACGGGTCTTGCCCTGTCACCCAGGCTGGAGTGCAGTGGGAAGATCATAGCTCAATGTACCTCAAACTCTTGGGCTCAAGTGATCCTCCCACCTCAGCCTCCCAAGTAGCTAGGACTACAGGTGCACACCATCATGCCCAGCTAATGTTCTAAACAGTTTTTTTTGTTGAGACTGGATCTTGCTATGTTTCCCAGGCTAGTCTCAAACTCCTGGCTTCAGTTAATCCTCCTGCCTCGGCCTCCCAAAGTGTTGGGATTACAGGCATGAGCCACTATGCCCTGCCTATTATAATTCTTTAAGCAGTCAGGTTTCTTAGTTGGAAGCAACAAAAACTGACTCTGGCTTATTTAGTATAGCAGTAAATTTATTAAATGGATGTTAGGAAACTCTTAGAATTGCTAGGAAGATTACAGAACCAGGCTTGTACAATGAGAGGAACTGTGGGGGGCTATTTCCTGGCAGAAACCATAGCCAGGGCCATACCACAAGTGCAGTCTGGTTAGGACAGAATTACTGTTGCTTGCTTGCTACTGCTGGCACTGGACAGATGGTGCTGCTGCTTGACCTTTATTGCTGTTGCCCCTGAAACTTTGCTGCAGTGGTCGTCTTTATTTAAGAGGGTTGTTTCTGGTTGTTTGTGATACCAGTTCTCAATTCAGAGTCTGAGGGAGGTATATCTCTGCCTAGACATTCAGCCTTTTGTATCTGTGGGTTCTGTATCTGCAGGTTCCACATCTGCAAGTTCAGCCAACTATGGATCGAAAATATTTGAAAAAAAAAATACCAATACAACTATAAAAAATGATATACATAAAAACCCAATTCATTATAACGACTATTTACATAGCATTTACATTGTATTAAGTATTATAAGTAATCTAGAAATGATTTAAAGTATATGGGAGGATATGCGTAGGTTATATGCAAATACTACCTTGTTTTACATACGGGACTTGATCTTCCATGGATTTTGGTATCCATGGGGAAGCAATCTCCCAGCAGATAGCGAGGGATACCTGTACAGATGGTCCCCAACTCACCGTAGTTCCACTTAGAATTTTTTGACTTTACAATGGTGCGAAAGTTATAGGCATTCAGTGGAAACCATACTTCAAATTTTGAATTTTGATCTTTTCCCGTGATGGCTTTATGCAGTATGATACTGTCTCATGATGCTGGGCCAAATCATCTAACACAAAGATTCTTTTTAAATAAAGTGTCGAATATCTCATTTAATTTATTGAATACTGTACCAAAAGTATTCTGAGCACATTTAAGGTAGGCTAGGCTAAGCTATGACGTTTGGTAGGTTAGGTGTGTTAAAGGCATATTCGACTTAGAATATTTTCAACTTATGGTGGGTTTGGTGGAATGTGACCCTATCATAAGTTGAGGAGCATCTATAATCTATTTCTAAAAGAAACTGGGATATGAATATCTGGCGTTTTCAAGCTTCTTAATGAGAGGTGGATTCTACTGCTTATTAGTGTTAAAAGAAGCTCAAGTGTTTCCCAATGGAAAAAGAAAAGGAAAAACACAAGCTCCCTCAACCTCACTTTCCCATCCAGATTCTGCCATATTTATCTTTTCTCTTTTCTTACTAATAAACTCCTCAATCCACCAGAATCTGGTGTACACTCTCACTAGCCTCCAAAATTATTTTTCACAATGTCACTAAAATTTATTGGCAAATTTCAGTTTTCTAGTGTGATATTTCAACAGTTTTTGTTAACAATCATCCCTTCTTTTTGAAACACTTCCTTCCTTGGCTTCTTTGATACCCCTGTGTTTTGGTTTTTTTCTTTGTCTCTTGAAGGCTTCTTCTTGCCCTCCAAGTTCCTCAAAGCTCTGCTCCAGGCCCTGTTTTCTTCTTATCTCTACATACTCCATAAGCAAGCTCATCTACTTCCATAGCTTCATTTACCACTTATAGACGCTCCAGAGAGAACTTTATATCCAACTAGACATTTCTTTTTGGGTGTCTCAAAGGCACCTCAAAATCACCACTTTTAAAAACCATACTCAGGTTTTCTCTGTCTCTAGTATTGCTTCTTACAGGAAATGACACCAGCAATCAAACACCTGTTCAAGCTAGAAACCTGGGAATTGTCTCTGACTCTTATCTCCTTCATGCCACATCTTCTAGAATTCATTTCCAGATACTTCCTTAATTTCACCATCTCTCTCTCTTTCTCCTATAGTCACCCTGGTCCAAGCCACTGTCAATGATGGCCTAGAATGGTTACTACAAAACCTCCTAATAACACTCCCTGGTGCTGGTCCTGTTTCTGTCCCCACAGGAGACCCAGGTGGATAATGTTATCCTTAAATCTTTAACCCTTGCCCTTAGGATAAAGTCCAAACTATTTAATGTGCCTTGTAAGCCTTTCCAAGATATTTGCACTCACTTATCTCTAGCATTTATTATTACTCCTTTCCTTCTTGCATTTGATATTCCAGCTATACTAAACTTCTTTCACTTCCTCTCTTGGGCAAACTTCTTCCTGCCTGTTTTCCCACATGCTGGTCTCCCTAAGTAGGTGACTTCACCCTCCTACCTCCACTTCACCATCCCATTCCTCCACTCCTCAACCTGACGATGCTCATTAATTCTTTGTGTCTCGATTTAAATATACTAACCTAGATTAGGTTTCTTACATGCTTTTTGAATACTGTGTACTTTCCTTATAATACCTGTTACAATTTATTGTAATTATTTGTCTTTCTTCCCACTAGACTATAAACTGCATAGGGTCAAGAACCATGCTTAGAGGTTTCTCTCTTTCTCTCTCACTCTCCCCATAGCGCCCAGTGCAGTGCTTGACATATAGTAAATGCTCAATAACTGTATGTTAAATGAATAAGAGACACTTTGATCTGTTTTCAAGAGAGAGAACCTGCTTGTAAATCAGTAGAACCAATGGAAATAGGTGAGTTCAATGCCTATACATAGATTAATTTACTTAAAAATACCTAGGATTTTATAAACTTGCATTGTCAGAGAATATATTAGAAAACTGTTGGGACTTATATGGTAAAATCTATGTTTAAGAACTTAAGGATGAAATTGTAATTGTGAGATCAAATAGATAACCCATCTGTTAAAGAATGGTCAATGGAAAATTTAACTTACTAATTAAACGTTTAAAAAAAAATGCCTGATCGGAATCATCTTTTCCCACTTTTAACTTTGGAGCTCCACTGTTTTGCTGGAGAAGCAAATTTCGGAACACATGCCTTCACTCTTCTGCTTGATCATGACAAACTTTTGTATAAAATTTAGCTTAGCATCTGTTGAATCATGGTACTACAGGCAGTCATGTTAGTTGATGTGGCAATGAAACCTGTTTGACACCCCTAGTCTAAGTAGGGGCTCAGTAGTATTTAAATTAATAAATGAACATGTGATTTTTCATTTCAGTGAAAATTTCTTTTTTCACTATTCTTAATTCAGTGAGAACTTACTTACTTGTTAGAATTTATTTTACTTTATTTGAGAGCAATGTTATACTTGTAATACCTATAATGGAAATTAAATACTTTTGTATAAACCAGTAAGTGCATTATGAACATATGCAAATAGAGTGAATGAACTGGAAAGGAAATTCTACGCAACATATTTTTATTTCTTCAAAGGTAGCAATAGAAGAAATACTGCTGGATTGGAGTATGAGTCAGCATATTTTCATTTGCAAAATAACAAATTCTATGGAAACTAACTTAAACTATAAAAGTGATTTATTTGTTTATGTATCTAAAAATCCAAAAACAGGTCAGGCTTCTGGCAAAAGTTGATCCAGAGGCTCTGAGATGTCAGCAGTAATCTTTTTTTTTGTTGTAATTCTGTTGTGCTATTTTATTTCACCTTGCATTATCAACTTCCTAGAGCAATCCTGTCCAAAGAAATATAATGCAAATCACACTTTAAAATTTAAATATTCTGGTAACTACATTTTAAAAAGTAAAAAGAAACAGATTAAGTTAACTTCTTTTCTTTTGGAGACATAGAGTCTCACTATGTTGCCCAGACTGGAGTGCTCTGTCTGTTCACGGGCACAATCCCACAACTGATCAGGAGTTTTGACCTGCTCCATTTCTGACCTGGGCCAGATCACTTCTCCTTAGACAACCTGATGGTCTCCTGATCCTGGGAAGTCACCATATTGATGCTGAACTTAGTGGGGACACCTGATCAGCATAGCACACTACAACCCAGAACTCCTGAGTTTAGGCATTCCTCCTGCCTCAGCCTCCTGAGGAGAAATTAATTTTAATAATATCTTTCATTTAACTCACTGTGTCCAAAATATTACCATTTCAACATGTAATCAGTATAAAAATTATTAATGAGATATTTTACATTCTTTTCCATGCTAAATCTTTAAAATTGGTATTTTACCCTTATAATACATCTCGGTTTGGACTAGCCGCATTTCAAAGGCGCAATAACCACACATAGCAGTGGCTACTGTATTAGACAGCACAGCTTTAGTTTCTACTTCATCTTAAGGCTGGCTGTCCTCATTTTCTCAGTTGGCCACCTGCAGACAGCAAATTTATGTGTTTCCTTGCTCATTTCTTTGGGATAGAAGACAATATATTTGCAGTATCTTCTTTCTAAGTAAGGGGACATTTCTTTCCCAGAATCCCTCAGCATATGTCACCATGAGTTTCATTGTTTGTATTGGGCCTTCTAACCATCCATGATCCCTGTCATTGTGGCCAGGAGGATGAGATGTTGTGAAGGGTATATATCAATCAGAGTCCACCCCTAGGGTATAAGCCAAGATTGCAGATCCTATGTGATTCACAAAGAAAAATCATGTAGGATTTTTCTCCTATGTTTTATCCTAGAAGTTTTACAGTTTTTCATTTAAGTCTGTGATCCATTTTGAGTTAATGTTTATAAAAGATTTGAGGTATGGGTCAACGTTCAATTTTTTACGTATGAATTTTTGTTCTTGCTCCATTTATTGAAAAGACTATCCTCTCTCCACTTAATTTCCTTTGCACTTTTGTTAAATATCAATTGACCATATTTTTGTGGGTCTTTTTCTGGACTTCCTATTCTGTTTTATTTATCTATCTGTCCTTTCTCTAATAACACACTAAATCATTACTGTATTTTTACAGTAAGCCTTAAAATCAGTTAGTGTGAGTCTTCCAACTTTGTTCTTTTTCTAAATTGTTTTAGCTGTTCTCATTCCTTGGCCTTCCCATGCAAATTTTAGAGTTGGTTTGTTAACATATATACCAGAAGTTCTTCTAGGATTTTGATTGGGATTGGGTTGGCTATTGGAGCAATTTGGGGAGCATTGATATCTTAACAATAGTAAGTCTTCTGGGCTATGAACACTGTATATCTCTCCATTTTTTTAGATCATCTTTGATTTTTTTTCCCCATCAGTGTTTCCTTGTTTTCAGCATATAAATTCTATATCTATTTTGTTATATTTGTGCCTAAGTATTTCATGTTTTTGGTGCTATTATAAATGGTACTTTCTTAAAAATTTGAATTTCTAGTTCATTGTTAGTATGTAGAAATATAATTGATTTTTGTGTATTATCTTTGTATCATACAGCCTTGCTAAATTAACATATTGGTTTGAAGAGTTTTTTTTGTAGAAACCTTGAGATTTCTACATGCCAAATCATGTCATCTACGAATAGCAAAAGCTTTACTTCTTCATTTCCAATCTCTGTGCTTTTTGTTTTCTTGCCTTATTGTACTAGCTAAGACTTCTGGTACTACGTTGATTAGTAGTGGTTAGAGTAAACAAACTTGCCTGTTTTCAGTGTGAAAGCAAAAGTTTCATTATTAAATATGATCTTAACTGTAGGGTTTTCATAGATGCCATTTGTCATTTTAAGCAAGTTCTCTTCTATTCCTGGGTCGCTCCAAGTTTTGGTCATGAATAAGAAATTAACTTTTATCAAATGCTTTTTCTTCCATCTATTAAAATGATTCTTATTTAGGCTGTTATTACAGTCAATTACATTGATTTTTGAATACTAAATAAACCTTGCATGATGTATTATTCTCTCCATATATTGCTGGATTCACTTGGCTACTATTTTGTTGAGGATTTTTTATCTGTGTTCATGAAGTATATTAGTCCTAGTTTTCTTGTCATGTAATTTAATTCTTTGGCTTTTGTATTAGGATAATTCTGACTTCATAAGATGATTTGGGAAATGTTTTCTTCTCTTATATTTTCTGGAAGAGATTGAGAGAATTAGCATTATTTCTTCATTGAATATTTGGTGAAATAGTCCAGTGAAACTATCCAGGCTGAAGTTTTCTTGGTTGGGATACTTTTAAACTATGAACTCAATTTTCTTAAGAGCTATTGGGCAATTCAGGTTATCTCTTCTGGTAGTTTACGTATTCAAGGAGTTTCCATTTCATCTAAAGTGCCTAGTTTATGGACATAGAATTGTTTATAGGATTACTTGATCCTTTCAATCTCTGTAGGGTCTCTAGCAATGTTCCCTCTTTCATTATCAAAAAAAAATGTAACTGACAAAATGTTTGTGCTTTTTTTGAGTATATAAATATCATTCTACTACCAGCACACTAAGTTTAAATGCTTCCAACCTTTCATTTAATATGTGTCTAAAACTAGTAGAATCAAGACCATTCAAAAGCATAGTCATTTTCTGTAACGTTAATGAACAAATAAAGGTCTGCTGATGGTGTTTATGATATATTATCAAAATCATTTACACACCTATATTCAGTGAAGACTACTAAAGTCATAATCCATTTTTAAACAGTGGGAACTTCTGAAGGCATTATCCAAATGCTTTTAAAGCATTTCTTTATATTGTTAATTCTAAATTGAAAATTAAAATTGAAAAACAAGGAAGTTATTTTTCTTGGCTAAAGTACCAACATAGAAGAAAGTGACAGAATGTTGATTGCTCAGTGTTCATGATATAGTCAACTTTCCTTTAATGACAGAGAAATAACCCTGGGTACAGATACATTTGGCCCTCTGTATCCGTGGAGAATTGGTTCTAGGACACCCATCGGATACTATTAATAAAATCCACTGATTTTAGTAAATCAGTGTATTTAATAAAGGGACTGATGCTCAGGTCCCTTATTTGGCCCTCCTGTATCTGAGGGTTCTGCATCTGTGGATTTGACCAACCATGGGTTGAAGGTACTATATTTATTTCAGTATTTATTGTAGCCAATACAATACCATGTTGTTTAAATCTCTGGCTTTTGTATTAGGATAATTCTGACTCATAAAATGATAGGGAAATATTTTCTCCTCTTATGTTTTCTGAGTAGGATTGGCAACATGTCTTTATTGAATATTTGGTCTGTATTTATTTCAGTATTTATTGTGTTATAGTTAGCACAATACTGTATTTTCATTCCACGGTTGGTTGAATCCTCAGATGTGGAACTCTTAGATATTGGAGGACTAACTGTATAGGCAAAAGATGTAGGATGTCCATAACCAGAATGAGCTATTTATAATTTTGGATGTCAAAATAATACATATACACATATACACACATACACTCTTTTATTTTTTTTCGGTAAAAGGATATTTCCTTTAAAATTAGTATATCATTTGAATTTTTATAAATTATTTTGTTGAAAATGCCCTAAGAGAAAACAAGTAAAGCTAAAAAAACCAAATGCTATTTTAAATTCTTTTGTAAAATGAATACTCACAGATCAGTGTTTTAAAAATGTAGGCTTTGTTTATCCTTTTTAAAGTTCAAAGGGAACTCTATACATTAATTTTAAGTGATAACAAGTTAACTGTACCTTAATTTAAAAATGAAAGCCATAGTCAAAAAGATATTTCAACTGCTAAATACTATAAAGAACAAGCAACTTTTTTTTTTTTCAATAGCTAGGTCTAAAGATGTATTGCATACAAAACTGGCTTATGAATAAACAATTACATTTATTGTGACAAATATATTAAATAGCACTTTTTTCTATATTTCTTCCAGGATTTAACATTAGCTAGGTAAACTTAGCAACAGCTCCAGTTTCAAATCTGTATGTTAACCTTTTATTTATATTCATTGTTCATTAGCTCCAGATGCCCTTTACTAACTTGTGCCTCTCTGCATCAAATTTAACTTGTTTTTATTCACTCCTTTCTCAAATTCCTTTTGAGTTCCTACTATGAACAAGGCATTGTGCTAGGGGCTTGGAGTATAGTTGTGATTAATACAGAGTTGGTCATACCAAACTAATAAGCCCTTCGTATTTATTCGTAAATTAAAACCCTAGGCAGTATTTGCTTAAAGTTTAAATATATTGTTTATTACGAGAATTTTTTGTGTTAGTTAAAATTCAGCATTAGCTGATAGGTGATGTATGTACGTGTTTATACCCACACATATTTATTCACACACACATACATACATGTATTGTCACGTTTAGACGATAATTAGCAGTAGAGCGTAGTGGTTAACAGCATAGATTCTGGAGTTAAATTACCTGAGTTTGAATTCTGGGTCAGCTACTTACAAGCTGTATAATCTTTAACAAGTTTATACTGTTACCTGCTTTATAGAGTTGAATTAAATGAGTTACTTGGTGTAAATTACATAGATTTAGTGCATATTAAATAGTTAGAACTGTTAGTATTAGCAGTTACTGTGTTCACTAACACCTACATTTTGTCAGAAAATAAGTGATTTTGTTTTTAATTTAAAAAATAGAATATAGTCTGTGAAATTTCTATTTGCTGCAAATTAGATATTTCCTATGCTACTGTCATAGTGATATTTATTTGGACTATTTTCTCCAGTTCTTACTTGACAAGCTCTTTCTGCCTCTGTCTCATAGGCTAGAACTATTATATATTATATGGCCACCACTACTCGCAAGGCAGTCTGGTGACTCCCATTGCTACCACAAACAAGATCAGAGTTTTGTTACTAAGGAATAAAGGAAAAAAGATTTTAAACAAGCAATTAGAAATGTCTATTATAATTATTTTCTGTAGAATCATTTTTCTTTCTCTAGATTTTATACCTTGTATCAGGAACTTCCCTCCTAAACCATAAAGTAAAGGGTTGATACAAAATAAGAGTATTGGAAATAATTTAATATTTTATATGTATATTATGTACCATATATCATCTTTATGTGCCCTTTAAATGACATATTGGTGCTATATTTATAACAAAGATTGATAGCTGCTTTGTTTGAGATATTAGGTAACCTTGCCTCCAATGACATTTTAACTTAGGTTCCTTTTTCTGAAGAGGGAGGATGGTTTAAGTACCTCCTATCCTTTGTACCTTGAAATATATGTAAGTGTATAAATTATTCTAGTACTTCCTAAAATTTATCCCATCGCTGTTGCCATAATGGGAAAGATGAAACTGTAAAAACAAGGTATTTATATGGTTGGACTGTGGTATGAGATTTATCTTACTTAATGATTTTATAAGCATGTATTCATGTATCAATAGTGTCCTCACACCCAAATAGTTCCTCAAAGAAGTTAATGGACAAACATTTATTGAGCACCTACTATGCTAGAGACTGTGGTGAGGTTTTAGAAAAAAATGATATGAATGAAACATAATCTCTTAACCTTATAAGGTTTACTGTCTGCTGAAGGAGATAGGAGTATAAATGAACCAGCAGTGTGATTGTTGCCATAATAGAAATATGTTCAAGATGGTATAGAAGCAAAAAGAAGGAAAGTGTTTAATCTGCTTTGATTTTTGAGAGGGGAGTGTCAGAAAAGGCTTCCTCTATCTTTTGAGAGACCGGATGTTCTATAACATAATGAGTGAATGAAAAAATAATAGTGGAGAACCTAGTGTAAATGAAATTTAAGTGGAGATTTATTTTATTTCCCTTTTTATCTTGAATTAAAGAATAGCTTAGTCTAACATAAATTAGACTAAAAACAGAAGAACTCTTTATGGATTCTAGTATAATTTGTAACAATTAAGTGGTTCTGAATGTGTTATAACACTGTGGTGCAAAAAAAATCTTTAAAATGAACATTTCGTAAGCATTTAAATCATACTTAAAGCACATATATTTCCATAGACCCTTTGCCATCATTTGATGTCATAGTGATGGGTTATGACCTTTTATTCTTTGTTTGTCATGCATGGATAATGTTGTATAAAAAACCCATAGACTTGGGAAAGATTTTAATAAAGTTTCTCTACCTGTAAGTAAAATAGGCATGAATGAATAATACTAATAGTGCAACGAAGCATTAGTAGATATGGTTGACTAAACGAAACAACATGGTTAGGAGATACTTTAATGATGACTTTGATAACTGCGTATGTTTCATTCATTATTCAGTGTTATGATAATTGAAAAATTACTCCAAGATATACATCTTCATTTGAAATATAGAATATATACCATACTAAATAAAACATGTTTATATTTGATTTTAAAAGACATATGACATTTTAAAAAATAAAATAACTAGGTGTTGACTTTTATATTTTAGGGCTACTAAATAAGTAAAATACAAAACCTCTGTCACTTGGGTAGCTTACCATTTATGGAGGTTGAGAAAATCTATATTATTAAACTGCTAGTGATCAAGGCAGTACATACCAAAGTGTTGAATTATACTAAATCAAAAAATGAGATGTACATAAGAAGCTAACCGACACAAAAGTAATACTTAGAAGAGGAGTAATAATGAGATGGAAAAAATAATAAAACTCACTGAAAACCTTTTACCTTGAAAAGAGAAGCTATAGCCCTGTTTATGTTAGATTGCTTAATCTGCTTCTGTAAGACTGCTTGTTAACCTCCTAGTCACAGGAATGCTCGAAGGCCACAGCTGTTGCCAGAAAGATAATTAGTAGCCGGTTGTCGTGACCCAGCTTATGTTCCTGCACCAGCTCCCTCCCTGCAACTCTCTTATCTGTATGCACCGCTCTGTACCCTTCCCCCTTGTTTTACATTATAAAAGACAAGTTCCCCTGACCGGGGGGTGCTCAGACTTTGGCAAAAGACCCCTCTGAGCCCACCGGCGTTAATAGTTAATAAACCTGACCTCTCTGCATCCTCATGTACCTCTTGGTGTTTCCTTGGACAGCGTGACTCTGGTTTTTGCCATTACAATAAGAAAGAGACATAATTATGAACTAAAGAAGTCATCAGGAAAAGCTTCTGGGTGGAGGCTGGACTTAGGCTTAGTGTTGAAATACAGTTGGCTCTCCATATCCATGGGTTCCGCATCTGTAGATTCAACCAATTGCAGATCAAAAATATTTGAAAAAAAATGTATGGTTGTGCCTGTACTGAACATGTACAGACCTTTTTTCTTGTCATTATTCCCTAAACAATGTAGTGTAACAGAACTATTTACAAAGCATTTACATTGTATTAAGTATTATACATAATCTAGAGATACTTTAAAGTACACCAGAGGATGTGTATAGGTTATATGCAAATACTATACCATTTTATATAAGGGATTTGAGCATCCACAGATTTTGGTATCTGTAGGAGTGGGGGGCACGGATTTCCTGGAACCAATCTCCCATAGATTTCAAGGTACGACTGTAATAGAACATTACTTTGGTGGGCTTTTAGTTTTGAGTTCTACTTTTTTCAAGCCCTTCTATCTTTGTAAAGACAAATCTATGCTTTGAGAAATGAAACAAAGCATTCTTTTGTTTAATGTTATCTTTGTGGCTTATCAATATTTGTTAACCTGGGTACCACTGAAATCTAAAAATTATGAATTCTCTGCTCATAGTAATACACAGACACACACACAAAATTTCCATGTAATTTCAGGCAATTCTCAGACCATTGGCTAAGAATTCACCAGGAATTAATTTTATAGTTGTTTTCTTAAATTATTCTTAATCTATGATGGAGGCTTTGAACACATTAAGTTGCATTTGAAGAGGAATAATAATATGTTATTATTAATATATTCTATGAACTACTACTGTGAAATCTCATTTATCCAGAGTGTGTTTTGGTAGCAACCATACTTTTCTGGCATAATAATTATTTCCTGGAATCATAATAATAATTTATTGTGTATAAAGTGGTGCTATGTACCTGGTCTGTCTTTACATAAAGAGTAATACTGTTTAAAAGCCTGCAGGTAAGCAGGCATTATCCCCTTTTTGTTCTTTTTAAAAAAATTTTTTTTATTATGTAAATACACATAACACAAAATTGACCATTTTGACTATTTTAATGTGTACAATTCACTGGCATGTAAGTACATTCACAATATAGCACAATCATCACCACTATCTAGTTCGGAAGGTTTTCATCTAGGGTTCAGCTCGGAAGGAAACCCTATACCCATTTAGCAGTCACTTGTAATTTTTCCCTCCCCCATCCCCTGGCAAACTACAGATCTTTCTTTCTTTCTCTATGGATTTGCTTATTCTGGGCATTTCATATATAAATGGAACCGTACAATATATGGGCTTTTGTGTCTGGCTTATTTCATATAGCATGATGTTTTCAGCGTTTATCCATGTTGTGGCATTTATCGGTACTTCATTCCTTTCTATAGTTGAATAATAATCCGTTTTTTGGATATACAACATTTTGTTTATCCATCCAAATTGTCCAAATTGATGGACTTTGGGGCTGTTTCTACTTTTATCTATAAATAGTTCTGCTATGAATATTTGTGTGCAAGTTTTTGTTTGAACACCTGTTTTCAGTTCTTTGGGGTATATACGAGTGGAATTGCTGGGTCATGTTGTAATTCTGTGTTTAACTTCTTGAGGAACTGTCAAACTGTTTCCCCAGTGGCTGTACCATTTTACATTCCTACCAGCAATTGTACAAGGGTTCTGATTTCTCACATTCTCTCTAACACTTGTTATTTTCTGTTTTGGTGGTGGTTTTTATTCTAGCCATCATAGCGTGAAGTAGTATTTCATTGTGGTTTTTGATTTGTATTTCCCTAATGACTAATGTCCTTGGGCATCTTTGATGCACAAAAGTTTTTAATTTTGATTAAGTCCAGTTTATTTAATTTTTCTTTTGTTACCTGTGCTTTTGGTGTCATACCCAGTAAATCCTCACCAAATCTGTTATTGTAAAGATTTTCTCTTATGTTTTCCTTTAATAGTTTTATAGTTTTGACTCTTAGGTATTTAATCCATTTTGAGGTGATTTTTGTATGTGGTATTCTTTTTTTTTTAATAGTTAAAGAAAGTGAAGTTCAATGAAGTCATGGATTACATATAAATAAGTGTAGTGATCTTTCTCTTAGACTAGGGATTGATAAACTATGGCCCACAGGCCTAATCTGATTCACCACCTGTTTTTGTACAGCTATGAACTAAGAATGATGTTAAATTTTTAATAAAAAAATTAACAGCTGAGCATGGTGGCTCACACCTGTAATCCCAGCACTTTGGGAGGCCGAGGTGGGAGGATTGCTTGAGTCCAGGATTTGGAGAGACCGGCCTTGGCAACATAGTGAAACCCCACAATAAAAAAAAAAAAAATTAGCTGGATGTGGTGGCCTGTGCCTGTAGTCTCAGCTACTTGGGAAGTTGAGGCAGGAGGATCACCTGAGCCCAGGATTTGGAGGCTGCAGTGAGCTACGATCACACCACTGTACTCCAGCCTGCCTGGGCGACAGAGTGAGACCCTGTCTCTAAAAAAATATAAATTTGTAAAAAGTTTTAAAAATTAAAATATTGACAAAAGGATAATATTTTGTGACGTGAAAATTATATTGTTCAAATTTCATTGTTTACAAATCAAGTTTTAGTGGAACACAGGCACGCTCATTTGTTTATGTATTGTCTGTGACTGCAGAGTACATAGGGTGTTTTGCATCAGTGACTGAGAACTTACTCCTTGAATAAGAATACTTTAAAGGTAGAATGAGCCAAGATTTGTATCTGATCAAACTGGTTTGCAGAGAAGACTTTTTTTTTCTTCAGGGTATTCTTTTAGTCCTAGTTTTGTTCTTTTTAAAGGACAGCCATATAGTTACTCTTTAATCCTTTCTTTTGTTTATTGACAAACAGTATGTTTATTATTGCTTGCTCTCGGTTCTGTGGTGGTGATGGGACAAATGTTTTGCAAGCACGTGGGGTTCTAGAGTTGAAAATAAAATGTGTTGTTTCTTAGTAAAGCACTGTAAATAAAGCACCTTGACCCTGTCAGAGATACTGACTCAGCCTTGAGGATTTGACCATAACAGTGAAAAATCTCTTTCATTATTTTACAGGCATCTACTTTTTTCTTCCTCGTTATGTTGCGTTTTAATGAGAGGCATGTTTTATTTCAAGAAATCTTATCCTTATCAAGTCAATTTTTCTATATTTTAAAAATAATATATTTTTAAAAATAAGCTGAAAGCAGCTAGTGGCTTTTCTCTCAACTGTTATTTTTGGTGACCTTGAATTTACTACTTTTAGACACTTTGACTGAATGGAGGACTGGATGCAGTTAGAGCCTGGGGTACCAGTGGTCACGTGATGTTTGCTTACTCAAATGAAGCACAGACATTTCGTCAGCTTTAGTTTTTTGATAATTTGTTACAGTAAAACGGATCTGAATTTGTTACTTGCCTTCTAAAAAAGTTAGTAAAACACTAAAAGAATTTATATTTAAATATGAGAGTTTTGTAACCTTCTTAGAGGTAAATATATATGTATTTATACATTGGAGAGAGATATACACACACATAATGTATATAATGTATGCATAAAATATACATGTTCATTTAGAAGGTTGATGGAGTAAATAAATTAAATATTAAATATCTTTCTAATGTTTTAATTTTATCTTTGAGTTGCGAGAATACTGCCAGAAAAATTTGAATGCTTTTAGCAACCTCATGACTTATTCTGGATCTAGCTTAGAAGGCCTAGTTAAGTTTAATTTGTAATTTACTGGAGTAGGCTTTGTAAAATAAAACTTTATTATTATGAATTCAACTGTCTATGTTAATTTTTTCCATAGCAATTTTTGTGAGGTAGAGACAGATTTTAATTATATAACCTGTTCCATAAATATAGAATTGACACTTGTAGTCCCATTTGTGTTGCTTCAAAGGAATACCTGAGGCTGGGTAATTTATAAAGAAAAGAGGTTTATTTGGCTTGCAGTTCTGCAGTCTGTACAAGAAGCATGGTGCTAGTGTCTGATTCTGGCGAGGGCTTCAGGCTGCTTCCACTCGTGGCAGAAGGTAAAGGGGAGCCAGTGTGCAGAGATCACATGGTAAAAGAGGAAGAGAGAGAGAGACAGACAGACATAGAGGATGGGAGGGAGGGAGAGGGAGAGAGGGAGGGAGGATGAAGAAGATGAGGTGCCAGGCTCTTTTCAACAACCAGTTCTTGGGGGGAAGTAAGAGTGAGAACTCATTCCCAAGAGAATGGCACCAAGCCCTTTGTGAGGGATCTGCCCCCAGGACCCACATATCTCCCACTAGGCCCCACTTCCAACATTGGGGATCAAATTTCAACATGAGACTTGGGGACACACAAACCGTAGCACCACTGGAACAACTACTACTACCATAAACAGCTACTCTAAAGAAAAGGTGCATGATGTTATGAATACCAGTTTGCCCTAGTTTAGGAAGTCAGTGCAGTCTTCCCAGAGAAAGTATTTCTTGAAGGGTGTTCTTGAAGGATGAGTAGAAGTTAACCAGTCTAAGAGAGGAGAGAACCTGTCAAAGCAGAAGCCCTGTGGCAAGTTGGAATTTGACAAGTATAAGGATGATTAGATTCAAGAACTCTGAGAGGTGTGTTGGGAATGTAAATTGGTCAACTATTATGGAAAACAGTATGGAGTTTCCTCAAAAAAATTAAAAATACAATGACCGTACATGATCCAGGAATCCCACTTCTAAGTATATATCCAAAGGAAATAAAATCATTATCCCAGAGAGATACCTGCACTCCCATGTTAATTTCAACATTATTCACAATAGCCAAAATATGGAAGCAACCTAAGTTCTGCCCACAGAGAACAGATAAAGAAAATGTGGTGTGTGATGTGTATGTGTATAATGTACACAACATGGAATATTATTTAGCCTTAAAAAAGGATAACTTGCTATTTGCAACAACATGGGTGGACCTGGAGGACATTGTGCTGAGTGAAGTAAGCCAGGCATAAAAGGACAAACACCACATGATCTCACTTTTATGTGGAATCCATGGAAGTTGAACTCATATTACCAGGGGTTGGTGATGGGGGGAGAAATGGGAAGATGTTGGTCAAAGGGTCTAAATGTTCAGTTATAAGATGAATAAGTTCTGGAGACCTAATATACATCATGATGATTAAAGTTAATGTCTTGAATTTGGTAAGATAGTAGATCTTAAGTGTTCTCACCAAGAAAAAAAAAATTGGTAACTATGTGAGATGATAGGTATTAATTAGTTTGATTGTGGTAATCATTTCACATTATATACATATATCAAAACATTACGTTGCATACTTTAAATATATATAATTTTTCTTTTTCAGTTATGCCTCAATAAAGCTAGGGGTAGAGAAATCTGAGAGGTGTGGTACCAAATGAAGCTAGGAGGGTAGGATGGGGTCAGATTACCATAGTCCTTTGCGTCATGTTTTAAGGAAATTGGTCTTCATCCTAAGAGCAATGAAATCATATGAAATGTTTTAAGCAAATTCAAGGGTATATTTTGAAAATCTCACTCTGGTTGCTCTGGGAAACCAGAGGGAAGGGAAGTAAGAAGGCAGGATGAATAATGACTGATCAAATAGAGGTGATGGATGGTAGCGTGCATTTGGGTGATGCTGGTGATGATGATGGCTATTGATTGGGAGACAAGTGACAGATGCCAGAAATATTTAAGAGGTTAAATTTACAGGACTTTGAATTGGATATAGGGAGTGAGAGAGAAAAGGATATCAAGAATAACTTCCAGGTCTGGCTTTTACAGTGTTCATGGAGGTTATTGCCATTTATTGAACTCTAGGACATTTGTTTTTCTTTGTTATATTTGTTTGGGATAGATGGGGGAGGCATTCGTTCATTCCCTTTGCACCTGTTGGAGTTTAGTGAGCTGTTGGATATGCATGTCTGGAGCTCAGAGGAAAGATAAGAGCTGGAGAAATATATTTGTGAAGCTCACTCTTGATTACCTATTTTTAATTAATTAATTTATTTGTTTGTTCATTCATTCATTCATTCAAATTCCTGCCCCAGTTAGGATTGACTACCTATTTTAAAGTGAAGCACTGCTGTCCCCTGCGCCCTACACTCTTGGTCCTTACTGTGCTTTTCTTTCCTCCACAGCACTGACGTACTCTGTGGTTAACTTGTTGCCTATTTTTTTGTGTATTGTTTATATTCCCCCTGCCAAGAGGGGGAAGGGCAAGGGTTTTGTCTATTCACTGTGTGTTCTATGTGGAGAGCAGTGCTTGGCATTTAGTAGGCCTTTGATATGTCAACGGAAAAGAAGCACAACTCTGTAAAATAATTTTAAAGAGGTTTATTCTGAGCCAAATTTGAGGACCATGACCCGGAGCCACACCCAAGAAGCCTTGAGCGAGTGGACTCGCTGTGGTTGGGTTACAGTTTGGTTTTATACATTTCAGGGAGACGGGGGTTGCAGGTAAAGTCATAAATCAATACATGGAAGGCATACATTGGCTTGGCCTGAAAAGGCGGGCCATCTCGAAGGGGGAGGGGGGGCTTACAGGTTATAGGTGGGTTTAAAGACTCCTCTACTTGTAATTGGTTAAAAAATGAAGCTTTGTCCAAAGGCTTGGAATGTTTTAGATAAGGAAGAGACAAGTCACCAGACTTTGTTGTGTAAATTGAGGACCTGCAGGTTTGTCTTGTGCAGCCTTAGGTCTGTTGATGAGTTACAAAGGATATCTTGAAGAAGGGAGGGGGTATGGTGGGGCATGTCTGACCTCCTCCTCGGCAGACAATTTAGTTTTAGTATATCCTCTTGGCCAGGAGGGGGTCCATTCAGTCAGCCGGTGTTGGGGGGGAATCCTTTTATTTAATTTTAGTTCACAGATAAATATTTGTTCAAATGAATATTTTTGTTGTTCAAATGAGTATTTGTTGAATGAGTGAGGGAATGAGTCAGGGAGTGCATGGGTCAGCTTAAGATAGGAAGAGGAACATCGCACTGTTTTTAAGAGATAGGAAGAAAGAATAGGGTGGTTGCAGTTGTAGGTATGTTTTAACATCTCATATTGGAAAGATGTAGGAGTTACTGCCCACGGTTATTTTTTTTGTAAAGTTGGAGACAAGGTCTTCATCTCACAGCAAGAGAGGAGTGTCAGAGAATTGAGGAGAATGGAGAAGATTTGCAGTAGTCATGGTCGAGTGTGAAAGAATGAATTAACTAGAGAAATGTAGGATTGTTACCTTGTGTGGAGTACTCATTTGAGATCAGTAATGATAAGTTAATAAGAGAACCAGCTTGCCCTTTTGAGAACTTTCTTGGGAAGGTGCTTGGCTGCTCAGGTGCAGTCATGTATGGAGAAAGTGAATAATAATAGGATGTCTGAATTACTAATTTTGGTGAAGAGCAGTTTTGAATGATAATCAGAGTCCAAGATTTTACCTTGACAATGAATGGCTAAAGTGATGTGAAAGAGAAAATATTACTGGAGATGATCCGAGGGCATGCTGTTGGGAAAGTAGTTCTCTGAATCTGAAAGTTATCTAGGATGGTGACAAGACTTGGGGGGAGGAGGGCTGTAAGCTGGGTGCCAAAGACTTGGGCACATGAGGAGACAGTGACTGGGAGATTAGGAAATGGCAGCACTGGGAAGGAAAGAGATGGTAATATAACTAAGAGGGACTGAGCATCATAGAAACGGGTTGTTCTGTTTATTTGTTTTTTAAAATGATGGTAGAAGAGTAATTTCTGGAAGTCACATAAGGACCAGAGAAACCAATTTTCTCTTCCTATCCCTGAGGTAACTACCATGTGAAAACAACAACAACAACAACAACAATTAGAAAACACACACAAAAAGCAATCACCACTTGAATAGGCTGCAAGGAAGTATTGTTCTCAGGAAAGAGCCAACATTGTTTTAAAGTAAGCAGATAGACTTCAAAGAAAAGTTGGAAGATACAGTTTCCTGATTATTGCTGAAGATAATGTCAAGGTACCTTGGAATGGTTTGGAAGGTCGAGCGGCATTGGTAGAGTGAGTTGGCAAGAGGGTATAGGGCATTCTGGGCATGGACCTTTA
The DNA here is from genome assembly GCA_023783475.1 of Daubentonia madagascariensis. Classification (NCBI taxonomy): domain Eukaryota; kingdom Metazoa; phylum Chordata; class Mammalia; order Primates; family Daubentoniidae; genus Daubentonia; species Daubentonia madagascariensis. The sequence goes on along the minus strand of JAKFHU010000353.1, from coordinate 2,045,943 downwards.
ATAACAGGATGAAAGGCATCATGTTTTTGGTTTCAGCTGCCTTTTTTTTTTCTTTTTGCTGTTTTTATTTCACATAATATAAAATTAACCATTTTAAAGTGTACAATTCAGTGGCATTTAGTGTGTTCACAATGTTACATAGCCATCACCTCTATCTAATTCCAAAATGTTTCCATCACCCCCAAGGATACTTCGTACCCATTAAGCAGTCACTTTTCTTCATTCCTCCCTCCCAAATCAGCAGTCCTTGTGAGAATGGGGAGTATTGGGCCTAATGGCAGGGAAACATACTTCTCTTGGTTAGGGTGATGGTGGATGTAGAAGACATTCTTTGGAGTGAGTGATAGAGGCTCCAGAAACTGGATGTGCTTTTGCTTCAAATTCTTATGTCTAGAACCAGACTCTTTATTACTAAAAATAGCTCCTCCCCATCTGGATTTACGTATTTCCCTCAGCTGTGCCATCATTCTCCTAGTAACTGAGGTCTAAGCCCTGGTAGCCTTTTTACCTCCTTCCACAGTTATCACCCTAGTCTTATAAATTTCTTCCTTCCTTTCTGTTCTCACTGCTGTTACTTTAACCTGGGTCCTTATTAGCTTGTGCCTGAACTTTGATAACTAGTTGGCCTGCCTCCAGTTTCCTTATCCTCTAATGACGGAGTAGTCTTAGATACATAGATGCTGCTGCTAGATACTCATAACCTGACACTCAAGGCCGTCCGCAGTCCACCCTTTTTCATGCTGTTATTTTGGTGATCAAATGATGTAAGTGCAGTATTGTACAACTATCAGTATCATTATCAGGTTTCATCCTTTTCCCTACCCCCACACTGTTAACCTTTATAGTCTCAGATTTAAGTCTAACCGGTCTAGTCAGTATCCTTGAGCATACTTTTTTTTTTCCCCCTCAGCATCTTTGTTACAGCAATTCCACTTCCCTGGGATGTTCTTCTCCCTTTCTTTCTCCTTATCTAATTCCTGTATAATTTTTGAAGTCTTCATTTATTTGAGTCTCGGTGATCATTCGCTTCTTTGAATCAGTTGTAACATACATTGTTTGTACCACTTGTAACATACATTGTTTGTACCATTTGTTATTAGCCTACTCTTCCTTTAATTATTGTTTTTTTAAAACTATATTTTTATCTTGACATTTACGTTGTAAAACTTTTGGGAGTAGGGAACATGTCACCTACCACCTCGCTGGGTATTCTGAATATAAATGATTGATAAATGATGTATGATTATGATATGATATGGTACTGAGAGAGTTACCAGAAATCCTTTTGGAAACAACTTGGCTGCTCTTTCTCCCCAACCCCCTTTTCATTTGTTTTTTTTTGTTACCATGTTGATTTTTAGCATGAAATTTTAACTAAAAGTAATTTTTGTTTTTACGTTGAACTTGATATTAATTTTTACGTCTTATTTTCGGTGAGGAGATTCAAAGCTAGCTAGGTTATTTTTTAATACTTAATATATTCCACATGATTAAAAAATAACAAATGTAGAAAGTTATATTGTGACGGTGGAAATATTTGCCCACCAACTACCAAGTTCCTTCCTACACCCCTTCTTATGTAACACTGTTTTTAGGTGGTTGTACATCCCTCCAGAATTTCTCTATGCAAATGCAAATACATATTCTTATTTTCACTATTTTTTAGACAAAAGTAACATATTATGATTTTTTTGTATCTTATTTGATGACTATATAATGGAAAATGATGTCATATCAGTACATAGAGAACCTCCTCTTTTTTTTCTTACATTTGCAAAGTATTGCATTGGGTGGATGTACTACAGTTTATTTAAGTAATCCCATGTTACTTATTAGATTAAGATTTGGCTAGGATGAAGATAGTACCACATTCTTCTATAATTGTGCTTTTAATTATGTAAAAGAGCCATAACCAAGGTGATCCCAATAGAGGAAATAACAATGACCATCAAATTTGTGTTTTTTATTTACCTGGTGTAGCAGATTTAAATGAAATTTAAGAAAGATTATGTTTTTAATGCCTGCCAAGTATTATAGAAATGTTTATTCTCAGAAATTATAGCAACTTTTTAGAAATAAAAATCTTTGAATCTGATAGATGCCTCTAAAACATGAATTTCTCTTTTCTCAAGTGAAAAGTAACATAAAAGTTTCATAGGTCATATTAAGTGGATACTGTTCATGAATTGCTTCAGGAGGCTGGTTTGAGTTCAGTCATTCGAAACGCCAGTACACAAAATATAGTGAATCCTCAGCTGGATTCTAGGTAATTAAAAACTCGCAGTAAGCAGTATTGTTGTGAATGACAGGGTCATAGTGGGCAAGATGTGGAGAAGACCACAGGTTTTTAAGTGTGTGTTAGACATTCTGACTGAGAAGGTCTAAAATGTAAGGGAGCTCTCTGTGATTGGTGTTTAAGCCAAGTTTCTTCTGCAAACTGCAAAAGAGAGGGAAACCAGAGGCAGGAGAGGAAGGAAGAATGAAAGCTATTAATAGTAGGCAACAGAGAGGGAGAACTAAAATGGTGAGCATTGAGGTGGCAAAAAGAAACTCTGTGAGTGAGCCTAAAGCAGCAAGAGAAATTCAGACAACACTTTGACCTATAGCTAATCTGGTTTTTATCTTTTATTTATTACACATTTGTACTTGTTTAATAATCCCAATGCACTTGGGATTCATAGTGCCAACCAGAATTGAAATAGAGGGGCTTGAAATGGAGTAACTGTCAGTCAAGAACCAAACCGAGAAGTCACAGTGGCCCTTTGGCTCTTCTACGTACTGACATTTATTAATCAGCTTATAGTAACAATAGGCCCACCTTTATTTGACCTTGATTTGTAGATGCCATGACAAGTTACTGCTTTAAAATACTGAAATGCTTGAATGACTATTTTACCAAGTGTGATTGTTGTAGCTTAGCTCAAATGCTCTAGGGAACAAAAAGCTAAATACAGTTTATATCTCCTTTTCATTTAACATATCTTGAACATTTTTCTTGTCATTAGTTTGATTTCTAGAATTTTTTCTTAAGAGTGTACATTAATGAATCCTGTAACTATATTATAGTATATTTAACAATCTATTGTTGGACATGTGGGCTGTTTTCAGTATTTTACTATTCAAAGCATTCATGTAGCTTAATATTTGCAGAATCTATATAGATACAGATATGTGCCAAATTTGAAAGTCTTTCATATTAGTATAAATATATAATCTTATTTTAATTTTTGCTCCACTGGTGTCTTTATACATACATAAGTAAACTTGCTTTGGTGTATTCTTCCAGTATGGATTTTAGTAAAAATAATTGATAATCTTATGTCAGAAGGATATTTTAAAATGATGGATAATTATATAAGCCAACGTGTAATGTCATTGAAGACTGAGTACTCAGGAAAGACTTTTTGGAATATCAGTGTTTGGGTTAGACCTATGTAGTAAATACTCTTAGTTGCCTAATCAGTGGTTCCCTCTTTTTCCCTCCTGGCAGAGTCCTGATTTTGTTAGTGTGTAGGTTATGTTACCTACACATGATGCTGTCTGTGACCCAGGCACACTAAGCCATTGTTTCTCTGGGTATGGCTGAGCGGGAAAAGGGAAAGAATTGGGTTCTTTGATAAGATCATTGGTCTTCCCAGTTAAATTATTCTGAAGCTGCCTTATCATCCAGACTTATTGATATATGAAATAATAAATGTCCTTATGGTTTAATGCATTTTTAGTGGTGTTTTCTATTACTTGCTCCTGAAAACACATAAGTAGAACTTTGAGAAGTGGAATTGGTTTTGAAAAGGTGAAAAATCCTGCATGTAATATTTCCAGTGGGAGAAATAATATAAGCAAAGGTGAGAATGTGTTCAAGGACTAGTAGGACTGATGGACATATGAAGTTTCTCCTGCCTTCCACTAAAAAAGGGAAAGTTAACATTGTGAGACTCTATTTTCAACATAAGTGATTATCTCAGTGCTAAAATAGTTCTTTAGGGGCATCTGACTATCTTGCCTCATTTTCTCCAGGCAAGCTTGAAACTTGGCTTTCAGGTTTAGATTGTGTTTTAAGTTCTTCTGGGAAGAAAGTTATAGTTTAAACTTTGTCCATAGAAACTAATTAGGAAACCCTAGTTTAGTTTCATGTGCTCACACATAATCCTGGTCTGTAGCATAAATTGTGGGGTTGTGCTAGCACAGACCGCATTTAGTGACAATTTACTAAATAATCTGATACTTGTACCTTTCAAAATACTTAGTTCTCCATTAATGGGGAGCTTGATCTTTCTCATCCCCTTTCCCAGTGTGGTTCAGGTGAGAGTCCAAAACCAATACCGTATCTTTACAAAATTTATTAACTAAGAAAACAAGTATTCACACACCTCTTATGTGCCAGGCACTGTGTAAAGTCCTGGGATATAATGGTGAACCAGCCTGAAACAATCCCAACTTTGATAGAGCTGGGAGGACAGATATACAAATAAACAAGTAAATAATTTTTAGATAGTAGTAAGTGCTAGAAGAACATAAGTCAGGGTTATGATAGTATTTTAATTTGGGTGGTCAAAAAAGGTCTCTTTGAGGTGATATTTAAATTAGTACCCAAGTAATAAGAAGGAATATTTTAGGCAGAATGAACAGTTAAAGTCTCTAAAACAGGAGTGAGCTTGGGGCATTCAGTGATCAAAAGAAAGGCCTGGCAGGGGTTGGGGAACCTGCAGCCTTAAGGCCACATGTGGCCTTCTAGGTCTTTAAGTGCGGCCTTTTGACTGAATCCAAATTTTATAGAACCAATCCTTTTATTAAAAAGGGTGTAGCAGAGAAAAATGAAGCTTTTCTTGCCTCCTTTGGTGCTTAAAAAAGAACAATCTTGAAATCAGAAGGCTGCAGGTTCCCCACCCTGCTCAGGCCTGGTGAGTGAAAGGCAGAGGCCAAACTTGTAAGGCAGGTAGATCATGGTAAGGAGTTTAAATTGTATTCTGTATGCAGCAGGAAGCCACTGGAGGATTTTAAGTAGGGGTGTTAACATGATTTGAGTTAATTGTTTTGAAAGATTATTCTGACTACCATTGAGAATGGGTTGTAACCTCTGTTTTCTAAAGAGGGGTGTGATTAGCAGACATTGAAAGACAAAGTAAAGCTAGTGTATAAATTATAGGATGCCATTATTTAAGTTTTTCTACCTCATAGCCCTCCTTTTTTTTCTACTTTTGTGGTTTAAAAAAAATAGATTTAGCAGAATTTCACTTGACTTTAATCCTCCATATGTTTTCCCTTATTATCAACTCCTTCAAGAGTAAATCCTTTTCATCTGTTTTTCTATCTGTACTCAGTAGTTTGTTAATTGCAGGCTAACTAGCCACTTCAAAACTTAGTGACTTAAACCACAAAGATTTATTATTTCTTATGATTCTGAGGGTTGGCTGGGCATCTGCTCTGTTGGTTTTGCCTAGGCTTACTCATGGGCTCCAGTTAGATGGACGTTTGGCTAGGCCAGAAGGTCCAAGATGGCTTTAACTATTAATACATATCTAACTGTCGGTTAGGGTGCCTCGGTTATCCTCTGCATGGCCTTACAATTTCCAGTAAACTAGACTGTCTTCTTTACATGATGATCTCAGGGTAGCTTTTCCAAGAAAGTGAAAAGCAGAAGCTAGCAGAGACACAAGGTTTAGATTCGGAAGTCATATAATCTTACTCTGTCACGTTCTGTTGGTAAAAGCAAGTCCATGTCTAGCTAGATTCCAGCCCTTTCTTTCTATGGGAAGAGGGGCAAGTTACATTGTAAAGGAGCAATTATGACTATCTGTGAAAATAATCTACCACAGTCTAACCTCTGGCCACTACAGTTCATATTCCTCTCATATGCAAACACTCATCCTCTCCCCAAATTCCTGAAAGTCTTATCTGATTGCAGCCTTTCTCCCCAAGTCCAAGATCTCTTGATATGCGTCGGGTCCATATATGAATAAGGCTCTTCAAGTTCACTTCCTGTGGTGTGGCAACTCTTGAGTCAGAGGCCTGTGAGCTAAAAAGATCGCCAAATCATTGATCTAAGTTTATAACTTAAGAAGCTAGGTAAAGATGAGCAAGTTTAACCCACAGCAAACAGAGGGAAAGAAATAATCAAGAACAGTAACCAATGAAATGGAAACCAGCACCAAAGCTGGTGCTTTGAAAATTTTAATAAAATTTGCACACCTCTAGGCAGACCAATCAAGAAAAAAGAGAAGGCACAAATTACCAATATCTGGAATAAAGAAGGGATATCACTACAGATCCTACAAACATTAGAAGAATAATAACCCTGCTCTCTGCCTTACTGTCCTGCCTTGGACTACCCATTTCTGGGTCAGTATTTCCAGCTACCTACTAATTCTGTGAAGTCTTAGTGTCCATCCAATAAATCACCTTTTGTTTAAAAAAAAAAAAAAAGAGAATATTATGAACAACTTTATGCCAGTAAATTTGACAACTTAGATAAATAGTCAAATTCCTTGATGGACACTAACTATCAAAGCTCACTCAAGAAGAAATATATAATCTGAAAACCTCTATTGATGTCTATAATGGACTTTAATAAGTCTATTGAAGAAATTGGATTTGTAGTTAAAAACCTTCCTACAAAGAAAACTCCCAAGTCAGATGGTTTCATGGTGAATTCTCCCAAACGTTTAAGGAAGAAATAATGCCAATTCCACATAAGCTCTTTCAGAAAATAGACGAGAAACTCATGAGGCCAGCGTTACTCTAACACCAAGACAAAGACATTACAGGAAAAGAAATCTGTAGGCCAGTGTCCCTTAGGAACATATGCAGAAATTCTTAATAAAATACTAGGAAATGACAAATTAACAAATTGAATCTAGGAATACAATAAAGGTTAATATATCATGACTAAAAGGTTTGTACATCAAAAAATGTAAGAATGGTTTAACCTTCTAAAATCAATCAATGTGATTCACCATATTAACAGACTCAAGTAGAAAAACTGTGATCATTTCAATATATGCAGAAAGACACCATTCATGATTTAAAAGCAAAAAACCAAAACTCAGACAACTAGGCATAGAAAAGAACTTTCTTAAACTGATAGAGGATATCTACTAAACACCTAAAACTAACATATGTAATAGTGAAAGACTGAATGCTTTTCTCCTGTGATTGGGAACAAGACAAGAATTTCTACAGGTACTATTTCTATTCAGTATATACTGGAGCTCCTAGCCAGTACAGTAAGGCAGGAAAATAAATAAAAAGCATCTAGACTGGGAAAAAAGAAACAAAACCATCTTTATTCACAGACAACCTGATAGTGTTTGTAGAAAATTCTAAGAAAACGCTAACAAAAGCCCTTAGAACTATTAAGGCAGTTTAACAAAGTCACAGGATACATGAAATCAATATACAGAAGTCATTTTTAGTTCTTTATACTCTTATCTCATACTAGCAATGTACAACTGGAAAGGGGAAATACAATAACATTGCCATTTATAATAGCATCAAAAATGAAATACTTAAGAATGAAAAATAAATGTACACAAGACCTGGTGCTGAAAACCATAAAACACTGCTGACATAAAATGAAGAAGACCTAAATAAATGGAGATATATGCTATGTTCATGGATCAGAAGACTCAATAATTTAAATTTCACTTTTCCCCGAATTGATATATAGATTCAACACAATCTCAATCAAAACCCTGGAGACATTTTATTGAACTTAATAAGCTGAGTCTATCATTTATATGGAAATTCAGAAGAGCCACAAAAACCCAATTCACAAAAAACCAAAATTGGAGGAATTACACAATCCAATTTTAAGACTTACCATAAAGGTGTAGTAATCAAGGCAGTGTAGTGTTAGCATAAGGATAGATCAATTGAACAGAATAGAATCTAGAATGACCTTTATGTTTATGGCCTGTTGATTGTTGATAAAAGTGCCAAGGTAATTCATAGAGCAAATGGTGGTAGAAGAATTGGGTATCCATAAGGGGGGACCCTGACCCCTATCTCATACCATATACAGAAATTAACTTGAATGGATTATAACCTCAAACCTAAGAGCTGAAAGGATAAAGCTTCCAAAAGAAGTAAAGAAAAAAATGTAATTTTGCTAAGGCCAAATTTCTTAAAGAGGAACCAAAAAACATGAACAGTAAGAATATTGATAAATTCCATTTCATCAAATTAAAAACTTCTCTTCTAAAGACATGATTAAAGAACAATAAGATCACATTACAAACAGACATGTATCTTGAGATGGGTGTAATTTGTAGCCTTATTTTGTAAACCATCACTCCAGGATAGTGTAGGAAAGAATGCGGAGTTTAGAGTTGGGAACCTTTCATATGTAATCCTAACTATGACACTTGTCAAAAATACTGTTTAGTAAATTACTTAGTGTTTTCATTGTATTCTCTGAGCCTGGGTTTTCTTTTTTTATAAAATGGTTATACTAATGCCTACCTTATTCCTGTAAAAGTGAGGGTCAAACAAAAAAATTGATATAAAAATATGTAAAGTCCTATTGCTATTCTTATTTAATGTATTGTCATCATTGTTATTATAATATAAATAGTTGATCCTTAATAGTGCCTTCCCTTGAAAAATGCTAAGTATGAAAAGATCTTTCTTTTTCACAATACCAACTATAATTATCTCTTAAGGAGAGTCTAAACTTTTTTAAATGTTTCAATAGATGTACAAACTCTAGTTTATTTTAACCTTCTGATTTTTGAGTATGGGAATCAAAAGTGGGTATAGTCACATTGTTTTCCATTTCTCTTAAAGGAAGAACTGCTCACACTACTGTTAATGTATACACTATAGATTTATGCCAAGCCAGTCCCTTTTGCTAGCATTACTTTTATGAGCAATTGAAAATTAAAATGTAGAGATAATAATCATATCATTTATCATTATATTAATTAGCATCATAACAAATACATACTATGTATTATACATTTAAATTATAATAAAAAAACTGGTCATTAGAGTACTTTTTGACTGGAAACTTCCTCCATGTACTTTTTTAGTTGTAGGAAGATTCAGCTGTACTCTAAAACATGTAATTATCCACTGTGAGCAATGAAAGATATTTAAGTGGTTCCCAAGAATGTGTTAGGCACTTTGGGCTAAAAAGAGAATAATTTCATGTCAAATGAGACAAACACTATGGCTTCACAAATCCACTTGTCTTTGGCACAGAGAAAATGAGTATTTTTCATATCAGAGAGTTAGACTTGTAGAGATTCATCCATTGTAAATTTAAACTTTCTGTATTACAGAGGTTAAGAATCTTTTTTCTATCAAGGACCACTGACCTGGACGGTTAAAAAACAACAGCAACCACAGCCACTTTCAAAAAGCCAAACAGAGGATTTTTCAAGAAAAATAGAAAACATTACATTCATTCTTTTAATATAAAAACAGGTCATATAAAATTTTATTCAATTAATATAATATTATTATTCATTTTAGGTAGAATAGGATATGATACAGTAGTATTGAAGAGAATGAAAGGAAAACAGGTTGTTATCTTCCTTCCGTATTTTTTTTCCCCCAGTTATTGGTGCACCACCTTTCCAGTCAACCAGACAAGAGGAAACATGTAAGATTGGTAGTGAGGGTGGTATAGCTGAGATGGAAAAAGAGATTTAAAAAAATATATTTTTTAGAGACAGGGTCTTGCTCTGTTGCCCAGAGTGATGTTCAGTGGTGTGATCATAGCTCACAGCAGCCTCAAATTCCTGGGCTCAGGTGATCCTTCTGCCTCAGCCTCCTGAGTAGCTGAGATCACAGGCATGCGCCACCATGCCCAGCTGATTTTTTTATTCTGTGTTGCCCAGGCTGGTCTTGAACTACTGGGCTGAGGTGATCCTCCCTCCTTGGCTTCCCTGGATTACAGGAGTGAGCCGCCATGCCCAGAGATTTATAAACTGGTTCTAGAGGGTTTGAAGTGGATGTCACCATTTCTATGCAGATATCCTAAGTCCTTTGGACTCTGGCAATAAGTTATTATTTGTTATCCATACTCATTGAAATTCTGTTTTTCTCATTAGCAATTAACCATTATTCTTAGCTGCGCAAGGTGGCTCGTGCCTGTAGTCCCAGGAGTCTCAGGAGGCTAAGGTGGGAGGACCGCTTCAGGCCAGGAGTTCGAGGCTGTACTAAGCAATGATCACACCACTGCACTCCAGCCTGGGCAATAGACTGAGACCCCCATCTCATTCATATGTACGTACATACATACATACACACATACATAAATCCTTAATCTTTGTCTTAACTTTTCGCTGCCTTTAACTGTGAGGAAAATTATTCTCGTGTGTCCTACATTATCACTTCATAGAGTACTTGCTGTAGGCCAGGTAGATTCATAAACCAAAGGCACCCAATTCCTTAGGTCAGTTTCTGTGTGATATGGAGTTCTCTTATTCATGGCTTTGAAATTTTTGATCTTCTGTAGAAAAAGAAGTCCTTTCTGTGTATGAAAATAGAGTACAGCCCAACAGATTTTCTTGAATACAATCTTGGAATTCATAGTACTTACTGGTGTTGTCAAAATGTAAACCTTGAGACTGGAGACCTTGTCTTTGTATTTTCCATAATATTTTCCACAAAGTAGAGGTTTAATCTTTATTAAAAGCAAGGCTATTACTTGCATCACTTAGAGGCCTCCTGTGTTAGAAAAGGAAAAGAAGAATAAATGTGTTTAATGGCTAAGAACAGCATAGATTTAGAAAGTGTGATCATTAGAGTTTTCCTGAAGTTAATTTCTGGGAAAAAACTGAAAATTCACTTTAAAACATTAGAAGGTGCTGTTTGAAGTTGAAGTGTGTGTCCCCCCGTTTTTGTCCCTCAGTATATTGTGCTACTTAGTTCAGTTTTGCTTTTTTTTTACTCGTTATCCACAATTGCTTTTTTTATACCTTAGTTATTAAGTGTCATCAGGGATGCCTCACTGAATCTCTGTATCTCTGTCATTTTCTCTTTCTGACTGTCCAGGAAGACCTCCTGCCAATTACCTTCCTTTAATTTAAGACAGAATAACTGGCTTTTGTCTCAAATTATCACAGTAGAGTTCTTACGTGTCTAGTGTCCCAGCCCTATTCAGTTCCCCATATTTCAAATAGCAAACTTTGATATCTGTTCCACATCATGATGGTCATGAATCTGTGTGTTAAAACCAAAAAAGCAGTGTTGAAATGTGACCGTACACAAGTCAGCCTCCCTCAGGTGGTTTTCTTTATCTACAATCAAGAAAATTTATCTAATTGAGAAAATTAATATCTGTCCTTGCAGCCAACAGAATTTGTTGTGAGTATAAAATTAAACAAAGCTTTGTAAGCTATAAGACCTCTGCAACTTTAAGATATTGATGTATAATATTTCTAGAAATAAATGCCACTTAGGAAGGGCTACAGTAAAATAAAATATTCACACTCCTATGAAGCGCTAAGGGATCTCTTGTGTCTCTTCATTTCTTTATTTGGAGTAGCCTCTTTCTCTATGGAAATTCAATTCACCTCTGAAAGCCTAGGGCACATGTCACCATCTTCATACATTCTTCCTTTATTCCCTAAATTATGTGATATCACCCCCTAGAATGCAGATAATTTGGCAACTTTTGAATGGACACAGGAGTTCCCTTATTTTTGCATTCTTTTCAGTCACCCCCTGTTCCTGAGTGAGACATCTAAATGTTATAAAACTGTCACTAGAATAGGGCAGGAGTTACTCAAACCTTAATGTGTCTAAGATTACATGGGGAGCTTGTTAAAAAACACCAACCTCTGGCCTCTCACTTCGATGCTCTGATTCCAATAAGTTGGGGGTCAGGTACTCTGGGTCAACCAGGCTGCTCTTCCTTAGTGTCTTATATTTTACATGGCCCCTCTGACAGTAGGTCTTTTGTACATGATGTTCCCTTTGCCTAGATTGGTGTTTCCTTTGTTTGTCTAATGCTCATCCTTCAGATCTGAGCTTTATCATTATTTTTAAAAAATGTTTTTACAGGCTAGTCAATGAGCTTTATCATTAATTCCTGAGGGAATCCTCTCCCAGCCTCTCTGACAAGGTCAACTCTCCCACATTATATGTTCTTATAGCACTCAATACCCCATTATAACATTTATCACAAGTGTAGCTTTGCATTTGTTTGTATAATTATTTAAGTAATGACTCTCACTACACTCTCACTACTACTCTCGCTTTGTAAGGGTAGAGACTGTGTATGTTCTTGTTTTCTATTACATTCCTAATGCCTAAGATAGGTCTTAGAGCACAGTCATTGCTTAATAAATATTGAGTGGGTGGATGAATAATGGTACACAAACATCTTTTTGACAAATATTGGACCAGGAGTTCTGGACCCTTGCATTCTGTCTCTGGCTTACAACTAACTTGTAATTTATCTTTTAACTTTTCTGTGTCTGTTTTGGTATCTGCAAAACTGAATGAAAACCAAACGAGAAATGTGAAGGTACTTTGAAAAGTAAAAAAGTACTATTAAAATATAAAATTACATTAAATAGGTACTGATACAGGTGGAAGGCACTGTGTTGGATACAAAGTATAATATGTAGACCATGTTATTGTTATTTATTCTGTAATCTATACAAGTTGTATTTTGTGATGGAGTTTAATTTCTACTTGTACATTTGATTTCTTATCTTAGAAATTATATCTCTTACTATCTATTGTTTAGGGTGAATATCATTTATTTCCATTTACAAAAAGCATACAAACCAAAATTACCTAAAGCTAGCCTTCAAATTCTTTTATTTTTTATGGTCCAGCAAGCCCTATGGTTTTAGTGCAAACTCCATCTTTTATTAATACAAATGGCCCATCTATGTATTTATAAATATTTTGTGCTGTGAGGCATAAAGGGATTGTATATGTTACTTTAACTCTGGATAAAATGGAAGAGGCAACACCAGTGAGATCAATGGAATTGAAATACTTGGTCGTATTTTTGGAATAGGGCGAGATGTCCTCAACTTATAAAACAAAACAAGTCTATATTTGGTTATTCCATAATTTTCTGCCACTAGCTTATTAAAATATATTTATGTTTTCCCCTCTCTATTTTCTGTTCCCGAATCTTCCTACCTTCACCCTTTTCGTTCTTGTAATTTTTCTTCTTTTTAACTTCAACAATCTGGGTTGCAGAGAAAAAAACCTGGCACTTAATCAAGAACATGATCTCATTGCTTTCAATGGCTTAGAAAAGAAACATTTTAAAGCAGTTGAAAGATTTCGCTTTGGAAGGTGGGTGCTGCATAACTGAGTGTGTTGGTTCCCAGCAGAGCCTTGAGTAACCTTTCCAGCCATCCTCATGTTTTCTCTTCTGCTTCCTGTTCGGGATGCAGTAGCCTAAGTTTAAAAAAATCCAGTAAGACTCCTTTTGGCTCTCTTGCCAGAATATTGTTTTCTGTTCTTTCACTTCTCTACATAATACTTTTATGTTTTTGTAGGACAATTGTTTTCTAGGCTTCATCACCTATAGATAGAAATGGAAACTTTTAGTTTCCTCCTGTTTACACAAAACCCCCACCCCTTTCAGAGCCCTCTTCAATATTTCCGGGAGCCCTTAAATGGAACGTTACATGTATTCAGGAGCAGAAGTGAATATCCTTTCCTTCCAGCCTTCTTGGGGGGCTCATCCTCCCTCAGGCCACCCCCTCGTGATGCCGCTTCGCTGCCACTGCTCTTGGGTCCTCTGCGAGGGACGGTAGCAGTGCAGGAAATGCTGTCCTCAGGGAGCCCAGGAGGTGCAGGGCTGAATCAGAGAGCTGCCTCTTTCCCTGTCTCTGTGCCACAGTTTGTCCCTTGGTCCCAGAGTGGCAGTTTGTCCTCACAGTTCCACAGTGGCTCTTGAAAAAGTTTCTTATCATTTGGATCTACCCTTTTACTCCTTCTGGGCTCACAACCAGTTCAAAGAGCCAGATGGAAGAAGACAACACGCCGTTTCTTCTGTTGTCCTTACTTCATCTCACGCGCCTTCTGCTCACCCCCTTACCCCCTCCCCAGGTTCCTGATGAAATCTTCAGCATCCATGAACTACAAGGCAAAATGCCATGTATGTGGAGGGAGGGGGTCATTGCCGCACCAGTTCTGATAGTTGCTGAATTCTTAATTATACTTGGAATCAGCTCAGCCAACTTGTTACATTAAAAAAATTTTTTTTTTGAATAGGTACCCATTTACTCACTACAGAATTCAAAAGGTACAAAATGTGTCTAGTGAAAAGTCTCCTTCTCGCCTACATCCCTCAGTTACCAAGTTCCCCTCCCAAGGGAATTAATACTACCAGTTTCTTCTGTATCCTTCCAGAAATACTTTATGCATGTGTAAAAACAAATCTATGTATAGTTATTTATATATTCTTCCTTACTTTCCTCCTCCTGTTCCTTCACAACTGACATAATATGTACACGATGCTCTTCCTTGTTCTTTTTACTTAGAGTTTGTTTCATATTGGCACATAAGGAATTTCCGCATTATTTTTTATGGCCACATTGTATGTATGGTTATACTGTAACTTATTTATGTAGTCCCCTAATGGTGGCTATTTAGGTTGTTTCTGATCTTTTGGTATTACAAATAATGCTAGGAAGAGTAATATTGAACATAAGTTATTTTCCTTATGAATATATCTGTAAGGTAATCTCCAGTACTGGAATTGCTAAGTTAAAGGTTATGTGCATTGTAATTTGGATCTTGCTACCTAATTTTTAGTTACTAAACCCTGAGAGTTTTTGTTTTTGTTTTTGTTTTATTTTTGATTCCTCGTTTATACTCTAGACTCCTCCTTTTGGTGAACTAGCTTCATCAACATCTGATTTTGATGATTAATAAGGCAGTGTCCAGGCAATATCAATAAAGGGACCAGGTATAGGAAAAAAAGTAGATTGTTTTGTTTCACACTGTAGGGGAGGGAAAATTTCTTCTCTGTCCTCTTAGGGTCTCCTACTGGGCCTAAGAATTAAACCGACATAACACAGATTAACAGGAGAAAAGCGTACAGTTTTTATTTAGTAATGTACATGGGAGCCCGCAAGAAAAATGAAGACCCAAAGAAGCAGTTAGGGCTAAAAGCTTATATACTGGTTTGGAAAAGAGTAGTAAATTGTGAAATTGTGACAGGACAAAGGGGTTCGGGCTAGGGCAGTTAACTGTGGAAAAGTGACTAGGCAGATAAGGGTTAGTTTAACAAGGTTTGTTTGTGCAGAATTTTTTTTTGTCCTCGACTCCCAGTCTCTAGTGATAAGAATGTCTTCCTTCCTCCTGGTACAGGGAGGGCACCTTTCATATGGGAATTTTATCTCCTGCTTTCAGGAAGAAAAGGAAGGTCAGAGTGCCCTTCTTGCATCTGCTGTTTTTCAAGTGCAGTTAACTCAAAATAATCAATATGGCAAAGGAACATATTTTGGGGTGGCATACTCTGAACCCTGTTAATGCATTTCATAGAGATATAAGTATAAAAAATTATGTCTCTGTCATGGGACAAACCACAGTATAAGCTTCAGTGTAAGTGACTGCTAATATTTGGTGTCCAGTGATGGTAGGGTGACTACTGTCACTCTGCCCTGTGGTGAACTGGAGGGTGCATGTCCTATATCAAGGGGTTACACAAGGGATTACAAACTCATTGGTGACAGATGCTGCAATTTTTTTCTATAAAAACAAAAGCCTCTATATGTAATCTCCCACCTTTTCAATACTGTGTAGGTTAAACAAAATACATCCGTAGGATTGATCCGACCCGCCAAGCCACTAGTTAATGCCTCCACTGTTGCACATACAGAGGCAGTTCCTTGGTGTGTCTCCAGCTCTGACTTTCCACATATTCTAGTTCCTCATCATCTGCTGCCAGCTGGATATTGCCTCTAGATGTTCCACTGATTTTAAAATACTCAGTTCTGCCTAGGATCATTGTCTATCTTCTGAAATCTTTATTTGGAGTTTCCTTCACCCTTTAGGTGTTTTCTAGTCACAACATACAGAATCATGAAATTCTAATACTACATTTCTATTCATTTAGTTACCATATCCTATGACTCCAACAAACGTTTTTATTTTGGGGGTGTACACTGTTAGAATTTTAGCAACTAGGAGCAGAAAATACTGATATGCATTATGTTCTTTCTGTGATCTCTCTGTCAAGATTCTTTCTAGACTCTGGTCATTATTTGAAGGCACAGGGGGTGATCATAGATATCGATAAGTATTAAAATAAAGTTTAGCAAGAAAATTTTTTCTGTCTGAAGTCATTCATGGCATTCTTTGAATCTGGTTGGTTTGTTCTGTGAGGTGTTGGAAAAGGAATTAGTAACTTGAGCCAGTTTCCAGGCACTGGATTATTCTTCCCATTGGGTCAAAAATCTTAACCTGGTAGGTCTCCACTACTACATCTTTCTTTATTTCATTTTTCAGAAATTCCCCACTGGAGAGGGGTGTACAGTTGTCACTATCATCTCTTCCCACCCTCTAGTCAGAGACTTTGGACGTTGTTCCCAATCCATCAAAGGTGATTCCATAGCTTTTGGGAGGAAAAAAATAATTCCTTCAAGTCGATTAGAAACTATGGCCTTTGGTGCTTTTTCTCAAGTAGTCAAAGTCATTTATTCATAATTAGAGTATAAATTAAAGGGTTTGTTAGAGGCGCTGTAAAAAGCTGAAGTTTGGAAAGAAACTTGGGACAGTGAGTCCCTGCAGTTGCTGGGGAAAGCAAGCCTTGTTCAAGCAGTTCTTGGCTGAGAGCTGCCTGCTTAGCTCTGGATTTCTGCATACTCATGAAACAACTTTCTCGTGGTAGCTTGATTCTCCAAATAAACTCCCCCACTAGAAAGCAAGTGTTCTCAGTACATTGTTGTTGTTGTTGTTTTTGATACAAATACTATCTCTTGTGACTTTATACTCCTTAAATCAGGTTTCCCTTAGGATATGATAACTTTTAGAAAGATTGATGGTTCAGACTTACAGGGGAGCAAGGGAGCTAACATTTCTAGGTGCCTACTTTAGGAGCCTTTTTAACTTTATCTTATTCAGTTCTCATAGTGACCCCTTGAGGTAGATATCATTGTCCACAATTCACAGAAGAGGGAACCAGGGCTTAGCAAGATTAAGAAATTTGTGCAAGATCCAACTGCTAACAAGTGGTAGAACCTGAGGTTTCAAAAACAGTCTTGCTTCAAATTTCCTATTCTTTGTATTATTCCATCCCACTCTCAGTTTTGCATTTTAGAAAGGTTACTGTTAACTATGTCTAACAAGAATAAGACTGGAGGTAGGGAGAGCAGTTGGAAACCATTGCATTAGTACAACAAAAATAAGGTCCGAAGTAGAATAGCAGCAGTGGGATTGGAGATGTTTTGGATAAAAGAATCTGATAAGGAGGGCAGTTGGTACCACTTGTTTTAGTGTATGTTTGTGTTTTGTTTTAGTTCACCATATAAAGAGTAATTTTTCCAGCTGTGAATTTCAGTTTAAATGATGACCTATCAATTATATTTTTAATTTAACACTTAGTATTTGGGGATATGGAATAAAGTATAAAGCCAGAATTTTAAGTCTATTATTCTTTGCCTTTTATAGGGAATATTTTTTTTCACTTTTTGAAATTACTTTAATAAGATATATTCATGTAGCATACAATTCACCCATTTAAAGTGTACCATTCAATAAATTTTAGTGTATTCACAGTTGTGCAACTATCATAATCCATAGGGGATATTCTTAATATGATTGTGCTTGGTAAGTATTTTCAAATCTTTATTTTTATTTATATATTACCTCAGGTAAAAGAAGAAGTAATAAAGAGCATGGGATGTCGATTTAGCACAATGTTGAATGTTGGTTAGAGATAAAAGAATTTAAAACTGATTTGAGTCTGGAAATTATTCCAAAGATTGAAGAAGTCTTGCCACCTACAATTAGATATAAATCCATAGTGCAGTGTGTACTTTTTGAGAGCTACTTATAGCTGGTTGCATACAATAAATTAAAATATTAATACTGTATATTTGTATGGTACATTATAGTATGTAATTGTTATTTTAGTTTGAGAACCCATGAGCTTGTCAATAGATATCTGAAGAAAATAATTCTGAATAAGGGATCTGAAATATATGGATACTTTAGCAGATAAAATTGAGATAAGCTCGTATCGTTCTGGAATAGAATATATCATCTTGGGGAACACAGGGAACATAAGAAATAGAGAAAATGTGATGCATATCTATAGCTCCAGGTTTTTAAAGACAGGTGTGCGAGAAGGTTTTATGCTCCCCAACTCAGGTGGAGAGCCTTTTCTCATGACTTGAGATACTTTTTAAGTCTGTTCAGTCAGGCAATATAAAATGTGAGGCTCTATTCAAATAACTCTCTATAGTAGACTCTGAGCAATGCAGAGAAATAAAAGAAACTGTTGTCCTTTGTATGCTTATAGTAGTAGGAGTATTGGGTAGAGCATAAGTTGAGTCTCTGGAATTTGACTTCAACTTTTAGTTGTGAGACATTGGCTACTTGGTTATTTTGAATAATATTTTAGCATGTCCTCCTGAGATGTGGGAGGTAAAACACTTCGCTTCTTTTGCAATGGAGAGCATATGAATTCCCTCATCTCCTTTAGCACTCACCTCCTAGTAAATTGACAGAAGATGCATCAAAACTAGTCATACGAGTAGTTGATGATACACTGAAGTACAAATTAATGTATGCTAGGAATGTCCAAATGTGGCATCTCTACCTGTTGATATTATCAGGAATTATACCATTAGCAATTCATGCTAAATTTCCTATTAAATGTAGTTATCCCAACCTGAGCAACTTAGTGAGACCCTGTATCTACAAAAAAATAAAAATAAAAATTTAGCCAGGCTTGGTTGCACACGCCTGTAATCCTAGCTACTCGGGAGGCTGAACCAGGAGGATCCCTTGAGTCCAGGAGTTTGAAGTTGTGGTGAGCTATGATCATGCCACTGCACTCTAGCCTGGGTGACAGAGCAAGACCCAGTCTCAAAAATAAAATAAAATAACATATAAATAAATTGGGTTATCCCTAGTAAGGCTATTGATTTAATCTGTTAGCTGAGGTAATATTTTGTATTTCTTAATAGAAATTCTCCATTGTAGGTTCCCCTTTGATGTAACCCTCTCAGGAACCCCCCCCAACCCACCCCACCCCTCGCCGATTATATGTTATAATACTTTGTTCATGCAACTCTAACACATGTCCTTAGTGCTATTCTTTAAACCTGATAGACTATTTCTGTTGCAAGATCTTGAATGCTCTCTCTGCTCTTTATCTACATGGCTTGTTTCCTAACTTCATTTAAATCTTTGTTAAGATTTAACTCTCTCGATGAGGCTTTCTCTGAGCACCCTATTTAAAATTATAATTCTACCATTCAGTCCCTATATTCTTTCTCAGCCTTATTTTTCTCTATTGTATTTATCATGACCTGAATACTACATGATTGACTGGTTTTTTTTTTTTTTTTTTTTTGCTTATCTTTTACCATAAGGATGTTAGCTCCACGTGAGCAGGGATTTTGTTTTGTTCATTGCTGTATTCCTCAGTGCCTAACATGTAACAGGTGCTCATAAATGTTTGCTGAATGCATAAATGAATGAATACAAGGTCCTGTAGGATTGAGGCATCAAAGAAATGAATATAGAGAAAGGCACTTCTTTTATGCCAGTTACCCCATTGGACAGGTTTTCTTTTTTCTTTTCTTTTCTTTTCTTGACAGAGTCTCACTCTGTCGCCTGGGCTAGAGTGCAGTGGAATCATCATAGCTCACTGCAACTCCAAACTTCCAGGCTCAAGGTGATACAGGAAAGTGGACCCCTGAAGGCCAAGTAGATTCTTGGCTTTGCTCAGGAAAGAATTCAAGAGCAAGCCAACAGAGTAGGGCAAAGGCAAGTTTATTGAAGTAAGAAAAGGAAAAAAAAGAGAGGCTGCCCCATAGACAGAGCAGCAGCTATCTCTCACAGCAACAGAGAGTAGCCCTTTGTGAGTTTCTGGGGTCTTATTTTATGCTTTCTATTTAACTTTATGTTAAGCAGAAGGAGGATTATTCATAAGATTTCTGTGAAAGGGGTGAGGAGTTCCTGGAACCCCGGGTTCCTCCTCTTTTTGAACCATATAGGGTAACTTCCAGGAGCTGTCCTGGCATTTGTAAACTGTCACGGCACTGGTGGGAGTTTCTTTTAGCATGCTAATACATTATAAGCAGGGTATAATGAGCAGTGAGGGCTATCTGAGGTTGTTTTTTCATGGCCATCTTGGTTCTAACTGGTTTTGGCTGGCTTCTCCACAAGCTTCTGTTTATCAGAGACTCTTGTTCAGGTCTTATGACTCCTTATACAGCAGGGCCTGCCAGTTCCCTAACTGAAAGGGATCCTCCTGGCTGAGCCTCCTGAGTAGCTGGGACTACAGGTGTGTGGCCACCATGCCAGGCTAATTTTTCTATTTTTATAGAGACAGGGTCTCACTATGTTGCTCAGGCTGGTCTCAAACTCATGGCCTCAACCAATCCTCCTGCCTCAGCCTCCCAAAGTGCTGGGATTACAGGCATGAGCCACCATACCCAGCTTGGACAGATTTTCTTAAGATGATATTTCTGAAAATACGTTAACAAATTTTATTGCCTTCCCCCTCTGCAGGAAATCCTTGTCTAGGGTCAGCTATGGAAAGCTTCTGTTTGCACTTCTATAGCAATTCTGAACTCTTGACAAAACCTTAAAATGATATGCATTTAATAGACCTTAAGTTTCCGAGTGTCTAGGATTTTTGCTTTTATTTATTGTATAAATTAGTGTAAGCGCTAACCCGAGAGGATTTCTGGCTTCTAGGATCAGAATTTTTTCATCTGTAAACTGAGGTTATTGGAAAACATGATTGTTAACATCAATTCTAGCTTGATATAAGATTTTATGATTTACCTTATCCTAGCTTAATGAAATCTCTTACTCCAATTCTATGATTATTTCCCTTATTAAGCATTGGGAAACTGCTGGGATAAGGGAAGTGGAAAATAAGGAGGAAGACATTAGGTTTTCCAGAAGTATAGGACCACAAGTTTTTGCTCTGGTAATTATTTATCTGTGTCATACTTTGCCTGCAAAACAAAAAGGAGTAGAGGCTTCAAAGCCACGTGAATGTTATAATTATCAGGACATCTGAATTGGTTCTATGAGTAAACTTATTTTTAACATCAAAATATTCTAGATGTATGCCAGTAGTAATGGTTTTTTGTTTGTTTTAGTCCAGGGGATAGTTCCTTTTTGAATAATAGTCACACAGACTTTTTAAATTATTTATAATGATGGTAGTGGACACTGCCATTCAATTTTTAAGTTTCCCTGTTGTAAACTGTGGAGAACTGTCATGGGTTAAGCAACATGGAGTTGTGAACTTCTGAATTCTTAGTCTAGTACTTTTAGCTACCTCAGTGGCAGCTAAACAGAGTTTGGCTCTAAAGGCACTGTGGATATAGATTGTAAACCAGTGACAGGGTAGGGTAACTTCTGTCTCTGGAAACAAACATTATTTGCTCCACTGTTGAGAGCAAAACTCACTTATCTTTGTATCCTTAGCATTTGGCTTATAGTGGATACTTAATAAATATTTATTAATTATCTTGGAAAATGGTCCAATTACATTATTTTTTTATTGAGTAGTATAGAATCTTTTGGTGCTAATTTTTAGGATTGGAACCCTTAAGATTATTTTATTTGAATGAGACTTGGAAATAGGGATTTTCTTTAATTTCTTTACTAAGCAAAGGTTTATATGCTGTTTATGATGTTGCCAGCACATTGGTAGGAGCTGAAACTGCAAAAATTGATAAGAAAAAATCCCTGCTCTTAAGCTCACATTCTAGTAGGGAAAGACAGGTATGTATACAAATTGTTGTAATGTAGGAAAACAAATATATTTGTGGTTCTAAATTAGCAAGAGTTTTGTAAAGGGTATTTGTTGTCGTATAAATAAGAGTTCACTGAATCTAGTAGAAAGGAAAGGGGAAGAAGGCATTCCATTTCAGAAGGGCTAAGGGAACTGATTGGCTGGAGCAGGTACTTACTATGTGAGATGAGAGAAAGAAGTTAAAGAGACTAGTTCAGGAATTCTCACGTGTTACTTTGACCAATATCTTATGTGAATTCCTTTGAAGTAGACATATCCTAAATGCTGTCAAATTTATCTTCAATTATGAATAATTAATTAAATTTATTTTGTTAAGTATTCAGCTTGGGATGTTGGTATGTGAAACAGTCAGAGATATTTTTGATAATGACATTATGCTCAAAATTGTCTTTATGCCTAGAATGTGAGCTTAAGAGCAGGGATTTTTTTCTTATCAACAGCGTATTTTACCCAAGAGATTTGGCATTGCATCATCACAGTTTTTCTTGTCCTCTAAACCTGTGGTCCCAAACCCCTGGGCTGTGGACCGGTACTGGTCTGTGGCCTGTTAGGAACCAGGCCGCACAGCAGGAGGTGAGCGGCAAACAAGAGAGCCAGCAAAGCTCCATCTGTATTTACAGCCATTCCCCATCGCTCGCATCACTTCATGAGCTCCTCCTCCTGTCAGGTCAGTGGCAGGGTTAGATTCTCACAGGAGCTCGAACCCTACTGTAAACTGTGCATGCAAGGGATGTAGGTTGCACCCTCCTTACGCAAATCTAATGCCTGATGATCTGAGGTGGAGTTAGGGCAGTGATGCTAGCACTGGGGAGTGGCTGCAAATACAGGTTATCATTAGCAAAGAGGTTTGACTGTACAATAAATCTAATGCACTTGAATCATCCTGAAACAATCCCCCACCCTCGGTCCATGGAAAAATTGTCTTCCATGAAACTGGTCCCTGGTGCCAAAAGGTTGGGGATCACTGCTCTAAACCAGTACATAGTTTCCAAGTAGAATTATCTCTGGAGCTGTTTAAAAATATTCTTAGACCCCTACCTCCAGTTTGGATTCAGTAGATCAGGGTTGGCTGTGGATTATATGTTTACAAAAGACTTCATGTGATTCGTTGCACAGCACAGTTTGGGAACAACTGCCCTAAAGTGACCTGGAGAGAAAGTTCTATGATATATTTGTACTATAATTCAGTAAGAATGGAATAGGTTCATGTGTAACTTTACAGCGACAACCCCATGGAAGTGTAGTACCCTGAGATTTCCATAAAAGGGAATGATAAATAGTATATTATAAACAGTAGCTGCTCCGTACATGTGTTTTCAATCTAAATGAATCTGAAGATCTGAAATCAAACCAGAGTGTGCAGTTACAACTCTTTCAGAAACAATGAAGCCACAAGGGAAGTACGTCTAAACTGACTATGGTATGAAGGTACTCATGGTTGGAGTCAGTACATTAGAGGCACAGACTGTTATAGAGGTAAAGATGGTGGCTCAGCTCTGACCTAGGGATAAATATTCCCTGACATTTCATAACATAGTTTAGTAGAGTTGACCAGTTACCCACTATTTAATAGGGAAATGTGTATTTTTATTTTCAGGTTATAATAATATTTTAAAATAGAAAAAAGTAGGGAATATATTAAAATTAACAGCAAAAACCACCACATATTTTAAGATGATCATGACCTGTAATTCTGTATTAGCCTCATAATAAATTCTAGAGGGCATGTGGCAGTCATGTGACTCTTTTCATCATTTGTATTTATTGATAAAGCTCTAAGATCACCTGGCAGTAGCCTGGAGACTCCTTTCCAGAAGCCATAAAAAATGTGAATGTTTTACCCTCTTGTATCTATTCATGAGTTAGTTTAACAAGTATTATAGTGCCTGCTATGTTCCAGACACTATTTTAGAAGCAGATACAGATAATAGACAATAGTGACACAGATAATAGACAAATAAAATAAATATATGTCAAATAGTAATTCATGCTTAGAAGAAAGGGAAAGCAAAAATGAAACTATTTTGCTTTTAAAAAAACAAAAAGAGCTGAGTTTAGGAAAAGGAAGCCTGGGAAAAAGAGAAGCTGGTTCACTTGCATCATATATGTTTAATTAATGCTTCTTAAATGAATGTGCAAAAGATGTAAGTGTTGTCTGTAAATTTAATATACAAAAAATGACTTGTTGGTGGGAGAAAGTATCTAATATAATTTTAAGTCCAGGGCAAGGGAGCTAATAGTTTCCTTGCATTCTGTTCTGGGTAGGCTCTCTGCAGGAGTCTTGTGTTGAATTTGGGGAGCCTCTTTTTAAGCAAAATATTGACAAGCACATCTAAAGAAGGCAGTCAGGATAATGAGAAAACCATGTCCACCTGGAATCAGGACGGGGAATATTTAGCATGGGGATTATTTGCAAAGATTATGGTGCTATTTAAAAGGCTACCTGTGGAAGAAAAAGGAAATTTAGTCTTTATCAATCTAGCCAGATGAGTGGGTTGAAGTTATAGGAAACATTTTTAGAGTCTATAAAAGGAAGATCTTTATTAGCAAAACTCTCCATTAAGCTTCCCTGTCACTGGAAATATAGGAAAGGCTGTATGAATATCTATAGGTGTATAAAATTTTGACAAATATTGTATGTAATTTTTTTGGAATAAAAATCTCCATGGTATGTGACATGTTTAACTTTAATCATGAATCATAATGATGTCCAACTTGTTGTACAGTATCTATCACAATTTGCTCCAGAGAAATGATAAAAGTAATGTTCCTACTCTTACATTTTGGAGAAAGGTGAAGCCTACCAAAGTACTAGAACTTTAGTCCTAAGAAAACGGAAGTACATTAGCTGATTGACCTTGGGCAAGTAGTGTCTTGTCTTAATTACCTACCTCAGGGGATTGTGACATTAAATGAGCTGTTGTGTGTAAAGCACTTAGCCTGTGAGTATCTGGCCCAGGGAAATATTCATTAAATAGTGGTAGGAGTTGTTATGTACATTTTAAAACTATCAAGAAGCATTATTTGAGAGATTTGTGGTCTAAGCCTGAGGAGTTCTTAATTCCTATATCTGTGGTTCTGTGTTTTCCTCATGTTACCAACCATTCACCCCAGACTCTCCATGTGCCACAACTAAATGTAGTAAGGCTTCATTTATCTGGTATTGTTTGAGGGAAAAACTGTTTGACATGAGTGACACACCTTCCAATTAACTTCCTAAAATGTAAACGTTTAACCATTTTGACTTTAAAAAATGAATATCATATAGTTTCCTGCCTTTTTAAAACAAAGATCCTAAACATGACTTTTACTTCTTGATGAGTCACTGTTGTTATGTGCATCTGTAGTTAAATAGTTGTTTTCATTTATTTTATTTTGTTCTCTTCAGATAACTATCATTTTTTCTGTGGTTAAGCCATTTTTATACTCTCCCAACCACTTTTTAAGTTTCTATGTCTAATCTACTCTGTATTTGGGAACCAGATATTGAAGTTTGCTAAGAATTTTATATGTTATAATGATGAAATATCTGGAATTTGCTTGAAAATATCCATTGGAGCAGGGAAGGGAGGGGAAGTAAGATTGGCGATTAGTGGTTAATGGTTCAAGCTAGGTGATAGGTACATAAACTTTTATTACTCTGTTCTTTCAGCTTTTGTACATGTTTACAAATTTTCAAAACATTAAGTTTTTTTTAAAAAACCACCAGTAAAAGCTGGGCTAGGGTATTGCTTAAGGCCAGGAGTTAAAGATCAGCCTGGGCAACACAGCAAGACCCCATCTCTAAAAATTTTTTTAAAGAATTAGCCAAGTGTGGCGGCACGCTCCTGTAATCCCAGCTACTTGGAAGGCTGAGGTGGGAGGCTTCCTTGAGCTCAAGAGTTCGAGACTATGATCATGAGCTGCACTATGATCATGCCACTGCACTCTAGCCTGAGTAATAGACCTAAGACCTCATCTCTAAAAAAAAAAATTTTTTTAAGTAAAAAACAAAAATAAAACCACCAGTTTAAAAAAAAAAAAAGAATTGTATGTTGGGTATACACAGGTTTATGCATGTTTTATTTCTTTATTTTTATTTTTGTAAGGATTCACAGGAAATTTAATGGTATTTATCTTTGGGCAATAGGGCTGAGAGCTAAGGGGAGGAGGTGTTCAGTTTTGTTTTTATTCTGTTGGGGTTTTTATGATCTTTTTTACCTCCATGTGTTGTGTTTATTTATTTATATATTTATGTATGTATTATTTTTTTAAAATGTATATCTAGTCAGGAAGTAGATTCACTGCCTCATCTGTAAATTGAAAGTATGAAATGTCCAATTTCCTTAAGTACTAAGTTTGACAGTTGATATCTCTGACATTTCAACTTGACGTTTCTTGATTTATTTTTATTGTGAAGGTGCATCCTCAGTCTTTCAAATGCTCGTTTTGCCTTGTGATTATCCGTCAAATTTTTTTTTAGAGCAATTTTTGTGAAACCATGGATAAGTCAAAAATTCGTGTTATTTTTGAATAAGAGTTCCATCATGGAATCAATGCAGCACAGACAGCTCGAAATACCAACGACGTGTTTGGGAAGGATGTGGCTAATGAACTCACAGTGCGTCGATGGTTTCAGAAGTTCCGTTCTGGTGATTTTAGTCTTGAAAATGAGCCACGTGGACGACCTGAGACCAAGGTGGATAATGATGAGCTGAAAGCTGTAGGGGAAGCAAATCCATCTCAACCTATGTGTGGATTAGCAGCAAGGTTTGACATAACTACTCCAACAATACTGGACTGTTTAAAACAAGTGGGCAAGGTAAAGAAGCTGGATAGATGGATTCGCATGAATTAAATGAGCATCAGAAGAGAAATCGTCTCGAAGCTTGTCTTTCTTTACTGTCATGACATAAAGGTGAACCATTTCTACACCACAGTGTTACGTGTGAGGAAAAATGGATTCTTTTTGACAACTGCAAGTGTTTGGCTCAATGGTTAGATAAAGATGAAGTGCTGAAACAGTCCAAAACCGAATATTCATCAAAAAAAGCTAATGGTGTCTGTTTGGTGGTCCAGCGCTGGTATTATCCACTACAGCTTCATGAAACTTGTTCATTTGATTACAGCTGGATGTCTACTGTAACTAATTGGACAAATGATGAGGATGCTTGCGATTAAGGAACCAAGATTGGTTAATAGAGACAGGCCAATCCTCTTGGAAGACAACGCTCGAGCACATGTTGCATAAACAACGCTGCTCAAACTACAGAGGCTGGACTTGGAAACTCTCTGTTGTCCACCGTATTCACCAGACCTTGCACCAACTGAGTACCACTTCTTCCAGGCTTTGGACCACTTCTTGCAAGGAAAAATATTCAATTCTCAACAAGCTGTGGAAAACACCTGTTGTGATTTCCTTGCCGCTTGCTCTCCAGGCTTCTTCGCTACTGGCATAAGCAAGCTACCATTAAGATGGCAAAACTGTGTCGATAGTTTAGGCTCATACTTTGATGGATTGTACTGCTTCTTGTTTGAGATATAATAAACTACACTTTTGATTCGAAATTGGACATTTCATATTTAATGACCTAATATTATTTAAGGGGTTGTGAGGATTGTATACTTCTGTATTTTGACACATTTTTTGGTTTGTTTTTAATAGGTTTTTAGATGGATAAAATTGGGTTCTATGTGAGGGGATAAAGGAGCAGGAAAAGGGGCTCTGTAATGGCTATATCAAACTTTTGAGAATTCCCTCTTGGTATCCAAATCTGAGCTTAAGGGTCTTCCCAGTTGGTCTTTGTAATATACTCTGTCACCTTTCCCAGTAGTGGCTTGCTTCCTGCCAGTGCTACAGCTAAGCTAACTCTTCAGTCCTCTCTTATGCTTTGCTTTCTTCCTGAAGCCTTAGGTTCTTTTTTTCTGTCTTCTTTCTTCCTTGATTTAAATATTCTGCCCTTTCTGTGTTTACCATTATTGAGTGAAATAGATATATGCTGAGAGGTAAAGTAAATTCAATTTACAAAGTAAATTCAATTGTAAGTCACCACTCACATACTGGATTCACAATTAAGTATTTCCCCATGGTGGGAGTATAAATTGGTGCCTCTTTGGGAGACAGTTTGACAAAATCTATCATAATTTTAAATGTATATACTCTTTGTCACAATTCCTCTGCTAGGACTTTATCCAAAAGATACTCTCATATGTACAAAGATGTATAAGGAAGGAAGGGTGCACAAGAAACTGAATAGTGTCTGGGTAGAAAAGAAAAAGGAGTTTGGGATGGGAGGCCAACTTACCTTTCGTTATATGTCTTTTGAAGTTCACTTTTTCCTGTACTTTATATAGTTACTACTTTTTATAGTAAGGAGAAAAACTAAGGAAAAAAGAGCCTTCTTAGCTGGGGGTGGTGGCTTGTGTCTGTAATCTCAGCTACTTGGGAGGCTGAGGTGGGAGGATTGCTTGAGGCCAGGAGTTTGAGACCTGCCTGGGCAACATAGCAAGACATCATCTCTTTAAAAAAAAAAAAAAAGCTTTCTTGCCACCTATGGGTAACACAGTATCTACAGGTTCTTATTCCTAATGGATTTTCTTGATTATATTTTTCTTTAAAGGTTAACAATGCTGACAGTAGGCTTCTTCATTGCTCAACCTGACTTTATGTAAAAAAAAAAAATTTTTATTTTAAAGAGGCAAGTCTTGCTCTGTGGCCCAGGCTGGAGTGCAGTGGCATCATCATAGCTCACTGTATCCTCAGACTCTTGGGCTCAAGTGATCCTCCTGCCTCAGCCTCCCGAATAGCTGGGACTACAGGCATGCACCACCATAGCTGTCTAATTTTTAAATTTTTTATAAACTGTGAAGTACTGGGCATAGTGCTGCCATATGAAAGTGCTCACTAAGTGTTATTTTTCTTTCTTTTTGTTCCTGGTGTCAGAGCCAGGACTAAGTGACTAATGGGTAGGTAGCTTCTACATTGTGGATATACTGAAGGAAAGGCATGGGATTTCATTATGTTACTGAGAATGGTGTGAAATACAAAACTTACGAATTGTTTATTTTCTGTTTTTTAAAATAATAACCATTCTAATGGGTGTGATTTTAATATGCATATTTATTTAGTTCTTAAGCTTTTTAAAAATAATTTTTTAAAAAATCTGTCAATTAGAAAAAATAATGTGTCTCCTATGCCAGGAGAGCTCTGTGAAAGTGAGTGTAGAGAATTCATAGCATCTCACTTGCTTGGTCTTCTGCTCTTAGAACATATCATTTTAATAGAATATTTTAAGTCCAATTATATCTCAAATATAAATGACATAATTCAATGTCTTATGGTTACACAAGTTCGTATCAGTGACTTAATCTCAGTTTCCTCATCTGTGAAATGAGGGTCTTTGACAATTACTTCGTAGATTCTTTGCTTCAGTTGTAGTTTGGTACTTGTGCTTACAGAGTAAAGGTCAGGACCCCCTGCCAGGCAGGTGCCTCCTCCCTGGGCTGGAGAGGTTCTTCATTTCTTGATGGTCAGCTCCTCATGTGTACTGTGTTGAAGGCCAGCGACACAGGTCTACTAGTTCCCTAAATACACCTCACAATCTTCTTCAACTGTTCCCTCTCCCTGGAATCCTTCCTCCACTGATTCTCACCTTCCTCTACACCTTGATTTGGTGGAAGTTTTATTCTAGTCCTCAGATAATAGCTCAGATCTCACTCTAAGAAATCTTCCTAGTTCTCTGTAACCTAAATTAATTTCTAAATTGTTATTCATATAAACCTTGTATTTTTGGTCTTAATCACATTATACTTTTTATTAGAGAGGGGTGTGTGTGTGTGTGTGTGTGTGTGTGTGTGTTACATAATCCCCCACCCCATTAATAAGCTCCTGAACTCCTGACTGCTGGGACCATATCTTACTCATACTTGGATCTTGTGTCTATGCCAGGGCAAGTAGGTACTTAGTGTATGTTTTGTGGCTTGCTGTTTTGCATAGGAAATGCAGCCAGCAACCTTTTTAGTAGATTTTTTTTGTACTTTATGTCTACTTTTTTAGAACAGGTATTTTTTAAGTCAGCAATAAAATTAACTACAACAGGAACTTCATTAAGGCTATAATTTAGGATATACAAGTGTGAAAGGTTTCTAACTTTACCCTGTACATTTCTCATATATCATTAGTCATTGTTCAACACTTTGGTTGTCCTTAATATAATTCAATACTGGATGTATATTTTAATGTGAGTTTTTGGCATCAATGTTTTAAACTTTTGTTTAATTTATAATCTTAACTTAGAGTTAATGGAAATAGTTGCCTCTATAGATTATGGTTTGAAACTGCTAATAAATTCACTTTTCATGCTATTTAGCTCCTAAACTTTGAGTAGTAGATACCATTTTTTTGTAAAGATCTATGTCTGAATTGAAAGGGGTCAAAATGTCTGAATAGTGAATAAAGCACTAGAGTGCAAATCAAAAGATAGAAATACTAGATTCACTTCATTATTTACTTACACTGTGTTCAGTAATCTAAATGCAACATGGGTATTCATCTCTTTTTTAAATTGGTAGTAATAGTCCCTACCACTTGATAGTTTGTGAAGTGCTTCATCACCCCCATTAAAAAAAATTTTTTTTTTAAATTTCTTTAGTAGTTCTTTGGAGTAGTTATCTGTTATCCTTGTTTTATAGATGCAGAAATTGAGACTTAGAGAAATTAAATCACTCAAGATTATGCTAGCAGCAAAATAAGTAATATACTTGGAACTATACCCCAGAATTTACCCCACAATTAAGATGTTTAGCTACAGTCATGCTGGGGTGTGTTTCTTATTTATAGGATTCTATATAAATGCACTATAATGTTATTATCAAAATGTTATCTTGAATCTTATTATAGTATTTATATTCCATTGCATGTTTAAATCTGTTTCTCTGGGTGGATCCTGATAACAGATTAAACTTTAGGGGTATGATTTTCATTACTTTTTCCAAGTGGATTATTTGGAAAGCTATCAATGCTGTTTTTCTACTTTTTAAAAATTTTGCCTCAAATGTTTTATTTCAAAATTACAAAGTAAATTTTAAAAACATGATTAGCTAATGTTAACTCTTAATATCCTTAAGTTGTATAATTAAAATTTTTATTCAACACTTGACTAACATAAATATTTCTCAATTTTCTATCTTTATTCTAGAGAATGGTAAATAACGCTGATCGTCTCTGGAAAGGGTATTGATCCGCCTCATGTAAAGTATGCTCAGTTCCTTTCCAGTGGTGTAAGTATCTAGTCTTTCTTAATTTTTATCTTTGTAATTGTTTTAATAAAGTTAAGAAGTCATTATGATTATGTTCCACATTTAACAACAGATATTTGTGGAGCTGAAAGAATTTTTTAGAAAACGAATCTAATGGTATACCTATTTGACGTTAAGGTGAGCAAGTGACATGATTATGCGGTGAGGAATGAATTTTTAAATATATCAACCTACTCTTTTACCAATTCTATTTTTAACTTTGAATTTTGACATTAATTTTCAATTGAACGTAAAATTACTTGTTGTTTTTAACTGCTTAAAGCCTAGAAGCTAGTGAGATAGATGGCTAACTGTTCGAGAGAGCTAGTGTTAGATTCCTTGTGATCAGCAGAATATTGGAAGTGTATACCTTAATGTTGCCTTTTGTGTACAAACTCCAACCACCTTAGCCATTTTCCTTTACCTACTCGGGATGATAATGTAGTTAAGCCTTTTAGCTAATGTGCTAGCCTTTCTTTGGAGTCAGGCAAGAAATACAAATTGAGATGGTGATATTATGTTGAGTGTTTTTGTGCTAGAATATGAACCGTAACCACCAGTTCATATTAAGTAGGCCTTTGAATAAAAGTATTCCGGGAATTTCAGATATTAGAGAAGATAAAGTATCTATTAGCTCATTAAGTGCATCTTCAGAGCCTAATGCAGAGTGCCTTTAGCATAAGTATTTTCTAAAATTTGGTGGAGTCTAAGTTTCACTTAAATTCCTTTTGTTTTGGTTGACAGTTCTATAATCCAATAAGTAGACATTAAGATAGGTTTTTCTTATTATTTAAGTTTTTCATTAAAGTTTTTCCCCCCTCAGTAAAACGTTTCTGGAATAGGCCCAGAAGGTGTGAACTGTAGCCTGAGTTTCCACTAAGTAGCTATGTCTTTGGGAAGGCACTTCACCTTTCGGGGGTTTAGTTTCCCTTTTTTTTTTCTTTTTTAAACCATTTATTTACTAATGGATATCCTCAATAGCCATTACAATGGCAGCCTCATGAAACCAGGAATTTTTGCCTGATTTGGTCCTTGTTGTATCCTCTATGCTTCGTACAGCATCTGTCATATAGTAGGTACTCAATAAATGTTAAATGAATTGTTTTTGTGTAAATGGTCTCCAATTCTCTGATTCCACACCTAATTTCTATCTCCCTCTATAAACTTGCATGTTTTTACTTGGATTCTGTGGTGTATGGTGAAAATAAGGAGATGATCAAACTATAATTTCACAAAGCACAGGGTTTATTGCCATACAAAGAGAATTTATTCTTGGGTTCACAGTGCTTAAAGAGGAGGAGAATAACACGGAAAAAACTTCACAGGGAATACACTTGATAGATGAGGTACATTAACCACATAGTGAGTACGTTCCAAAACTATTCAAGTCTTCTTGCTCGATTAGGATGGAAGGAAGCCTGTGTGGAAAGTAAAGGCCAATTAAAGATTGAGGTGTACCTTTATATGAGCAGTTCTTGGGAGAAGCTGGCTTGTCCCTCAGTGCTAGAGGGCAGTGCCAGTGCTGGCCCACCAGCCTTCAAAGCTCTGAGTCCTGTTGTAGCCTGAGCTCCATCTTCAGAGAAGCAGCTGACAGAGAGTAGCCCTGCCACAGCCTAAACTCCCAAAGTATCTGCCGAACTCTTGAGTTTATGTGTATTTTGAAGTCCAGTAGTTGGACAGTAACTCCCATATGGGGACCAATAAGGTACGAAGTAACATTCCAAGGGGATGGGAAGTTCAGGGGGCCAGGGGAGAGGGAGTTCACTGTCTGATGAATATTATGATTGACTCTAGAATGTATTAAATCATCATGCAGTAAATACCACATGTGCAAAACAAACTAACCTATTTTGCGTAGTCATTCTAGATGAAAAGATAAAAGACAGCAGAATGGAGGTGAAGAAAAAGCTTTTTTATCCAGTAAAATCTTTTTAACTGTTGATGCTTTACAAGTAAGGTAGTCATGTCCTTTTTGCCTGTGTAAATTCAAGGTTAATCATTTGTGAATGCTTTTACCTTCTTTGCTCTACATGTTTGTGGAATTTGGTTTATGAAAGTATATTTTTGGCCTTATGCCTCGTCCAAGAAGGGTTTAGGTTCATATTCAACTAATGATAAAATTTACTATGAAATACATTATTATTACAGTGTCATGGGATGGTCTTTTCTTAGAATATCAGTTTATGAACTGAGCCATAATTCCTGAATTTAATTGTTCTTTTGTGCCTTAAACATTGTCTGTGTTATTGCAGTGTTGAAATTCTTCTCACATCATTTTCAATTATTGTTGGCCTGAGTCTGCATTCAGATTAGTAATTTAAAGTGAAAGATGTTCCTTATCCTGTGAACAATCCTTGTGCATAAGAAAATTAATTCAGTTCTTACATGTTATCTTTTTCTGTTGTAAAAGAATTGCTAGTATCATGGACTGAGATGACCTTTGTAGGTCATTTACTGCCATAATTTCATGATTATGTGCTTAAACTAGGTAAATTATGAGAAATAAAATTTGGAAATACCAGAATGTATGCCTTTGTTTATGTTAATGCACATTGGAATATTATTCTCAATGTCCAAGAGAGCTTCTAATCTCAGCATTTTCTCAGTAAAATATTGTATCTTCAATGTCATATGCGTGATTTGATCCTGCTTGTTGTTATGCCCTTATGATTCTGCTCTGTAGTGATCACACATCCCATTCTAGTAATTGTGGATCTTTTTGCTTTAGGTTATACCTTTGCATTTGGGGCCTCTTTAGGTGCAGGGCACAGACATCTAATTTGAACAGGGTGAAACATAAAGGGAAGTGTATTCTCTCACATAACAAAACAGCAAAAAGAATAGGGATGTATCAGAGGCTTAGGAATTATTAGAACAAGGGAATATGAGCATTGCAGAGCTTTCTCCATTGGCTGTGCTCTGCATTTCTTGGTTTGCCCACTTTATTCTCCCACAAACTAGCTGCTTCCACGTGATGAGGAATTAACCAGACTAACATCTTCCTGCGACTAATCACAGTTATAGTGACTGTTGGTCTTCCCCCTAGTCTGACTTGAAAATTT
Organism: Daubentonia madagascariensis; assembly: GCA_023783475.1. NCBI lineage: Eukaryota > Metazoa > Chordata > Mammalia > Primates > Daubentoniidae > Daubentonia > Daubentonia madagascariensis. The sequence continues at coordinate 2,011,668 of JAKFHU010000353.1, read as the reverse complement.
TGAGGAGAGCAAGGATTGCCTTCTTTGTGTGCCCACCCCATTGGCAACCCCTTTGGCCAGAAGGTGGGGTATTCTGAGTGGCCCCAAGAACATGTACTTGGAAACAATGAAGCGTTCTAGGCAGACAAAATAATAGGTGCCTACTGTTTCTCCTTTTATGATTTTTGCAATAAAAGTGGTTTCCAATAGTCAATGAATCTGAAATGACATGAAATATAATAATAGATTATTTCACTTACTGTGAAATCTTTAGTTCTGACAGTTCTAATTCAAACGTTAGGATGGATACTTTTCAGTAATAGGTGAAACTCATATATTAATAATTTCCTTTTGTTTTATGCTAATATACAGAGTGCTGCTCCATACAGGGAGAATTTTGAAGAATTATGTACAGATAACTATCTGCTCTGATATGAATAGGATAGGAAAATATCATGATTGGTTTTTTTGTCCATATAATAAAACAGTTCTTGAAGTCTTAAGTAGGATAGGTTTATAAAATATTTTGATAGCATGAAGACTCAAGATAGCACTGGACAGGTCTACTTCATTTTCAAGACAAAAGAATAAGCTATAGAAACCTGAATTTCCCAAGCCAGTAAATTAGGGGTAAAGTATTTGGATTACTAACGGGATTTGGCAGCTACTTTTGTTTGTTTGTTTTTATTTGTGTGTGGGTTTTTTTTGTTTTATTGGTTTTTGTTTTTTGGGTTTTTTTTTGGAGACAGGGTCTTGCTCTGTTGCCTGGGCTAGAGTGCATTGGTGTCATCATAGCTTACTGCAACCTCAAACTCGTTGGCTCAAGCAATCCTCCTGCCTTAGCCTCCTGAGTAGCTGGGACTACAGGCACACGCCACCATGCCTGGCTAATTTTTCTATTTTTTTGTGTGTGAAGATGAGGTCTTGCCATGTTGCCCAGGGTGGTCTCAAACTCCTGGCCTCAAGCGATCTTCCTGCCTCAGCCTCCCAAACTGCTAGGATTACAGGCATGAGCTGCCACATCCGGCTGGCAGCTACTTTTAAAAAGAACATCCTAGGATTAATAAATTGTTAAGCACTGGCTAGAGTGGACAGAGGTCTGAGGATTGAAACAGAAACTAGTATTAAGTTTCTCTCATAAGCCATTAGGAAAATGTTCACATAGCTTCATCAAAAAACCTTTCATTTAAGTATAATAAACTACTAGAGTGTGCAAACCAGTAGTGTCCAACTTGAATTTCCAAAGCAAATGCACCTGTGTAATGTAACAAGCACCTGGATCAAGATACAGAACATTATTAACAAACATGACAGAATATTTTATAATAGATCATTTGTATTGAGCAAGGCATATAGATCTTTTGAAACTGGGCAAGAGAAAAAGTAAATGAGTTAATCTGTGTAAAGATTTTCTTTTGTTTCCCAACCAGGTGATGATATATTTAATATCATGGGGAAGAAGCTAACAAGAAAATTAGAGTACGGTTATGATACCCAAAACATTTAGAATAGTTAATGACTGGAAACAGCCCAAGTGTCCATTAGTAGAGTGGATAAAGAAACCTGTGGTCTAGTCCTGCAGTGAAATACTACTCAGCAATAAAAAGAATGCACTGCTAATATACACAACATCGTAGATGAATCTCAAAAACTTTATGTTCAGTGAAAGAAATTTTACAGAAGACAGTAAATAGAGAGTAAATATGAAGTTCTAGAATGGGCAAAAACTAATGTGTGGTGGGAAAAAAATCTGAACAGTGGTTGCCTCCGAGGGAAGGGGACAGGAATTGACTGGGAAGATGCCTGAGGGAACTTCTGGGGAGATGGCGATATTCTGTATCTTCATATAGATTTGAGTTTCACAGATGTCTGTACTTTTCAAAACTCTTAGAATGGTAAACATAAGATTTGTATATTTTCTTTCATGTGAATATTATCTCAAAAGAAAAAAATAACCTGAACAAATGCTGACCGTTAGTTAATAATATGCTTGCTGAAGCATTTAAGGGGAAGTATACAGATATCTGTAACTGATTTTGAAATGCATCAAAAAATGGATAGATAAGGGATCAGGTAGTTGTGTGATAATGCAAGTGCCAATGGTAAAATCCGTTTGTTCACTGTAAATTTATTTGAACTTTTCTATGTGTTTAAAATTTCTCATTATAAAATATTATGGGGGGAACTTAGGGAATCAATGAAGAATATAGTAATCACATAAACAGGTCTTTCTTTTATGGTAGATAGCTTCTCGCAAATGAGTATTGGAAGAAAGCAGACCATATGTATATAGGTGTAGGGCCGATATTGTGGCCCATGGCCACAGATAGCCTGCGACATATTTGGGTCCACAGAATGTGTTTGTTTTTGTTTTATTTTTAATAAGCCTGTTTTTAAAACTAAGGAGATTTCACTTAAAAATCCAGATTTCTGCGACCTTTTTTTTTTTTTTTTTTTTTTTTTGAGACAAGGTCTCACTCTGTTACCCAGGCTGGAGTTCAGTGGCATGATAAAAGCTCACTGCAGCCTCAAACTCCTAGGCTCAAGTGATCCTCCTGCCTCCCGAGTAGCTAGGACTATAGGTGCACACCACCATTTTTAAATTTTTTTGTAGAAACGAGGTCTCTCTATGTTTTGCAGGCTGATCTTGAATTCCTGGGCCCAAGTGATCCTCCCACCTTGGCCTCCCAAGGTGCTGGGATTATAGGCATGAGCCATGATGCCTGGCCAAACCAGCTTGTTTTTAAAAGGATTTGAAAGACAAAACAATCAGGGGAATAAAATAGAGACTCCAAAGGTAGATACAGATTAATATGGGAATTTTGTGTAAGATGTAGGCAGCATTTCAGATCAGAGGAGAAGAGATATATTATTCAATAAAACATTGAACAGCAGGCTATATATTTGTGATGAAGTAAAGCCCCAATCCTTTTACACTTAAGTAAATATAAATTCTAGATGAGGCAAAGATTTTAAATGTAAAAAACTATTACTAGGACCCTAATCCGTCAGTAATTAGAGTGGTTTTATCTAAATTTTTTTAACTGGAAACTTAAAGGAATACAACAGCCTGTGTCCCAAATCATATGATTCCAGTAAGTCCTACAAAATTTTGGAAAGGAGAATGATGTATGCTTTTGGAGTCAATAAGATCTAAGCTTGAATTTTTTTTCTACTTATTACTCAGACATTTTGCAAGGCACAAAACTATTCTGAGCCTTAGTTTCCTCTACAATCAATCCATCAATGTAAAATGAAATACAATAAAATAAATAATATCTACTACAGAGGGCTCCCGTGAGGATTAGGTGAGATTACATTATTTGAAACTCTGATCCAATTCCTGCCTAAAATGACTGTTAAGAAATTTTTAGTATGGAGGGATGAAGAAACAGTGAGATCTCCAGCCCAGAGCAGACGTTTATTTGTAAAGGATGAGAAAATTCCTTGACATCTGTTTCCATCAGCAAACACTTATTGAGAGCCTACTGCATGCCATGCATTATGTGTGGCACTAGAACAATAAAAATTAAAATAGAAGAGATTCCCAGTTTAAAAAATCTTGAATAGGAAAGTCAGGTTATATGAGAAAGGAATTCACGTAGTAAGAATTTTTATGATATTTGACAACTCTCTTAAACTTAGTATTGTTATTCACTCTAAGAAAACATTTTCTGGTATGCTGTAGCATCTTGTGCTAGTTAAAGGAAACATGTTGTAGAAGCAATTTCCTAAGAAAAATGAATAGCTCAGTTTGGCTACAACCACAAAAGATCCATTTCTCAGGGTAGCTATTAAGAGAGAATGCATTACAGAGATGAAAAACTCATGAAATTGCTAAGTAGTGGATGAAATAGTGCTTAGTAAGTTTTTTTTATGTACTTCTCTTGCTTTTCCACTTAAATATTTTTGCTGGTTATTAGCATGTGCTTGGGGCTTAGCTTAGCAAATCATTTGTTTTCACTAAATGAAGTTATAGAGTTCCTACGTCAGTTTTGCTGATGTTTGGTAAATCAAAATAATACAAACTATTTTTTCAGCAATTTTTCATTAATACTTTAATGTGGAATAATACATTTGAGATGAAAAAAAACACTCATGCATAATCACATAGCATGGGCTTAATGCACTATATATACCTAATCTGTTGTTTTGGTACTACTGACATAACTAAAATTTTACTTCTAATATTTACCAAAATTGAGTAAAATGTAAATTATATGCCATATGAAATTGGTTTTTATGTTATACCTTTTGTCTACCTGCTAATAAACTCAGTATCTATACCAATCCATTTGCCTTAGTGAAAACATTCTGGCATGGGACATATCTTCTTATTTTCAATAAAAAAGTTGATGTAGAAATATTGCTGAGCATTCTCTATAATGATATGTTCTTTGGTAAAACTGTCGTTAAAGAGACTTCTGACTTCCTTTTTATCTTTTCTTTTTTAGTTTGCTGGAAACCATGTCTCACTATACAGATGAACCCAGATTTACTATAGAGCAGATAGATCTGCTTCAGCGCCTTCGGCGTACTGGAATGACTAAACATGAAATTCTCCATGCCTTGGAAACTTTGGACCGTCTTGATCAAGAGCATAGTGACAAATTTGGAAGAAGGTCCAGCTATGGAGGAAGTTCATACGGGAACAGTACCAACAATGTCCCAGCATCTTCCTCTACGGCTACAGCTTCCACACAGACCCAGCATTCGGGAATGTCCCCATCACCTAGCAACAGTTACGATACCTCCCCACAACCTTGCACTACCAATCAGAATGGGAGGGAGAATAACGAGCGATTGTCCACATCCAATGGAAAGATGTCACCAACGCGCTACCATGCAAACAGCATGGGTCAGAGGTCATACAGTTTTGAAGCCTCAGAAGAGGACCTAGATGTAGATGATAAAGTGGAGGAATTAATGAGGTTAGTTACTTTTCTTATTCGGAGTCCTCAAAAATGTCTGTGTTTAAATTGTTTTAAAGTAATAAGCTGTATTTCAACTACTTACCTATAAGAACTGTGATTTCCCCCTCCCTCTTTTGGATATGAAAGAAAAAAATTCAAATTTTATGTTTTTCATTTAAATTTTCTCTTCTCTACTTCAACTCTTTCTCTTTGCTACTTGATAAGCCTTTTCCATTCTGTTTATCAAAAGTTAGCCTTCTCTTTATGTCTCTAATAGCTAATTTCTGCTTCTCACACACACACATATTCTAATCCTTAAATCTATTGTAAGTACTTTTTCTAAGGGATAAGATCATTTTATCTTGATACAGGAATATGTACACTCTTAATTTTTCCCTCCAACATTCCAATCAAGAAAATAATTTTGAGCACCTATTATATAAAAACTTTTTTTAAGAGGAAAAATAGACATGGCTTCTACCCCTAAGAAGCTAAAGTTCTAATTTTAGCAGTAGGTGCTACAGACACACACACACACACACACACACACACACACACACACATGCACGTTATCTGTTACAAGAGAAGTATAAGCACTTAGAGTTTTAAACACTGAGAAAAGAAGTCCACTTTCAATGGAAGTAATTAGGAAAGGCTTCCCACCAGATCTGGGACACTTTGAGGGCGACAATCATGTGTTTTCCATTGTTGTGCCTCCAGGATCTAGAACTTTCCTTGGTACATGGTAATGGCTTAATATGTTAAATGAATGGATGAATTTGACCTAAATCTTGAAGGATAGTCCTTGTTTTGAAACATAGGAACTGGATTTAAAGTTATGGGAATAGTGAAAGGTAGGAAGGGGAAGGCATGTGTTTAGTCTGATAAAGATTGCAGATGAATTACTATAGTAATAAGAATAATATATTAGGAGGCAGTACAGGTTTTGGAAGACTTTGAGCTTCATACTAAATAGTTGATATTTACTTTGTTTGGAATTAAGGAGTTTTGACAGGTCTTCAGCAATAGCAATGATAAAAGCATTGTTTTCAGTAGATTTTTACTACTGTGAAAGGGTGAGAACCTGTAGATTAATTAGTTATAGTAGATAATGAAAGAAACTTTAGCAGGAATTTGTCAGAAATAAAAATAAGACTTATGAGTTATAATTCTTCCTAAATGTTTTAAAACTTCAAGGTAGAATAATGGTGACTTAATATTGCCACATGGAGGATCCGTCCTGTAGTACCACAATGGTGAAATTTCCTTTATACAAAAAACTGTCCTGAATTTATTTTTAGGGTGGAATTATATGGGTTCTGGGCTAAATGGACTATTGTATCTAGATGCCAGTGTATACTTATAATGAATAGTTTCATATAGCAGGCATAAGTCATTGTTAATAAGCTTTTAAAACTTTAAGTTTTAAAATATAAGACATCAATTTGGCTTTGAATTCATTTTCACTTGTTAAAGCAGGTAGCCAAACTTCAGATGTTGCTTTTGAATTTAACATATATATCACTGTTAAGATTAAGACGGAGAACCGTTTGGGCAAGTAAAAGTTAAATATAACAAGATTACCTTTTAGTTATCCTGAATAGAGCGGATAACAACAATAAAATTTATTTGTTAGCATGCTAGCCTGTTTTTTATTGTTGATGTTGTTGCTGTTAATAAGTTTTGATAAACTTTTAACGTAACAGTTGATTTTCAAATGTGTGTAAGACTAACAACCAATATGAGAAAACTTTCTTTTTAACAAAAGTCTCTAGAAGATTGGCTGGACTAATAAGGGTCTGGAAACTTGACTTTTAGGTCATAGGTTGGCGTAATGTTTTAACTCAAGTGTATCCTCATAATAAACAGAAAACCTATTTAGCAATGGGTAGGATTTTGTAGTTAAATCCCATAATTACACATATTCAAGTTTCACTGTGAAATATATACAGGTTTACATGTTGTTATCAGTATTTAATTTACATACTGCCACTTGTCACATAGTTAGAACACTTTATCTTCTTCCCTTCCTCTGCTTCTTTCTTAGAACTGCTCCTTTTGTGTGCTCTGATAATCTCGGGCTCTCAGTGGTCCTTCTGGCTGTCTCTGGTCCTCTGCCATTGCACCCTCTCCCACTCCTGCTTTCCTCCAGTGTGCCCCACTCTGTTTTCTCAAGGTTGCAGATGGTAACAATCCTTCTTAAACCAGAGGTAGAAGTCTACTGAATGACGTTCTCACTTGTAATCATTACTCCCATGCTGTGAGGTTGATCAGAGAAATTGAAATTCACAGAAATTAAATAATTTGCCCCAAGAAAACTTACATTTAATATTAGGTGGCAGAGACTACATTGCAACCCATATCTTTATTATCAATATGTTGCTGGTATGTGTTGCCTCTGTAAGTAACTTTTTCATGTCTATAGATTTTAGTAAGACTTTGGGAAAGGTGGATGGTATAACTCAAGACAAAGTATGAACGGCCTTAATGGGCTTGCCACTCCTCTTCTCCCCCCATGATATTTGCTACTTCAAATCAAGCACTTACTAACCTAATGAATTTTTATTTGGGGGAATGTTAGAGAAATTTTTTGAGCAGTGGATCTTTCTGAGTATTCTGTGCCCACTTAGGGACATACTGCCCTTGCTAATCACTCACCTCTATGGTAATATTATAGTGGATTGAAACTAGTGGTCTCTGGTGGGGAGCATGGGTGCCTGAGTGCCTTTCTGCCTCCTTTTGTATGTGTATGATTCGCCTCTTGCTTGCTCACATTCCCCAGCCTCCAGGGCACACAACCATAAGACATATTTTTAAAATCTTATAATTCATTGAGTGTACAAACTTAACTCCTGATAATTTCAAGGTATATAATGGAGATTTTTTTGTAGAACTTCATCAAGTTATAACTGTATACCTGATGAACTTGTTAAGAAAGAGTGAGAAAGAAAGTAACTGCTACTTTTTCCATTTTTGTGCTAGGGTAAAAAAAAAAAGTGAAAAGCAAACTAGTATGTGAATTCTCAACAAATTATTGAATATAACTATTTAGGAAGGACTTTGAAGCCAAGGATGAAGACCCATTTAACATTTTAATATTTAAAAAAATGCATCTATTAATATATAAATATATGAATGGGGCTGTGTGTATACACATCTGCTAATATAATAGTATACATCTACTAATGTGTATCTGTTCTATTATGTATATATTATGAAACAACAATTTAAATGAGGCTTATCAGAATTAATAAATGAATGCCATACATTAAAGATGTTATTCTTAACCATCCATGTACTAAATTTTATGAGTATGTCAGTATTTTGTACAAAATTCTGAGACTTTCTTCCAAGTTGGTTATCTATAGGCCTAACAATAGAGTATTTACTTTTGTTGGCAGGATATTTATGTTTTATAGGTAATAGGATGAAATGGACGTGATATCCAGTTACCATGTTATTGATACATATAGAGTAGCTTTTTTTAGAGTTATCTTTTAAAATTTAAAGCTATGCTTTGTTTATCTCCCTGGATGGAAATTTACAGGGGTAGGTTTTTATTCAAAAGTGAAAGAAATTTGTACATAATTGTATTTTTCCAAGTGTGAAATAGTCTGCCTTGGTAAGTATTGGTTCATCTCTGGAAGTCTTTGAGATAGATGACTACCTTTAAGGGATCCTAAAGAATGTACAGTGTACATTAACTAAGAAGATATGGATGATCTTAAAGCATATCACTTTTAAACATGCTGTATTTAATATTTTTTGTCCCAGAAAAGGAAGCAATGTCATTTTGAACTACCATAAATAACTGTTTTCTATTCTGATTTGGGAAGCTTGAACATATTTGAGAATAAGAATTTAACTCTGTTTTATAAATTATCTAGATCAGATTTTCCATTTTACAACCTTTTATCTCCAACTACAGATTTATTCATTCATTGAACAAATTAAGCTCTATTACATGCAAACCCCATAATGAATAAGGCACAATCTTTGTGCTGAAGGACTTTGCAGGGTAGCAGGAGAGATAAGATGGAACAACTATAATACAGAATAGCATGTAATATATTAGCATGCGAGTAGTATAATTGAAATGTTAAAGTTAGCCATTGGAAAAAGAGATCTTTTTTGGTTCTAAAGATCAGGGAAAACTTCTCTGAATAAATGACAGTTAAATTGTGCCTTAATAAAAGATGATTCCACAGAGAGGCATAACTGACGAATTCATCCAGATATTAAGAAAGGTCTATAGATAACAGTGGAAAGTTTGGCAAGTTATAAAAATAATGGCACTGGAGGGTAGAAAGGAAGAATTTCATCCTGATGTGGAAATGACCCAGATGAATCTAGCATAGCAACGATTTGGAAAAGGTAGGAGGAGATGAAATGGACTTCAATTGGTTAGATGCAAATGAAGTGGGTAGCTTAACTTGGAAGCTGTGGAATCAAAGAAAAGATCAGCCTACTCTTCACTTTAATTCCATAAGACTTGAGAAGTAGAAATTTTGAAGAGTATGAGATTTTATAAGAGAAGAAGAATGGATACATTCTTTTAAAGAGGATGTCACAATGCAGAATAAGAGAGGAAATTAGGAGTAGGAGAAGATGAGAGGGTTAGATTTAGAGTAAATGAAGTTTCCACACTAACAAACGGGTGATTTTACAGGGTAAAATGAGGATAATAGCAGAGGCAGGTCCTTACAGAAGGCTGAAGGAGGAGAAAATGAGGGCATATGTGAAAGCTTCAAGAACGACGCTACTAGAATGGAACTTTTTGGAACACATAAGAGAACTGGACACAATGAAACCTGAATGCTATTACTATTTTGAAAATACCTAGTAAAACAACTAAATGTCACGTCGCTGCTTGTGTTTAAATTGACTTTATAGTGAGTGCTCTTTCCATGGTGCCTTAAAGTACCTGGTACAGATGTTTACTTCAGTCTTATATGGTTATAGGAGATTATTTGTTTCTTCTTTTCCTGGGATCATTTCTGAGGTTTTATAAAATAATACTCAGTGTTTATGTAGTACTTTTACAATTTCAGAAAATTTTTGCATTTAAGAATTTTTGATTTTATATATTATACACACATATGTATATATATTTAATAGCTAATTTCATTGCTTGGAGAAAAATTTTAAAAGCCATGTGAAGGGGTTATTAATGGTCTCATTTTACCAGATGATGAAACCAGGGTCCAGCTTTATTAAATGATGTGCCCCCACACACCTTTATCTTTTAAGTCTTATGTTTTTATTTTGAAAAATCTTCTCTCTGGTAAAGCAGTGAAGAGTTTTTGATGTTTTGAGTTTTTTAATTTAAACTTGTTATGGGTACTTAGAAACTTATCAGATATCTAAAAATGTAGTCTATGAGAGGTTGAGTGAATTGCCGTGCTTTTGCAGACTTTTGGTTCCTTCTGTATAGTCTAGTCCTTGATGATACTATGCTGCAAGGCTGTCAATAATTTACAAACTGGATATTTCCTATTGGAATAATTTGAGTGTTATCTCCTCTATATGATTTAGTGTCTACTCTAGATGAATTTGATTTAAAATAAATTGATTTAAATTCAATTTAAATCATTAATCAAGGAAATACCATTTAATCATTTTTCCCCACAAAAGCGCATTTTTTATTTAACTTGAATAAATATTCTCTTAAATTCAGTTTCATTTTCCTAGAAGATCATTCTATACGTTGAAATGCAATACATTAAAATTTTTTAGATTAATTTTTTAGTTATATGAGAAACCAAATGATCTGGTTGTTTTGTTTACATAAGCCAATTGAAATAGATACTGCTGGCCAGGCATGGTGGCTCACGCCTGTAATCGTAGCACTTTGGGAGGCTGAGACAAGAGTATCGCTTGAGATCAGGAGTTCAAGACCAGCCTGAACTACATAGGGAGACCCCTGTCTCTACAAAACATAAAAAAAAATTAGCCAGGCATGGTGGCGCACAGCTACTCAGGAGGCTGATGCAAGAGGATCACTTGAGCCCAGGAGTTTGAAGTTGCAGGGAGGTATGATGATGCCACTGCACTCTAGCCAGGGTGACAGAGTGAGACTCTGTCTCAAAAAAGAAAAGAAAGAAATAGGTACTGCTGAAGTAATCTCTTCCTCACCAATTATTAATGCATGTTTGAGAGCTGTTCTACAGTAATACATTACCTGTATTTTAATCAGGAATTATTTTGTTTGACTTCAAAATATATTTATTTGTGCCTTTTTCTTTCATATATACAATCTTAAAATGAGAATGCATATTTTTCAAAGAAATATTTCAAATATAGACAAGCATTTCAGGAGGAATCTAGCCAGTATCTACATCAAAATCTAGATCAGTATGAGAAATTTTAAATATTGCATTAGGCAGCTGATTTTTTATTTTCTTCCCTTAGGAATCTTTTTTGATTAGGATTTCCACCTGATAGATCAGGAATATACTTGTAGAGCTGCAGATCGGAGATTGTCACCACCGTTACCTCTCCATTCTTTTCCAGAATTCCCAAAAGAGAGCATGGAATCCACCAACAGAATGTATAATCCCTCCTCGTTAAGGGGCTAAAATACCTGATCTAATTTAAATCACAACTGATTCTTTTTGAATAGGATACTTTAGTTTCTGCAAATAATCTACAGAGATGTGAGCCCATATAAAGAGTTTGTGGTTCCTTCAAAAACTATTTGTAAAGATTTTGTGATCCCTTTGTCTCAGATCAGGAGTCAGCAAACTTTTTTGGTAAAGGGCTAGATAGTAAACATTTTAGACTTTGTGTCCAAGAGGCAAAATTGAGTATATAATTAGATGCTTATGAAAAAGAGAGAAAACAAACAGCCACAAATTTTTATTGATAAAATTCAATATAGAATAATAATAATCAAGTATAAAATTGTAGAATATAGGCCTACTAATGAGAAGAATGAAATTTTGGGTGGGAATGGATAATATTTTGCTTAATTCATGTTCATTATTAGCATTCCCTCTCATCAGATTGATTGCAAATGTCCATCTGTGAAAACGTGAAAACGATTCTTAGCTCATAGGTTGTATAAAAACAGGTGGCAGTCCAGAGTTAGCCCATAGGCCATAATTTGCTGACCCCTGTGTTAGATAAGTTACTGCTATTCTGTGTTACTTTTGAGCTTGAAAAAAAATCAGTGCTTTATTTGTGTAATCCATTTGAAGATAAAGCATTCAGAGAGAAAATGGTCAGTTTTAAGGGTTTAAGTATAATATTTAAGTATTCTAATTGTTCTTATGGGAAAACCGAAGTCTTGCCACTCACTGTCATTCTCCTGAATGTCACGTCTTTTAAGAATTTGTTGAGTGTTTAAATGAGTAAAAGTTAGTAACGGGCATTTTAGTGGAGGAAAGATGAGGTCTATAATGTAATCCCAAGGACTCAGAATATATGTAGTATTTAGTATTAAGTATTCTTATAGGTAATAGGAAATCAGTAAATGTCTTTTAAATATTAAATTTTACATTCAATACATCCCACCTTAATTTTTTATCTACACAAGAAAAGAAGGCAAGTTAAGGGGCAAAGTCTATCTTAAAATGGCTAATAGTTTTATAGTTGTGAGAATGATAATAATTTCTAGTACCTTAACCATTTTAAAGGTTTTTTTAAATGAACATTATTGATGCAATTGCATAGTTAAAATGCAAACCCACGGTCTACTCACGACTGATTTTTGTTGTTGTTGCTTTTTATTTTTCTAGGATTTCTGTCTGTGTAAGATATATTCATTCCCCAGTAATGAAACTTTGTATATACCATGTGACAGCCTTGTTCCTAATGTGAATTATACAGAGCATGTGATTAACCATCCTCTGGTATGAGACTTATATCTGCTGTGGTCTTCACTAAAGCGTCTGTCTGATGGTGTGTGTGATGTTTTAGGACCTGAATATTTGGTGTTTCTTGGTTTGTTGTAATTTCATATTTTCACACAAGTTTGGTCTGTTTACCTTTTATTTTTGTGTCCTTTCTTTCTGTGTTCTCCCCACCTCTCTGCTTCACCTTTCTTTTAGCAAAGATGAGGATTTCTACCTTCAACATACATTGTTGGTCTTGTCTTCTGTTTTTGTTAGGAGGGACAGCAGTGTGATAAAAGAGGAAATCAAAGCCTTTCTTGCCAATCGGAGGATTTCCCAAGCAGTTGTTGCACAGGTAACAGGTAAGAGCTGAAGAGCCCTTTATTCTGGAATCATGTCTAGTCTCTGCCTTCTGGTGCAGATGTTGGAATATTGCTTGCATTTCTGCATTGCAGTGCAGATCTGTCAATTTAGGCATAATAATGTATGCCAGTGATTTAAAACCCATTGTCTCCGATATCACAGAACTTTTCCAGTGATTTTTTTTCTTTTTTACTTGTGCTAGTAAATTTTATAGCATTTGTAATAAGCACATAATTCCCTATTTTATGGCTAAAAAAGGGTTTCTCTAGTTTTATTTTAATTCTAACAGAGCTTATGACACATGCACATCCAACAGCTATCTGCATTTCTTATTTTTAAAAACTTTGCAGTCCTCCAAATATAATCCCTGATTTTACCAATAAAAAATGATTCATGAGGGTAAAGAAAGTTTGTTTTTTAACCACTTTTCTGTATGTAAAAGCTTTCCTCAAAACATTCCTGAGAAGATAAGAGGTACCATTGTCTTCTCTTTGTTCTTTATATACCATCCCATTCTCCACCCGCACCCAAGCCCCATCTCCAATATCTGGTGTATATGTGTCATTCTCTATTCAGATTGCATTTTTTATGAAGTTCTTAAATTAGGGAATGGCATGTCTTTTCTTTGTTAGTATGTGGTCTTTCTTTCTTGGATCTTAATAATTTATAAGACCCTTAAAAAATTAACTGTGCCTTAGTCGTTAGAGGAACCAGAAACTCTTTCACCTACATTTTGTAGCTGCTACATTGTTATAGTTTGTACATTGATGTATATAAAAGTTAATTTCCCCCTCCTTTTATTAACACTACGAGCCATTAGCGAGCTATATGACTTTGGGCTTTTCAGCCTCTGTACCTCAGTTTTCTTACTTCTACAGTGAAATACTTGGATCTGATCTTCAGCAGTACCTTCCAATTTTAAGAAATTATTTCTGTTCTCTAGACAGAGATACATATTGAAGCTAATTTACCTAAAAGGTTGTTACTGACCATTAATTTGGTTAAAAATGAAACTTCAGATTTCAGAAGCCTTAAATTTCATCCCAAATATCTAAGGTCAGCCAATCTTTTATAATGTGTGTGTGTGATATATTACACTAGTAATATATTTTTATAAATGACACTTATGTTCATGGTAAAAGACTTTAATTAAAGACATGTCCTTCTGTGTAGAAGTCTTATACTGAAGGACAGTGTGTGAATTTAATTGTTACAGTCTTTAGGTATTTTTCAATAGGATATTTAAAATAAATTGTTATCCTTTATCTTTGAGGACTAAGTTATAGTGCTTAAGGCAATGTTAAGGGCAAGTTAAGCAGGTTTTATTGAAACTCACTGATGTGGACTATGAAAAGATGGAGTGTGTCTTTTTAGTGCTTATATGTCAGCCTCCATGACTAGAAGCAATAGTATCTTCTAGTTTAAACGCCTAAAAAACAAAAACAAAATTGTAGTGTTATATAATAGCATTACAAAGTTGACTTTTTTCAGGAGGAGGTATTTCTAAGGATGTTGAATACCCTGAATGTTGAATCATCTTGGATTTTTAAAATAGTAGCTTTGAAACCCATCCAACATTGATGCAAATTATAATAAAATACCTTTAAAAAGCATTTCTGAGGCATAAAAGCATTAGATATCCTATAATGGGTTAAACATGATACATCAAATATAGTATTGCCTTTTTGAAAAGGGAAACTAAAAGATGTTTTCACATCTTGCTGCTCAAAATACAATCTATACAACAGCACTAGTGGCATCAACCTGGGAGCTTGTTAGAATTGTGAAAATACTGAGTACCACCCTAGACCTGCTGAAATAGAATTTATATTTTAACCAGAAGCCTAGGTGATTTAGGTTTGAGAAGTATGATTCTAGGGGACTGGTAAACTTTCTTGGCATTAACTTCAATGGATCTGCATTGTTTAACATTGCCTCACTCAGTAATAGTCATCATGATGCCATCTCCTGGTTTTTGAAAGCAAGAGTTGAAAATATCTTTACACATTTATTATCTGTTGTATCACATGGACCTTCCTTTTGCTGCCATAATTATGGGATTTGATAGTGTTAAAAACTTTCTCCATTTTAGTCTTACCCCAACTTGTTCTTCCTCCTTTTCATTTCTACTCCAAAAGCTTGGGTTCATCTTCCCTTGATCAGAAATCTTTGATGGTTCTCCATTGTCTAAAAAATGAAATTACTCATAATCTGTCGCCAGCCTCCTTTTCTACTGCCATCTTCTATTCAGTATACCCCCAACTGAACTCTACTACTTACCGTTGCCAGAATTCTGCTCACTTGGATGCTTCCAAGTTGTTGGTGGTGTCTAGGATGCCTTCGCCGCCGCCTCTCAGTCTCATCAGTTTCTACTTAGCAAGGTTATTCAGTTGTTATCCTCATTCTAACTTCTTTGACCCCTTTAGTCCATGTACCTCTTTTTTCCTTAAATAAATTACACTTAGTTCACCACCCTAACTAAGGTTTAATACTCATTTCAGTTATGCATTTTAGGGTAATGTTCTTCAACATTAGTGACCTTTTCTTACCCATCCTCAAAGAGTCTAGCATTATACATGTGCTCTGAACATTCCATGTTTACCTAGCTGCCTTGCAGAGCTGCTGTGTAGTGTAAAAGGAGTACTAGTGATGCTAACACAAGCTATACGTATGAAAATTGTCCATTGTGACTTTGTTCAGTGGTGTGCTCTCTCCAGAAATAATTATTTATTTGCTCAACAAGTGCTACATGATTTTTTGCCCTTAAGGAACTTGCATTTTTCTTTTATCTACTTCAGTTATTTATATAAGGCCAGGGGAATGAGGATGATTGGTAACCAGATTGGTTCATTGTCCTATTGGTCAACTTACTGAATTCTTGTGTTTCTCATGTATTATTAATTGTGTTATATTTTTCACCCAGCCTGTCTATCCATCAAGCTAAACTCAGGGGCAAGTCTTCTCATTGCAGAGAAGATATTCTGCTAGAGAATAATGAGTTAGTGAGACCTAATAAAGTCTGGCACTCACAATTGGTCCACCTAGGATAGAGTGAGCCTGGGTAAGGAGGCCTTCTGGTCACCCAGACTCACTCCCTGGAGTACCTGATCAGTATATAGATCAGTATAGCACATCTTCCTGTCTTTAAACAAATTAATCAAATGTATCTTTGAAGAATCTCTACCTGATGAAATCTACCCCAAAATAAAGTTTAGGATGTGGTGTTCCAGAATCTTGTCCTATAACAGATTCTCTTAAAGTCAGTTAAGTTCAACTCTAATATGTGAAATAAGTCAACCTTGAGATAAAATGAGAACAAGTGGTGCATAACAAAAGAAAATGCTAAATAAAAAAGTGTAATGAGGTGCAAAATTACAACACATGTACTTGTTCCCAAAACAGATACAGAAGTTTCTTTTTATAGATTTGGAGGATTTCTATAATAAGATAAACAAGAAGTTCATGGGTGGGGTCTGTATAAATAATATCCTACTGATAGGAAAAATGACAGTATAAACAGGATATAATAACAGTGCCTGCTGAATTCCCAGCATGTTATTTGTAGCTTCTTTCACAGTCACAGCTGCTCCCACCAAGGGTGGATTTTTACCTCTGTAAGAGGTCAGCCAAGATTCTAAATTCTCACTAACAATGGTGGGGTGGTGAGCATAGCCTTTGCTTTAGTAATAAACACATGTATTCTGTATTAACTTTCAGGGTAAGAAGGCTGTTTAAGAATGCTTGAAACATAATTTTTTTAATGACCTCTGGGAAAAAATCAGGCACACAGAATAAATAAGTAAACGGGCAGAACTTGATGAATGCTTATCAGCCAAAGATATATACTAATAGGATTCATGTCCTCTGAAAAAATAAATACATGGAAGAAGAAAAAATGTTTAGCATCTCCGAATTTTAAGAAATTTTTCACAATTTTGTTTTCTTGAATAGTAGTGGTATAATGGAAAAGCAACAAAATACCAAGGTTCTAGTCTTTCTGTCATTAAATAGCCTTGTGACCGAGTGCCTCATTTTCCTTATTTATGAGATGAAGGACTTTGACCTAATAGTTTCTTTCTTAGTGCACTTGGTCTGGCTGCTATAACAAAGTACCATAAACTGGATAGCTTAAAAACAACAGAAATATATTTCTCAAAGTTCTAAAGTCTGGGAAATTCAAGATTAAAATAGATTCAGTGCCTAGTGAGAACCTGCTTTCTGGCTCATAGACCCTGCCTTCTTGCTTTGTCTTCACATGTGGAAAGGGCAAAGGGGGTCTCTCTTGGGGGGTCTCTCTTGGGCCTCTTTTATTAGGGCATGAATCCCATTCATGAGGGTTCCCACCCACAGGACCTAATCACCTCCCAAAGATCCCACCTCCTGATACCATCATTGCTTGAGGTGAGGATTTCAACATAGGAATTTTAGGGGCACATAAACATTCAGACCATAGCAGTTTCTAAGTATCTTTTCTGGTTGTCAAATCCTAATCTGTTTTTAAATTGTAAGTACATTTAACAGGTGTGCATCTCACCTGTATCTACGATTCTCATTCCCCAAATGTAAGAATTTGTGTAAAGACAAGTTCTGAACTGGTTTTAGAAATGTTTCAACTGTACTCAGATCACTTCCCTTTTACACTTATCTTTGATATACTTATCTTAAAAACACTACATATTCTATTTAATTATAATCATTTCTTTATAAAGGTGGATATATATTGATCCTCTCCCTAATCAGAGAACTTTAGACTAGATATTAAAAACCAATTAAAGTGTCAATATGCTTTTTAAAAAAATAAACTTCATTTTTTTAGAGCAGTTTTAGATTCACAGCAAAGTGAGTAGAAAGTATAGAGTTCCCATACAACCCCGCTCCACCTCTCATATAGAGCTTCACCACACTATCACCATCCAGCACCAGAGTGGTACCTTTGCTACAGTCAAACCTGCATTGACACAACATTGTCACCCAAAGTCCATGTTTTACATTAGGGTTCACTCTTGGTGTTGCACATTCTATAAGGTTCAGATAAATGTATAATAATGACACATATCCATCATTATAGTGTCACACAGAATAGTTTCACTGCCCTAAAAATCCTCTGTGCTCTGCCTGTTCATCCCTGCCTCCCCTCTAACCCCTGGCAACCACTGATCTTTTTAGTGACTTCATAGTTTTGCCTTTTCCAGAATGTCATATAGTTGGAATCATACAGTATGGAGCTTCAGATTGGCATCTTTCACTTAGTAATATGCATTTAAGTTTCCTCCATGTCTCTTCATGGTTTGATAGCTCAATTCCTTTTAGTGCTGAATCCATGTTCCATTGTCTAGATGGACCACAGTTTATGTATCTATTCACTTACTGGAGGGCATCTTGGTTGCTTCCAGGTTTTGGCAATTAAGAATAAAGTTGTAAAGTTGCTATAACAAGTAGAATTTATATCTATACTAGAAAAGCAATGTTGATAGAGTGTAAGTCACAGACTATGGCATTATCTTACTATACTACAACTAGATATAATTATCTTGCTCATTTAACAAGATTTTATCAATTCCTGTCTAATAGATTTTACCAGTTTTATGTAGATCTCCAATTTGAAGACTTGTCTGTCAACAAAATGGGCAGGTTTCTGCATGTGAGATGTAATTCTCTCTCCAAATTGAAAAGGCTTAGAGGTTTTTTTGTTTGTTTGTTTGCTTGGTTTTGGTTAGGAGAAACCTTCTTTTCAAATCTTCTTTGAATGGACTCCATTTACTCATGTTATAATTGTTTTTGTAGAGTGCATTTTGGGGTTATTTTTTGCTTTGCAGCCACAGGAGAATAAGAACAGATGTTGTTCTGTGGATCAAAAAATTCTTACTCTTTATCTCATTATCTTCTATCTTCTTCAATTTATTGTAAAACTGTTTTCTTGTAAGCATAACACATGAAGTTACTTTTTTTTTCCATAGGAAAAAACCAGCCTCCTCCATATCTAAATGCTCATGTTTTCTCACTTTGGTGACAGATAAGTGAGAAAATGGAGTGAAAATAATTTTGAAGGATATTTTTTATTGTTAGAAAATCAATTCCCTTCATTTATTGAAATTCATTGTTCTGCTAGGGCTTTCATCATCTCAAATGCAATACATAGGACCGTACGTTTTTAGTGCAAAAGTTAGGAAGGTTGACTGTCAAGTATAAAATTTGATCTCTCTTCCACCTGTTTTTAAAGTAGAAACTGTATTTTAAAAAATTTTATTCTACCATAAGCCTTGACAGTAACTTATAAAGGCTAGGTACAGATGTGGGTTTTTCCCCCATTCAGTAATTTTCGTTTTTATTTCTCTCTAGTTCTTGTTTGCTAAGACTGTGGAGAAAAGCCTGTACTTAAGATGTAATGTTCCTTTAGTTGTTGTGTGAAATATTTCTTACCTAACATAATTTAATTTTTCTTATATTAAAAAAAACCCGACAGGAATAAATGACCAAAAAAAGGAAGTGATACTCTGCCATAAAGAAAAGAAAGTCAGGCCAGGCTTAGTGGCTCACCCCTGTAATGCTAGCCCTTTGGGAGGCCAAGGCAGGAAGATTGCTTGAGGCCAGGAGTTTGAGACCGGCCTAAGCAAGAGTAAGACCCCCATCTCTACCAAAAAAAAGAAAAATTAGCTGGGTGTGGTGGCATGCGCCTATAGTCCCAGCCTCTTGGGAGGCTGAGGCAGGAGGATAACTCTTGCCCAGGAGTTTGAGGTTGCAGTGAGCTATGATGATGCCACTGGACTGCCTGGGTGACAGAGCAATACCCTGTCTCAAAAAAGAAAAAAAAAAAAAGAAAGAAAGAAAGTCAGAAAGTATCTGTGTTTGATAAAATAGCAAAACCTGGAGTTCACCTGTGGTCCATGTCGATCTTCAAGCAATATTTTAAATAACTTCCTTCAGAAGGCTATGAAGAGAAAAAAATGCCATTTTTTGTAAAGTATAGATAATGGTCCTTTATCCATTAAGGAATTATCCTGTTAACTCTTAAGGTTTTACTAAGGGACAGACCTTTAATCACAGGATTCAGCATCAGTTATTATGAGTAGTTTGTTCTGTGGTGTATAGTTACTAAATCTGGTTAGAGAAGGAACTGAAGCTTGAACTAACCAAACTACAACTGAGGGCCTTGATTGATACCTGAGAGACCTCTAAAATTTTGAAGCAATTATTCAAATTCTTTTGGCTTATAAGAAAGATTTTAGTATCAGGATATGTCAACTTCATCTAAATTTGACTGTATCATATGATCCTCACAAAATAAAATTAAACGTACAAGTTGTACCAAACTTATACAGTGGTATAACCATTACCAAAATCAAGATGTAGAACATTTTCAGTATTCCAACTAGTTCTCTCATGCCTGTTTGTAGTCAAATACTTTCTGCCATCCCTAGTCCCTGGCAGCCACTCATCTACATCCTGTCAGGATTGTTTTGCCTTTTCTGGAATTTCATGTGAATGGAGTCATACAAAACGTGTGTCTGGCTCCTTTCACTTAGCATGATGCTTTGAGATTCATTAGTGTTGTTACATATATCTGTAGTTCAAAACTTTTAATTGCTGAGTACTATTGCATTGAATGGATATAATAAAATTAGTTTATCCATTAATCAATAGATAGACATTTGGATTGTTTCTAAGGTTTGGCTTTTATGAGCTAAGCTGCTATGAACATTTGTCTACAAGTGTTTGTGGGGGCATATGTTTTCATTTCCCATGGGTAAATACCTATGAGTGGGATTGTGAGGTTTGTTTAAAGACATATTAAACTTTGTAAGAAGCTGCTAGACTGTTTTTCAACGTGGCTACACCATTTCGCATTCCCACCAGCAAAGAATGAGAGTTCTGATCACTGTGCACTCTCTTCAGCACTTGGTGTGTGCTTCTCTTTAAGTTTAGTCATTGTACTGTGTATATAGTGGTATCTCACTCTAGTTTTATTTTGCATTTTTCTAATGACTAATTATGTTGAGCATCTTTTTATCTGATTATTTGCTATACATGTGTCTTCTTAGGTGACATATCTGTCAAATCTCTCGCCCATTGTTGTTGGGTTTTTTTTTTTTGAGACAGAGTCTGTTGTCCTCAGGCTAGAGTGCAGTGGTGTCATCACAGCTCACTGCAACCTCAAACTCCTGGGCTCAAGCGATCCTCCTGCCTCAGCCTTCAGAGTAGCTGGGACTACAGGCATGCGCCACTGTGCCTGGCTGATTTTTCTATTTTTAGTAGAGACGGGGTCTCGATCTTGCTCAGGTGATCCTCCTTCCTCGGCCTCCCAGAGTGCTAGGATTACAGGCGTGAGCCACTGTGGCTTGCCTTATTGTTTTTTAATCAGGTTGTATGCCTTATTTATTATAAGAGCTCTTTGTATGTTCTGGGTATAAGTCCTTAAATATATGGATATACATATATCTTAGCCTGAGGCTTGCATTTTCATTTTCTGAATATTATCTTTCAAAGAGCAAATGTTTTTTAATTTTGATGAAGTTATATTTATTACTTTTTTCTTTTATAGTTCTTGCTTTTTGTGTTATATCTAAGGAAATTTGCCTCAAAGCTTTTTTTTCTCTTATTTTTTTCCTAGAAATTTTATAGTTTTAGCTTTTACCTTTAGGTCTGTGGACCATTTCAAATTAATTTTTGTATATGTATAATGTAAGAATTGAGGCATAATCTTTTTTCATATAGAGATCCAATTGTTGGAGCAACATTTATTGAAAAGTCTAGTCTTTTCCCATTCAGTTGCATTGGCACCTTTGGAAAAAATCAATTGAACATATATATTCAAGCTCTGTTTGTGGGCTCTCTATTCTGTTCCATTGATCTTTATGTCTAGCCTAATACCAATACAAAACTGTAGATTATTGTAGACTTATAGTATGTCTTGAAATCAGAAAGTGTAATTCCTCCCAGCTTTGTTTTCCTTTTTCAAGATCTCTGTTGACATTCTAGGTCTTTTATATTTTCATACACATTTTAAAATCAGCTTTTCAGTTTTTACAAAAGAGCAATTTGTAGTGAGATTGGGATTGAATATATAGATAAATCTGGCATTAGGAGTTGACATCTTAATCACTGAGTCTCAATCCAGGAACTTGGTATATCTCTCCACTTGTTTAGGTCTTTTTATTTCCTTTCAACCATGTTATAATATTAGTTTTCAGTGTATAGATCTTGTACATATTTTCTTAAATTCCTTTCTAAATATTTTATATTTTTGTTGCTATTATAATGGTAATCTTTTTAATTTTAATGTGCAATTTCTTGTTTCTGGTATCATGGAACAATTGATTTTGGTATATTGACCTTCTGTTCTGTGAACTTACTTAACTCATTTATTTGTTTTAGTAGTTTTTTTTTTCCCCCAAAAGTTCTTAGGATTTTCTACACAGGTAATCATGTTCTCTGTGAAGAGAAATAATTTTACTTCTTCCTTTTTAATATGTATTTCTTTTTTGTTTTGTTTTGTTTTGAGGGTTTTTTTTTTGTTTTTGCTTTATTAGACTGACTAGGACCATCAGCTCAGTCTTTCATTTTTGAAGATGAGAGCTTGTTCCTTGCCCTGTTCCCAATCTTAGGGAGCAAGCATGCAGTCTTTCACCATTAAGTATGTTTTTCAAAGATGCCTTCTATGAAGATGGCTTTCAAGGAATGTTTTCTTCTGTTTCTAATTTCCAAGAGTTTTTATCATGAATGGATGTTGCATTTTGTCAAATGCTTTTTCTGCATTTATTGAGATGGCCATGTGTTTTTTCTTAGTCTTGTTAATGTGGTGAATGACACTGATTTGCATTCTGGGAAAGTCCCTACTCAGCCATAATATATTATCCATTTTATACATTTGCTATGTTCTTGAGGGGTATCGTTGTGGGTTTATGTTCTCTTTTGTTTTATTTTTTTCTGTTCTTGTAATGTACTTGTATAGTTTTGTTATCATGATAACATTGGCCTTGTAAGTTGGGAGTATTCCCTTCTCTTGTATTTTCTGGAAGAGTTGGTGTAAAATTGGTATTATTTCTTCCTAAAATTTCTTTGCGACTGTGTCTTTTTTATTATAATGAATATTTTATACTGATCATGACTTACCACCTAGATCTAATCCTGTAGGGCTTGTACCCTGTACTAAAGTCAGCAGAATAGAACATAGAACAGTAAAGATTATTGGGTCCTTGATACCTTTAAGATGGCCAGCACTTTCCTACATGATTTTACCCTTGGCAGGAGTATTTTTCTCCTGCCAGTTGCCTAAAATAGCAGGATTACAAACAACAAAGCAAATTGGATTAATTTTAATACAACAGTGGCCCTTCCCTTGTGCCCTTGTGATGCCTGAGTAAAGAACACAGTTTTTACTTGCTAAGCTATGAGATTTTGCTTCCTATAGTAGTTTTTAAAATATTGAGTGACCTATTGCTACATCTCCAAGGAGATCCATGGCCACCATCTTGGTTTTGAACCCATTGACTTTAAAGTACATGTCCAATATTATATTATATTGTCCCAGGCTTATTGTCATTGTTCTTGATGAGAAACATAAGTTCTTAGAAACATTCTTAATGTGATCTTTTATTTAATGTTTTGGGCCATTTTAAGAACTAGAATATGCTGTTTTCTTAAAAGTGTTTTTTTCTTCTTTGGTAGTTTTAAAAACGTTATTCTTTGCTCTCAAGCCCTTCTATTACTAAACAGTTTTCTAAGGACATTTACTACCAGTTGGTCTTGATTTTTCTGAGATATAAAGAGTGTCTGAAATGTTTGAGTGATGTGTATTAAAATAATTATCGTGTGTAATGAGATTTAATAAGAAGAATATCTCTTAAACTATTGTTTGACTACATTTTTTTTTTTACTTTTTCTAGCATTATGTTTAATTCCTACCTGGACAGCATATAGCCATCTAAGTGAGTTACAGATGGCCAATGGCTCAGCTTTTTACTAGTGTGCACCCTCTTAGCTAAATCTCTTTTTTCGGAGGGTTTTTATTTTTAGCTGTAATTTATTGAACACTTATCAAGTGCTAGATGCCATATTGTTTTATATATTTGAGAAGCAGGTGTGAAGTCCTCAGTTACATATGAGAAAACTGAGTCTAAACGAGTTTGACTCATTTGTCCATAGTCATGCAGCTAATTGCTGTTTGTTTTGCTGCAAAGCCAGTGTTCTTAACACAGCAATTCAGTATGTAGAGAAAGCATAGTGCAGTGGTCAAGAGCATGACTTTGAGAGTGGACTGCCTAGATTCAAAATTTGCTTTCCATCCCTTACTAGTTATATAACTTTGGCCAAATTATTGAACATCTTAAGCCTAAGTCTCTTCTTCTAGAAAATGGGAAAAATACTAATACCTACCTAAAAGTGTTCTTGAGTGAATTAAATGAGTTAGTTTAGGTAGTTTCCAATGGCACATGGTACATGCCATAGAAGTTTTTCTGTTCTTACCATTATTAACCACTATAACTGCATAATTTTCAGCAGGCAGTCATTTTCCATTAATTTCTCTCCAAATTGACTTTTCTGAACTAAGCTTCCTGAGGCTAAATATGTTAACCATAATTTTTATAGTCTTGGTCAACTTAATAATGAACTTTTAAAAAATAAATAAATTTACTTTTTATATTAGATAATATATTCGTGTGGCTCTAACTTCAGAAGTAACTTCAGAAGGGTATATGGTGCTTAATCTGTCTCTTTTCTCTGTCCCTCAGCTGTAGGCCCCCTTCCCAGAAAAGACTAATGTTAATAGTTTCTTCAGAGATATTTTATGTATTTATGAGCAAATAAGTATATCCATAGTCCTTTTCTCCTTTTGTGTCAAATCTATACCTAGTTTTTTTAATTTAGAAATTATCCCATATCAGTATATAAAGAGTATCACTGTTTTTAAAAAGTGCATAGTATACCATCTTCTAGATACTATAATTTTCAACCAACTATTAACATTTAGCAATTCAGTAACTATTTTAAACTACTTTTTGCCTTTATTCCACATACAGTAGGTACTAAGTACTTGTTTAATATAGTGAGATGTATTTAGATAAGATTTTAATTTGATGATAATATATTATTATTCTTTAAAATATACATATTCTTATGTAAGTGCCATGTGTCTTTTTTTTTTTAAGCTTATGTACACCCTTTTGACCATGTAATCTATCTTTTAGGAATTTATCCTATAGAAATATTTGCTTATGTCTAGAATGATGAGTGTACAAGAATATTTATTGCAGCATATTATATGATAGCAAAAGGCTGTAAATAACCTCAGTATCCATCAGGGGGCTAGTTAGGTAAATTATGGTACCTCTATATTATGGAGTACTTTTTGTCCATAAAAGAATAAAACAGCTCTGTATGTCTCAAGTGGAATGAGAAGGGGAATGGGTTGTAAGGTACGAATGGAGGATGACTTATTTTTGTTCCTTGTGGATTTTGTACTTTATGCATAAGTTCTGTATTTAAAAAAAAAACAATTTTCAAGCACCAATTTTAAAAACGTATACCACTTCACAGGCTCAACAATAATGTGTACTGGCCAGATTCAACTCAAGGGCTACCAGTTTGCTCTATGTGCTCTCTGATACCAATCAGAATCACAACAGGATTTTGTTGTTTTTGACAAGATGAATATGAAGTTCATCTGTAAGGAAAAATGCATAAGAATAACTGAGAGATTCTTTAAAGAGAATGGGAGAAAGAGTTTGAAGAAATTTGCCCTACTAGATATTAAAATATACTATTGGTTACAGTAAGTAAAACAGGATCATTTTGTCAGATGGATGTATCAGTTGTATAGAAGAGAGTTTATTAATAGATCCTTGGAGATAAACAAATTTAGCTTAAATAAAGGAAGCCTTTCACATCTGTTAGGAAATAACATTTTTCCATTGACTGTCTATTTGAAAATGAAAAAATTTAAAAATTGTCTAAGTGAAAATGAAGAGAATAAAACATCATACCAGAAACAAAAATCAGTGTCCATATGGAATAAAGAACTAAATAAATACATTTTAAAAACTCAGGAAAAGATTTTATCCTAGTGTTAAAAGAAAATAATTAATATTTTTATTATTTTGAGGTAAGAAAAGCTTTCCTAAGCGATACATAAAACCTAAAAGGTAAAGATGTGTGGATTTAACTGTGTAAAAAATTTAAGCATATGTACAATAAAAGACATTGTAAATGAGTCACACTGAAAGGTATTTACAGCATCGTAGAGCAAAAGATTGATATATCAAAAGAGCTCTTGAATGAAGTAATGTCATTCGCAGCAACATGTATGGAACTAGAGATCATTATGCTAAGTATCTCAGGAATGGAAAAACAAACACCACATGTTCTTGCTAATAAGTGGGAGCTAAATGATGGGTGCATATGGGCACAAAAAGACATAAAGGACATTGGAAACTAAGAAGGGGGGGAGTATGAGAGAGAGGTGAGGGATAAAAACTTACCTATTGGGTACAATGAACACTGTCCTGGTGCTGGGCACTGAAAGCCCTGACTTCAGCATTATAGAGTGTATCCATGTAACAAAAGGGGGTACTTTTGTACCCCCTTAATATTTTGAAATTAAAAAAGAACTCTTACAAGTTAGTGGAAACAAATAATAACCTTGTAGAAAAATTTGCAAAGGGTATCAGTGTATAACTTACACAAGACAAAATATAAATGGCCAATAAACGTGTGAAAAGATTTGAAGCCTCTTTGAAAATTAAATAAGAACAATTTAATTGCAAGATAATGGGTTTTGCCCATCAAATCAGCAAAGTTTAGAATATTGAGGGATACTGCTTGTCCACTTCTGTCCATCAAAATCCAGCAAAAACAATAAAAGTAAACAAAAATAAAAGAAAAACTCTATCTTCAATGAAGCAATAGCTAGAACCTTAAAACATAAACTAAATCCAGTGAGAATTCTGGGTCATAACAAAGGAAAATGATGGGCACCAACACATGCCTCCTCCAGCACAGGGAAGGAAATAAGTTTCCCTGAAGGTATCTTAGTTATAAAAAGCTAAGATAAGGTCTGTGATCTTTTGTTTAACGGTCCCAGTTTTAGGGTGATGGGCCAATAAGAATAATGGGAATATTCCTATATAGATACAGTTCAACACAGAAACCCCATACCCATCAACAGTAATTCCCCAGGCCCACAAGCCCACAGCCCCCAGGCCCCAACCCCTGGTAAGCACTAATTTACTGTCTCCGTAGATTTACCTATAGACAAATTTCTGGACATTCATAAAATGTAATCATACACTATGTGAACTTTTGTGCCTGGCTTCCTTTCACTTAGCATAATGTTTTCATGGTTCATACATGTTGTTGCATGCATCAGCACTTCATTCCTTTCAATAACTGAATAATCTTTCATTATATGGCTATATCACATTTCATTTATTCATGAGTTGGTGGACATTTGGATTGTTTCCACTTACTGGCTGTTGTCAATAATGCTGCTATGAACATTTGTGTACAAGTTTTTATGTGGACAGATTCTCTAGGAAATATGCCTAGGAATGGGATTGCTGGTCATATGGTAATTCTGTGTTAATGTTTTGAGAAACTGCCAACACTGTTTTCTATTTTACGAACCCACCACCAATGTATGAGGGTTCCAATTTTCACATCTTCACCAACACCTTATTGTAGCTATCCTAGTGGTTGTGAAGTGGTGTGTGTCTCCTTGTAGTGTTGATTTGTATTTCTTTAATAACCAATGATATTGAACATCTTTTTATATGCTTATCAGTCATTTATTTATCTTCTTTGGAGAAATGTCTAGTCAAATTCTTTGCCCATTTTTAAATTGGGTTGTCTTTTTATATTGAATTTTAAGAGTTCTTTATATAATATAGATACAAGTCCCTTATCAGATATAGGGTTTGCAAATATTTTCTTGCAATCTGTGGGTTGTCTTTTCACATTCTGGATAGTGTCCTTTGAAGCACACAAGTTGTTAATTTTGATGAAGTACATATTTTTTTGTTGCTTTTGCTTTTAGTGTTATAGTTAAGAAAACATTGCCTAATTCCAGGTCATGCAGATTTATGCCTTTCTTCTAAAAGTTTTATATTTTTAGCTCTTACATTTATACCTTTGATCCACTTTGAGTTAATTTTTGTAAATGATGTGAAGAAGGGATCCAACAGCATTCTTTTATATGTGGATATCCAGTTATCCCAGCACCATTTGTTGAAAAGACTATTGTTTCCCTGTTGAATTTTCTTGGCACTCTTGTTGAAAATTAATTGACTATAAATGTATGTGTTTATTTCTTGACTCTCTATACTATTCCATTGATCCATATGTCTGTCTTTATGGCAGTACCACATAGTCTTGATTACTGTAATGAATAGTATACTAGTTTTGAAATCAGGAAGTGTGAATCTATTCTTCTTTTTAAAGATTGTGTTGGATATCCTGGGTCCCTTGCATTTTCATACAACTTTAGTACTACTTTGTGAATTTCCACAAATAAGCCAGCTGAGGTTTTTTGTTTTTTTCAGAGTTTGTTTTTGTTTTTTTAGAGATGGGCTCTTGCTATGTTGCCCAGGCTGTCCTCAAACTCCTGGGCTCAAGTGATCCTCCCAGCTTAGTCTCCCAAGTAGTTGAGACTACAGGCATGCCACTACCCCCAGCCTCTAGCTGAGGGGGGATTACTTTGAACCTGTATATCAACTTGGAGAGTATTGCCATTTTAACAATATTAAGTCTTCCAACCCATGAATATAAGATGTCTTTTCATTTATTTAGGTATTCCTTAATATCTTTCAATGATGTATTATAGTTTTCCTTGTACAGGTCTTGTACTACTTTTGTTAGACTTATGATAGAAATACAGTTTGTTTATATATATATTGATCTTATATTCTGCAACCTGGAACTCATTTATTAGTTCTGATAGAAGCGTGTGTGTGTGTGTGTGTGCGTGTGTGTGTATTTCTTTGGGTTTTCTGTATACAAGATCATGTTATCTACAAATAAAGGTAGTTCTACTTCTTCCTTTCCAACCTGGATACGTTATCTTATCTTCTGGCTAGAACCTCTAGTACAGTGTTGAATAGACATGGCAAGAATGAACATCCTTGTCTTGTTCCTTATCTTAGGGGTAAAGTTTTCAGTCCTTTGCCATTAGGTATGATATCAGCTGTGGTTTATTTTTTTTTCCATAGGTGTCCTATGTCAGGGTAAGGAAGTTTGCTTCTCAGTTTATTCAGTATTTTATATCATGAAAGGATATTACATCTTGTCAAATGCTTTTTCTGTGTCTATTAAATTATGTGGGTTTTGCCATTTATTGATGTGATGTATTACATTGATTGGCTTTCATATGTTGAGTAAACCTTGCTATCCAGAGATAAATCTCACTTGGTCATGGTGTATAATCCTTTTTATAAATTGTTGGATTCATTTTGCTAGCATTTTGTTGAGGACTTTTACATCTACATTCATAGTGGATATTGATCTGTAGTTTTCTTGCCATGGCTTTGTCTGGTTTTGGTATCAGACAACTGGTTTTGGTAATAATGCTTCATAGAATGAGTTGGAAAGTATTTCTTCCTTTTCTGTTTTTGGAAGTTTGTGAAGAATTTATTGTTAATTTTTTTTTGTGTGTGTGTGTTAATTATTTTTTAAATGCATGGTAGAATATACCAGTGAAGCCTTCTGATTTTTCTTTGTGGGAAGATTTTTGACTACTAATTCAGTATCTTTACTTGCTGTGGGTCTGTTCAGATTTTCTAAGCCTTCTTGAGTCAGATTTGGTAGTTTTTTCTAGGAATTTGTCCATTTTATCTAGTTATATAATTTGTTGGTATACAAATTATAATCCTTATAATCGTTATTTCTGTGAAGTTGTTAATAATGTCCCTTCTTTCATTTCTGATTTTAGTAATTTGAGTCATCTATCTTTTTGCTTGGTCAGTCTACCTGAAGTCTTGTTGACTTTGTTGATCTTTTCAAGAATCAACTTTTGGGTTTATTGATTTTTCTCTATCATGTTTGTTTTCTATTTCATTTACTTCTGCTCTAATCTTTATTATATTCTCCTTTCTGTTTGCCTTAGATTTAGTTTGCTCTTTTTTTTCTAATTTTTTAAGATGGAAGCCTAGTTTATTGTTTTGAGATCTTTTTTCTTTTCTTTTTTAAATTTTGAGACAGGGTCTCATTCTCTTTCCTGGGCTAGAGTGCAGTGGTGTTATTATAGCTCACTGCAACCTCAAACTCCTGGGCTCAGGTGATCCTCCTGCCTCAGCCTCGGAAGGAGCTGGGACTACAGGCACATGCCACCACACCCAACTAGGGTTCCCCCCGCCCATTTTTTGTAGAGATGAGGTTTCTCTATGTTGCTCAGGCTGATCTTGAACTCCTAGCCTCAAGTGATCCTCCTGCCTCGGCCTCCCAAAGTGCTAGGATTATAGGTGTGAGCCACCACGCCCAGCCCTTTTTTCTTTTTTAATAGAAGCATTTAGAACTGTAAATTTCCTTCTAAGCTCTGCCTTAGCCTTGTCTTGTAAGTTTTGGTATGTTGTGGTTTTGTTTTTAATCATCTCAAGGTTTTTTCCAATTTCCCTTGTGACTTCTTTTTTGACCCATTGGTTAGGAGTATATTGTTTAATTTCCACATATATTCGAATTTCCCAATTTTTTTTCTCTTATTGATTTCTAATTTCATTCCATAGTGGTTGGAGAACATACTTTGTATGATTTCAGTCCTTTTAATAATCATTGAGACTTGTTTTGTGGTCTAACATATGGTCTGTCCTGGAGAATGTTCCACATACACTTGAGAAGCAGTGTGTATTCTGCTGTTGTTGGGTTGGAATGCTCTATAGATGTTTGTTAGGTCTAGTTTGTTTAATGTGGTTCAAGTCTTCTGTTTCCTTATTAATCCTCTGTCTAGTTGTTCTGTTCTCGAAAATGAGGGTATTGACATCTCCAACTATGATTGTTGAATTATCTGTTTCTCCCTTCAATTCTGTCAGTTTTTACTTTATTTGGGGCTCTCTTGTTTGATATATACACTTTTTAAACTATGTCTTCTTCATGAATTGACCCTTTTGTCATTATAAAATATACTTTTTCTCCAGTAATAACTTTTATCTTAAAGCCTATTTTGTCTGACGTTAGCATTTCATTTACACTCAAGTTCTCATTTGGTTACTGTTTGCGTGATATATCTTTTTCCATTCTTTTACTTTCAACCTATTTGTGTCTTTGAATATAAATGAATTTCTTTTAGACAGCATATAGTTGGATTATATTTTTTATTCATTCTGCCAATCTCTGTCTTCTTATTGGAGCGTTTAATCCATTAAATTTAACTTAATTATGATGAGGTAGGATTTACATCTGCTGTTTTGCCATTTGCTTTCTATATGTCTTATATCTTTTTTGTTCCTCTGTTGTTTGATTACTTTTTCTTTTGTGAGTTACTTTTTTAGTCAATGCCCTGGGGGTTACCATTAACATCTTAATTTATAACAATCTGGCCCAGATTAATACCAACTAATTTCAATAGTACAGAAAAATTTTGTTCCTATATGGGTTCATTTCCTTCCCCCTCCTTTGTGCCATTATTATCATATAAATTATATGTGTATATGTTGTGTGCCCATCAACTTAGATTTATAATTCTTGTATTATACAGTTTTCTTTTAAATAAAATAGGGGGGAAAGGACAACAAAGTACATTTATATTCTCTTTTGTACTTACCTGTGTCGTTACCTTTGCTGTCACCCCTTATTCTTCACGTGTATTTGAGTCACTGCTTAATGCCCTTTCATTCAGCCTGGAGAACTGCCTTGTGTATTTCTTATAGGGCACGTCTTCTGGCAGCAGATTTCCTCCAGTGTTACTCATCTGGCAGCGTCTTAATGTCTTCCCATGGTTTCTGATGAGAAACCAGCTGTTACTCTTATTGAGCATCCTTGTATGTAAAGAGCTACTTTTCTCTTGTTGCTTTCAAATTTTCTCTGTCTTTGGTTTTCAACAGTTTACGATGTGTTTAGGTATGGATTTCTTTCACTTAACCCTAATTGAAGATCATTGAGCTTCTTAGATGTATACATTAATGTAATTCATCAAATTTGGGAAGTTTTTGGCCATTATTTTTTCAAAATATTCTTCCTTCACTTTTCTCTCTCTCTCTTCTGGGATTCTCACTGTGTGTATGTTGCTATGCGTGATGGTGTCCCGCAGGTTTTCGAGCCTTTGTTCCATTTCCTTCATTCTTTTTCCTTTATGTTTCTCATAATAGACCATCTCCATTGACCTGTCTTTGGGTTTGCTCCTTATTTCTCCTGCCAGTTCATATCTGCTAATGAGCCCCTCGGTGAAGTTTTCATTTCAGTTATTGTACTTTTCAATCCCAGAATTTCTGTTTGGTTCTTTCTTATAATTTCTGTCTCTTTATTGATATTCTGTTTGGTAAGGCATTTTTCTCTTACTTCCCTTTAGTTCTGTAGACAAGTTTCTTCTAGTTATTTTAATATTTTTTAAATAGTTCACTTAAGTCTGTCTAGTAAGTTCAATGTCTGGGTTTCTTCAAGGACATTTCTTATTAACTGCTTCTTTTACTATGTATAGGCCATACCTTTTTGTTTCTTTGCATGTCTCACAAGTCTTGTTTTTTAAAACTGGATATTTTATTTTATTTATTTATTTATTTTTTAATTTATTTTTTTAATTTCAGAATATCATGGGGGTACAACACTTTGGCCATACACATTCCCCCTGTTCTGCCCGTGTCAGAGCCACAATCGTGGTCATCTCCCAAACTGTGCTCCCCACATCCATTCAGTGAGAGTTTTTCCCATCCCTTCCACCCCCCTCCCGCCCGCCCGCCCCCTGATGAATGTTATTGCCCTGTGTGATGTAAGTGTTCATCAGTTAGTGCCAGTTTGATGGTGAGTACCAGTGGTGCTTGTTTTTCCAATCCTGTGACACTTCACTTCGAAGAATGGGTTCTAGCTCCAACCAGGATAATACCAGATGTGTTAATTCACTGTTGTTCCTTATTGCTGAGTAATACTCCATGGTATACATATACCACATTTTATTGATCCACTTGTGTATTGATGGGCACCTGGGTTGTTTCCACAACTTTGCAATTGTGAATTGTGCTGCTATGAACATTCGAGAGCAGATGTCTTTATTATAAAATGTCTTTTTTTCTTTTGGATAAATACCCAAAACTGGATATTTTAAATGATATAATGTGGAAACTCTGGAAATCAGATTCCTCCCTCCCTTGGAGTTATCATTGCTTTTGTTGTTGATGTTTGTTTAGTGAATTTCCTGATTTAATTCAGTAGAGTCACTATTCTTTGTGATATATGGCTACTAAACTCTCCTCCTTGTTAGCTTAGTGGCCAGCTAATTATTAACATTAGACAAAGATTTTCTTAAATTCCTGGAACCAGTAAGTCTTCCAGCTTTTGCCAAGGGACTCCGTGTGTGTATTGGGGCATAAGTTTAATGCTCAGGCAGGCAGTTTATAATTCTGCCTTAGCCTTCACTTTCTCTTTGCACTGGGTCTCAAGATCAGCCAGAGGTGAGATCTTAGGGCCTTCACAGGTCTTTCCTGAACATCTGCATAGCCCTAGGCATGTGTACAGCCTTACACAAGCCTGTGGCCTTCTAGGTTCCTAGGAATATGTCACAGCTTTTTGAAGACTCTCATGGACATCGCATTCCTCAGCTTGTCTTTTTAAATATTTTGGTCAGCTTCGTGTTCACCTTAACTGTTATCATCACCTCAGGCAGCTGCAGTATTAAGTGATAGCCACTGACTGTTTCTGACAAACCACCTCCCATCTGTCTTCCCTCCTCTGGAGAAGGCTGTTCACACTGAGTGAGGTCTGAGCCAGGTCAGATAAAGGCAAGGCTTGCAAATGAGGGTTTCTAGGGAATTGCCAGACAGGTCAGCTAAGTACAGGTCTCTTAGAATGGTGTTTTGGGGAACTTCAAAGTTCTGTCCTCTACAGTGGTGACTCGGCCACACCTGGTTTTCACTGTGATCGTAGTAAAGCTGGCTTTTTGGTCTACTGTGCTGGTGGTATGATTGGCATAGGAGGAGGTCAACTTAAAATGTCACACAGCTGTTCTTACCAAAATTCAGCTTTTTTTTAAAATAAATGCTCTTTGGAT
This sequence comes from Daubentonia madagascariensis, assembly GCA_023783475.1. Lineage (NCBI taxonomy): Eukaryota > Metazoa > Chordata > Mammalia > Primates > Daubentoniidae > Daubentonia > Daubentonia madagascariensis. Next base: position 1,977,400 of record JAKFHU010000353.1, on the reverse strand, counting down.
TATTGCAAGCCTTTGGTAGTTTCCAGAGTTGTGAAGAAATTAATTCTGAACAACTTTTGATGGTGCTTTTATGGAAGGGCAGCTTTTGCTGTTGCTTTCGTGGAGGAGCAGCTTTTCTTCACTTTGCCATCTTTACTCGTGTCGCTCCAGTTTCACACAGATTTTGAAGGAAAGTTGACCACCCCCAAATTTTCCCCTATAGAATTGTGCTCATAGTATAAAAATGGGAGACAAACAAGCATACAAGGACTGGGGAATACGGCACCAATAAGCCTCTACTGTTAAAAACTACTCTGTGAAGAAATCCTGCTTACCAAGAGTTAAGTTAAAAATAGGGAATTTAGTTATTGACTAGAAAGGGGAGAAGAGGGACCTTTTAGGGGGCACAGAAATAATCTATACCTTGATTTGAGCAGTGTTCATTTGCATGTATACATTTGTGAAAACTAATTGAACTATACACGTAGAGTTTACTGTTTATAAAATATGCCTCAATTAAAAACAAAACAAAAATACAGAGTTTAGCAATGGAAAAACTTGGAAACTGTGTGGTTAATCTTGAATCCATTTAAATTAAGAATGGTGAGTAAACAACTTTGGGAATGAATCCAGGACAGAATGCAGATGTTGATTATGTAAAAATATCGCCTAAATACCAGGAGTTGGGTGTAAAGGGTGTGATTAAGATGGGGAAAGTAGAGTGTTAGTATGTGTCTTAGTTATCTGTTGCTACATTAAAAACTAATCTCAGAATTTAGCATCTTGAAACATAAACTTTTATTATCTCACTCGGTTTCTGTGGGTCAGGAATCCAGGAGCAGCGTAAATAGGTTGCTTGTGTTCAGGGTGTCCCATGAGGTTGCAGTCTTCTGGAAATGTAAGTGAGGGCTACTCTTCCAAGATGGCTTACTTGCATGGCTGTTAGCATGCCTCCGTTCCTTGCCACGTGGATCTCTCTGTAGGGTTGCTCGAGTATTCTCACAGCATGGCAGCGCACATCCCCCACAACCAACTATCCGAGGGAAAAAGAGAGAAATGGGGGAAGGGGGAGGCAGAAGCTGTAATGTCTTTCATGACTTAGCCTGAGGAGTAACAGACCATCATTTCTGCTGCGCCTGTTGGTTGCACAGACCAGCCCTGAGGCAGTGGTGGAAAGGATTATACAAAGGTCGGAAAACCCAGAAGGATCATCTGGGGTCATTTTGGAGGCTGGCTACCACAGCCTGCTAATTTCCTCACCTCTTTAGCCAGGAACCATTAAATAGTGCCCACAAGTTTTCCAAAAATACATTCTTTTTTGATACTTTTGTATAATTCTTTTCCCCTGCTTTAACAGACTCTTTGGGAAACCTCATTTCTCCTATAGAAGCATTTACTAAACTCAGTAAGTCTTTCATTTTTACTCGTTTTTTTTTTTGAAACAAGAGTTTCACTCTATTGCCCGGGTGCGCAGGCTAGAGTGTGGCGTCATCACAGCTCACCACAACCTCACACTCCTGGCTCAAGCGATCCTCCTGCCTCAGCCTCCCAAGTAGCTGGGACTACAGGCACGCACCACCATGCCCAGCTAATTTTTAAATTTTTTATGGAGATGGGGTCTCGCTATTGCCCAGGTTGGTCTCAACCTCCCGCCTCGGCCTTCCAGAGTGCTAGGATTACCGGTGTGAGCTACTGAGCCCGGCCTAATTTTTTTTTAAATTTCTTGTATTAAAATCAAACTGCTTTTAATGTTTTTACATTTTAAAATTCTGTCTATAATGTGATCCCATTTTAGCAATTACTTCTGCTTATCCTATGTATATATATGCTTGGAATAATCTTAGGAATAAGTAGTTATTTCTAAGTGATGAGATTTTGGGTATGTTTTTTATTAGCTTTCCTCTTAATTTTTCCTCTTTCCTTTAAATTGCTTATAGAATTTTTTTATAATGAACATGTATTATATTTACAAAAAGGAAGACTTCTAAAAACAGTTTCATAATATTCAATAGTGGTGAGAATGTAGGGAAACATTCTCACCACTATTGGTTAGATTATAAAATTGAGTACAGCCTTCTTTAGGGGACAATTTAGTGACATCTATCACAAACACAAATGCTGCTCGTATACTATGAATCGAAAATTTCATTCCTGTGAATCAACCCTAAAGAAATATTTATTTATGTGCACAAAGATACACATAGAGTGTCATTGCATCATTTATAATAGCAAAACAATAATTGAAATATCCAATAATAATGGATTATGGTATAGGATGCCTTTGAAGCTATTACAATGAGGAAGACTTATAACTTGCTACATGAAAAAATTCTAAGACAGAAAAATAAGTTACTTATTATGTGTGGAATAACTCCAAATGTATGTGTTAAAAAAACCAAACTAGTTATCCTAACAAACAAGGATACTTCTAGGATAAGGAAGAAGGGAAAGGGTGCGGATGGAGGAAGGATTTTTTTCTCTCTCCCTGTTTTTGAATTAATTGAATTTTTATAGAGAATGCATGCATTTGTTTTAACTTAAAAATTTTTAAACGTAATTCTGGTTGCTCTATGGAAGGTGAATCGTAGAGATGATAGCAGTTCTTAAGTAGAAAATTGTGTGAAGAAGGATATTTCACTTTTTCAATTGTGAAATGATCTTCTAATTTAAAAAAGGGAGTTAATCCTGAGGATTTTGTACTTTGTGGACCCTAGATGGCTTGTTCTTTTTATCAGAGTTACCTACAACTGTCCAAGCAAAGGAGGCTGAGATTCCGAACTGCTGGAATGAGGATTAGAGAAAACATGAAGAGACTTTTAGGCAGAGAAAGTGATTGGATTTAGTAAACATGTGAGAGTTATGGGGAAAAGCAGAATGAAAGGTAAAATTGAGGGGGAGGGTACAGTAAGAAGAGCAGATTTACGGATGAGGATAATGAATTAAGTTGACTATGTTGAGGACCTGTGGGAAATTCTCATTGACGCTTTTTAGCAGATGGTTTGAAAGAACAGTCTGGCACCCTGGAAGTCTTTGGCATTTAGATGACATTTACATTTTAAATCAATGTTGTTGGTAATTGAGATGACCAAAGGAACCCTGAGGGCTACTAACATGTAAGGAGCTAGCAAAGCAGCCCTGAAGCCAACTGAAAAGATGTGTTGTTGGAGTTGTAGCTAGCATTCCACGGATGAAGATGATGTGAGTGGTCAGTAGTGTCACGCTCCAGGAAGTGGAAGGAAAATGAAACCTTTACATTTGTGGTGCTGTAGACTTCGACAAGAATAGATTATGGTAGAGAGCCCTCTAGTGGAAGGGAGCATGGAATTGAGGAACTGGAAAGGGCCTGATACAGCTGAAGCTCAGAAAATGTGAAGGAGGCTAAGAAAGGCTTTCTCTTCCTTTGAATATGATGAGGTTACTTCCTTATTGGAAAGAAATTAATCAGGGGTTACTTAGTCTCTCAGTGTATGAGTGTTATGTAAGTTTTTCTTTTCTTCTGCCCTGTCAAGGAGCTAAGGCTTATGAACAATGACATTTTCTGCAGTGAATAGTAGGGAGGAAGTTAGGGAAATTTTCTCCTGAGGGAAAGTATTAAAGCTGACAGTAAAGAGAAGCTGTAGGGTCTTTTGATACCGTGCTCAGCTGAAGTTCCAAACCAGCCCCAGAAGGATGAGTTAAAGGAGCCTTACCTATCAATAGGCTGCTAGTAAAATCTGTCATTTTACGTATGTATTTTTTTTACAGTGCCTCTTCTAGAAAAACTACCTGCTTTATTACTTTGTTTTCTGCATTTATTATATGAAAAATGAGATTAAATCTATAGGGAAGACGTTCTTTATTTCTTCTTCACACAAAAAATGAGGAGAATATTCTATTAATATATCACCTTCCTCTCCCTTTGCATTATTAAATTAATAATTGCATGGAGAAAATTGTGAAACAGCATATGTGTAAACAGTTAACATTGCTTAGAGAGTAGAATTGGTAAGGGAAGGCAGAAATTAACTTCTTTGCAACTCTTTAACTGAGTTACAATATTTATAAAACAACCAATAAAGTACTCTATGTAGTATTTAGGGGGAAAAGCCAAAAATTAAATTAATGCATATTTATAGAAATGTTAAGAAAATAATATAAAAGTAGAAATGTTGGAAGAGTCTACCACTCTAAATTCATATTTTTTGTTTGGTTATTTATAAACTTTTGTTACTATATAAAACAGAATTTAGATTAAATATATAGTCATTAAAATATATACTTTTACATTTATATCATGGGCATCTTTCCATATTGATACATATCCATTTACTTTATTTTTTTGAAACTACATAGAATTTTAAAAACTTTTTTGGGGAAACTTTTAAAAATCTAAATATATACACAGAAAAGGGTCCAGCTTAACAGCTTTGAAAAAGTGAAGACACCCGTATCCCACCCTCCAGATGAAGATAAGAGCAATGCTGGTCACCACATAAACCACCTTCTTACTACCTCCCAGTCATTAACCTTTTCCCTCCTACGTGGGTAATCACTATTCTCATTTCCATCCATATAGATTAGTTGTGTCTGCTTTTTTAACTTTCTATAAATTGAATCATACAGTTGCATATAGCTTTTTTCAGCCAACATTATTTTTGTGAGATTTATCCATGTGTTGGAGATAGCAGTAGTTAATCGTTTTTCTATTGGGTATAATAGTCTGTAGTAGAATGTGTAGATATCATAATTTATGCATTCTGTTGATGGGCATTTAGTTGTTTTAAACTGGGGGCTATTATGGCCAATGCTCATATGAGCCGCCTTATACATGTCTTTTGAACATATTTCTATTGAGTATGTACACATTTCTGTGGGCTATATGCCTAGTAAAGAAATCACCAGGTTATAGGGTATACATGTGTTCAGCTTTAGTAGATACTTTCCATCTGTTTCCCAGAATGGCCCTGCCATTTTACCCTTCCATCAACCGTATGAGAGTTCTCTATACTCCATGTCCTTGCCTACACTTGGTATTGATGGCTTTTTATGTGTTTGCTTGGTTTTGGTTTTTTGTTGTGGTTGGTTTTTTTGGATGGCTTTTTACAAGCATTAATTTTAAAAGTCTGCCAGTGTTTTGTTATGTAAATGTACTATAATTTAGCTAATGTCCGTTTGACTGGCTTTTGCCTTCTTCTCCCACTATAGCACAGCTAGAACCTGGACAGATTTAATATCTAGTGGGCTCAGTGGTTTGTTCTATGTATGATCTGACTATATGAGGAAATTTAATATTGGAACAAACTAAGAGAACTGGTATCTATTTTTTTCTTTACAGATTTTCCTCAAATTCCCTGTTTTTTGAGTAATATGGTATCAATATAAACAATCCATGCACAATAGTTTTATTTTGTTGACATGAAAATCAATTTTGACTTCACGGTGGTAAATGGTTGTTTTCTTCACTCTTTAAAAAGCAGTATAAAGAATACTATAATGTCTGAAACTAGACTTTTGGTGAAAGTATTGCTAAACACAGCTGATTTAATTATCCAGAATGCAAATTTGCATTCTCTTAGAACAAGCATAAGGTGCTAGCTGCCAGCACCTGCATCACATAGATCTTCAATCCATTGGAAAAATGCTGTGTGAATTACTTGAGATTGTAATCACTTAGGTCTTGGAAAACTGTTTGAATTTCGCCTTTTGAAGTTGAAAGATGTCTCCAGTCAGAGGACCTTGCTTCACAGTCTTCCTTTTAACACTCCTCTTCCCCATTTTCTCAGATTTTCTTTTAACATAGATCTTTAAGTATGTGAAACTCTAGGGGCTTGCTTTTAATGAGTTAAATGTAATTGCAGGACCTCCTGCTTTCTCTCTTAAGGAGTGTGATTACTTCGTGATAGCCATTCTTCCATTACAGCTTTAGACAGGTGTTGGCACAGGTCATATGCAGTAATATCCAGTTTCTATAATTAATTCCTTGGAAGGTTTTAGATATTGGTAACCCTCTATGATGGCTGAATGGTCTTTTGGAAAGTGCCTTGTGGACTTACAAGACAGTTTTGTCTTTCCTGTTATTCTTTGCTTTTGCCAGTAGTATACTGAATTATTTATTTTTTGGAATAGCTGTAATGACCAGAGTGAGCATGTGATTCTCATACTAGTAAGTTTTAGACATGCTCTTTCATGTTCAGATGTGGAGATTCTTCACATTTCTGAGTAATTGCTGTCAAGAACTTCTTAGTGATAGCAGAAAACTACTGCTTTATATTCTATTCAGTTTTTTTGGAAAGTATATGTGTTGGAAAAATGTCTTTAGCTGTTGAGATTTCTTAAGAGGTCATATTGCAGCATAACTCTAAAGTCTGCTAAATTCTTACTTTGACCTAATGGTATAATGAGTCTAAAAATGCCTAAATGAATTCACAAATAAATCAAAAACCTTATTGAAGACAGTATTTTCAATGACCTTTCCATTCCTAGCCCCTTACTGTAGCAAAACTTGCTGACTTGATTTTTTTTTTCTCAGTCTCTGTTAAATGTTCTAATATTCTAAAGCAGGAGTGGCATGGAGGGCAGTGGTAGTTGAAGGAGCACAAATATAATCAATTCTGACAAAGAACTGTAACTTTGGAATCTTCGTTTATCTCATATTCATGGACCTGGTTAGGAGATTAATTTTAGAGGCCACTGTCAAGTCTTGGTTAATGAAATTCTTTGACCTCTGATCAATTCTGAGTATATCCTAGCCAGTGTAGTCAGCCTTTACAAAGAAGCCCAATATTAAAGAGTTTGCTTAAGTTGCAAATTCCTTACAGAATGACACAGAGAATCAAGCACCCAATAACCTAGAACCAACAGAACCCTCATTAACTTCACCATAATTTCAATGCCCCCCAAAAGCTATTTCTCTTTCTACCTAGGTATCAGTCAGAGCCGGATCTCTCATTGGCTGTTGCAGCAGGGATCAGACCTGAGTGAACAGAAGAAAAGAGCTTTTTACCGATGGTATCAGCTTGAGAAGACAAACCCTGGTAAATATCATTTCCTTTTATTTATTGCATCTCAAGCAAGACAGATGTAATTAATTACTTTATTGAATCCATATGCTAACTTGTTCAATAAGGTACTTTCATACTTTACTATATCATGTTCACTTCCTCTAAGGAACCTCTTTGCTTCCAGGTTATATGATATTTCTAGCCATAGTTTGAAATAAAGGTTATGAATGTCAGTGGCTGATTGTGTTTTCTTCAACTATAGGTACATACATAAGACTCCATTATCTTTTTTTTTCAAATCTTATTTTATTAGTAATATAAATTTAATATTTTTATTTAGTTCATGCTGTACCATATCCAATGATCTCTGCTAATGATTTTCTTTTCTAGTTCTAATGATCTGGGTAAAGGATGTGTCTTTGGTCTTTAGGATGCAGCTGCCTTGATGACTCCCAGGAGCAGCAGTAGATTGGAAAGCAGAATGAAATTTTAAGGAAAAAGAAGATCACAGATCACAAAAACCTTTGTGTCTAGGGTTGGCAAGAATAGGCAAGATTTATTGCAAGATACTTTTAAAAAGTGACGTATAAAGTAAAATCTGAAGTTGTTTTTTTTTGGAATGGAGTGTCTCCATCTATGCATTGCACAGGCTAAGTGGCAGTGGCCTGCTCTCAGGTGTGAGCTTGTGATTGAGCTACCTTTGGTAATGCTGTAGCATGAAAGCCTTTGCATACAGACTAAATCACCAGTGGAAATAATGTGTAATAATAGCATTGGCTCTGAGGTAGAAATAAAGGGTGTAATAGACATATATTTTTGTATGTGTCTCTATGATAAGATTTTTTTTTTTTCAAAAATCACATTCTTAATCCAGAAGTTCCAGGCAGGGTGAAATAGAATAGACCATATCAACCTCTCTACAACTGGTGGACTATTGTGTCCACCAGTTTCTATTCTGACATGTTTCATAAGGACAGAAAATTCAGAAGATGAGCACAGTGAACACCTGTTTACCCTTTTCTTAGATACAGTAATTGTTACTATTTTGCTACATTTGCATTAGCTCTATAAAATAAATAAATGAATTTAAGATTTGTGTATGTGTGTGCATTCAGCTTTCATCTGCTAAGAATAAGGATAATCTACATAACCACAGTCCCCATTATCATACCTAAGAAAATTAATTATTTCATACTACCATCTAATATTCAGTCTATAACATTTCTCTAGTAACTGCAAGAATGTCTTTTGTAGCTCTTTTTTAAAAAGTAATATCTCTTTAAATTGGCAAATTGGGATGTCTCTTTAGATTCTTAAATCTAGTCACCCAAACTTTTTTTTCCATGACACAAATTTTTTAAACCATGTCATCTTACAGAATGTCCCACATTCTGGATTTTTCTATTTATTGTTATTGTCAGACAGCTTATTTTTTTATCTTCTCTATTTTCTGTAAACTGGAAATTAGGATTAAAGGCTTCATTAGATTCAGTTTGAATATTTTTGGCAAGAATACTTCATCGATTACTTAAGGGGGCATGTACTAATAGCAGCAGTTTACTTTGAAATGCTTCAAAAAATAAAATGAATTGATGAACATATAGGGAAATGGATAGATATGTGATAAAGTAAGTGTAGTGAAATATTAAGTGGTCTGAGTATGATTTTCACTTATAAAATTCTTTTAATGTTTTTCTTTGTTTGAAAATTTTCATAATAAAATATTGGGGAAAAATACTTTGTAGGTAATGTTTACCTCATAGTGCCACCTATCAGGAGGCCTGTAATGTCAGGTTGTAGCACTATTCATAAGCTAAGTTTGATCATTTTCTTAAGGTGGTGGCGTGAGATCTTTTCTTTGCAGTTTGTAGATTATCTCTAGGGCGACATTTTGCCACCTGATGAATATCTTCTTCTGCAACAACCTTTCACCAGTGGTCTTAGCAGTCATTGTTGATCCTTGTCTAAATTGATTATTCCAAGGGAATTGCAGAACGGGATAATCTCATCTATCATTCTTCCAATACTTATTAGTTTTTCCAACATTTATCAGTTTTTCTGCAAAGAAGAGCTTTCATTTTTAGATATTTTCTAAGGATATCTAGACATGCAAGCAAACCTCTCAAAATAATGACTCTTGCTGGGCACAGTGGCTTATGCCTATAATCCCAGCAACTTGGGAAGCTACAGTGGGAGGACTGCTTGAGGCCAGGAGTTTGAGACCATCCTGGGCAACATAGCAAGACCCTGACTCTAAAAAAATATTTAGAAAAATTAGCCAGGCATGGTGGCATGTGCCTATATCCCAGCTACTTGGGAGGCTGAGGCAGGAGGATGGTTTGAGATCAGGAGTTTGAGGCTGCAGTGAGCTGTGTTTGTGTCACTGTACTCCAGCCTGGGCAACAGAGTGAGACCCCGTCTCTTAAAAAAAAAAATTAAATAAAAAAATAACTGTTGTTGCTACCATTAATTAAATGTTACAAAGCAACACAGTCCAGGAGAAATACAATGCAAACAACATATGTAATTTTAAATTTTCTAGTTGTCACATTTTAAAAAGTTAAGAAAAACAGCTAAAATTAATATAATAATATATTTTATTTAACAAATATATATTGATGTCAACATTTAATCAATATTTTTTAAATTATTGAGATTTCTTTCTTTCCCTTTCCTTTCTTTCTTGTTGACTGTTTGAAATCCAATCTGCATTTTACACTTAAAGCACATATTTTCTACTAGCCACATTTCGAGTGTTCAATAGCCACATGTGGCTGGTGGCTACCATATGGGATGGCACAGTTTTAAGATATAGTTGAAGCAACACTTCAAACTCCACGCCAAGCAGTCTTCCCAAAAGACAGCACTTCTCCCATGGTTCACAGCAGAGCAAATCAGATGGAGACGGACAAAAATTGAATACTTGGTCGGCTTACTAGAGCTGCTTAGGCTGATAGCAAGGGTTCAGCTAGGTAAACATGGAACTGTGCCCAGGGGTTTCATAAATCTGGTCACATTCCAAACAAGCCATTGAGACCACCAGGGATTACCACCAGAGGGACTACCAGAGAGTTTGTCAGTGTGTTCCAACATGTGTAGGGCAGAACAATGAAGAATTTGGAGAATGGGAAGTAGCCAACTATGTCAGGTAATCAACTTCTATAAGTGAAGGGATTTTTGTTTCTTGGATGTGGCACTTAGAACGGAACTGACATATAATCTAATTACAACTGGTGAGGCTTAATTCCCAGACTGGAGTTTCTAGGCTGGGCTCCGATCCCAGGTAGGGACTAGGATACCAGGAAAATTAATTCACTAGAAACAGGAAGGTGGACTAAGGTACAGCTCTCAGGCCACAGCAGCATTGTTACAGCTGGTCTGATAGCACTGCTGATTGTGGAATGCTACTGCAGGAGTCCAGATTTTAACACTGGGCTAGCTAGTACTCCTCTTCTGAAGCTGTCTTTTTAACGAATTACTGTTTATTTTTGTTTTTAATCATTTCATTTTTCAGTTTATCTTGGAACCAGAGCTAGGCTTACCCATTATCAGGAAATTGGAGGAAGTGAAACTAGGGAATTGAAACTGGAAAAATGGGAAAGGACTAACAGCATTCATCCAGCTGACGATTAGGAGCTGTCTTTATGGAGAAGGTGCCTCGTTTTAAGATGTGCCTCTTAATAATGTGCATTTGCTTTTCAGTGAGGTTGTATTACTACTACCTTTTTAGAGGATTTTCTATTTTTTGTTTAAAAATCAAATTCTTACTGGTTCCCTTCAGTCAAGCTTTCTATAGGACACAATTTAAAAGTAGCTGAAGATAAGAGAGTAAGTACATAATTATCAATTGGTATTAATAGTTTTTGTTGCATTAACAATAATTGGATATTGGCATTTGAAATTTAAGTATTTCTGTGCATTTTCATCTTTATTATCAGAGCTAATATAATAGAATTCTTTCTAGATAAATGCAGTTTTATTTTGTTGACTTTAAAATAACCTTTGATTTTACCTAAAGAATGGTATTGTTTCTTCTTATTCCATGGACACATAGGAGCTACTATTATGTTTGGATAAAGTGAACTAAAATTATGTTAGCATCTGTGAATAGCTTATCTACTCTCTAGTCAATAATTGCTTATAGGAGATCACATTCTTCTTTGCAAGTCATTACAGAGCGGATTAGAATCCACCCAAATGTCCCTTAGTTGAGAACTGGTTAAATAAATTATGGTATATCTGTATAATGGAATACTGTAGAGCTATATAATTATTGTTAAAGGCAGTTTTACATTTATTAAATTCATATGGGGTGATATGGAATTCATAAGTAAAAAAGTAAGGTATAAAAGTTTATATGGTATATTACTAATTATATAGGGGAAACACACACATACACAAGTATATGCTTGCACAGCATAGAAGACCTCTGGGAGGCTGTGTTAGGGACTGGTAAGAACAGCTCTGTTGGGGGGAACTCCGTGGGAGTATGGGCATAGGGAGTCGACTGTACAACCTTCTGTGTCTTTCTAAATTTTGTACCATGTACTTGTATTATATATTTGAAAAATACATATAAAATGTAATGGAAGAAAGGAAGGAGGAAGTGGGGGGAGAGAGACCAAAAAAAAAATCAACCTGCCATGTTCATAGCTTTCAAGATATTTTTTTCAGTGAAGAATCTATATTATATGGTCAAGAGCTGCTGCTTCTGAGAGGCAGTTAGGTAGAAAATAAGATGTCAGTGGTTTTTATTAATAGGTAACTATTGTATTTCATAATTTTTTTTTTCTGCCCAGGACAGCTCATTAAGGGAAATGTAAATAGTATCACCCTTTTACATATATTCTGAGGAAAAAATACAAAATTAAGGAATATCACAAAATGAAAAACTACTTTTTCTCTCCTGTAAATTTAAGTATTTAGAAAACAAACAAAAATGTTTGTATAATCTATGCTGTATTCTTGGGCCTCAGAGCATTTCTCCTTGTATACCTTGAGTGAAGTTCTCTTTTTCATCCACTTCAGTCTAGAACCATTTGGATATGGTTTCGTGGGTTTGTTCTTTTTTTAAAGTTTCTCTTTAAATGGACTCAGCAAGAAAAATAGCAGAGTGGATATTTAGGTTATTTTTACTGATAATCCAGTAGATACAGATATAGTGTAGTTCTCTGATATACAGACCCAACATCAGAATTTCCCAGCACAACCCAAAGCCTGCCAAGGCTTAGAAATAGAATAGGCTGATGGAAACTAATCAAATATATTTTACCTTGTTTCTTATGAAAACATTTGCAAGAAAATGCCTATTTTTCAAAAGAGGTGAGTGCTAAATTCAGCATGGTTGACAGCAAAAGCCCCTTTATTTAATCAAATTAAGTTCAACAATCTTTTCCCTTCTCTAATTTAAACATTACTACAGCAGACAGGGTGTTCTAGGTTCCTCTTGGCCCATGGCACTGATTCTGCCTACTTTGAAATTAAACAGTTAAATGAAGCTTGCCAAGAGGCTTATGCAGCAAGCACATGAAGTAAATATGTTTAGAAGAAATGCCCACTCCTTCACTTGCAGAGTGTCAGAGCCCTGGGAAACATGCCTGTGAAATAGGAGATGAGAAATTAATTTTGAAGAAGCTAGTTTCTATGGATAGCATAGTAATTATGTGCTTGTAGTCATCCTTTTATTAGCTACTTGGTAAAAGCTCACCCAGATTTAACCCTGATAAGCAAGAACATTATCATATATACAAAGAGAACATTCAGCAAAATTTTTAAATCTATTAGCAGATTATGAAAAGTGGTTTTTTTGTTTGTTTCTCATGGGTTTAGATTTGCTAGGTGAAGTTGCAAAGATTTGTTTTAATAGCAGCCCAGATACAATGTGGAAAAAAATGTTTCCCTAAAGAAATAGGGAACACACTTCTCCTATAAGGATCTTTAGCCAACCAGAACTCCTGTATTTTACTTCAGTGGAGTTTAAAGCCTTATGTACATTGTTCCTGCATTCTAGTATCTTTGTATTTTTCAGTTAGAGTCAGTAATTTTAAACTCATCCTTGAATTATTTGTTGTTCTTCATCCATTTCAACCATAGCAAGATGAACTTAGGTTTCTAGAACAAATCTGTATTTATTAGAGTGTTTCCAGAGTGCTTCTTGGGCTATTTTTAGCTACTGCTACATTGAAAAAGAAAAAGGAGCAAAAAAAAAAAAATCTCAAAAGTAATGTGATAATATTATGTTTTAAATCAAGTATGTTTATATTCTGACAAAGAGCAATAAACCATTGCTATATGACATTCTTGGAATATGCTGTGAATATGCTTTTTAAGAAATTAAATATGAAGAAATAATTTTAAAATAAATTAATTATGTTTATGTGTTTGAAATTATTCAGTTCCCACCTTCTGTGCATAAACTGTCTTGATTTCTTTTAAAGTAACCAGGCCACTACTTGCTTCTCTCTCTTCTGTTTCCCCTTTCTCTCTCTCTCTCTCTTTATCTTTTCCTTCCTGACCAGTTTTATTTCATCTAAATTTCCTTCAGCTCTCAAAATAATATGGACAATGCAGAATATTATAAAGAAGCATAATAATACTAACAATAAAGCCCAATACCAAGAAAGAACTATGCTTATTAGTTGGCTTATTTCCTTTAGCCTCTTGATTGAACTAAGATTCTTTGTGTTCTCTGTTCTATTTGTACCCCTTTATCACTCTGCTAACCTAAGAGAGCTTGCCACAGTTTTAGATGTGGCCTACCACTTGGAATTTGCTGACTTATTTCCCATTCTCCACGCTGAAACTCTCTCTTCCTTTACCAGAACCAGGCCTTGGATGAGAGGACCTGTTCCCTTACCCAGTCTATTTCTTGTTTTGTCTTTGGTTTTTTGGTAGAGATAGAGTCTCACTCTGTTGTCCAGGCTGGTCTTGAACTTGTGGCCTCAAGTGATCCTCCCGCCTTGGCCTCACAAAGTGCTGGGATTGCAGGCGTGAGCCATTGTGTCTGGCCTACCCAATCTATTTCTACCTCTATCTTCATTAGCCATGATAGCAGCTTGACTTTGTTTTAGACCATAATTAATGGTCAATAAACAGGAAAAGATGCTCATTCTTGTTTATCATTTTTCGTTGTTTTTTTTTTTAAGAGGCAGGGTCTTACTCTGTCACCCAGGCTAATGTGTGGGGACACATTCATAGCTGGACTATAGGTGTGCACCACCATGCCTGACTAATTTTTAAATTTTTTGTAGAGATGGGATCTTACTATGTTGCCCACGCTGGTCTTGAACTCCTGGCCTCAAGCGATGCTTATTCTTACCTGTAGAGAAATCTCTATATTAAAGGGAAAATTTTTGCTGCCAAATTTATACATTTGAATAATAATAGTGTGTTCGGGGATACGGGTAAATAACCAACTGGGAGATGATTGTGATGATTTGTATTAGTTATCTATTCTTGTACAACAAATTACCCACAATTTAGCAACTTAACATAACAAACATTTATTATCTCACAGTTTCTGTAGCTCAGGAATCCAGAAGTGGCTTAGCTGGGTGGTTCTGGCTCAGAGCTCTCATGAGGTTACGGTCCAGCCGTCAGCCAGGGCTGCAGTCATTGGGACTGGATGGTCCACTTACAAGCTCACTCATGTGGGTGTTGGCAGGCCCTCATTTCTTACTGCCTGTTGGCCAGAGACAACAATTCCTCACAACATGGGCCTTGCTGTCTGCTGCCTGAGTGTCCTCACACATGGCAGCTAGTTTTCCCTTGAGCGAGTGACCCGAGGGAGAGCGACCAAGACAGATGCCACATTGTCTTCTATAATCTAATCCTAGAAGTGACATATCATCACTACAACATATTATTGGTCACAGAGACTAATCATGGTACAGTATGGGAAGGGACTATACAAAGGGGTGGATACCAGGAGGCGGGGATCCGAGGGACCTTGGAGGCTGGCTATCACGTGGCTGTATTGGGACTTGTCTGGGGACTTGTTTCTCTGTCAGCTGGGTTCTACATGGTGTCAGCTATGGCTGGTGTGTCGAAGATGGCTTTTTCTCTCAAATGTCTGGCACCTGGGTAGAGTTGGCAAGAGCACCTGGGGACTGGCTGGGCATCTTTCACTCCCGTGGCTTCACCACATGACTACTTTGGGCTTCCTACATCATGGTCTCAGGTTAGTCAGACTTCTTATATGGCAACTGGCTTCCCCAAGAGCCAGTATTCTAGGAGACGTAGGCAAAAGCTGCAAAACTTCTTAGGATCCGCCTCAAACTTTTTCCCATGTTCTTTCAAGGGCATGATTACCAGGAGGTATGATTTATTGTGAAGGGCCATCTTTGGAACCTATCCTAGGAAGTCATGATTGTTAGAGATGACGCTAGCTTGTTCTAAAGTGGTTGCAGTGCAGGGAATAAAAATTGGTCCGATACTGGAAATATTTGGAAGATAAAATGAACAGAATTTGCCTATGGATTGGATATGAAGTATGTGGAGAAACAGAGCAGTTAAAGATGAATCTGAGATTTTCGAGCTGAGCAATTTGAAGAATGGGAATCTATTTACTGAGATGGGAAAGACTGCAAGACAGTAGGATTGGAAAGGAAAATCAGAATTAGTTAAAATATTGGACATCTGTATAAATGAATACATAGGAAAACGTGACCATTCAGAAGGGGATCTACAATAAATCTGTAGGTATTACAGTAAAAACATTATCCATGGTATTCCTTGCACAGTATGGTAAGCAGAGTGTGATTCCTATTAGGAAGAAAGAAATATGTATTTATTAATATCATTAATATTAGAATTAATATTTAATAATATGTATTTAAATATGTGCATAAAACCCACAAGTTCTAACCTGTCTTTCTAGAGTTTGTATTAAACTATAGGCAGGGGGAACTTTTTGAAGGTTTTTGACCAGAGGAGTGATATGATCATAATTATGCTTTGGGGAGATGAATTTAACAATACAAGGAGTGAAGGAAGAGCTGGGGAGCCAGGGACTGAGCTCTATTAAAGCACACCAAGTTATATGTAAGGTCTGTGAAGTAAGTCTATGGAGGTCAGAGATGGTGTTGCTTTCCTTGTTTTATTTTTAGCTTTTAGTCTAGAGCCACCCAAGTGAAAGGGGTTTGATAAATGGTGAATGCGTGAGTAAATGTGTCATTACCAGTTCAAACTATTTGAGAAAAGGCTAGTCCGAATTAGTAAAATATCTCAATTACAGATTTTTGTTCATTGAAATTTTATTATGTTCAAGTATATACTATAGTATCAACAGGTAGCAGACGTATAGACATTTGATTTAGTTAGTAGATTAAAAGCAAATCAAACATCTTGTTTTCTTTGATGCTATATTTGACTTTTTTTTAAGTTAATTCGGGTTATTTTAAATTCATCTCCTAACTGTGTATACTCTTTAAGAGATCCCAAGTACTTTTTTTAAAATATAAATTTTTATTTACTCGTAAGCTGAATTTGAAACACAATCCCAAGTCCTTTGAATGGTAATGAAAGGCTCTGAACATCTGAGGCATATTGTTCAAAAAGATTGTAACTACCAAGTAGGAATTTCAACAGAGCTTTTCTTAGAGGAAGGTACACTGATTAAGTTGTCACTAAGCCAAAGACCCTACTTTCCTATTCCCATAAAGAGGTAGATTTTGTGCTTTGTTTTGAAAAATAACATAAATGAAACTATTAGACAGATGACCAAGTAGGATAAACAATGACATTTAAAAATCACTAATAATGGATTTTTAAAGAAGAATTTTTGTCTCTTCTTCACAATTGTATTTTGGTTAAATGTTTTTTTAAAAAATAATATAAATACCAGATATGTTGGCCTGCAAGTTTTAATGGAGAGACAAAAGTTTATTTTCAAAAATTCATTGTTCTTGATTTCATGATATATTTGTCATATTGGTTTGAATAAATTGCAAGATATTTACTAAAAATGTCTTGTTAATTTTAGGGGCTACACTAAGTATGAGACCAGCCCCTATTCCAATAGAGGACCCTGAATGGAGACAAACACCTCCTCCAGTCTCTGCCACCTCTGGAACCTTCCGACTACGACGAGGGAGTCGATTTACCTGGAGAAAGGAGTGCCTGGCTGTGATGGAAAGGTACGTGTCTCCTTTTCCTATGAGAAATCTCCCAAGCCTAGGAAAGACATGAACTTTAGATAGATTGGGACAGTTTTCATTTCAAATAAGTAATTTGGGATCTAGGTTCTATCTCTGAAAGTATTTTGGAATATTATAAATGCTGTATTATTGAAATAAGGTGATCTTAGCACTGAGAATTCATAAAGCTGGAGTTAGTATCTACCTATTTATTTTACTTATAATTTAATAGTGTCCTCAGTAATTTAAGAAATGTTAGAAGAAATATTTATTAAATTTAGATATTTGTATTATATTTTGGAAAAACTCTTTGAAGTCTTATTTTCATCAAAAATACTGAATAATTGTATAGGAGGCCACTGAAATTTAACTTTCTTCAATACGGTGTATAGTCTAACTAAGTTAAGTCCCAAAAGTTAGAAATATTTGTTTTTCACTTTGATCTACAGTAGGTGCTCAGTACTTTTTTAACCTGAACTTGACCTTAGCTTCAGTTTTCCCATGTGAAATGGTATAAATTAATTATGATTGTGAAATGTTTGATATATTTAGCATAGATCCTATAGTAGAATTATCCTTTTTGTCACCTGAGTGATGTTTATAGAATTTTTTTTGATGGAAAGTTTTATATGCAATAAGGTAATAATGTTCCAGCTGTATGTTTTTCCTGTTATCTAATCTGACCAGCAGAATGGTATACTTGACAGAGCATTTGACTCAGGGTCAGAAGACCTGAACCTATTAACTTTGTTTAGGTCACAAACTCTGAGCTGTGACTTCATGTCTAAAATAAAGTTTTTCAGGCCAGGTGGGGTGGCTCATGCCTGTAATCCCAGCACTTTGGGAGGCCAAGGAGGGAGGATCCCTTGAGGCCAGGAGTTCAAGACTAGCCTGGGTAACATGGTGAGACCCTGTCTTTACAAACAATAAACAAATTAGTCAGGCGTGGTGACACATGCCTGTAGTCCCAGCTACTCAGGAGGCTCAGGCGGGAGGATCACCTGAACCCACGAGTTCAAGGCACTCCACTGTACTCCACCCTGGATGACAGCGAGAGACCCTGTCTCTAATTAATAAATTAATAAATAAATAAATAAATAAATACACACATACACACCTGGGTGGCAGAGAGAGACCCTGCCACTAATGAATAAATAAATATATACATACATACATGCATAAGAAAGAAAGAAAGATTTTCAGTAGCCAATATGTCATCTAGGACTTTTGCTATCTCTGTTCCTGCTACTTTATGATTATTTCCCAGCTCATTCACTTCACTTCCTGAAAGAGAAAGATTTAAAAAGCTGAAATTCAGACCATGTTTTTGTTCTTGTAATATAGTTGAAATTAATAGGAGATTAATATGTAAGTATAGTTGAAATTAATAGCAGTATATTACATAAATTAAAAGAAAATGTTGGAGACTACAGGTTGCCCATTGACGTTATCATCTATTCCTTTCTTTGCTCTCTGGTTGAGAGCAGAGGCCATTATTGAATAACAGATCCTTATACACTTGCGTCATTAAAGTGAGAGAGTGAGACACTGGTGTCCTGGAGACCTGACGTTTGCAATCTGCTCTATTTTTCTTATCTAGAAATTTTTATTCTTTTTGAAAATTTCTTTTGAACTTACAACACAGCAGATGGGAATTATAATAATGTTTAACTTAAAGTATTTGCAATATTGTACATTTTCCTCCAGGTAACAAAATAAGCTTTGGTATTGGTTTCTAGCTGGTGTAAGTCCTAATTAAGCTATTGACTTAACCATTTAGTTTTTTCATGAAGATACCAGCTTACATTTATTGTGTAATGTCAGTGTGAGAAAGAATTAATTTAAAAATTGATAAAAATAATGATAGGCAATATTCCTAATGCATTTTCAGAATTGAACCTCAGAGACTTTGGGATTCTTTTTGTTTTTATTTTTCCAAGGCAACAAGAACTAGCCACAGAATCACACTAATTAAATTTCTGTTAAGAAGATATTGAGCATTTACCCTGAGTAAAGCTCCCATTTAGTCTTAATTTATACTTTTTAACTTTAATTTTAATAAGTGTCTTTCTCTAAACCAGGAGTTGGTTATCTTCAGTTTAATTTTATCCTACCTGGCACAACTAGAAAGAGGATGTGGTTTATTCCAGTAGTTGCAAAAATGCAGAAAGCCTTTCCCAGTACATAATAATAATAATACAAAAGGTCATACTATAACTTTCATTCTGTGAAAATGGAACTTTTTGTTTTCTGAAATGGAATATAAAATTCCCTGCCCTTGGAGTAATGCATGATGTTTTTTCCTAGAATGAATGGGTGAATACATAAGCACAGACTGTAAAACCAGCAAAGTAAGCCTTACTCAAATATGTTAGTTTAAGATAAAAGTTAAAAATTATTCCATTTCTCATACCATGCATCAAGATAAATTTCAAATGAATCAAAAAAGTGAATCCATGTAAATAATAGAAGAAAACATGGGTGATCCCTCCATATCCTAGAAATGAGAAAAATGTTTCCTAACCATGACTCAAAATCCAAAAGCAATAAGGGAAAAGATTGATAAATATGATTACATAAATAAAAAGAACAGCTTTTGGCAGGGAGAAAAAACTGAGATATTAAAAGACAAATTGGAAAAAAATCTTTGCAAATTTTATTATCCCTAATATTTAAAAAGCTCTTAAAAGAGAAGACCAACAACTCTATAGAAAATTGGACTAAAGATATTAGTTAGAAAAATAAATGCAAATGGCCCTTAAACATATGAAAAGATGCTCAATCTAACTTACAATGAGAGAAATTCAAATTAAAACTACATTGAGATACCATTCCTCACCTGCCAAATTGGCAAAAATCCAAAAGTTTGGCAACATTTTCTATTGATTGGGCTGTGGAGAATTAGGCACTCTCATACACTGCTTGTGGAAATGCAAAATGGAACAACCTTCATGGAAGAGAATTTGGCAAAATCAGGAAAAATTACCTATGGGTTTTCCCTTTGATACAACATTTCTGCTTCTAGAAAATTATCTTAAAGATACACCAGGAAAAATGAAAAGGTAGCAAAACTGTTTATAATAACATCAAACGGTGATGTTGTAGACAACCTATATGTCTATTCATAGTAGACTGGGCCAATAAATTACAGTACATGCATACGTTGGATGTTGAGGCTCACATAATGGAGTACTGTGCGGATAAAAAAAGGAATAAGGAATATCTGTATATGTAGTGATCTCTAGGATATAATGTTAAGTTTAAAAAAAAGCATAGGAGGAAGCTATGATGTATGTATGTGTAATTTATGTATTTGTCTTACACTGGTTTTACAGATAGGTGTAGATTAGATGTAGATATAGATAAAACAAGTAATTATATTAATATTATCAGGAACCAGGATTTTCTGTGTAAGAGAAAAGAGGTAGAAATATGAAATCAAAAGAATTAAAACACTGTAATCTTGTGTGTGTGTGCGTGTGTGTGTGTGTGCATAAAGATAGAAATTTATCTGGAATTTTTTTTTTAATAACAGCCTTATTGAGATACATTTCACCTATTTAAAGTGTATAATTCAATGCTTTTTAGTATGTTCACAAGAGTTATGCAACTATCACCTCAATCAATTTTAGAACATTTTTATCACTTTATTTTTAGTAACCATCAGTTTTATCAGTGAATTCAGTGCTTTCATCCTGATTCACTTGTTAGAAAGTTCCCATCAACCATCTACCTAAGTAGTTTTAGGGCAGTGATTCTTAACCTTGGCTGCATATCAGGATCACCTAGGGAGCTTTGAAAAATATTAATGGGGCTTCACCTCTGACTAACTGAATCATAATCTCTGGGTATGGGGCCTAGGCAGAGGTATATTTGAAAAGTTCCCAGGTGATTTAAAGTGTAGCCAGTACTGAGAACCACTATTTTGTCATCCATTGATGATTGTTTCCTGGTCGTTTTTTTCATAAGGGGTTACAAAATCGTTGTATTCAAATTTGTAAAGTTCTTCTGCATTAATCAGCTGAAATTTTTCTATAAAGAACTTTGCCTCATCAACTCTTTGTATCCTGAAATATACTCCCTAACAAACATGGGGGGGGTGGGGACTAGCAACTAATTATGGAACCAAGAAGTAAATGCTATAATGAAGAGGGGTAACTAAGATTATGGGAGCATGAGATGTAAGCAGGTAGAGGAAAGAGGAAGACTATACCAAGGTGTTGACATTTTGGCTGCATTTTTTTCTTAATTTTTATTTTTAATTATTATGGGTGCATAATAGTTCTATGTATGGCTGCCTTATGATGGATGATGGATAGGAGTTCACCAGTTAGAGAATCAGAAAAAGGTCATTATAATGTTAGGAGATATCAGGAGGTTCTTTGTGATAGAGCGTAGAGTTTTTCATCAGGAGCATCTCTACTTTAATTATGCAAGCTGCTATAATCAAACCAGTACCATGCTTAATTATACCATAAGCTTTGGCATTCAGACGTTATCATATAGGAGATTGTATCTATTAGATTGGTCTATTAGATAATATTAGTAGGAGTGTGGAAAATGGGCAAGAAATCAATTAAGTATGTATTTAAACACATGCTTCTTGCATACAGCCAAGGGGAAATAAATGTAAAATATATGTAAGTCATAGTATCTGCCTTCATAAATCTTAGGCAGTAATAGCTTACATTTGAATAGGACTTTAATATGTAATTATTGATATCATGGATAATTATGTGAAATTGATCTTGTTTAACCTTCACAATTCTTTAGATATTTTATTATTTACAATTTATATAGAAGAGCCTCACGGAAAGTAAGTGACTAACCCACATGGAAATGGATTAGAGGAGGGTGGATAGAAGCCAGCTTAGGAGGCTATTAGAGCAACCCATGCATGACTGATGAGAGCCTAAACTATACTGTAAAGGCAAAGGGATAGGAAATAGATAGAAGGTAATAGATATCAGGGAAAAAAAATTGAAAAAAAAACAACCTCATCAGTTACAGATTGAACAGGAATGACAGAGCAGGAAGTGTGAAAGAGAGTTTAGCGTGGTGATGGTCAAAGAGCATTCATCTGGGAGATAGTATCTGTACCATTAGAAAATGGTTTGACCCTGGGCAAATCATTCAACATCTCTGGGCTCCAATTCTCCTATTTATAAAAAGAAGAGTTAAATATCATGATAAAGTAAAAAGAGGATGGACTTAACAGTCACAGAGACTTAAGGTTTAGTCCCAGCTTCACCTTATTTTAATCTTTGGGAATTTGGGTTTTCTGTAAAGTGGAGATGGTTATTATGAGAAGAGTTACGAGAATTATTTGAGATAATATGTGTGAAGCACATAGTAGAATGCCTTCCTCATAACCAGTATTGAATCAGTGTTCTTTTTCTGTCTAAATTTCTTCCAGTTTAGAGCTTTGACTGTGAAGTTACCTCAAGATTTCTGTGGTAGGAGAGTTCGTGGCACTAGAAATGGAGATTTGGGAGTCATCAATATATTAGGCACAGTTACAAAGCCACGAGTGTGAGTGAACCCTGGTTAAGTCTGGCTGCATCTCTCTGCATATACAGTTTCTGCATTTTTGCAGCTAAATGTGGCTGGAGAAAAACTTAAAACCCTA
The DNA here is from genome assembly GCA_023783475.1 of Daubentonia madagascariensis. Taxonomy (NCBI): domain Eukaryota; kingdom Metazoa; phylum Chordata; class Mammalia; order Primates; family Daubentoniidae; genus Daubentonia; species Daubentonia madagascariensis. The sequence goes on along the minus strand of JAKFHU010000353.1, from coordinate 1,954,676 downwards.
CTGACTGATCTCATTTTAAATTCATGACCGTGAACCTCAAGTGAGTCTTTAATTCTGCCAGGCAGAATTAATACTATACCTTTCTGGTTCATTCTTTCCCACTCTCCTAAATGATTATTTCATACTTTGTTCTGTCTTTGCAAACTTCCCATCCTCATTCTTTCATGATGACCTTGCTTCCTGTTTTAATGAGGAAAATGAAGCAAAAAGCAAAAAGAGGAGAATGTCCACAAACTACCTACCTGCTAGCATGTACACACACATACTCTGTTTTCCTGCCTCTTATCATACCCAAAGCACTTCAATGATATGTACATTCCTTAGCACATATCTTGGTGCCTGGCTAGTAGTAGATACTCATCATTCATATATATATATATATATATACACACACACACACACATATATACATGTGTGTATATATATATATATACACACACACATATATATATATATATATATATATATATGTGTGAGTGTGTATATATATATATATAGGGCTCACGCCTGTAGTCCCAGCTACTCAGGAGGCTGAGGCAGGAGGATGGCCTGAGCCCAGGAGTTTGAGGTTGCAGTGAGCTATGATGACACCACTGCATTCTAGCCAGGGCAACACAGTGAGACTCTGTCTCAAAAAAAAAAAATATATATATATATATATATTTATATATATGAAATATATATATAAAAATATATAAAATTTGCCTTTTCTCCTTCTCTGACTTCATTGCATTGTCTATTCCACATATTTGACTTTTAAAATATTCAGTTCCAAAAACATTTATTGTCACAAAGGACAATATTGTATGATTCCATTTATGTGAAGTATCCAGAATAGGCAAATCTATAGAGACAGAAAGTAGATTAGTGGTTGACAAGGGTAGGGTTATTGGGGGGTGGGGGTTAATGGCTAAGGAGTGTATATTTCTTTTTGGAATGATGAAAATTTCTAAAATCAATTGTGATATTTGCACAACTTTACAAATATGCTAAAAGCTATTAAATTATATACTTGGGTGAATTTTTTGGTATGTGAATTATATCTCAGTAAAGCTGCTCTAAAAAAGAAGCATTTATTCAGTGCACTATTAGAAGCCTCACATATATTTACCCTCCACATTTAATCCTCACTGCAGTCCTGGTTTCTCCTTTTTCTAATGGGGCAGTCCCAAGGCTCACCGAGGTTGGATAACTTCCTAAGGCCAAACCTAACAAGTGGCCCAGCCACAGGTAGATCTTTGCACGAGGCAAAGTGCTAGGGATGGAGAATAGATGCATTTCAGGGTGAAAGGAGTGAAGGGATGATGAACCCAGTAGACCTGAAAAGAAAGTTTATGTCAGGAGTTTTAGGGGCCTTATGGCCTAGGAGTGAGGCTTCTAATGTTCTTTCCTTATTAATCTTTCAGTGATTTGGGCTAGGTATTCCTTTAGCTTTGGAAACAGGCATGTCTCTGGAGCATTAGGGTGTGTGACTGGGACACAACAGAATGAGACCTGGCTGTTGTATTTATTCTAGTTTCAAGGGAGGAAGGTACAAGAAACCTCCAAATCTCCTTATAGATTTTTCAACCCACTTAAGCAAGATGGAAAGAGAAGCAACAACTTGGAAAAAAGCACTGACTGGATACAGGAATAAATGTGAGAATACCTACCAGTGATAGGTAGAAGCAATAGAATATAGTGGTTATAAGAGTACCAGCTTTGGTGCCAAATTTGTGTAGAAAGGTTATTTATTGCTGTTATTTTTAATCAAAGTGGCTGAATGATGACCCTGTATTTGGGTATGTCCAGGAAAATGCTAATGAAATGCTAATGAAGGTAAATTAATACCTTTATGTGTGTTTGTAATTAAAACTACAGCATGTTTTATTTTTCTTATGGAAACAGTATACCTGTAACGTATTTTTTGTTCTTCTTAGATTCTTTTCATGTTCATCTTCAGTGAGCGATATAAAACAAAATTATTAAGAAAGCCCAGAACCTTCTAAAATTATAAGGAAAACATTTTGTTTTTGTTGTTTTAACCTTTATCAGTCTCAAAATGACTTTTTAAAAATGTATCCAAAATATCCTCCCAACAGGTAAGGAATCAGCATTAAAAATTTTAGCTTGAGAGTATCTCTTCCCCCAAAATTTAAGCATCTAAAAATAGGTTCTTAGAATAAAAGTGTGTCTTCATGAACAAAATAGCATCACAACCAAGATACTATAACAAACCAAAATTAAATCATACTCTAAATTTGGTGTCACTGCTATTAACCTGACATGTATATCATCTGTATTACAGACATGTGTCTAGTAACCAAATGCATTTTATTTAAGGGTGTTATACATCCTCAGAGAACTAGCATGAAGGAGACAAATTGGCTTGTAAAGTGTATTTCTAGAACGTTGCTTGAGGTTTCTGTAATTTAATTCTCTTGATCTTTACTACATTTTGGAATTCTTCCCAGGACAGTTTATTAGTACGTGGACTTTAGTTTCAATCTCTTTCCTTTCTCCTTTTTACTTTTAATTTTTTCCAGTGAATACTTAGACTGTGAAGGTTAAGAAGACCAATAGTTCCAGAAACTAAATTCTATATTTAACTGTAGACTGGGTGTGGCTCAGACAACTGCAGTGCGAACTTACCTAGTGTTTTCCAGTCATCAAAACCCTGACCTGCAGAGAACATTCCTTTTCCTAGTCTTCTGACTCTGAAATATGCTGAATGATGATGATATATAGTGTATACTTTTGTATGTGAAAATAAAATGAAGACAAAAGAGTCTCATAGGTTCAAGCTTTAAAAGACTGTAGAAGATCAGTTTCCTCTGTGTTCTTTTATTATCTTTAATTACCACTGTGCGATTTAAAAAAATTTACCCAGGAAGTCCTCTCCAATTCTCTCATTTCATGAAGCCCATTTTCTTTTAATATTTTTTTCTTCTTGTTTGCTTTATATAATTTCAAACTTTCTTAATTATCATTAAAATGGAAAAATAACTGCTTATACTTCTAGTAGGGCTTCTTCCCCTTTAAAAACAAAACAAAAACACTTTACCTCTTGAAGAGAATCTTGTTACTCTGTAAAATGCAAAAATAATCACCTTTTCCTTCCTTAGCAGTGTCCTTGGTTTGTTTAGTATTGTGGTTGTGATGTTATTTTGTTTGTATCATTTATTATTTTGCATAATGTTCTAATATTGGTATCACTCATATCATACAGAAATCCATGGAGTTAGAGACCTTTCTCATTTCAGCAAGATTACACCTGGCCAGAAAAAAATTGGAGCAGAAATGCTTATAAATATTTTCCTAATATTGCTCTTCTGAGAAATTGAGACTTACCCAGATGTTTCTTTGGATGGCAACTTGTGTAAACAATAAAGGGACTGATTTGCCTTTGTTGTACAAAAAAATATAAATGGCATCTACGGATGACTGACTCAGTTTAAGCAGCCTCGGTTTAAGCTAAGAACTTTGATTTCATTTGCCTGTATTTGGCCACCATTACTGCAGAGAATAAGGAAGGGATCCTAAAGATCATCTAGTTCAGTTTGTTGTTTAGATCAAGAGCCTGTAATTCCAAGAGGCTGTTTAACTTGTTTAAATTCACAGAAGAAATGAGATTGAGTTGCTTATTTTGAAATCACAGGCATGTGAACCATAAAATATGATTTTTTAAAAAGCCTATTTATTGAACTCCTCAGTCCTTTATCTTCCTTAATTTTTATTTAATAAACATTTATTGAATGTCTGTGTGCTAAGCTTTATGTTCAGAATTATGACATAAAGATGAGTAAGACAAAAGTCCTTATTTCATTTAACGACAAATTTCTTCTCTTCTGTGTTTATTCATCTATTTCCCTCTGGCCCCCTTGTTCTGTCTTCCCTCCTGAACACCCTTCTGTGTCTTGCTCCCCCTGCCTTCTGTCTTTGGTTTGCCAGAAGAACTTCTATCCATCTCTGTCTCCTTCCCTCGCACACTCTTTCTTTTCTTATGAGCACACCCTCTGCCCTCCACCTCCGTTCTCAGTTGCTTAGTTGATCATAATATAAAACCTAAGTATATGCTTTAGTGTTTCTTATACTTTTTGAATAAAGTATTATGTGCCTATTTCATTTAAAAAGCAAATTAGTCAATATATACTATTTCAAAGCAATTAGTAAATGTTACATAATTTCTAAGGGTCCTTCAAGTCCTTAAAATTGTATCACTCTATAATTCTGAAGAATTTCTTGTTTTGTGTGGAGCCTTTGTTCCCTCTGAGACTCCATGGCTTTGGATAGGAAAATATTTCCCACCCTAGAATGAAATCTTTGGAAAATAATTGTTGCTGAGCATAACAACATGAACAGACTAACTTCAAAGAACAAAATCACTTCAATGATAACTAAGGTCTGTCAGAAGACCAGTTCTCCAGGACTGTATTTTTATGTATATCCTTATAATCTGTCTTAGTACCTTATTTAGCAATTAGCTTGTATTCTGGTTCCCTCAATTTCTACGTTTATATATTACAATAATGAAATATATTGAGGGTATTATAATCTGAAAATGCAGAGAAATCATTGTTCACCTACCTTTTTATCAGTCTAGTACTTAGAATTACTTCCTTATAAAATGAGAAAACTAAAAATTCACCTTCTTACTGCTTAGAAGAAATTAGCTTCTCTAAAACTTTGTTCATTGCTTTACAGTTGCGAAGAAACTTACATTTTATTTTCTTATTTATTATATGACTGCTGAATTGAGTGAACTAGGTTAAGAAAATATCTTCTTCACACCTAGGATCAAAGAGGTCATGTGTCTGACCAAGACAGTGATTTTATTTGGATAGGAAATTCAGTGAATTTTTTTCCAGCTTCTTTACATCAAAGTATGATAGCTTTGTAGCAAGTGACTAAGTCAATGATGATGAATTCATTAACTTAAATATCATGGTAAAGTGACAGATGTGGCCCATGTAAATTTGAGGGAAAATGTAATTGAAATAATGTTAAGCAATAGAAGAAATACATTATATTATTATAATAATATAAAAAGTCATAAATATCTAAAGGTAAAGATTTCGAGAGATAATAAAAGTTAAATAAATTATTTGCCTTAAATGTTGAATAGTTCATACATTTTTACATTACTTGTCTTTTTGTTTGTTTGTTTCTGATAACATAGTGGTTAAAAACACAGACATTGGAGTTGGAACGACTGAGGCTCCAGTCCCAACCCTCCTCCTCACTGGCTACGTATCCTCAGGAAAATTGCTTGCTGTGATATGACTAATAATCGTACCTATCTTATAGGAGTGCTGTGATTTAATACTAAACAACAGTGACTGTAAAGTGCTCAGCATGGTACATGACACACATAGTAGATATTTAATGTATGTATTCCTCCTACTGCTAAATAGCACAAAAATATCAAACAAGTAAGGATTTTCAGAAGGAATTCTGGGTTTCTTCAAATGGAAATTTCTGAAGAGTTATCATTTTCGGTATTCCTAAGATAAAAGTCTCCTCAGCATTTCTTTACTCAAATGAAAGTCATTCATCCTCAGTGTGCCCAACACTGTACCCAATGATGAGGTGAATTGAAGGATAAGTTTCTAGGCCTGGTCATCTTCGTCCAGTGGAGGCGTCAGGTTAAAAAAGCCGCACAAGAGTGGGGTACCCAGTGTGACAAGGACACAGAGGAGAGTGGTGCAAGGAGAGGAAACCCTGAGGTGGATTGGAGCTGGGTCCTGCGGGGCAGTGAGGTTCTGATGGGTTGAGAAGAGGAAGAACGGCATGGCCGGCAGTGGGAGCAGCATGTGCAAAGGCTCAGAGGCTTGCAATCGGAGGTCACTCGAGTGTGTGCTCAGTCATGCCAGAAACAAGTCTGGGTGAGTAGGATTGGGGAGTGGCCTTGTATCGCCACATTTCCAACATTTGTCTTTCTCAGAGCATTCTTATTTGTATCCATGCTGAAGTATGTTCTTTTAATATTAGGAAAAAAAATTATTTTCTTAATTCATTTTCTAGTTTGTTTGTGCCACTTTCCTCCCATATATGAAAAAGAGATCATAGTTTTTTTATGCCAGTGACTCAAATTATCTTCTGTGTGGGGGTGGATTTTGTGTTAATATTTGAAAAACATCCTGAGAATTAAAAAATTCAAATTTTTGAAAAATCTTTCCAGCCTGCCTTTTTAAAGACAAGGTCCTAAATAATATTCCCTTTTCTACATGTTCAAGGAAATATCTTGAAATTCCAGCCATTTTCAATTAGAAAAAAAACTTTTCATCCATCTTTTTCCTGATTTGTTTTATTAGGTTATTAAGTATGTAATGTCCAATTTCCATAAGTAAAATTGACAGTTGATATCTCTGACATTTTACTTTGACACTTCTTGTTTTTTGTTTTTTGGTTTTTTTAATTGTGAAGGTACATCCTCTTCTTTCAAACACACATTTTGGCTTGTGATTATCTTTCGAATTTTTTTTTTAGAGCAATTTTTGTGAAACCATGGATAAGTTAAAAATTTGTGTTATTTTTTAATACAAGTTCCGTCATGGAACCAATGTAGCACAGACAGCTCAAAATATCAACAAAGTGTTTGGGAAGGATGTGTCTGATGAACACACAGTATGTTGATGGTTTGAGAAGTTCCATTCTGGTGCTTTTAATCTTGAAAATGAGCCGTGTGGGTGACCTGACGCCAAGGTGGATAATGATGAGCTGAAAGCTGTAGTGGAAGCGAATCCATCTCAACCTACGCATGAATTAGCAGCAAGGTTTGACGTTACTATTCCAACAATATTGGACCATTTGAAACAAATCATCAAGGTAAAGAAATTGGATAGATGGGTACTGCATAAATTAAACGAGCATCAGAAGAGAAATCGTCTCGAAGCTTGCCTTTCTTTGCTGTCATGACATAAAGGCGAACCATTTCTACACCGTATTGTGACGTGTGATGAAAAATGGATTCTTTTTGACAACTGCAAGCATTCAGCACAATGGTTGGATAAAGATGAAGTGCCAAAACACAGCTCAAAACCAAATATTCATCAAGAAAAGCTAACGGTGTCTGTTTGGTGGTCCAGCGGGGGTATTATCCACTACAGCTTCATGAAAACTGGTCAGTCGATTACAGCAGATGTCTACTGCAACTAATTGGACAAAATGATGAGGATGCTTCTGATGAAGCAGCCGAGATTGGTCGATAGAGACAGGCCAATCCTCTTGCAAGACAATGCTCGACCATGTCACACAAAGAATGCTGCTCAAACTACAGAAGCTAGAGTTGGAAACACTCTGTCATCCACCGTATTCACCAGATCTTGCACCAACTGACTACCACTTCTTCTAGACTTTGGACCACTTCTTGCAAGGAAAAATATTCAATTCTCAACAAGCTGTGGAAAACGCCTTTCATGATTTCCTCGCCACTTGCTTTCCAGGCTTCCTTGCTGCTGGCATAAACAAGCTACCATTAAGACGGTAAAACTGTGTCAATAGTTTAGGCACATACTTTGATTAATTGTACTGCTTGTTTGAGATATAATAAACTAAACTTTTGATTCAAAATCTCGTACATTTCATATTTAATGACCTAATGTAAAAGTACATTATTACAAAAATTATAAAATTCAGGGTTTTTTTTTTTTTTACTGACTTCTATTACAGAGGTGCATTGTTACTATGAAAATTTTGGTAATACCTTTGCCAGAATGAATTATTTCACCATCTGCTAAGTAAATTTTACTTGGTATTTCAGCGGTGTAGTTTATGTGCTCCTTCGTGCTAGGATTTGGTTACACTTGGCATGCATTAAAGTCTGATATTAGTAAGTATTGCTTGAACTTAATTGAATTGAATACTTAAGAAGACGCTACAACGTGAACAAAATTGGAAAATGCTATCCCCTTCTTTCCCCCACCAGATACATTAGACTCAGGATGGGAGATAGAACAGTACAGTATTTTCTAATTTTATTAAAGTTGTAAGGCGTTCAAATCAACAATGATAAATAATAATTAAAAGATTGAAACATCCAATCAAAATGACTCAACAACAGCAGAAAATTTACTTTTGAAGGCCTCAATGTTGTTTGTCCTTAGCCTGATCATTGTACCCTTTTCATCCATAATGCAGGATGGATTTTTGCAGGAGCAGATTTGACTCCTTTAAAATGTAGTGTTTGTCCTGGTCTATAATGGATGAGGACCTAAAACATATGCACTCTCCCCCACTTAGGTTGTTTTGCCTTTGCTGCAACCCCTGGCAAGCTGGTCTTTCTTCCCCCCCTCTTCTGATGTCATTGCTGTTCTAGGATAGAAAATGCTGGAAGAATACACTATAAATTTTGGAATTAATGGATGCTGGAAGTTGAATTTTAAAGAGTTTATCCTCTTTCATACTCCTTATGGAATGACTTGGGTAGAACATAATGAACTACACCTCCTGTATCTCTGCAAATAGAAGGAAGTTCTTAACATTTATATGAGACAGCAGGAGCCTGGGCATGACCTCATTTCAATCCATTAGACTATTTGAGGCAAAAACAACAAAACTTTCCCACTTATTGACAGGTAAAGTTATCCCAATCCATTTCTCGTAGCCAGTAAGAAGATGAACTGTCCTTAAATGCATTTTAAAATTGGCAAAATATACTTCCTGGTTCCTTTTTGGTCAAACAGAAATAGCTGAAAGAGAAATTATCATGATGTTTTTGAGGCAGATTAGAAGTTTTCCCTGTCCTCATATAGATGCTTTGCCAGCAGTTTCATTTTTTACAAACAATGTAGCCCTTATTTCTCTAGTCCCTGAGCCAATTAAACAGGACAAAAGACCCCATGTTCCTCGTACTGTTCTGTGGCCATAGTTTACAAAGAAATGAAACATAGTTAGGTGTTGTATGTAATGAGTCACCAATGAAGTATATGATTCATCCCAGAGGCAGAATTCTAGGCATTATATTATAAATATTAATACTGAGGGTGATCAACTTACAGACTAACTAAAAAATCTTGATGGAAAACTAGTGAGCTTTTTTTAAAACTCAAATATCTATTGAGCTTCTACTTTGTACCAACTGTTGTGATAGACATTAGGGGATACAGTAATGAACAAGACAAATGTGGTTTTGGCTCTTACCATAGTGCATTAAGAAATCATTATTGTTATACTAAACATTCACAACGTGTACAAAGGTTTGCATGTGTTTGATGTTTGAAGATGTCAATTGGTAGGATGTGAACTTGTCGGTAGATATCCAACTTTGGTTGCCTTTTGGATGAGGAAGCTCAAGTGAACTGTGTTACTTTAGTGGCATGAGGCATCTAAAAGTGGTCTTTAGGTTATACTTTGAAAACCTGTATACCATAGAAATCATAATAGTGCCTCATCCAAATATTCTACTTATTGGTTCCTGCTTTGACATGTCATCCATTAAATCAGAAGGCCAGACTAAGCTATGGTTCTAACCATCTTGAGACTATCATATAATCATCATTATCTTACTGGGTTGGTCATTAAAATACTTTCGCTCTGTAGTGTCACTGTGAAGAAGTTTATTTAACTTGCATAAAATTGTTAAGATAACTTTTCAACTCTGATGGTATTAATGTAAGTAGCATGTTTTTGGTCAGATGCTACCAGAATTAATTTGGTTTTTTAAGAGGCAATTGAAGACTCATTTATCTATATCGTGATAGTTTGAATGACTCCCACTAAAAATAGTAGCAAACCCAAGACACAGGACATAAAAAGCTAGGTTTAAGAAAAAGTAATAAGCACTCCTATGTACAAAGTATTGTGTTTCTCCCTCTGCTTTCAGGGAGGTATCAGGATAATCCCAGACCAGTGCACCTCTGATTCTTAGAAGAATCTATGCTGTTGTCTGCATTTGGTTTGCTACTTGTATAGATCAAGAATTTGGATTGATCCATGGGAGAACCAGTGCTCATTTTTAATACAGACAATATCCCTTTTAGCAAGAGGTAGTCATTTTACAGAAACATAGTATTAATCATAAGAAAAACCATGCAGGAGACAATGGATTGATCCTTATCAATCCTGTTCTGTTGATCTTCACATTGTAATAAATTGTTGTTCAATAGTGTCAGGTTTGTAAGTGGCCAGTATATAATTCAGCCCTTTTTATTTATTTATTTGTTTGTTTGTTTGTTTATTTATTTATTTTTAATTGACAAATATTTAAATAGTCACCAGCACTTTGTATGTAAAAATAGGCTCCCTGCCTCTGGACCCCTTATACATCAAGAGTAAGAAACTTAGTTCCAGATGACCTTACAAATCTCTTTTGTAAACCTACTTCCTACCAGCTAAGGCTGGAAAAACAGAGAAAGGAAGATGGACCTGCTACCCAGCTAAAGGGGAAGCAAATGCAGCAAGGAGCACACCAACACCAATGCCTTACATAGTCTGTGAACTGGTAAATACAGTTTACTTTCCAAGGTACCACAGTATCCACTGGTACGAACTTAGTTATCACTCACATTTGGTAGTTTTGTTAGGAAACTAGGACATCCATATACCAGCAAAACCAAACACTGCCCTCTTGTACATGTTTTTTTTTCCTTCATTATTAAAATAAAATGGAGGGTTGAACAAATATTTGATAAATTCAATGGTGTATCAGTCAAGAGACATGTTTTAAGGGAAATACTGTTTTTCAGTTGTTTTTCTTCAAGGTGGTTAGAATTTGTCAGTTTTACTGTTTTTGTCTGACAACTCCAAAAAATTGTCTCCATTCTTTTCATGGTCTTCATAGACTTATGATTAAAAGGTAATACACATTAGAAGGAAAACCAATTGTCGCATAGTAATGAAACTCACACCAAATCTCTAATATGGTACTTCATTTAGGACTGCATGTTATTGGACAAGTGACAGCTTGTGTTGTTCCTAAGGCTTAGTGATAGGATCAAATGTGCTAAAAACTCAGCTCCTAAATCCAGTCCTATCCTTGACACCTATTTATCAGATAACAAGTAGGATCTAGTGGCAATTAGCATGCTGCAAGAAAATAAAACATTTAAACATAGAGTCTTTGCAATAAAGAGTCTTGGGAGATGAAAACTTTGTTGGGGCACATTTCATGCATGGTGTCCATAACTCTTATTCTTATGTATGGATTTTTCTTTTTTAAACAAGTGAAAAAAGGCATCTTACTGTCCTGATAATGATTTGCAAGCTTTGTTTTCTGGTAGTGTCTGAGGAAGCACTAACTCTTCTATGATAGGTTAACTGTGCTGTAGGCATAGACTTTTAATGTGTATTGATGTTGTATTTCAAGTAAGAAGTCCCCAGGTTTGTTTAACTCTCCTCCACTCAGGGAAAAAGGTAGATCAGTGTTATGGTTGTCTCCAGAGCAATTGAATTTTCTTTCCAAAGGAGGAAAAGCCCTTAGATGAGATGTAACTGTGGTCCTAGGGCTATCATGTGTTTCTTACCAATGCTGTCACATCTTTGCTTCCGGGAACTCCTGTGAAATTTACAGGAGTTTGGTCTAGATGATTCATTGGTACAGATATTTGCATTACATATCTTAAATGAAGTCTAAAACAGTACCATGTGTTAGCTGAATTTGAGCGAATGAACTGAGTCAGGAAACCTGAGTTGCAGGTCATGTGACCTTGAACAAGTCAGTTCTCTCTGGCTTCTCATCTGTAAATTTCATGTCCTCACCTGCAAGATAAAGAGGCTTTAAGTTTAAAGGTCTTTGGTTTTTTTGGTCAAGATTTACTCTGTGGTATATTTAAATCCATGTGTAATGAGCTATGTTATGGGATTCCATATGCATTTATGAATTAGGATTCAAAAATTCACCTTCTCATATCTGAATCCTTTAATCTGTTTGTAAGCCAGTACTAATTTTTCCGCTTAAAACTCTCTTCTCTTTTCACAGACTATTCTATATTAAAACTTTAAGATGCCACAAAGTCATGAAAACTTACAGCTTCTTCTGTAATATAACTCATTTATATTTTAGGTTTTCCTTATACTCTCACCTTCTGAAAGGCTGATGTGGAGAGAGGCATTATTTATTTTATTAAGTCTATAGAATTAAAAATGAACTCATCTGTAAAAAATACATTAGTGTAGAATATCTTTTGTTTGTTGTACTATAGTGTGTTTGCAAAACAAACTTTTAAAATGTACATTGGCTTGTTGCTAAAAGGCATTATGATACACTAAGAAAGATATTATTTAAGAATAATTTTATACAATTCCATTTTGTTCACACTTTCAGACAGCAAATTTTATTTTTAAATAATGCTTTTTAAAATTATAAAATTATCACATGCTTAATGTATGAAATAGGGGGAAATACAAGAAAATATAAAGAAGAAAATTTTAAAAATCCCTTAATACTAACACCCAGAGTAACACTGGGTATATTTCTTTTCAGTCTTTTTTCCATGTGTTATATGGATATACAGATATACAGATATCTGTATATCTTTTTAAACAAAAGAGGATTACACTGGATATGTAGTTTTGTACCTAATATCATTTATATGATCTTTGAAAACGTGATTTTTATTGACTAAATTGATTTTAAGCATATACTATAATTATTACCCAGTTTCGGTTGGCAACTGTATTTCCAGTTCAGGTTCTAGCTGCATAACTGACTATGCTGCCAGTTTGTAGACAGATAGAGGGATGGTCAGAGAGAAGAAAGTATTTTGGAAAGCAGTATTCAAATTAATCAGAGGTAGGTTTTTCTAATATCATATAATCCAATTTATTGTTACTGTAGGTAACATTTTTTATTAGAAAATTAACACTAATACATTGTAAACTATTTAGAAACACAGGATATAAAGAAGAAAATAGTATTATTTTCATTTACAAATAACCACTGAAAATATTTTGGTACATTTACATTTAGGGTCTCTTTCTCTCTTTCTCCATATATATATACATATATATAAAAAAACATAATTAGGATAACTGTTATATATGGTTTTATAACTTGCATTTTTTCACTGACATTTTCCCATGCCATTAAGTACTCTTTGAAATGTGGTATTTTTAATAGCCCCTTCTTTCTTCTTCAAATAGCTATATCATAATTTATTTAACCATTACTACTTTATTAGACATTTAAATCTTCTCCATTTTGCCCTGTTACATATTACTGACATGAATACCTTTGTACTTAACTTTTGTCTTAAGAATAATGATACATTTGGCCATATTACCACCTCCTTACCCCACAAAGATGGCTCTGTCCACATACTAGCAGTGGCCTTGAGAATGCTCAAGTCACCACAGCCTGCCTTTCCATGCCTGTCGTAACTGTCCTGTGGATAAGTGAAAATCAACTTGCTTTGCCTATTTGGTGGGTGAAAAGCAGTGTGTCATTTTAGTCTACATTAACTTCTTTGACTGCCAGTGAGGCTAAACATTTTTACATGTTTATTAATCCCTTGTACTTCTGGAGTTCTTTTCCTTTACCCATTTTTCTACTGTATATTCATGTTTCTTATTGATTTGCATTTTAACTCTTTATAGAGTGAGTTTAATATTAGCCCTTTATGCTATATGTTTGCATTTATTTTATTTTTTCATTTAAATGTAGATAAATCCAGTGCTTTATTCTTAGTTACTGCCTGTATCACTTATGCTTCCTCATTCAGATGTTTTTCTCTAGTTTTTGTTTTCTAATGATTTTGCTTTTACATTTAACCCTAGTATATTTGGTTCATAAGATGAGGATTACTTTGGTCTTATTTTCCACATAGCCATTTTTCCCTTCCTCCTTGGATTTAAGATTCTTTCTTACATCTAAGGTTATTTTATTTGTTGGTTCTATTGATCATCATCAATTCTTAAATGAAAGTTTTGATTATTATGATTTTATAATTTCATAAAATTTGACAGGATAGGGCGCAATCATTACTATTTATGTTCAAAATGTTATTACCCGTTTTCATCTATTTTTTCCAGGTAAACATTGAAATCATATTGTTGACTCCTACCACTCTCACTAAGAAAAAAGAGAGAAGAAAAAATTTGTGTGTTTAATTTGAAATGTAAAGTTATGATCATGCCACTACACTCCAACAGCCTGGGCCACAAAGCAAGACTCTGTCTCTTAAAAAAAAACAAACTTAAAAAACTAAGTACAGATAGATATTTCTGAAACACAACAAAGATTATTGATATTTATTAATATTCATTAATAAAGTTAATGAATAAACCATAAAGAGTAAACTTTAAGTTGCCAAAGGGGAAGCGATGTATTGCTTTGCCTTTTTTGTTTGTTTTTTTCTTTGACAAACAGTCTCGCTCTGTCACCCGGGCTAGGGTCCAGTGGCGTCATCATAGCTCACTGCAACCTCAAACTCCTGGGCTCAAACCTTCCTCCTGCCTCAGCCTCCCAAGCAGCTGGGACTACAGGCATGCGCCAAAACGCCCAGCTCATTTTTCTATTTTTAGTAGAGACAGGGTCTTGCTCTTGCTCAGGCTGGTCTCAAACTCCTGGCCTCAAGCAGTCCTCCCACCTCAGCCTCCCACGTCGCTGGGATTACACGTGGGAGCCACCTTACCCAGCTGTTTTCTAAGATTTTAAAAAATCAACCCTGTACTATTTTTAATTTTACTGCACTAATTGCTGAATAAAACTATCTCTAAGCCCCATTTATTATCAAGAAGCAGCCAATCTAAAAAGTTGCAATATAGCTTTGAAATGGGAGCTTCTTATGGAAACTTGAATGAAAAACAATGTTAAGCATCAAAAAGAGGGGTAGATTACAGAAGGAAAAAGAACTAAAGTTAGAATTTTTCAGTATTTGACCACACTTCCAGATAATAGAAGCCTTATTCAGCTGACTGGCTCATTCCAGTCCACTTGCCAGGTGTGTTTGTGTAGTGAAATAACGTCCATCAGAGTTTTATCACATTGTCTCTTAAGACCATCCCATTCTTTTTTGTACGAGCTACGTTTACTCGGTGTGTTAGTTTCCTAGGGCTGACAGGAGAAACTACCACATACTGAGTAGCTTAAAACAACCAGTTTATTCTCTCATGGTTCTGGAGACCAGAAACCTGAAACCAAGGTGTCAGCAGGGTTGGCTCCTTCTGGAGGCTCTGTGGGAGAAACCCTCTCAGGCCTCCCTTCTGGCTTCTGGCAGTTGCTGCAGTCCTGATGTTCCTTGGCTTGCAGATGCATCACTCCAGTGTCTGCTTCCACCTCCACGTTGCCTTCTCTGTCTGTTGTGTTCTGTCTCTTATAAGGGTGCTGTCATTGGATTTAGGGCCCAGTGTCACCTCATCTTCATCGTTACCGTAATTACGTCTATAAATACCCCTTTTTCAAAAAAGGTCACATTGTGAGGTTCCAAATGGATGTGAATTTTGGGGGGACACTATTCAACTTCTTGTATCCAGCAACTTCGTTAGCAAGAAGTAGTGGAGAGGGCATGGACTGCAGTCAGGCGGCCTGGCTGTGATCCCAGGCAGCTCCGTCACCTTGGGGAACTGAGCTTGTCATTGTCTCATTTCTCAAATGAGGAAGTTGATCAGTGAATAATCTTTAAGGTCCCTGGTTGTCCTAAAGTCAGATTAAATGATGAAGGGTCATGTGATAGCTGGTTTCTAGCTCTGCCCCTCTTATTTCTCTCTGGCCCCGATTGTTTCACAGGGGTATTTTAAGGTGTGATTAGCATAATATTAGAGGGGCTTTGACAGCTTTGCATAGAAGGTAGAATATCACTATTCTGGTCTGTAAGTAAACTGAGGGTGCTCCTTAGGCCTTTATGAATTAATAAAAGACAGTTGCTCTACTTAGAGAAGCTTTTCCCTTTCTTTCTTCTCTACCTTCACTCTTTTGTTTAAAAACAAAAAAGAAGAAAAGAAAATTTTGAATAGTTTTGTTTGTTGCTGAAGATCATTTAGCACATAGATGCTCTTAAATAGGAGATGAGATGATTAGGGTTCTGGAGTATGTCAGTACTCCTGGCATACTGTTCCTAGGGCTGTCTGATGTCATCCTCTTTCTTCATTCCTGAAAGAATAAGCTTTCTTCTAAAAGCAGGCCTCTCCTGCCCACTGCCCAGTAATTTTACTTAGTGATGAAGAAATACCCATTGAATTGTAGGTAGTGGGAAATTTCTGGCAATGGTGAGATTTAAATATCTCTTCTAAAGCAAATGTTCGTTTAAATGGCATTATCCCTTGCTTAGAATCAGTCTCTGTCTTTTCTATATGCTCACCAAGACACAAAAGGAGGAGTTCTCTGGCTGCAATTTTTATAGAGTTCAGTGTTATTGAAATGAAAGTGCTTCAAGGACATTTCCATTTGTCACCAGCTTATGGTTTCTCATCTCATGTAAATTATTTTGCCACTTTTCATTTTAATTCTTTGCTGTCATTGTCTGGCAAAAAGATCATTTGGTTTCTCTATGTGAAGATATTCACTGATCACTCAGCTGACAGTGTCCTTCGTCTATAAAAGTGTAGTGCACTTAGGATTTATTTTATCACTTTTTTATTGCTACCTGTAGATTTCTGTTTACATTTCTTTCCCTTTTTTGTCTTAGAAAATGTCTAGGGCTATGAACATTCTTACATGGAATAGAAGTGTTTTGAGCTCCAGAGTTACATTATAGAAACAGGTCCCTTTTAGAGTCCAATAGTCAAGTTCTCCTACAATTTATCTACCTGGTAACAGTAGAAATATTTATTCCTTCACAATAATCTAAAATGCTGGAAGGTGAATAATAAATAATGTGTACTGTTCCTAGGGCTGTCTTAAACGCATTTTATTACCATTCCCAAGTGTCTCCTGAATCTCATCTTTCCTTTCTATCTCTAGGCGTAAACGTACTTCAGGCCCTGTCCTCAGCCATTGTCACTGCTGCCTAACTGGCTTCTTCCTCTAGTATCACCAGAGATGTTGCCCTACAAAAACAAGTTTGATCATAGAATACCCTTCCTTTAAACTATGGCTCCCTTGCCTAAAATGTTAACTCCATACTTTTAAAAATCTAAGCCCAACCTTTTTCCTCCAGCTTGATCCCCAACTACCTCATCTCATACACCATGTATTCTAGCCACACTAAACTTCTTCCCATTCTTGGAACATTCTAAGCTCTTTCATGACTTCATTGTTTTGTACATGTTTCCTCTGCCTTGCACTATGTCACTGAACCTACCCTCTCTGTCCCCAAAACCCTTGCTCTTTCTTCAAGACCCTGCACAAATATCCATTCCTCTCTGCTACCATAGTACTGTATTCATACAACTAATATAGTTCCTTTTACAGTACTTTATGTTTCCTTACATACCTGTATCTCCTGGTGACTACACTGGGAAGCTCTGTCTGGTTCATCTTTGCCACCACTTAGCCAGTTGCCTGGTATAAACTAGGACTTAACATTTTTGGGTGATTAAAATGAATAATTACATCATTAAAGTATTAGACCTATTTTCCAACTTCACTGGTAGTCTATTTTGGTTGTGTACAGTTCAAAAATAAACACTGTACTAATGTAATTGTGTTTAGCTATATCTTAAGCTAAAACTACTCACCGAATGTAGTTTTAGAAGGTATCGTACAATGTGCTGAGATCCCACTGCCTTTCTCCTGAAAGAGATATTCTGGGTTTTACCAGAAGCCTTAACTGGAGCCTCTGTTGTGCTTTTACCCTTTGCTTCCCTTTCATTGACTCATTCCCTGACGTATTGACTTACTCAACCATTGTTGGTCGCACAGATACTTGCTGAGTGTCTGTTATGTGCCAACCAGATTTCTTGGGCTTAGATAGCACCCTTTGTGAGTAGTTAGACAGAAACTGTAGTTATTTTCCTCTTTGATGCTTCCTTTTTTCTGAGCAATTAGCTCTTTCACAGAGCACATATGAAAAAGGACTCGGGATTTTAGTTGACATTAAATTCCAGTAAGTCCATAATGTGATGTGGTCCTAGAGCGGCCATATAATTTACTGTCCAAAATGGGATACTTTGGGGGCATAAGATGGGGTTTGTTAATAATCCAAGATAATAGCACTATCTCAGGAAAACCAGGGTATGATCCGACATACATACAACCCCTATAGTCTGATCAGATCGCATCCTAGTTGCCTTTCGTTTTCCAAGTACATCTTAGGTTTTTATGCCTTTGTATTTTTGTCTTTACTGTTAACATTGCCCTTTCCTCTCCAATACCCAGAGCCTGTGCATCCCTCAGAAGTCTGCACAATTCAATGAGCTCTCCCAGATCAGCCCAGTCCTTACAGATATCTCTTTATTCTGAATTTATTTAACATATTGTTTATATACTTAATTAGCAGCCTGATGCATTCTGGCTTGTCACAATTATGTTACTGTTTGTTGTTTTGACTCTTTGTAGTTAATTTTTTATATTTTGCCCCTCAATTAAACCATAGGTTCTTAAGATCAGGACCCGTATTTTGAACTTACACATACTCCTCAAGTACAGTACCTTATGCATAGTCATGTAATATATAGTTGTTGACTATTTTATTTCTTAGTCTACCTTTATCTTTCCTAAAAACTCTTCTACTTACATCCATATTGTGTATCTGTCCTCGAAAAAAAGTTTTAAGAGCTTTGCAGTGAAAAATTTTAATTATTGCATTTTAAACTTAATATTTTTTAAAACATGGAAACATTATAAAAATAGAAAACGAAGAAAGCAGTGCTCACAGTCCTTAGTACACACCTCCAGCTATAGTAGCACATTTCAATTAAAATTAATATTTTCAATAGACCTACATTTCTTAATTATAAAAATAATGGGTATTTAACAGAGAAGAAAGGATTAATTAGTTGCTAGGCTTAGAGATTTTAAAGTATATTGAATGATTCTTATTTTCTTGAGCCTTTAATTTGGAAAAAGTTACTGATCTTTTTTAGTCTGATCTTTATTTTATACAGTTAGATCCTAAAAATACAGATTAAAAATTAATTTTAAAACTTTTTAACTCGATACAAAGAATCATATATACCATGAATAATTGCAAATTCTAATTTAGCTTCCAAAAATAGTATGGCTTTATTCTGTTAGTCACTAGAACAGCAATCACATCCTAATCTTTTCTAGATGGTCCAAATACATTTTCCAAGCAAAAGTAGAATTGTATTAACATTAAACTAGTTCTTAATTATTTTAATGTTTACTTAAAGTTCTTTTATTAAAAAGAAACTTATAAAAATAGCATGTGTTCATTTCAGAAATTCAGCAGAGAAGTACGTAAAGCAGAATGTGAAAATCACTCTTAATTGCTGTCAGTATTTCCCTATTTCCCCACCCCACCACTGGCATTCTTGCTCCTCAGAGGTAATCGTTTCTAACACTTCAGTATGTATCCTTCAAGACCCATTTTGCAGTATCTCTGTACCCCTGGTCTCAGCAGTTATTTACTGTGGTGTCCATCTCTTTGAGAGGCCCCTCTCTGGTTGGTGTTGACTTTGTCCATCATTGACTTGTCAGCACTATCACTGGTGAGGTGTGCGTGTGAGGGTGAGTCAGACTTGCCCCCTGGCATCAGATGGTTTTCACCATAGTAGGAGGGAGACGTATACAGTGGTAACTATAACGCAAGATGAAAGAAATGTAAGAGAGGAACAGACGAAATGCTGTGGGATTCATAGGGTAAAAAAATACCTTTGGCCAAGAGGTGATATTTGAGCTATACCCTGAAAGACAGACAAGATTTGCATTGGAGAGCAGGCAAAAAGCAGATGTACTGGCAGGAGAAAGGCACCGAGATGCAAGGAGTTTACAAGGTTATTCCATTTTCCTAGATGGGAGCATGCATATATGGGAATAGCAGCAGATAAAGATGCAAAGGTAGTTGGGGGACTCGGAACACTTGCATAATAAAACCTTGAAAATTTTTGAACAGGATACTGAATAGAGATGTGTTTTAGGAATATTAATCAGGTATTGGAGGGAGTAGAGTGTCATCCACAGGCTTTGCAGTCATTTGGATGAAAAGTTGTCACAATGAGGTGTGATGGCCATAGAGCTGTTGCTTATGAGGGACCTGTAGGTTTTAGCACCTGCCATATTCCATCAAATCTGAGAAAGCCTTGATTGTAAGACATACCTTATTTTATGTGCCAATGAGAGAGAAGAAACACCAACAATTAATTTTAAGATATCACCAATCATGAAATGTATTCTTATTTCAGACATCAGAACAATGAAGAAATATGCATCATAAATTCAGTGAAATAGGGTCATTGTACGGGCTCAAGGAAAAGATGGGACCTGGGACGAAGAAAAGAGAAAGTTGGGAAAATAAAAAAAAAGGGAGGAAATGAGGTCAAAGACAAAATTGGAAAAGTTGATCTTGACGGGAAGGTGAATGTGTGTGCCTCCTCTGCCATGAGACAAGGGCGTGAGTGGGTAATGGCCCAGGGCAGTGTAGAAGTTGAGAAGCTGAGAAGATTAACTCATAGTAGATAATCTACATCTTGGCAAAAGAGGAGGCAAGGTTGTCTGCGGAAAGAGTACAGTGAGGGGCCGAGGGCTTGGGACCTAAGAGTGAAGGAGTTCCAGGTAAGCGGAGTGTGGAAGATGGGGTACAAAGGACAGTTGGTTAGGAAGGACCGAAAGAATTCCCATCAGAAATGAGGGGCCCAGCTAGTGTTGGAAAGCCCAGATTTGTAAAAAAACCAATTGGCCCTATTTTATGACTTTGTCCAGGAACACCTGGTCCCCTAAGAGAAGGATGGAAGAAAACAAACGGAAGGTGCTTTCTGCAGGGTAGGAGCTTGGCGGGACAGGTACAGTGGAAGGGAGTTTCTCCTAACAGACGGTGCTGACTCGGCATGCTGGGGGCGCAGGCTAAGAAATGAGAAGTGAGGCCCGAAGAGGAGGGACAGATAGATGGGGATTTTTAAAAATTTGTTGGTGTTTGCTAGGGGTGGCGATTGTTAAGAGATTAGAGATCATAGAGAAAGTGAAGAACAAATTCTTTTGAAGAGGAGGAGGAGTAGGTAAGCTTAAAGGTGACCGGGGCATTTCAGAGTTTAAGATCATGGGGGTGGAATTCTGAGGGCTGAGCCTTGAAGATGAAGAAGTGTTAAAGCACAGATGGGTGTGCACCTCTGTGCCCTGGAAACCTTTCAGTTCCCTGTTCATTTCAGGATGAAGCCTTCCCTTCTTACAGAACAGACAAGGCTCTTCACAAACTGGGTCCTTCCTGCCTTTGCCAGCTACTGTCTCATCGTTTCTCTGTATGAACCCCATGTTCTAACCACACTGAACTCTTCTCTATGCCCATAATCTTCAAGGTTTTTATCTACCATTTTGCCTTTGCACATGCTATTCCCTTTTGTATGAAATGCTCTTCCTTCTCTTCTCTGCCTTGCAACCTCCTGCCCATCCTCAAAACCTAACTCAGATGGCACTCCTCTGTGATGTCTTTCCAGGCTCCTACAAACACCCCTGAGCACACCTTCACTGTGCTCCCACAATGCTCTGTCCATACAGCCTATGGCATTTTACCACATGGTATTTATTTATATGTCTCTCTCCAGTAGATCATGAACTCCTTGCAGCCAGAAACTATCTAATTCTTTTCTTTACCCACAGTGACAAGCACATAATATTATTAGGTACTTAATATCTGCTTTTTGTTGTTTTTTAATTTTGAGTAAATGAACTAATCCAGTACCTCTCAGATGTTACTGTGCATTCAGGTCACCTGGAGATCTTGTTACAATCCAGATTCTGATTTAGTAAGTCTGAGGTGGCATCTGATTCTAATAAGCTTCCAAGTGACAGCCGTGCTGCCGATTCATGGAGGTAATCCAAAGTGTCTTTGCCTAACTAAATAGTAGAAGTGGAGCAAAGACAAAGGCCATTAGAAATGTGGAAGTGGAGCAGTAATGAAGGTAGTGACTTGGAAAAATCCTCAGTACGAACACTGGAGTCCCAGAAATGATAGTGAAAATCATGCAGGAAGAGATGCTTAAATAAAGCAGAAGACCATGGTGGAGGGTGGTAGTTGACAAGACTGGGAGGATACAGCTATTTGACCTATGTTCTAGAAAAGAAAAAGTGGTGAGGCGCAGGCAGCTGCAGTGAGTCAGGACTGCGAAGGCCCTCTGAGCAGGGGGAGGCTTGCAAGAGGAGGGGAGTCGGGTGTCAGGAGTTAGGTTTGGGGGTGATTCCCGAGAAGGGCTAGGGGCCTCCAGTGCTCATTCACAGTAGAACGGCACTTCCACCAGTGCAGGCAGGAGTGCTCAGGGAATAGGAAAGGGGGGATTATAGGGGAAGGGAAGGCCCCAAAGAAATGATAGGTACTAAAATTTGACAAGGGGTCTTTTCCCGATCTAAAGTTTTTAGGTTCAAAGCATGAAAATTCTTTTTCTTTGTATAAACTCATGAATGACAGGAAAAGTAGTACTAATAAGCATTTAGTTTCCGCAGGTCTGATAATCCTAAGGATGGGTTCAGCAAACCTAATTTTTTTTAAAGTGCTAAAGTAGGCTGGGTGCAGTGGCTTGTACCTATAAGCTCAGCACTTTGGGAGGCCAAGGTGGGAGGATCCCTTGAGGGCAGGAGTTCAAGACCAGCCTGGGCAAGAGTGAGACCTCATCTCTACCAAAAATAGAAAAATTAGCTAGGCATAGTGGCACACGCCAGCTACTCAGGAGGCCAAGTCGGAAGGATCAGTTGAGCCCAGGAGTTTGAGGTTGCAGTGAGCTATGATGATGCCACTGCACTCTAGCCTGGGCAACAGAGCGAGACCTTGTCTCTAAAAAAAAAAAAAAAAAAAAGTATAATACTTTAACATATGAAAAATACAAAGATAAAATGTTTAAATTTCCTCCCACTAAGTCCCTTCCCCCACAATGAGTAATCAGTATTTGTAGCTGGATGTGTACTCTTCCAGCTTTCATCTATGCACACTTGCATACACATAGGAATTTAAAATTCTGTAGCAGTATTTTCACATGGGTATTATTCTGCAGCTTGTTTTTCTCACTTAGAAATATGTCATAAACATCCCTCCAGGTCAATGGATAGAGCTCTAACTTACTTTTTCCTAACTTATTTTTAAACAGCTGTGTATAAATATAGATGTTCCATAATTTGTTCTGCTGTTCTCCCGTTGATGGATAATTGGGTAATTTCCAATTTTTGCTACTACAAACAATATGACCAAAAAAAAAAGTCCTATTGTTACCAGTGCCTAAGTAATATAACTCTGTAACTTGAATCATTCATACATATCAAAAATAACCATTATATCAATGGCATCTTTTAATGAAGCATAGCAGTGTGTAGACCTATGCTGTCCCATAGTATAGCCATGTAGCTATTTAAATAAATTCATTAAAATTAAATAAAATCAAAATTTCATTCCTTAAATTAGCCTCATTTCAAGTGCTCTGTAACCATGTCTGAGTAGTGGCTACCATATTGGACAGCATAGATGAGACTACTTCCATTCTTGCAGAAAATTCCGTTGGACAGCCTGGACTAGATGCTTGAATGTTACATCTTAAAGAAGAACATATTTTTCAATGAGATAGTGTTTTAATGAGAGCACATTTAAGAAAGTAAAAACTCTGTGTCTTTATTGGTTACCTCTGCAGTTACTTCAATGAGAATCAATACCCAGATGAAGCAAAGAGAGAAGAAATTGCAAATGCTTGCAATGCAGTTATACAGAAGCCAGGTAAGGTAGCAAGCACAGCTCTGCTCTGTGGCTCAGCTCTCAGTTACAGATCAGCATTTAGGACACTAAGTGTGTACTATCTCAGCTTGGTGCTCTCAGCTCAGTCTGTGCCATCCTTCTGCAGGTGGTCACTGTCCTATCCTGTTCAGACAGGTACTCAAAATCAAACACTTACACTGGAGAGTTTCCAGGGAGTGACCGTGCATAAGATAGGAGACCTTGAAATTATTATTTTTTAATGTTTAGATTTCTCTTTCTAAAAATTTAGCAGAAGTATATCAATTCCAAAATAATTTTAAAATTTGAAATATTTAAGCAAGTTTTGTTAGTAAAAAGATTAAGATAGATTTTTTTAAAAAACAATTGTAAATTGTATAATTCTGTATTCTTTTTGGATTTGGCTTCTGCTTCCCACATTGAGATGACTTCTGCTTAGCTAGGAAAAACTTAGGGCAATAACATTTTGAAGTCCTCTTGTTCCTGTGCAAGTCAACAGAACCGCTTAAATATTTCATATGTATTTTCTCCCATGTGCTAAAATATTCTACGTTTTACAGATTTTGTTACCAGAAACCATTTTCAATTAATATGATCTGACTGATTTCCACTTGGCCAGTTATCTTGACTGGTTTAAAGGCTATATACAAAAGTAGCATTGTTTTAGAACAATTAAACAGTAATTTATTCTCCCTTACCTAGAAGCCAGACTTCTAGCAATCTAGACCCTACAAACGCAGCTCCAGTGACACATAAGTGAGAGGAATCTGTACCCTATTTCACACAAGCCTAAAGTCCCAGCCTAAAGCCATGCGGGAACTTGAACTCTCCCTGAAAAACATTTTACCCCTATATCATCAAGGCCCTAACAAACCTGCTTTCTGGTTTCTCCACCCACTGAAAACAGAAAAGGACAAGAGAGGAGGGAGTGGCACAGGTGGGTCCTAATTGGCAAGCATGGTGCTATCTATAAGAAATCCCATGTGACTTCAAAGAAGACAAATCTAAAATGCAACCTGAATTGTGCTGTGTGTTCCAGCATAGTTACAATAGTGGATGGTCATAGTGGCCTTTACCTATCAAGAAAACATGTATAATATTCTCTGTCTTAAGACAGCAGGAAACTAGTTAATATAAGGACTTAAAAATGTAAGTAAATTTCTGTTATCTAGATAGTTGATAAAGAATAACCTCTCTAGAATGATGCTAATCAAATGACGGCTACACGGTACTATCACGTGAACTTTGATCTGGCACCTTAGATGACTGACTTTGTGAAATTCTTTAATATTGTGTTTGGCTTTCTGAATTGAAGCATACTGTGTCATTAGTTGCTATTTGTGTATTCATTTATGTGTTTATTCATTCAATAATAATTGAATGTGTACATGGCACTAGGTAATACTAAAAAAATTCCCCCTGTATCTGTTAATTTGGCAAAAATGTAATCAAAAGCAACTTTTTTTTAAAAAAAGTGTTATTTCTTAAAACTAGTTCATTCTTGGATCCCAGATGTAGATTATCTAAATTTTATTACATGCATTCACAGGCAAAAAACTGTCAGATCTGGAACGAGTTACCTCCCTGAAAGTCTATAACTGGTTTGCTAACAGACGGAAGGAGATCAAGAGGAGAGCCAACATCGGTAATGTATCAGTGTGGCTGCTTTCTCGCGTGGAGCAGGTTGGAACATTGTGTTTCCCTTAAAAGTGACTTGAGTTTTAGAAACTGCAAGTCTACATGACCCTAACTTTTAAGCCTAACAAGAGTCGCTCTTATGTTTTTCTTCATTGTATTTTAATAACCCCAAGTTAGTATTATTTACATTATTTATATTGTAATGACATTGTTATTTATAAAACATTGTTCTTAAAGTTCTAGAATATAGAATTGGACATGGTCCCTGAGCATTTGATTACTCCTGTACTGCATATTAAAGATACTTGTAGGGTCTTGTGAGAGAGAATATGATATCCTAAGCTTCTTTGTTATTACTGGGCTATGACTTAAATATTTGAAACAACTGATTAATAGTTTGGAATGAAAGAGACTTAATAGACAAGGAACACAGCAAAAGGCAGAGATAAGAGCATTTAAGAAACCAGGGCCAGGCCCAGTGTCTCACACCTGTAATCCCAGCACTCTGGGAGACTGAGGCGGGAGGATTGCTTGAGCTCAGGAGTTCAAGACCAGCCTGAGCAAGAGCGAGACCCCGTCTCTACTAAAAAAAAAAAATAGAAAAATTAGCCGGGCACAGTGGTGCACGCCTGTAGTCCCAGCTACTCGGGAGGCTGAGGCAGGAGGATGGCTTGAGCCCAGGAGTTTGAGGTTGCAGTGAGTTATGATGACGCCACTGAACTCTAGCCAGGGTGACAGAGTGAGATTCTATCTCAAAAGAAAAAAAAAAAGAAATCTGAATACTTGATTTAGTCATTTCACAATTTTTACATACATCAAAACATCACATTATAGACCATTAATATATACAATTTTTATTTGTCAATTATATCTTAATAAAGCTGGGGGAAAACAAGAAAATTCCAGAACTGTTCTGGGGGAACTATGAATACAACTAATAAAGGAAGAAATAAAGGATTCTTTCCCATTCAAAACTGTAGCCCCCCCGCCAAAAAAAAAATTAAATTGATGAGATTGGGGTGGTAGGGAGGTTGCTTTTCAGCTTCTAAAATTGCATTTCATTTCTAAATATACTTCTTCTTCATCATTATAGCTCTCATATGCTTTATTAGAACCCCAAGACAGGAGGGCTGTTTAATTAGTTAGCAAGTATTTATGAAGTACCTAACAGTTAACATCTCAGACTTAACATGCATAGTGGCAGGGACTCCAGAATGGCAAATGTGTGCCTCCCCTGACCTACCTGCAGTTGAATTTCATCCATCTACAGTTTAAAATAAACAAATGTAGAGGAATACAGGTTCTTATTTATTAATATTATATTCTGATTTCCTCAGCACAAAAATTAATTAAGTGTTCTAGCCATTATGATAAGGTAACAGATAATTTAGGGATCTATTTGCTTTTTTCGAAGAAGCAGCAATCCTGGAGAGTCATGGGATAGACGTGCAGAGTCCGGGAGGCCATTCCAACAGTGACGACGTGGACGGGAATGACTACTCCGAGCAGGTGGGCAGCCGGGCAGCCGGGCAGAGGTTCTTGGTGGCTGAGTGGTGGGACAGTGGGACAACTCGGTTCCGTGGGTGTGGCTGTCCAGGGTGGGGGAGGGGAAACAGTCAATGTCCCTCCACTCTACTCATGTGTCTAGGTAGATTTTCATGTAATGTGAAAGCAATGTGGTAAGAGTCAGTTGTCCTGTTGAATTTGTGAGAAATCATTATTCACCCACACGGATTTATTGTCATACAACAGGATACTTGGCAAGTACGCAATGGGGAGGAGGAGGAGGGAAGAAGTTCAGAGGGAGGCAGAGAAGCAGAGAAGGTAGAAGAAGAGAGGAGGATCTGATCCAAACAAGCAAGTTACACCATCCACCACACACACTCAGTGTCTGAGAAATACTAGAGGCAGCGGGTCGCTGTGGCCCGTCGACACAGGGCACAGTGGAAGGCCCCACCCACTCCGGCCCCATTGCAGTGGGAGCCCTCGTGCCCAAAGGAGTGGTTCTTCCAGAGTCTCTCTGGCACATTGACACACGCATCCTCTCATAAATGCAATACCTGCATGACTTCTCACCTCGCCCTGATTTATTCTGCATTGCTTGGGGGAAAATGTATTTAATTGTAGCCACTGCATGGAATAATTTAGTAACTAAGACTGTGGGAGTTTTCCCCCCTACATGTGTTGACAGATTTCATTAGAATTTCTGTAAGATTTAAATTTCATTTTCATTTGGAATATGCTGAGAATAGATGGTCCCTTCCCCTAGACCCCAGCAAGAAAACTTCCGTTCTTTCCTATAGTGTCTACACCTTTTCCTTGCCCCTCAGCCAGCTCATAGTCCACTGTGTTCTCTCTTCTCCCAGCAGCCTGTTCATCAGCTTGAGCACAGACACTCCAAGAGTGCGTGTGATTCTATGCCAATCCCTTTTTAAGTTCTAAAAACTAATCTGTGAAAATCACAATGAAACTGATAGCCACACTTCCCAAGAGTTACCTTTTTTCCCCTTTAGGACTCTAATTCATGGCCCCATGTTTTACTGGACAGAATGTTCTGTAAGTATTTCTAGCTGGAAACATTCCTATTGTTTTTCAATCTACTAGTATAGATGGATCATTTCCATCTTTTTTTACAGATGCCTTGAGGGCAGCACATCCCATG
Organism: Daubentonia madagascariensis; assembly: GCA_023783475.1. NCBI lineage: Eukaryota > Metazoa > Chordata > Mammalia > Primates > Daubentoniidae > Daubentonia > Daubentonia madagascariensis. Next base: position 1,926,716 of record JAKFHU010000353.1, on the reverse strand, counting down.
CTTTTTTGCCCTAAGGGACTTACCCTTTCCAAAGCTCTTTGATACAGAGTTCCCCTGAAGATATGACAGGTGAGAAACAAACCCCTTATTTGTAACACTGGGTACATCCTGCAGTGCCAGCCTCCTTCACAGCTTTGTTGTTTAACACACTGAGCTGCTCGGGAGGAAAGCCTCACACTGCCTCTGGGTAAGACGCCTGGCACGGCTGCCTGCAGCAGGAGAGCTCCACATCTTTCTCCCATAGCCATTTCCAGCGGTGACACTTTCGTTGTGTCGTAATTGAGGATTTTTTTTCATTATTTGCAAAAATGCATTTTTATCTGTAAGATGTCAGTGTCCATAGTTGTAAGTTTTGTCTAGTTTTTGTATTTCAGTAGAGAGATACCATGAATTCTAATAATCTATTTGTAAGAGTAGCAGCCTGGAATTTAATGGGTCACTAGCATGGCCTGCAGTGATTAGTGCCATGTTTGTTGCAAACTGAAAGACCCAAAAGGTTGGTCTTATACCTATCACTTCAGGTCTGATCATCATCACCAGCAGTCTTTCTGATGGAATGAATAAAATTGTCAGTGAGGAAAAACATTTTTAGTGCTTTTTATTTGTTGAATCATAAAAATGTGCACTGAGAGTGTTTGGACCTATATCCATTCAGTGTCTACTTAAATACAACTCACCTTTATCATGAGACCCTCCCCTACATTCCTCCCGAGAATGTTCTGCCCCCCTTGCCCCAGCATGCCTTTCTGTGAGCTAGAGAATTATACCAAGCCACCAATAACATTCATTTCTTATTTCTGCACATCTAGGATGACAGCACGAGCCATAGTGACCACCAAGACCCCATCTCCTTAGCTGTGGAAATGGCAGCAGTCAACCACACTATCTTGGCATTGGCCCGACAAGGAGCCAACGAAATCAAGACAGAGGCCCTGGATGATGACTGACTGGGGAGGTTAAACATGACAAGTTAACTTAGTTTAGATGTAGCACCTTAGCAGACTTTCCTCGGTCCTTAACATGTGTTCTTACAGTATAACTTGCAGTTTCTTGTATGTCAGGTAGCCGTTAGGGTCTTGTTCTGTGAAGATGGCATGGTGCCCTCAGCCTTTGCATATACTCTCTCAGTATTAATTCCCAGTAAATAATAACCAACCAACCAACCAACCTTCCCTCTCCCAGCCCCCGAGGCTAGAAAATCTTGCTGCTCCGTCTTAGCATTCCAAGAAAGTGCTTCCAGGTATTTAGATAGCCCTCAGTTCTCAAATATTAGGCTACGTGTAAAATCTTGGGTACCTTAGATTCATGTAACACTAGTCTGTACCCCCTTTCCCTTCCCCAAGATTGATAGGATGCAAGCTGAGGTAGTGTCACAGGAATGACAGACACCATTTGGGGAGTATCTACAGAGTCAAAGGAACACTAGAATCCCCACCTCAGCGTGAGGATAATTGATTTCCAGCTGCAATAAGCCGTGCCTCCGTATAGTCACACCGTGGCTAGATTACACTTCTCTGGGTGCTGTGCTAAGAATGTCAATGGAAAAAGTCAATCTCAGATTTTGGTTGTTGTTAACATGCCTGACAGACATCCTTTCCTCTCACAAGCTGTGTGACTTAGTAGATAAAATACTGCCTTCTGCCTTTGGGACCATAATTAAAAACAAAAAAAAAAGACAAAAAAAAAGTGTTTAAAAAAAAAACCCAGCTTGAGAGCATTGGAAAAAACTATGAGCTGAATGTCTAATGGATGCTGAGTCCAGTTCTCAGAACCACTGTACATTCCGCGGCACGGTTACCAGTGCCTGTCTGGAAAAGTTCTGGAGGTCATCATGGAAGTTGCTTTGCCTCATGTTGGTGTTCCTTTTCCCTGCTACCAAAAACAGTCTTTCAAGGATGGAGCTAAGGTCAAAAATAAGTGAAAGAACTTATAATCTTTTATCCATTAACTGAAGCCCCCTCAATCTGAGAGGTTGATAGAGGACTTTGTGGTGGGATTATGCTGACTGTCACAGATGCAAATACTTGCCTAAATAGGAGCAGAAAAAAGCAGGGGACATTTACCACTTATATTGTGGCTGTGTGAGATACAACAGGATGTGACTGCTTTGGTGTTCTCTTTACTCTGTCCTTGTAGAGGTGTGAAAAGCTATATTGCTACAGGCAATTTATTTAATAATTGGAAGCCATATTGATAATGGATGTGGTAATATTTGTAAAGTTTAATCTACTTTAAGCAGCAGTAACTAATGGAATTTTTTTCCTTGATCACATATGTAGCACTTTTGTTACTTTTTAAAGATATTTATATTTGATAAATCTTTTTTTCATTTTGAGAACTCAAAATACCAAACAGTGAACTTGCGTTATAAAGTCACCCTGTGATCACCTTGTCATCTAGTAGCAAAATGATGAACTATTCATGCATCAAAGAAAATTACATCTGCTGGCCTTGTATGAAAATGATCTCTTGGCATCCCGATTAAATGACACACTGTCACTGCAGGTGAGAGGAAACAGCCTTCACTGTAGCAGCATAGGGTGCGTCTGAAAGAGGCACAACTGCTGTATGTCTTCTGCCTCATTCCATCTAAGTCTAATGAAGCCTTGTTTAAAGGGGAACATGGAGCTGGCTATTAAGCAGGGCTTCTGTCTTTTTGTCCATTACCTGAAAACAATTACTAAGATAGAAGGAAGGTGCCATTTTGTTACCTGTTCACCCCTCCTCCTCCACCAGATGTATTCAACTTAAGTTTTGAGAGAGAGAGAGACTTACTGACCTTCCTTGATCTTTCCCTTTCTCAGTCATGACATACTGAATATCGTCAGTTTTTACCTGGTCTCCCCCGTGAAAGGCTGACTACGTCATCTCCTTATCTGTTAATCTGCTTACGTAAGTGTGAGGAAAAGTCTTTGACAGGGCATGAAAGTGCCACCTTATATATGTCTGTGACTTTAAAGAGCTATATGCAGGGCCTGGTCCTGCTCTTGTCCACGGATTTCAGGGGGAAAAAATGTGTGTACTTTTTCCAGCTTCCAGGAATTGAAGGAAAACAGAGCAGCCATCTCTGTTTTACTGTGTTACTTGAACCAGCAAATTCAACAGTAGCGTTTGTTCTTCTCAGGAATGACCCCACCCTCCCCTGCTCATGTTCGTTCTTAGTTTATTTGACTTACTTCAATTAGGAGATTGTGATATCTTTCCTTCCTTTTATTTTGCTTAGAAGAAATATAACATATTTTATCTTTCCATTTTGGTGGAATTTTGTCTGCTTATTCTCGGTTGAATTAGAACAAGGAGAGAAAGAAATACTCTGACAAGCCACATCCATGATTTATTGTAAGGAGATTATTATAATTGATAGCTTCTTTATGACAGGATTGCTAGTGTCATTTGTTCTTGCTGGTCTTTTTAAAGGAACAGACTCAAACTGTTAAGACAGCTGCCGTTTCTAAGGAAATACAATGATTGCCATCGAAGAGCTAAAAGGTTTCATTGTTTTAAGACCTTTAAGGAAGAAAAAAGGCTTCAGAGAATAAAGGGAGTTCACATCCTTGAAGGCCAGCACAGGCCCTATCTGGCACTGTGGAGAAACTGAAAGGAAATTTCCACCAATGGAAGACAGCATCGCGTTGAACTCAGTGGGAACAGGAGGAAAGAGTCTTTCACCCACAACTCTTGTCATCTGAAAAGACCGCTGGCCCACTCTGAAGACCCACTGCCTTACACATAACTTACTTTTTCACCAAGGGTAAGACTTTACTTCCGTTGGGTCTAGATTTAAACCTACCATTGGTTTTCTGTTTGTCACCAGGGCCAATTCCGCTATCTTCTCCAGGCCGCCTTAGTTCATGTAATGGCATATGGAGCTGCCACTATTTCATTTCTAATATCTTTGGATAGTAAACTTCTTTCTTAATCTTTTTCATGTCTTAGTGGTAGTATTAAAATAGAAATGCTGAACTGCTCTAGTACTGAAGGGAAAAGAGCCAGGCTCTTTAAGAAATTGCCCGCCGTGCTTTCTGGTTCTCTGCTCCTCTCCTCAGTCCACTCTGAACTCCAGGCCCTAGAGGGCTTTGTTTCTTCCTGGTTGAGGAAGACTTTTAAATGTCTTTTAAAAGTGGGGTGGGGGGAACTTGCCTACAGATATTCATGTAGCTTTTTTTTCTCTTTCTTAAGACACTTTAATTGAATTACTATGGTCAGATGGGTAAGCTCCCCATCCTTTCAAAAATACCTTGCATGGGGAACTTTTAAAGATGGATCATCTTAATGAAATGTCTGCCTATCTGCTGATAATCCTGACATCAGGTGGAGGCCAGGGGAGGGCAGTACAGTGTGTTCTCATCTGTATGGACCTTCTAGGGCCGTTCAGTACCAAGTAGACATTTTGGTTTATTTCAGCAGAGTTTGTAATGTTAGAGTGCCCTTTAAGGCAGTTTTCTTCACAAGCTCAGTCCTTTAAGTGATTGATAAGTGTAGTTACTTCCACCTCCCTGGGGACACTAGGCATCCAATGGGACCCCCCCCCCATACACATTCCCATGGCCCTTCACAGGGAGAAGGAATGTGGGGCAGGAAGGCATAACCCCCCACCAAAGGTACCTTTCATTCCAGCTCAGTAGATGTGACCACCTAAAAAGATATGAGGAAGAAAATCATTAATACTGAAATATACAAATCTAATACTATACTACTTCCTGATAGATTTGTGATGACAGTTCAGTGATCAACAACACCTATGTTAAGTCCAGATATCCAGTTATACTTTTACCTCAAAGGGGATAACTATGAAGAATTCACAGTTGTTTCATTTCTCCCTGTTTGGCCTTTGTCTTTAAGAAATGTTGGCTTTAGAAACTTTTTCCTTGGATACCATGAGGCACCAGGTATAAATGCACTCTCATTTAATCAGGACTCTCCAGCCTTGTCCTCTCTGTCTGTGAAAAGCTCCTCTGTCCTCGTCTTGAGCTGACTTCTTTGCTGGAATTTTTTTTATTGTGAACAGCAGGTAGTAGGTGGGTGTGGTCCATCTCGTAACACAAACACTCCTCCTTGTCTTGACCAACTACATAATCTCTACCCACAACCATGGAAATGATCCCCCACCCCTGTCCTAAAAATGTGAACTTCAAGTCCTTACTCTCTCTTTGATCTTAAGAAGGGTTTGGTTAGAAGCAGTCTTCCCATTTAACTCATGGCTCTGCCTTTTAAAATTGCTTTTTGTCTTTTGTTGTTCAGAGAACCAGAGTATTTTCTCCCCAGTGAGTCTCAGCAGATTCTTAGGCAATAATTTTTCTTATTGTTGATGATCTTACAGTCCTGACCCTCCACATTGTACGTTGGTTTCTATGTTAATCTCTGATTTAAATCTTATGTCAGAGTGGTGATAGGTTTTGTCGTTTTGTTGTTGTGATTATTAGTAATGTTTTACTACTGTATTCACTGGGGCTGTGTTGAGACCAGCCAAATCCATTTATAGCTTTACTGAGCCGGATTTATTTTCAAGATTTCCCAAGTGAAAGTTGGGCACATTGTCTTTGGTGGGGCGGGTAGGGGATGTACTGGGGCGGGGGTGGGAATTACACATACAAGCATTCCCTTTTTTGTGTGCTCTTATAAATAGTAAGGAAGTTTACTCAGGATTTGGGGATCAGTTGTCAGCCATATTGAATTTGGCAAACTGAGCTGCGTGTCCTGAAAGCCCTGTTTCTTCATTTCCATGTTGTCTGACTTACATTATCAGGAATACCTGCGTTGCCCAACATAAAGGTATTGCTGCCTAATGAGAGTGGAAGGCTTTCCCGGGGAGGCAACTATGAATGGCCAGGTTATCTCTAAGGGTTTCATGGTAGCATGCTGTCAAAGCAGGGCCCTTTCTTCTTCTGTACGGTGGTCTCCTACATTATGCACTCCTGGTTTCGAAGATGACTATCACTTAAGAAGAAAGATTTCCTTACCGCTCTCAAGAGAACTGCCATGCTAAGTTGGTAGGAAAGGCTTTTTAGATACTACAAGTCAGTTTCTGACTACAGAAACTCCTCTCTTACAAACAGGTATGTCTAGGAAAGGCTGTTCTTAATTCTCTTTACGTATAGACTGAGTGATAAGCTACTGCTCTTGCGATCGATCTTGCAGGGCCAGTGGTTCACTCACTTATCTCTGAAATGCAACTTTGTTCATGTCTATGTGCTTTCAGAAGCTGGAAGTTTATAAACTGAAAAGTTTCCATATTAGCTTCATTATTCTTTCTTGGTAGGGAGGAGAAAGAGCAGCAAAAAGAAAGCTAACGATCCAACAAATCCAGTCTCCTGTGACACTGGGGTTTTTTGTGATCAAGAGGCAAAGAGACAGCGGAGCGTAAGGGAAATTGGCTGCACCCACCCCCCTTTATTTCACTGACTTAGTAGGTGCCTTGGGATTAGAAACATGCACATCTCTGAACTTCTTTATCATTCTTCCTATGACACTGGGGGCAGAACTAAATCTAGTTGATCCATTCAAGTGAAATCTGACTCGTATTTTTATACCATTTGACAGTTTACCACCTGCACGTTCCACACCCATTATCTCACTAGCCAGCACTCTAACAACACACAGGAGGGTATGCCTGCCAGGGAGCTTTGCCTTTTTCCTCTCCTGATGCCCCTTTTACGTGGCAGCTTCTTGGATTGGTTGGCCCCAGTCTGGACGGCAGTATCCGTGCCTGCTTGGCTGCCCTCCGGTGGGGCTCCAAGCCCCTCGGTGCAGCAGGTGGCATGTGCACACCAGCTCAGCTTACACTTGTGAAGTCTTGGGATGCCAGCTCCCTTGAGTCCATTTTCATTTTCTTTTAAATAAGAGTGGCTCTATACAGCCATAATTAACTCTCAGATTCACATTGGTGCGCTGTGATCAAATGAAGGTTTGGCTGAATCTTTTCAAATTGTAACCATGGTAATTGAGGGGGGGTGGCATAGAATGAATATATAAAAATATAATGGCAATTGTTCTGAATGAGTGAGTGTCCTCCTGGCATGTAATTAGCTGTTTTAGCAGGATGCAGATTGGCATGGTCATAATTAAAAGGATTTCTGTCCTTTATGTGATTGGAAGTGGCAGAGCTCCCCTCCCCTGTTCCCTTTTAGCACTAATGCTCCCGAGAACATTTGGAACAGCAACTCAGTAAACTAAAATAATGACATGGTACTCATGTTCTCCCCTAAGTGAAAGAGGAGGATTTGGAGTTATTTCAGCTTCAAAATGGAAGCCTTTGATTATTGTTCCCATTTGACTTCTAAATTATTTGAAGCCTCACTCACGTCCCGTTTCGACCTGCTCCACCTTCGACAGAAACCTCAGTCAGAATCCCAGATCTCTGACAGGGCTCCAGCTCACTCCATCCCACTGCCTGGCCAGGTTGGAGACCTTGTTGGCCTCACTCAAGGACATCGCTGCTTACTGAGCTCCCTAGCATTTTCAGATTCTTCCTCGGTTGCTTGATATTTCCATTGGCATCACCATCAGAAAGTATGTACCAGACAGGACTCTTCAGAGCTGAATAGTGTTTTCCTCATTGAATCGTAAGACCCAGACCACAGCATGACAGGAACACACGTAAATCAACTTAACACAGGCATTAAATAGCCAGGTGGCATGAAGGGAGTACTTGTATTTGCAACATTCTAAAGTTACCAGAGCAGAAGACACATGTGCATTTTCTTGAGCTTTTCTCACATCATTCTTAGCAGTGACTAGCCTCCTCACGTCAGGTGCCTTTGCTGTCCTGAGTTTTCCCCTTGTCCTGCTGTGTCAGTGTGATTGTCTCCCCGGCACTTCCAAGTCCTTGTTCTCTCCCCCTCTTCCTGCTTTCTCTTCCATGCTCCCTGTCCCATCAGGCAGCATGTGGTGCTGATGCCCTACGAGGTCCCATGACATGGTCCCCTACTCTTGTCATCCTGAGGTGTCACATTGGATAGGAGCTGCCGAGTCACCAATTAGCCTTTCTCTAGAATATGGTTTGTTTTTTCCCATCACTCACAGAAGTCTTTCTTCAATTATATGTTCAAGAACGAGTCTACAAGAGTACCAGCACCCAATGTAGTGCCAAATGGCCTTTCATAAGCTGTTTCGTGCCCAGGAGGCTCACAGTTGTTCTAGGTGAGCCTGGGTTCGTGAGCCGTTTCTTTTTTCGGGCCTGGACACTCAAGGATTGGTTAGCCACTAAAGAAAATAAAGCTCTGGCTGTTTTTTCATATTTTGCTGCTTCCCCTTGTACAAATCTTTCTCCCTCAACATATCAGAAGGAATCCTAACCTGGCTGAAATGCTAGTTACAACTCAGTTCCATGGGAATGCTGAGGTTGGCTGCTTAGTTATAGCTGTCCTCTCCCCCACCTCCAAACACACACACCTAGAGAATTTAGGAAAAGGTTCTCATGCCATGGGATTCTTTTACTTCCCCCCCCTCCAAATACCTACAATGAAATGTATAGTAGTTGGGCTAGGTCAGGAAAAAGATTCTAAAAGGTTTTTACTTGTGCTTCTCCTCCTGTAAGATCTCAAAGCAACCTCATATGTATCCACCCCTTGAACACCTGAACTCAGAGACGTGCTGAGATTGTTTTCCTAGGGAGCCTGTCAGTCTTTATGACAATGGGAATGACTGTAGATTCGTAAGCCCCAGAGAGTGGAGCATCCCTTTTCTTACTTTCCCAGCTGCTGAAAGATGACGATTTCCATCAGCATTTAGAATCTGAGATTCTGAGAACTGACTAAATGAGTCTAATTCTGTGATTTGTGAGACTTCCATTAAAACATTCTGATGATCTGCTAACATTCAGAGAAAATAGAATTAGCACCACAGTTAAACCCTTCTAAGGTAATCTATCATCTTAGGGATCAAAGTATTAGATGTGCTGCTTCAGGGATGATGCTACTTAAAAAGAACTGGAGTTAGACATTTCCCTCCCCAGATGTTTCCAGAGGCCACTTGGGTGATTCAAAAAACCCTACACCATATATTCCTCTACCACCAGCAGCCCCATCCCTTTCCCTAGTGAAAAAGGAAACTTACCAAGGAATCTTTGTCTTGTTGTCTCTCTTGTAGTAAAAATAATAGGCAGCATTTACCCATGATATAAGTATTTTTTGGAAGGAAACATCAGAAATAAATTATTCTTGTAAGAAACTAAAGATGCCACCATTCTAAATCATACTACTACAAAAGACAAACTCAGACCCCCCCCACCCCCCGAGCATTCAGAGCTCCTGATAATGTGGCTGCACTCGCTGAGCATGTCTCTGTGCTGGGCATGTACCGGGCTCAGCACTCGAGACTCACAGACCCGACACCAAGCAATACCACCTTCACCACAGCCAGGCAGGCCTCCAGTGGAGTCTAACCTGTTTCATTTTCTCACAGGACAGCGCTGGATAGTCCCACAGACACACAGTCACTTGCCACCACCTCTGTGAGCTGAATTCCCTCTGACACTGGATCAGCGTGCCCATGAGTGTGTGTACACCATAGCCTGGGCTGAGCCTTCCCCTAGTCTTCCTCCCTGGTCAGTGACAGGGACAGGAGTGCAGTGAGACTCTACAGCTGTGTCAGCAAGTGGGAGAAATGAGTGTGGCTGCCTTAGGTCTGACCACGGAGAGGAACTAGACTTTGCCAGCACTTCTTGCCTACAGTTCAGTTAGTAAAGGCAAAGAATACGAAAATCTCTCCTGCGTCCTGTTTTCTCTCTATTTTGCTCTTATGCATCCTGCTGTGGTCAGGGGTTTCTGCTGAGCCGGAGGCGCTGGTGTTCTGGAACCGCATTAGCGTCTGCCCTGGTTCGAGCCCTCCCTGGCTCCTTGGGAGCCTTACCTGGCCAGTCAATAGCAGCTGCGTGGAGACAAATCCAGATTTGGGTGCAGCATGAGATCCTTCTAGCATCCAGGATGCAGCAGTGAGTGAGCTTCCTCGGGGCAGAGGCTGGTGCCTGTCCTGCCACAGCTCCTGTGGAGGCTTAGTGATGCTGGTCAGGGACACTGAACAAGGGACACGGGCTCCAAGCTGACCTAACTCAACTAACCAAAATTCTGTGTTTCTTCCTTCATCTCCTTTTCTACTCTTTTCCCCTCAATAAGAAGTGGTTCTCCAGGGTTGGTTCTGTCACCGTCTCTCTCCTGATCTGCTCTCACGTCATAGGCTGCCTTGAAGCCCAGGAGAGTGGAAGCCCCCCAGGAGCAAGGCCACGTCTGTGAGTGGGCCCATAACAGACACATTGTTACCTTAGCTGGCTGACGGGGTTTCGTGATCCAACCCCTCCCCCCAAAAACTCCTTAATTTGAAGTGAAAAAGGTATGTGTGCCTTTCATCTTGGAATTGGTCCAGATTTTGCACCTCTGGTGGTGGTTGGGGTGCCACTGCCATTTTGGAATGTGGGCATTGTTTGATTCCTCCCTAGGAAGGAGCACACAGCTCTCACCAGTGTTTGTGGCAGCAAGTCATGGACCTCGTGTTTCAAGGTTATTTCCTTCCTGTAGGACTTTTTCAACTTCCCATCAGTTCCAGATCGAGTCTAAATTTCAGTCTTGTTTTGTGGCTTCCTTTGAGCACAGAAACCTCTTCCTTTTTTGCTTTACTTGAACTAAGAGCCCAGCACAAACTTGTGAGAGTCATTTTTCCACTTCATCATTCACTGAAGCTATTAAACTGGAAAACAAAATGACATTAATGCCAATAGCAGCCACTCTGGTGATGGGATATTGGACTCTCGTGTTTATGCCAGATTTGTGGGGGCAAGTGCATACGCTGCTAGAGTGGGCCACTTTCAAGAAGCATTGTTACGATTTGCCTTGAAACCCACATTCCACTACATTAGAATCGGTGTACCCCTTAATCCTGCATCTGTGAAAATGGGCACCACAAAACCAAAGTTCGGGGTGGGGGGACGTAGAGCTTTTTCTTTCCAAGCATCGGGAGCTCTGGCAAGGCTTCTCCTTACTGCTCTTCAGTTTTGCCAGAAAACTCTCTGAAGGGCCTCTTCTGTAGCTTGCTCACAGGGACCCCAGAAAGCAAGTCCACGTGGTATGCGCCTCCCCAGCCCTGCAGCGGGTGTCTGGAGCAGGCCCGTGTGGGCCCCCACACCTGCGCTTGCCCACTTCCTTGGTGGGCTGCAGAGCAGGGGCCTAGAAAGGCCATCACAACACTGGTTTCCTCACGCTCACTCCGGCCGCCAGGTAGGACGCTCTCCCTGCCGACGACGCCAAGAACGTCATAGCTGCCTCCCCTGGAAGAGCCCACAGCCTTCTCTCGATTTCCCCATGGGCTCGCCCTCCCTCCACGGCCATGGTCACGTTGCATATGCAGTACCTGTCAAGGATAAATTTTTATTTATGTTTTTTAAGTGCCTAAGCAAGTTACAGACCTCTGGAACCTGCCAGAGAGTCGGCCTGTGCCCTGTCCCTCCCCACCCTGCACTCGGCTCTCCGGGGTGGGCGCAGGGTGGCTGCCCCTCTCCAGTGTCCCTGGCGTTCTGCAGGCAGAACCACTGCAAGGACAAGCAAGCGGGAGGGATCTCTTCACGGCCATGTCAGGCTGGCTTTGTCACTGTTTTCCAGTGTTTCTTTTTTTAGAGGTGTTTCTGTTTATGTGGTTATGGTCTTGATTCATAGAGAAGTAGCTTAGCTACTGAGTGAAGACAGGAGAGCAAGACAGCCTCAGAGCAGCATTCTGTCTCTATCTGTGTTAGCAATTGGAAAACATGTCCAGACCCAAGAGGGCAAAGCGCCAAATAATCCTAGTTAATAAACATGCTGATTCATTTGCAATCGTGAGTCACTGGAGCCCTGGCTGCATTTCTGCGTCCTCTTTCCCTAGATTGGAGGATTCAGCGTGTCTGCTCACAAGGGCTCAGAAAGGCTGTCATCAGTAGGGCGTTAAGCAAGATCAAAAGTGTGTTTTTGAAAATGAATGTGAGAGTATTTGTTTGCTTCTTTTTAAAAGTAATTTAAGTCTGACCTAAATACGGGGCCTTTATTATGTGGTGGGTGTACGGCAGATTATTTTGTGACTGCACTCTGTTCAAACCACGTCACTAAGCAGCACTCAGATGATTTGTTGGTGCGTTAAAAGGTTTTGCAAAATGGAACAATCCAAACCCAGGCACTTTATTTTCATTAATAATCCAGCATTTTTGTTCAGACAATGTAATAACCCAAACACTGGGTATTCACATTTGACACATGGGCAGATTTGCCAGTAGAATTCTGACTTGGATAGAGCAGGGGAGGCAGGTCAAGGAAGGTGATCAGATGAGAGCGTACTGCTGTGGTGATGATGAGAATGAGGCTTTTCCGGAGCATGTGACTCACACCGGGCTCTGGCAGTGCATTGTCACTCAGTTCTCCAGATGCTCTTTCACAGGCTCTACCAAGTGTCCTGTCATTACCCTGGTTGTAACTTAGAAGAGATGAATGTAAACAGTGCAGTGAGCTAGGGAGGATGCAGTGAAATGCAGTTCAAGAAAGCAAGAAGGGCCCAGTTTCTTCTCACTTAAGGGGACTTGAACACTCCAGCAAAAGCAGAGTGCTGGGGAGGTTCTATTTGTGAATGACACGTTCACTGCAGGGGTGGGAACGAACTGGCGCAGCAAGATCTAAAATGGAAAGCAAGCTTAATGGTCGGTTAGATCAGATACCATGGACCAGATGCCTCGGGATTGCCTAAAGTATTCAGCATCCACCAAATAGTCGCACCTCTGAGATAGGCTGTGCAGGACCCCTGCCAGACAGGTTTGGGGGCAGAGAGCCCCTCCCTGCCGTGGCCGTTGTGTCTCTTAGTCTTTGTGTTTCCCTTTGGCGTGTCCTCTGGTCTCTGTCCTCCATCTTGTGCACCATGTGTCCCTGAGGGCGAGTCACACCTGTGTCTGAGTCTGCTGTAAGGTGTTCAGTCTACCTCAAGGGGTCATCATGGTCAGCTCTGTCCACATGGAATCCTCCGTCCATTGCCACACACACTGGAATGTATCCCCCGCCCCTTCAATAACCCCTTGACCCCATCTTTCCTATAATCACCACAAACTCCTAGTGCAAATTGGATGCTGCTTTAAATGTGAAAACAATTGTTCAAAAGCTATAAAACCTGAATGAAAGCTAAAGCTGAATTTATAAGCCTTGTTGCATATGAGCCAAAAGTGCAAAAAGCTCTATATAATGAACTAACCTGCCACTCGTATAAATATAAATATATATAAATATATTAAAATCAGACTGTTCTACAAAATTGTGTATTTGTATTTTTGTGTACGTACAATTTTCTGCTAAGCAGAAGGAGGATGTAGTATAGGATGCTGTGAGAAGAGATTTGGTTTAATCCTATTTCTTTTGTTACTTATTTTTGTTAACATCAGATGCCTGTCTTCGTCTTATATATGTATGACACTGTTTGGAAAGCTGCAGTATCTCTCTTCCTTAGGTCCAGAGTCCATTAAAGAATGAAATCTGGGGTTTAGAGAGTTGGCCACTCAACACAGATAAGTGAATGGTTCTGCCCTGTGTGCTGCAAGGGGGAACCCAGAGCCGCTCTCGTGGTTTGGAGGTGGGACCAAGGATGGGAAACAGCTCCCCTGTTTCAGGCTGGTCATTGTATTTTGACTTCCCTGCAGGAAACAAAATCCCACTTCTAGAAATCAGCTTCTAAAACAAAAGATCAGATCTAATACAGACTCTCCCCTGGGCCCACCAGGAAGGGACACAGGAGATCTCTGAACTTAGAAACAGGACCTCTTGTTTCTGGGCCAGACGTTTGTCCAGACAGCAGCAGGGGGCTCTGCCTGGCTGTGGTGCCAGCTCGTGGGCTGTCCCTGCGCTCCATCTCCCTCCTCAGAGTAGTCGCTGCCTTTCTTCAGATCAGGTCACCAAAACGCCTCCCTCTGCTGAGCTGCTGACGCTGCACCACCCAGACCTCCAGCCCCAGTTAACCTGGAGCATCTCAGAACCCACTTTGCCGGTGCTAAATCACAAGAGGGGGTGAAAGTGGCTGCCATTAGTGGCCAGAAACCAACCAACCAGAGGCCAGGCCGAAAGACACGCTCCAGGTGCCCAGGGGCCAACGGGCGTCCCACTGCTGCCCTGTCCACCTCTCAGCCCCACAACAGTCCCTCTTGCTGGGAAGCTTCTCTAAGGAGAGGGATACTGCACCTTCCCCTGTAGGACTCATACTTATAACAGTGTGTAACGACTGTAGCAAAAAGCCCTTGTTTCTAGATGTAAATGGTCAAAGAAACAAGTGCTCTATTGTATTGATTAAAATAGTTCAGATGAGTCCTGTATCATTGTCTCTCCTATTCTGGATTAGTGCCTTTTGGACAGTAGACTGTTCTGTAATTAAAATGTAGTATACTGCTTTTTTGTACAGTTTTGTTTTAATAAAACTTTTTTTTAATTTGTGTTTATTTTAGTATTGTACCTATTAGAGAATAAAATGTATAACTGAACAAAGACTGGCTGGGATTTCTTTGGATCAGAACGATCATTTGGGAGGTGCGCGACACTACCTGCCGAAGGCACGGAACTGTTCTGTTTTGAACATTAGTCCCAAGGACACTTGAAAAGGATCACACCAACAATTATACAGCACCTGGTTAAGGAAGGGAGGCTGAGCTCAGGAGAGCGCCCACCCCTCCACCCTGTGCTGTGTCCAGATGGCACCAGGAGAGGCTGTGTCTTTTGGGAGCTCCTGAGTCCCCAAACTGCACGTTCCCTCACCATGAGCACCAGCCTGCCCGCTCACTCCCCACCCTCTTCCGCTGTCCACTGCCTCTAAAACTGTCAGGCTCCTAGCACCTTCCCACCCACTAGGAACACAGCCTTTGACTTACTCGTGCTGAGCAGCTAAATTCCAGGCAGCTGTACTTTTCCATTCCAGGCCACACCCTGAGCCTCATTTTCTTGAAAGAGCGCTCCCTCCTGGGGCTTTACCTTCAGCAGTAAAAACAACAAAATAATAAAAGCTGAAGCTTCGTTATTTGGTTTTCTTTAAAGACTTCCCTTTCACATCAGTAGACTCTGGAATCCATTAGACTTCTCAGAAGAAACCTAAGAAGTAAAGGGCCTTTTTCTGTTCTCAGTGTATGTAATTAGAAAAGGCTCTGCAACTCTTAAGCTGCCCCCAACCCCTGTGGAAGTTGCCTGGAGGAGGCAGGCAGGATGGGAGGTGGGGGCAGGGCCCACGTGGAGGACGTCCCCACCCTGTGCTCCTCTTATGTGGCCCAAAATTGCTACTTCTGCTTAAGCAGGAGCACTGTCAAGCCTTCAGTCCCACGCCACACCCAACCATCCTCCACGTGCACTGGGCCTGGACATCTCCCCAGCTGTCCCTTCACCAGCTCCTGTGTCCTCTCCAAGCACTTTCTAGGGCTAATCTCCTCAACCCCCTCTGGCTGCAGTGCCCCTCCCGTGTGCCCCACGGTATTGCAGGCTCACCCTGTTGTGGAACCCACCAGGACAGTGTGTTTCCCTTAGACTGCACACTCCTTGAGGCCAGGCACCAGATCAGTATGCAAACACTCGCTGAGTGACAGTGAGTGAACGAGTGAATTAAATGTGACATCCACTAAAGCCCATTTTGGAGTCTGAGCAACTGTAGAAACCCCACAGCCTTATACAAATAAAAGACATCTCATTGAGTTGCAAGAGAGTAAGTAGCAGCTTGAAAAATAAGATCTATCCTAGGAACTAGATCAATTCTACTTTCAGATTCCTGCCTCATTCAGAGCAGGGCAACTCCTGGCTGCCAAATTTCTGTCATTATTTGGCAGCGCTTATCTCTGAGAACAACTCTTCTGCGCTTATGAATATAAACAAGCCCTGCTAAGATGGGCCCTGATTGATGGCCACCTCCAACCAGCCCTCTGAGTGGCCGCAGCATTTGCAAATATATTTTATACCAGACAAGGGCCGAGTGGATCACTGGCGCAGGGAAGAAAACAATGCTGTACACAGGGCCACAAGCGAGTCTGCACCCTTGTGGAAATGTACACCAGCCACCCGTGTCCCTCGCTGGTGCTGGGCTGTGGTCCCCTGGCTGCGAGTGGGACTCCACAGGCCTATCAAAGGAAGCCTGGTCATCTTCCCTGGCTCAAAGGCTGGCCGTGCCATCCTCAGCACTGTTCCACACCTGAGCTGGGCACAGAGCTAGACAGGTGGCAATCAGGGCCCAGGCCCTACCAGCTGGCCACAACTACAATCCTCCCTTCTTGACACACCTTGTTATAGAAACTTCCAGTTCTATACACTGGGAAGAGAGGGGGAGGTCCAGCATGGACACTGTCACGTGGGCCAGGCAGAGAATGGAGCCCTGAGAGCTGGAGATGGCCCAGCTGGGGATGGTCCCTCCCAGGCCACCTGTCTCCCAGCTAGCCCAGAAGCTCCAATCACCTGGGCTCTGAGGCCCCTAGAAAGTTCCTGTTGGTTCTCAGCTTCTGTAAGGGGCTGATATCTAAATAAGGGTCAAAGACTGGCCAAGGAACCAGCAGGGCCTTCTGGCTTCTTCAGTGCAAATCATGAGCAGCTCGGCCTCTGGGCAGTACACAGGTTGGGGGAGGCACGTGCTGCTGCTCCCCAAACCCCTCTCTTCTAGTCTCAACCTTGAAAACCCCCTGTCATCACTGAGAACAAGGCCACGCCATGACGGGGGGATGGTCTGCAATGAGCCCAAACACCCCAGTGTCAGAGTGGGGACGGAGGAGCAACAAGACTGACCCAGACATAGGCAAGAAATCGTCTGGTTTTATTTAGAAGCTGTTGGTCATTTGATGGACAGGCATATATGGTACAAAATTACAGTGGTTTAGTTCATTATACAACACAAATCATTAAAGTCTTTACAATTCATTACAGAGTCTTCGGATTTTTGAACGCCCATTTAATGTGTACGAAATCAATGTAATCCCGGAATCAAAGTCACTTCTTTATATGTGAACCCATCCTATTTACAAAAATTCACACAGAGATGTCCCAAGACCCTCCCAACACCATTAGTGTCAGCAGCCCACCAGGAAGGCACCACAGACTTTTCTGAGAGAAAGATGCTTTTGGGCACAATCGGCCGGTGTCGGGCATGAAGCACAGGCCGCACACCGGTCCCTGGAGCTAAGGCACTACAGTCAGGCACTCCCATCTAGGCGGTGCTGGGAGCCCACCACAGGAGGGGACCTAAACACCTTGCACACGCATGCACACAGGCAGGCATCGGACAGGCAGGGCGAGTCTCAGCAAGGAAAAGAAATACTCATGACTTCTGGACCATTTCACATTCAGGGAGCTTTTAAGGCAAGAGGAGGAAACGCCAGGAAGTAACGGGCGGCCACATACCTAAGCCTTTCAGACTCTTTAACAGTCATGTTCCTGGCTCGATTCTCTCATTGAACACACAAGGCCTGACCCAGTGGGCCCCAAAATGCCTCCCCCTCCTCACTGGTGCCCTCCTGCTCCCCCAGTCAGGCCTGGGCACCAGGCATGCCAGTGACACGCCCATCCCCACGCCCATCCCCTGCCCCTCTACTACCCGATGCAGTCTCCAGGGTGGGAAAGGGCCTTTCACCCTTGTGGCCTCTGTCCTTCATAAGGGCCTGAGGGCCGTGTGGGAGGTGGCAGGGCTGATGGTGGCCCTGGGCATGCAGAGTGGGAGGCAGAGGCCCCAGGAAGCGTCCCTGCCCTTTCTCTCAGGGGTCTGCCCTTCCCAGGCCTGGGGAGCACCTGTAGGCAGACCCACACTAAGGACACGTTCGGCACCATGCTCGAGCCACCACAGCCTGGGGCCCTCTAAGAATGGCATCGAGGAAATCCTAAGGCAGACACTCTATTTAAGTTAGGTCTGTTGATCAGTAAAGCAAGAAGACAAGGAAATGGAGCCCATCCCACCTGACAGACCACACCTTCTGCCCGCTAAACGCTGGGCCGAGGCTGGCGGGACTCACTGCTTCAGTGATGTCCCTGCTTTCCCAGCCGCAGGTTAACGTTAGTCTGCACCAACAAGTGGAAAGGCAGGCTGCATTCCAACACGCCCTGCTGGTCATCTAGGAGAGGAAGGCTGGAGTAGATCCGGGCTGCCCAGGTGGGCAGTGGACGGTGACAGTGACGCCATGCGCTTCTCGCAATGAGTCTTTCAGTCAGTGTCTCCCTCCAGCCCTAAGAGTCATACAAGGTCACAGTGCAGGACAGCAACATGCTGCACCCCTGCCAGATCCGCTCGGCTCCGTCTTTGCCAGACCCCCCTCCTGCGTGTTCTTCAGGAGGCTGCCTCTTCTGCCCTCGTGGGTCAGGGACCTCTGTGGGGTCAGAGCTGATGGGGCACCAGGGTGGCACTGACCCAGACTGGGCAGGGGCAGGATCCTTCCTGGTGGGCCCTTTGTGCCTGGCCCTGCAACTGGGAAAAGAGAAAGACGCCCACTCCCAGCCAGGGGCTGTGCAGCACAGGGTACCCAAGGCAGCTGTGAGAGGCCACCAGGGAGACCACCCCTCCTGGCAGCGGCCAAGGCCAGACGCTGGCTGGATGCTGGACAAAAAGAAGTTTCCGGTATGCATGAGGCCGGACTCATGACACTGAGCAGGGCATCCTGTCTGCTCCTGAGCCAGGCAGGGGCTGCGGGTGGCCAGGGGATGCTGCGGTGTTCTCAGGAGCCACCAGGCGGGCAGCCCCAGCTAGGGACGGAGCCCACAGTCTTTCTCGAGAAGAGCGTCAAGTCCCCAGGGAACTGGAGATTCCTCAACAAAGCTTTCTAGTGTCGTCTCAACGTGAGGACCAGAAACAGGCACCAAGAGTGCCTGTGCGAATCCTCAAGCAGGGCTCCTGTCCCCAGCACCATGGCAGCAGCGGCCCAGGACTGTCGGGGTGGGGTGTGTCCTACCCCGCACTCCTCTGCCTTCCACACACAGACCCTGACCCCACCTGAAGGCTGGCGCCACAGGCTCCGGGGCCAGAAGTGCCCAGCGAGGAGGTGGGGGATGCCCTGGGTGCTTCCGGCTATCCAGCCAGCAGCGCACCGCGGAGGGCCTGGGCATGGCCACCGCGAGGATCAAGGAAACACAGCCCCCAGCTGAGCCTTGTCCCCCAGCTGTGGTCAGGGGGTCAGGGCTTAGGAATTGCCAAGAAACTATAATGGACTAAGCACCTTCCCAGAAACCACAATTGCACCAAATAAGGTAGTAAATGCCTCTAACTTCTTTGTCATTGACTACAGAAGCACAACCGCATAATTCCCCAAGTGTTTGCTTTCCTCTAAGTTAGAGCAAGGCCATGAGTACCTGCAGTAGAGGACAGGAGGAGGGGGCTCCATCCTCTGGCTGCCCCGGGAACCCCCACCCAGGGCAGGAGGCGGCAGCTCCTGAGCGGGGACAGAGGCTGGTGATGTGCACGGCAGGCCCTGGGCGCCCACACCCAGGCAGACGATTGTGGCTTGCAAACGATTTCAGATTTGGAAAAAATAAATATAAATAAATATATTACAAGCATTCTGTTAAGGGAATAAACAGCAAACAGAAAAGACTTTCCAGGTGTAAAGACGCTAAAACACCCGTGAAGAAACTCTAAGAAGCCCTGTCGGAGGAGCGCGGGCCACGGCCCCCACTCGGGGGACTCGGAGGCCAGAGGCACTTAGGGGACTGTTACCGGTGTGGGAAGCTGGGGGCCGAGGCAGCAGCCAGGACATCAGGGCAGGCTTGCCCTCCTGGCAGGGGGAGGAAAGGCACGAGTTAGGATTAAGGTTTAAATTCTGACATTCCTGGGGTCACCAGGATAGATGAAAAGGACAGAGCAACAAAAGCCCCGGCTGGGAGGCCCCAGGCCTTGTGCCACCCGGGGCCTCACTCCCACAATCCCACAACCCCTGTAGCCACCTAGGACCTGCGACCCCCACCCGGGGAGGCCGAGGTACCCCCTCATCCTCTGGGTAGAGAAGAAACAAAGCTTCCAGAGGCCCAGGGAGGACGGAGGAAAGGGGCAGGTCACCAGCCCTGTGATGTGCCAAAAGCATCCCCTGCCCAGCCCCCGGGGAGGGGCCTGCGGGTGCCCGGCTCCCAGGGTTGTCACCACAGGGCGCCTACCACGTGCTCCCGGGGCGGCCAGCTCAGCTGGCCCAAGATTTCCGGTTCTCGGGATTTTTGTGGCTCCTGTCAGCCTTGGCCAGGGCGGCCGTCAGCGAGGCCAGGTTGGTGACGGAGCCTGACAGGGTGGCACTCCGGCGGGCCTCGGGGGCGCCCTGCGGCCTGATCCCCGCGCTGCGCCTCCTCCCAGCGCCCGTGGCCCTGCGCACCCGGCCGGGCCTCACCAGCAGCCCGTAGCCGGGGCTGCACCTGAAGTACTGCTTCCCGCCGACAGAGCCGTCGTTCTTCCCTGCGGGGGAAAGGGAAGAAGGTGATGCGGAGGGTGACCCAGCCGCACGCTGCCCCGCACCTCCCTCTCCCTGCAGAGGCTGTGCCCCCGACTGCCACCTCTGGGCCACTGCTAAGGCGCTGGTGCCACACAGGCAGTTCGCGGGCCCTGGCCACCTTCTAGCAGGGAGTGGGGTGACTGTCTCCTACAAGGGATGGACACTACCCCCCTGCCCCCCATTCCTGCAGCCCCACGTGTGAGGTGACAGGCCCTGGGGAGGGATGAGCAGAAGCCCAGGTCAGATCCTCATCCATCTGGTGATCCAAACCTCACGCCAGGGTAGATGGCGCTGGTAGGACGACTTTTTTCTGAACCTATTGCATGGAAACCAGCAAAACTGCCAAATTATAGCACATCAAATGCCACCTTGATGCATCAAGATGGTAAAGAAGGACTCCCTTTGCAAAAGGAAGGGGAAGATGAGAAACAGAGCTCAGGGAGCGTGGAGGGCAGCGGAGGCTGGGGAATCCGAGCAGAGGGGCCACCACCACCCATGGCATCACTGAGAGTCATCTATGCCCCACGTCCCGCCCGGTCCCTCTGCCTCGCTCCACACGGGCCCAGCTGGCTCCACCAACCATACCGAGGGCGGAGGGGCTGTCTCTTCCACTCCAGGGACACACCCCTCCTTCCTGCCTCACCCCCTGGCTCCAGCCAGCCCCATCTACCTGCTGGTGGACCCCGGGCACATAGGCCACGGCTCAGCCCCACACACAGGCATGGGCCCTGCAGCCTCCCTGACGCACCCCCACCCGCAGGCTCTCTGCACCCCAGACTCTCCTGTGCGTCCAAAGCAGAGCTCAAGAGGCCACCCCTCATATGCTGCCTTCGGGCTTCTCCAACTCAGCCAGTGGCACCACAGTCTACCCTGCTGCTCTTGCCAAACACTCAGGTGTGATCCTCGACTCTTTCCTTCCTGAACATTCCATGTCCAACCCCTCAGCCCCGCTGCCTGCACCTTCCCATCTTCCCCAGCTGTAACCACCTGTCCCCACCTCACCACTGCTACTGGCCAAGCCACTATCATCTCCACCTGGACCTCTGCAACAGCCTTCCTGCCCCCACCCTCCCCCTTGCTCCACTCTCCACGAAGACGAGCTTCGCCCATCACACGTAACTCCTCGACGGGGCCGCAACAGCCCGCGTCCGGCTCGCGCATTCAGGGAGCCCGGGCCCCACCCCGACTTCCCCTCCGCACCGTGCAGCCTTTGGCCCCCTGAAGGTCATCTAAGGCACCTGCCGTCCTCCACCCGCTTGCCCCGTGTTACTTATTTTCCTCACGGCCTTTACCACCAGCAGACTTTTATTTGTCTGTTGGTTTTCTTGGTAACTTTCTCCTCTCTGAAGTAAAAGTCCAGTTAAATCAAGGACTCTGTCTTGCTCACCAAGGTATCTTGGAATCTAAAATAGCGACTGGAACACAGTAGGTGCTTAATGATTGCTTGCTGGAGAAATTAAATTATTGGCTAATCCCCCTTTAATTGTTGAGTTCAACTGCAGGCATAAACTCCCTTCCAAATTCCCCTTTGCACTTCAGCAGAAATGGGTTTAAAAATTTTCTAGCCTGTGCTACATCAATCTTCTAGAACCACTTCCAATTCAAACTATCCTCTGCCAAATTATTTTTAAAGACAATGAGCAACTTCACAGCTAAGCTTATGGGCCCAGAGACAGCAGTCATGGGACGCAGCCAGGTCTGCCACCGGGGCGGGAGTGTGCGGCCGCCCTTGGGCTCAGGCCCGTGGCTGGGCCCTGCAAGAAGCCCCCTCCTAACGCCCGCGCCCCCACCCCTCCAACACATAGCAAATCTGGGCTGAATGTCCAGAGAGGGACCAAGGAGCTTCCCCTTGGGTGCTGGAGTCCGACTGCAGCCGCTTCCTGCAGGGCACAGGTAGGCGACAGACATAGCTCAGATCTGCTGTGAGCTCAACCTCCGGGTGCACCTCGGCGGCACCCCTGCCGTCTCCAGACCTGGGGCTTCATGAGGCCCTCCCCTCGCCGCCTTCTCACTCTGCTGCCCCCCGTCCCAACCTCTCAACTGGCACCCACCAGGCCACACGCCAGCCCCTGAAGACCCACCGCCGCAGCCGCCCACCCTTACACGCTGCTGGTGGAAGGAAAAATGGGGCAGCTACTTTGGAAAACAGCTTGGCAATCCTCAAAATGCTAAACGTAGTGCTGACTCCTAGGTGTCTACTCAAGAGAAATGAAAACCCCTGTCCACAAAAAAACCAATATGCCAACATTCACAGGAGCATCATTCAGAATAGCCAAATAGTAGAAACGACCCAAATGTCCGTCAACTGACAAATGGCTGAACAAAATGCGGTCTAGCCGTACAATGACATGTCATTCAGCCATAAACAGGAATGAAGTGTTGATAACACTATGACGTGGATAAACCTTGACTACACTATGCTAAGGGAAAGAAGGCAGACAAGGCCACACACTGCATGATTCCATGTATGTGAAAGTGCAGATTAAGACATTTCATAGAAATTTAGGGAGACAAAGACCTAAATTACCTAGGGCTGGGGGATGGGAGCATCTGCTACTGGACATGAGGCTTCTTTTTGGGATGAATATGCTCTAAAATTAGATTACAATGATGGTTGCAAAACCATACAAATACGCTAAAAAAAAACCCAATAAATTGTACACTTTAAACGGGGGAATTTTATGGTATATGAATTAACATCTCAATAAAGCTGTTTAAAAAAATAACCAAAAAGTTTCTGAAAAACAAAGTATTTCCTCAAGTCCTGCCCCTCGGTTTTCTGATCACGTCTACGATCAGCCACTCTATCATGGGACTTAAGGGCCTGCAATGATCTTAGATATCCTCACCCAGGTCCCCAACCGGCAGAGGAGCCTGTCATGTCTGAGGAACTGAGCGTCACAGGACCATCCCGTGTGTGACCCGAGCAGACACATCAGGCTGAGCTACACACTTCAAATGCAGGCACTTCTGGGATGTTAAAACGTCCATTTAAAATCATTACCAAATTTATTGTAGTTTTCAATAACTATCTTGGGATTCTGGGAAACTTCGGGAAGCAAAAAAAGGGAATCTTACTCTTAAAAACCTTAGGAAACTCTTATCAAGCAAAAATTCCTGATTTTGGAAAGTGGCGGCTGGCTGGGAGGCTCAGAGAGGCCAAAGGACGTGCCCAGGCCACACGGCAAGTCCCCAGCGCTTTTCCACGGGCCGCATGCAGCAGCCCGACACCGACACCTGTCGCCGACAAGCAGGCTCACCTGCGGGCAAGTCCAGCTCCACGCCGACCCACGTCCCCTCCTGGAAGTCTGTGGGCCCGATGTATCTCACGACGCCCAGCTTGTTGGTGCCCACGGCGACATACTCTCCCTCTTTGAGCCACTCGGGGACTTCGTCGGCTTCCTCGGAATCCGAGGCTACGTCCAGCCTTCCCAGGGCCTGGGCCCCCGCGACCAGCGGGTCCCCCTGGGCCCCGGTGGCGGGGCCGGCGTCGGCGCCCAGCATGCGCGAGAAGGACTGCAGCTCGGCCGTGCGCACCCTGCGCACGCGGAACGGGGAGGCGGGCGCGGGGGCCTCCAGGCCGAGCTGCCGGGCGGCGGGGGCAGCCTCGGCCTCGGGCGTCCGGGCCGCGGGCTCTGCCAGGGCCGGCGTGGGGCTCGGGCTGTCCGGCCGGGCAGCGGGGACGGTCTGCGCCCCCGGGGCGGCGGACGGCAGCGCGGTCTCGGCCGGGCCGCCGGGCGCGGGGCCACCAGCCGGGGCTGCGGCGTCCAGGCCGGGGCCGAGGGCGTCGGACAGCGTGGCGGTAGAGACGCTGTGGGAGAAGTACCCGCTGGAGGCCTCACTCAGGGGGCTGGGGGGCCCGTCCTGCCCTTCTGGGGTCGGGGTGACCACGGAGACTGGTGGCGGGGAAGGCACTTTAGCTGGCCTGTCGCAGATCCTCACCGCGGGGGCCGCCACCTGCACCAGCACCTCGCCAGCACCCACGCTCTCCGGCTGAGCCTGCGGGGCACAGGGGGAAGCAGAACGGCTTAGAACCGGTCAGCGACTCCGCCCGTGGAATCCAAACGGGTGCGCTGCTGACCCCCCACAGCTGTGACTGCAGCGGCCCTGCGCTTCCCACGTGGGTTCCGCGCTTGCGTCCGCGGGACCCTGGCTCAGCAAGCGCCAAACGCTGAGGGGCCGGCAGCGCACCAGGCGGCGTGTGCCTGCGCCAGGGCGCGCTGAGCCACGGGCCACAGCCCCCGCCTGTCCACTTCTTCCGCGTGCACTCGGGATAGAGACGCCGGTGCCCGCCACGCAGGGCCGTGCGGTAGGGCGGGACGAAGGCCTTCCTACAGAGGGCCACACAGCGGGGGCACACCAAACCCTGCTGCCCCGCGCAGCGTCCCGGCCTGCCACTCGGAGCCCGAGGAACCAGATCCCCTGCCCGCCGCCAACCTCACAAGGAGACAGAGAATCACTGAAGAGGCCAGCAGAGCTCTTTTCTCTGGCAAAAACCACAACGAGGATCTCATCGGAGGACCTGAAAGTGCTCGGACACAGCCTCGCCTGCGCAGGCGCCGAGGAGACGACCCGGGGGCCTGCAGCCGGCCTGGGCACTCCTGCTAGGAGTCAGGCAGACGAGGAAGCGGACAGAGGCGCCCTGCAGGCCGTGGCCCTTTCTCTGCGCCGCTGCTTTTCTGGCTGCTCCCACGGCAGGGCTCAGGGGGCCTCTGACCCTTGAGACAGGCCAGGGAGCAGCCGCCCCCGCCATGGCCTCTCCCCTCACGTCCCTGTGAGTCACCCGGGCGGAGGACGCACACACAAAGCCCATGTCTTATGGGGGATGAGAAAGCCACCGCCTGTCCACATCCTACTGCTCCTGAGGTGCGTGTAAGGTGTTCTGGCGGTAGTGACCTGAGCTGGCAGATTATCTTTCTGTTCCCTACTCAAGACGACCGGGAAAGAGAAGGCAGGAGCGGGGAACAAGGATGCTCGGGCAGAGAGGGCTGCTGTTCAGAAGAAGAAATATGTTTTCCAATATTTACGGAAAAATTATTTATATTACAGGAATGGTCATTTTCCATTTGAAATACAGGATTTATTTGAACTGGGAAACAGCTGAGATCTATAAGTCTCTTACAGTTACTTGGCTTACCTCAGCAGCCTGATAAATCATGCGCTTTCCCGTGAACTGTCATTTATATTCCTGTTTCCAGGGCCCTCTCTTCCCCACAAGGCACACTTTCAGGGTATGAAATTAACGGCACCTCTCGAGATTAACAGCCCATTTTAGTGATGGATCTCCAGGCTGCAAAATTTACTCAATCCAATAGATCAATAACTGTCACCAGCATAAATACTCTAAAAGATTAGGCAATGCTTCAGTCATTTTTCTTTTGCAACTTGTACATGTTTTATTTATTCTCTATTTTAGTTTTAACATCACTGACCATGCAGGGAAGAATACACAAACAAAACTACAAGAGTCTAGAATCTAAATAGTAACTGTGGTCCTGAAACAACTTCCATTCCCTCTTCCCCTACCAGGTGAGACCAGTCATTGCCAGGTTAACACCTGGCTGCTCAGGGCCACGTTGGGCCGGTCCCGAGGGGGTGGCCATCCAGTGACACTGCCTGACATTTACAGGTGCCATCCCCCGTGCTTCCACGTGAATCACTGACATACGGTAGGCAGGATATGTGATCATGTTCATTTTACAACATGGCCCAGAGAGATAAAGGATTTATCCAAGGTCCCCAGGAAGTGAAAAGGCAGGAATTAGGGGTCAGATCTGCCACCACAACAAAGAAGAGACCAAAGATGGCAGAACGTGCCACCCAGCTGCAGCGGCCTCAGATTCCTGCCGGTTATGGCAACCTGGGCACTGCTTCCACCTGCCTGGAGTTGATGTGTGTGTTGAAATCTAGTTGCCATCGTTGGATTATACCCTCCCCATTGAGGGAGACATTTCCAGAGACTTCTGCGAAAGCCCAGACTTGAGGAAACCACCATGGTGAGCAGCAGCAGCTGGTGCCCTTGCCAGCAAGGGCCCTGCTCTGACTGTCCCACTGGCCAGGGGCTCTCAAACCTGCCTTGGCAAAGTGACAAGCTCTACTCATGGGAGATGGGGGACCCAGTACTGTCTACAGTGAAGTTCATGAACACCAAGCATGCATGGAGTAAAAGGGTCCTTTAGATAGCAGCAAATTCAGAGGTCTGAATATTCTTTCAAATTATTGTGCCTTTGTTGCTGTTGTTTCAATAAAGAAAATTTTCCTATGAAGATATAGCATTTCCTAAGAGAATGAAAGCACAGTGGGAGAAAATAGATTTGCTATTCATAAGATTAGAAGTGCTGTTGATCTGTGGGAGATCATAAGAGACTATTTTCTCCCCAGCTTAGCATTAGTCTTTTCACGCTGATATCATGAATCGGAATGAAATGTAAAACTGAGAATTAAGCAAACACTTAGAAGAGGGAGATTGTTCTGTTTATAGAAATCTCCTTTGCCTAGCAGTGGGCTATTAAAGCAGCAGACTATATTAGCAGTCAAGC
This sequence comes from Daubentonia madagascariensis, assembly GCA_023783475.1. Lineage (NCBI taxonomy): Eukaryota > Metazoa > Chordata > Mammalia > Primates > Daubentoniidae > Daubentonia > Daubentonia madagascariensis. The sequence goes on along the minus strand of JAKFHU010000353.1, from coordinate 1,899,779 downwards.
ACCTAAAAGTTTAGCAATCATATGATTAACAAGTCGAAAATAGAAAAGTATAGCAAGGAAAATAGAGAAGGAGAAGACAGTGACCTATATTATAGTTAATTATCAAAACAGGAACGCTAAAATAAAAAACCGCAGGTGTGGACTCAACAGTTTTAGCATCGGGGCCACCCGCTGTATGTGGGGCAGCCACCTGAGGCCCGACGGACTCACCTCCTCCATCCTGGTCACCCCGGCGTCCGGGAAGGCAGACTGCACCATGATACGGGGCACGGGCTGGGAAGACAAGTGCATGGTGAGGGCTCAAGAGTAACAAAACAGGGACAACTATGAAGGTTTTTACGGAACAGACTGCAGAGCCAGCAGGAAGAACTCTCACAACTCTCCAGAACTCTTAACAGATCACTGCCCATCAGGCACACAAGCGCCAGGGGTGCCACACCCTACAAGAAATGAGGAACCCAGCAAGGGGCTTATACCCCAGCCAGGGAACAAGCCACTGCTCAAATCAATAATGCACATGGCGAACTTACACACCCTATGCTCCTGTTCTCCGATCACATATGCTCGAGTTAAGCAAGGGCTGCACCTGTACAGACAAGCATTACAAGACTTCTCATGCAGAAGTGACAGCAATAGGGAATATCTGGGAAGACTTCAGGCAGGAGGTGGAAGCCACCCATGCCTTGATGTCCAAAGAGAACTCATGGTGTGTGCAGTCCAAGGAGGTGAGTAGAGGAAGCCAGTCTGGCTGAAGCACAACCAGAGCCTAAGGCAGAGCAGGAGAGGGTCTGCAGGAGGTCTCGGGCATCTGAAACCAGACTCCTGAGCACGAAAGCAGAAGACAGCTGATGATCAGGAAGACTGATCGGGTGGTAGAACGCAAACTGCTTGGAGAAATATTTAAAGTCCAAGGAAGCAAATTGGTAAAGAGATTCCAGCAACAGAGCAGGGTGAGGGGGTAAGAGCCTGAATTAATGGACGCAGGCCAACATCACATGAAAGGACCTGACTACTTACGCACACGGGTTCAAAAAACAGCAAAAAGGAGAGAGCACAAAAAATAATGACAGCCAGGCCAGGGAGAGGGAGAGGCAGGAGAAGGCACCAAAACTCCATTTCGTAGCTGCTGGCTGTGAGACGTCGGCAGGGCACAGTGCAGCCAGGCCGGCGTGACTGTCTCTGGAGGAGACCAGGGATCCGCCATCTCTGCCTGTACCCCCTCTGCCCACCTCCGCGCCTTGCCTGGCCGCCCTCCTGCTGCAGGAGTCTGGACCTGGCCTCACGCGCCAGGGGCTCCCTTCTGGCAGAGCAGGGACAGGACAGGCTTCATTTTTCTCTTCTTGTATCCACAGAGAACCGGAGCTGGTCGCGGCTCTATTATATAACTTAAACTGCCTAGAGATGTGCTCTCCACGTCTATACTTTTCCCTATCCCAGCCCTAAGCAAGCCAGTTGCTCCGGCTCCTGTGTGTATGTGAGCACCTGAGGCTTCTGCAGAGCCAAGGCCTTCTAGGCAGAGCCTGCAGGACCAAGCCTGGACTGCCAGTAACCTCCCTCCTCCTGGGAGCTCCACCTGCCACCTGAAGGGAGCAGACCCGCCTGCAACAAGACGCCCACTCAGCAGGCGCGCAGCTGAGCTCACAAGCGCGAAGCACCTGGGCTTCAGCGCAGGGCGCCACTACACCCACTCGTGCCGTGGGGCTGCCTTTGGAAGAACAGAGATAGAGGCGCTTGATACAGCCAACGGGAAGGAACACTGGGAGGATCTGAGGAAAGTCGCAGTGGAGAGGAAACGGAGATCAGGCTTAAAGAGACGGAAGGACCAAGGGAACGGACAAAGGAATGTGCACTCGACCCTTCAGACACTGGGGGGTCACTGGGGTGGTCTCAGGCCAGGAGCAGAGGTGTGCTCAAGACAGACCAAGTGAGCGGCCAACAGGACAGACAGAAGGAGGGCAGATGCCCTGCTGCAGTACTGGGCACTGCACATGACAAGGGCCTGAACTAGCAGGCCCTGCAGCCTCCTCAATTCCTCCACCAGGAGAGAGCCTCCCCCACTCCTCTCTCGCAGCCCTCAGCCCCTTCCCCCTGCCAAGCCCTGGGGATGGAGCTAGCCGGAAGCACACGCCCACCCCTCTGCTGCGCAGTCCCCCGTGAACGCAGGGGCTGCTATCTTTATTTTTTTTCTGCAGTATGTAAAGGCCCCCACAAATGGGAAGGTGTTCAGAGTATATTTCTTAGTAAAGACTGGAAAAAAAAGTTTCTCAAGCTCAAACTCTAGAATACTTGCATTCTTCAGCTGGATCTTATTCAAAATAGATGAGATTAGGGAATAATTGTTTCCACTACGGTGAAGCTTACCTCTCCAAAGCACAAAAATGTGAAAATCCCACCTAGGATGGAACCTTCCTAAAATGACATGATTCTTGCCTTCTAAACAGAGCGTGGAAACGTTTTACACTTTCCTTTATGACTCGGTGTGATTAGAAAAATCCAGTAAATGCTTAATAAATATTTTGCAGAAATAAACTTAAGGATCAGACTGACAGCCACACTGGTTCTGCCTCTCAATGTATAAATTCAGCACAACAAAGATTTTGTCAGGTCTTCCTACGTACCGGGCACTGCACCAAGTGCCGTGGGCAACGCTAAGATCAGAAAGGTGTGAGTTTTGTTCTCGGTGGACAGACAGCCTGGTTTGGGGGAGGGACACGTGAACAAACAATGAAATGAAGGCACGTGACAGCAGAATGGAAGCTTCGAAAGCAGAGAGGCTTTAGGGGACGGACGATCAACAGAGTGGCCTGTAACACCTGCGCGCGAGATCTCATCCTGAGACCGGCCTTGGGTAGCACGACACAGGCAGGACGGCAGAGGAGCCGCTCTGGTGCTCGCACGTCTACCCCGGGAAGAGCTGTCTCGGCCAGGCCTGGGGAAGGGAAGGAGGAAAGGGAGGGCCCCCTGCAGGAGGCCCTGTGAGCTTATGGTTCAATTTCACAGGCAAAAAAGAGCTATCGCGGGTCACTGGTGGCAGCTGCGAGGAGAACTACGCTTTCAGATTAATCCCTGGACAGGGAGACACTAAACTGAGGGATCAATTACGAAGCTGCACGGTGAGCAGCTAGTAAGAGGAGAAGGAAGCAGCATGAAAGTTCAGAGACGCGAAGGGCATTATTTAACACGTGGAAACAACTGGCTGTGGGAGGCTGGGGTCCGCGACAACACCCCGGAAGCACGAATGACAGGGAGGGACAGATGGTGATATTAGCCAGACGAGTGTGTCCGTGCGTGTGCATGCACGCAGGGCTGCGGAGACTGAGGGCACCCAACATGTCTACAAAGTGTCCCGGAATCTCAACTGTGCCACTCGCCCTTCATATGTAGCAGCGCAAATTTCCAAGTGTGTACTGTTTGCACTTTAATGCTCTTTTACATCTCCCCTGTGCAGACAGTCACCTCCTATTTCAGGAGCTCAAAACATTTCAGATCATAAGTGCATTAATCCTTACGACACATCTGGTAACTATTAATAAAAATGACTGCAAAGTATTTTGCAGCTATAAATATTAAGGAGAAGTCCCATGAGGCAAGTGAATATAATTATCTACATTTCACACTACAGAAATCAAGGCTCGCAGAGCATTTACTTAGTGGCTAAATGCATTCACGCTGCACCATGAGTTGGTGGCAGAGATGGAAAAGGACTAAGTTCTCAAGTGCCAGCTGGACCTGCGATCACACTGTCTGCTGAGCACTGCTGAAACTGAACAGATGAGTAGCTTATAGGCAACGGAACCACCTAGAAACATTTCAAGGAAAAGGTGATGGTAACTTCTCTAATCATATTCTGCCATTTTTTAACTCTGGCTTTAATGTGCCACATGAACATAGGGGAGACCAGTTCAGAATTTACTTGGCATAAAAGCTATTTTGGAGACCCCTCTACGTAGAGGAATAAAACTTTAACTCCTTGGCATGACTTACAAGATCTCCATGAGGTTGCACCTTGCCTTGCATGCTATACTATAGTAGAAATGCCCACTCCCTTCACTGTGTCATCCCCAGACACACATATGACAGCATCTATAACAGCATCCTGCACTGGTCTATTCATCTGTTTATGGGGCTCGAAAGAAGCTTCTCTAAACTTCAAGCTCTTTGAGGGGTAGAGATGATGTCTCATTCACCCCTGTATTTCCTTACATAAAATGGTAACTTAATGTTTGTTGAGTGAATAAACAAATAAACACATGAATTACTTAGCAAGTGACATGAAGAAGAATGAATTGCACGGTTACACAGAATTTAGAAAAGAACAGACATTCCAAAATTTGGGCACAGGGGTAAGCACAGGGAAGAAAGATAGTGGCTCAAGAAAAAAAATAATCACTTTAAAACTTCGCCAACATTGAATTTTCTGATGCATTTTTCTTCCTGTTTGAAAATAAACCTTTCCTAATAATCACTCCTTACCCTGAATTTGATAGATTCTTAAATATCGTGTTTAACGGTGCCTAAATTAATAAAATCCTCTAAGTTTTTTTTTTTTCCAAACAAACCAATGATTTAAATCCAAGTATACGAAATTATTTAAGGGAATATACAAACAAGAGACGTACAATGTATTTTTTGCTACAAATGACCGTAGCCACCCTTTCATTTTCCTGCTGCTCAAGTGGGAAAAACATAAGAAAAGTAAGCAGAGGCGGCGCATATAACAAAATACTTGCTAATCTTTAGAAATGTTCTGATAAAAGTAACACATGATGGATTAAAATCAGACACATATAATTACCTCAAGATCAAGACTCAGCAATAACCTAACCAATGGAAACGTTCTATAAAGGTCACGCTCACCAGGGGATGGTGCCTGGCCTGCAGGAAAGGGCAGCAAGCCAGCACCCCAGCAGCCGCGCCCGTGCTCCCAGAGTAGCCTCTGGAACCTTGAGTGCCAGGGTGCTCTGGATAGAGTGTCAGCCGTGGTGACACCAGCATCTTTGTCCATCTGGCTGTTACAGGTCTTATTTTAAATGAGTGACCTGGCACTCTAACTTCTGTTTGTGTGAACCCAATCGCCTCTGGGCTTGCACACCTGCATGTGATGATCCCATCCATGTGACCTGTCTAAGCAATGTCACCCAGCGAGGCGGGCTGGTGGCCACCAGCTGGTCCTCGTCCGAGCCGCCCTTACCCTGCCTGCCACATGCCCCGGTTGAGCAGAGCCTCACAGTATCAACGTGCTCAACACCGGAAGGAGACTTCGGGTTCTGACCGATGTCACTCTCCCTGGTGAGGGTCTTATGCACACTTGAATAGAGTCTTCCCGTTTCATTCTCCTCAAATCTGCCTTCCAAACGGCAGCTAGAAGGAGCTTCCAGAAAACGCAGATCTGTCACCATCATCGATGACTCCCCAACTACCTACAGGTGATTTTTTTAGAAAGGCGTGGGCAAGACAAGGAAACCTGGACAGGTCCTGTGCGGTGCATTTTCCTGCTTGTCCCATCCCTCCTTCAAATACTTCACTGATTCATTCATTCCACAAACATGAGCACTTGGGTATTTTCAATCACACAGCTGAAATCTCTTAAGATCACATTTGCACATTAAATTTCACTTTCTGAGTATGTGTCTTGGAGCTCCCGCTCTCGAGGCTCTGCGGCCTGAGAAGAGGCACTCGCCTTCACGCAGCCTCACGGTCACCCTCGATTTCCACGGCATCCTCTGACTCGGCAGCCACTGCCCACCTGTGGCCACTGAGAACATCAGATGTGGCTAACGTGACTGAGGAAGTGAAACTTATATTATACTTAATTTTAATTAATAAAATGTAAACTTAACAACTGAAGTGCTTTTAAGTACGTTTGGAACAGCCTGGGCATGTGGGTCTCTCTTTCAACTGTAAATTTTGTGAATTGTAAATGTACATCAAGTATTTCCGACGGAAATTTAGTATCTGAATTGCGATGTGCTAGAAATGTAAAATACACACCTGATTTCGAGGACTTTGTATTAAAAAAAAGGATGGAAATATCTCAATAGTTTCTTACACTGATGACAAGTTGATACGACGATATTTTGAAAATACTGGGTTAAATAATATTATTGAAATTAATATGACTGGTTTTCTTTTTACTTCCTTAAATGTGGCTACTAGAAAATTTTAAATTACATACATGGCTTGAATTATACTTCTATTGGACAGCACGGGTCTAACTCAGCCTTGTTGTTGAAATGATGCATATAAAATCCCTGGCACAGTGCCAGGCACACAGCAAGCACTCAGTATGTTTGCAAAGTACTGTGGTTATCATAATCATTGGAATTTTCTGTGTTGTCTTCCATGACATTTCCAAATTGGCTTACTATGAGTACATTTTAAACAGTCAATAATTCTATCTGATCTAGAAATCGAAAGTTTCTAATTAATTGCGTTTATTAGTCCCAAAGCCATTCTAGGATGCTATACTAATTCCATTTTCTTTCAAACAAAGAGATTTTATTAATTTACTCATTCACAAATACTTACCAGGTACCTACTATATTCTAAGGATTCTGTCAGGAGCTGGGGATATGGTGTGAGCACAACCAAAGACAGCCTCTCTACTCATCAAAAATACACAACTCAGGGTCTAACACTAATATTCCTATTTAATTTTACTTATACAAATAACTAAAGGCCCATTTCTGTCAAATAAATTATTTTATTACTAGATCAAGGTGAATAACATTGTCCAGACCTTTTGTTTTATTATATTAGAGATGTGTTAGTCCAACTTATGCTAAGTGTTACACAAATACAATTTTAAATATTAATATATCTGGGGTTGCCAGAAAAGATACAGCTTCTGATTTTTAGAATCTGGCTAGTTTACTTTTAAAACTTCTACATGATGATAATTAAAACTTACTTAAATATTTATGTAAGAAAATTTTATATATATATGTGTGTGTGAAATGGATATTTTTACTTCATCCAAAATGAAGGTTATTAGTTTTTCAAGTGTCCATGAAGAATGAAGGATGTTTACTTAAATCACAGGCATTTGTTAATCTAAAAACCTTAAAAATAGGGTCTCAGGCCATGTGTGGTGACTCATATTTGTAACCCCAGCACTCTGGGAGGCTGAGGAGGGAGGATCATTTGAGGCCAGGAGTTCAAGGCTGCGTGAGCTATGATCGTGCCACTGTACTCCAGCCTGCGACACCCTGTCTCCTAAATAAATAAACAGGGTCTCAATCCAGCCTGTCACCTGCTTAGTATGCCCTGTGAGCTAAGAAATGACTTTGACTTTTTTTTTTTTTTTTTGGGGTAGAGAAGGGATCTCACTGCTATGTTGCTCAGGCTGGTCAGTGATCCTCCTGCCTTGGCCTCCCAATACTTTTACATTCTTAATGGTTGAGATAAATCAAAAGAATACTTCATGACATGTGAAAATTAAATAAAGTTTGATTGAAAAACAACCAGACTCATTTGTTTAATATTGTCTAGTTTTTACAGAGACCAGATGGCCTGCAAATCCTAAAATATTTACTATCTGGCCCTTTACAAAAAGTTTGCCAACTCCTGGTCCACAGAATAATGCTAAAGTATAGAATGCCCATTCCTGAAAAAGAACTGGCACATGAGCCCCTTCAGTTGATTTCTATACTGCCTCAGAAATTGTCTTATTTGCTGGAATGAATTCATTATTTTTTACATCAGCTACTAAACCTGATTCTGAAGACAACTTTGTTGACTTAATATCTCTGAGTATGTCAGTATATTACCTATAAATTTCTGGAGCAAACCTAGACAACAAAATGTTATGATTTTGGAAAACTAAAATAAAGATAGAAGTCTTCTGTGTTAAAAGTGCCTGAGACTCTAATCATCAGGGAAATGCAAATCAAAACCACAATGAGATATCACTTAACTCCAGTGAGATTGGCTCATACCAAAAAATCCCCAAATAACAAATGTTGGCGGGGATGTGGACAGGTAGGAACACTCATACACTGCTGGTGGGACTGCAAATTAGTACAACCTCTATGGAAAAGAATATGGAGATATCTCAAAGAATTAAACGTAGAATTACCATTTGACCCAGCAATCCCACTACTGGGTATTTATCCAAAAGAAAAAAAGACACTTTATAATAAAGACATCTGCTCTTGAATGTTCATAGCAGCACAATTCACAATTGCAAAGTTGTGGAAACAACCCAGGTGCCCATCAATACACGAGTGGATCAATAAAATGTGGTATATGTATACCATGGAGTATTACTCAGCAATAAGGAACAATAGTGAATTAACACATCTGGTATTATCCTGGTTGGAGCTAGAACCCATTCTTCGAAGCGAAGTGTCACAGGATTGGAAAAACAAGCATCACTGGTACTCACCATCAAACTGGTACTAACTGATGAACACTTACATCACACAGGGCAATAACATTCATCAGGGGGCGGGCGGGCGGGAGGGGGGTGGAAGGGATGGGAAAAACTCTCACTGAATGGATGTGGGGAGCACAGTTTGGGAGATGACCACGATTGTGGCTCTGACACGGGCAGAACAGGGGCAATGTGTATGGCCAAAATGTTGTACCCCCATGATATTCTGAAATTTAAAAAATAAATAAAAAAGTAAATAAATAAATAAATAAATAAATAAAAAAAGTGCCTGAGAATTTGTCACTAAAGCAAATGAACAGAAATCATTTGCTTTGAATTAAAAAAAAAAAAAAGTCTGCTCCACAAGGCCTGTGCAAACTTCCCTTTGTTAACTCCAGAACAAGTGAATACAGCACACCATAGCCATGTACATCTATGATGGGTGGTATTAGACTACAGGAAAAGTGCTCATATATGTGATTCTTAAAATAACCTGAATGATTAAAGAAAACTAAGGCTGGAAAACAAGGCATACATCTGTTTTCTTCTTTCAGTTAGGATGATGAACCCTTATTCAAGACACAAACATAAGCATTCATATAATTTGTTTCATCAAGGAAGCCAACTACGACTGGCCTAAAACAGCATCCCTGTGTACAAGAGAAGAACTAGTATTTGTGCTTGTTCCCCCATTTTATATATGGAAGAATCTCAGTAATGGAAGAAGGATAATTATACAAGCATCTTTTCAATTCGCACCAGAAATGGCAGAGCACTGGTCTCTCTACTCAAGGCTTTATCTACCTAGCACACTTGAGGCTAGTCAGAAACAGGAGAACATCCCTGCTGTTGATAAAGCAGCCCTAACCAAAAGCGACAGACACTAAAATAAAGACAGGCTGGAAATACGACTGCACTTTTGATGGTGGATATCTGACCATTAACTCTTTAATTCCCCAGATTAATCAAAGATGCCATTTAGAGTCCCTAACTTTGAAATACATAAATAGCTTCATCTGAACACAAACTTCTTGATACATGAAAAAAGCTATTATGCCAAATTAATTCAATCTACCTAATTAGAGAGCAGGAAGTTCTTTCAATTATTTTATGTGCTGTCTGAGAAACACACTTGAATATGAGTACAGATTTCATTAATTGCAGTTCATTATTTTCCAGATTAGTTACTAAACTTGCATCAGAAGGTCAAAGACAGCAATTTTGTCAGCTGCCACCTCTTTCAGTGCAGTTATCTTTGCATTTCTGGAACTCAGACAGAAGTTGATTACAAACAAAAACAAATCTCCATAAATATGAGAAATGAAAGTCTTTAAGAACATGTTCAAACCAAAAGATTTTGTAAATTATAATCTTTGTTTTTAAACCTTCAGAATAAACTGTTACCTTCCATCTTAGAAAGATCCAAGAACCTTTTCAAATCCATCTGATATACAATATTGAAATATAATAAGAGGAAAATAATAGCATCTTCACCTAAGAACCTGCTGATTTCAAAGAACAAGTCAATAAGCACTGGTGTTTTCATTAGAGCTTCACCGTGGGCACATGTCTGTGTATCTTTGCATGAGGGAGGGAACTGAACATTCTTGTCTGAAAATGTCAAGGACACTCTGATTAAACGTATTTTTTTGATGATAATCATTCCTTCATTACACAACTTGTGCCCTCTTCCACCTAATCTAACAATGAAAATGAGACACGACTGGTAGAAACAGGACCTATTCTATTCCTTGATCCTTACCTGGATTATTTTATATTCTCATCAACTTCCTGGTTTAAAAAAACAGAAGTGACAAAAATGCCACTTTGTTTTTTTAGAGAGTACCTTGCTATCCAGAAACCATTTTATTTACTCCAAGTTGTCACCATTCTCTTTGTCACTTTCATCTCTACCGTCCTATGACTTTCATCCCACCGCTTCAGTGAAACCAACTCCTCGCCTCCTCCGGCACTGGCGTCCCTCGAATGCTTACACAGTCAGCTCTTAGTCATCGTTCGGTCAAGCTACAAATAACTCCTTTAATCCTCCCTCATAAGGCATTTCTGATGTTATTTTCTTACACAATTCCAACTGGTCACCGTATTTCTAGTAGTAAATCCAGGACCAAGTGCAGTAACCCAAGTGTTGTCTGATGACACCAAGACAGCCGGGTCAGGCGTGGGGGACGCAGGCTTAGGTAGGACAGTGCCAGTTCCTTCGCTATTAGGACAGTTTCAGAGAAGGGAACAAAACTAAACTGGGATAGACACATTAAAAGGAAGTAGTTTTGATATCATTCATCATAGGCAGGGAACAGAGAGAGGAATGGTTTAAAAAATAAGGACAGGAAAAAGCAGGGAGTGGCAGAGAGACAGGAGAGTGCGCTGCTAAACGCGGCCCGCGGCCTCCACGCGCAGCCTCTGTAGACCCCCAAACCATTCGGGGGTGTTCGCTTTGGTTTTTTTGTGCTTATAAACCTTAAACAACATTACTATTGACTGCCTCAAAGTCTTTACGCAATATTAATATCAATACTTACTCCTTCCTATCCTGTACAATTGATCCAGATTCCTTTTAGGCATATGCACTGATATGTATTTTTCTGGATTCTATCTTTGATGTTATTCCAAACATCTAAATGTCTGATAGTGTTTATTTGATAATTATTTAATGATCACACGCCATCAAAATTGATGCACTCACAAGCATTAGCAAATACAAATAAAGGACAGGATCAAAATGGAGAGGAAAGATTAGGGTATTTGTGTATTTCTGTAAGCTGCCGCTAAGTCGCACCATTGGATGCCTCGCACGGAGCCCAGGCCACTCAGCGAACAGGGTCATCCCGCCGTGGTTATCGGCACCCAGGTTGTTTCAGGCTTACTAGAGTCGTGGCACAGAGGAAGGCCATGGCCACGGTGTCACTTTATTTCCATAATATATCTAATAAGGTCTCCCATAATCTTTCTGGTATAAAGAGGAAGAAACAAGGATTGGAGATGGTAGTTATTGGCTCCATAGATCTGAAATGTGTTGATCGGTCATTCTGTGGCTCAAGGAGTGACCTCTCCTTGCAGGTGACAGAGCTCTGCTCTAGGCCCATAATGTTCAGTATTTTGTGACTCAAATACAGACAGACTATAACTGTAAAAAGTATGCAGAGGATATCTAGAATGTATTTTTTAAAAAAAATAATTACTCAAAAAGATCTTGATATGCCAGGAATGTTAAAACAAAATCAAGATGAAAAATTTTAGAGAAGAACCTGAAGTTTCTCATTTAATTATTTTCACACATCAATTAGACAACATAACCACAAAAGAGAAGAACTGCATTGGCAAGAGTATAAACAGACAAAAAATCTGGGAATGTGAATTGACCAGAAGCACAATGAGCTAATACCTCCCTTCCAAAAAACAAGAAAAAAGAAGGTACAATCCTGTACCACTATCTTGGTAGCAGTACCTCATTTAGATGGAAGAGAACAATTCCACTATTTTTAAGCCCAGGGAAAACTCACTTCTGAGCTCCCCACTTTAGGCAGGACCCTGGCAAGACAACTAAGGAATGAGGACACCTTTCTCAGAAGAGACGTAGTCAACTACGTATAATCCAGAGCTGTGAAGACTGGAGGCCTAAAAGAACAAAGACCCACCTCTTCCCCCCCACTTTACCTCCTGGGTAAGAGCAGGGAAAACTCTGCGGCAAAGACAGCTTGGAAAAATCATGACCTCTTCCCTGGAGGACCCACGGGAAGGGGGAGTGGAGATTATTTTTTTAGAAAGTCAGAACCTCAAAATGTAGGTTTCAAATCTGATTTTCAAGGAATGGGACTCCATTATATTAAAGATTTCTATTTAAAAAATCAGGAACACTAAAGGAGTCTAGCTAGCCAATATAGTATTTTTCTTCTTCCTGTTATTTGCAATGCCACAGGAGCTAAATGGCTTCATTTCCAAGGATGACCACTAATCAGGGTATAAACAACATAAAGTACATTTAAAGTGAACCAAGTAAGGAAAACATTTTTGTTGATATTATCATATCATTTAAAATTCTAATACGCTTCTCATAGAGTGGTAGCAGAGATGGTAAAAATGAGATAAACAAAAGCATCTTTGATCAACTAAATCCAAAACAAAAAGCTAAAGTTATTCTCTCCTTTGTGAATGTTCTTTAGAATTTCCATCAACCTGGAAAAGAAAGTTCATAAATATATCTTGATACCTGAAATCCTCAGTCATATGTGCCTCTCTCACCTCGAAAATGTAAACACAGTCCTTTCTACCACTGAATGACACTTTGTCATACCATCTAACATTAAAATCTGTATATATGTCAACCGTCAACCAAAATATATTCTGTATTTACTATGTACCAGGCACTGTTCTATGCACAATGAGTCCTGCCCTCAAGGATCACATTCTAGAGGGGAGATAATCGATAAACACATAAACCTAATAATAACTCCCAATAAAAAGATTAACCACCAGCCTGGGCAACATAGTGAGACCCCATCTCTACAAAAAAATTTAAAAATTAGCCAGGCATGGTGGCGCACACCTGTAGTTCCAGCTACTCAGGAGGCTGAGGCAGAAGATCACTTGAACCCAGGACTTCGAGGTTACAGTGACCTATGATTGTGCCACTGCACTGCAGCCTGGGTGACAGAGCAAGACCCCATCTCTTAAAAAAAAAAAAAGAAAAAGATTACATATGGAGACATAGTGTATGTGTGTACGGTGGAGGCTGTTTTAGTTTGGCTGGTCAAAAAAGGCCACTCTGAACACAAATACACTTCCCTAGAGTGACCCCTTCTTGACCACCCTTCCTAATAGCCATGCAAAAACTCCAGGAAAGAACATTCCAAGTAGAAGGCCAGCACCAAACTCTGGAGACTGAAATGAGCTACGTGTGTTCACGGGATAAAAAAGGCAGCTCATGGCTTAGTGTGGTAAACAAAGAGGGGAATAGATTAAAGGTCAGGAGACAAGACCCCACAGGACGCTGTAGGCCACAGTAAGAAATCTGGATTTTAGTCAAATTTTCAAGCCATGGACTACTGCAAGGTTGTGAAACATCCTGTGGTTACTCTGCAAAAACAGCTGGAGCCATGGAACCGAGTGACAGTTACCCATGGAATAGGTTTGAAAAAATAAAAACGACTCAAGAGGGATGCCAGAGGCTTGATGGGACCAACAGTCCCAAAAAAGGCAACTGAGGAGGACTGGACAGCCAGGAAGGGAAGGCAGGTGATGGCGCAGCCCTGCCGCCCACAGACGAGGCGGCTCCAGCATGAGGCAGAGGAGGACAGGGATGGCGTGGGCACGTGGCTCCCTGGGGCCCTGAGGGAAGGGAAATGTGTCCGTGGGGCAGAGTTTCCACAAACCAACTGGGATGTGCGGGCTCCACCACTGGGCATCTACGTTACCTCCGGTTTGAGAATTATATTTTATTTATGAAATATGAAAAATTTGTACTAGGCCAGTTTCCCCAACACCTTTGCTCATATGCGCTTAATAAATAAATAAATAAGTTTGAGTAAATGAATAAAAATTGCTTCAGAAATCTTCCATATATTTCAATATAACCTATCCTAACCTGGACATTACAAAGTACAGTTATCTCCAATCACGACGTTGTTTCTAATACATGGTTGTTCCCCTCATATCCAGAGAGCCAATCACTTACTGCCAAGACAAGGAGAGTATAAATAAGTGTTTATGTGTAGGGGGTTATCTGACTTGCTACATCAAAAACTGAAAACAGCTTTAAAAAAATAATTGTAATTATGGTAGGTGGACTCAATGACTTCTAACACAATTCCAATTTCCTTCAACTTACGTGACTCTGCCTTCTCTGAACAGCAAGTGAAAAACAGTAGTTATCAAACTACTGCAAATAAAAATTAGAAACTTTACTTTTTAAGACAGCCACCTTGGTAAATCTGACAGGCAGTTCATAATCATACTTTGTGAAACAATGATGTAGCAGTTTAGAAGAAAATATTTACGCAAAACAAACCACTGGGAAAAATATCAGTTGTGCCTACCCCTACCACCCCCCATGACTTAGCTTCCCCAGTCACAGATCCATTTCAATAACTGTCAAGCACCCCTTACATGCCCAGTTAAATATAGTTTAAACATCTGCAAAATTTCAATGTTTAATTTTTTTTATCCACTGCGTGTACGTGTATGTGTATGTATATACTTATATAATGCTAGATTTAAAAAATTATGTAGCTACACAATAACCTTATAAAACTAATTCCATCTCCCCTGAATATGCATTCAAAAACACAGAAAATTTTTCTAAATAGTTAAGTCTCAGACAACTACTCACCTGAATTTCTGCAACTCAAATGTTTAAAAGAACGTGGAAAAAGCAGATGTCAAAAGACCTATTTCAACAACGGAACTTGTACTGTATGTTTTTGAATGAGTATAAATAAATCCTCATTTATCATTTTCTGCTGAGTTAACACCTATATAAGACTAGAAACTGCATTTCCTATAAGGTTCCTATTCACCATTGCATAAGAGCAGCTTCCTGATTGTTTGGACAAAAAACCCTTTAACATTTTCTCTAACACTTATCCTAGGGCTGGGGAGAGAGTTTTAAGAAAAAAGGAACTAAGACAAGTGATCACTTTTAAGTGCAAAAACAGGTTATCCACAGTAGAGGAAATAGCGGTTGAGAGGGAAGGACAGTCATGATATAAAATTGTTTGAAAAAAGAAATGAAATCAAGAATTAAAAATAGAATTACATTTTCTACTTGGCAATACACAAACAACACTAAGTGCACTTCATAAATTTTACTATTGTTGCTCTAAGTGATATTACCATAAATCACATTAGTAGTGTCCTTGGCATTTTTTAAAAGCAGAAAGGAGGGAGAGTGTCAGGAAGTTAAACAGCTCTGTTACCTCGAAGAGAGTAGTAGAGAAATGACCACCAGCTTTTCCTGGGTTAAAAAACCCAGTTCTAATCCTTCCCCCCACCCCATGCTACCTCTAAGCTTGGGCGCGACACAGAGCATCAGTTCCCCAGCAATCTATTAGAAAAAGGGCCACAGTTGCTTTCCTGATGCTCTTTACCTGATGCGTCAGGGGAGATGGCCGTTTGCCCCTTTTGTCGTCCCGGGCAGGAAAGAGAGACTTGAGGAGCTTTGGCATCTGTGGCACGAAGGACTTTACTGGATTCAAGTAGGAAGCTGCTAAGCTACTGTGTCCTGTCAACAACATTGAAAGGAAAAAAGACAAAACAAAAACAATTACAAAGACATTTTCTTTCCTGTATACTTGCCAAACATCATTTGTAAGCAAATCTAATAATATAAATCAAAAAAGGTATCCCTTAAAAAATTAATGTTAGAAAAACATAGTATTATTGTACATACCCTCAAACACAATGTTTCCTTTTCTGATTAAATAGCAGTAATTGGGATACTTCTAAAACACTCTAACATGCAGTGTTCCCATAAGTATGGAAAGGGTAAGCCACCCCCATCCTGTTCACTAACTGGTACAAGTACTAACTTCTGCCCTAGACTAAAATGGGATTTGATTTTTCAGTCACATAGCCAATGACACACACATATAGCTATCTGTCTATTACCTGTTAATTACCAAAGGCTGGGATCAAAGGTACAGATAATACCTATGATACTGATTACCTCCCCCCACAAACTTATAGTAAAATCTAATCTAATTCATACATGATAAAAGCTGTATCCACATAACACTTTAAAAAGAACAAGAAAGTACCTTGAGGAATATGTATGCTCTGCCTCAGCAGAAGTGCACAATACCCCAGACCCACTCCACACTAACCCCGAAGGGACTCCAAACTTACCGGCAATACAACTGGTAAATGCACCAATACAGTTGTAGGGTTTCTACGTTTTACATAAAGTACTATAATACTAACGCTAAGCAGACTGTGGAAAGTTAAGGATATATCCTGCAATCATGAGAGCAACCACCAAAAAAAGAAGAAAAAAAGCAGAGATGCCCATAGTACCAAGAGATACATGACAACTGCATTTAAAAAATTCAAGTCATCTACAAGAAGGCAAAAACAGGGAAGAGAGAAACAAAAGGGGGGAGACAAACAGAAAATAAAATAAGTTTAAGACGAAAAAAGAGACAGAAAAATATAATCATCTCAACACTGAGGGAAAAAAATTATGGACAGTCTAGAGTTCTACATCAAGTGAAAGTAACGTTCTAGAGCAAGCATGATTCCCTAGTTAAATAAGAATCCTCAATAATCAGTCAAAGGCTGCACATAACACAAAACGCGGGACCAGTCATTATGTGTCTCCAACCTCCCCACCGCACACACGCACCCTCCAATTAGCCTGAATCTGATCAAGGCTCTGGATCTAACTACCAGCTTGCAGGAAATACAAGGGACAGAGAATCATGTTTAAACAACCTCATGGGAATGCAACCAGCAAAAATGAGAACATGCAGAGTCCACACTGTGCAAGGACCTGGCTTACTGTACCAGTCCACTGTATAAGAACCTGGTTTCTTCAGCAAATACAATGCATGATAGTGAAACATTTCTCAGCAATAAAAAAGAATAAATTACTAACGTAAGGAACGATACGGATGACTTAAACATATATGGTGAGCAAAAGAGCCAGACACAAAAAGAACATATAATATATGGTTCCATTTATCTGAAATTGCAGAAGTAATCAATAGCAATAGAACTCAGAACACTGGCTGCCTATGGGGACTGAGGAATGACCAGAGTCACGTCAATGTTCCATATCCTGACTGGGGTGTAAATTACACGGGTGTATATCACTTGTAAATACATTTGACAAAACTTATTAAATATGACCCACAGTCAACAAAAAAGGAGTCAATAAAAATAGCCCATGATATGGTCCAGATATTAGATTTAGCAGACAAAGACATTAATGCAGTTTTTTTGTTGTTGTTTTTGTTTTCTTGAGACAGAGTCTCGCTCTGTCACCTGGGCTAGAGTGCAGTGGCGTCATCATAGCTCACTGCAACCTCAAACTCCTGGGGTCAATAGATCCTCCAACTGAGTCTCCTGAGTAGCTGGGACTACAGGCGTGCGCCACCACACCCTGCTAATTTTTCCATTTTTTGTAGAGATGGGGGTCTTGCTCTTGCTCAGGCTGTAAGGCAGCTTTCACACACAAGTCCAAGGATGCAAAGAAGAATATGGCCTTGACAAACGCACAGATAGGGAATATCAGCAGAGAATTTAGAACTGTAAGAGAAGAAGCAAATGGGAATTCTAGCACTGGAAAAGAGTAACTGGAATGAAAAATTCCCTGGATGTGCTTAAGAGAACACTGGAAATGGCAGAAGAAATAAGAATAAGAAATGTTAAAACCAAAAAACGTAAAGAAGAGAGCCTCTGTGGCCTGCAGGGTAGTATTAAGCAATCTAACCTGTGTGTAATTAGATTCTCAGAGGGAGGAGAAAGAGACAAAAGGGCAGGAGAAAACATTTTTAATGAATGGCTGAATATTTCTCAAAATTTGTTGAAAAATATCAACTTACAGGTCTAAGAACATTGGTGAAACCCAAGCAAGATAATACTAAAAAAAGCAACACCTAAAAACACATCCTAGCGCAACTGCTAAGAACAAAGATAAAGAGAAAATTCTGAAAGCAGGCAAATTGAACAAAGACACATTACGTGGAGGGGAAAGTGACACATGATGGCTGAATTCTCAGCAGAAAAGAAGAGCCGGGAGACAGGAAACGTCTTTGAAGTGCTGAAAGAAAAAAGCCACCAACCCAGAATTCTCTATCTCGTGAAAATATCATTTAAAAAGAAAAAAAATGAAATAAAGATAATCTCAAAAGAAGAAAGCATTTTTCTCTGGGAGAGCTGCAGTGTAAGAAATACTAAAGGATATTCTTTGAGCGAAAGAGAAATGAAATCAGATGAAAATAAGACCTTCAGGGAGGACTGGATAGGGCCGCAAATAATAAATATGAGGAAAAACTAAGATTATCCACTTTTTCTAAATTCTCTTAATGTCCTTAAAAGACAAGCAGCTGTTTTAAAGCAAAAAGAACATTGGAAAGTGAGGTTTGTAACATCTGTAAAAGACACACAACAGTAGTAGGGGTTGGAGGGGTCAAAGGTCAATGAATTACAGCACCCGCATGGTTCCTACTAGGTGCAAAGTGATGTAATATTAACTCTAAGTAGAGCGTGGTAAGTTAAGGATGCACATTCGTGTCCCTGAACGAAGACTTCAGCAAATAAACACAGGCGCCAAAACACAAACAGAAGAAATAAAATGAAATAATGAAAAATGTTTTTTATTAACCCAAAGAATACAAACAAGGAGTCACAGTGAGACAAAAACCAGAAGGGCCAAATAGAAAACCAATAACAAGTGGGGAAAGGACAGTCTCTCCAATAAATGGCTGGGAAAACTGGATGTCCATAAGCCGAACAAAACTAGACCCTTCTGTTTCTCCATACACAAAAATCAAATCAAAATGGATTAAAGACTTACATCTAAGACCTGAAATTATGAAACTGCTAAAAAAAAAAACCTTTGGGAAAACGCTTCAGCACATTGGTCTGGGCAAGGACTTCTTGAGTAAGACCCCCAAAGCACAGGCAACCAAAGCAAAATTGGACAAACAGGATCACATCAAGCTAAAAAGCTTCTGCGCAGCAAAGGAGACAGTCAACAAAGGGACGAGACAACCCACAGAAAGGGAGAAAGTATGTGCAAACTACCAATCTGACAAGGGACTAATAACTAGAATATATAAGGAGCTCCAACAACTCAATAGGAAAAAATCAAATAATCCTATTTTAAAAAGGGGCAAATGATCTGAATGGACATTTCTCAAAAGAAGACATACAGATGGCCAACAGGTATACGAAAAAATGTTGATCATCATCAGTCATTGGACAAATGCAAATCAAAACTATAAGATATCACTTCACTCCAGTTATAATGGCTTTCATCAAAAAGCCACGCAGCAACAAATGCTGGCAAGGATGTGGAGAAAGGGGAACCCTCATACACTGTTGGTGGGAATGTAAATTAGTGCAGCCACTTGGAGAACAGTACCGAGGTTCCTCAAAAAACTAAAAATAGAACTATCATATGACCCAGCAATCCCACTGCTGGGTATATATCCAAAAGAAGGGAATTCAGTATATCGAAAAGATGCCTGCACTCCCATGCTTATTGCAGCACTATTCACAATAGCCAAGATTTGGAATCAACCTAAATGTCCATCAACAGATGAACAGATAAAAAATTGTGATGTATACATAATGAAACATTATATAGCCACAAAAAAGAAAGACATCCTGCTATTTGCAACAACATGGATGGAACTGGAGAGCATTATGTTAAGTGAAATAAGCCAAGCATAGAAAGACAAATCTCCCATGTTCTCACCCCGTATGTGGGAGCTAAATATTAAAAACAATCGATCTCACAGAGGCAGAGAGTACAGTGATGGTTACCAGAGGCTGGTAAGGGTAGCAGGGAGCGGGGGATAAAGTGGGGACAGTTAATGGGAGTAAAAATATAGTTAGTTAGAAAGAATGAACAATATTTGATAGCATAACAAAGTGATTATAATCAACAAAAAGTTAGGGTATACTTTAAAATAACTAATAGAATTGGAAAGTTCCTAACACAAAGAAATGATAAATGCCTGAGTTGACATTAACAGATACCCCAATTATCCTGATTTAATTCACATTGCATACCTGTATCAAAACATCGCATGTACCCTATAAAAATATACAACTATTATGTACCCATAATAATTAAAAATAGAAAATTTTAAAAAAGAAAATCATTAACAACCTAACAGACATATTAATGGTGAGAGTAGATAGGAGGGGCTAAGCATGTCAATTAAAAGGCAGAAATTGTCAGACTAGATTCAGGGTAAAAAAAAAAAAAAACAAAAAACAAAAAAAACTGGACCTAACTATATGCTGTCTACAAGACAATCACTTTTAATTTAAAGACAAATACGTGCTAAAATTTAAAAGGCTGAGAAAAAGATATACCATGCAAACAATAAGTAAAAGAAAGTTGATATGGTTACATTAATGACAGGCAAGATAGATTTCAAGATAAGAGTTTTTCCAGAGATAAAAAGGGACATTTCATGCTAGAAAGGTCACTCCATCAGGAAGATATAACAATCCTAAATGTGTATGTACCTAATTAGCAGAGTTTCTAAATGAACGAGCAAAAACTGATATAATGGGAAAGATAGGCAATTTTTACAATCATATTTGGATATCTAATGCCCTTTCTTCTCAAGAATTAACAACAAATAGGCCTCCCCAAAATCAGTAAGGGTACACAAGATTTGAACAAGGCTATCAGCCACATTGACCTAATTTGATTTATACAGAACACTATGTTCCCAAAACACAACAGTGCACACAGAATGTTCATTCACCAAGATAGAACAATCTGGGACATAAAATAAATCTCAAATATTTTCAGAGGACTGAAATATTGACAAATGTGTTCTCTGATCATAATGAAATTAAATAAGAAATAAATAATGTTACCTAGAAAATACCCCCAAATACACAAAAATGAATTAACATGCTATTCAATAACCCATGGGTCAGAGAAGAAATCACAGGGAAATTTAAAAATATTCTGAATAGAATGATAACAAAAGCACAACATACCAAAATATGTGAAATACAGAGAGAAATTTTAAAAATTAATGAAACAGAAAATAAACAATAAATAAAATTAATAAAGTGAAAAGTTGGTTCTGTGAGATTAATGTATCTGATAAACCTGTTGCAAAGGCATTCAAGAAAAAAAGAAAATAAAAATTATCAATATCAGAATAAAAAGAAGGAACATCACAAGAGATCCTATGAATATTAAATGGGTAATGTTACATTTATGAAAATAAATTTAATAATCTAGATGAAATAGAAAATTCCTTGAAAGACATTACTTATAAAAACTGACTCATAAAAAGACAGAAAAATCTAAATAACCCTGTAGAAACTCAAGTCATAATTTAAAATTTTCCCCCCAAAAAAATCCAGGCCCAGAGAGTGTCGCTAGGGAATTTTGTCAAACATTTAAGAAGGAAGGAATACCACCCTTGCATAAACTCTTCCAGAAAGAAGATGAGGAAAAACATCTCCCAAGTCATTTTATGAAGCCAATGCAAACACGTAAACTTAACAAAGACATGAATACGAGAAAATACAAAATCACAGACAGATATTCATCATAGAGCAC
Organism: Daubentonia madagascariensis; assembly: GCA_023783475.1. Taxonomy (NCBI): domain Eukaryota; kingdom Metazoa; phylum Chordata; class Mammalia; order Primates; family Daubentoniidae; genus Daubentonia; species Daubentonia madagascariensis. The sequence continues at coordinate 1,878,126 of JAKFHU010000353.1, read as the reverse complement.
ATACCCAAAAAATCCTTCACAAAATATTAGCCAAGAGAGTCAAGCAACGTAAAGGATAATACACCATGATCAAGTGGCATTTATCAGAGGAGTGCAAGATAAACTCAACATTCCAAAATCAATGTAATTCAACATGTAAGACAAGAAAGGGAAAATCCAGATGGACGCTAACTAGTAGAACAGCAGCTACCTGGCAGGAAATCCTCATTTAAACTTTCTGAGAAATGCTCAAACTTCCTGATAGTGACTGACAAATGAACAGATAACTTACCTGGATCCGCAGAATGGTTATTTTGGGGACAAACAGCAAGGGCAGGGGGGACTGGAGCCACTCCTCTGGAAACTGTTGTCTGGGATACATCCTGCTGACTTTCCCACCGGCCCTAGGAAGGACAAAAATCAGTAATTTTGTTTCAAATTAATCAATTAACAAAAAACTTCGAAGATATACAAGAAAAAACTGTTATGTATCACTGGAGCTTTAGTCCCTTTACAGGACGTGGTAAGTTTGATTACATAAGCACGTTCCTTCTTATATTTGTCATCATGCTTGTTGTATTAATATTAATTTCCCTAATAATAACACCACCCCACATTTGGATCGACCCCACTCTACAACTCCCAGTGAGTTCTATCCTAACATTCTACTACATACGTCACGTTGCCTCCCCACAGAACACGGACACGTGAGCGTATTCCTTTTCCTTAGTCCTCCCTTAAGTTCTGCTTCTGAGGCTGTTTCTGCTCTTCCGCCTCAAGACACCCTTCACTCAGCTTCTCAACTGAAACCCAGGAGGCATCTCCCTTCGCCTCTGCAGCAGTGTGTGTTTCCATCCGTTCACATATAGTTCCATAAAGGTAAAAATTCTCGGACATTACATTACCAAGCCTTTCATTTTTAATAGCTATTAAAGATAAATTCCAGTTAAACCCAAGTCAAATAACCACAAGTTCTCAATTACTGAAGTCTCTCAATTAACAAATTCTACTGTATTCTCAACCTATTTTGTAAATTCCCATTAAAGAGAATTCATCAGTTGATAGATTAAAAGACCATTCCTAAAACTCATGGTGAGCCATAAAAATTGTGATGCCTTTAAAGCACTTTTAACATCAGCCCTATCTAAGGAAGAAATAAACCCCAACCAAATGTTACTTGTACAAAATGCGGTAAGAGATGAGCTAGAAATCATTTAAATGCGTTAAGTTCCCTTTGATCCTCTGATAATAACTTCTTTTCCACTAGAGTTTAATAATGGTATGTAATATGAGTTTAAACTAGCATTTCACAAATGAATGACCCTACTGATTAACTCAAGTTTTCTTTACTAATTGCCGGAAAAGCAGGATGGGAACAGCTTGTTCTCGGCTGCTCTTGAAGATGATCAAGGTGGAAAGGCTTCTTGGGTTTCAGAGACATATTGAAAACCTATCTGCTTTTAGCAGCAACTTGAGTACTGATCACAAAAATCAATAAGCCCTAAGTGATCTGGATTCTGTTTACCTCAGAGAATGCTTCTTTTCCCTAGGAACTCTCTCAGCCCTTGGTAACATTTTAAAAAATGATACGATGTCCAGCATTCATCAGGAAGCAAGGAATATGAAATAGACATGAACAACATCAGGGCAACTACAAAATCTGAACTGCTTCAATGGGAGGGACACTGCCGTTACTATAATCACACGCTGACTTACATACTTTAATGTTTTGTTAATTTCTTTTTGCATTTAAATTTAATGATCTGTCTGGGAAGCTGTGGTTCTGTGTACTCTGGGATATCACAATCAAGTGATTGACACTAAGGTCAATAATCTTTGGAGTTTCTCAGAGGAAGAAAAGCTGCATGCTTTGTTTACAGTGTCAAGCTTATACAAGGTTGTTCTGAAGACAACTTGCTTAATCTGAGAATAAATTTATTTTCATACTTTAGATTTTCTTCCTTGTTTGGCAGCTGACATAGTTGCAGTCTGTCCCTTAGGAAAACTAAGTAGCTGATTTGAAGTCAGCACCTGGGCTGTTTGACGTAGAATGGGCCAGTGACAAATCATGTAGGTGTCACCTCTTCCCCAAGGCACACTCAGCACGCTGCCAGCTTCATGGGTAATCTTTCCCAGCTGGCACTCCTACACACAATGTTACTACCAAATCAGAATAGAAGCAATAACTCTTACTGTCTCATACCCTCAAATATTCCGAGTGAGAACATCTGAAAGGAAGTACACAATACTTAGATACAGCCTTGGCCATTTTGCTAGCCCTGTCACATTATGAAAAATGGAGACACAGCTCACTTCTGTCCTCCACCGTAACAGTCATCTTAACCTTGGGGAACCTCGCATGCTCCCTGTTTCTGGGTCCCACTGCCTGGAGACAGAGATCTCAAATCGCCCTGGGATAGAGTGGGCTCTGCTTTAGAGGGAACAAAAAATTTGGCTGCTAAACTGGGTACAACACTCTTCCCTCCCCCAGCTAACACCCACAGATCTGTGGGGAAGCACTCCACCAAAACCACTCCCTGCCTTCACGTCTTCTGCTCTGCATGTTCCTTCCTATGCCAGAGACGGAACCTGTGGTTTGGGGTCCGGCTACACAGACTGTCCCCCAGGGACAAGGCAATGACTATCTTTCCAATAAATTTTATAAGCTTGGCTGTTCTAGACTTATCCTCCCTTTACTGAAATGTTGGGGGAGACCAAAAAAAAAAAAAAAATGAAGCAGCCCAGTTAAATGTACTTCGGCGGGAGATGAACTCAGGACTACGAATAAAAAAGAACTTGGCAAGACACTGGAACTTTGGCTCTCTTAACAGCTCCGATCTAGCAGTGGAAGAGTAGGACAACTGTTTCACTTCTACCGCAGTAATCTACACCCCACCACCTGGAATCTAAAAAGATAAGTCTCTGATCTGTTTCTAACATCCTACATGTCTACTGAATTTCTGAATCAGCCGTGGTGAGGAAGTATGAGAGAAGCCCCTGGCTTTGTTCTGAATCTCTAAACTAGCTTCATCATTATTAGGGAGTATTTGTCCTAACAGGGGGAATTCAAAGAAATAAAATCCTATTCGATCCAGCAATTCTTTGTAGGTAGCACCATGCTTAGAAGCAAAGAGCAAAAGGCAAGAACACAGGAGGCTCCTACGTGAGGACTCAACTTGGTCTTCGTGAGCACCTACAGTTTCCCTGTTCCTGCTCCTCTGCCAGAGACAAATTCTTTGGGTTTTCCTTAAAGGAGTCTGGTTTTGATCAGGAAAGTGACAAAGGTAAATAAAGACAAGTCCCAGTGACATTTCAGGTCCAAAGACAGCTTTTAATGCAACTAAAGGAGGAGTGACTCATGTCTGGCAGCAGCTTTACCACTGCTATGCTCAACAATTACAGTGTTCCGGAAGGCACTGTAGCCAAAACACACGATTCAGTTTTGTTAACTGGATGTTTGCTCAAGCTATTGACTAACTTGAATTTCTTCAAAACTCCAATCAGAAGATGAAAAACATACTACTTACTAATTTATTAAAATATAATTTCCCCTAAAGTAACTTTAGAAGTAACAATATTTTTGTTGACAGTGTTACTTGCATTGCAGAAGACCTCAATGCACAGCCAACTCTGAGGTGGAAAGACCAATAACACACTGAAACTAACTCCGTACCCAAATGTCAATCGGTCTTGGTAGATGCTCATGAAGCACCTACGAAGTTTCCATTATGCCCACAGAAAATATCTCACAGTAATGATGAAACATGCAATTACAGTAAATAGTAGCATCACTTCAATTAGGGATCATATTTTATATTTTTAACTGAAAGGCTTATCCCAAGAGTGATTTATTTTAGGCCCTATGGTGAATTTAAAATTTGGAATAATTAATCAAATTCTATTTTTTTAAGGTTAATTAGTGCATCAATTCAATCTTGGTGTAGCAACAAATAAGGGATGGAAAACAGGGCTGGCCTAATTCCAAGCGCTGTTAGGCCTAACCGTGAGTAGTTTGTTTTTTAGACACTTACCACTTCCTCTTACCTCCCAATCGCCCTAATCCTATCAAATTCTTCCACTCCTGCCTCCGTGCCACTTCTCAGTGTCACTCTTGTGCCCAACTGAGGACTCCTTGCTCCGATACTAAGAGGGCAGGGGAGACCTGAACCTTCCCGGGGCCTCTCCCTGCTCCTAAACATTATTCCAGCTGACCTGAGCGCTCCCGTGTGGTGGGACGTGATGTGGCATGGAAGACACGGCACACCAGACCCTGCAAACTATAATCCTGACGTATAATCAGCAGAGGGACAGACACATGGACTAACGGGATACAGAGACCCCAGAAATGGCCCATGCAAGTCTGCAAGGTAGATGTAGCTAATGGAATTACAATTGTCTGTGATTTCAAAATACATTTTCAGCAACACCAAAGTCCTGGTTAAAATTATATTTCTGACTTGACTCTCCTGTACATTGAATACTTTCATGCAAAGAAACCAAGACAGCCCTGACTGAGCAGAATTCTGGTGTCAAGAGAAAGCCCAGAGCACTTTTGCCATTTTCTGCTCCACTCACCCCCACTCATGCTAACAAGTCCCCAACACTTACGTTTATTATTTATTAAATATGAATTAACTCCAACTCCTCACATTCTAGAACCTTACAAATTCAGTAAGATGCCTTAATTCCTGGTCTTTTTTGACAAATAAATACTTTTACAAACAGTCTTGGACCCAGGTAATAAGGAACATTTGCAAGGAATCATATATACTGACTACACCACAGTTATTTTTACAAAAGAATAAGGGTTAGTAAGGTGTCAAATTTATATTCATCTTATAAAAACTACATTTAAAAATGCATTTGTATGGTGAAGGTAAAAGCAAGCATGGTAAGTTTCAGACAGTAGGACAGTACTTGTGTCTCGCTCGGAGGAAAACCTAACGGGTAATTACCTCTCCCTGGAGCTCTGAAAACTGAGGAATGCAGGAAGTACCCAATAGAAAAAAACAAGAACAAAAAAAATGAGTCTTTGAGATTTCCAAAACAACAATTTCTTCAGTAATCACTCCGTTAGGATTTTGTACACAAAGGATAAGGATAAAGCAACTGGAGACCTCCTCAAACAACTAGATGTAAAAGAACAAAAACTTCTAACTTAAAAGGTTAGAGAATAAGATTTTTAAATTTTAAATGGGAAATCTGTTCACATGGTCCAAAAACCAAACCCTGTAAAAAGGTAGACAGTGAGGAGTGTCCTCCTACCTCTCTCCCCAGCTGGTCACTTCCCACATCCGCCCACCCTCTCCCAGGCAGGTAACTAGTGGGATTCATGTCTTGTGTACCTTTACAGTTTCTCATATATTTGTAAGCAAAGCTACACACAGCCACAGAAACTTGTTGTCCCCCTCCCCATCATAATACAAACAGCAGCACACTGTTCTGCACTTCATTTTTGTTCACTAAATAGATCCCGGCAATCTTTTTGTGTTAGTACCTGGAGGGGTTCCTAGTCATTTTTGTAGCTGCATAGTATTCCATTTATTCGTGTGTGAGTGTGTGTGTGTGTAAATGTTTATAATGGCCTGTGGCATTTATTTAGTTTGTTTCCAGTCTTCTGCCATTAGAAACAACGTTGCGGCAAATGCCCTCATACTTACCTCATTTCATGTATATTAACTTTGTTAAGAGGTTTAACAGGATTTTGATAACTTGTATGTCAATTAGCTTAAACACCACCTAATCCTGAAGAACACTACTACGGGTAGCATTCACTACACACTTTGATTTTTGATTTCAAGGCAATGGCATAAACTATTTAAAGATATTTAAATTTATTTAAAGATATTTAAATATATTTTAAAGATATTTAAGATATTTTCCACTGTTTCATTTAAAAGGCTGCAGAGAGCACCTCTGTTCCTTGCTGCTATGGGGGAGGCTAGTGAGAAGACACAACAAAAAATATTTACTTTCCCTAATAATCTTTCAAGATGCTCTACTTTAGATAAGACCACTGGCAGACCTTCAGCTGGAAACGGGGGAGCCGCTCTGTACTGCCCTCTCAAGCGAGCCTGGCACCAGACCCTCCGGCTGGCATTTTCTCCTCCACCACTGAGTTTCCTCGTCCTTCAGACAAGCCAGCCACGGAAGTCTGCTGTAGAACACCCCTCCTTTACCTCGGCCCTGGCGGAAAAGCAGCCACTCTCCCGGTGGCTGTGCGGACACTGACGTAACCTACTGTCTGCACACAGGGTGCCCAGAGGCTGGTCGAAGGTATCAGGGCTGGCGATGCCCAGAGCACAAAAGAAGGGAAGATGCCGCGTCCCCAGCCAAACTGTGAGCAAAGTGGGGACTGGCAAGGCGGCACCTGTTTTTCCCGACAACGTGTCACCATCTCTCAGAGGACGGGGACCGCTGTGGTTGGGGAGGGCAAGAAAGGCCAAAATCTCAGGAGGGACGCAAACCGCTGCCACCCCCAACCAGGTGTGCGACCTTCAGGAGCGACAGGCCCACCACTGACGACGCACACCGGAATAGAGCGGGGAGACCGTACCCTAACTCCCGTGATGGCACCACGACACCAGGAGTCCCAGGTGGAAATCAGACCCCTCTCATCTCCGCTGGGTTACTCAGGGACCCCAGGGAACCAAGGACTATCAAGAGAAAGGGAAGGTCCTGTTACAGCAACAAGAACATGTGACGTCGTATCTACTCGTTTCACGTGGATGTGCTAACGCCTCAGTCCCACGGCTCCCCAGCCCCCCACAGGGGCCCCCTTGGAGGGTTCACTACAAGCCCCTCCGCGTCGCACGCGCTGCCTCGGAAGAGTCTGGAAGGAGCCCGGCTTAGAAGACTCCCCTCCCACCACCCACGCGGCTTCCCTTCCGCTCCCCCCGGGCGACCCCTCCTCAGTCGCTCTGGCCTCGGGGTCATCACGCCTCAGGGCGTCCCAGCGGGGTCTGTCCCCCCCCAATCTTCAGCCCTAGCTTCAACTCAAGACCCTCAAAAATGGAACTAAATCATTTCTTCCCCAAACCTGCCCCTCCCACAGCTCACCTCTCAGTGACCTACGCTGTCATCCCAAACCCCACGTCACCCGAGTCTCCTTCCAGCCTCGTTCTTCGTGTCCACAGGATTGTGGAGATTCTCTCTCTTGAGTACACCTGTGTCTCTCTTTCTCTCCCTGCCCTCCGACAACCTTCTCCTCTATCTACCTGGTCTCCCCACTCCACCTCAAAACGATTTTTTCACACTCTGCCTTGATCACTGTATACATTTACGCTGTATACAGCATCCTAATGTGAGGTTACATACCACAGCCAGGAGTGGGGTTCAGGTGGACCCTTAAAACTAACTTTCCGATTCAACTATAACCACAGTGCTGCCCCGTTCCATGGCTCCCTGCTCCCCATCGTGCCTCAGTTACTCTGAGGGTCACTTGTGAGGATGCCCAGAGGGATGCTCCTCTCCGGGTTCTGCCCATGTACTCCCGCCACTCTGCCCTCGCCCACGTGTACTCTCCCGAACACAGCAGCCTTCCTCACCCCCCAGCCTGTGTTCACACGGCGCCGCTTCCCCGCCTCGTGGGACCCGAGCACCCCTGCAGTGGGCAGCTCAGGAATGATCCCGCCCTGCGGCCTCCCGTTCCTGGATGTGTCTAGGGGTGTCCGCTCCTGTCACGCCCTGGCTCTGCCCACAACCACCTCCACCGCAACGTCCCCGCTCCTTCATCGTTCATTGGTGTAGATGAGTCACAGCAATTCCCCTTGAGGTAGACACCATTACTTTCTATCCGGCCTCCATTTTAAGATGAGGAAACTGGGCAGAGATAGAAAAGCAGAAGAATCTTGACCAGTTCTTCCCAGGACCTTATAATTGAAGACTTGGGTTAGATACATTTCCTCCAAAACATAGAAAGTCATGTTTTTTCTTATAAATATATTTTCTTTGGGATATTTTATTTATATTTAAAAATTACTCTACAATCAACCTTCCCAAAACTCTGCTTTCTTCAGGTAATCACAACCTATACTAAGCTTAGCTAATCAAGCCTATTGTTGGTTGAATGTGAGCACGTACTAAACTTCAGCACACTTACAGAGACCTGTGTTCACGCAGGTCACCGAGTCAGCTGCTGAGTGGGTGGCAGTTTATGTGTCTGTAAACATACACATTATTTCAGGCAAACTACTAGTAATCTAGATCTTAAATGTCATTGATTCATCAACTTCATCTTTATTGCTCTCCTTAAGTTTTTATAAGGAAAATGTCAAACACACAGTGTAGAATAATTAATAGGAATAGTATAATGTACCCCACTCAGCCTTAATAATTACCATCAAACAGCCTACCTTCTTTGATCTATTCCTGCTCCTCCCCACCCCAGATCATTTAAAAACAACCCCCTCTCATCACACCATCTTATATGACAACATCCACTACTGCCCTCCTCAAGAGTTGCGATGTCAATACAGAGCGGGCTGCACACAGCTGATGGCCCCAAAGTCTAACCAGGGGCCCCAACATCTATGCCCCTCAAAACGACAGGCACAGACTGAGGTGTGGCATCCAGGCAAGACAGTTTCAAGGAGTGCCAACCTCTCTCAAGTCAATAAGAGTTATCTATGCTTAAAACTCTGTTAGATGGGGAAAGCTCTATTAACAAGGAAATAAATAAATTCCAGCTACCAAAATTTCTGTTTCCTTATTTTCCTTTCTTCTAACAATTAATACTAAGTTTTAGGTATAATTTTCTATTTCCTCATAAAGTTTTCAATCATTATTTCAATACTTGGACTATTAAAAATCTGATTTGAAGTTTCTTTTCTGACAGAAATAGGAAGAAAATTTTAGACAGAAATACAAACTTTAGCCAAAAAATTGGTTTTTAACCCTGATAGTAAGAGGGTCTAGTAAACCTTATTTTAACTGGCAGATTAAAAGAAATGAACTCTAAACACTTTCCAATAAATTTCACATAGTACAATGAGTAGGAGAAATTCTGGCAAAAATAACATGTGATATTTGAGAAGATGAAAGTTAAAGGGGAAATAAGTCTAAAAATGATAGATATAGTTATAAACACTTACTTTGTTGCTGCCTAGACCGTATGATGGAATGAGATCTTGTCGGCTTCCCGACAGCTGAGGAAGAAAAGCAGGAGGATTAGTCTTTTATGCGCCAAAGTGCACAGGCGCCTGGGCCAGGACACGCAGGGCTCTGAGACCCAGTCAACCAAATGTCAAATCTGGAAGGCAGCGGAGAGGTTGTCGAGACCGACGCTGCAGCCTAGTGGCCTTTGGGACATTAAAAACAATGAATCGGTTACTGACAATTTTCAGATGAGTGGTTCATGTAAGACCTAGACATCCAGTTTACACTGAGGCAACAACCGAGAGATATTTCATTTGCTGACGCCCTCCTATTTGAAGGGTGCCAGGTTACTGGTTATCTTACCATGGCCTGAGCTTATGATCCTTTTCTCTGGGTATTTGCAGCAAATATAAACTCACAAAATTTTAAACTATCGGATCCCAAATACCAAGTCTCTGATAGATCAGTACACGTTAATGTATCATTTTCTGAAGGAATGAGAAGATATTTAAGATATGTGCCTTGAATTAAAGTAGTATTTCTAAATGTCTGAGAATGGTCCCGATCTTTCCGTCTGAGGTGGTCGGGATGTCACTCTATGGTCACTGCGGGGCCGTGTGGCTCTCCAGGGGGAAACCCTTCCTGTCACCCACTCTTCTCCCTCCAACACTAGGCTAAGGTTAGCTGCCCTTGCCGACAACACTTGTACCGTGGCTTTTCTTCTAACGTGTTATATTTTTCATATCTACATCTTTATCAAAAATGAGGAAAGGAGCAACAAATCAAGGGGCCATAAGCATATTTCTTTGTGAAGAATTATTCCCATGTTCAATATGTCCATAAACTAATCTATGTTTTAAAAAACAACAAACTTAAGCCACCATTATGAAACAAACCCTAGCCTATTTTACTCATTTATACTACGCAGCATGGCCTGTGAGCAATCAGTTTATAAACCTAGCCCAGACTTCTCAATTTAAAAATAATTAATTTAAGCCCAGAAAATGTAATTGGCTTATCCTGGGCACCTGGCTAGTCTTAGTTTAGTTCCACAAACATTCACTGAACAACTACAGTCTACGCTCGGCAGCGGGATTGGAAGACAAACATCCGAAAAGCACTTGAATGATACTTGCCCTAAAATATGAGTAGGAACGGGGCAGAGGTACGCACAGACACCCAGGGAAGGAAGGGACTCTGAGACGCGAGTTAAAGGCTGGAGAAGAGTTATTCAAGTAAAGAGGAGAGCAAGGAGATCCCAGGCAGAGCACACAACTGGGACTACAGGTACTCACTCTGTTCACATTGGGAGAGCTAATACTCCTCCTATTCAACTTCCCTTTTCCTGTTAACTGTTCCTTCACCGCAACTTCCTGTGAATCAGAAAATACACGGAGGAAAAATGCCTGTGAGACACACCCCAAGAGCAAGACTATCTAAAGCAGGCTGGGATCCACCCCACCTAGACATTCCTAGTTATTTAAATAATGGCTGCCGCGTTACATGACAAAATGACCCAATTACGATCACTCTGGATTATTCAAAGTTAATTGTATTATCGTAAACTCTTCAAAAGTTTAGATGCAACAATACTGTGAATTACAGAAAGTCAAACACAGACTCGGGCTGGGCTAGTGCTACTGCTCCTGGCTCTATGCACTCGACTGGCTGACCTGGCGAAGGCGATCTAATGTGAGGAGGTTTTCCACAGCCAGCACGCTCCGGAGGTACTTTTCAATATAAGCCTCTGAGTCAGCAGACGCTGGGTTTTCAACATTAGCTGCCATTCGTGCTAATGCTTCTCGCTCCTCTACTCCCTGGGCATCCTAAAAAATGGGAAGTTGTATATTAAGATTAAGTATGTTGCCGAAGAAAACATTATAAAAGCTTCTTGATCCACACACAGAGTGCTGAACAAATATTAATAGAATATGTTCTAAAATTCCATTTTAAAGTCAGCTTTTGGAACAAAAATGTGTTTTTCCAAGAAATAATGAAATGGTGATTAGGCTACTGGATTACCTTGAAAGGCTAAACATAGCATCAGTGAAACACAGCACATTCTCAACACAATTGTTCTCTATTCCTATTGCAAAAACCCCAAACAACAACAAAACCATGACTGGGTTAGAAAGGATTTTGTGGTCTAGCCAGAAATATAACCCCTGTAACAGTAATATTTCAGGGACATACTCCCCTACCCCCACCCCAACTCCTGAACAGCAAGAGAGGAGCAGGGAAGACACAGAGGGTGGGACCCCACCACCCTGGCAAGCAGTAGGCACAGCATGGAGAACAGAGTGGAAATAAGGTTTCAGCCCCCACTACTCAGCAGCCCACTGCAGACTACACATCCAGAACGTGGCAGTTTCTAAAACTGGTCCCAACCCTCAACTCTGGAGTGGCAGAGGCCAAAGGCTCAGAGTCAAGCAAGAAGAGGGGTACACAGGTAAATTCCCACATACTGTGCTTTCTGGGAGAGCCCAACCCATCCCTGCTCCTTTGACAAGCGCTGGCCATGCATACGAATGGGACAGTCACAAGTCTGGGAGGGACTTTCTTCAAGTATTTAATTATTTCAAAAGCAATGTGGGTTCATAGCAAATTACTCTTCTCAGGGAAAATCAGAAACTTTATTTACTCGTGCATTTCTTATAATAATGTCAAAACTACAAAATGTACATCCATATGCCACTGAATCTTAAATGCCATCAACTGTAAGACAAAACATAATTTTATATACGACTAAGAAAAAAAACTGTGCCAATTAATTTTAGGATACCATCAATTATAAAACACATTCTAACAACAAAGATATTTTTAAAAATGTAAATGAGCCTTAGAACAGATAAAATATGGGAGGCTTTGTAAGACGGCTTAAGTTCACAAAAATTTTCGTCCCCTACAGTAACTCATTTGAGCCTTGAAAAGAAGGAATTGTTCTCATTTCCTTGATGACAGAAGAGAAAGGCCAATTAGCAAAGGATGCAAGACTAGAACTTATGTCTCCTGACTCCTGGCAGAATATTCTTTCACCACCCAACACAAAATTCTTCCAGTGTCTGCAGGGAACAGACATTGTCCTGATTTCAGAAGGAGAGAAATAAACTGTGTCTTGTTGCTCTCTAGCCTGGGACCACTTCCCTTGGCCATGATGCCCCAATGGTTTCTGTAACAGGAACACAAGAAACTTCTGGGGGCCTTTTCATGATAGACCTTGCTTATTAAGGGATCTTTCTGATTTTAGGTCTTTACACAATCAGCTTTATGTTCCATTTCTCCTTTAACACCAGGATTTGATAATGTGAAAACAATGTTTGCCAGCTTGGGTGTTTAGCTAATTAGTAACAGCCCAATCACATGAGGTTAGGCTTCTCTTCAAGCTGGTTCCCCCACATTTATTCTCTTTTAAAACCATATTATCTAGAATAGAAGCACGTTAGAAATGGGTAAGAAAACTACAAGTAGGAGGGGAGGAGAGGGGAGGGGAGATGAAGACAGAAAAGGAAAAAGTGAAGACAGTCCAGCACAGCCATCACTGTTTCTCAACTGCATTCGAGCCACTTATTAAGATCTGAAGCCACTGGAAAAACAAATAAAGCGTCTCGATACAGAGAATAAACAGCAAGTCTCTAGCTGGACATACGTATGCTTGTTTTAAGTCTCACAAGAGTGAACGAAGCAAACAGAGTAATCTATTACAGACCCAAGATTTCGCAGCTGGTCTAACTCTGCAAACAGCTTAATTTTTACATGTTCAGCAGGCTCCAAATTAAGTAGTTAAATGGTTAGTATTTACTATGTAAGTCTAACACTTAGAGCATCCAGGGAAGAACTAGTTACTAGCTGATGTTATCTGAGAGGAAAAAGCATTTTACAATACAAGATATCTAAAATAAAACCTAAGTACCGTGTAATCTCTTTTTTTCTTTTCTAAAAACTGATATCTGTATTAAAATATACATTGTCCACCTATTGTTCAAATACTCAACAGACTCAGTGGGCAAATCCTAAGCCTGGCAATGAAGAGAGCAGGTGCCGCTGGTGTGGTGAGGGAGGGCTGTTCCCGCCCCGATGGCGACCCTCATCCCTCCACTTCCAAGGAAGCTAAGGCCCCCCTCACTCCCCACTTTCTGATGGTGACTGTGGGAGAAGGACTTTCTCTTTCTCAGAGTCCTTTCCTTAGGTCCCTCACATCCCCTGCCCCTGCAAAGTACACCCCATTACCCAGCTGTGCCACTGCCTGGGAGAATAAATCTAACGCAGGAATTACGTATTAGGAAAAATGTATAATATAAACCACCTCTTCCATCAAGCTAAATCAGGTATAATTTTAAGCTCCACTTGTTGGAATCCTCTATTCTCAATTAGTTCAGAAAGAGAAATAATAGTAGGACTAACAAAATAATAGGCAGAGTAACAACAATAGAAATTACAATTTGTTGTTCAATATGTGCACAACAATTTGTACACATTGTCTTCATTTACTCCTTAAAATCTCTGCACAAAATGTACTACTAACCCCATTTGACAAATAAAAAAATTTAGGCTCAGAGTAATTCACCCAAGTTTACCTTGTTAGTAAGCGACAGAAACAAGATCCCTGGTTGACTCCAAGATTAAACATGAATCTCCACGCTATGCTATGCCACCTCCCTTCATGGGTCACATAATTATCTCCTTCTGTCCTCTTCCATGAGTAAAAAGGTGTTGATTTGCTTTTCAAAAGAAAGTTCTTCTTCAACAAAATCTTAAAACTAGAACTTTTAAAGCCACAAGTACATTTTACTATGAATTAAGAGTAAGAGATTCCTCTAAAAATCTACAGCATTTCCCTAAATGCACATTTTTACTTCATACACATTTCTTGGGTAGGTGACTTTTCAGGGAGTTAGCTCTTTTTAAGTGTTTATTTTTAGTAAGTTCAAATTGCAAATGATCCTTCACCTCTGGAATATTGGAGACAATTTCAAAAGTCACTCCACAGCCAGGAATAGAACTTCGATGAGACATTTTTTTTAGGAGACTCTGAGCAAAACCCTGTAGAAAAACAAAATAGAACATATAGTTTCCCATCTCAAAAACTGAGTTTACATTAACAAAAAGACAGCATAAAGGATTCTATGTTCATTCTAACAAAAAGAAAACAGAGCATATTTCCAACATAAGCAAGTGAAATCCAAATCACCAAATTCACTCTCCTCTCGTCCTAGCACAAAACAAACAGCACAAAATCATTTCACTAGATGCCTGCAGTGTGTGACAGGTGCTATAACCAATACAGGAAAAGTACAGACTGTAAAGTGTAGAACCTGGCACTAGGCACTGGATAAACTCTGCTTAAATGATACAGAAATAAGACTGTTGACTTCCACACAATAAATGACCTTCTAACTAAGATGTAAGCAAGGACTGGTGACGCTTACACTTTTATCCCCCCAGCGTGATGGACATCTCATACCATGAATATTGACAAGTTCAGGCATTAAATTCTTGACCAAAGCAGGATCGTTACGAAGAATGATTTAAGAGTGCATGGTCATTGTTTATGCTGACTGTGCTCCTTGCACAGTTAGAACTGAACTGTTGAATTAATGCATAGATGACTCATTTTGAAGATGCTACTAATACCGAACACTCTGTAGAGGTTGAGGGGATGAGGTGGACCACCACTGGTGAATGAAGGTAAGCAGGAGAGGGAACACAAAAGGGGCACTGAGCCTATTTCCCCATGCAAAAGGGAAGGCAGAAACACATGAAAACCCAAAAGAAAATAGAGAAATGAAGCTATTTGGTCTTAGAAATACATAATTGCACAAACCTATCTGGTAATTTATTTCATATTGCATGATTTTTAGTTAAATTTTTAGAAGATTTTAGCATCTCAGAATGCAAAGAGACCATTTATTTCACAGTGCTGGACTTCAGCCTTGCAGACCAGTTACACTGGCCGAGCCACGGTTACAGCTTATTATACGGGCGGTGGGGGGAGGTGTGGATGCTATTGTTGTCATGTTTGTTTTCTACTTATTTGGATTTAGTGAAGCTGACCTGCATGGATTAAGGTCATGTGGAAGGCCCTTGCTACAAAGAAGCAAATTTTAGGAAAGAAATATCTGAAATTGAGAGGGAAAATGGCATGCCTTAAAATACTTCCAAATCATTTCAACCAGGAAAAAAAATGTGGCAACTTGTCCCTACAGTTTAAAAAAAAAAATCCAAACAAACAGTAGAACTTAGTGACTCCACAGTGTACCCTTTCTGTTGAAGACTCTGCAGGGCTGGTGGCTGTGGCCAGGTAAGTCTCAGGGCCTGGCAACCAGGATGTCTAATTCTGAAATGGAAATCACTCTTCCAAACGCTCCCCGAGAGCAGTGTCTTTTTCAATCCCGTACAGACTTACAAGGAAAGGGAGACAGAGTGAATGGGAGACACACCGTATACATCCGCAGTGAACCCTGTGACCTGGATTTTATTGATGTTGGATTGCCAAGCTAAAGAGCTGCAATTTTAACAGCATTACCGCCAGTCTTCATTTCAAAGATTGATATCAGTGTGACATTTAGAACTAAAGATTAATTTTTAGGGGTGGAGATTACATCTAGGAGCCTGTCAACCATGACTGTGCTCTTTTAAATGAAAAGATTTTCATCTATACTGGTTTTAGTCAGTGTATTGAGAATGCCTCAAAAAAGGGAGATAAGACAGTTACAGAGGATCTCCAGCCTCCATCTCCAAAATCCTCAAAAATCCTTATATTTGCAAAACCAGTAACAAGAAGATGAATTTAAGTTCTTACGTAGAAGTTCTCTACTAAACCCCTTCATACGGCACAAGGTCTTTCACAACCCAGCTGCAATTACATTGACAGCCACGTTCCTTGGCACATATAGTCCACCTGTCACATTGTGCTTCTCATGGTCCCCCGAGCCTGCCCGTCCATCCTTCCTCACTCTCTCTACATGCGCATGTCCTCCTCTCCATGGAACAGCATCTCCTCTCCTTTGCCTGGCCAACACCCCCCCTTCTGTAAAGTGCCAGCTCAAATGCTGCCCCTCCTCTCCAAAGCCCCCTGACCTCCTCAGTCTGAGCCTCTTCATTCCTTCACCTGCAAGTTCACAGCGAGTGGGGAGCACCCACCCTACAGCGCTTACCCAGCACGGAGCAGGTGCCTGTTTACTGTTTATGTATCTACATATGCAAATAGACTTGGCTGTTTAAGGACACAGACCGTTTGAGATGGGGTCTTGCTATGTTGCCCAGGCTAGTCTTAAACTTCTGGGCTCAACCAATCCTCCAGACCCAGCCTCCTAAGTAGCTGGGACTACAGGCATGCACCACTGTGCCCAGCTCATTTCTTATTCACCTTTTTATCCCAAAGCCAAATACATGAATCAAAGACTACAAGGGAAAAAAGCTCTGGCAAGAGAAGGGTAAGCAGCTCCGTGTTAATGAACTAACAGCTGGCCAGCCAGGGTACCTCCTCATTGTGCAGGACACACACAAGCTTCCCCATCAAAGGGCTGTGTGGCACCCAAAGAATGACTGTAATTTGTGAATTTGCCATAAGAGAGATTCAGCATAACACTTTAATACTCTAAGAAGGAAGTTGGGATGACACGCTTGGGGCCTGAAGCAAGCACGGTTATAGGACAGTAACAGGCACCTGGAAAAGAAAAGCTCAGTGCTTCCCAGACCCCATTTGGACAGAAGGCCAGAGAAACCATGCCATGGCCCTGCCCTCATGTCAGACCTGTGGTTAAAGTCACTTCTTCAACTAGAATTAAAGACTCACCTGACGGCCATGAACATGGACACAGATCCTTTTGCGTAGTACCAACTGCATGTCGGCAGGGTGGCTGAGCTGCACCGTGACGCGCACGATCAGAAACACTCGCTCGTCGGCGGGTGTGCCCTTACTGAGCTGAGGGTAGCTGTGCACTGCGGAGTCCCAGGAGGCTTCTGCTTTAACCTGCAGAGCAGACAGAAGATAACTTTTCCCTCTTCTCCAAAGAAACAAAAACTCTCTCAAGGAAACCACCTTGGCTTGGGCTGGAGGGGTACGTGCCAGCCACAAGCCAAGTTCTAGTACAAGAACCACCCTGCGTGACAATGGAATGCGAGGGTGTGACCTCAGGCCCTAGTCTGGAAAATACAGAGCATGATGTTCCTGGCTGGCTTGCTTTTAAATTTTTTTTTTTAAATGCTCAAATATCAAGAAAAATTGCAAAAATTCAGTACAGTGATGTCCTATACACCTCGTATTGAGAGTCACCAACTGTTAGCGTCTGGTCACTTTTGCTTCTCTCTTATGACACACACGCACGTTATTACTGTTATTATTGCTGAATCACTTTCAAGTAAACTGCAGACAATTATCACATTCAGAAAATTTAACATCAATACAATATTATTATTTAATACAGAATCCATATTCAAATTTTTCAGTTTTCCCAGCCCAGGACCACAAATTGCATTTAGTTGTCATGTCCCTCTAGTCTACGTCAACCTGGAGTCACGCCTCGGCCTGTCTTGCTCACGCTTGACACAGACAAGCTGGAAGGGTGCAGACCCACTGTTCTAAAGAACGCACCGCAACTGGGTGTGTCTGATTGTTTCCTCCTCATTAGATTCAAGTTTCGCACCTTAGTTAGGGATACCACTAAGCAATGCTGTGTCCTCAAAGCATCACACATCTACTTTCCCTCCTGAAAATATTTTATGATATAATTTTTCAAACATACTCAAAATTAGAGAATAAACTCCTGTGATAAACTCCCACTCAGATTCAATCTCTAAAATCAAGATTTCACATTGCCTTCAACTGTTCTTTTTTGTCTTTTTAAGAAATCTTTACAAAAGGATTTCAAAGCAAATCCCAAACATCGTGCCTTTTCACCTCCACATACTCCAGTCACGTCTGCTTCCATCCCTCACTGCTTAAAGAACAGAACATGAGGCTGCTCAGCACTGCTGGCCTGCGCTAGTCACACTAACCCAGGAGGAGCTAGCAGGAGAGGAAGCAAGAAGGCGAATGGATGTCATCAGATGTTCAAGTTCTGTTCTTTCTAGAAGTCATAATGAAAGGTTTTCATTTATGTATTTTGAGATATGAAATGATTACCTTGCTGATTGTTTCAAAAGCCTCAAGGAAAGGATAAGGAAATCACTTCTTACCTGGTCTTCCCAAGTTATGCTGCACTCACCTCTCCATCATGATGTTTCACAATTTGCAACTCAAAGAACTCTTCTTCTTCTTCCCCAGTCAGGGTGGCATCCCACCCACCAGCTTCTGGGTCATCGAGATTATCCTGAGAGCTGAAATCGTCAGCTAAAAGCAAAGACACTCCATTAAATACTGAGATCGTTTTGAAGGACAACCCTACCAGCTAAATTTCAATGTGCTTATTAAAATTCTTCTGCTTCAAACTTCATTTGCTTTTTGCTCTGAAATCTTCAAGACACTGAAGATAACCATTTAAAAGTTCACAGATCTTAGAGACAGCAAGTGCCTCAAGAAATTATCTTATCCAATCTGCTACATTTATGCCTTATTTTACACACAAAGCAAATAAAGCCAAGATGCCTAAGAGGTTATCCAATGTCAGCTCATAAATGTCAATGATAGGATTATAATCCAAATTCCACCTTTTAGTGCACTGAAGAGATGAGAAATAAGCAAGAGTGATTCTAGTTAAGTTCAACAAAAGGATCAACTAGCTCCATGAGCTAGAACCGGAAGTGTCGTACCACGGCCCTCTGCTTATGCAGTTCCCATGGCCCTGCCAGCTCCCTGCCCATCTTAGCTTGTGAGTAGACATCCAAAGTTCCTTTTCTAGTGAGTGGGCGTGGGGGAACCAAGAATGTGCGTAAGGCCGACCAAAGTCCTGATCTTCTCTTCCAATATCCAGACTAACTGGTCTTCCTTAAGCTTATTTTTTCCCACTTTCTCATGCACCCCCCACACACATACATGAGTCCCTCACGCATCTAGGAAGCCGAACACAGGAACGGGCCAGAGCTACCCTCAGCCTTCAAGCTTCCAGAGAACAGTGAGTTAGGACAGGCTCTCACAGCAGTACAGTAAAGAAACAGCTCCCGCCCCAGCAGGTGGCCAGACAGTGCTGTCAGTGCTCAGTATTATTCTCTAACTCTGCCTGTTTATAAAAATCTTGCATGTAAGTAAGCTAAGTGGCACGAGATGCTAATATAACTCACTGTCAGCTCAGTGGAAGAAAACCACTGCAGACATCCAAGCGTGTCTATTCAGGAGAGTTAATTTTAATACACAGTTCTCCTGCAGATGTTATAGGAATATAACTGCTGACTTTTAACTTATTTTTAGCTCCTTAATCTACCTTTCCATTTTCTATTTTTCTTCCTACAGGCAGAATAGATGTAAAATGTATCCAGACCCAAAACATTTTACATGGGGGGAGGGGATCAGAAAAATGACAGTTACTTTTTAAAAAAACAGGCAATGCAGGGAAGAATGGAACCAGAACTCACAGAAAAGGTTGAGAAATTTATTAGATAATGCTAAGAAAACACCAGAAGAAGAAAATGTGTCACATAAGTATCGCTAGTTATTAGTCCTTTCCAGAGAGACATCTTTCCCTAGGACTTAAAGAAAATACTTTAAGTGCAGGAAAACATGACTACCATCCTAACCTGTTGGGAGAAGACAGCATTCCACATCACTGTGGGTTGTGGCAATGAAATGTGGAAAAGCATCATGATGAAGCATTCCTTTTATTGTTATAAAAATATGACTCTTAACAAACAATTCAGTCTCCGTTAAGGACCAGAGCATGTGGGCACATGTAAAATTGACATTAATCTTAGGATGACAGAATTGCCTAACGACACACTTGGTTAGAATCTAAATGTTATGTAGGCACTAATTTGTCAGAGGTAAGCCTTCAGAAAATACCTCCTTGCTCACCATTTAAGTCAAGGAATATAACAGGAATGTGGGTTTCCATCCCAGGCACTGGGGTCCTGTAACATGAAGAACAAACGGCATCTCAAATCAAGCATACCTTCTCAGTAGCATGCACTTCGAGACACAGCCGTGATAAGCACCCAGAGCCATTATAGGACAATCACCACTTGGCCATTGGTTCTACTACAATCCAATATCAGAGATGCCACAGTCTTAACTGTGGCTGCTGCTTCATATGCTCTGACACTAGAACTTGGTCTTAGAAGACACACTACCTGTTTTCAGCGAAGTTCCCTTGTTTAAACCTACTTTCTTATAAGATGATATACTTAAGGGCTCCCTATGGCTTAATTTACTATTTTTAATTTCTATAAAGTGGCACAGGACATTTGCTGACAGTACAGTTTAAGCCAGCACCAAAACCAAAAACGCATGGAGATGCAATTTTCTTATGACTGAACAGTCTTTTAAGGGAATGACCCAAGTAATTAACATATTAACTATTTTTTCAGTGCTAAGTGCAGTGGTACTAAATATTGATTTAGGTTCTCAGAAATCTTAATGACTTTGGCCAATAACAATATTATTTAATAAAACCCAGTTTTAAGTTTTAGGCCATAGTTATTCAACTCATGAAAGTAATTTAACAGTTTCTTTAATTCAAACAACTTTTCCCCCATATGCCATTATGACTATTCCAATTAATTGCAGCACATGCAAAATTCAAACCGAAAGCAGTGAGCGTTCAGAACTTCAAGTCATTCTGTGGGGTTCATACCATTCTGCGGGGGCCCCTGGAATCCCACTGCCGGCAGAGGGGACCATCACCGCGTTCCTTTCCTCAGTCAGGGTCAGTCGCATTTCTAGGAGTTGTGCTTCTCGGTCAGCATCATCCTCTGTTTTATCTAGAACATTAGGAATTAGTTACAGAAATCTCACTTGCTATTTGTATGTTTGTCCTGAGTAAAGACTAGACTTGCCTATATTTCACTATTAGTTGGTAAGTGCTCACTAGTAATAAAAAACTAACTCAAAGCTAGAGGGGCCATGTTCAGTTCATGGAAGGCCTACAGTGGAACAGCACAGGAGTGATTTGGTCCAGCATCAGACAACTCAAGCGTTTTGGACAAGGAATGTTAACACCTTCCTTTAAGTCACTTTTGAGGGACAATGTTTGTTTTGTGCACTGTATTTTCTCTTTGTTTGTTGAGGGGTGGGAGGATAGGGGGGCCTACACCAAGACATTATTACAAAAGCATTAATGTTCTTGTGAAAAGACAAGACACAAACAAGAAGCAACACTCATGTGCTCTTGCTATCCCCATTTCTGATGTGCTCACCTGGCTCTAAATTTATGAGGCTACAAATGGGGATTAATTAATTATGCATTGATTTGGGAGAGAGGGAAATATTCAAATTGTTTTTCCTACCACGTTTACTGACAAGCTTTTGTAGTTGTTGATCCAAGTACTCCTGACGTTTTGTTAAAGCATTTAGCCATTTTCTACGAAGTCTCTCTAAATCCCGATCCTGGAAGAAAACAAGGGAAATTATATTCAATATAATGTCAAGATAACATAACTGGAACTGGTACTCTATCTTACCTTACTCTAATAAGTTTTGAAAATGTAAAGTATTCTACAATAACTGTTTTATTGCCGCCACCAGTTAACTCTACTCACAATTCAGGACAGCTACTCTCAGAATTAAAAGCATTATTTTCTAGAGTAAGACTGTTTCTGAAAGGGCATCCCCTGGTATCCAGAACCAGTTTTATTTCTAATGGCTCAGGGGTAGAACTCCAAGTGCTTGAAACAAAAATCTTCTAAAACGTCTCTTTGCTGGAAAGAAATCACAAATAATACTCAATCTTCAAATTCATATACCTTAGAACAATCAGTAGAATGCTTCAAATTTCCTAACTACTGCTTTCTATGTGTTTCACTAGGCTCTTGAAGATAACATGTAAATGCTTCTCTCCTCCCCCTTGTTTTTGTGCACTTTGGGGGTAAGGGATGGGGGCAGAGGGGATAGGGGTTGTCACCAGCAGACTAACAACTCCACCAGTCAACACCTGCATGCACGCCACTCTACCCTCATTTCCTTTTCTAACAAGGTTACAAGACTGGGTAGGTCAGTGGAATGCTGCAGATGCTGTGCGTCTGGACTTCACTAGGGCACTTACCCAAATAGCCTACGACATTCTTGTGGACAAGATGGAGAAACATGCAATGCATCTACTCGAGTGAAATCACAGAGGACTCAAATATCACATCCAAAGAACAGCGATTAACATCAGCTTAAAAGAAGTCTCTGTGGTTGTGCCATAGGACTCTGCATTTAACCCTCGCTGATACAATGTTTTCATCAGTGAGACTTATGGGAAGGCAGACATTTCTATCGAATTAGAATGATGCAAAACCAGGAAAGTGACTACACAGGATGACATAATCAGGCTCCAAAGAGCCCTGACAGTCCTAAGCGATGACTAACAAGATGAAACTTCACAGACATAAACAAAACCTCGCAGGAGGTTAGGAAAAGAAAAGAAAGGGAAAATAATTTTAAATCGCCAACCCTACATGATTCCAGGAAGTGGGGAAGGAAGAGCTGGCTTCAAG
The DNA here is from genome assembly GCA_023783475.1 of Daubentonia madagascariensis. Taxonomy (NCBI): domain Eukaryota; kingdom Metazoa; phylum Chordata; class Mammalia; order Primates; family Daubentoniidae; genus Daubentonia; species Daubentonia madagascariensis. The sequence continues at coordinate 1,855,485 of JAKFHU010000353.1, read as the reverse complement.
TATGCAAAATTCCTGGGGCTTGACTGAAGCTGGGACCACTGCAGCAGGTGGCGACTCCACACAGGAGAGAAACAGTCCAGGCAAGAGGGTCTGGAGAACTGGATCTCCAGGGCGTCTGGCTGGAGAGCTCCGGGTTTGAAAGAGTCAAGAAGGATTTCCTACTCATAACACATCTTACTTTATGGTCGATGATGAAACAATACTCATTGTTCCCTACCCTGTTTTACTTTTTAAAAGTATTTGAACCAAAATGAATTGTTTAATTATTGACAGTACAGCAAGATCCAGGAATGTGTGATTATGTACTTTAATCAAGTTTATTTGATGACGTTAACAGGTGCTAAATTACCTGGTAGCTGTCCATGTCCTCCTCTTCCTCCTAAAAAAAAAAAAAAAAATACATATTATGTAGAACCAAAATAATTATTTATCCAAAAGTCAGGCTATGTTAACCCGAATCTTTCCCTGCAGTTTATATTTTCTAATTTAATTAATATACTATTTCATTTCCCACCTACCCTCACCCTCACTCTGAGTTTTATAGTTGTCAGGAAGTTGTCATAAAACCCTGAGTTTCTCATAGGAAAGTGAAGAACACTCATTTGACCTTTTCGGGAACCAGTACAATGCTTTCCCTGCTGGGTTTATAGTCCCACTCACCAAGGGAAATCAAACACCTGCTGGCAAATAGTCTTTCCAAGCCAGTAGGGGGTTTCTGCAGAGGGGTGGGGTAATGTTGAGGAGGTTAATCACCGTCAGGCACTGTGGAATCTGTGCAGCCTGAGATGTTTTAACCCTCAGCTTGCCGTGTGCACCAGGGCAAAACCATTAATAGTCTGGTGCAGGGATTCCAAAAAAATGCAATACACTAAAAAAAGACATCAAAGGAAAACAGATATACCGAAAGAACTGATCACAGGAGGCAGTTTTTGTACAGGTTTCAAAAGACTCACTGGTCTGGTTTTGTCTTTCAACAAGAACATAACAGGCATAAAAACTTACATGGAAGGTCTCATGAGTTTTGGGGGATCTGAGTGGTCTAACTTTTACACATCCAATGCCAACAGACAATATACATTCTTCCATCAGTGGCAAAGTCCCAGATTCCTGCACAGACTTCACTTCCACTTGAACTCGCCGGGACTGCCCCTGGATCACAGACAATTTTAAGAGTCTTAAAATCAGTTTCCTGATTTCCAAAAATGTGGTGTGGAGAGACCCCTACAGGCTGATGTTGAGAAAAACACTTAACTTTGGAGACACCATCTCACCCTATCTTGTGTTAAGTAGAAAAACACAAATTTAAAAACTAATCAGAAAAAATTATTTTTACTTTAAGCAAGATGAAAAACATAGAATAAATACATGGTTTACATGTTTTGCAATAAAAAGAAACATTAAAAGAAAACATTCTAACAAAGGAAAGCCAAACAGCTGGCCAATAAGGAAGTTCAACTTACTGATAATTAAGAAAATACAAATTAAAATAAGCATGATACACCTTTATTTACACTTCCTAAACCAGTAATAATCTTTTAAAAGGGCAATTTCCAATATTGCTCTATGTTTATAAAACAAGTAATTTCATACACTATAGGTGGGGATTTAAATTGGTGCAAGCTTTCTGCAGGGCAATTTGGCTTAAAATAAAATTATCCTTTGGCCCAGCACTTCAAATTCTAGGGATCTGTTCCAATCATGCATATATATAAAGAATCTTAAAGCACTGTTAATAATAACAAAAAGTTAGATAAAAGTTAAATGTATATTGATAACTTTAGGCCAGGCTCAGTGGCTCACACCTGTAATCCTGGCACCTTGGGAGGCTGAGGTGGGAGGATTGCTTGAGGCCAGGAGTTTGAGACCAGCCAGAGCAAGAGCAACACCCTGTCTCTACTGAAAATAGAAAAATTAGTCGGGTGTGGTGGCACCGCCTGTAGTCCTGTTAGGTAGGTAGTTAGGATCTCCAGCTCTTTGTGGGACAAGGGTGCCCTGCTTTAAGCAAATGCCCCACCTGGGAAGAGGAATAACGGGCACTCAGTTTTGGTGCTGCCCCACCCTTAACCCTATCACAAGCAACTGCTACACCTGGGGAAGGAGGGAACATTTTACCAATCTGGGAATTTCCCAGGATTTGGAAAGTGACCTAGAGTAACCTAAGGCTAGTTATTATGTCATTAGCTTAAATCTACATTGTGGTTCATCCCCCCCAGGTAGGGCTTTCAGAGAAGGAGCTCTCAGATACAACCTTGAGAACACCTGTTAATCATTTGGTAACATCCCACACCTCCCAAAAGCCCTTCCCCAGAACAGGCCAATAAAAGGAAACAACTCGAGAATTCCCAGAGAGAAAGAGTCAGTCAGTAAGTCAGTGGGTCAGTCTGTCAGTCTCTCTCTCCACTAGTGGAGACAGACCTATTTCATTTTATAATAAAAAACTACTTCTGTGAAACTGCTTCCTGCTTGTGGTCACTCTGTCACACCGGCCCTGCTTGTGATTTTTTTTTTCCAAGTGAGGAGCCAAAGAACTAGGATAACAATCCACCAGGAGGCTGGACCTGACGCTTTGGTGTGTCTAGTCATCCTCCGGCCAAGAGCACACCAAGAACCGAGAGCAGACTGCCACCCTGACAGTCGCAGCTACTTGGGAGGCTGAGGCAGGAGGATCGCTTAAGCCCAGGAATTTGAAATTGCAGTAAGCTATGATGACGCCACTGCACTCTAGCCTGGGCAACAGAGTGAGATCCTGTCTCAAAAAAAAAGTATACTGATAACTTTAAACTGTGGTATATATAATGAAACACTATATAGTTATTAAAATATTGCTGTAGAAAAACATATGACATATTAAAGAGAAGATTACCGAAGTCAATATATATAGTATGATCTACTTTAAAAAATAAGCAGAGTTAGAAGAAAGATTATTGGAATCACTGCCCTAATCCCAAAATAAAAATAATTTGAAGCCAAACTGGAAAATGAAGAACTGATCAGAAAGAAGCTGTTCCTTCTTAAACATGTTTTCAGAACAAATACTACGTGACTTGGTACATATACAATGAAGTAATATTTTAAAAGCGAATTCCCAGTATTCCCAAATTACTGACTTCCAAGTTGGTTTATAAATTTTAGGAATGTAAAACAGCATTTGAAAAATGGAATTTGAATATTCAATTTCAAGTCAATTTCTATTGCCCTCTTCCATCACCAGATTTTAGTTCCCACGAGCTTTTGCACAATCAGGAAAATCAACTTAGGCAATCACTGACCCTACCAAGCTACATTTGAATGGATGGGATACAGAGGTCTTTTGATTTAATATTTCTCATGGATTGTGCAATCAGATATTTTGTGGGAAAAGTCTCTCAGAAAACATTTTAATAGTCTAAAATATAGCTTTATCACTTCAATTAGCTACCTTTTGTTTTTTTATTTTGCCTAAGGCAGAAAAAGACCTATTCTGAATGTGTGTCTGAGAGTGATGGGTGAAGTATGCACTCCAAGGGAAGGTTTGTGATCAGGAGAGGGCAGATAAGGAGGAAGAGGACCCAGGAATGGCTTACTGCTCCACAGGAAAACTTTGAAGTGAAGTTTTCTTAGTGAAACTTAGTGAAACTAGTGAATAGTGAAGGTATACTTCACTATTAGACTGAACTTCTAGTAAATGCTGATGTTTGACCATTTGTTCCTACAAAAACAGCAATTTTCATATGGCTAAACCTGATCAGTTGTCCTCTGCTGCCTTCCTGTTCAAGAACAACACATCCCAATTTTCAAACATATTAAACTCCAACGAGCCTAGCAGTCAAGGCCGTCTGAACTAGCTGCCACAAGCTTCTGCAACTCTTGCCTTCCTGCTTTCCAGCTCTTCCTACATGTGGCTTTCTACCCAAATGGACCTAAATTTCAGCTTCTGTGTCTTGCCATGTATAGAGGAAAACGCTTTCCAGACCTTGCACGATTTTTTTTTAGTATCCAAGTGAAGATGCACATCCTTCAAAAAACCCTTTCCTGATAAACCCAACATTTTCTTTGGACATTTTTAGTAAAAGGTGTCAGAAGTATGGTAAATACTTAAATATCCAATTTACACTAAACCATAGAAAATTATCTGGTCTTGCCTTCTAGTAGATGAATTTCTATGGCATCCAGGAAGAGAGAGAGAGATATATATATATATATTTTAACAGATGCCCAGAAAAATATGTTCTTCACACCCTTAAGAATTCTATTTTATGTATGTATCACAAACTTTAATTTAATCTCCTTTTGCTTTTAGTTCCTTGCCCATATGTAAATGCATTTGCTAAAATTCATTTGCTGGGGTCAGAGAACAAGCGCTTATCATCCTCCTCCTAAAACATTCAAAAACGTAAATATTTAAGCAAACGTTCTCTTTCCTTTAATCTTTTCTCATGTTTTACTTTGAATACTTTCTACACTCATTTTAGAGCTACTCTAATATTTTACTATTGTTTTAAAAGTATAGAAACTCTCATAAGACACAATAGTCTACTAAACATTGGAGTAATATAAAGTAGAGCAAAAAGAATATATTCAAATCCTATGTACAAATTAAATTAACATCCCCCCCTCATTGCCAGTTGGCACGGCAGACTGACAGATCACAACGCGCCTGGGGTTAAGGGACCACTCCCACTTAGTCCTCTGCTGCGCGGATTCTGGCATGTGTTCATTATCTACCCACCTGCAGCTTAACACCTCCCGTGTACCAAGCACTATGCTTTAAATACACATCTCTCTTCATCCTCACACTAATCCCACGAAGTTGGTGTTACCACCTTCTCCACATAACAGGTGAAGGGGAGAGGTTATTGAACTTGCTCACAGATACACAGCCAGGGCACAGTACAGCCAGAATTGAGCCAAGCCTGTTAGACCAAATGCTTTTTCTTTTTGCCATGTCACATGGCTTCTTCTTGTCTTCATAGATGTTTTAATGCTACTTGGTATGTGTGTTTTATGTTCTACAAATCAGTTCTAAGTTTTCCTTTAAAGCTTATCTTTTTCTTACCTAACCCTAACAGAAGCTGATTTTAAAATATTATAAATAGCAATATTTGTGACAATGAAAGAAAATACACATGAAGTAGGAGACAATTTTAATATAAGAAATGGACTTTGCCAGTCTAGAGTTCATAATCATTTTTTCTGCTAAAAAGAAGCTAGTATTAAGCTTCCTGGTGCCAAGGAATCTCATATGAACATTCACAATTGTGTTACCTGCCGGAGCTGGAAGATTCCTCCTGTTGGGACATCCTTTGCAGAAATCACTTCTACAGGGCAGTATTCACCGTTCTCATTCTGTTCCAAGATTTGAACCCAGAATTCCAATTTCCTGGTGACTTCACTCCATCTAGGAAACAGTTGAAGTTCGTGGAAAATCATACATTTCAGTACAGTCTGCTTAGGATCCTACACCTAAGAATTAACAATGAAAATGACCTCCAAACAGAGTAACCCAGTAGAATGACCTGTACTTCAATGAACTTCAATCTGTACATACAAGTACAGATTGTACATACAAGCACACACTGGCAAATACAATGAAAAGCAAAGGTTAACTTAATATCAGAACTAGAAAGGGCTCCTTTATTTTGTTCAAAAAGACATAATGACAAATCTATTTCAAAGTGATTACTCAAAAATTGGGACATCCTCACCAGATGTACAGAAGTACAGGGATTATCTTTTCATTGATAGATAAAGGCAGCGCCATACACGCTTCAATGACTCGCCAGGTATCTTTTCTCAGGTCAATGAGAGAATCAAGAAAAGAAAGTCCCACTGTCTAAGTTTGTACTTGCTAAAACTCTCTAAATACAGAAAAAGTAAAAAGAAAATGTGGTTCTCATCTACAGTTAGATGAAAAGTACACATGCAATTTCCGTCATTCCCTTTTAACGCTTCCCATTAAGTCAACAAACAAGCCCACCTCTCTCCAGACAGACCCGTGAGCTGGAGACAAAGCAAATGTGAACAGCGGAGCAGATCCCCACCCACCCTCTCTACAGCTAACTAGAAGTAACTGGTAATGGAAAGTGACCATTCTCCAAAATTTATTTCACTGTTTCTTCTTAAATAGCTACACATTGAACCTTCTTCCATCCCTCCTCACAGTTCACTGCCCTGAGGAAGCTGAACTGTGTGATTAATGCCCTAGAGACACCGCCACCCATCCTGGGAACACTGGTAATACTCAGGAAATAGGAGCAATTTTTAAAAATTATAAATGGGGTCAGATGAACATCTAAAATTCACCTGTCCCGAAGACTACGTGTTTTTGCCTGGATGATTCCCAAGTCCCACAGGGCTGGGTTTTTCCGAGGATCGTTCATTTTATGGCCATACACTTCAATAGCCAACGCTCCTTCTGAAAGATGCTCAATGAAATCTTCAGTGATGTTAACAGAAAACTCCTGAAAAATAATAGCTAATTACATAATAGCAAATACCTTCTGGTAATCTTATGGTTATCTATGCCAGACATCACATACTTAATTATATCATGGAGAAGAGAAATAGAAAACAGTGTTTTAGTTATAGAATAGTCATCTAACACCATAATGAGTGCTCAGATGGCCTACGGTTTTTGACTTTAAAAATAACTACAATTCTGAACTTTTAAAACTCTTTACCTTGAAAGTCTAGTATGTAAGACCAATATTGTATTCTATTTTGTTAGCAATATTTTGGGAGCTATGTTTACAAGTATAATTATATTAAGTATTACAACAATGATCCATAATGTCTTGAGAAAAAAGTTATTGCATGCAAGAAGGTACCAGTGTGTTGGAAAAAAAAAGGTCCCACTTTTTAGAAAGTTAACTGTCTCCAATAATAGGAGAGAAAGAAAATAATGATCACTCACACAAAAAAGACCTAATTTTTTAAAATTCTCCCAACCTGTCCATCTTTGTAAGACAGCATTTCACAATTAGGATTTAGCTCTAAAACCATTTATTAAAGAAAGTCATGGAATCTCCTGTCTCTGTTGGTGTCTCCTCCTCTCTCCCTCTATCTTTAACGCACTGATGGTATTTCTTTCATTCAAACAGATTAGAAAGAGGCCTCTCTCTTGAAAACAACAAAATGGCTCAAGTGTGGTGTGGGAGCAAAAAAGATTCCGAAACCTGACAGTCCAGATTCTGCTGGTTACTAGCCGTGGGCAACCTGACCTCTCTCTGAACTGCTCTTACAGCTGAAAGAAAAGCACTATTACCAAATACAACTGTGGTAAGGGTCAAATAAAGAATCACATTGAGTGCTTAACAGCAGGAGGTACTCAACGTTAGTTCTTGTCTGTTATCCACCTGCACTTTCTCTAGAGCACAGGTTTCTTAACCTTTTTAGATAATTTCTCCAGTAATCTAATACAAAGCATAGATTTCTTTTGAAGAAGAGTACACATAGATATATACACATATATTTGTTTCTCACACAAATGCTAACTTTTCACTGTGGAGGAGTTAGATGGAATGACACTCCAGTTTTTGACTCAATCCCAACTCTGAGAAACTCTTCTGAGACATATATTGGCACAATCATTCAAAGAAATACAGTTTATTTTTCTGTCCTGTTTCTACGTGAGTAATTTAAACGTTGACCTAGTCTAGAAAACCAACTCACATTGCAATGATCAAAGACAACCATGCAGTGAGGCTCCTTGCTGACGGGAGAGGAGGAGGTGTCCACTTCAGGTGCCACAGTCACAGGCTCCTGCTGATCCCAGAAGCTGTATTTGCAGAACACAAAGTGCGACAGATGCTGTGGCAACCCAGTGGCCTGGAGGATTTTAACCTGAAGGAAAAAGAAGGCTCCTGTTTTTAAATCTGAAGGTTCCAAGAGGCACTCTGAGTCAGTTATGGGTTCCAGCCCTGACACTGTCACTAACTACTGGTTTATGTTGGCCAAATCCCATTCACTCTGACACTGTATTTCTGCCCCACCTGTGAAATGGTGACAACTGTCATGTCCAGTGAGAGGCCGGACACGGTAACAATGACCTTGACTGTAAAGGTGGATGTTGTAAAGATTTAAAAGACTGATGAAGAGCGTTTAAATTCTAGTTTCTTAGAACATAAGAATAATTATCATCAATGCAAAAGAAAAAAGTTCTCAAACATTAACACCATTCAATGATATGAATTTGTCTAACCATAGACGTGTCATAAGAAGAGAACAAGATCGTTACGTATGATGAATGAAGGACAAAATCAGTGTATGTGACAACAGACAACAAATATTTAGGAAAGGGCAAAACATTTATTTGATATTTAAAAGTACAAAGAAGAATAAGGTTCCCCACTGCAGCATTTTTGGGGAGAACTTTAAAAGCATCAGGAATGTATAATTTAGGATCTGGAGGGGAAGGGAATTGAAGATGGATAATGTTTTCCATCGTCTGCACACACATTACTGAATGCCTTCCCCAAGCACATCTGGGGGGAGAGGAGTATCTGGACTAGAGCAAGTCAGAGTTTTGTGATACCAAGTACAATTAGAAATATGTCTCTAATCAGACCCAAATACCCCCAAAAGAAATGTCTATAACAGATTTTAAAGTAGCCAAATATTCTTAATATTTCTTTTGGTAGACAGCATTGGGTTGATTTTTAATTTGGAATTACTGTGGTAAGTTGTGATATTCTAAAATTCCTCCACCTACAAAGAAAACTAAATCCTAAAGTTAATTAAGTTAAGCTAAATTCTGACTTAATAGCTGATTAAACCAATTTTCACATGATTGAGCATTAATCATAAACCACATTCTTCACCTGGTCACTTTCTGCATGTTGCATGATTCAATCCACCTCCAGCTAATATATTTAATGAAAATAAATTTGAACATATGACGTAAGTTCATGCAGTATTTCACCAACTACAAATACAACCTTAACATTTCAGGAAGCATTAAGAAAGACAGAAAATCATGCAAAGCAGATAACTTTATTTTCTTCCATACCACGCACATAATGGTTGAGCAATCAATGAGAACTCCCGTTATAATTCATTTTTTCCTGTGATGTCAACAAGAGTTTGAAATATCTAGACAGCAATTCTCTGACAGGCTATGAAAGACAGATTGGCGGACACATTTAATTCCTCCAAACCAAATTGGGCAATCAGTATTCTGCAATTAATTTTTAATGAAATTTATAAAGCCATCATTTTTTTCACTGAGTGTTTTAAGATGTTTGTAATATTACTTAAGGTGAGGCAATGTGGTATTTGGGAAGATTACAAGATTTTGGAGTTACCTCGATCTAAATACAAATCCCTGCCACTTATTAGCTTGTGTGCTGGCACAAATTACTTAAATTCATTTTCTTAGGCTTAGTTTTCTCCTAGGCAAAATGGGAATACTAATAGCTACCTTACTATACTGGGGTGAGACTGACCACACCAATGAGACGAAATGACTGAGAGCCACCCCAGGCATTCAGTAGACACTCAGTACATCGACACAAAGTACATTCACACTGAATCCCATCTGAAAGCCTTTTTTTTTCAGTAGAAATTAATCTCAGTTTTAAGGTTAAAATAAATAAGAGACAAGATTTAAGATGCTGAACGCTCCTCTACAGGCAACTCCCCAGGAATCAAACTGCCAGGAATGAGGAATGTCTACATACCTAGAACACAGGTTGTTTGGATTTTTTTTACGTTTTTGCATACAAAAGCCAAAATCACCACAAGGTGTCAGAATACCACAGATTTCAATCTGTAATTGTTTCCATTTGCAGCTGTTCAAGACAGCGGAAGCAAGGAATGTCAGTATGCACTGATGTTTGGTGTTTTAAAATATACTAACTTTATTTAATATCAATGAAAATATTAGTATGTTAATATGTGCATTTTTTTCATTATGGAAAAATAAGCCCAAACTTCTTTTGTGAGCTGGTGATACTCATCACCCCTGACATCTTGTCGCCAGGCTGATTTCTTTTGTTTTTCCATCAGTATTTTGTTTATTGTCATATAGTTCATTTGTCCTCATTCTTTTTACATAAAAGACTATTACATGCTGGAATATGGTCTCTAAAAACCATTCCCCACTGAAAGGAATCAGGTTCCTTGGAGAGAAATGGCTGATTCCAGGTCTAGGACATGGAACATAGAGGGCGAGATCAGAAGATCCATCACACCAGAAAGCAAGGAAGCCGTCACCTCTACGAGGGTTGGAGTATGTCAGCAGGACTCAAGGGTCAACCGAAGTGGCTCCCACCAGCCAGATGGAACATTTGCGCTTCAATACTGTTAGTGAATGCAATGGATCAAAACACACACCAAATATGTTTAAGTCCAAGAGTTCATAACAATGTTAAGACTAATGACAAAACAAATCTCACTGGTCAGTTTTTAAAAAATCAATTCACTATTTTGAAAATTAGTAAATAAAGGGGAGATGGAACATTTATCCTGCCTTTTTATACGAACTGTATCTGTGAATAGCAAAATAGGAGATAACAGGAAGATTCTCTCTATAGAAAAATGAAATGATGATAGAATTAGAGTCCCATTTTTTATAACTTCTTACAAAATAATGCATCTGGTAATAACCATCCATGGCTATTAACATCCCCAGAAGAGAAACAACCAGACACAATGTGCCCCCGAAGGAAGAGCACCCCACCACGACACGTGCCCTTGCCGGTCCCTCCCATGTAACTCCTCTGCACCTAAATACCAAGTCTTGGCAAATGCATCTGGACACATCCAGCAACACCAACCAGCACAATCCAGACTATGAGAAACTACAGGACAACAACCCAGTCTCCACAATAACCAAATTGCAGGGTTACAGAAGATGAGAAAGAAACAGAGAGACAGCATGAGCAGGAGAGTGCAGCACACCAGAGCCTCAAGATTAAGGCAGACTTACGAGATGCATCAACCAAAACAATTAAGGAAATTAACTGGATATTTTATGATATTAAGAAATTATTCATTTTTGACAACAATATTATGGTTATGTTGGATTTTTTTTTTAAAGTACTAATCTTTTAGAGACACATACTGAACTATTTATAGATGAAATATGATGTCCCTTAAACTAATCCTGAAGGGAGGAGGCAGTACAGACGCAACTGGGTTGTGTAAGTGATGCAAGATTGACCCCAAGTTGATAAACACTTGGGGAAGTGTAAGCAAGGGGGAACGGGGATCAATAACACATTTCTCACTACTTCTATAAATGTTTGACATCTTCCATTTTAAAAAATCTCAAGATATTTTACCTTCTTTTTTTTAAAAAAGCCCATGATACCAAGGGCGTACTACTTTTTTCAGTGATAAAGATAAATGTCCCAAGTGAGACAGCCTCCTTGTATGTTACTTTATTCTAACGGTAAAAGGTGATCTTCCAGAGTAGCATTTACTGGTCCATCACCTTTAAAACGGGCCATCACAGAGTCATCAAGCCTGTGTCTCCATCTCTGATAATCACAACTCAAACAGCTGTTCTGAAATCAAGTACAGATGATAAAGATGAACTGTTCAGTGAATTAAGATTTTTTCCCCTCATACTGAAGTAATTAACTTAAACACCAGAAACCTTCTCAATATATGCAAAGCCCTACAGAAAGCAGCCCAATTCTTCAATCCTTCCCCATACCTCGCTGCTAATGCGTAACTTAGTTCTTCCAACACCACCTTCAACTCTAGAAGCATTCACTGAGAAAGAGGACTGGACCGGGCTGTATTATGACTTACAAGTTAGGTTGAGGCTTCCTTGGCTTCACCTTTAATGGCCTCTTCCTCACTAGTACTTTGTTCCTCTGCAGCTTGCTGACCTCTTGTCCTCAGACACTTAATTTTTAACTGGTTCTTGCAGGGATTCTCGACCCATGGCACTGCTGGCCCACTCAGGGCGGGGGGGTTGGGAATGGACGGGAGGAAAGTTTCCTCAGACCCTACTGTCTGAATTCATTACCTCTCTACTGTGTCCCAGAACACGCGGTGCCCCCCTCTATCAGAACATTTAGATCACACAATACTGGCGTCTTTCGTCCACACTTGCATGGCCCCTACATGCACACACAAACCATGCGGGGGCTGCCTGAGAGCAGGGGCCCCACCTCATTCACCTTCATACTCCTGGCTCCTCACACGACGTCTGACTGGGAACACGCAACACCTATTTCACAAACAGCAGAAAGGAGAGGAATGGCACACGCAAAGGCACATGGGTGGAGAGAAACAATGAACACGTGGAGAAACCGTGTGAAGAGGCACTCGTGGCAGCAGCTGAGGGACAGAACCAGGCCTGGGACAAATCTCCATCTTCAGCAGGAATCGAGAGCCCCAGTAAGAGGAGGAAACTGGTGTGAAAAACCAGGGTTTCTCCAGAGAAGGGCAGATAAACACAGACTTGTACAATCCTGGAGCTGAATGGCCCACAGGAGAGAGGTGACTTGACTTGTCCAAGGCTTCACAGGGTAAGGTCCTGACATGCCTAAACCAGTACTTCAGCACACATGATGAAACACGGTCTCTAGAATCCTAAACACTAATGATCTATTCACAGACAGTTATTTTCTAAATTCAAAAAAGAATATTTATCATCTAAAGACCCACAATCCTCAAAATCAGCCCCACTTTGACTACTTCTAAAATGCAGCTGGGACTTACCATGCAGACCAGTTTGTTCTCCTGGGTCTCCTTCTCAAAGGAGACCTCAGCGGCCTCATCGCCCCCTGCAATTCTTTCCCCGACGTCACCACTGATCCGCATCACCTCCACGTGCAGCCGACCTGCCACCTGGAGCAATGGGGGAAGGCAGAAACTTTTTTCCGGATTTGGTTCATGCTCCCTTGAGATGACCTCTCTTCTGTTTTAGAGCCAAGTTGTTAGGTTAATAGCATATGAGAATTTAGAAGCCTAGTTTCTAACAGTTACTCTCCGCCCTAGTTACTTGGAATAACCACCACAAAGCCCTGTGGAAACACAAGGCATCGATAATACACATACATATCATCTGTCATTATTGATAAAAAATAGTAACAACAATATACCATCACCATCCTACTGTTTCTTGAACTGTTCTCTGCAGGAAACGAGGCAGGAAGAAAAAACCAACCTCTCCTTTCTGGTTGACAATTGGGACAGCATATTGTAACTTGACATCATAGAAAAGGGACTCGAGGAACACATTGGCCACCCCAATGAGACTGTGATTTTCCTGCTCGTCATAGAACGGATCGGCACGCCTGAAGTAAGACCGTATTACCTGAAAGGAGATTCGGAACGAACGACTTCAGAAAAATCACCCGAAATAAATGCATTCAACCTACTGCTTTTTGATGTACTGTAAGTCATTGAACTTCACTTTCGTTATCCCAACTCTTGTATTCTTTAGAATTTTTTCTAAAATATGGAAAAAATTTAGGAAAACTTCTAGATTTTTTATTAAAAAAATAAAGCTCTCGCTGGAGTGCAGCACTGTAGTAGTCACACCTACGTGCCTCCTCTTCCCAGTCAGAACAGAAGGCAGCACCCTGCACCCGTGACAGCACAATCCCAGCAGCAGGTCATTGCTTTCAGCGCTTGTCCTCCTTTACTTGGACGTCTTGCCACAAAACAAAGAAACGATCCATGCTAACTAGACTACACTTCATTTTCCTTTTAGGGAAGAGGGTCATTCACACGTGTTCCACTTGTTCCTACCGAATCACCAGACACTCTGCTGCTAACAAAAGGTGAGCCCCTCGGAGGACAGTGACAGGCTTTTTTTGTAGTTTTCATTGTTGTTTTATTTCTAAGTTGAAATTGGAGAGGAATTTTGTAAGAAAGTGAAAAAATTTTATGCAAAAATGTCACCTAAGAAGTCATTTTTATTGATGACAATCTGGAAAAATAATATTTTTACAATACAAGAGGTTAAAGAGATAAACAACTTTGCAGAAACAGGACCAGCAGTATTGAAAACATGTAAAAACATATATAATACGCATTTCTATTTTCAATACGTGCAAGTACACAGCTGACCTAAACGAGAAAACCTGCAACTTGAGGAGAGAGTACTAGTGTATAGGTCTATGGCACCTACATTAGGATCAAAACTCCTTCAAAAAATGTTCTTAACAGTATACATATTAAAGTGCCACTGATGTTCAATTTTAAAAACATATATTGTAGGTTTATTATCTGCAAGGCTAAGTGGGCTGGGAAATGGAAAGAGAGAGAAGGCCGGGCCTCTGTCCTCAGGCGGTTCCCACAGCTGCATGGGAGGCGGACACACACGTGCCAACAGAAGTCAGAATGGGAAGTGGAGAACTCTGCTAGAAATCCAAAAGACAAAAGTGAGGAAAAGAAAAAAAAAGATATCAGACAGACAGGCCTTTAAAATTCTTAAGTTGCTAAACAATTTCGAGGATTAAAATAAATTTTACTCTAGATATAGTATTATAATTTTGGGAAAAAAAAATTTTTTTCCCTGCAATGGCTAGGCTCATTCCAGATTGCTCCCTTCTATGACTACGCGTTAGGTAATTTTTTACAAATAACTTACTGGGGTATCTTCTTCACACTCTTTCCACTCCTGATAAAGGTCTCTCATATCCAATAACCTGTTGTCCAGTTTTTCCAATGACCAAATCTGCTTTCCTTTTCCTTTTCTTCTCACCTGGATTGCAGGTTCACTCAGAAGAGAACCTCGCTGCCAAGACAGTAAGCGCCTATGTGAGAAACAGGGCTGGCCATCCACCGGGAAGTCAAAGCACAACATTCCAGACCCACCAGTCAGATGTCGTTACACCAAAGCTCCAACAGTAATCATCCTTTAATCTGATTACTTAAGTTTAAGTATAAGCTTACATTTAAATTTTGACTGCAGTTGGATATAAATTTAAATTTAAAACCCAAAAGACTAGACCATGTTTAATGGGAAGTCAAAATAAAATGCTTTATCCAGGCCATGACATGACCACAGAGTGTCAGTTGGAAGGACAGACAGAGTCATAAGCACCAAGGGGCAGGGGAAAGTTTGCCGGGTGTTTGGGGAGGAAACTTTCAAAAGTGCAAATTTTTTTTTTTTTTTTGGATGGACAGTATCTTCATAGGGTACAAAACATGAAATTCTTAAAAGAGTAAACTGAAAAGTGTCCCATTTGCCCATTTGAAAGCAACAAATGATACCAGTTTCCAAATATACAGTTTGAATTTATTATTAAATTACTACAGAACTAGACAGAGGTGGTGGCCGCACAACACTGTGAAAGTACTAAATGCTATGGAATTGTTCACTTTAAAATAATAATGTTATATTATGCAAATTTTACCTGAAAACAGCATGCATGAAAGTTTTTCCAGCTCATGAAAGCAATGTGTTTTTAATGTAGAAAAATTTAGACCCTTTTAAAACCATAAAGTAGGAAAAACATGCCCCTATGCATCTCCCCCAGAGAGATCTATCAGTTATCTAATCAATTTATATTTACTGGCATAATTTATCAACTGTTCTGCTATGTACACTTAGAACTTAAGAGAACTGTGAAAATCACCAATGTTTCATTAGCATCTTGCCTGTGATCATTTCCAAAGAAACAAAATTTACATAATGAAAACAAAGATTTGAGGTTTTGGTTTTTTTTTTTTGAGACAGAGTCTTGCTCTGTCACCCCAGCTAGAGTACAGTGGCATCATCATAGCTCACTGAAGCCTAGAACTTCTGAGCTGAAGCGATCCTCCTGCCTCAGCCTCCTGAGTAGCTGGGACTACAGGCGCACACCACCACGCCCAGCTAATTTTTTCTATTTTTAGTAGAGATGGGGTCTTGCTCTTGCTCAGGCTGGTCTCAAACTCCTGGCCTCAAGCAATCCTCCCACCTCAGCCTCCCGGAGTGCTAAGATTATAGGCATGAGCCACTGCGCCTGGCCAAGATTTGAGAATTCTTACATTCGACAGCTACAATTCTTTCACATACTATAAAAGCCTTTCTACCTTACATTCGGTGAGCTAGAGAATAAACATAAAAATCCCACTGGTGATCTGTGTGGGTAGTGGCTTTTCTGGGTGAGAATACTGGGTGTGGGAATAAACAGCAAAGGGCAATATGGTGCAGCCATAATGACTTGGCCCTACTGCAAAACTGGAAAAAAGGAAAAATAACCAGAGAGGGTGTTCACAGCATGGACAGGACATTAATCGAAATAAGAGTTTTCAAACGACAAAAAACAAGTCTCTGTTAGGTTAAAGACTGCAAGACCCAGCCTAACTAAGGGAACTATCTCCTTAGGAAATGCTTCTTGGTGCAGCTACTCTCCCTGGCTGATATCTAAAAATACTAATCTATTTATTTACATCAATACTTGCAGAGAACTAGTAGCTGTCTGTTACAAATGGCTCCTTCATTCTAGCAATGCTGCCGCCTCTACCAGTGAACACACTGTCAGGTGCAGGGGAGGAGAGACACCCGAGGTGACAGCACTCACCTCTAGCTGTTGAAGTGGTTGCCCCAAAGCAGAGCTGCTCCTTCTAACAAAGCCCAAAACATGGTACAGAGAAAAGGGCTACAGTCATGCTTCATAGGGGAAAACATTCACATTTCTGCTTTTTTCAACTCAAATACTATAGAATGAAAGACAGTTTTGCACCTGTCAGCCTCCTAGAAGAAGCTGAGACCTGTACCTTCTACCCACGACGGGCCTTCCTCTTTTGCTTTTGGTCTGTGAGTCCTACTAGACCAGATTTTGCCCTACAAATACTAATAAGTAAAATAAAGTTCTAATTAAGTAAAATATTTTAAACTACATAGAGTATACAAAGACAATGACGACATCATATTCACAATATCTTTATTATTCAAAACATTAAGAGTCATATTTGCCAAATATCTACTCTATACGAAACGCTGAACTCAATGCTGTTACGTCATAGGGAAAGAAAGATGTAATCCTTGCTATCAAATCAGCATTGGACATCCAAGATCGACGGATTAAAGCTTTGCTGGTGCTGAATACTACAGGAGAAACAACACATGGACCCGCAAAAAATCTGTCTGAATAGAAAATTCTACCCAATCCAGCAAAAATTACGATAAACATGATCAAGAGACGGAAGGAAGGAAGGGAGGGAGGGAGGAAGAAAAAAACAAGTGAATGGCAAAGATAGAAGATATCGATGGGGCTTTCCCTGTAACATTTCACTAAACTTACTACACTGTACCAAAAAAAGAGATTTGTGATCTTGAACATAAACATGAAACAACGAACGGTTTTACAAAAAGTAGAAAATAACATGATAAAAGTAAAATGAACACCTAAGCTGGGGTGGGGTGTGTAGAGTGGAAACAGAAGGAAGGAAAAAAACCGCTTTGGGAAGATTAATCAGAAAAGACTTCCCAGAAGTAACCTAAACAGACTTGAAGAAGGGGCGTTGAGTGAAATGAATTAGTAGGGCCAGGGGAGGTGGAGAGTATATTCCCCCAGCGGATAACATATATATATGCACAAAGGCAGAGAATTTAAAGGAGACAAATTCTACTTGAGCAAGGAGGACAAAGGAGCTAGACTCACGGGGTAGAGACCGGGATCTGAGGGCAAACCCACTGGGGCTGAAATAACACCGGGAAACATAAGGCAATTTTACCCAAGGAGATCTTTGTTTTGCTCAATGAATGGCAACCTCACCTTCCTGTTGGCATCCAGGCTGGAGGCTGGAATCTGTAGGGTAACTTTATATTCTGTTCTTTTATCCAGTTCCTCTGCGATGTAACTAGCTTCTCTCACCAATAGATTGGCTTTAACAATTTGTTCCCTCAGCCTCATGAGGCTGTTATTCAATGTTGCTTCTCTTTTAAAAAAAAAAAAAGGGGAGGGATGGGGGCACGGGAGGTGGGGAGGAAATAGCACAGAAAGCACATCAGAAAATTACACAGTAATAATATGTTAATACCAAAGGGTGAACCAAGCTTTACAATTGTCTCGAGCACACAGGGAATATGTTACCGACACTGACCCACGCACACGCTTATACCCAGGCTGCACGTAAGCACTGTCACACGCTTATGCAGCAAGCTGGTCATAGGTAAGGGTCATGCTTTGCAAACTTGACTGTGTACGCAAATCACCTGGGGATCCTGATAAACTCAAGATTTTAACTCAGTAGGTCTGGGGTGGGGGCCTGAAATCCTACAGTTCTATCAATCATAGGTGATAGGGATGCCGCCTGCCTGCAGACCAGACTTTGAACAGCATGTGAGTGAAGTACAGTCTGAGACCATGGAATAAGGCATTTTAATGCAATGCTAATTAGCCCATAGAGAGATTAAACTTGCAATCTGCATCTCGTCAGCACCATGCTCTACCTACCTCAGCTCATCAGTCCAGATAACCAACTTTCTCTTTTCCTTTTTTTTTTTAAAAGCATCTACCCAAGCGTCAGAACCTAAAGCACAATACAATGATAAAGTACACTTCTTTACTCAAATCCAAAAGCCATACAAACTGAAAACAGGGTAGCACCTAACACAGGCAGTTTTAAATAAAGCAAAATAAACTGGCAATTCCCATTTTTTCAAAAATGAAAAAAAAACCACCAGTAGTTCTTGGCTGTAACACTCTCTGTTTTTTTTTTTGTTCTGTTTTTTGAGAGAGAGTCTCACTCTGTCATCCAGGCTGGAGTGCAGTGGCACGATCATAGCTCACCGCAGCCTTGAACTCCTGAGCTCAAGAGATCCTCCTGCCTCAGCCTCCCAAAGTGCTAGGATTACAGGCGTGGGCCACCGCACCCAGCCAACATGCTCTTTTAATATAATTACTTTCCATGAACCACCTCAATGTTCCCATTTGGCACCTTCCCTACGGTGTCAAAGGTGGCTAACATGAGCTGTACCCGTGACCTCTGCGCCGCCTACCTCTCCTCAGCCCACTGCCGCAGGCGCTGCTGAGCACTGGGTGAGTGGAAGGAAAACCTGTCCCCGCTCCGGCAGTTCTGCTTCTCAGGGGACAGCCTCCTCCGGAGCTGCTCCAGCTCGTGTTCATACATAAGCCTCTGGCGCTCCAGTGCAGACCGTTTTTCTTCTTCATGCTGTTGTTCTAGGCTGTTCAATATTGACTGCATTGGATCTAAACACATTTGTTTAAAAAAAAAGAAATAATGAACAAAAGGTAAGATACAATAAACTTCAAATACTGTTCCACATGGCTATGTTATTTGTCATCCTAACTGTACCATCTAACTAATACCATTAAAGACAATTTGGAATAAACTTCACTTTCCTTACTTCCAACTACTTACGCTGTTATCTAGTCTCGGCTGGATATATTCCACACTATGTTCCATACAGAAAAAGCAGGTCTATTACATCTTCTACACATAGAATCTAAGATGTGGTTAATCCCCCAGGAATACATTATAATAATAAACCAGTGGCAGTCAAGTTTCAAACCAGAGGAATTCTATCAATGAGAACAAAGTGATTTGACTGTATATCAAGGCACAAAGAAAGTTTTTATAAATATGATAAAGCCAAAGAGACAAAATAATAGAGGTATAGAGAACAAGAATATAAAGATTTTCTTTTTTGCTAACATTTAAAAGGTCTCCATCATAAACATTTTTCACACCCTACCAACTTTCAAAGATTCTCAAATGCACAACAGATTTCCTCACCATTGCTGCCCAGGGCCTTCATGGTCACCTCCATCTGGGCATATTCGTAATTGAAGTTGACTTCACTGGACACCTCACTAGAGGAGTCTCCGTCTACATCCAGCTGCTCAGAACTGCTTTCATTCTTCCCGGAGGCGTCCTGGTCCTCATCCTCTCGCTCTGCTTTCTTTTTCTTTTTAGGCAAATTGAGTCTTGGGGGAAAATAAGAGTATTATTTTTTTAAATCAAGATAGGCACTTATTCATTCCATTCATTAAATACTGGTATTTGCTAGAAGCCAAGTGCATACCATGTAAGCACAAGGCAATTACTGTACTTAGGCGGTTTATATCGTGGTAGTGGAGGTAAAACACTCGCACGCACTCAAATAATCACAACAGAAAGTGTGACATCAGGCCAGACTGTTACGAGCCAGGTGTTGAAGAAAAGCTAAGGGCCATTCCACAGTGAGGTAACGAAGGTATGACAGAGTGGGAAACCGTGTAAGCCAAGTCTTAAAGGAGAAAGCAGAAAGTGGGGCAGAGGGAACATCGTGAGAAAAGATATGAACACGGGAACATTCATATTCCCTGGAGAAATTATGAGTGAAATGACAGAGACACACAAAATCTGTACAGCACGACTGATCGAGGAAGCTGGGAATCAGCTTAATCCAAACTATGAAGGTTTGACTGCTAAGCCAAGCAGTTTACACTTGATTCAGTTTGGGAACGAAAAAATTTCTCCATGCTCTTTGTACCCACTACACTTTTCTCAACAACCAAAATGTCAACTGGCCTGCAGCAAAGGACCTCTATTAGCTACAGGAAAAGTCAGTTTGACATCTAAAGCACATCGACCAGTGGCAGGAAGAAGAGGAGACCAGGGTTTTACTTTTATACAATACCTAGTCTGCCTGTCCATGCCAATACAACACCAATTTGTTGGGAAACAACGTGTGCAGCCCCAGGTAAGAAACTTTCTTTCTCAGACTCTCTTGCAGCTAAGAGGTGAATTCTAGCAAAGGAGACCGAAGTGGACGATTGTTCTGCTCTTTCTGACCAACAGGACAGTCAGGGTTAGCACGGCCACCACTGTTCCACTTTTAATTCTTGTGCCTGAATGCCACTTTGATGGCTGGAGTGGCATGGCCATCTTTAGGCCACAGGGAAATGCCATGACAGTGGCCAGACTACAGCCATGACGTTTTTGAGAGGCTTAACCAATATTAACAACCATCTTCTTTCAGATTTCTACTTCTGTCACGGAAATAAACAATCTGTTCAAACCATTACAGTCAAATTTGCCATTACTTGCAGCTGAAAGCATTCCTAAAAAGAAATACCAACCTTATTTTACAGATAAGGAAACTAAAACCACAAATTATTTTTCAGTAAAAAATATACAAATAAAAAGATAAACATGTCAGAAAAAAATTAATGAATTCTTACACTAGATGGCAAAAACAATCATGCTTCCACTGGGAAATAAAAAGGAAAAAATATTAAACTCAGTATTTTTCCTGAGTGTACTGTTCATATATCCCTACGGCTCAGACCATTACATATATAATGAACACAAATATATAATATACATGTATCAAATATATACACACACACACAAAAATAGTGTGTAATTTTTATGGAGTTTACTTTTTAATATATATTCTCTATTTCAGAGCATAACCTTCAATAATCTCCCTCCTTAAAGGACATGAACAATGTCATACCTGAAGAAATGGTTGTTTCCCCATAATATCCTGTCCCCATGGTGTAGCTGTATCGGACTAGAGACAGAAGAGCCATTTACAAATGTTCTGTAGGGAGAAGAGATCAAACATGAATGATTATAGCATCATTTCCCCTACTTTAATTTCCCAATACTATAGAGATCTAGTTACTAGGAAAAATAAAATAATTAATTCCCCAAAACAAAACCTGCCCTCGTGAATTTTAATATTTATATCTACTTCTTTGCTGATTCACCTAAAATGTTTATGGTACTAAGTGCAAGCATACGTCGTTTTATTGTGCTTTGCAGATACTGCTTTTTTTTTTTTTCTTCCTGAGACAGAGTCTTGCTCAGTCGCCCCAGGTAGAGTGCAGTGGTGTCACTGTAGCTCACTGCAATCTCAAACTCCTGGGCTCAAGCCATCCTCTTGCCTCAGCCTCCCGAGTTGCTGGGACTACAGGCATGCAGCACGCCTGGTTAATTTTTCTATTTTCAGTGGAGATGGGGCCTCACTCTTGCTCAGGCTGGTCTCGAACTCCTGAACTCAAGCAATCCTCCCGCCTCAGTCTCCCAGAGTGCTAGGATTACAAGCGTGAGCCACGGTGCCCAGCCAGATATTGCAATTGTTACAAATTGAAGGTTTGTAGCTATCCTGTGTTGAGCAAGTCTACTGGCACCATTTTTCCAATAGCATGAGCTCACTCCGCATCTCTGTGTCACATTTTGGTAATTCTTGCAATATTTCAAGCTTTTTTATTATATCTGTTACAGTGATCTGTGAATAGTGACCTTTGATGTTACTACTATAATTGTTTTGAGGCGCCACGAAACACACTCATATAAGGTAATGGACTTAATCAATAAATGTGGTATGCATTCTGATTGTTCCACTGCCCAGCCATTCCACCATCTCTCTCCTCCTTCCCAGGCCTCCCTATTCCCTAAGACACAATATTGAAATCAGGCCAGTTAATAACTACAATAACCTCTAAGTGTTCAAGTGAAAGGAAAAATCAGGCATCTCTCAGTTTAAATCAAAAGGTAGAAACAATTAAGTTTAGTGAGGAAGGCATGTTGAAAGCTAAGGGATGAGAGCTGGGCCTCTTCCGCCAAACAGTTAGCCAAGTTATGAGTGCAAAGGAAAAGTTCTTGAAGGAAATCAAAAGTGCTACTTCAGTGAACATACGAATGGTAAGAGAGTAAAACAGCCTTATTGTTGATATGGAGAAAGTTCTTGTGGTCTGGATAGAAGGATCAGGCCAGACACAGCATTCCCTTAAGCCAAAGCCTAATCCACAGCAAGGCCCTAACTCTCTTCAATTCTTTGTAGGCTGAGAGAGGTGAGGAAGATGCAGAAGAGAAGTTGAAAGCTAACAGAGGTCGGTTGATGATGTTTAAGGAAAGAAGCCATCTCCATAACACAAAGGTGCAAGGGGAAGCAGCAAGTGCTGATGTAGAAGGTGCAGCAAGTTATCCAGAAGATCTAGCTAATATCATTGATGAAGGTGGCTACACTAACAACAGATTTTCAATATACATGAAACAGCCGTCTATTAGAAAAGATGCCATCTATGTCTTTCACAGTGAGAGAGAAGTCAGTGTCTGCCTTCAAAGACAGGCTGACTTTCTCATTAAGGGGCTAGAGCAACTGATGACTTTAAGTTGAAGCCAGTGCTCATCAACCATGCCAAAAATCCTAGGGCCCTTAAGAATTATGCTAAATCAACCCTGCATGTGCTCTATAAATAAAACCACAAAGCCTGGATGACAGCACATCTGTTCACAGCACGGTTTACTGAATATTTGAAGCCCACTGTTGAGACCTACTGCTCAGGAAAAAAGATTCCTTTCAAAATACTACTGCTCACTGACAATGCACCTGGTCACTGAAGAGCTCTAATGGAGATGTATTGTACAGAGAGATCAATGTTGTTTTCATGCCTGCTAACACAACATCCATTCGGCAGCCTATGGATCAAGAAGTAATTTTGACTTTCAAGTCTTATTCTTTAAAAAAAAAATACATTTCGTAAGGCTATAACTGCCATAGATATTGATTCCTCTGATAGATCTGAGCACAGTAAATTAAAAACCTTCTGGAAAGGGTTCACCATTCTAGATGCCATTAAGAAGATCTGTGGTTCATGGGAGGAGGTCAAAATACCAACATTAACAGGAATATGGAAGAAATTTATTTCAACCCTCATGAATGACTTTGAAGGGTTCAAGACTCCATGGAGGAAGTAACTGCAGATGTAGTGGAAATAGCAAAAGAACTAGAATTAGAAGTGGAGCCTGAAGATGTGACTGAATTGCTGCAATCTTATGATAAAACTTTAACAAATAAGTAGTTGCTTCTTACAGATGAGCAAAGAAAGTGGTATCTTGAGGTGGAAGCTACTGCTGGTAAAGATGCTATGAACACTGATGAAATGATAACAAAGAATTTAGAACATTCCATAAACTTAGTTGATAAAACAGTGGCAGGGTTTGAGAGAAGTGTCCGATTTTGAAAGAAGTTCTGTGAGTAAAAGTCTATCAAACAGCATTGCATGCTACAGAGAAATCTTTTGTGAAAGGAAGAGTCAATTGATGTGGGAAACTTCACTGTCACCTTATTTTAAGAAAATGCCACTGCCACTCCAACCTTCAGCAACCACCACCCTCGTCAGTCAGCAGCCATCAACATCGAGGCAAGACTCCACCAGCAAAAGGATTACAACTCGCTAAAGGCTCAGATGATCGTCAGCATTTTCTAGCAATAAAGTATTTTTAAATTAAGGTATGTGTTAATATATTTTTTAGACATAATGCTATTGCACACTTACTAGACTACAGTACAGTGTAAACATAACTTTTATATGCAGTGGGAAATGAAAAATTTGTGTGACTCACTTTATTGTGATACTCGCTTTATCACAGCAGTCTGAAATAGAACCCTCATATCTCCGAGGTGTGCCTGTATGACAGATTATTCTCCCCCACTTCAAAGTTCTCAGTGTTATATAGCTTACTTAACGTGTTTACAGTATTTAGAGATCAATATCCTCTTTTCAAAGTCCTAAATTTGTTATATAGTATATTAAGGGGTAAATATGGAATCATTGCAGCCAATAATGAAAAGACAGTAGCAGTACACACTGCAACTAAAACAAGTATGTCCAACCTACATGGATAAAAAGAGCTGATAAGCCAGCTAGACTCTAGAAATATCTACAGAGATCAGTAATGAGAAACGAGACCCATATTAAATTCTTCTGTAACTTCCCATAGCATAGAAAAATATTCACATCCTATCAATATATGGAAGATTTATCAGTTCCACTAGACTGCTTATCTTAAAAATGGAACTCAGGAACAACAGGAAACAAAATTATGCACACGACGACAGACGATCCTCCTGGGATACCAGTGTCATCACGCCTCCCTCCTGCTGAACGACTCCTTCACTAAGACACAGGATATCAAGTACAAATTCTTTAACTTGATATTAAAGGCCCTTCCCTCCACAAGCAAGCCCTGTTTATCTCCTCCTTTCCCTCTGCTAGGGAACCCTTCATGCCTGCAAAACAAAGGGCTTATCTTCCGTGACACACTCAACTCCTCCTCCAGATCCAGGCTCCCTTCAGTCCCACAACCTGGGACGGGGCTCCCAGTCCTCTCCACCCTCCCGACTCTCACGCAGCCAGCCAAGCCCAGTCTGCTTTCTGCTTCATCTGCAAAGGCCGATCATTCCAGCCCAAAGTACCTTAATTTCTTTAAACTCTATAAAGCTATGAAGCACCTACCTGGCTTTATATTGTTCATGAATTTTTATGTATAAGCAGACACACAAAATCCTACTCCCTATCTAGACTTCACTCACAATGTGGGTTTTTAAACACTAAAAATAACTAATCTTTATGCTCCTGCAGTCTGATTATTCAAAGCACAAGCTCAAAAAAATATAGTTATGATAGGAGGGGAGACCTACTAAAATTAGAAGATTTTAGCCTTTATGACACAAATTCTTCAAATACTATGAGGAGTTTAATAAAGATAAAAACACATACAGGCTTACTTTTAAAAGCACAGCAGTGAAGCCATGATTAGTAAATAAAAGCAGGAATATAATAATAGTTGTCAAAGGGTAGTCCACATAGGTCCCTGAGATCAAAACCACTTTCATCATAGCACTAAAACTTTAGTACTTGCCCCTTTTCACTATGTTGACATCATTCAGACTGTGAGTCTGACACGCAGACTGCTGTTTTCACACAAATCAAGGCAGTGGTACCAAACATCATTAGTAGGCACCAGACTATTCACTGCCATACACTCACAGTTAAAAAAGAAAAGAAAAATGTTTCACTTAAGAATGTCCTGATGACACAGTAAAAACTGTTACTTTTATTAAATCTTGGCTCTGAGCACACAATTTTAGTATTTCAGTTGACAAAATGAGAAGTACACAAAAAGCACTTTTAATGCATACCAAAGTATGATTGTCTCAATGTATTCAAACCAGTTTTTCAGACTTGAGGGCTCTGTAACTAATTAGATATCTTAATTAAGTGAACTTAAAAATAAAAGCTAATGAAGGTGAAATGTCCCTTAGGCTGCCTGCCACTAGAGTATTTTCTTTCTCTTTAAAAACACTGTGGGCCAGGCACAGTGGCTCACACCTGTAATCCTAGCACTCTGGGTGGCTGAGGTGGGAGGATCACCTGAGCTCAGGAGTTTGAGACCAGTCTGAGCAAGAGCGAGACCCTGTCTCTACTAAAAATAGAAAAATTAGCCAGGTGCAGTGGTGCGTGCCTGTAGTCCCAGCTACTCCGGAGGCTGATGCAGGAGGATCACTCGAGCCCAGGAGTTGGAGGTTGCAGTGAGCTATAATGATGCCACGGCACTCTACCCAGGGCGACGGAGTAAGACTCTGTCTCAAACAAACAAGCAAAAAAACAACAAAAAACTATTTTGACATTAACACTAATTCAAGTACACGTATTTGGCAATTTTCTTGAAAATGAACAAAGGGAACACGTCACTTCAAGGAAAACAACTGGTGGTGTTTGTTGCCAACGATAAAATTCAACATTTCAAGTAAGAATTTGAATTTTGGAAAACTTGTGTCAATGTCCTCAACTGAAGACCACCAGGAACATGCATGTGGTTGGACAAGTTAGGTTAATTACCCGTGCCAAGGGAGTAATATGGAGAATCATGGGGCATTTCAGTGAGCTGGTGTGAGAAAGGACCTATTGTAAGATTTGGGCTTTGGGTGGATAACTTCAGAGAGGGTTTAAGGAAGTAGGGGTTCCATATACACTGGGTGCTATCAGAAAGTGGAGTTATCCTATGACTGGGTATTTCAAAAAACCTTATCTATAGGGGGTGGAGAGGACCAGAATGAGAGTAACATAACTGGTGGAGAAGTAGCATGCACTCACGGCCGCTGGAAGAGGGGGTTTGGTATCATGTGGGTGGCAGAGTGTCCGTGTTTTCATCTGTGTTTAAACGAAATGATGATGTGGTCTGCTTTGTCTCTTTTTATCACAGTCCCAGAGTAACCTTGCCTGAGGGTGGTATTCTGAGCGATGATTCATGGCCTCATGAGAGAGCAGCGCGGCCCCCTGCGAGGGCCAGGCCAGCTTGTGTTTCTTTTTTCTTTCCCACCAGATCCCTCAGCAGAAGCTTGATAGCTTCCCAGCATAGAAGACTTAACCTACAGGTCAGGCGGGAGTTAGCAGCCAAAGGAGAGGCAGACACACAGGAGCAGGAGGTACACAGGAAGGGTGGAAGGGCTTTTCCACCAAAAACAGAAGTTTTCTGGGGTGTGGTGAGCAGGCCAGGAAGAAGTTTAGGGTATCGGAAGGGGTTCTAATCAAGACTTCATGAGGGCTAAGTAAGGCCAGGTAGTGGATACAGAGGACGGATGGGTGTGGGAGATATTAAAAAGTCTGATGTAAAGGCTCTGTTAACTACCTGGATATTTTAATAAAGTGAACTTAAAAATAAAAGCTAACAAAGGCTAAATGTCCCTCATGCTGCCCACCACTAGTGTACTTTCTTCCTCTTAAAAACTATTGTGACATTAACACTAATTCAAGTACGTTACCTGGTATTCTTTTGAGGAGTCAGCATAACCTGGCCTTCTGGTGTGATGTCTATAATACAATGTTCTGGAAGAATTCCCATTCCACACAGTTGGATATCTTGGGAATTTGCTGACCCTATCAATGTATGTTCCTAAGAAAGAATCAAATTCACTGATTAATATTGTATTCTTACATGTACACAAACTGAAATCACCTACACTGAGCCCTCTTATATTAATCTATTACCTTAGCTAAAAGATTTGTAAAAAGGAAATGGAGTGGTAAGGGGAATCTTTGGCTTTCTCTGAAATTCATTCTATAATATACAGTTTCTTAGAAGAAATAATGTACTCAGTTGAGTTATGCCTTTTAAACTTAAAGCTATAATTTTATATTCATGTCTATATATATTCATTATTTTCCATCACAATCTTCATTCCAAATATTTTATACTACTCTCAGAGCATAAGCCGTGTGTCAATGATGTACCAAAAATATTGGTCTAAAAACTCCATCTACTTAAGTTGTACATCACTTACCTGGTCTCAAACAAAATGAGTCAGCTACAAAGATAAGAGCTATTCAAATATAAAGATAAGAGTTTGAAAAGACAAAAATTATTTTATGAATTTCATGGTCTCCGCTAGCCTCATAAAAGATGTAACAGAGATGTTCTTCTTACCTTTGACCCCCAACTATTCAGTTCTCTAAGCCCTATCTTTTCGGCAGGTAACTCGCCTATCCTTAATGAAGAAAATTGGCACCATAAAAATTGAGCTCTCTCTTACACATGTCAATATCTGACTGCCTGTACATGATTAAATGTCAATATGAACTGGGATGTATTCCTAGGCCACCTTCTCTTTTGACACACCTACATTAGGGGTCACATATTAAATACTTCAGGCTTTGAGAGTCACATACAACTACTC
Organism: Daubentonia madagascariensis; assembly: GCA_023783475.1. Classification (NCBI taxonomy): domain Eukaryota; kingdom Metazoa; phylum Chordata; class Mammalia; order Primates; family Daubentoniidae; genus Daubentonia; species Daubentonia madagascariensis. The sequence goes on along the minus strand of JAKFHU010000353.1, from coordinate 1,827,131 downwards.
GACTCCGCCCTTGTAGTGCGAAAGCAGACAGAGAATACATAAATGGATAAGTGTGGCTACATTCCAATAAAATTTTATTTATGAACACAAAATTTGAATTTCATATAACTTTCATGTGTCTGAAATATTATTCTTCCAACATATAAGACAATTGTAAACATGTAAAAATGTAAAGATAAGCTCTTCCTATTTTGACGTAAATACTACAATAAAATTACTGACGAAAAAAAGAAACTTATCATAAGTTGGTACGGAAGATTATCTAATGAGTACATAAAATGCTGTGAAGGTAGCATGTAATCAAAATAAAATAAAGTTAAAAACAGGGATAGCATCTCAGTCTCTTTATGTGATACACAGGTATAGAGCATGAGTCTAAAGCACGCTAGTCTAATGTACTCCAGGATTATGTTCTGGAAGAATAAGAGAACCGTACAACTTAGAATTAGAAAAGAACTTTAGAGATGTTTTAATGCAGTGCCTTCATTTGCAGATGGGGTGTAGGTCATCCGGAGATGTGAAGTCACCTGTGTAGCATCTAAATTGACTTCAGAATTTGAAGACAAAGAAATAAAAAACGCTCAGCCTCTAAATTCCTCCATCCCACATCATGGTATCACTTTACTGAAGCAAAAACTGTTCTTGGACTGAGATCATCCTTTTGAATGTGCTTTGTCATGAATATATCCTCGTCATGGGGTTAGCTTGGGTAGTCAAGAAATCAACACTGCCTCCAACTCTGCCAAAACAGAGCTGACCACACAGTCTGAAACAGAACCCAAACACCTCCACACAAGATGACCAGAAATATTTTGACTACTCGCCAAAAATCTTTAAACAGTGTCTTTGTTTAATTTTTTAGTCAAGGAACAGATATGAATCAGGGTTTTTCTTGGTGTGTGTGTTCCAATTTGAACTACATTACATCAGAAAGAAAAAGAACTCCTAGTTATGAGAAATAAAAAGGACAGGATATTTAAGTCCTGTTCTAATATTGCACCTCTCTTAAAGCATATGAATATCAATGGCTGACATTCTAACTCAAAATGCTACCAACATTGTTCAGAAGTGCAGTAAAGTTATGTGATAATACATCATTTTTTTAATAGGTAATATGCATATAAGGTACCACACAGGGTATCAAACGAGAAGTGCAATGTGCAATGTTTTACATCTGTAGAGTGCTTCTGTTTATAAAGTGCTTCCATCTATCCAATCCTAACAGGAACCCGGCAAGGTAGCCAGAGATAACTTCCACCCATTTACACAGGAACAACCTACAGACTGGATGGGGCAGAGGGCGTGGCCATGGACCAGAAAAACAGGTCACCTCCCTCCTATTGCAGCATTGCTCCCGCTAGACCATAATATCTGGGATGCGTACATGTGCCGGTATATACCAAAGACTCAGGATAACTCACAGCATAACAAAACATGGTATAAGATCCCTATTAACAAAGGGGCCTTAGCAAAATTACACAAAGCAACTAGTCCAGGATATCTTTGATAAAAACTGAGAAATTGGCTGTGTCACGAATTCTTGAGTCTTTTTAGACATGAAATCACACAACTCTAATCTTAAAGCTGTTTCCAACTTAATCAGCTCATTAGCTTTACTTTCCTAGTCACATTAGTTAAATCCACATATATAAGGGGAAAGACACTGCATCCTAGTATTTATTAACCCCATGTTAGAGTCGTATAGTCCATTGTATAATTTATGCTCTGGGCTTGACAAAGACAATTTTGGAGCACTCCTCATAATTTATGTAGTGTCTCAGGACTCATGCTTATTCTAAAAGTTGTCTCTTATCTTCCTAATATGTCCCATGATTTACAGATTTCAATGTATACCAATATTTGGCTTTTCTTCTGTTCCATACTCTGACCATCTCAGTCTCTAAATGACCTACTCTCCTTTTTTTAATACATTGATAATCCAAATTTTTTTTATTTTCCTAAGAGTACTAGAAACTTAAATTTCATATCAAGTGGTCCTGAGAACCTTACTTTCTTTAAACATTTCCTCTTGTGAGCTAACAAACTGCTTACAAGAAGACATGCTTCACATAAACGACAAAAGCTTTAGTCTACTGACTATATGAATCATTTAGTCTTAAAAGTCATCCTTTAAAGCTCTAAAGTAATCTACTTAATTCCCCAGCATAAATCACATTAAATAATGGTAGGTCCAAACTATTTAACTTGTTGAAAGCAATATCAGAATATCACTTTTTATATTACTAGGTTGAATGACATCACCCAAAGACTAAAAAGGGAAACTGTGCCCAGAAACCCAAGATTGTTCCACATTCCAGCTTATTCAAATGAAAACAATTTGCTAACTCTGTTTTTTGAATAAGGATGGTTTCCCAAGTTTAAAAAAGTACTGTGAGATATTATTCTATTTCATGGCAGGAAACTAGCAGCAAAGCATATTACCTCACCTTTAGATAGTACACCAGAAGTTCATTCAGCGCAGGGTCAGCGTTCAGATTTACAAGGAAACATTTATCATCCCCAACTTTGATTCCAGAAGACTGAAGAGATATTCCAAGGCTCTCGAGCTGTTTCTGTCTCTCCTGTAAATGTATTAGAGAAGTATTAAATCCACAGCTATTGAGGCAGCAAAATATAAAAGATTTTACAATGTCAGAATAATTATTCAATAGCTTCATAATTCAAATATGCTATCTTAGGATATGGCATTACAGATTATTGCATTTTTTTCTCTTCTTTCTAAACTATATAAAATTGTTTTTGTTAATTCAAATTTTCTTTATTTTGAAAAACAAAACCCATTACAAATAGCAACCAAGTACACTAGTAAGTTCTCCATTTTTGTTCTGGAAAATATCTAACACCTTCATCTCACTTAACTCTGGATATATGAGCAAATGTGTGTGCACTTTACTTGACTGTGATCCTTCTAAAACGCAGTTTGCAATTCACTCTCCTGGCTTGCCATCTTCAGTGACTACCCAGTCAGGACAGAGGCCAAACTCCCCCAAAGTTCAGAAGGCCCTCCAACCTGGCCCACTTCCCCCAGCTTCGTGTCTAATTACCCCTACTTTTGAACCCTGCACTGCAGTTCCAAGGAACATGTTTCAGGTCCCCGAAAGTGACAAGAGTGTTCTCTTTGCTGTCTTTAGCTTAACGGATATTATACCTCTTCCTTCTATCTGGAGCAGACTTGTTCTCCTATCTGGCAACTGTCTGTTTATGTGACCATTTCTCCCACATCAGACTGTGAGCTGTGTGGCCATGGAGATCCTATCTTATTCAGTGTTGTGTTTCCAGCATCTAGCACAGTGCAGAAAGCATAGTAAGCACTCAAAACATTAGTGTTGGAATTTATTTAAAAAAAAAAAAAAAAAAGCATATGCACTGAAGCACTATTTTCATAAGAATATGAGCCTTTCCTTTTTTGGCCTGCCTGCCTCTGAACCCATAAAATATACAAATATAAGTATATAAAAGGATATAAATGGATCTCAAAGCCAGATTGCTCCACGATTAAGGCAGAATTGGGGCAGGATAGGGTGTCTCTGACTATGGGTAAAGAGCAAGGAGCTATGAGTCACAGTCACCTATGACCTTTGATTCTGGGGAAAGATAAGACAAACTAAGTCATTTAACTAGGGCCACACAGCAAGTCAGCATAATCAAAATAGAGCTTCAGAATTTGGCCACTTTGAGGCATATGATTCTAATTTATATGGTCACTGCAACGCAGCCAAAACATTCTGCCCAGAAATACAGTATTACAAAATTGGAAAGATGATATTTTGTCCCTGAGTCTTTTAACCAAGTGTCTCTTCTAACAAGAACCACCACCGTGTTCTTTCAGAAGTTTTGAGTAGTTTAACACTAGACATTAGAGTTTTCTGCACTCAATTCCAAGAAGTGATTGTCCTTGAAAAAGAACCATGTCCATAAAATAAGGAAAGTAATTTTAATATACCTTTGTGTAAATTATCACTGTTAGTAAACTACTGCTTTATGCTGCTTCCCTATGTATTTGTCATTTCAGGTTTTATAATGTTAAATATACCACAGAAAAGGCATAATGGTGGAAAACTGTCAATTTATTATTCCATTTGCCACAAAAAATTTTAAAGTTTTTAATCATTTAAAAAATTACAAATATTTGCAACATTTAGGAATCAGCTCATAAATAAGAAAGTATTATATGATAAGATATGGTTACGTTTACTGATATCAAGTACTGCTTCTGGTATCAGAGGTTGGTTAACTTTTCTATAAAATGTCAGATAGTAAATACTTAGCCTTTGTGGGCTATGTGGCCTCTGTCTATTCAACTTTGCTGTTGAAGCCACAGATGACACCTTAACAAATGAGCACAGCTGTGCTCCAATAAAACTTTATTTACAAAAGCAAGTGATGACCCGGTTTAGGGGTTCTGTCTGCTTAGCCCTGATCTAACTCAAGGTTTTTATTTCACCTCAGTGTACATTTCTTAATGAGAACTTTTAAAACTAAAAGACAATTTGGTATAATAGATATGGCACTGGAATTAGAAAGTAGTCGTCTTGAGTTCTGTTTGTTTACTCAAAAATATTACTAAGTACACACCTAAAAACACTAAAAGATATATGGCCTTTTTTCTTGAGAACCTTACAAACTCATTAGGGACTAAAACTATATAAGGACAATTAAACAACAGTAAAGTACTGCATGGCTTAAAGGTCAAAGGGTGCAGACAGGCTGCATGGGAATGCCATGGCAGGGTGATCTCTGAGGGCCGGCACACTACAGGAAGGTGCCACAAAGCACCTATGGAGAGTCCAGCTGACTTACAACAGCCCCAAAATGATGTGAGAAGTCCTTTAAAAAAATCCATTGAACTCAATTTACCCAGAATTTCCAAAATTTGTCTGACAATGGACCATTTTTTCCCCTGAAGATTTATTAACATTTTGTGGTTACACTGTCCAAAATACATTTTGGAAAATGCCAGTTTGGAACAGGAAGAAGTCAGTGATCAATAGACCAGGTTTTTTCAATGAGAGAGGGGGAAATTCCAGCAGCACTAAAGCCTGGGGGCTCAGGAAGATAAGGCATGGAAGGCAGTATTGGATGAAATCAGGCAGTACCCTCAGAAGGGACACCAAAGCTAAGCTCCCCGAGCACTACAGTCTCTTACACCTGCCCTGCTCTGCAGCAGCTCAACAGCACTTCAGTGCTCACTTCTGGAGTAGCTCAAAACGGCTCACACAAAGTAGTTCCAAATTGGACAATTATTAGAATGGCTGATAATTTATAAGAAACATAAAGTGATATATGTGACAAGAAACAGTTTATACATTGATGTGCTTTCTTCTCTGTAATTTGGGGGATATGTTTTAAGATAACTCAATGCAGGTATACAGATAAAACATGGCTGGCCACATGCTGATCTTTAACAAAACCAGGTGATAGGTATCTGTAGATTTATTATACTCTTCTCTAATTTTTACCTATTTTGAAAATGTCCATAATAAAAATGTTTTTAAAATTGAATTTAATCTTAGTCTACACTACTATAACATCCATGTTATGCTAAGTAATAGTACCATCCTACAACATCTGACACAAACATAGATTGATTCTGGACAGCACATCTAAAAATGGAAATCTACTGGGTGAAAAAAGACGTAGCAAGTTCTATATATTCTCTAATACAAGGAACAGTTAAAAAACATGAGGGAATTTTAACTTGGAAAAGGAAGGGGAAGAGGGATAGAGGTGAATTTAAATAGCTGAACAACTGAATTGGGTAATAACGGTCCCAATCTTGTAGGGCTATAGAGAGGGTTACATGAAATACTGTAGTTAAAAGTGCTCAGTGTAGGGCCCGATACATAAGTGTATCCAATAAATGCTGGCTGTTACTGCTGTCTTTAGTTACTGCATACAGGTGGGACACTTATTCTCTTCCATATAGAAGAACAAATTAGGGCCAATGAGTAAAAATGAAAGAATAAACGATTAATTAAATAGCTATGATTAGAGCTGTCCGATCATGAAGAGACCGCTAGATGGGTACTGAGCTCCACGTTACCGTATGTATTTCTAAAACAGAGGCTGGATAACCATGTAACAGGAAAGCCATAGAGTAAATCTTTTTATAAGTAGACAGACTTTTTAGCATTTTCTCCCAATGCTGAACTTGACTAGATCATCATAGACTAATGCTAATGTTCCCACCCTAAGATGTCACAACTCTATCATTATTACTAGAAATCACTAAAAGTCACCTCAGATTTAGGTATTTCATATTGCTTTCACTGAGTGGGCATATGGAAGCAAGAAGCTCATAGCCTAATATCTACTACTAGTAATTTTGTAAGTTCCTCAGGTCTACAAAGCAGTTAATAGAATGGGGTGTTCAGAACTAGAAGCTAGAAAGTAGTTACTTCCTTAAAAAAATTGTTTAAAGATTACTGACACAAAAAAATTATTTTTTAAGTAATAAAAAAATTGCAATTATACCCTGTTTATCCTTCAAATTAATTTTGCAAAATATAGATACTCTTGGATTTAGATTCCTATTAATGCATCTAGATTTGCCATAAGCAAAGCTGAAAATCAAAAAGGAACCAGAAACACCACCTTCACCCCACTGTGCAAACTGCCGTGAGGTTTCATGCTCGTAAATCACCCAGGAAGCACAAACCTGTGCAATCTCCTCCGTTTTCCTTAATTTCTCCTCCCAGGTCACAGTCATTTCCTGAATTAGCTTTTCAGATTCTTCCAGCCGGTCCTTTAGCTCTGGAGATTTCATTGCCTACAATCAAAATGTTTACTTCATGAAATGTCTAGACAATGCCCTGGAAAAAGAATTAGCCAATTCTAAAAGGACAAAAGTAACAATCTGCCTCTCTCAGTTGTAAGACATGCTGAGGTCTCAGATCCACCTAAAACGTAACGATGGCCCATCACCGATCCCCACACCTAGACTGCTGTCGAGGACTACAACTCATCAAGTTACGCAAGGCATGTTTGCAAGGAAGGCTTTCAACCTTTTTCCTTTTCCTCCAGCCTGTTGTGAAGATCTTATTACATTTAAGGACATACAAACATAAAGCGATTAAGGGTTTATTTTTTAAATTCCAGTAAGTTATATATCTAGACAGACTCATACATATGACTCATTCTAATCTTTATTGATGACTTCAGGAATTTATTCACATATATAGAGACTAAATGTGTACATGTTGCAAATTGGATGGAGTTATTGATACCAGGGAGACAGAAACAAAATTCAAGAATAAACAATAAAATTATTACTGTAAAAACAGGATAAAATTCAACAGGCAAAAATATGATCAAGATAACTGTCTTGACCATGTATTTTACTTATTTACTACCAGAAAACCGGTGTGAGAAAGCAAGCAAGCCCCAGGGAAAAGCCCCATTGTGCTGGGTAACCGTGGGAAGAAAAATGCTAACTAAAGCACGAATCCTGAATCTGGTATCTTGTTCCACTTTTACAAGAGGATGAGCACTTGGTTGTAGGTTAGCATTGTGTAGGTTTTCAAATTCCGTAATGAAACGTAAACACCAACCATTATAGAATATACAGAAGACAGTTGAAACAGCACCAATAAATACACAGGGGCTCTTGTTATGAAATATTTTTTCTACAAACATAATTAACCCACAACGTGGAAAAGCTGGAAGGTATGGAAGACCTCAAGACCTCAAGATTTTCATTCCAACTTCCACCAGGTAATAAATGAGAGATACAACAAAAACCCTGCTCTCCATCATTTTCTACAGTAAAATTAATTTATATACACCCTCTCTCCAGTGTCTCTCTCTTTCTGTCTCTTATTCTATTACACCTCTTCTCTCCTCTGCTACCTGAGTGGAAATGGACAGAAATGGCAAGAATCATTTTCCTGATTCCCTTTATTCTCTCCTATTCAATCCTTTTAACACCTGTAAAAAACAAATCTCTAAATTTGAAATATGACAACCTTCGGTATTTATTACTCATCTCAAATTTCCCTTCCTAAAGGAAATTCAAATGTTCGAGTAGAGTACTCATCCCTTAAAGCCAAGGGAAAGAAAATGCAAGTTCTAGCTTGACCAGCTCAGCCGACACAGAGCACTGCTCAGCCGTGCATCATACCTCTGCTTTGCTGAGCTGCTCTCGGAGTTTCTCCACTTCTTCACGGAGATCCCGGATAATCCGAGCATTAGGATCCTCGTTCACCACAGCATGGTTAACGATGTGCTTGGCGCGATCTGCGTACCGCAGAGTTGAGAGGGTTTCGTCATAGTTATCAGCTGCTGGACTCACAGTAGCCACCATGGCTGTCTTGCTGTTGCCCCCAAGACTGTCCTACAGGACAAAAGAAATCGATAGCATTTTAAAGTTGGAAGAAGACATCATGTGAGGAAGTTGAAGTCAGAAGTGGTGAATTAACTTCCCCAGGTCAACCACATATTTAGTGACAAAGCTAAAATGCAGGTATGCTGACTCCAGTCCTGTGCTGTTTATTCTCTGCTACTTTTCTGAAAAAAAAAAAAAAAAAAAAAAAAAAAAAAAAGGTGGGTGGGAGGGGGTAGAAGCTTTGGTTTTTGAGAAAGGACAGGGAAATACAATGAAGCCTACGTTTATTTTGGTTTAATAAAAATTAACTCTAAGTCAATTTGTCCTATTTAACAGACAATGATACCATAGCAGACTATTCAGAACAAGCAAGGCCTCCGTAAACACCTACAAACTTTCCTCAGGGGAGTAAGCGTGGCATTACTTGACTTCCGACAACCAAGTGAGTACTCACAGCCTCCTCCACCACACTGTGCACTTGGGAGTCTCTGTGAAGCCTGAATAATGGCTCAGAAGCTGCTGTTATAAGCTATCAGCACCTAGTAAAGTTTTTGAAACATAAGGTACAATTATAGTCTTACGAGACCAAAAATACAAAGGAACTTCATTTTCTTCCCTCTGATAGCACTTCAAAAACTACTACAGCAGGTTTCATGCTCTACACAACTACTCCCACAGTTCAGACCAGGGTACCAAGAAAAAATACGCATCTTCTTCATTACACTCAAACTGATAAGTGTGGTGAAGCGGCTTTAGAACTAGCTTCCAACAAATGGAAAAAACTGCCTTCATTTGAGAGCATTAAAAATAACAACATACAACTCAGAATCACAAATCTAGACTTTGGACATCAAGCTACCCGCTCGCTGAACACACAAACAAGGTCTGCGTGGCCCATCCCTGCAGGCAGCCTCTGAGGCGGCCCTATCATCCTGCGTCCTGCATCCTACCTAACTCAGACCCTAGTGCCATCTCCTTGCCTTGAGTGTGGCCAGGGCTTATTCATCTGCCTCTAATGAACAGAAAACAGTGGGAGTGATGGCACGTCACTTCTAAGATTAGAGTAAAAGACAACAGTGGTTTCTGTCTTGGGGGTTTTCTCTCACTCTGGGGGAAACCAGCTGCCATGAGGTGAGGCGGCCCTAGGAAGAGAGTCACAGGAGTAGGTTTGGAAGTAGATCTTCTAGAGCCTGCCAAGAACTGCGTCGGTGAGCAGACCACCCCCCAGTCAAGCCTGGCCATGAGGGCAGCCCCAGCTGACACTTTAACTGCAGCCGCAGGAAAGACCCAGCCAGAACCACTTAGTTAAGCTGCACCAGGAATCCTGACCTGTAGAAACTGTGAGACAATACACGATTGTTGTTTCCAGCTGTTACCGTTTGGGGATAATCTGTTACAAGCAATAGATAACTACTCATAACTAAGGTACCATTCCAGGCTGAGAAGAATTATCAAACAAACAGATTTAATACCCTCTTTCAGTAATAGAGTATCATCGAATGATAGATTCTCAAGATTAGAGAGAATACTCTAACGGGTAAGTAACAGGGAATTAGGGCACAAGAAAGCTAATTCTACCTTTGGGCATTAACTTATAGAAAATTCTTACTTTTGAATATATAAAGTTTTTCTAATCTCAATATATCTATTATAAAATTTGTTAGCGCAATCTGTGATTTACACAATCTTTGTGCATACACTTTACTTAGTTCTCAGCCTTTTGTAAAGTCAACTATTAGTAGCCCCATTTTACTGATGAGAAAACAGGTTTATTCTGTCAAAGGAGGTTAAATACTGTACTCTGCCTAAAAATCCAGAACTAGTAAAGTCAACAATATTCTAGCCCAGCTGTATCCTGCCTTCAAGTCCAATATGCTTTCCACTCCCTCACAGCTACCCACAATACATACTTGGTAACACAGAGAAAGTTCAGACCTGAGGGTTAAGTAAGGTGACCTGACATCTTTCAAACTATTTTGTCCCAGCATCAGAAACAAAATAATTCCCCAAGTATTGCAAACAGTTCAATATAATCACAGACAACATGTCTGCTTATTCATCCATTACTGAAAATTTGGTTTTCCACGGAATACATAGATAATTTCTTCAACATTATACTGTTGAAGAAAATACACTATAATGCATGACAAGGCAGGAAATAGACCTAATTTGGACTTTAGGAGGCAAAAGCCATGACTGCTTGCTTCCCTCTTCACTTCTAGACCCTGATCTCATACATCTGGTGCCTCGGATTTGGCAACTTCCAGAAAAATGTCATGAAAAGTCCCATGCACATTAGTGAAATTTAAATGTGATATAAAAAGATTGCAGGGATTAAATCTCAGATTGCAATTCAGTTCACCAGTAGCATTGTGCTGCCCTTCAAGAGCTACTGCACCCTGTCAGCCCACGTGAACAGCAAATGCTGCTGGGTGAAAGGGGATCTATGACAATAACCACCAGAGGAGAAAAGCGTGTATATTGTGCTTCAATTTATGCTGAGAACAGGAAACCTGGCAAACAACAAATGCTTGATATTTTAAAAGCCCTTATTCATGAAGCAACAATATACTTATGTTAAAAAATGGCCTCATGCCATCAGCAAAAAGGAAACAGCAACAAAAGAACTGGCACTCATTCAAGGAGAAAGTATAAAGTTTCTTGTTTACTCTTTAATTGTTTAATTAGGCAAATCAGATGAGCTTTGTTTCAAATGCAGCAACTGCAAATTAAATGGACGTAGGAAAGAAATTTAATTTTGGAAGTCAGAATTTTTAAAGGCTGAAAGAACTTTCTGAAGTCATGTAATCAAATTATGTCATTCTACAGATGAGAAACTGAGACCCAGCAAGGCTGACGTGTCAAAGGTCAGACGGTGCTGGCTCAGAGCAGGGCCGAAATCACTCATTCTTTCAATTCTTCACGGGGTTTACCACCTAGTGGGACATGCTGGAGAGCAAATACTGTATGGTAAGAACTAAAATAGGGATAAATACAACATGGTCTGGGAAAACAAAGATAGAGCAGAAAGCCAATTCTTGAAAGGTTAGGGAAGACTCCCAGAGAAAGTGACATTTCAGACCTAAAGATAAATAAGCATTGCCCAGGCAAAGGGAAGGAAGACTGTTCCCAACAGAGTCCAGGTGAAGTCCTAGAAGCAAGACAGCACTCACCCCCTAGCTGGGATTTACCACACCAAGAAGCAAAAGATGAACAATAAAAAGAAGGAGGGCTCAGAGCACAGAGGGCCTTGTAAGCCACACAGTTAAAAGAATTTAGACCTTATCCTAAGGGCTTGTGGACAGTTACTGAAGAGACTTAAGGTTAAGAGTATTAATTTAGAAAGATGTCGCAACCTAACCGTGGAGAATGGATTGGACTAAGAACACTCAAGGGAAGTGTTTGTCATACAGACAAGATGAACGTGGCCTTCATTAGGGAAGTGGCAGTAAGAATGACAAGAGCGGATGAATTTGAAAGGTATTTATTATCTGAGCTCTCATTACCTGAAAGAAGTTACTTGATGTTAAGTGGCCCACCTGTAGAAGGTTACACAGGGAAGCAAAATCATCTTAATGCGAAATAGTTCTTCGGTGACCACGTACCGATTGAACCATCCTCCCGGGGAGAAGAGAGCCTTCACATCCATCCCCCCCAAACTAGCAAGAGGAGCCGAAGCTTCTCTCGTTCTCGGATGTTGCAAACATCAAGAGCACAACACAATAATAATGCCAATAATACAAAAAAAAAAAACCTTGTAAAAAGAAATTTCAAGTGTTTTTAAAGATGAGTCCATTTGTGAGCTCAATGGAAATTATGTTGGGGAATACGAGAATCATACCCATGCTGAACAAGGAGCAGAGAGAGTTAGACTCAGAAGGAAAAGCAACAGGGACCAAAAACCACTTCAAATGAGAACGACTGCATTCAGCGGATCTGGAGAGGCCTCTGGGAAAACTGTTTAAGTTCTGGAATATGTTTTGCAAAAAATGCCCCTGTTTATGATCTTGCTGCAAAAGCCAAAGATGACATAAAAAGGGTCATATACGTTTTTGAGAAAAAAATGACAAATATCCAGCTAACACTGGATGTATTTTTTAACCTAAGGATTAACACATGGAAGTTGAGATTATAACCTAAATTAACTAAACAGAAAATAAAGTGAGCTTTTTAGAAACTGTTTTTGCTTTTATTCTTCAAAAATTCAAGAACTATGAACAGTTTTTTTCATTATTTTCTACAAAAGACTGGTAAACATCAAGTGAGTCTCTTTCTAATGCTAAGTAACCTTTGATAAGAAGAGCAGAAAACTGGCAAAAACAGAGGGGCAGCGGAGTCAGCCCCGATTCCAACCTTGATTCCGCCATTTATTAGTTCTGCACCACTGCCTCGTCTCACAACTGGGAACACCAGCATTTACTTTTTTTTTTTTTTTTTTAAAGAGACAGGGTTTCACTTTGGTGCCCAGGCTGGAGTGCAGTGGCATCATAGCTCACTGCAGCCTTGAACTCCTGAGCTCAAGTGATCCTCCTGCCTCAGCCTCCTCAGTAGCTGGGACAACAGACATGTGCCCCATACCCAGCTAATTTTTTAATTTTCTGTAGAGATGGGGTCTCACTATGTGCCCAGGCTGGTCACGAATTCATTACCTTCAGAGAAGTAAATGATATGATGCACGTGAAGCCCTTGGAAGCCTACGGAGGCCACTCAATATTACCTAGGCCATTTTCACTATGCTGATTAGACCAACAAAAGATATTTCTTACGGTTGCTGTAAATGGACTGAAGTAGCAACGATGAAACAAGAACAATGTATGACCAGGAAATGTTTCTGTGGAAAATCTGAGGAAGAAATAAGGATCTTATGAAGATTCCTTCTGGAAAAAGGCAAGAAGTGAGATCTCAAAGTCAATTATTCATACATTCCTTGGTACTAAAATGTTTTGTAATACCCCTCTCTACAAGTGGTTTTTAATTATCAAAATGTGTTTTATCTTTTTGTTTTAAATTTGTAATTTTATTGCATTTTGGCCAAAGGAAGTAATTTACCTGATTTTCTAACTGTGGCAAATTTATCCAGTCTTAGCATTGCATTTCAGCAGAACTTACTGACAATTACGTAAAGAATGCTTTCACTTGATAAAGCATGTCCTAATGGTATGAAAAGATTTGGATTAAAAAGCTGAATATCAGTAACTCTTTGAGAGGACAGAAACCAGGAGAAACCCCTCCTTCCCTTTACAAAGGCTCTTCCTGAAACATGTCACGGACTAAGTCCGTAATTGTGTCCTCTGCTAAGCCACTGAGGGCCTGTGTTTAACTCACCTTTATATTCTCAACCTCTGACATAGTAACAGGTTTTCAGTAAATTCTTGATCAACAAGAAAATAAGGCATCACAAAACTAAACAGGGCACATAAAATTATTTCTCCATTTTGAAAAACAGAAAAAAGAGTATTAGACAGGTAAAACATTTTATTCAAGGTTGACCCTCTATAAGGAGTTAAATTGCTACTGTAACTTATGTCCTGTAATTCCCAGCCCAATACCCAAGTCCCCGCAGCACCTGATGGAGACTAAAGGGAACCTGGGAATAGTCTCTCTCCGTTCACCGAACTCCTGCTACGAGTAGCCCTGTCCCTGTCATGGAACCCATCACGCGCTCGGGCGCTGATACTGTGTGCGTGTCCCATCTCCTTGCCAGCCCGCGAGCCCGGCGGCCGCGGAGGGGCTTCCGCTTCCTCGCGTTCCCCTCCTAGCACTTCACGCAGGCTCTTCTCTTTCTCGTTCCCACGTCCCGCATTCATACTGAATCAATTAATCGACCAATGACTGTGTGCCCTACTCTGTATCCTTTAACAACACCTTTAAGAAGCCGAAAACAAATTAAAATTATCATGAGTAAAGTTCAACAGAAAACAAGGTCCAAAATGTCTTGAAGTTAAACAGAAAACAAAGTCTAAAATGTCAGCCAAACAAAAGGAGTCTGTAAGAAAGCTGGAGCAGACCAGCCGAGTGTCAGGCAGTGGAAACTCCTTTTCTAAACCCACTCAGCCGTCAGATGAGCACTAGGTCCGTTCTCTACTCCCCCAAGTCTCCAGGAGCAGTTGTGTGATTCAGTGTGTGCCCAGCAACCCCACCGCAGCCAGGTTCCGGTGGCTGGGATGCTAACTGCTAGGAAGAAACTTATGTTCAATCCCTCAGAATTTATCCTAAAAGCCTGATAATTATAAAATTCGAGCACTGATGGAAAATGATAACTGGAAGCGATTAACAGTCTACTCTTTATTCCTCCTTCTTACCATCCACCAAAAGTATGCCAGGAAGGGAAAAAAGCAAAACAAAACTTACTTTGAGCAGCCAAGTGAGAACTGAGTCACGATATGGAACAAATTTATTCTTGTTTTTGCCAGCGCTCTGATCTGCCAGGGCTGAGATAACCAGTCCGAGGGTTGTGAGGGACCTGCATGGTATGCAACAAACCATAATAATTACAAAAAATGGAATATATCAAATGTCATGTTAGCACAAAGATTGAACACCAAGATGCCCTTGTACCTGCATGTAAGCAGCACCGCTGTCAGCATTTTGCTACTCAGTTCGAAAGCACACAACTCTCAATAGCTGTTTAGACTTGTGTCCCTCTAATGCTACCTCAAGCAATAAAAATGCTTAGCCCACTTTTTTTTTTGGTAGATAAAAATGTGAGCTGTAAATCTTCAGGCCAAGATAAAAACACAAATACCACATATTCTTAAGAAAGGAAGCCACAAACACAATATAATAATTAAACATAGTACAAGGAAAAAATAATGTATGCACATGGTTTGATAATAGCAAAGCATCTGGATGAAGGTGTTCCATAATCTCCAGGCGGTTACTGATAACTCGTATGTGTCCTTCTAGGAGGCATGAGGACAGGAGAGATTCCCACCTACAAGGAGGTAACAATTTAGCTTGAGGGAGAAAACACGGGTGAAGATCAACAGCTAGACTCTGAGAGACCAGTTATCTCTGTTGTTTCCTACAGCTCGGACCAGTGGTTCCCAAATGGAGGGTGACTGTGCCTCAGAGGAAACAGCATGCAATGTCCAGAGTCTGGCTTGTCGCGGCTGGGGCTGGTGGAAGAGGTGGCAGGTACCACCGCCACCTAGAGGCAGAAGCCAGGGATGCTGCTAAACATCCTACAAAGCACAGGACCACCCAGCTATGGAAAGAATTACCAGACCCAAAATGCCAATAGGCCCATTGTTGAGAAACCCTGACCTGACCGGGGCTGTGCTCGTCGGCCCCATCAGACATCACATCTCAAGACATAAAATGGGCTCAGGCCTACTGAAGATTCTGGAAAAAAATCCCAAACTATTTATTCATTATAGCCTTAATCATTCCAGAATCATCTTATTATTTTGATAACCACAGATGTTACCCTATTTGGCTATTAAACCAATAAAGCTATAAAAATAAGCTTCTGGGAAACCTACTTGTTAATGTTGCTTCCTTCCTTCAGCCTGTCACCCGCAGCTCCAGTTTTTGTTGCTCGTTCACTGCCGGCTAAATCGACCAAGCTCAGTTTGCCCACTTTCTCCCCAGACGTCTACAAAGTGAATTGATAAACACTAACTAACAGTTAAAGAATACAGAAAGTGGTACTGTCTCAACCAAATGAGTTTATGATCTAAATCCTGCAGTAAAGTTACTTACTGTTATTTCAAAATTATTTTCTGTTGCTATAAAACACCATAAGAAAATGATACAATTTAGTAATGGATACGCACATTTCCAAAACTCTGCCAATACAGACAGAATGAAAGTTACTCATCCCACAAAAACAGTGCCTCCAAAATGGGACATTTGGAAGGAAGCCCAATAAAAATTTCAGAGAAATATACAAAAATACTTATAAGATATAAATTTTACTATGATTGGAAACTATGCTTAAAATTTCGTGAATATTTACCAATAATCCTGAGGCAAATTACTTGCAATTCTTACTGATGTAAAAAAAAAAAAAAAATCAATGACGTTTATACGACAAAAGAATCTCTCAAAAACGCAAAACACTTTCTAAAGTTTTTTATCTTATTCATATATAATAATTCCTTTTATTTCATAATCTTAGGTATTAGATTTATATATTTTTCTAGACAGGATGTTATAAATATATATATACACATACATATATACTGATATTTTCCTTTATCAAAAATGTTCTATTATCAAATCATGTAATAGATATTTTATACTTCAGCAGCAATACAAGAAACACAGGAAAACAATGCCAATATCTATAGACTAGATCATTTTTCAAACTTTCCTTTAAAATATACACTTGTATTTCCATACATAAACATGTTACTAACAAGGATATTCAGCTTCCCAGATCAAAAGTACTTTTGGTTTTAAAAAAATAAATAAAAAAGTCTTCAGTATGTTTTTTGTTTTATGCTGAAAAGGAAATAGGGAACAAAGAACTTTTTGTTGTTACACTAATCTTGCTGTGATGGTAAAAGAAGAAAAATATGGTTTCAGCAAATGAAAATCCTGCCAAAATATAGCACTCTGCCAGGGTGATTATTTTAGCTTCTGGTATTTGAAATTGATGCACTGGGGGTAGGCATCACAGCAAAACATGTAAAACTTTACATAAAGACAGGGAGGACACAAATGTCTGAGTCAAGTTTGCAATATGGCAGAAGCATATACATCTCTGACTCAGCTTACTCTTCACAAGATTCAAAACTACTCAAAAAATTATTCTACAAAATCTGTGATTTTATAGTACAATTGCCCAGTGTAATTTTTTCCTTCTAATAGTTAGCATTTAGCAGAAGGTAACACTGCAAAAGAACCTCCATTAAATCAGCTGGAGTATTAGCATTTGTTCAATACAGTCAGCCATCACAGTTTAAAGCTCAAACATGCCTGTGGTAGAGACTGAGGGTCGTCAGGTGCTTATTCTGTTCTCCCTTCCTTTAATGGGAGAGGATGGGGAGCTAAAGCCTACATTTCTCAGACTTCTTAGCAGGCAGGGTTCAGAATGTGACTTAGGTTCCGTTGGTCAGATTCACTTGCTAAAGACTGGAAAGCAGAAGTAGAGCTGAGCCCCCACTCCCACCCCCCCACCCCTTTCTGGTTTTTTTCTGCTGGTAAGCAGGATTGTGGAAACACAAGGTTTTCTACGAGAGTGTTCTAGCACATTCTCCAGCTTCCAGGGTGCTAAGAGGCAGCCGCATTAATCCAAGCAACTTCTTTATTCCTGCTTCCTGGATCACAGATATGGGGTATGCCTTGAACTCACAGTTCTAGTGGTGTCCTCAGAGGTGGTACCAGCTCTGGTAGGCCAGATGTGTGTTGCTCTGGGAGTTATTCCTAGAGATTCAGTCTAGAACTCACTCCTGCTCAGGTGTCCCAACAACTCATCAAATTCCTTATATCAAATCCTTTTCTTTTTACCTAGAGTAGCTTCTGTTTCTTGTCCAGAGTCCTAATTAACTAGGTCTAGCCAGGACTTCTGCCCCAACCCCCTCAATTCACTATACTCAGATAGCTAGGATTTTAAATCATCTAACACCTGAAGAGAAAAAGATAAACCACAATCCACTTTAGAAATTTAAAAAAGGTCATGCATCTGAACACCTACCCCCGACTTCACATCATAGAGAGTATGGGTGAGAGTGATTTTGAAAACCGCATGGGATCGGCTACTCTCCTCATTCATGTTGGTTGCAGCAACTGTGCGAGATTTGTTACCCTCAGACATCAAAGACTCAATATCCTAAGTGGAAACAAGTCATAGACACACATCTCATTACTTGTGTGGTAAACACTAAAACACTGCTATACTACAAAATGCATTACAAGTTTCACTACTTAGTCAACATTTGGAGTTTACATTTTGTTTTTCAATGAACCTTAAGCCCCACAGAGTACAACAGCCAATACTGTTGCTGAAAACTCAAAGTACATTATTTTCTGTAGATACAGCTTTGATTCAGAATTAGAAAAGTTTAGAAGCTACACTTTTGAGTCACACAAGATGGACAAATATACCATGCCAATCCTCATGTAATTTAGAAATCTGAAAAAATTTAGTTTCTTTAATAAAGAAGCAATACAAGTTTATTGTTAAAACAAATTAGATTACACAAATAAGCAACAAACAAATAAAAACAACTTGTAACTCCTTCATCCAGGCATCACTACCTACCACACCTTATCTTACCAGACCTGTTGTTAAAAATTAGAACCTCAAGAGACTGATTTTCTGCACAGATTTACTATTTGATTGCTATTACTGCTAAAAAAGAGACAATATGACCAGGTGAGGTGGCTCATGCCTGTAATCCCAGCACATTGGGAGGCCAAGGCAGGAGGATCGCTTGAGGCCAGGAGTTAGAGACCAGCCTGGGAAACATATCGAGACCCTATCTCTACAAAAAATTTTAAAAATTAGCCAGGCGGGGTGGCGCACACCTGTACTCCTAGCTCCTCAGGAGGCAGGGGCAGGAGGATTGTTTGAGCCCAAGAGTTCAAAGCTGCAGTGCGCTATGATCAGGCCACTGCGCTCCAGCCTGGGTGAGAGAGCGAGACCCTGTCTCTTAGAAAGAGAGAGACAGCAAGTGAGCGATAGAGCATAGTGCAATAGAAAGGTCAAGGGATATTCATTTTTCAAAATGTTGTAAGCTCAGTTACTTAACAAATCTGGATTTCAGTTGCATAAATAACAATACAGAGTTATAACATCTACCTTACAAGGATTTGACTGAGGAACAAGAAAGGTGACGTGTGTGGAAAAGTCAAACAGTTGCCTCCCATTACCCAGTCTTCTCTTCTTTCCAGTAAAGGAGCCCAATCTTTAACTGAGCACATTGTGGCAGAGCTCAGACTACATTTCCCGGGTGCCCTTGCAGCTCAGTCTGGCCACATGACTAAGTTTCAGCGAATCAGATCTATATCAGCCTGTGCCATGTAACACGGGCTATGGGGGAACGCTCCTTAGAGGGAGCAGGCATGCTATCACATGCTGGTTCTAACAGCCATTGTGAACCATGAGAACATGGGCATGACCACATCTCTCCATGTGCAGTACTGGAAGGAATCTAGGTCCTTAATAACATCTTTGGAGCCACAGTACCAGCCCTGGAGACCTGCAGAGTCTACCTCCATACTTCTTTTACATGAAAAGCCTTATTTAAATCACCATTCATTCTTTGATTCACTCATTCACATGTATATTGAGAGCACCCACCACATGCCAGGTACTTTCTAGACACTGAAGATGCATAATGAACAAAACAGATAATCCATGTTTCAAAGAACTTAAATCTATAGTTGTATGCAATGGAACACAATCCTGACACATGTATTTGAAAAACTTTGAAAATCATAGGATTCTATTTTGCTGTATTTTGAAAAAGAATAACATTTAAGAAAAAATTCAACACTATAAAAAGCCTCAAAGTAAAAACATTAACTGCAAAAAGAAGTATAGGTAGGCCACAGGATGGAAAAACAATAACAAAAGGTAAAATTCATAACTTTCTAGATCCATTCCAAACCTATTTTAGATGCACTAAGTCTGACAACCTTGAGGCTTATTTAAAAGTTTCATCCTGTTTAGCTTACACTTACTCACTGGTCTATGTCTCTTTTTAAGATTTTTGTAAAAAGTTATTTTTATTAAGTAATGCTATTGTAACTTTAATTTTCAAAAATATTAACAAATTAAACAAAACAAAAAAAACTTTGCTGCAATAAATTTAAGTATTTCACATAAAAGATGTTGTTACCTTGTAGCTTGTGACAGCCAGTTTAGAAAGTCCATCGACATAGGGTCCTAACACACTATGTTCTCTGACTTTTAACGTCTGACGGCTTCTGTTCATGAAAAACAAAGAAACAATTTTTTAACAATAACCTGTTTCTGAAAGGACTCAACTGTGCTCCATAAAAATATATACTGAGTTCAAGAAAGATTCCAAACAAACAAAGCCAACTGACTTGACCCCAGAAGAATTTAAACCAAACTTTGAAATCTTCACTGGAAATAAAACTTCATAATGGGGTAAAATATCACATCACTCAAAAGTGTACACTGTGGGATGTCTATTTACTACCACAAAGAATGCAGAGTCAAATAAACACGAACAATCTACTCGTCTTATCACAGAATAAGACAAAAAGCAGAAACTCAATAAATGTTAACGGTGCAAGAAAGGAAAACTACAGACCAATCTCAATCACGAATAAAGACAAACAAAAGACAACAAACTGCATCTAATAATCATTTAAAAACAGAAAATTGGGCTTAACCCAGGGTTGCTAGGCCGTTTTAACATTAGAAAAAACAATTCATGCACTTTATCACATTGACAGACTAAAGGGAGGGGGGAAAAATGTGTGATTTCACTAAAGGCATGAAAAAGGGTTCAATAAAATTAAAATTACTCATTCATAAGTTAAAATACAACAAACCTCTTAGCAAACAAGGAACTGAAAAACCCAGTAAAGGGCATCTGAGAAAAATGTAGAGCATATGTAGCACACTTCATGATACAAGCCAAAAAATATTTAACAATATTTGTTGAGATGTTGGTCAAAGGGAACAAAGTTCCAGTTAGAAGGAATAAGTTCTTGAGATCTATTGCGCAGCACAGCGACTAGTCAATGAAAATGTAATGTATATTTCAAAATTGCTAAGATATTTTAAATGTTTGCACCACAAAAAAAGTTAAGCATGTGAGGTGATGGATACGTTAATTAGCTTGATTTAATCATGCCATAATGTATACATGTATCAAAACATCACATGGTACAATTATTATTTGTCAATTAAATATAAAATTTAAAAAAAGAAAGAATATTTGCTCTGCCTGAGGGCCAAATATATATAAATAGTTGATGATGAGAATACAGGTGATTCTTATTTTATGTTATTTTATTTATCTGTAGTTTATACCATGAATGTGTGTTTATTCTGAACTATACAAAATCTTATATTGTTTCTTTTTTTTTTTTTTTTTTTTGAGACAGGGTCTCACTCTGTTCTCCAGGCTAGAATGCCGTAGTGCAATCATAGCTCACTGCAACACCGAACTCCTAGGCTCAAGCAATCCTCTTGCCTCAGCCTCCCAGTTAGCTGGGCCTATAGGTGCACACCACCACACCCAGCTAATTTTTCTATTTTTTGTAGACAAGGGGTCTTGCTGTGTTGCCCAAGCTGGGCTTGAACTCCTGGCCTCAAATGATCCTCCTGCCTCAGCCTCCCAAAGTGCTGGGATTATAGGCATGAGCCACCACGCCTGGCCTTGTTCTGTTAAATAAATAATGAATTATAATGCTTAAAGTTCTTCGGTTGTTCTTCAACGCCTACTAAATAAGGTCCACACTCCTCAGCTTGATATAGATATATATATATATACACACACATGTGTGTATATATATGTGTGCTCTTTTATAATCTGCCCTTGCCCACCTGTCCTGACTCACCTTCTCCTAAATCCTCACCTTAGGTCAGAATTGATTTACATATATCCATTCTTTAGCAGACTTTGGGGCCCAGAACAGCAAGAACAACGTTTTATTATCTTGCGGTCTGCAGTTGCTATGAACAAAGTTGGCTAACAAAGTGAAGCAAGAATAAGGAGAGGAGTGGACTTACATGATTGGGAGAGGGGACACCAGTAACAAGAAAAGGCAGGAGGGGAAAGGAGAAATGGTGAAGAAGATACGAACAGCCAGCAAAGAACCTGAAACCACACGCAAAAGCTATTATTATTCATTGTAAAGCAAGTAGCGGTATTGATCATGAGACAACGAATAGTTACGCAATAACCTTTCACATAAGCAGCAAAGTTAGAGAATGAGGAAATGGCGCAAATCTCAAACATTCATTGTCCTCCAGGATACTGACTATAACTTAATGTTTTCTAATGATTTGGAATCTGAAGTACCCCAGGATCAACCACTAAAAAAAGTCACTTATGTCTATGTAACTGCAGATAAAGTAGATAAATGTTCTAAGACCTCAGGTGCATCATCCCAATCTACCTTCACAACAGCCCTCTGAGATACTGCATAATAATATGACTCCCCTCTGCACAAGTTAGGACTAGAAATCCTAAGGAACTTCTTCAATAGGTGACAAGCAGGGGACCTGGATCCAGAGCTACATGAATCCAAAGTTCATGCTGTTAATTACTAACCTATACACAAAACAAACATCTAAGAAACTACCAAAGACTATGAACAAGTGTAGATAGTAAAGTTCAAGCTATTCCACAAAAGCACTGTGGAGTAACAGCACAGAATGAACAGGTATGAAGTCAGACAGCTAAGAATTTCTGGAAAGAGTAGGTCTGGGCTGGATCTCAAAAATGATGATCTTCACAGAGGTGAAAGTGCAAGAAAAAGTATTCAAGACAGGGTGAGAAAATGAACAGGGGTACAATATTAAGCAAGATGTAGATACCTGGGCCATAACCTGCCCATCTCTCTGTGTTGACTTCCGTGCATACTACCCTCCAACCACAC
Source organism: Daubentonia madagascariensis (assembly GCA_023783475.1). Taxonomy (NCBI): domain Eukaryota; kingdom Metazoa; phylum Chordata; class Mammalia; order Primates; family Daubentoniidae; genus Daubentonia; species Daubentonia madagascariensis. The sequence continues at coordinate 1,804,252 of JAKFHU010000353.1, read as the reverse complement.
TGAACTGCTGGATCATTCTCCAATCAGGTAATTTCTTCACACCTCCATGCTTTGGCACGGGCTGTTCCCTACACCTGAATGGTTTTCCCCTAACTTCTCAGCAGACAAACTCCTACTCAGCGCAAAATTCATCATCTGTGGAATTTTCCCTTCTCCTCTGGGCAAGGTCAGTCATTCCCTCTTTGCTCTCTATTTTGCAGGAGCCTCTTTCACAAGTTAAAAGCAGATTGAATTGTATTATAATTATTTGTTTACAAAAGTCTCATTCTGTCCACACTGTGAGCTCTTGAGCTGACTTGCACAGTGCCTGGCACATAATGATCACGTGATAAATGTTTGTTAAGTAAAGTTTGTATAGAAACACTTTCTGCCTGAGGCCTGAAGATTATCTCTGTCAAAGAAACTGATGGCAGTGAGCAGCTGAGGCTGTCTTCTCTTGACTGAGCATCGCCATGATTCACCGCCTCTAAGATCGTCTTTCCTTGATCATCTTCTCCATCCAAACAAAACCAAACGCCCTCTTGTTGTCCCCAAACTTTCCGTGAGCCTCAGCTCCTTTGGCTCTGTGACCTTGCAAATACTGTTTTCACATCAACAAGCCACAGGCTGTGGTCACTATTTCCGTCTCTTTACCCCCACTATTGCACTTCCTGAAAATCTGAACTCAAAGAACTTTCTGTGCAATGAACGGATTCCTTCAGGTATCTCCCCCCACCCCGCTTTCCCCATTAAGTTCAGTTATGGCTGTAGAATCAGAACAGCATTTTATTTTATTATTATTATTTTTTTAAGAGACAGGGTCTTGCTCTGTCACCCAGGCTGGAGTGCAATGGCCTCATCATAGCTCACTGCAGCCTCGAACTCTTGGGCTCAAGTGATCCTCCTGCCCCAGCCTTTCCCAAGTAGCTGGGCCTACAGGCTCATACCACCACGCCTGGCTAATTTTTCTATTTTTTTTTAAGAGATGGGGTCTTGCTACATTGCCCAGTCTGGAAGAACAGCATTTTTGAAGGCTTTGTAACACTTCTGAGCCACTTCTCTTTCAAAGTCTACGCCATGAAATCAAGGGCACTGTTTTTTTTTTTTTCCTGAGAATTTTTTAAATTAACTACCCTAAAGACCAGGTTTCATATGTCTGATTATGTGTCTCCCTCACTTCACAGCCTGCAACAGCAACTGCAAACAGATGAATTCCACCCGAAATTTCTTGGTTTAAAAAAAAAAAAACAAAAAAACACCAAGACTGGGCCTCGTGGCTCACACCTGTAATCCTAGCACTCTGGGAGGCCAAGGCAGGAGGACTGCTTTGAGGCCAGGAGTTCAAGACCAGCCTGGGCTACATAGTGAGACCCTGTCTCTATAAAAAATAGAAAAATTAGCCAGGCATGGTGGCGCATGCCTATAGTCCCAGCTACTAGAGAGGCTGAGGCAGAAGGATCGCTTGAGGCCAGGAGTTTGAGGCTGCAGTGAGCTATGATGATGCCACTGCACTCCAGCCTGGGCAATAGAAAGAGACCTTGTCCCCGTCCTAAAACAAACAAACAAACAAACAAAACAAACTAATTGTTTAACGCTACCAGTTATGCTGATGCTAAATGACTAATTTTCGTCAGATATTTTTTGTCTGTGGCTTTGGATGAACCTGAGAAAGGCAGTTTCGTGCCTTCTCACCCACCCGTCCCTGCCTTCCAACTCCTCTCTCTCATACCAGCCCTAAGTTCACAAGCGGGAAATGGCTGCAGGTACTCAATGTACTAAAAATAAATTACAAGGACATTAACTAGATGATTCTCTACTAAAGCTTGATATAAAAGTTTCACTTAAGCCAATTTATTAAGTCTGTTTTAGTCCCTAATGCTGAAACACTGAAGTCTTAAAGTCTTTTACCCTTTGGGATCAAGGAGGTCTCGGACTTTTTCATTATAAATTTCCATGTAGGACACTTCTACTTTAAAACTCTGCTCCTCATTTTCTTCTTTCTGAGTTCGTTCAAAGAGTCCACTGCAAAGTCTCGGGATTAGTCCAGGTTGGTCAGCTGTGCCCATCATGGTGTAAGACTTTCCAGATCCTAAAAAATGAAAATCAGAGTTAACACTGTCTCTTTGGAAGTTTAAATACATAACCCTCTTTCCATTGCTCATAATAAATTACTAGCACTTAGCAAAATGCCCAAAATAGAATACAAAATATACCCAAATACAATGATGAGCATAAGTACAGAAGCTTTCCTACTGCACGTGTGAAAGTCAAAAGTAAATGTCCTTTAGAAAGAAAAAAACCTTCTTACATTTGTACGAAGTCACCTTCGTACATTTAAAAAACCCACCTAAAACAACTGAAAAATAGTGAGGTTTGGAAAGTTTTCTAAAATAATCTGAGAAGATTCATATGATTAATAAATACTACTGTAATGGCTCCCACCACTAATCACAGCACAAAAAATACAGTTATCCCTATGGGCTTCACAGCAAATTAACTTACTACCCCTTGGCATCAGTGTGCAAACCAAAAACAATTATTTCTAACGTTAAATTATTTTCTCCATTGTAATAAAAATACATATTCATTAAAGAAAACTTAGAAAACACAGGAAAATAGAAAGAAAAAAAATTAAATCACCATAGTCCTACCATTGGAAAACAGTAACTATTGACATTTAAGTGTAATTCTTTCCTTTTTTAGTGGCAGGGATTTTGTAAACATGATTTTAACCATACAGGTTGCTGCTTTTGTCACTTAGCAGTTTATTATTTGTCATAAAACCTGAAGCTAATGTACCACTCCCTAAGCACCAGGCCTTTTCTAAAGTTTGCACATAGTAAGTCATTATGACAACCCTGCAAGAAGGTCTCTAATTATCCACCTTTACAGATAAGGAACCTGGAAGGGCAGAGGTGAAGCAGCTGCCCAGGTCTCCCAGCTGGCACGGCCTGGCCCCAGGCTCTCTGTTCTTTCAACCACTACATGTGATGCTTCCTGAAAACATCACAAACATTCCTCTGTGAAGAACCTTTCCAACTGGACAAGCCATATGCTATATTCTAGTAACTCGTTCACTTTAAACAGATTTCCTTTCCTCGACCACAGAGTTACAAAAGTCAAAAAGCTCCCTATCAGTTACAACTGGTAAGACAGTAACAAGGATGTTCTTTTTGGTATTTTCTCTATTATGATCCTTAAAGCCTAAAAAAAAAAAAAAAAAAAAAGAGCTATATAGGCATGGCTAGTAATAAATTCAACAGTCATAGCTCTGTAATGTATTTTAAGAAAAACAACTCTATTGAGGCCTTGTGAGAAGATAAGTAAAGAAAAAGAATCCTAATCCTAATTTTATCACACCCTCTTAAAAACTTATTGCCTAATTTTATCATCTACAGTACTTTCTGAAAAGGCAAATATTAAAAACAAAGAATAAATTGGCAGTATGTTACTCAGTAAACATGGTTCTATTTTTTCTGTCATTGATAGATATCTGCTTGTGTGATTGTACATTATTTAACATTACCAGTCTGTCCGTAGGCAAAGATACATGCATTGTAGCCATCAAAAGCATTCTGAAGGATATTTTCCCCAAGGCACTTGAAAACATCATCTTGACCTGAAAGACAGAAAGAAGGATATTTTAAGCCAAAACTCCCTATGAACACTTCAAAAATTAAAAAATAAACAAAAATCTCAAAAATGTACAGTCAGCTTATTTGTGTCCAAACAAGATTTTTAAACTTGATGAATGCTTCCAAAGGCTTATGCCCTTCAGATTATATCTAGTTAGCATGTGAGGGAAAATTGGCAAAAAGTTCCCTATGATACATATTTGAATAAACACTGACCAAGAATCTCCTGCAATGCACAGAGCCAATGAGCTACTTATTTTATAATAAATGGTTATAAATATCTGAAATTTGTACTTGGGACCTAGGTGTACCTATATTTATAACTATGCACCACTCAGTCAATGCTTTTATTCGGTGGGTACCAGAGTTCAGAACAAACATATATACCAATGCCCTCTCTCTTTCCTTTTCCTCAATGATAACTTCTAACTACAGGATCTAGAGCACAGACCAGTTGGGACAAGGAGTAAGACCCTGGAAATTTCCTTCAGCTTTCAGTCACAGACATAAATAAGAGAGTCAAGTTCTCCCCCATAGGCCAAATGAAATATGCAACAGTCAAAAATCAAATGTGAACCTGACAAGTCATCCAACCCCACTGAGTCTCAAATACAATATGGAAGAACTGCACGCTTTTATGTTATGGCAATGGTATTTCATTATGTCTCACTTCCTAGTTTATTTACCAGTTAATTTATCATACTTCTGATATTGGGGCATCATTGGGCCACCTAGATCAAATGAACCTTAATTTTTGAAACAGCCATAGTATTAATCTTTCTCGTAACAGAAGCCTAAACAACATGATGCTCAATATCTAGAAGAGATTGCTTAGAAACAGGTGATGTAAGTAGTGAGGAATAAAGAAAATAAAAGGCTGCCACTGTAGTCCTAAACTTGTGGTGAAATGGGGCTTGAGACAGTTATCATTTAGGAGAATAACAGAATAGACTTCGAGAACAAAAAGAAAATTTAGAGAGAATATGGTATGTTCCTCTCCAAAACTGAAGCTCTGACAGGTGAAGTGATTCACTGGAAGTCTAAGAGGTGGCGAGAAGAGCTTGGGACCACAGTCTGGGGCTCCTTCCCTACTTGGCCAGTGCCCGTCTTTCATTGTGCCACGCTGCCTCTCCAGACCAGTCACAGACATCCAGGGGACTGTAAGTGGCAACTCTGCACTTCTGGTCTCATGTAAGACCTGGGGGGATGTGTGTGTGAGAAATAACCCCCACTGTGTACCCCACTCATTTAGTTTTGTCATCTTATACCAAGAACAGCACATATGAATCTTCCATTTTCCAATCAAGGTAAAAACTCTGAGAGTAAACACTAGAGGAAGTTGTCTGTACAGTTTCTAAAGTTACACCAAAAAAACCCACTATGATAGTATACAGAAAAAATATTGAAACACCTTTTCTAAGCTATCAGTAGTTGATAGGATGCTATACTCTATTACCTGCATACTTTTCTCTGACAGATTCATCCATAGACCAAAAACAATGATCATAGGCAAATACCTGTTGAAAAATGAACATAACAGTGCGTATTAAGAACAAAACCTTAAAATTTCTTACAATGTTATAGTAACATCACAACATTGATAGAGTTGTTCATAATAGTGAAATAAAAACAACTTACTGTCATACCACAGGGATTAGTTACTTACATATAGCCTTACAATGACAACTGAACACCTATAGGTGATACTGATCTGTATTTCACATGGAAAACTACTTGCAATGTTAAGTGAAAAAGGAGGTTACAAAACAGTATGTCTAACGATTATAACACACACACACATATAGTCACACACACAGTTACATCTATAAAGCTTCTATTTGTGTGGTGAGACTAGTAATCTTTGTTTTCTTCTTTATGCTTTTATGTTTTTCTATATTTTTCTTTTATAATCAGAGAAAATGAAGATTTTTAAATAATAAAATTTAAAGATGCTCATTATAGTATATTGAAAATAGCTTTAAAAAATAGCAGAATGTTTAAATAGATTGTTAATACACCCACGTGCAATATTGTGTAGATTTAAGAGTATGGAAGACTTACTGACAAGAAATGTTGGTGTTAATGAAAAAGTTATGGAAGTTTGGAGTATGATTCCACATCTGTACAAAAAACTATATGCATAAGAAGAAGAATATACATTAAAAATGCTACTTGGTGGGGCCTTACAGATGATTCCTGTCTCGATCTTTTTTGCCTTATCACTACTTCCTAAAATACATACATAGTTCTTTTGTAATCTTTTAAAAGTTTTTTTCCCACTGGTTATATGTCACAATTTTTGGATTTCTTATAGTTTATATCCACTTGCTTGTGTTTTGTAATTTAATCTCTTGAAGGATTTTCAATATAATTGTTTCAAAACCCATCTCAGTCAGCATTTTGTCAGTCTCCCACGCGAGGCGTTTGCTGCTGTGCTTCCCAGGACCGTCACTCGTTAGTCTGCAAGTGCATCTCAGTCGGGAGCACTTATTTTAGGGTTCACATGATTGCTTGCTTTTTCCTCTCCCAGCGGCCACCTTTCCATGACTAGTTCATATTGTCATTTCCGTTACTAAAGCCCAGATTTTGGTCTTCCCAAGGCCCAATGTCTCTACTCCCTCCTATTAATCTATTAACACAGACATTAGCTCAATATTGGTGGTTTCCAAAAACCATTTTTAAGCCTTCATTCACGGAGAAGCCTCACCCAAATCAGTTTTCACATGGTGAGCTTGACTCCAGTCCTCAATACCACGTCAGGGCCCCTACTAATCTACAAGAGCTGAACTACCAATCGCTGCTGAGAACCTGGGTCTGATTCCAAAGCCCAGTAAACATGCTGCTTCAGCCCCAGCTTACTGCCAGTCCCTGAAGTTATATGTGTTGTTTGTGAGCATGATGACATGATTTTAATATTTTAAAATATTATGCTTGTGTCTGCAGTTGGCAGGAGAATGTTTCTGCATGAACTCACAAGGCTACCTGGACCAGAAGTCTAAAAGTTAATATTTTTAAGAAAGAAATTTAGATTAAGATGGTAATTTAAATATGCATGCTGATATCCCCCCAACCTAAAATTAACTCAAAAAAAGGGGGGGGGGATGGGCCAAAAAAGGGAAACAAGGAGGAAAAGAGAACAAGTGTTTGAAAGCATGTCATGCAACTAAGGGGTCGGGGTGGGGGTGGGGGCTGCAGGGAGACCACAGGCTGCAAAGGAAGGAGCAGTTCTGGGAGGTTTGCAGAAGGATCAGAACAGCCAGCAGGGGAGGCAGGCTTCCTGGGTGGGGCAAAGCAGGAGCTTGAGGGCAGACAGCCCCCAAGGAGAGACAGGACCCTCCAGCCCAGGAGAGAGCCACCCAGGGCAGCACTGTGTGGCACATTACCAAGCCTCCACATTTTCCCAAAGCTAAATATACATCAATCGATAGTGGTGGGCTCACTATGTTAGCTGTTCTCAAACAGGGAGAGGAGCAAAAAAAGAAGGAAGATGGAAGATGACCCCAAAGGCCTGGGTGTCAGAATGTCAGGAGACGCTGCTTTTCAAACTCCACTTGTCATCCATGGTGAGAATCACTACAGCAGAGTGAGATTAAATAAAATGTGAAGCTCAAAGTAAGTTTCTTCTGCTCTAGGCTTTCAACTCTCATCTCTTACAATTTTATTTAATTCTGTTCTTGACAAGGCTAGGTAGAAACCATCCTGATTCTTTTCACGTAAGCTTAGCTCTCACTTCAAAAGTCCCCTCACCACATGTATATACAGTTGTCCCTCGGTACCCGAGGGGTATTGCTCCCAGGACCTCCTGCAGCTACCAAAATCCACAGATGCTCAAGTCCCTGATATAAAATGGAGTAACATAAGCTACACATCCTTCCACATGCTTTAAATCATCTCTACATTACTTACGATACCAAACACAATGTAAATGCTACATAAATACCTGTCATACTGTATTGTTTTTTATTTGTATTATTTTTTGTTATATTGTTATTTTTCATGTTTTTCCCCCAAATATTTTTGATCTGTGGTTGATTGAATCCACAGATGCAGACCCATGGATACAGAACCTATGGATACAGAACCTATGGGTATAGAAGGCCAAAGATTTACCAGAGATCGAGTTCTAAATGGCACTCTCCTCTGCATTATTATGGGTTATTTTCCTTGTCTTTCTTTTAGGGATTTCTTTCACAACCATATTTCTTATTCCAAATTCAAGTAGAGAAGCTATCACAAAAGTAACCATAACAATAGCTAAAACTACTTGCTAGGCACTGTTCCAAAGAAACTGAGTAACAAAGAAGCTAAGTACCCTGCAGCTAGTAGGTGGGGAAGCTGGGATTTGAACCCAGTCCACTCACCACTAGGCTAGACTAGCTCTATTCCCCAATTATATGAAAGTGCCACAGCCTGGCACAAAGCTGGGGACTAATAAACACTTAGCTCTTATTTACTAACAATACTAAATGGTCCTCTTTAAGTTTTAGCAATTGTATAAATTATCACAGGTATCTTCCAGCCAAAGATTTCATAAAGCAGATAAGCCCTTTTCTTTCTAAATAAACATTACTCCTTTAAGTTTTAAAAAAAACCTTTTTTCTATTAACAGAGAAGAAATACACAGTCACTGTAATAAACTCAAATAAGAGAAGCATAAAGTAAAAAAATAAAGGTCTCCCCCTTCACCAAGTACACCTCTCCCTAGAGGTGACCACCTGGCTAATAATGTGGTGTTTATCCTTCCATGTTTTTTTAACCAACACAACATTTTCTCTAAACATTAAGATACAGCTGAATTAAATAAAACGTGAACAGCTTTTAAGTCATTATGTAATAGTTCTCTCACATCTTTACTACAATCTCTAGCCTCTGCTCCAAGAAAAATAAGAAAACAAAAATAATCCAGCACCTTTTTCATAGAAAAGATGAGGTAAAGCCTACATATATAAAGAAATCAGTGCCATAGTCAACTATCTTTTTTTTTAAATGTCATTCAGAGTCCCAGACAGCCATGTCATACATATTTTAGCAACAATAATAGAGAACAGAATCAATTCAACCACAGACTCTAAAACAAAAACAAAACCCCAAGAATGGAAATAAAAATTTGAATTTCTTGGAAGTTCCAAGTAACTGCAGAGAATGGTCAATTAAAAAATACAGGTCAGGGTCATGCCTGTAATCCTAGTGCTTTGGGAGACCAAGGCGGGGGATCACTTAAGGCCAGGAGTTCAAGACCAGCCTGGGCAACATATCAAGACCCCGTCACTACAAAAAAACAAAAAATAAAAAAATTAGCCAGGCGTGGTGGTGCGCACCTGTGGTCCCAGCTATTCAGGAGGCTGAGGCAGGAGGATCCCTTGAGCCAAGGAGTTTGACGCTGCAGTGAGCTATGATTGCGCCACTGTACTCCAGCCTGGGTGACAGAGTGAAACCCTGTCTAAAAAAACCAAAACCAACCAACAAAAATACAGTCCTTGTGCCCACTTGAACAAGCATATAAATTCCCTAAGATGCACACTTAAAAACCAGGTGGGGAAAAAAAATCCCTAAGAGACAGAGGAACTAACCCATCCCATAGAAGTTCCTTTAGAATCTGGGTTCAAATCTGAGATCAAAGCACACTCCTTTGAGGAGGCTGTGGGCCTGAGCAGGTTTCTGTTGGCCTGGGAATACATTCCCAGCTGTCACCGGAATGAGGAGGATGAGTCGGCCTAGCACAGTTTGACCACAGTTTGGAACTACCAGTTTTGAGCCAATCTATGGCACAAAAGAAATCTGTGTTGTAGTTGCTAGGAGACTGGCCAGAATTGGGCAAAGTGCAAATACAGCTTTTCCATAAACCTCCAGCCCCTCCTCTGCCAATAAACAGCTTCAGATCTGTGAGTAGGCTGACAGCTTATGTTACTTTTACAAAATGAACACAAAGTATTCTCACTTCTGAGAAGAAAACTTCCAGTAGTTAGAAAATACGCGCATAAGATCCTTACAAACATCAAATGATAAAACAAATCTCTTACCTTTGGCTGGACCCTTAGCGCCCAAAAGAGAAGTCATCATTGACATGAAAGAAATGGGAGAAGGGTTAAAAAAAAGAAAAAGAAATTTAGTTTAGAAGACTCTTTTTGAAGGTAAAATGTAATAAACATTATGTAAATTTGCAATAAGAATACCAAATATTACCTTTGAAACCAAATAGTAATTTAAAGGATAAATTAATGTCTATTAACTAGGGCAGGCTGCTAATTATAGAAAACCAACTGCCATCTCTCCAGCAGAAGAAAGACTGAGTGCTGGATAATTTTAAAAGTCCTAATATTTCTGACTTATGCATTTTGCTTTTATCCTTGTGTATGTCTTGTAAACTTTTTTTTAATCTTTTCTTTTTATCATCTGGTTTCACTTCCACAGTTTTCTCTGCTTTGATAAAGCAGCAGCTTCCTCTCTTATCTATATAGGATCTCTACAAAAAAATGAATTCTGATCTGGCTAAGATTAAACTAAAGGTACAATTAATTTCTTGCCAGTGAGTTACTACAGGCTGAGTATCCCTTATTCAAAATGCTTGGGACCAGAAGTGTTTTAGATTTCAGATTTTTTTGAATTTTGGAATATTTGCATTATACTTAACAGTTGAGCATCCCAAATCCAAAAGTCTGAATTCCAAAATGCTCCGATGAGCACTTCGTTTGAGTGTCATCACATGGGCACTCAAAAAGTTTCAGATTTTGGAGCATTTTGAATTTTGGACTTTAGAATTTGGAAAGCTCACAACCTGTACTTACTGGATTACTCGCTACCTACTCTTCTACGCTCACCCAAAAAGTTGTAAGAAATCACAAAGCTCGCTCACAGACCCTTCCCCTCAATTCACCAACTGTTCACACTGCCAGGACTGCTCTGCTTCTCCTTCTCCTTCCCCCTCCTCTACAGGTACAAAGATACACACATACACAAATATTACTATTTTCTGAACGATTCCAGGGTAAGTTGCAGACGTGTCCCTTCAACCTTAAACACTTCATCATATAATTCCTAAAAATAATGATGTTCACCTACATAAACACAGTACGATTTCAAAATCAGACAATTTAATAAAGGAAAGCACTTTTGAAACTAGAGTAAAATAGGAACAGTAATAATTGGCCCTTCTCAGAGGATCAAAACTCCAACCCCAGCCTGAAACTTGAAAGGAAACCATACAAGGAAATGTTTTCTTGCAATTATCTTACATATTCTCGTGTCTTTATCTCATACGATTTTCTTTGAAAAGAAGTTTAATATTTATTTGTATCAAACGATTTTAGATAAGAACACTAAAACATCGTGGGAAGTCTACCAAATGAGTGACAAGTGTCTAATAAATTTTGGAGTAACATTCAATGTGGCTAATATATAAAAGAAAATCATTTCTCTGGAATAAGAGATACGGGAAAACCTCCTGACAAAAAGAGTTGTGAAATACTGGTAGAGGTCACTGACATGCCATCATCTTTTTATAGTCTTTATGAGCAGAACAGATTCTCACCCATTGCAGGCTTAGTTAGACACCTAGCTGGAGGTAAGAAGAGAACCAGAAGGTATGAAATGGCCACTTTAGGCCAGGTACATCGCAGGCTACTTCAATCAATTCCCAAAATAACTCTGCCAGATATTATGATTCCAGTTTTACAGATGAGAAACTTAAGGCTCAGAAAAGTTAAACACATACTACAGGTTGGGCATCCCTGATCTGAAAATCCAAAATCTGAAATGCTCCAAAATCTGAAATGTTTTGAGTGCCAACATGACAGACAAAGGACATGCTTGTTGCATGAATATATGCAAATATTCCAAAATCCAAAAAAAATCCAAAATCCAAAACATTCTGGTCCCAAGCATTTTGGAGAAGGGATACTCGACCAGTAATAAGCAGTCCTGGATCTGTGACTCAAAAGTAGGTCTCTTCTGACTCCCAAGTCCATGTTCTTTACCTCTCCCGCACTGTACAGAACAGCCTAGACTTAAGAATCTATGAGTCACACACTAACAACTGCTGCTGCTAACAGAAACATTTCCCAATGTACTAATTTCCTCCATTCTAATTATTACTCAATAAAAGGTTACCACTCAGTGTTTATGCCAGCGTACGTTTACTATTCACTACATTCATAAAAACTCCAGATTGTCTTTTCTGAGAGAAAAAGATATTTAGTCTGCTATTTCAAGTTTAAATAAAATGTTTTCATACAAAAAATCAGCTCTTCCTAAGACACAACCAACAAACATGAAATTCAATAATACATGACACACAGCAGAAGAATCCATGGGACTAACCCAAATTCACAGCATCACAATAAAAACAAACAAGCCAGTAAATTAATTACAGAGCTAAGTTTCCAGCTAGGGATTCTGGTGGCTACAAGACTAAAGCTCAAATAACCTGCACAGCTATGGGACACCCAAAGATGTAATTACAGCTCTGTACAAAAATAAATAAATCACTTAAGCAAAACCTTTTCAAAGTGTAGCTGCAATTCAACACAGCCATGCCTCACTCATCACAAGATTCATTATTCAGAAACCTCAGCTACCCAGATCACCGCGGAGATTCGGGAAGCAAAGAAAATCAGCTCCCGACCAATCAAAAGAGATGTCGCAAAGTACAATCATTAAAGCCATAACTTTTCAGCTGAGTTGAATTATTTTTGTTGTTGTTGTTGTTAACTTCATTTTGAAATATTTTCAGACTTACAAAAAGCTCCAAAAATAGTACAAAGAATTCCTGCACACCCTTTACCAAGCTTCCCCAAACGTTGCTGTTCCCCAAATGTTTTCTATATCACCACAGTTACAATGATCAAAACCAGGAAATTAACCATCAACACACAAATTATTAAATAATCTACAGCCAATCTTATCCAAATTTTGCCAACCACCCCCACTAATGCCCTTTCTTCAGGTCCAGAATCATGTGTTACATACAGTTGTCATGTCTCCTCCAACCTGGGAGGGTTTGTCTCTCATGACCTTGACACTTGAAGAGTACTGGCCATTTATTTTGTAGTCCCTCAGTCTGGGTTTGCCTAATGCTTCCTTGTGACTAAATTCAGGTTGTGCGTTTTGGCAAGCACAACACAGAAGTAATGATGTGCCCTTGCTGGTGCATCCTGCCGGGAGGCATGTGATGTCCACATCTCATTCCTGACAATGTTAATTCTGATCAGTTGGTTCAGGTTGCATCTACTAGGTTTCCTCACTGTAAAATTACCTTTTTCCCATTGTAATTAGTAAGCATCTTGTGGGGGACAGACTCTGAGACCACGTAAATACCCTACTTCTCATCGTACTTTCAGCCACAAAATTTAGCATCCCTTTATCATTCTTGCCTGCAACAATTACTATCTCCCAAACGGTGACCTGTCTAGTTAGTGGATGGCCTAACAGCCCGGGTGGATCAACAGGGATGGATGTACTTTTCTGGAAGAAGGCAGCTTGGGAAACACAAATGATATGGTTGCATAATTGGGGTAAGAACTGTTACCTATGAGTAAGCTGCTCTCCTCCTCCTCTTTACTGACCCAGTTTGGGGCTTGTGCTCACTTCTTATTTAAGTAAATCATACCATAAAAATAAGTCAAATTACATTCCTAATCTCTAGAATGCCAGGCACAAAGAAGAAATTTAGTAATGATTTTATACAAGTTGATAATCTTTAAAAATTTTTAATACTTCTGACCATGACAAAAATAAAATTGATATTGGATCCAAAACTAAACCACACAGATCATGTATGTGGAACAATGTCAGTAGAATGATGTTATAAATCAATTACTGCTGTCAACTACCAAAATCAAACATTGACTCCAAATACCATCCCTGCTTTTAATTCTAAAGCTATAACTTGCTGAAATCTTCACAAATATTAGAAATATTTGGAATCTCTGTTTAAACAAGATCCCACTCCAACCCGTTCTATAACGGATGTATACATCACAAAGAGCTTATTCTAATACAGCCATACTAGGTAATGATATTGTTGCTTTTTCCAACTTAGCTGGCAGTACCAGCAACCAAACAACAATCTGTGTGACGATCATTTTTTCTTTGTCACGCCTCCCCCATGTGCTTTCCACATAAGGAATAAAGCTGACCTGATTCAAAATTCATAAACTGACTAGACTCACAATGGAAGCTTCTCAATTTTGCTTATCTGGCCAACTCTCTCCGTAGGAAGTACAAATATCATTAAAAGCCCGATTCATTGTTTCCTCAACATCTGGAACACTCCTTTCAAATTTGAAGAATAAATTTTAACAGCATCATTGATAAAGTAGAGTATGTTTGGAGAATAGCATTCAGGAGATAGAGGGGTTTGAAAACTCTACCAGGGAAGAAGTGGAAATACACAGCTGGAGCAGCTAAGATTAAAGGAAGACAAGGCTGCCCATCTCCAGAGCTGAGGGGACTCACACCTGGCAGGCAGGCAGACTTTAGGGCACTCCGAGGGCTGCATTTGGTAGGATCTACTGGGGAAAGTTACTTAGAAGTGGGATGGCTCCTTAATATAATAATTAACACTGTTTCAAGAAACAGCTCTCCACCAGTGGAATAGCTAAGGAGAGAGCAGAAAGCATCTGCTGGGGATGTTGCATAAGGAACGAGAAGTTACACTGGATCACTTGTTAAACTCTTTTTACTTATAATAAGAAAATGAGTGTTGAGCATTCAACAAGTTATAGTTCAACATTTCTATCAGTGAGAGCTGCCGACCACTGGAGGATCCGAGGAAACCCAAGCTACAGTTCGGGCATCATCCCCCCGCAGCACAGCCTTAGAAGACTCTTCTAGTCCAGCAAGCTTGTCACTTCCTGTGTGCCACACACCGACACATGGAGAATGCCTTCCCTCCAGCAGTTCTGCTTAGTCAAGGCTTACCAGTAAGAGAAGAGCTCACATCAAACTTCATCTCCCCCAAGAATCCTTCCATGAGAACCCCATGTGAAAGTGAGTTTCCTTCCCCAATTCCTACCATAAGCCAGAACTATCTGTACTGTTTATATAGGACCTATCATTTTGTCTCATGATGAGATAAACTTTTTTTGATGTGTGTCATCTCAGCTAGACTGTGAGCTTCTGAAGGACAGAGTGTTCTTTATCTACCAGAGTGTCCAACACAAGGCTTCCTGCTTATTCAGCAAATATTTCTTACGCTCTTCAGGTGGCCTGGCCCCTGCCTTTCTCTCTACAGCCTTCACCAGCCTTTCTTTCACCCATACTGGCCTTTTTCTAACTGGTCCAATATACCCATTTTCTGGTCTCAGAAAATCATACACGATTTTCTTTCTGCCTTGAACTCTTGAGGCTAACTCCTATCCATCTGTCACTTCTCAGCTTGCTTATTATTTCCCTAGATATATCTTTCTTAAACATCCCTTATGTTACTCTCAATCACAGTATTACAGGCAGAATAAAACCACTTCTACCACCATCTCTCCTCTTAAAATCACCCCTAAACGGGCCGGGCACAGTGGCCCAAGCCTGTAATCCCAGCACTTTGGGAGGCCGAGGCAGGAGGACTGCTTGAGGCCAGGAGTTCAAGACCAGCCTGGGCAACATAGCAAGACCCCATCTCTACAAAAAATTTAAAACTTAAAAAAAAAAATTAGCTGGGTGCAGTGGCACGTGCCTGTAGTCCCAGCTACTCCAGAGGCTGAGGCAGGAGGATCGCTTGAGCTCAGGCATTAGAAATTGCAATGATCTATTATCTCACTATCAGCCTGGGCAATAGGGTAAGACCCCATCTCAATCAATCAATCAATCAATATTTAAAAAATAAAATCACCCCCAAACAATACAGCAGACAAGGAACAAATGCAAATTCCATGTTCACGGAAACTGGGAGATATCATTTACAACTGAAACACACGACATGAAGACAGAAAATGCATCCACAGAATGCAAGGAAAGATCAGAAATGAGTGGTGCCAAGTACCCGAGAAGGTGGAGGGAGAGGGACCTAGACAATGGAAGGTTGACTGAAAAGAATAGTTAGAACTCTCCTGCATCCAACCCCACTCAGAACAGTTGGTTACCACCTCTGATTTATAGTCCTTGGAGAAACTTCTTTAAATCAAGAAAAAAGAGTTTGATCCTATTGGAATCTTCCACCCACGCAAACTACAACTGGTTGAGAATAGAGGGACATCCAAGGAATAAGCCACTGAATCACAACTAGTATATTTTACAGTCACAAAACTTCAGAAATATGAAAACCCTGACCTATAAATTCCACAATTTCAAACTGTCATATACCGCAGTGGTCCCCAACCTTTTTGGCACCAGGGACCAGTTTCATGGAAGACAATTTTTCCACAGATCGTGGGTGGGGGAGGGGATGGTTTCGGGATGATTCAAGCGCATCACATTTATTGTGCAGTCAAACCTCTCTGCTAATGATAATCTGTATTTGCAGCTGCTCCCCAGGGCTAGCATCACTGCCTCAGCTCCACCTCAGATTATCGGCATTCGATTCTCATAAGGAGCACAACCCAGATCCCTCCATGCGCAGTTTACAGTAGGGTTCAAGTCCTACGAGAATCTAATGCTGCCACTGATCTGACAGGAGGCGGAGCTTATACAGTGACGCCAGCGATGGGGAGCGGCTATAAATACAGATGAAGCTTCACTTGCTCACTGCTGCTCACCTCCTGCTGGGAGGCCCAGTTCCTAACAGGCTACAGACCAGTACTGGCCCACGGCCCAGGGGTTGGGGACCACAGATATACTGGTATAGCATAACTCAAAGAATACACTATTAATCAACCACTTGCAAATTACCTGCCTCTACTCATCTGTCAAACGCACCAGAAGAATTTAATTCACTGTCCACTTTTACTATAAGAACCCTTAAATCTGGCCAAAGAATGCTGACTCATTTGTGGAGGGTTTCTTGTAAAATATATTTCATATTCCATGTTAACAGAGTAATACCCATTCATTTTAATAACTGTAAATTAAATAACTTCAAGGTATATAAAGAGATTAGGATAGATTATTGAGACATTTTTAACTCCAAGCAAAGAACACTTGTAATTTTGACTTCTCTTAGTACCTGTGGTTTCTAAATTAATGAATTTATATTTTTCAGTTCTTCATGATTAATATGAATGGATTTCTCCTCGACTGGACTGAATTTATCTGGGGAAAGTTTTCACTGAATATAAAATTAACTAACTCTCACAGCCCCTACCTTTTCTACACCTCTGTCTCCAACCAGAGGCCACACTCAAGGCCCATAGGCCTAATACAGCCCACAGGTGCATTTTGTTCATTCCTCACAGTATTGACCAAAGGTAGAAAATGAGAAGATTTTACATTAGAAAATCTAGATTTTCAAACTCTCTTGAAAATTCAGAAGACCTGGAAACACTAGGCCTAAGTTCCCATCTAGCTAGATCTAAACCACCACTGTCTCCTACCAGGCCCCTGCAGTTTCAAATTTCTGCTATGAAGACAGAAAGCAGAAAAGAGTTTTCTTTACTTCAGACTTGAAGAAAACAGAGACTCACAAATGCACACCAAAATAAGGAGAACATTTCCAAATACAAGTTCCAAGAATCTAACATAGAAAGCCACCACAGTTGTATCACGACTACATTGCAGAATCTGCCTACCTGCTTACATAATTCAATCTGCTTTAAAATTCCAACACATAACCCTGGCTACCCTAAACAAGGGATCCCAACTCAAGGTCACCACAGCAATAATGTCATTAGAATTCGTGGCTACGAAATCAAATTAAAGCTAAAGCCTTTGTCTTCACTATAAGCAATGGTAGGTCTAGAATTTAGACTTAAGTTGGAAAGCCTGGGACTTTAAAGAAAAAACAAAGGTGCATGTGAGTTGCCTGGCACATACATGCTCGTGGCATGCTCAATACATGTAGATAACATCATGATGATTTTGTTTCGTGATGCAACATTGTTTTGGGGTTTAAGTCAGCTAACAGGTGGAGAAAAACTGTAATTTCTAGCTCGTTCCTATAATTACTCCCCAAATCCATAGCTTAGCAAAGATTTCCTTAACTTCTTTGAGTGAAAATTCAATTTCCAAAAATTTCCCAACTATCTACTTCACTATTTAGAAGGGAATAAACTGCTTAATAATTAACTGAAAATTGCTATGTGTTTCCTTTTCCTGAGATACGGTTTTCACCTTTGAAATGTCTTTCAATTCCCTCCCCCCTTTTCTTTCTGACGGTCACACGTTCAGCAAGTATTTGCTGAGAGAGCCGCCACGTACCGCCTTGAATAGTCAGACAGAAACCTTGGCCCTGTAAGAGCTTAAATTCTGTTGAAATAGAACGAATAAATACAAAATATAATAAGTGCTAAGCAAAAACATAAAGCAGGGAGGGTGGATAGGGTGTGTGGAAGACGGGGTGGAAATTTTGAACAGGGTGGTCAGAAGATGCTTCACTGAACTAGCACTTGACGGTGACCACGTGGAAGCAGGGGGCGGGCCATGGGGCAGGCAGGGGCACAAGGCTGCCATGTTTCTTCCTCCCCCTTCTGGCCGACCACACGTTCCCAGCTGTGCTCTCCCCAACACGCATCTAAACCACAAGCTGATCCAGGCGTAATTCTGCCTCGAGCCCTTCATGGGCTCCCTATTCCCTCCCAGACGAAATTCTAACTCCTTAAGCAAGCGAGGCGCTTCACAACATCACCTCTCCCACAGGCGTCAGAAAATGTTTCTCCTCGATATTCAACAAGGCATTTAATGTAAGTCTGAAAGCCCAGCCATGACGGAGTAACTGGTTCTGGCGTTCAGACACCAGAGAGCAGGCAGTGTGGGGTCGTGACCCCCGAGAGAAGGAGAACCCGTGAGGCGGGCCTACAACTGCCCGCGTTTCCTGCCTGGAGACAGGCCAAGGTATAGGGAAAGAAAACCCAAGCCACAGCTTGGTGGCCTGAACTCAGTTGCTACAGACTGGAGACCTGAGATGCTGAGGCAGTTGCTGGCCAGGGAGAGGGACGCAACGCCAAGGAAGACCTGCAGGAACCTGCATGGGGGCCCTTTGGTCTCTGGCTGAGCAAACGACACATGCAGGAGGGAAAAATCACCAGGAAAGAACTACTGCGGGAGAAGTGTATGCTGAATAATTCCCAGAGATCACATGGGGCTTGGAGACATCTCAGTTACAACCAGCCACAGTGGAAAGATGTTCTTGAACACTAGCAGGCAGCTGGCAAAGAGCCCAAAGGCAACCAACTTAGGAGCCGGGCTAAAATATGCATCAACTCTTATAGGTGATGCTGCAGCCTGCTGCCTCCAAACCAGCTCCTTACTGGGTATGGTCAGCACCTAAATTTAGCCCAGTGCCTGCCAAATTGTAGGCATTCAGTGAATGTTTATTGAAATCACAGACTAGGAATTAGGTTAACCATGACTATATCCTATCTAAAAAAAAATCTCCAGAATTTGAGGAGAGGCCTTTCCCTATGTATATTCTCTGTCCTATATATATTCTTTGTCAACATCTTGTCCTTTTCCTATATATATTCTTTGTCAACATTTTGTCCTTGCTGTATTGTCAGACATTAGGCCTTAAACCACCATTTTCCTCAAGAAACCATGATCTAAAAATTAAAAACAGCCAGAAAATACTAACTTAAAAGCATTCCCCACAGAATCCCAGATAATAGCTATAAAGCAGCAGGTCTAGAGAGCAACCAGAGGACAGAAGACGCTGAGACAAAGATCGCTGAAGGAAATTCATAACATGGTGTGGCTAAGAATTTGAGAAGAAAAATTTAAAAATACACTAAAGACACAATAAAACATAAAAAAAAAACTGCAGGAAGGGGAAACAGAAATTGATTAATGGGTACAAACATACGGTTTGACAGAAGAAGTAAGACATAGTGTTAGATAGATCAGTAGGATGACTATAGTTTACAATAATCTATTGTACAGTTCAAAATAGCTTGAAGAAAATAATGTGAATGTTTCTAGCATAAGAAAAGACAAATATTTGAGGTGATGGATATCCCAAGTACACTGATTTGATCTTTACAAATTATATGAGTATATTAACACATTGACTGCCACACTAGAAAAAAAAATTTTTTCCTTGGGACCATGGTGTTTTATTACAAAAACAGAATAAAAACCTCAAAAACAAAACGATCCTAATTTAATGAAAAATTTGTTATTTTTTATTGTTTTCTGTGTGTGAATTACATGCAACTTGAAAAACAGTTCTCTTGGCTCCCAAGGTGAACAGACATGTGAGTTACATATGCTTCACGAGGCCCAGGGCTCAAAACTAGCGTGATTTAAATACAACTCACATGGCAGTTAATGTGTTAAATTATCACATGTACCCCAAAACTATGTACATCTATTATGCATCAATTAAATTTTTTAAAACTACAGGAAAAATAAAAGGCTATTCAAGAGAATCATGGTCCAAATATACAGGGTGTCCCAAAAGTCTTCATACATAGGGAAAATGGGAAATTACAGCTAAATGTACCTTTATCTACAAAATACTCATTACAAAATTTTTCCTTTGTATGGAGACTTTTGGGACACCATGTAAGCAAATAAAACTGTGGTAAAATCAGACGTAATTTATGCAATTTAAGAGAAGAGAATGTATTTAAACTGTATACGATGAGCCATGCAGTACACCAAGCTCCACAGAGAGAGCACCGGGGCAAGCGAACACCAGACAGGCGCTAGGTGACTCTATGCCTCACTGAGGAAAAATACTAAGCATGGGCAAAGACAGGGAAAACGCCCTTGTGCCATCTTTGTGCAAACTTTCTGGGGGGAGCTCGAGGAGCAGCAGCCAGATACTTCAGTCAATTTCTCAGAGTTTTCTAAGAAGTGCTCAGGAGGTGGGAGACCATGTCCTGCTAAAGAGAAGAAAATCTGAAGACATGGCCAAGACAGAGAAGGCTCGTTGAAAAAGAAATGAAAACCCCTATCCCAGCCAGGCACGGTGGCTCATGCCTGTAATCCCAGCACTCAGGGAGGCCGAGGCAGGAGAATTGCTTGAGAGGTCAGGAGTTCAAGACCAGCCTCAGCAAGAGCAAGATCCCGTCTCTACAAAAAACAGAAAAATTAGCTGGGCATGGCGGTGCGCGCTTGCAGTCCCTGCTACTTGGGAGGCTGAGGCAGGAGGATCGCTCAAGCCCAGGAGCTTGAGGTTGCTGTGAGCTAGGCTAACACCACTGCACTCTATCCGGGGTGATGGAGTAAGACTCTCAATCAATCAATAGTGGGGGAGGTGGGAAAAAGCCCATATCCCTCCTAAAGGGGACACAAAAAAAACAAGTTCCAGGATCCCAGTGCACCCAAGAGAAGAAGCCTCCTTCAGCCTTTCTCTCATTCTGCTCTGAGTGTCAAATCAAAGAACCTCCCAGCCTGTCCGCTGGTGACGCTGCAAAGAAGCCGGGAGGGACGTGGAGTGGCCCTGCCGGTCACAAGCAGCCCCAAGAACAGAAGGCCACCACGCTGAATGAAAACTACGAAAAGCATATTGCCGCATACCGAGCCAAAGGAAAGCCCGATGTGGCGCAAAAGGGAGTCACGAGGCTGAAAAAGGCAAGAAAAAGGCGGCAGAAGAGGAAGAAGAGAAAGAGGAAGATGAGGAGGAGGGGGAATAGGAAAATGAAGAAGACGAAGAAGAGGAGGATGAATAAGTTGGTGCTAGCACAGTTTTTTTCTCTTGTCTATAAAGAATTTAACACCTCTGTACACAACTCACTCCTTTTAAAGGAAAAACACTGAAATATGAGGCTATGTAAGATTTGTCTTTAAACTGTGCAGTGTCTCTTTTTGTGTAGTTAACTACCAAACGTGTCTTTAGAGAGCTGTGTCCTGGTGGCATCCTCAACAGTCACTAACCTTGCCTCGTACATTATGGGGCTGTCAATCGGCATGGAAAAAAGTAAAAATTGTGTTGAAAAAGTATCTTTTAATGAAATCTATCCATGGGATAGCAATGACTTACTATTAAAACAAGACAGCACTGAGCATTAATTCTATTCCTATTTTCTTTGGAATAGAAGTAAAGTACTGAAAACTTTGCTCACATAGACAAGGGGATGGGAATGGAAGAGATTTTGTTATAGTCACTCAAATCTTTGCATTCCTGCCATGGTACATGCCAAAAATCACATAAGACTTTAACATCATAAAAAATAAAAAAAAGAAAAAAGAAAAAAAATGATCTTGAACAAGGTATTAAAAATAAAAAATAAATAAAAAAAAATAAAAAAAAAAAGAAAAGACTTTAACATCAAATATTACTTTTAGCTGGGCACACTGGTGCACACCTGTAACCCCAGCTACTCAGGAGGCTGAGGCGGGAGGATCACTTGAGCCCAGGAGGAGTTTGAGGCCAGCCTGGGTAACATAGTGAGACCTCATCTCAAGAAAAAAAAAAAAATACATATGTATATATAATTTTTAATGATCAATCAGTTAATGAATCAATTAGATCTCTTAAAAGCAAAGAATTAGAAACTATCTGGCTTGCAAAAGGAGTTGTGACCCAGGTCATAAAAGTCATTTTTCTCCATTTCTTGGATGTATGCCAAAGACTTCACCATAACTTATCAAGTTAATTATACCTGCTACTGTTTCACTTAGTGGCACTTTGCTTATAATCAGGAAGGGTTGAGAAAACGAAATATTGTTAACTTCATTATACCTTTTACAAAGTAATATAATTTGACAAAATTATTTCATCTACAACATGCTTTAAATATATTTTCCTCAAAATGTTGAAGCTGCATATTTAGCTGATTCAATTTATGGGAAAATCTGCCATATCTAACTAGAAAGTGGCTTTATTATCAAATGCTTATCATATCTCTACATGTTATCAACTCTTAATTATATTATCAAAATAATCAGCTATATCAAATTTTTTCTGTATATAAAATGACTTGACCTCATTTTTAATTCACATAAAGGTTTTAACAGCCATTTCAAGGAGAAATAGATTATGGAATACATTTTGTAAGACAGATTACTAGAAGTAATCAAGTAAGGATTTAAATTGTATACATCTAATAATTTTAAATGGATAAAAGACAAGTCAATATATTGCTTCTCAGTAATTAATCCACAATAATAAAATTTAACATGTTACTAAAATTCGCAGTTATTTGTAAAACAAGTCGTATGATAAAGACGTGGTATTCCCCTGGTTAACATGTGTTAACTAATCGAACTCTGGTATACTGTATTTTTAAAAATAAGAATGAGAGAGAACTCTATCAATTTGCTCAAACACCAAGATTAGACTTTTCCTATGTATTTATTGAAGGAAAAGAGTATAAACCACTATAGCAGTTGGCATAAAATGATTTTTATTAATAGGAAGCAGAAAATGTTAAGTATCTTATAGCTTGAAATAAGATGAGGACTATAACTGAAATAAACGTTTCATGATGTGACTTAATAAAAACAGGTTTCAACTTTTAGTGAATCCTTATTGAATAAGGTACATCAAAAACCTGAAACAGTATCAAAACTCACACGTAGCTGATGAATCCTAAAAGAGTAATTTGTTTCCTGCTTTGGCTGTTGGACAGTGTTTTACCCTCCGATTAAGGGTCTGTCCCAGGGGTGAATATTAAGAACAGGAGAAACTTGCTTCTATTTTCCAGCCTGGAAATCGACACTTTGATAACTACAATTCACAACTCAACTTAAACAGAAGCTATTTATTAAGACACCACAGCTTAAATCAGAACACTAGTTTGTCAACGCAAAAGTGAAAATGTAAATATGGAAGTGAAACATGAGAACACAGAGGACATTATCTGAGAGACCGTAAGGGTGAAAATTTTAATATTTAGTCTTGACTATGCTAAAAATCCTCACTGCTTTATGGTAGGTTAAAAACAAAAACAAACCACCATTCTGACCAGAAATCCCAGAGAGTTTGAGACAAAGAGGCATCTCTCCAGGGCCTGGGAAGGTGATGAAAGCACTCCCAGGGCTCTGTGGGTACAGGGAGGGAACAGGCACGGCCTTCCCAGACCACCCACCCAAGGCTCCTCGGCAGTGTCCACCCAATGCCAGGAGCTGAACCTGAACTTGGCCAAGAAAAAGCCTGGGACCAGAAACCAGCTGACTTAGCCTCTTTGCCAATGCAGAAGGTAGATTAGGTATGTTATCATAAACCTTTCATTTAGCTCCAATCATCTCGAATTTCATCTATAGTGGGCGTGGTGGCTCATGCCTGTGATCCCAGCACTTCCGGAGGCTAAGGTGGGAGAATCACGTGAGCCCAGGAGTTCAAGACCAGCCTGAGCAACGTAGTGAGACCTGTCCCTGCAAAAAATTAAAAAACTAGCCAGGTATGGTGGTGTGTGCCTGCAGTCCCAGCTGAGGCAGGAGGATCACTTGAGCCCAGGAATTGGAGGCTGCAGTGAGCTATGACGACACCACTGTAATCTAGCCTGGGCAACAGAGTGAGACCCTATCTCTAAAAATCATTAAAAAATAAAATAAAATAAAATTCTGTCTATAATGTGGAGAGCTACAGACCTCAGTTACTTATCTGCCAAGCAGTTGCGTAAGTTCAAATTACTTTTGCACTTTCTTGAATATTAGAGAACTCACTATGCTGCAGGAACCTCTCTTCCTGGACTTAGGAAGTCAGGATTTACTGGGGCATTTGCTGCATTTTACAACTAAGATGAATCAATCCTGCTCTAGATGCTACGTGCACTGGGAGTCTGCCCTAAAACCCTTCCTCTCCTACTTCGCCCCTCAGTTCTCACCAACTGCTAGCATATGAGCCTGACTCCACATGCTTCCTCTACTTCGATCTGGCGTAAGCATCTCAGGACTGTGAGCTTAGTCACCATCCAATAAACATTTGGAAACTGTACCACTGGTGTTCCCATGTGGTCGGGGAACTAACGTGGTGATTGGTGTAAACATTAGCTGTTGATTACAATAAAATCCTGCCCCAGATGAACATTCTTCGGCTGGGGAGTTACACTGGTAACACAGGAATTGATCCAGCCAGGCGCAGAGAGATTTAAAACTGCTGGCAAAAATCTCTACTCAGAAACACAGAGCTTTTATTTCCTATTTTGTGGATGCTGTCTAGCTTTAAAACATAAACGTGTAGATTTCCAGGCTGAAAAATTCTTTTCACCTGTTCTTAATGCTCAGCATTCAGGGCACCTTTACCATCTCCAGCCAGTATCACCTGAACAGTCTCTGACCTGATTTCCTATCTGCAGTCACGCGTACGCCTAATCTACCCTCCACACTGGCATCAGTGTGATCTTGTACTGAGTCGTTCTGAGTCCAGTGGAGCCAGACAGACCTACTTTTGACTCTGGATGTTACTTAATCTCTCTATGCCTGTTTCTCCATCTGTAAAATGCAAATAATGTCAGTGTTGTTGTGAGCATTAAATACATTAATGTGTGCAAAGTGCCTGTAACCATGGCTAGATTAGTCTGTCTTTCACAGGTGGAAAAAGGCTCTGCACCATCCCATCCTTCTTATGTGGCTCCATTCTGCCTTTCTACCTTCCACCTTCACCATCACATTATTCTGTACACCTGAAATAGCTTTATTCCTGAACCTCAGACAACAAAGCCCTCAAGATACATTTTTCTGTGATGTCTTTTTCAACCTTAAAAAAAGAATAACAGTAATGACGACAACTTTCACTCTTTCTCCCTACTTTTTTCTAGCACCCATAGCATATATCACTGTATCACGTTTGTCTAGATCCTCTTACAATAGAGGCTTTACTTTAAAATACTTTAGAATAATCCCATAGCACTTCATAGCTCCCCCCATGCAATCCTCACAAGTCCTCACGTTTGTACTTGTTATTTGTACAGAAGTCCCATCATTCCTACTAAATCATACCCAAAAAAAGTGACATAAATGCAGCGTCAGTTTTAATCGCACTTAGGGATAACTAGTCAATATTTGATATCCTAATCATGAACACACAATGCAGGGCTGATCAGGTAGCATATGGAAGACTCTAATCAAGGATGCACACCCTAATGTAGGGATTCTTTACCTGGACAGAAGGCACTGGGAAGGGGGGTGGGTCTATGAACATGGATGGGAAAAGAGTTACACTTTTATTTCTCAGTAATTTATAACTGAAATGTAGTGATTCCTTCAATTATTAATGTAGGTATTGAATCATAGTACTAGCAGTACCTGTGACTTTGTCACCAATAAAAATCACAGCTATTTTCATATCACATTCTAATTGTTGTAAATTATCTTAGAATATTATTTATATTCAACATTCAAGTTAAAGCAATTATTCCCAATACTAGGTCTTGTTGGTTAGCACAGTAATAAACAAGCACATGTTACATCACACATCTTTTAAAACATTTCTGATAACTATATTTCAATATATATCTGGTTTCCTTTGTAATCCTATGCATTTTATGCTTTTGAAAGATTATTCTGAGAAGGGATCCACAGGCTTTATCTGCCTGCCAAAAGTGTTCATGACAAAAAAAACAAACAAAAAAAAAGGTTAACAATTTCTGCTCTAGAAGCAGTTTTTACATGCCTTCAGGTAC
The DNA here is from genome assembly GCA_023783475.1 of Daubentonia madagascariensis. NCBI lineage: Eukaryota > Metazoa > Chordata > Mammalia > Primates > Daubentoniidae > Daubentonia > Daubentonia madagascariensis. The sequence continues at coordinate 1,778,046 of JAKFHU010000353.1, read as the reverse complement.
CTTTTTTCTGATTAATGCTAGAGGGTTTGTTAATCAGCAAAAGGAATGCTTTTTTCACTGGTAAAAGGGTTTGTTAATCAGCAAAAAGAATGCAGTTTTCACTGGTAAAATGTGTAGTGTTAAAACTACAGACTGATTAGAAACGTGATACAGGTGCCTCCATTCTTGGGACATGAAAGTATAAGACTCTAACAAACCGGGTGTGGTGGCTAATGCCTGTAATCCTACCATTCTGGGAGGCTGAGGTGGGAGGATTGCTTAAGGCCAGGAGTTCAAGACCAGCCTGGGCAACATAGCAAGACCCCATCTTAAAAAAAATTTCTTTTTCATTAGCTGGGCATGGTGGCATGCACCTATAGTCCCAGCTACTTGGGAGGCTGAGGCAGGAGAATTGCTTGAACCTAGGAGTTCAAGGCTGCAGTGAGCTATGATCAGGCCACTGCACTCCAGCCTGGGTGACAGAGCAAGACGCTGCCAATCAATCAATCAATAAATGACTAACAGATCTAGCAGTCTGTTCCCTTGGGAGTAATATTCTTGGCTAGGGCTCTATCCAGACCTGAATTCAGATTCTATCACATAATTTTGACCAGAAGGGTACCTGAATCCTGCTACATTTGTCTCAAGGAAACTTTTGAGGAAGGTGCTTGTCTGAGAACTGTGACTTCACTGAGCTTACAGGAACAGGTTAAATGACTAACGTCCTGGCTGCTTGGTAATAAAGATGCAGCAGAATTCAGCAGGGTTTTACTGTAACACACCTCCCAGTATCATGGTTGTGCAGGAAAATGTCTATATGTTCTCACCTAACTCCAATAACAGGAGGTTACTAATATCTCATTATAAACGACCAAAATATCTTAGATCAGTTCATAATACCCCAACTAGACTAATCAGGTCCATGAAGGCTGGGACCAAATTCCTTTTCACCATTGTTTTCTTAGGGTCAACACCACCCTGATGCACACAGAGGACACTCAATAGTTGAATGAATTAATGAATATAACACACTTAGCTATGTATGGGTTTCCCTAACTCCAGAATGTGAGTTCCTTTTTTTAAAAAAGTATATCATGTTTATCTTTCCCTCAGCAGGCACCTTGCCAGGGTGGCATATAATAAATATCAATCAATAACTGGTGAGTGCCTTTAGATGTGATTTAATCTGAATTAACCAAATACATTTTCCCAAATGTTTAAAGATGAAGAACAAACTCCTCTGCAAACTCTTAGAAAGCAGTAAGAAGCAATGAGCTCATCTGGTTTTGGAGAGGTGAGCTCAGGCAGCTCTGAGCTCAAATCCCAGCTCTGCCACTTCCTAATCGTGTGGTCTTGGGAAGCCCTGGAACACCTTTGCGCCTCATTCCCCTTCCGAAAATTGAGATAATAATGGTGCCTGCACCTTGTGTTGTAAGGATTTCATGAGAACTTGTACCCTTGCAAAGGATCTAACACAATATAAACAATAATGATGCCTGAGAATAAATGCTATTTGTTACCAATGGAGAAGATCCAAAAACTAAAGTCTCTTCCTTTCCCCCGCCCCTTTAGTTCACTCCACACTGTCTTTCAGAAACTAAAGTCTCTATTCACTTCTTGTATTTCCAAGAACTCTGTACCGGCTGTCTCTTTGACACCTTCTAAGTGTTCAAAGACCTTGACCACCGAGTTCCTTTTACTGTGATAATAATAGCTCTTTACTCAGAACATAGAAACCAACTCTGGGCGATATTATGCAAATTGATGTTCTTCAAAGGAAACTCACAATCCCTGAAATAAACATCTTGTAGCTGCTATTTAGAGGGTCAAGAAACTACACTTAGATCTACAGCTTAAACACCTATGATTATTGTCAATTAAAAGCAAAAGGGCACCATTTGTTATCAGAAACCTGATATTATCGTTTACTACATGTTTAACCCAGCCAATAACATTGAGTACCCAGCACGTGCCAGGGTTGTTTGAAAAGAATATTACTTAAAATACAACATATTTTGATGAACAGAATTTTTATGAAGCAAGTTGATCAGAATAAGTAAATCAAGGCATAACAGCAGCAACCATCTACCAAGCACATACCATGTGCCAGGCATTTTACATAAATAATTCACTCATGCCCAAAACAATCTTGCAAGATCTGTATTCTAGTGTTATTTTACAGAAAAGGAAACTGAAGTTCAGGCAGGTGATACAGACTTACAAACTCACACAGCTGGTAAACAGCACACCCAGAACTCACACCCAAGTCTGAGTCATGCTTCTCTTCAACCAACTCTAGTCGTTTCCTATCCCCACAAGCACTGATAACTGTTAAACTCCACTGGCCATACCTCAATTCTTGAGCCTTTCTAATGCTTATGGGGTTGATAAATTTAAAAATTAACCCACTCTAAGAAGAACAGGCCTACCCTCTTCCTAATTTTTAAGTTCAGGTCTTCGTGATCAGTACCAAGTACTGCATGGCAAAGGGAGCAGGCGGGCCGAACAGACCAGGTCAGCTGAGAGCCAGTTCAGCACACAAGCAAGAGGACCTACGAGCACACAGGCAAGGGCCCACAAAAGGGATGTCTTGGCACAGATTCCTCAGAAAGCAAAGCCTAAGGCTTACTGAGGCGTGCATTCCAGGGGAAGGAGGTGGGTGAGGCATGAGAAAGTGTCGGATTATGTCCACGTGAAGTTGGTCAGTGTCCAGGCTGAGCTGGCAATAGCCAGGGTTGAAAAGTGATCAAAAGCTCTGAGGAGAGGAAAGGCCAAGAGGATCTGAAGCGGCACATAAGAGATGCCTGATACGGGGAGAAAGATGAAATCAGTCTGAAAACTCAAATGAAGCTTCTGGAAACTTCAAGGCACAAAGTCCTAGCTCAACGCCAGGGCATGACTTAATCTTGAACCAGTCTTGGTCCTAGTATCCTACTTATACGCATCCTTCCTGATGTAAATGGATGAAATCTAACATTCAGAGGAGGGATTTTCACACAGGGTTTTCCTATATGACTTATAACTTAATTAGAATGACTAACATGAAATAGTATCAAATAGTATCAAATCTGGCTCCTCCCATTATATTATATCACACCCAATCCTCCAAAGCAGAGAGCAGACAGCAAGGGTGGCTCTGACTAGACCGGTGACTAAGTAGGAATAATCACTGAACAGGCAAAGGTGTTGCTCACACAGGGTTTCTGCTGTGGTAACACTGGATAAGAATAGAGTTGAGCAAGGAAACTTATTTGTTGCTTACACATGACCAAAACACCAAGTCAGCCAACATTCTATGCAGAGGAATATGTAAGTCTAACATGATAATAAAGAGCAATTGTAACAAGAGCAGTTACCATGCATGGATTCTTATGATGGTTTTCATTTCAAAATAGGGTAAATTTTATTTTTTAAAACATGACAATTTTGTATATGTTTATATCTCTAAAAAATAAAAAGGTTTGTTTTGATGAAAATTTACATATATATGTATTATTGCATAAAAATGCTATAAAAATTCCAGTTTGCAAAACAAAGAACTCCAATCAAAACTTTTTATACGCTACAGATTCCACTTTCAAAGAAAAAAAAAATTTTTTTTCACAAAGAAGCTGTAAGATTCCAGCTACACAAAAACTAACAGATATCCTGAAATTTGAATTTATACTTCTGAGTAAAAACAAAAATAAAATTTGTCTTGCCATCCTTTCCTCCCTCACAGTAACACATCCTATTGACATTGGAAGTATTCACAGCTATCTATCTTTTGGGAATATTTTTAAAGTTTTCGTTAGATTACTGTAAAATTTTTTAAAATTTACAATCAAATAATTCCATCTTGTTGACAGTAAGCAGAACATTGATTTGTCAACAGTTTCTTGCTTTTTCCAGGATCAATCAATATGTGCTTTGTTTCTGCCTTTTCTGTCTCTTTAATATCCTGGTAGACACAGGGACTTTTTATAACCCACACAACTGCCCACTCTCTCACCCCTCCAGCACCTGAACCTCATTCCAAAGCCCAAGCTTTCCAGTAGCCACAGTCTGAAAGGGAATTTTCAAAACACATAGAAAAAAGCAAAACAGTAAAAGTATTAGAAAACAATGCAAGATAAGCATAAAAGATATCAACTAGGCAGTGATATTTCTAAATTAGTGGAAATAATAAATGTTCTAAATTCAAAAGACAGATTACAGGAAGCAGGAACAGGCCTGGAGATCAGTGTGGTGATAGTGGGTTCCAGAAACCAGTCAGAAGGCTACGTTGTAATCCAAACACAAGGCAATGAGGTCCTTAACTAGGGTAATGTCAGAGAGAACAGAAAGGAATGCCAGCATGAAAATATCTACCAGGAAAATCAGCATGGTTTGGCATCTGACTAAGGACTATCTATCCCCTGTAACAAATTCACTTATTAATCCATCTACAGCACAAACGGCCGAGCTTCTTCAACTGAGGAACCAATAAATGAAAAACCACATCATGCAATCACAACGTGTAGACCACATTTTCATCCTATTCAAAACAAACTTTGGGGAAAAGAACTCTGAGACATTTGGACATTTCAACACTGAAAATTTGATACCATTACCTAACTATTGTTAATTGTTTAGGTGTAATAATGGTATTGTGGTTATGTTTTAAAAATAATAAAAGATATATTAAAATATTTGTGGGTAAAATGGGATCTCTTTCACAATTATATGGGGAAGAGGTATGGGATGAAGATGTAGGTAGGACAGTATTAGCCATGGGTTCATGCTTTTTGGGGGTAAGTGATAGGCACATGGAGTTTCCTTATACTATTCTGCCTACATTGGTATATCTTTAAAATTCTCCATAACAAAAGTTTTTAAAAATTAAATGACAAGTATAACTTGTACGTACTCAATGATCTTTATGTAAATCCTATTTCAGTTTTCCTAAAAGCAGAATAAAAGGATTATTGACATATTTTACATACAGGTCAAAACATGAAGATAAAGATGTATTACTCTTAATAATTATGACCAGTTCTATGTAAGTTTTCATTTAATTATAAGTTTATATAAACTAGGTTTGACAAAAGTGAAGCAAAAGTGCAACTTACTATCTATAAGATACCTAAGCTTTTTGAAAGCACTCTATAGAAGAATTTTAAGGACTCCAGAACTCTAAACTACTAACTTGCAAGAGAAATCTTTCTCACAAGAAAATATACAATACTCAAAATTAAACCATAGAACCATTTCAAATTTGAGTCTGCAAAATCTAACCTTACAAAATCCACAAGAGAATAATTTAACGTCTATATTTTCCAGGGGTTTTTTCTTGCTTTTGTTTTACTAGTATGTTTATAGACACACTGTGCAAAAAATTATTAACACCATAATTTATTGGAACTAAGGATTACTAAAAATTATCCTGTTAGCCTGATACCTGACACACTGCTGATGTTTGAATGTTGAATGGATCAGTAAAAATTCCCAAGGTATTGTAATACAGCAACTTCTGGGGTTGGATGGTTTTCTCATGTCATATTTCCTCAAGAAGTACTGCTACCTCCTCATCTTTAAAACAGAAATCTAGATTCTTACACAGTATCTGGTTTATATTAATAACAACGCCTACCCTAGAGATGGAGACAAAGAGCCCAAAAAAAGTATTGTTAAACAAAAAACAAAGCAAAATAAACAAAAAATACTTCAAGAGTAGGACTCGGTAGTTGCCTAAACTCTGTTCACAATCAGGTATCTTATCTAGTACTTCACACACTATCTGATCATTTTATGCTGGATCCAGAATTCTAGGGAAATTCAAAGCATGTAATTCCTATCAGCCATAACTTACTTAATCTAGATCTAGTAACTAACCATACACATATAACCCTGAGTCCTCATTATATGAAACGTTAGTATCCAAGTAGTATTTCAAGCATGGAGGTAAAGAGAGACCCTCTTTTCTTGTATTTAAAAAAAAAAAAAAAAAAAGGCCAGGCACAGTGGCTCACACCTGTAATCACAGCACTTTGGGAGGCTGAGGTGGAAGGCCCGGAGGTTAAGGCCAACCTGGGCAACATAGTGAGATCCCGCAAAATAAAAAAAAAAAAAGATTAGCCCAGTGTGGTGGTGCATGCCTGTAGTCCTAGCTACATGAGAGACTTGAGGCGGAAGGATCTCTTGAGCTCAGGAGCTCGAGGTTACAGTGAGCTATGATCGTGCCACTGTACTCCAGCATGGGCAACAGAGTGAGACTCTGTCTCCAAAAAAAAAAAAAAAAAAGAAAAAAAGACAGAGCCAGGCAGGGTGGCTCACATCTGTAGTCTCAGCTACTCAGGAAGCTGAGGCAGGAGGATTGCCTGAGACCTATGATCATGCCTGTAAACAGCCACTGTACTCCAGCCTGGGCAACATAGTGAGACCTCATTTCTAAAAATAAAAAATAAATTAAAAAAAACAACAAAAGAAAATTTAAAAATTAAAATTATAAAAGTTTATTCCTTCTTATTGCTGTACCAATAAAAGTAGTAAAAGCATGAACAATATACATCCAATGACAAAAGTAAAATATTATAAATTCTACAGTAGCAGTCTATTATAATTTTTGTTCAGACAGGTTTACTAATAAGCAATCAAACGGTTTATTTTAGCAACCTGCTAGACTTCAGTGGTAAAACTTTGCAAAATTTATATTTACTGCAATTGGACTATCTGCTTCCATTAACTCTGCAATGATAGGCATTCAACCACACATTTTCTCATCTTTTTAGCTTTTAAGGGTCTCCCTGATTCATTTTCACAACTATATTCAAAAGTAGTAAATGGTTTATACACTTAATGATCATAGTATTTTTTTCCAAGGGAGGGGATGAGGAATCATGTACAATTCTGAGTGCACAGAACAACGCTCTCCCCACCAAACCGTAACATAATTAGGATGGACAGACTCCCTGAGGAAGAGCCTCATTATGAAATTAAAACATACCACATACTATTCTCTAGAGGAACAGATTCTATTTGGGCAGAAATATTAGCCTCACTCAAGTCATTTCACAGCAGAGAGAACAAACAGGTCTATTGTGCATATCATAATTACATTTTGCATGACTTCCTTCAATTAAAATCTTTATTTAAATTAGCATCCATACAGCAATAGAGAAATTCAAAAAGTCATTATCTAATATGACCTAATGATGCTTTCCACTAACAAGGAATTAGTCTGAAAATGACTTTATATATTTCAAAGAAATATATTTCAAAGATATTATTGGCATAAGGCCCTTCCTTCAGTAGCATTACTCAACATACTTTGTAAGAGAAGTGTATGTACATGGGTCAACCTCACTTAATTCTGCATATATTTTAAGAAGCTCCAATCTGTACAGCTATCAGGATCAGAGTATGCTGAACCTCCAAAGAAGGGCTCTTATTAGGTACTCATTAATTACCTAAAGATCTTGACTAAACTGATGTCTAAGAAAACAATCAGAAGGAACAAAAAGAATTTTAATGACCTTACTAACTGGTTGCTGAGATCAACATCTCTGACAATCTCATTAGACCAGCAGCTGTAACCTTCACACTGTCTAATGATCATTAGGTTAAACATGACCACATGAGGGAAGGAGAGGGCAGCACTATATTTTTACTATAAAACAAGAATAATCTGCCTACTTGTGCTATCTATGGCTACTTCCATTCATGTTGGAGAGTCTCCCCCACCTGCTCACAGAACACCAGGGAAATCAGCATTCAGGCTAATGAAGATCTTGACATCTAAATCTCCAAACGCTTTCAATTTCAGGAAGTTCTGGTCTTAAAATCTTACACTTGGTGGGAGAGGGTAACAAAGAAAATCACAGGAGAAACTCCCGGCTAATGTATTTAACACTGTGTCAGTCCACACGCACACACATGCAACATCCGTGGCACAGAAGACAGAGAGCTAAAAAAGGAAATGGCCTAACTGACCAAGGGACTAAAAAGTGCAATTTACATAGAGAAGCTCTTTCTGTTCAGGTTTAAGTTCTGATGTTTACAGCAGCAGCACCTCTGAAGAGGTGCAGCTCACTGTTCCACAGCCTCCTCAAGGCGTTGGAAGCACACTAAAACAAACCGCATCGCACACTTGCTTGGAATTCACTGCAAACAAGAAGGGTAGGGGTTGGGGGCTTTTGTTCTGTTTTTGTTTTTTAAGAGAAAAAATGGAACAGGGGATTTGACAAAACACCAAGTTTAAGCTTTCCTCCCCAAGGTAAGCTGGTGATATTTTTTTTGGCTCCTTTTAACATATTTTTTGCCTTTAAAAATTATGCAGTATACTTTGTAAGATCAAACTTTTTTGAGTCACCCATCTGGCCTTTTACTAGAAAAGAGTATTCATGTACACATAATATTGTGCAAACAACTTACAAATATAAATAGTGAAAGTGTAATAAAGAAATACCAGGGAAAGACAAAAACCCAATTCAGGAAAGTGATTAACTGTGGTGGAGAAAGAAAGGTTAAAACTGGGAGGCAGTTCACAGAGGTTTAAATTGTATTGGTAATGACTTGTTAAACTGAGTGATAGGCACATAAACGTGTTTCATTTTTTAGAACTACTTGTATATTACATATTTCAAGGTTTGCTCAAATTTTTTAAAACCTTACAAGGAAATACTGCTCCATAGAAAAGTACACTAGAATCTAGCTGACCAGAACCTGTGGTTCCAAAGCAGTAGCCAAGGGCTGAATCTGGCCAGGAGTGTTTTGTTTGGACAACACTACATTTTGTTTTGCTTCTTCACTGTAATTTGAATGCCTTCGGGCAGGGTATGCACCCTCCAATTAGCCAGAGTTACCACCACTTTTCTTTACAGTAAATGAGAGTTCTTCAAAAAAACAAGCCAAAGGAACTGGAACTCTCATACATTGCTGGTGGGAATGTAAAACAGTGCAGCAGCTTTGAAAAACAGTTTGGCAGTTCCTCAAAACTTGAAGCACAGAGTTACCATATGACCCAGCAAAGTTCCATGCCAAGATATCTACCTAAGAGAAATGAAAACATATGTCCACCCAAAGACTTACACACAAGCATTATTCATAAAGCCAAAAAAGGAGAAACAATCCAAATGTCCATCAACTGATGAATGGATAAAACAACATGGAATACAATGGAATATTATTCCACCATAAAAAGGAATGAAGTATAAGCCTGAGCAAAATAGTGAGGCCCCATCTCCATAAAAAATAGAAAATTAGCAGGGTGTGGTGGCGTGCACCTGTAGTCCCAGCTATTGGGGAGGCTAAGGCACGAGGATCACTTGAGCCCAGGAGTTCGAGGCTGCAGTGAGCTAGGATGATGCCACTGCACTCTAGCAGGGGTGACAGAGCAAAACCCTTCTCAAAAAAAAAAAAAAGAGAGAAAGAAAGAAAAAGGAACAAAGTACTCATAATGCCACAACATGGATAAACCTCAAAACATGCTAAGTTTTTAAGATATGCTAAATCAAACATGCTAAGATAAACCCCAAAAATATGCTAAGTAAAAGAAGCCAATCACAGAAGACCACATAGTGTATGATTTCATTTATATGAAATGTCCACAAGAGGCAAACCCTAAATCTATGGAGAAAGAGAATACATTAATAGGTGACAAAAATGACATAAAGTAGATAATGGTGCCGGTTGCACAACTTGGTAAATAAAATAAAAAGTAAAACCAAAGAACTGTCCACTTTAAAGGAGTGAATTGTATGGTATGCATACCTCAGTAAAGCTGTTCAAAAGTAAACAAACAAACCAAAGACATCCATTTGGCTCTAAGAAACATTCAGTGGCACACCAAAGTATAAAAAGTGTGATCGTTCAAGTTGTACATTAAACTAGTCACTCTGTTGACAGCACACCATTTTTGCTTGAAACAACTGACAGAGTTCCTAGGGGAAAATGCCTTCCATTTTCCAAACTCACCTATACATCAAATTTTATAACATTAGTGATTCATTAAATGGAGGCTACCACTGTCCATAAGAAAACATATCTTAATCCCCTTTAAAACAACAGTTTAAGTATATCTAACTTTTTAGCCACAGTTAGCAGGAAAGGCCCATTCAGTGGGTAGAAGAAAGAAGCAAATTGCAGAAGATAACATTTGGCCTAAGAAACTATTTTGCCCTACCATAGCAACAGGTAATAGCATTAACATTTTATTACAGGATAAAACTTTAATAAGTTTTATTAAAGTTTAATAAATCTTAAAGATATAATCCAAATAAAATAAGGATTTATTTAGTTATTAAAAATAAGACTTTATTTAGTTATTGAAAAAGGGACTGTCCTACATCATGGTATTATTGTAACTAGTTACATAAGGGACTCAAAATAGGGTGCTCTAAAATGCTAAGATAAAAATTACACACTGAGAATTGTACCTATAAAAATCTACTAGGAATAGATGAGTTTGTCATCTAGTAGTCCTAAAGGATGATTTGAAAATATGTTGCTGATGAAGATCTGGAAAACTCCAAGGACCAATTTGCAAAACTAATTTGATTCAGGGAAAGATAATTCCAAAAAGATATTTAATTGTGCCAGTAGTACAAGCAGTGTGGCTCTGCATGAGAAAATAGATAGATAAAATGTATCGGTGCATATTCAGTACTTGTAAGACAAAGACTGACTTGGCAGACACACGTATTTTAGTCACTACAATGTTCTCCAAGTAGAGTGTTATGGAATAGGAAGAGATCATTGTTAATCTTTTCCATATTTGATAAAATGTCCCTTTTTTGTTTAAGGGTCTCACTTTGTCACCAGGCTGGAGCACAGTGGCCTCATCATAGGTCACTATAACCTGGGCTCAAACAGTCCTCCTGTCTCAGCCTCTTGAGTAGCTGGGACTACAGGTTCGTGCCACTATACCTGGCTAATTTTTTTTATTTTTTGCAGAGACAGAGTCTCACTATGTTTCCCAGACTAGTCTCAAACTCCTGGCCTCAAGTGATTCTCCCACCTCGGCCTCCCAAAGTGCTGGGATTACAGGCGTGAGCCACAGCGCCCAGCCTATTTTCCCTTTTCACCTTGATTATACATTAAAAGAAAAAGCACTTCTCATGAGGTAGTCTTTTGCCACGCTAGAAATGTTCTATTTCTTTATCTGGGTGCCAGTTATAGGAGTGTGTTCAATTTATGAAAATTCATCAAGCTATATACTTTACTATATTATGTCCACCTACATCAATAACAATGAACCTTAACATTTACAGAACATTTTAGAAAACATTTTTTAAATCACTAATTAGTTTGATCTTCGGAAAGAAACCTCTGTGAGATAGACACGGCAGACATCATACAAATGAAGCTCAAAAAAGTTAAAAATAACTAGCCACAATAACATAGTTAAGTAAGGATTCAATTTCAGATTTTCTCACTCTGAGTCCAGTGTTTTTTTCAACTCAACTCAAGATTCACGGAGTGCTAAATACAACTGTGTCTCTACAAGTATTTACAAAGCATCTATTTACACAAAGCATCATGCCAGGCACTGTCTCTCTTCCCTGTCCTCTCCACTTCCAGGGTCAGCACAAAATCATCTCTGATACAGCCCATCTCCATAAAGCGTTGGTCTTTCCCACTCTGACCCATTCCCTACATTGCCAATCAACAGCTTTCCCTAATCCACCCCCTCAGTCATAATACTCAAAAATTGTCACAGCCATTATCTTACCGAGAAAAATACAGACCAAATTTCCTTATCTGCTTTCTAGGTCTTCTGTCATCTGATCCCAGCTTATTAACTTTCCTCCATTTACTAAGAAAACCCAAATTAGTCTCCTCATTCTTTCCCAAATTGCCTTTTCCCCCTTTCTTTTGTTCATACTATCATTTCTACTTGCACTAGAAATGATGTGCAAGTATTCACCCTCTTCCCTCAGAGACCTTAAAATCTACTGTAGAGCTGAAATTAACAATCCAAAACAACCTATAATAAATAAGTAGACAGATTATAGCTGGCAGGTATTCAGAGGAGAGGAATCACTGAGGGTTGCAGGAATGCCTTCATGAAGGTAGAAATGAAGTGGGCTCTGATAGAAAGGATTTGAACTGACAGAAGTAAAAGCCACCTAAGCCACCCCTTTTGGCACCAGGGACCAGTTTCATGGAAGACAATTTTTCCATGGTGGGGGCAGGAGGTGGGGGCGCTGTAAATACAGATGAAGCTTCACTGGTTTGCCTGCCACTCACCTCCTGCTGTGCAGCCCGGTTCCTAACAGGCCACAGACCAGTACCAGTCTCTCTGGCCCTGGGTTGGGGACTGCGGGGCCTAGAAGACTTCCCTTCTTCCTCCTTGTTCCTGTTTACATCCTCCCTAATCCTCCAGCCTGCACCATCTCCTTGAAGAATTATTGCACAACCTAACGTTCACTCTCTTCTCTGAGCTTCTAACACAATTACTACCTATAATACTCATTCTGGCACTTTGTCATTCCATATTATGGACCTCATCTCTTCAATTTGAGTGCAGGCTTGTAGAAGACAGCAATATGTCTCTACAGAGTAAGCATTCGATATATCTGTTCAACTAAACTTAATTCAGCAGCCATTGCTGCTCCCAGTTATTTAAAAATCCATGAGTATAACATTGTTTCTTAACTTACCGGGCATCTCCTTTGGAAAGATTAGTATTTACAGGATTAAGAATAACCTTGTTTGCATCAACATCCACCACACATTTGGTATGCAAGTCAATTTCTGCAGATAAAAAAACAAGAATAGTCATTTTTTAAAAGTAATTATTTCAGAAAAAGCATGTGACAAAAATCTAACACTCTTTCATAATAAAAACACTCAACAATGTAGGGCTAGAAGGGAAATTCCCCTACCTGATAAAGGTATCTACAAAACCCCTCAGCTAACATCTCCTTAATGGCGAAGGACGAAATGGCTTTTACACTCTAACATCCGGAGTAAAACAGGAATATCTATTACTCCATTTCTATTCAACATTATACCAGAGACTCTAGTCAGGGCAGTTAAAGAAAAACAAATAAAAGGCATCCAGATTGGAATGGAAGAAGTAAAAACTATCTTTATTTGCAGATGATTTGATCTTGTACACAGAATCCACTAAAAGGAATCCTAAGGAATCCACTAAAAAACTATTAGAATAAACAAGTTCTGCAAGATTGCAAGATACAAAAATAATATGTAAAAATCGGTTGTGTTTCTGTATACCAGCAATGAAAAACCTAAAATGAAATTAAGAAAACAATTTCATTTATAATAGCATCAAAAAATATTAAAATACCAGAAATAAATGTAAAAGAAATGCAAAACTTATACACTGAAAATTCCAAAACATTTTCAAAGAAATTAAAGACTTGTGATGGACATCCCAATTACCCTGATTTGATCATTACACATTGTATACACACATCAAAATATCACGTACCCCAAAAATACGTATATCTATGATATGTCAATTTTTTTAATCTTAAAAAGAAATTAAAGACAAATAAATGGGAAGACATCTCATGTTCATGAATTGAAAGACAATACTGATAAGACGGCAACACTCCCCAAACTGATCTACAAGATTCACGGCAATCCCTACCAAAAATCCACCCTAAGTGGCTTTTTTACAAAAATCAACAAGTGGATCCTAAAATCCATATGGAAATGTAAAAGATCCAGAATAGCCAAAACAATCTCAAAAAAGAAAAACAAAGTAGAAAGACTCACACTCCCTGTTTCAAAAGTTACTACAAAGCTGCAGTAATTAAGACAACGTGGCACTACCATAAGGACAGAAGGATAGAAGTACAGATCAACAGAACAGAATTCAGAGTCCAGAAATAAACTCCCACACTTATGGTCAGTTGATTTTCACAGGGTGCCAAGACAATCCAACAGGGAAAGAATAGTCTTTTCAACAAATGGTGGTGGGATATCTGATATCCACGTTCAAAAGAACGAGTTGGACCCCTATTTCACACCACATTCAAAAACTAACTCCATGGCCAGGCACGGTGGCTCACGCCTGTAACCCTAGCACTCTAGGAGGCCGAGGCAGGAGGATCGCCTGAGCTCAGGAGTTCGAGACCAGCCTGAGCAAGAGAGAGACCATCTATTTTCTAAAAACAGAAAAAATTAGCCAGGCGTGGTGGCGCACGCCTATAGTCCCAGCTACTCAGGAGGCTGAGGCAGGAGGATCACTTGAGCTCAGGAGTTAGAGGTTGCTGGAAAAAAGGACACCATCGAGAGAGAAAAAGATGACCCAGAGAATTGAAAAAATATTTGCAAATCATATATCTAATGAGGGACTTGCATCAGAATATATAAAGAACTCTTACAACTCAATAATAAAAAACCAAACAATCCAATTTTAAAGTGGGCAAAGGAACTGAACATACATATCTCCAAAAAAAGATTTTAAAAAGGCCAAAAAGCACACGAAAAGATGCTCAACATCATCAGACATTGGGGAAATGCAAATCAAAACCACAATGAGATACCACTTCACACCTACTAGGATAACTATTAATATAATCAAAAAGATTATAACAAGGGGTGACGAGGATGTGAAGAAATTATTAGACTCATGCATTACTGGTGGGAATGTAAAATGGTGAAGTCCCTTTGGAAAAGAGTTTGGCAGTTCATCAAAAGGTTAAACAGTGTTACCATCTGACCCAGCAATTCCACTCTTAGTTACATATAACTAAGAGAAACGACAACTTACGTCCTCAAAAAACCTGGACACAAATGTTCATAGCAGCATTATGTGGATATTCACAGTAGCCAAAAAGTGAACACAACCCAAATGTCTATCAACTAATAAATGGATAAATGTCGTATATCCATAGAAAGGCACATTGCTCTGCAATAAAAGGGAACGAAGTACTGATACAAGCTACAACGTGAATGAAGCTTACACTAAATGGAAAAAAGCCAGTCACAAAAGACCATCTATTGTATAATTCCACTTATTTGAAATGTCCAGAATAGGGAAATCTATAGAGACAAAATAAATTAGTGGATGCCTAGGGCCAAGGAGTGACTGCTAACAGGTGCAATTTTCTTTTGGGGGTGATGAAAATGTTCTAAAATTGATTGTGCTTATGTTTGTACAACTATGAGCATACTAAACACTGAATTGTTGAATTATATGGGATGTGAAATACATATTAATATCAATATAATTTTGATTTTTTAAATTTAAAAGTATGTCACATCTTATTTATATTCTCATATTTTTATATTCTTTTATTTTTCTGACCAAAAGTATGAAACTGTTTCTGTTTGCCTTATCTCCACTACTAAAAGATAAGCTCTAAGGAAAGGAGCGATACCATGTTGGAATTATTTTGTATTTTCTAAAGAACCTTGGCCAAATGTCAATGTCATATTCGTTATATCTTAAGAATATTTCCACAGTCAGGAAAGGTAATTTTTTATTTTTCATCTTAACTTACATAGCTAAAATAAACGCAAAACAAAACAAAACAAAACAAAAACCTCCTTTCTTGTGCTGGCCACAATTTAACTTTTCTCACATCAGTTATTCTACATTTATTCTCAAAGATATACTCAACAAATACAAAGAAGTTAGTGGTCTTTCTTTTAGCCAATACATTTTTCAGGCAAAGAGAATCAAAAGGAAAGCTTTAGAGCTATGTTTTACTTAAGTGTGGGAGACTAACCCCAAAAAGGCAATGTTCTATTGTGGTCAACTAGCATTAAAGTTTATTTCTAACGCTTTGTGTTTAAGTGCACTTGCGACTATCACAGAAACGCTGCAAGAAAGTCCCAGCCACACTGCAACAACTTTTCAAACATGCAATTTTACTTCTTCACTTGCTTATACCCAGAGCTCCAAGAAAGTGCAAGCAGTAGTATTTGTTAATACTACTGCTTAATGGCACCTGACCATATTGTATTGGCTAGCCCCTTACAGTCAAATCTATGCTATTCACAAATGTGTTATCAACTCTCTGGAAATTCTACTGTGACTCAGAATCTACTAGCTCACCACCCACCACAAAGTTAGTCATTAGTTTCTTGCAAGAACATTTGGTCTGAACAGAGGAGCTGCAAGCGTAGTTTTACTTGCAGAAGAATACATCTAAACTGCATGCCTGAGAAACTGGGTGTTAATCAAATATTTTCTCTCACAATAGTGCCATTCCCTCACTTCAAATGTTCTTGAATTAACAAGGGATCCTAACATTGTCCTTCAACATTTGTACGCTTTTTCCCTATCCTCTTAGCAGTTCCCCCTCTGCCACACCGCTCCCCCATGTACGCCATCAGAAACAACTAATAATTTGGAAGCCTTAAATGGTATGATTAAGGAACCAATCCCTGGAAAATCCCATACAATACAAAGAATCACCTGATAACTAATAATCAAACCTAAACTCACTTTGTCCTAACGACGGCAACTTACAAATGTCCCTTACATCTAACACCCATCAAGGACGGCCTTTAATAGGAAAACGACTATTTTATTAGGTCAGTTTTATCAAATAAAATTTAGGCCCCAACTCTGCTGATGGAAGGACAGATATTAGGAGAAGACTTTTCACAGGACTGTTGAGAGTACGTATGGGCAGGACATCTAGGACGCACACCTAAGCAAATAAATGCAGTGAGATTTGAAGAAAGTTGAAGAGTCAGATGCATGAAAAGCATCTTAATATAAATGCTATAGCTAGGGTCCCATCAAATGTTACTAGCTGGTTGAATTAATTGCTACAAAATTCTAAATATGACACACTCTCCCCCGAAAACTTCTTGCTGTATACTGCCTAGAAAGCAAAGCAGTAATTAAACAGCAGTTACAAATTTAAGCCTTAATTTAGTTGGGAAAAAACAAAACCAAAAAACTACCTATCAAAAATCCAAAAGATAAACACCATCCTCTTAGTTTAGAACAATACTAAGATTAAAAAGATAAGAACCTAGCTGCTACGCACTGCTTTTATAAAAACAGCACTAAAGTACATCCATGTTCACAGCAGAGTATTCACAATAGTTAAAAGGTGGAAGCAACCCAAGTGTCCATTGACACATGAATGAATAAACAAAATGTGGTCTATACATACACTGGAACAGTATCCAGCCTTAGAAAGGAAGGAAATTATAACACACTACAACATATATGAACCTTGAAGACATTACGTTAAGTGAAATAAGCCAGTCACAAAAGGACAATGATTCTACTTACATGAGGTACCTAGACCAGTGAAATTCCCAAAGACAGAAAGCAGAATGGGGGTTTCCAGAGGTTGGGGGAAAGGAGAATGGGGAGTTATTATTTAATGGTTTGGAGTTTGACTTTTGCAAGATGAAAAAAGTTCTGTGGATGGATGGTGCTGATGGTGACAACAACGTGAAGTGTACTCAATGCCACTGAACTGTGCACTTAAGGTTAAAATGTTATATTACGTGTCCTTTACCACAATAAAAAAAAGCACCAACTACTCAACATTATTATAAGTAACACATGGACAACAGTTTATTCATGGTGAAGCCTAAAATAATGAGATTGGGATTTAATTAGTACTAGTCTGAAAAACCAATTAAAAACCAGAGTGATCTTAAAGTTAAGTTTACATCATGACTAATCAAGCTTTCCAGTACTCAGAACCATGAATGCTTTGATGTATCCATGAGTCCTTAAAAAAATAAAAAGAAAGAAAGAAATTTACTCCACTAACATTAAAAATCCCATATTATTTCCAAACAAGATCCCTTTCCAGGTCAAATTTCTCACAGTGAATATTAAAATATCAACAGCTGACAACTCAGCTTATTCAGCCAGCATATTAGTCACCTTGTAAAAGTGAACAATAATTTGGAACAAGTCTTTCTTCGATGTACAAATCAACTATGGCTCGCGCCCCAGTGACATCATAGTAAAATACAGGCAGGGCCTGGGAGACTCCCTTTACATAACTCATGTTCCATCTGGGGAAATGCATCATTCTCAGTGTGAACAAAATAATTCTGAGTTGCCCATTTAGTAATCTGCTTTTCTAATTATCCAGAAAATTAATAATAATTTCCAAATTAACTCTACTACCCAGAAACATACATGTACCTCTCTTTACCTACCAGTCATGTTCCTAAAAAGCCAACTGTAACTTACTCTTAAGTTCACTTGGGTCCATTTTTAAAAGGTAGATAACAAATTATTTGTAAGATTTACTTTTTAGTTAAACTGCAAACTTTGCATGTCATATATGGTCCTATTTTCAACTAATTTGTGTTATATACCCCATATTTTCCATGTCTATGCATGCTCATATAAATAAAATACTCATCAATAATATTTCATGTATGAAGGACTTGTTTTCCCAATTGGAAGTAATATTTAATGGCAGAACAGGAAGTATGACTTATACTTCTTTGCTCTACTTAGAAGTTGCTTGGGATTCCCACCCCCCACCCCGCTTTTTTTTTTTTTTTTTTTTTTGAGACAGCATGTCACTCTTTTGCCAATGCTAGAGTGCAGCGGCATCATCATAGCTCACTGCAATCTCAAGCTCCATGGCTCAAGAGAGCCTCCTGCTCCAGCTTCCCAAGTAGCTGGAACTACAGGTGCACACCACCACGCCCAGCTAATTTTTCTATTTTTTGTAGGGACGGGGTCTCACTATGTTTCTCTGGCTAGTCATGAACTCCTGGCCTCAAGTATCCTCCCGCCTTGGCTTCCCAAAGTGCGGGATTACAGACATGAGCCACCACGCCCAGCCTGGGACCCCCTTTTTTATTGAGGTCTGCTGACATCAGGAGAAAAAAAATTAGGTGGTACGATGTACGTAAAAAACAAATTGGTGTTTTGCTTTCTAGAAAGAGATATGTAAAGTCCTAATCACTACTTTCATATTTTTGCCAGTGATCATGAAAATCCAGTCAATAAATAAAAGATAAAAAATATAACTCAGCTCTGCTATGGCTAAAGTTAAAAAGGGATACCACATAAGGGGAAGAGAGGCAATAATGTGAAAATAATTAAAATAATCCTATGTGGCCCAAAACATAAAATGTGCATGCTCAAGAAACTAATCAACCTCAGAGGACTAGGAAATAGGTATTTAAAAAGTTTTAAGGCAGGAACCAGAATAGCCTAAACAATTTTGAAAAAAACAAAGTCAGAGGATTCATACTCCCCAATTTCAAAATTTACTACAAAGCTACAGTAATCAAGACAGTGTGGTACTTACGTATATATAGACATATATAGATTGGTAGAACAGAATTGAGAGTCCAGACATATACTTTCACATCTATGGTCAACTGATTTGGACAAGGGTGCCAAGGCAATCCAATGGGGAAAGAATAGTCTTTCCAATAAATGATTCTGGGACAAATGGATATCCACATGCAAAAGAATGACATTGGACCCCTACCTCACACCATATTCAAAACTCCAAACACATAAAAGATCTAAATGTAAGAGCTAAAACTATAAAACGCTTAGAAGAAAACATATGTGAAAATCCACATGACCTTGGGTTAGGTAATGGTTTCTCAGATATGACAACAAAAGCACAAGCAACAAAAAATAAATTGGATTTCATCAAAATTAAAAACTTTTGTGTTTCACAGAACAAGAGAATGAAAAGGCAACACACAAAATCAAGAAAATATTTGCAAATCATCTATTGTCTCAAGCCATCCTCCTGCCTCAGCCTCCTGAGTAGCTGGGACATGGGCAGGTGCCACCATGCTCATTTTTTCTTATTTTTTGTAGAGATGGGGGTCTCACTATGTTGCTCAGGCTGGTCTCAAACTCCTGCCCCAAGCACTCTTCCCATCTTGGCCTCCCAAAGTGCTGGGATTACAGGTGTGAGCCACTGCGCATGGCCATATAATAGAACATTATTAATATTTAGCTATAAAAAAATGAAGTATTGATTCATGTACAACATGGATAAACCCTGAATATGTTATGCCAAATGAAAGAAGCCAGATGCAAAAGTCCACATAGTTCCATTTATATGAAATGTCTGGAATAGGCAAATCCATAGAGACAGGAAGTAGATTAGTGGTTGCCAGGGGCTGGGGGAGGGGGGATGGAGAGTGACCGCTGACAGGTACAGGGTTTCTCTTTGGGGTGATAAAGATGTTCTGGAATTGGATAGTGATGATGGCCATACAATTCTGTGAATATCCTAAAACCCACTAAATGGTGCACTTTAGGTATGTGAATTTTTAAAAAAAAAAAAAAAAAGAAGAAGAAGAAAGAAAAGGAAAAAAAACTTGGAAGGGATGACCCCACTGCCTTCAACAGACACAAAATATGGTTAAGGTCCTTCAAGCACTTTTCTAAACATTCACTACGCTGAAGATCGCAGCCCACCCAATTCTTCCTACTCTCAGTAACCTCACGTTCTACCTCACCAAGAACATTAAGCCCTCCAGGCCTTTCTCATTATATAATTATGCTATTCCTCCCATATTTCAAAAACTTTCCTCTCTATTGGCTCTTTCTGCCCGTAACAAGGCTCAAACATCTCCTAGAGTCTTAAAAAAAAAAAAAAGAAAGAAGACCTGGTCCTAGCTACCTATGCCTCTAGAGACCACGCTGTACCCTCTCACCTGGGGCTTCTAGAAAGAAGGTTCATGTAGACTCGCTGCCTCCATACTGGCACACCCACTTACTCAAGCCCACTGCCAACACCCAACACTAATTCATTCATTTAGGTGAAATTATCCTGAAAACTACCGCTGGCCATCATAATGCCAAATCCAGTGAACACAGTTCAGTGTTAATCACACAGCCATTCCTGTGGCATCTGACTGCTGATCATTCATTCTTTGGCAGATTTTTGCTCCTTGGCCGCCTACAGCATTACTTTCACCTGATTCTCCTCATGTCCCTCGACCTCTGTCACCTCCTCCTCACAGACACGACAGCCTTCTGGATCCATTATCCACCAGGTGCACTTCAGACACCTAAAACTCAAGTGTGTTGAGTTTCTTCCAGGCACACACACTACCTTATTCACAGCTGTGGGCACAGTACATGGCACGTGATAAGCACTGACTAAATTCTGTTGAATGTCCAAGAATAGGACTCATCATTTCCCACCCCTCCACCCCTAAACTTGCTTCTCCTATACTTCTGGTCTCAGTTAATGATACCAGCATCCACCTAGTCATCTCCATCAGAAGTCCTGTAGTGGTTCTCCAAGCTCCGTGTTCCTCAAATGGCAACACAAAGCCACTGTATGTGTAGTGTCCATCTGGACTCCTCCATGTCACCCCTGTGGGACTCAGAGAGAAGGGGAACTGCTCGTGCCTGTTGTGCTGTTTTCAAATCCCACCCATTTCTTTAATTCATAATTCACTGTTGGCATCATTGCATTGTGTACATACATTCTTTATTTATTTTTTGGAGACAGACAGGGTCTCGTTCTGTCACCCAGGCTGGAGTGTACTGGTGCAATCATAGCTCACTGCAGCCTTGAACTCCTCCAAGAGATCCTCCCACTTCGGCCTTCTAAGCAGCTGGGACTACAGGCGTGCTCCACCACACCCGGCTTGTACATACATTCTCATGATGAACTCACCTGTGCATCTCTTATTACCAACAAGACTGTGAGCTCCTTTAGTCAAAGATCATGACTTATGATTCTAGTGTATCCTGCACATCTTTGAAAATGACACAATCTCAGTACTGCAAGGTCCCTTTAAAGATCCAGTGCAGCAGTAAAAGCACAGGCTCTGATGGCAGACAAAGTAGGTGAAATCTGGACTCCAAAATACTGGTTTTATAATTCTGGGAATGTTAATTAACCTCTCTGAGATTCTGTTAAGTAGAAATTGTACAATTACCTTATAAAGTTTAAGAATGAAATAATGTACAAAAAGCACTAAATTCTCTAGCTCACAAATAGAAAGCTCTAAAAAAGAAGCTTTTTTTCCCTTCAATCAGTACTGTTGAACTGAACAGACTAATGAATACCATTTTCTAAAGATCTCTACAGCTTCTGAGAGTGAAAGCCCAGTAAAGCATGGATTTGTGTGGCATGGATCAGTTAGTTTCACACACTTCCCCAATCATAAAGTACACTGCTTGTCTTTGCCAAGTTTTTTTTTAAAGAACATGCTCTGCCACAAACAAGGGGAATGTGATCAGCAAGCACAGAGATCAATAATCTGTTTCCACTCAATGAACAAACCCTTCAATTCATCTCCCATACTAATAGTTTTGTCAGTGGTTTCTTCCATTTTCAGAATTTAAGAAGAAAAGTTAGTTATTGTTTTATGGAGGTGAGGGGGTAAAAGTTAACGCCAATTTAAACAAAATTGTATTTTATTTTATAAAACATGTACCTTCTCAAAAAGCCTTTGGCCCTATTAGTACAAATCCAAATTTCAGTCACTGAGTCGACAGTAGAAGCAAAACAATGTCGTAACAGATGCGTGTCTCATTCACCATTAGCATAGCAAGCAGATGCTAGTAAAACAAGTATCTTCTGTTGTAGCAAATACTGCCAGAAATTTCCATCCACAGTCATCCTTAGCTCTGTATCTGGTGATCTCTCTGAGAAGACTAAAGAATCCCCAACGGCCTCGGGGTCAAAACCACCTTCTCCTTTCCCTTCATTTCCTAAGGATCACCTATGTCTTCTCTGACTCTAGGGTCTTCTAAGCTTCCTCCCACTTCCTCAGTTTTCCCTTGCCTTTTTTTTTTTTTTTTTGAGACAGGGTCTCACTCTGTCATCCAGGCTAAAGTACACTCATGTCATCATAGCTCACTGCAGCCTCCAACTCCTGGGCTCAAGCGATCCTCCTGCCTCAGCCTCCCAAGCAGCTGGGACTACAGGCACGTGCCACGATATCTTTTTTTTATTTTTGTAGAGACAGGGTCTTGCCATGTCGCTCAGGCTGGTCTTGAACTTCTGGCCTCAAGTGATCCTCCCACCTTGACCCCCAAAAGTCCTGGAATTACAGGTAAGAGCCACCACGCCAGGCCTTCCTTGCCTTTTGATTCACGACTGCTTACTTGATTGTGACCGGCCTCCTCACACTTCCTGTTCACACGGCTTCATTTTCACCACACACGTGAAATCTTGCCCAGCTATGCTGGCAGTCAGTCATCTACCTAGGCCTTCAAGCCTGCCCTGAAATCTGGCAATCTTTCTCCTTTGTGTTTGTGTCTGAGACCCACACAAAGTTCTAAGAAGCTAAACATGGACCAGCCTAGCTAGCATCCAGAACTCCCTGCAATTCACCCAACCTTTCCCACCCCATCCTTCTCTAGTCAACCGCACAGAACCCCCTTTCTGGCAGGCAGATCTTGTCTCTGCTGCCTAAACTTGCCTGGCTCATTCCTGTCTCTGTGCCTTTGCTCCCAGGCCACGCTTCCTCCTCAGTGAATCAATGCCCTCCCTTCCCTCCCCTTCCCCAACCCACCCATTCAAATCATCAGCTTCCTCCCTGGAAGTCCAACCAAGTTCACCCTCCTCAGTGAAGTCTTCACTTCTTTAAGATCCTATATTTCCCTGGCACTTAATAACTAGCAGCCTGCTATAGCTGTTTACCTTTTAATCTCATCTTTCCACATGACAGTCATTTCCTCATGAGCATGAACCATAAAGCACACTTTAAGAAACTGAATATGACAATACTAGGCAACAGTAAGGAACGTCTTAGGAAATAAAATCTTCCTAACTAGAACAATCAATTTCATTTTTTCATAATGCTTTCTAGCTCTTGCCTACTCCTGTATATATTCTTACATAATAATAATCATAATAGCAGAATCAATCATAGTTACACATACAGTTTTACATTCTGCTTTTTCCATCAACAGAGAAAACAAGTCTTCCTTGCTGTTAGATGGTTTTGATCATCATCATTTGTAACAGCTGTATAGCAGTCCCTCCACTGAGATACTAGACTCTGATTTACTGAGGCATTGATCCTATTAGACATTATTACATACTTCTTTGTGTCTTTCACTGCATCAAGTACTGTAAAATGCAAAGTAAACTCATTTGAAATACCTGTTGAAATAAATTTATTGTCTATTCTCCCTAACACCTTAAATAATTCATTTCACTGTTTCCCTCTATCTCAATTTCTGGTGTCATTTTCTAGTTCCATCCTTGGGCGGGGAATCTGCAGCCTTAAGGCCACACTGTGGCCTTCTAAGTCCTTAAGCGCGGCCTTTTGACTAAATCCAAATGTTACAGAACAAATACTTTTATTAAAAAGGGTGCAGCAGAGAAAGACGTAGCTTTTCTTGACTCCTTTGGTGCTTAAAAAAGAACAATCTTGAAATCAGAAGGCTGCAGGTTGCCCACCCCTGCATGGTAGTTGATCTTATACAGATTTAAACATGGGAAATCGCTTGAGGAAAGGCAATAAGATTCCATACTATCCAAGCTAGACACCTGGCAGGCATTCACTAAACGTTCACTTACCTATTAAATTTTTTTTAAAACTACCTAAAGTTATAAAACATCAAATTCCTGAAAAGGAGAGTGTTGCTGAACTAATACCGTCAATTATGCCTATAAAACTTTCAGCTCATTTAATGATTAGACTGGTTAATAATGTATGAATGGGTGTTCTTACTGTATGCGGAAGCACACAAGAGTTACCTGTTGAGTTGTACAGTCTGAATGACAACATTAAAAGACAAACAATATCTGCAAATAGAACTGCAAGATCTCGTGAAAAAAGTTTACCCCTTTTTCTTTAGCTGCTTAGCTTTGTATCTCAGATAAAGAAAAGCAAAAATACATGTTGTAATACATTTGCACGTGAGCACAAACTGGAATGGAAATAAGAAAAGCGTTTGGGACACAAGGATATAGAACTTTTTTCCTTTCTATCTTTTGCTTGTTTTATTAGTATTATATAATGTTAAAATGTATAACTAGAAAAATATTCCTGAAAAACTAGCGTTCACAACTCTTGCTATTCCTGAATTAGGGCCTAACGCTTAACGTTCAAATAACTAAGTTTCCCAAACCCACACAGTCCAGCAAATTGACTAAAACACTCTTACTTCCATAATAAATGTTAAATTATAAACGAACCAACCATCTTAAGAATCCAAACACCTAAGCACAACCAGACACCAAATCACGTGAAGAACTTAATGGTACACCAGAGGTTTCTGGAAATTTTCAGGTCTTCCTCAAAAGATAGCTAACGTGATTCCAAATATCAGAGTCTATGCAGTAACCCTTTCGCATCCTTATTTGTGAAGAGTGATTTATAAGTTTGCTTCCCACACTTATATGCTGTGATAGAAACAATTAGGACTAAAGTTTATTATTTGTCATAATTATATACAGTTACTTAATACATTAATTTTCCCAGAAGTAAACTGTCCAAAGTAATATGACCCTTTTCAAAATTACTGAAAAGGAATTTGGTTTTGGTTTAGCCTTTTTATACAAACTCTAGATACTAATTTTAAAAGTCACTGACTTTAGAATTCCACTACATTGAGTTCCACAAATAACCTTTATATTTATGTAAACGACTACTTCATGACAAAATAGAAAAGAACTAATTTTAATTATCTGTGGTAATCACTGAAAAAAAGTGTATGTGTGTGTCAGGAAATACAAGGCTAGGTAAGAGACGGCACTACGTGAATTGAGAAGGCATTTTACCACAAATAATGCACTTCTATTTCTAGGGTAATAGAATCTATGTGTAAACGTTAATTTTAAAATGAGTTCCACCCAAGGACCAGCTAACATCCACTCCACAGCTATAATTATTATTCTATGTATTCCTCTAAACTCTGACACCAACAATTATGACAATCAATGGCAATTTATTAATATAAACAAAAAGGATAATCCCTCTCAAAAAATGAAACCAATGGGGAAAGGAGAAGAGACAAGGGAAGGACTCTAAATATCTGAAATAAGTCTTTTTGGGGTGGTTAGCTGCCTCTTTTTAGCACTGACATTTCCAAGTTTTTTGTGAAAAGGAAATTCTAAGAATGTGCTGAAACCATCCTTTCAGAATCAAATCC
Organism: Daubentonia madagascariensis; assembly: GCA_023783475.1. Lineage (NCBI taxonomy): Eukaryota > Metazoa > Chordata > Mammalia > Primates > Daubentoniidae > Daubentonia > Daubentonia madagascariensis. The sequence goes on along the minus strand of JAKFHU010000353.1, from coordinate 1,752,083 downwards.
CAGATTAAGGTGTGTTTCATTTAGCTTGGTTTCTTTTTTTAAATCATTGTGATAGTAAACTTGAAGTTAACTGAAATAAAGACGCCTGAATATTTAAAAACCGACGCTTCTGAAAACTTTCAGAGTTCTAAGTTATTTCACTTTGTCAGAGCATGGAACCAGTGAGGCAAAGATTAAGACTCAACCTTGCCCTAGTGGAAAACTTAAAGCAATTAAGTTCTTAAGGAAAAACTCACCTATCACCCTTAAGCTGACTTAGCAGGAACAAAAGGACAAACCAACTCCAACAGATACTCCAAGAGACAAACCAAATTCCAACAGAAGGACTAACCAACAAAGTATATGCCAACTGGCTGATCTGTATGTCTCAACATACACAAAAGACAGCCAAGAAAAGGAAAACAACCTATAATTTCTACCTAAAATTAACAACACCTGATTTTGAACAAAAGTTGTGAAAACAGCGTAGAAAATGATTCTGATACTTACAAATGACTCTGATTAGTTAAGAGCCTTATCAATTGCAAAGTCATCTCCTGGGACTCTAATAGTGATCCCAATCATATGACCTCGTACATAATGTGCGCTCAAATATGTTATCTCATTTAAAGCAACTTGCCCGGTCAGGCTGCCAGTTAAGTGTTAAAGCCAAGACCCAGCCCACCGCCGGCGCACGGTCCGCAGATGATTTAAACGTACTCGGTTTATCGGCTTTCCCTACCCTCCCTACAGACTTAGGAGAATGTCAGAAAGATACAATTTCACAAGAATCTTGGCACTTAAACTATTTGTTGTCGAGAGATGACGAATAGGACTTCAAGCAAAACCAAAAATTTCTCAACAGTCCAAAAAAAAAAAAAAAAGGCATCTCAACCCCAAAGTATTTACAACTGTTCCAGACCGTCCAGGTTAAAGGGACATAAAGCGACACGCCCCGATGAGGCTTCAGTGCTTTCCCCGGGTCAGTAAACCCAACTCCCTGCCGCGGGCCACGACAGTGCGGGGCTGGGGCGACCCGGGCCCGCGGGCCGGGGCCGCCGTGACAGCTGCGGGGACGAGCGGGCAGAGGGGGCGCGGCGAGGCGGGCGCCGGGCGGGCCAGAGGGCGAGAGGGCGCCGGGGCGGGGCGCCCGGCGGAAGGGCAGCGGGGAGGGCGGCGGGCTGGACCCTGGGCCCCGGCGCCCCGGGACCGGGCCGGCCAGGGGAGGGGCGTGCCGCGCGCCGGGCCCGGGGGTGCCCGCCCCGCGCCCCGCGCCCCGCGCCCCGCCGCCGACTCCAGGGGCGGGGCCGGCCGGACCCCCCGGCGGCCGAGGGAAGGGCGCGCCAGGCACCTGCCGCCTCCGCCGCGGCGGCCCGGGCGGGCTCGGCTCTCACCTCGCCGGTTCATGGGCCGGATCCGCACCGCCACCTTCACTTTGGAGTCCCCCATCCTGCGGCCGCCGCGGCTCTCGCTCCGCTTCCGTCTGCCGCGGCCACCGGGCGACTCCTCGGGCTGACCCGGCGGGAGGGGGCTGCGGGGGCGGGGCCGGGGGCGGGGCTCCCGGCGCGCCGCGCTGCACGACGGGACTCGTAGTCCCTGCAGGGCGGGGGAGGGAAGCCTCGGGGCGCGCTTGGCTCGCTGGAGTTTGTAGTCTGCGGTTGGGGCTTTGGTAAATGCCCCTTTCTTTCTGCGCCATTCTTACCCTCGCGGCTGGTACTGAGACGTAAGCCGCCCATGAGCTGGTAACTGTCCTGAAAACAGACAGTGGAATGGATGGCACTGGAGACCCTGCTACCCCTTCATGCTCACTTCCTGCCAATTTGAGGGCTTGCCTCTACCTGGATTGCCCTTCCCGCCTCGTTTGCTGACCTCGTCCTTCAAGACAAGTTAACAGTCACCTCGTCTGGAAATGTGCATAAATCTACGGTTTAACACTATCCTTTGAGTCTCCCTCCTCTGGGACAAGACCCTGGGCTAAGGAACCATCTGAGTTCAAATCCCACCTCAGCGCTTCCCAGCTCTGTGACCAAGGGCAAGTTATTGGACCGCTCTTTGTCTTTTCATATGTAAAATGGGGGCAACAATATAGGCACATTTTTAAACAATAGGATTTACTTATTTGTGTAACCTAGCCTGTAGTAGAGACCCAGTAAATATTTATTGCATGAATGAATGAATGAATGAAGCCACACTAAAATTAGCTCCATATTAGCCCTGGCAGACATTGCTAACTGGTAGCCTGTGGGCTAGATCCAGCCTGCAAACATGTTCTGTTTGGCCCACGGGTATTGGCCAGCATATAAAAATCAGATTTGTACATGAAGTACTGGGCTTACATTAGGTATTGAAAGTAATTGGAACTTTTTAAGAGGCAGATATCCCCAGTTCACCACAGCCCCTCTCCATCCAGGCTGCATTATCACTCATGCACTTGGACCCTGTGGGTTTGTGACCCCTGCTTAGATATGTTTAAATGAGAGTTCAGAATTCAGAACCATTTTACAGATGGGTAAATCAGAAAGCTGGCAAGACTTGCCCTTTCATCAACCATCCTGTTGTTGAAAGATAATCAATACAAGCAGAGTTGTCAAAAAAGGCTAAAAGCACCTTCAAAAGGAAGGAAATTGACACATCCTGCAACCTGGATGAACCCTGAGGGCATTATCCTAAGTGACACAAATAAGCCAGACACAAAAGAACGAATACTATATGACTCCACTTCATGAGATACATAAGGTAGTCAAATTCATAGAGACACAAAATAGACTGGGGGTTACCTGGGACTGGGAGGAAGGGGGATGGGCAGTTAGTATTTAATGGGTACAGAGTTTCAGCTTGGGAAGATAAAAATGTTCTTGAATGAATGGTGGAGATGGTTGTACAACAATGTGAATGTACTTAATGCCACTGCACTGTACACTTAAGAATGGTTAAGGCCAGGCACGGTGGCTCACGGCACTGGGGGAGGCCAAGGTAGGAGGATTGCTTGAGGCCAGGAGTTGGAGGTTGCTGTGAGCTATGATTGTATCACTGCACTCCAACCTGGGTGACAGATGGAGACCCCATCTCTAAAAGAAAAAGTTTCATGTTATGTGTTTTTTTACCACAATTTCAAAAAAGCTTAAAAATAGAAAATGCTATCCTTTTTAAAAAAGAGAATTTCTTAGGGGCACCTCCTGTGAGCTTCAGGAGAGCCTTTTCAGCTGGAACAGCAGTAGGTTTAGTGCAACAGGTGCTTTGATTTTCACAGCCCAATAAAGCAAACAAATAACATCAGGAGAACCAATTTAGGATTGCTAGCTTCTTAATTTTACCAAGTAAATTCTTGGGGGAAAAAAATGCATGCAACAATTTCCATCTACTGTTCCTATCATTCTTTTTTTTTTTTTTTAAGGTCATAAAGGGAATAATTTTATATTGAAATCGTTGGGCTTGATGAAAAATTTCACTACTCCCCTTTTGCTCCTATTTAGCATTGAAGAAACTTTTGCCATGGCCCCAGGACTGATTACCAAAGTTGACTACGCTTGTCTTAAACATCTTTCCTAATTACCACCTTGCCACATCCATTTATTTTGTAAAAAATAAGGGTTTGGAATGTACCAAGATTCCATTATACACTTTATATCTTTTACAACCCGGTAAATTTTGTTCTTAAGTGGCATGTCTTGATGCTGGCTTGATTCTAGCTTTTTAAACAGAAGCAAAACAGGCAGAAAAAGAGAAGGCCATGCAGTTTCTCTGGGAACACTGTGTTTAAATTTAAGATGAAACTTAAAAGGGGAGAAAGCACCTAAGGAGCTCAAGAAAGGGGGGACTATAATAGGGAAGAGGTAAGGACTTTCTCTAAAGTTCCAAAATCATTTAAACTGTTCTGAAAATATTTGATTGGTAGAAAATGATAGTAGCTTCCCTGAGGACTATAGGGGAAACCCGCCGTGGGCTATTCCCGGTTTTGAACTGTATTCACACTGATCTGCCTCCCTTGACTTCTGCACTGAAAGGAGTAGCAAGAAGATTCGTAGAGAAGAGAGCCCAAGACTAGAAATGCCTTTATCTTCCCGTGGACAATCTTTGTCTGATAAGCGAGAGACAAAGGACTGAGATGCGAGTTACAACCTGCAGCCGGGAGCTTCAGGGGCCTGGACACCAGGTGAAACCGGAGACCTGCCTAGTCAGCACGCCGTGGAGCTCCGCACAGGCTCCGACAAGAGGCAGGGAAAAGTCCTGCTTTCTCTCTTTCAGCTGCTGGAGGAAAAAGAGAAAAAGAACTAGTAAATGAGGCATTCCTTTGCCCTTTTGTTTTGGAAAGCGAGTACTTAAGACATCAACAGATATTTAAGGTGTAGATATCATAGCCGAGAAGTCCTGGTAGATCTGTTGAATTTCAGCTGTGTGGAGAAGGAGTTTCTCATGTTTTGCCCTCACATTTTGCAAATCCACTCATTCTGAGATTGATTTCTAGTTTACTTTTTGTTGCTTTGATCCACCTGCTCAACAGTTTCTGATGGTCTCTGCATAGGCTGAGGAAGGCATCACTCAACATGATGACAGCTGACATACATTGAACACTTACTATGTGCCAGACACTGTCCTAAGCACTTATGTGTATTGTCATTATTATCCCTATGTTACAGATGGGGAAACTGAGCAACTTACGTGGGGCACCCCTGTGCTGCTGTGACCTGATCTCCCACTCTGCGATGATCTTGCACAATGGAAAGGGTGCACATGCAGACTGTTCAATTCACAGGAAGTCGGAAGATCTAATTTTCACCATTCTACATTTCAAAATACTTTCTAAAATCCTATTTTGTAAAAAAAAAAAAAAAAGGAAAGGGTGTACTAAGTTCTATTTTTTGTCTTTAGAAAAGAGGGAATGAGCTAATCGCTTCCTCAAGGCAAACTCCTTTCTCTCCAAACTTAATCAGGACTTACCTGTTTGCCTCAGACTACCTTTGCCAGAGCACTTAGTTTTCCCAATTATAATCGTCCCTTCACCTGTCTGCCCAGCTGTACTGTGAGTTCTTCGAGCACGGGGAAAGCATATTTCTTAAGTCGTTCCATCTCCAACACCTGGTACTTAGAAGGCACTTAACACATTTTGGGGACTGAAGATATTAACGAAGCAGTGTCATCATCGCTCTTGGTCAGATTAAATGGCTGTCTCAAGTGACATAGGTAACAAGTGGCGGTGTCGGAATGCAAACACAAATTTGATTCCAAAAACCTATGCTCTTTCCACAAGGCCATCCCTGTGTCCTTGCATGTTTTCCACCTAAGCATTATCTTTCCTACTTTGTGAATTCCTAACGGAAGCCCAGATCTCACTAATAGCCATGATCACTTTCTAGCTGTTATTTACCGAGTGCTTGTCGTGTGCCCGACATTGTGCTCAACCCTTCACATATATGATCCCATTTCATTTTCTCAACAATCCCATGAGGTTGGCGCTGTTGTTGTGGCTCTTGACAGAGAGGAAACAGACTTACTGAGGCCCGTGAACTTGCGTATCAGCCTGAGTAAGAGAGACCTGAATGCAAATCCCTGGTCCCCCTGTGTGCCCCTGTCCGGGCAGTCAGACCATGACCACTACTCCCCCCTGCCTCTTCCTGTAGTATCTGGTGCTCTGCTGGGTCCCACAGCCTTTTGGGATACTCCTATGTCAACCCCCTGCTGGCAGGGCCACACCCTGGATTTCACCACCATCTAAGGCTGCTCCACCTAGGAAACAAAATGTAGTAACTCCCGTCCACGACCTCAACCTCATCCCGCCTGGCTCACTCTCCTACTCCCACACACCAATACGCTGCTCTGATACCTCCGTCGCCTCAACTTACCCCTTTTCTCACACTCAAGCCCCCTCAGTGGTCCGTTTTCTTACATCTCCAGCCTAAACCTCCCTCTTGACTGTGTCATCAACACCACTCGTGCCCTAGGAACCCCAAAACCTAGGTCACCAGTCTGCCTTCTCCCACCCCCACATTGGGCAGGGAGCCCCACTGGAGGTCACACGACGGTGCACAGTGCACCCTGACAAATCTGTGGTCTCTGATCCCAGTGTGGCCTCAGCAGCACTTGAAACCCTCTTTGCCGCTCAGCTCCTGCTGTCCCTCCAGAGGCCTCTGCCATTGTCCCCATTCTCTTCATGTCCCAAAACGTCACGGCCACCCCCTCTCCCAGATCACCCTGCTCCTCTGTCCCTGCAACAGTCAGCGCTCTAAGGTGAAAATTCCCTAAACTTTCTGTGCCCGCAGCTTTATCTAGGACTGAATCCAGCACCGACTCCCCCCCAGTGGCAGAGGTAGGTGTCTGTCTCCAACTCCAGGCTAAGGCCTCTCTTCCACACTCCCGTCCCACCTCCAGGGCAGTGCCCTTCTGCTGGTCATTCCTTATCTGAGCAATTCAGCTTTTCCTTCTCTATTGGCGCCTTCTCCTCAGCTAAGAATCTGCCATGGAAAAAACAGGAACACTTGAATTGAAAACAAGGATAATTTCCCTTAACCCCAAGTCCACTTCTGGTTACCGGCCTCCCTACCTCCTCCAGGGCCAGATGACTCCACATAAAAGTCTACATTCACATCTTCCCTTCCCCACCTGTCACTGGCCAACCAACCATGAATTCAGTCACCCTGTCCCCTGCCCTCACCCCTTCAATAAAACCGTCACAGCAAAGTGCACCTGTCGACCTTCCCATTGCACATCCAATAGGGTGGCTTTCAGCCCTCATGTTACTTGACTTCTCTGTGCTATTTGGTGCTATTGTCCACCCCCTTCTCAGAGCTTTTTGGTTCTCTTGGTTTCTATGACATCACTCTGTTCCCCTTGTTTTAATTAGTTTATTAGTTTAGTCAACAAACTTCCCTACCATATGCTTGGGTATATGTTAGGTGTCTAGGATACAAAGATAAAAAAGATGGCTGGTCCTCAAGGACTCAGAGGCTTGGGCAGATTTCTGGAAAGTTTGTAACTTCTTCGAGTTGGTTTGCTGATCTCTGTTTCTCAGTACCGGTTAGGAATCCCCCCCTAAGGACAGTACCCTTGAAAAGGAGGCGGTTCAGTGGGCTTGGCCTGGGGACAACACCGAAGGCAAAGCTAAGGCTACTCCATCTCACTCTAGAGCTCCCGGGAAAGAAGGGTGGAGAGGAGGAGTGGGCCGCAGAGAGAGCAAGTGGGCAGGAAAGAAAGAAGGCAGAAGAGAGCCACTAGGCTGCCTCAGAGAGTTGCCCCAGGGGCATAACGTGCAAAAACTCCTCTGAGCTCCTTGACCTCAAAAACCGCATCTCTCACCTCGGCCCATCACATCCCCAGGGCTTTCGGAGCCTCTTCACGACCCCTCCCCCAAAGCTCACATGTGCTTCACTTTGTGATTATTGGATGGCGAATCTCCTAAAAAGGTAAAGCCACAAGCCTGTGGGTTTAGGAGGCTGAATTGAATTGGCTTGGATTTTAAGGGAGTTAGATGTTCAGAAGGGTCTTCTTGGGTGTTGGAGGTTAAAAATGTCCCCTGCAATGGGTTGGGTAGGGTGGACCCAGGCAAAGGCCACTTTCCCTGGGATCTCATTTGGAACGAGCTAGGGTTTACAAGCCCCAGAAGGCAAGGTATACCTTGTAAACTAGAGTATTTCTTTGACCTACGCTAAGAGGAAGCAAAGGAAGAGACTTTCGTCTACACGTGGGAGAGCGGTTTAAAGGGGAGGAAGTCTAACCTCTTGGGCCAATGTGGCGAAGGCAGTGGGAACTGGGGAAAGACCACAGCAAGAGTGGAATCTGAAGTGCAGATTTGAGATCACTGGGTTCTGCCCCAGCAGGGTCCTCTCTTGATACTGATCATGTAGTTCTGGGTTTCACTTTGTTCTGGAAGGTGGCACTTCCTTACACCCCCCTCCTCACTGTTCTCCTCTCTTCCCAATTGCTGTGGGCTCTATCTTCCCACACCCTTGCTTTGGTTCTCATGTTGCTACCTTCCTGCCAATTGAAATCTAACCCTTCAAGCCGCATTCTCTCCATAAAGCCAGGCTTCACTATCCTACACACATTAATGTTTCCCCTCTGGAAACTTTTCTAGCACTGTACCATATTAGCGTTTGGTTACAAGCTGACTTAAATAATGTATGTAGGCCTTGTCTCCTCCAATGAGACTGAGAACTTCTCAATAGCAGGAATAATGTCCTGTCTTCTGTGGCCCACTCAAAGGGAGGAGCACGCACAGACCTGATAAACAGTAGGTGGCTGAATTGTGACGTTCAAATTAAAAAGGCACAGAAGTGGGAGAGCCAGGAGGAAAGGAAGGGCTTTAAGTTAGTTATTTTGACTGATATTCTAGAGTGACAGGAAATTAGAGGGATTAAATAAGCGTAGGTAGTAGGGGAGAAGATCTTTAGAATACCTTTTTGCCCTCTTTATTGAAGAAATTTAAGTCCCTTCTAATCTCTGAAGAGCTAGAACTCTATTTCGGTCAGAAATTTTAAAACTCTCCCCAAACACACATATTTCACACTAAACTCCCCCAGAGTGTTCACTCCGTGGATGAACATCAGCTTACTTCCCCTTTGTTGAAAAATGTCTCTAAAGAACAACATCAATAATGAATCTCTGATAGGCCTAGTTCACCTCCATAAATCATTCAGGGACAGAGGTCAGGAGAGAGTATTCTTTTGGTGTTATTCAAAGCAGATTGTACAGTTCAGGCCCCATTAGTGAGCCCAGAAGGACACCCATAAAATATTCATAGGCTGTGGTGCAAACGCATTGACTGCTCGGGGAACCCACTTCCTAAGGGATTAGATCAGTCAGAATAACCTGCAGTTGCACACTCCCTAAAACCCAGAAGTTTCCATGGCTCATCAACAAATCTGATCTAGAATTTACAGGGATTTATTGAAACCACAGGAGAAAGGGTAAGATGGAGGTAAACTATTTTGCCCAGGGCTCCTAGCCTAAGAAGAAGCAACTGACTTTTTCCCCCCAAGGACAATTTGGAGAAGAAGCAAAACTCTCCTCCAAGAAATATGGGAAGAAAAGAAGAAAAGAAACCTTGCAGAAATGTGCCTGGGGAGGGATCCCTGCAGTCAAAGACACTCTCCTTCCTTTATTCATTATTGATATTTTTATCAAATATAATTTGATATAAACAATATTCGATTGTATATGTAATCAATGCAAGGTCCTTGCCTGATCAGGAATCACAAACTGAGTATGACATCCTCTACATTTCCAGGTTAGAATTTGTTTGAAGGTAATTATGCTGCTAAAATGGAAGCAAATGTCCATAGAATTCCTATTTCGATACCAGGCAGGTGATTAAGAGCCTGTTTTTCCCAAGGATCACATGTGGGAGCTGCAGGTGGGTGGGGGTGAGGCCTGAGCCTAGGAGGGGAGGAAGAAGGACCAGTCACCCTAGATTCAGATCTAGAAGGAGTCCTTAGGCAGCAAATGTGAGGGTGGGGCTGAAATCCTGATACTGGAAGGAAGAGAAAGGCAGGGAGAATGGCACAGGCTAGGATGGATGCCACGTGCAGTTATAATCTTCTGGCCACTGGGCATGAAGCAGTTAAAGAGAAACCCAGGGCAGCTGCAGCCCAGCCTGGGTCTCTGTAACAGCCACACACAAGAAGTGTCATAGGGCTCATTTTTCTATGCCACGAAAGGAAACTTGTTTCAGCTGGGACCCAGTCTGGACTATTCTACCTACTAGGAAGCTAGGAGTTATAAACCCGCCCAATGTCACAGCATGACTCAGAGGCAGCTGAGCAGGACCCGAACTGAGGGGGACAGCTGCCACAGGCTCACACTTTCACATCTTCTAAGGGAGAAAAACAAAACCTCCTTAGAAACAGAGAATGATTTAGCCATCATCGTTTACCAATGTAAATTTCACGCAAATGAAAGGCTTACGTATAAAAACTTGAAAAACAAGACAAAAATAAATGACTATTTAGCTGGTCTCAAGGAAAACAAGCCACCAATAATAACAGTAACAGTACTGAGAAACTTGCTCAAAGTCTGCATAGGTGGAATCAGGACTCTCACTTGGGTCTGTGGAACTCCAGAGCCTTAGTCTTCACCCTGCATCAAACTGCCTCCTTAAGGAGAAACTAGAAACATGTATTTCAAAAAACAAAGACTTCTGGCCGGGCACCGTGGCTCATGCCTGTAGTCCCAGCACTTTGGGAGGCCAAGGCAGGAGGATCACCTGAGGCAGGAGAATTGCTTGAGCCCAGCAGTTGGAGGTTACAGTGAACCATGATGACGCCACTGCACTCTAGCCCAGGCAACAGAGTGAAACCCCATCTCAAAAAGCAAAAAACCCCAAAAAACTCTAGCCTGGGCAACAGAGCGAGACCCTGTCTCAAACAAACAACCCCCCAAAACTAAAAATAAATAAATAAATAAAGTTTATTTTAGTTTTAGTTTCTCCATTTTTGGTTATTTTCCTCCCTAATCAGGTCCCTGTGTCCTTCTCTGTCATTAAAATAACACAGTTGCTTAGTCTTCTTTTTTTTTTTGGAGACGGAGTCTCGCTGTGTCACCCAGGCTAGAGTGCAGTGGCATCATCATAGCTCACTGCAACCTCAAACTCCTGAGCTAAAGTGATCCTCCTGCCTCAGCCTCCCCAGTAGCTGGGACTACAGGCACGCGCCACCATGCCCAGCTAATTTTTCTATTTTTAGTAGAGACAGGGTCTCGCTCTTGCTCAAGCTGGTCATGAACTCCTGAGCTCAAGTGATCCCCGCCCCCGCCTCGGCCTCCCAGAGTGCTGGGATTACAGGCGTGAGCCACCATGCCCAGCCTTAGCCTTCTTTTTCAGTGACGACTGGATCATGCCGGCATTGGTATTGTCATCTGAACTCTTAGAAAACATGATCATAACATTCACAGGGTTAAAAATTAAACTAGTACTATCTCAATACAAACAAAGCACAACAGTTAGTCCACAGGCAAAGGCAAAGGCAAAGTCAGACTGTTAATGCTCATGATGACAAGGCATGTGTGTTGAACACTGAAGTCTGTTTATCGCACCTAGTGAGTGATCATCTGTCATTGGGAACCACAAATCATGGTAGCCAGCATCAGTGGTCAGTGGACCATGGAAGGTGAACAATCTATTCACTAACCATTTGACACTAAAAGTAGTATTGCTTTCAAGCTGTTTTTTGGCTGCCATGTAAGTTTTATACCTGTCCCTCAATCTTCCACACTCATTGCTGAAAACTGGAACTTCCTGTGTCCTGCAGAGGTGTCTCCTAGAATGGGGAATTTTAAGTGCTAAAATCACCAGCACAGCCCCTGTGAAAAGGACACTTTCAGAACTTTCTGGTAGAAGTATATATTGGTGAAACTTTTCTGTAGAGCAACTTGGATGTGAATTTCAAGAGTCTTAAATATATTTATATCTTTGAGCCAGTAATTCCACTTCTAAGAAGTTTATCTTAAGGAAATAATTAGAGAAGTTCATAAACATTTATGATTATGGCTGCATGCAGTGGCTTACACCTACAATACTAGCAACTTTGGGAGGCTGAGGTGGGAGGATTGCTATAGGCCAGGAGTTCAAGACCAGCCTGGATGACATAGGAAGACCCCATCTCTATAGAGAGATTTATAAATTAGCCAGGTATAGTGGTGCACCTGTAGTCTCAGCTACTACAGTTAGTCCGAGGTGGGGGGATTGCTTGAGCCCAGGAGTTCAAGGTTACAGTGAGCTATGATTGAGCCACTGCACTCCAGCCTGGGTGACAGAGTGAGACCCTGTTTCAAAAAAAAAAAAAAAATTATGACTGTGGATAGTAAACAGGATTTTGTTTATAATATTCAAAAATTAAAAATAGTTTAAATTTTCAACAGTAGGGAATTAACCATGATATACATACATATATATATTACAATGGGATGCAGTCATTAAATGCAGTTCTTAAAACTTATGGGCTTTTAATTTATTTTTTATTTTTCAATTTTTTAGAGACAAGATCTTGCTCTGTCACCCAGGCTGGAGTGCAGTAGTGCCATCAGAGTTTACTGTAACCTCAAACTCCTGGGCTCAAGTGATCCTCCCTCCTGAGCCTCCCCAGTAGCTGGGACTACAGGTACATGCTACCACACCCAGCTAATTTTTTAAATTTAGTGTAGAGATGGGGTCTCGCTATGTTGTCCAGGCTGGTCTGGAACTCCTAGCCTTAAGCAATCCTCCAGCCTTGGCCTCCTAAAATGCCGGGATTACAGGCATGAGCCACTGCTCCCAGACAAAACTCATGTTTTTGAGGAATATTTAATGGTATAGCATAATACAACCTAATAATGACTTTAAAAAGCAGTTTACAGTATGATCCCATTTTTAGCCAAACAATGTACGTATATGCATATATATGCAGTAAAAGAAAAACTAGAAAGAAGTAATTCAAATGTTACATTTCAGTGGGTAGATTACGGCTAATTTTAATTTTTTAAATTATACTTTTCATATTTTCCCAGTTTTCTGTAATTAACCTTTTTTTTCCCGACAATTTTAAAAAATAATCCGATAAAATGTTTTAGTACTGTCTGAAGGTTGAGCAATTGCCAGCAATGAATGTGAGTTTTCTGGAATTAGTAATAAGGCATGATATAAGAAAATGACTCTTCCATTGCAGACAAGGATGGGATGCTGAGGCCAAAGCAGACCATGAGAAACAGGAGAGCCCACAGAGAAATTTGTCTAAGGTTTCACCAAGACATGGAAAAGAAGGTCTTAAAAGTAATGTCAAAACACTACTCTATATTATTTATAGTTATGATTTATATATTTATGTTTAGGTTAATTATAGAGTAGATTGTACACAGTTCCCTAGTGTGGATTCCCTTTTTCTTGATGAATCTTTAGTTGTCTTTAATGTCTTGAGTTAAAGAAACCCTTGAGGTGTCACCTGAGACAGACTGTGAACTACGTGTCCCTTGGCTGGCAACTGCAGAAAGGATGTAGGTGCCCTGAGTGAGCTGATGTGACAGGCGGCACCATGTCTCCTACAGCTGGACTTGGGGCTGAGTCCTGCTCAGGTCTGTTATGCCAGCATGACTCAAGGCAAGGTGGGAGAAGGTGATGAATCTCAGGTCTATTGTAGGGTTGTTAATTAATTAGCACCACCCTCCCAGACAAGTGATGCAAACATTATATTCAGGACCTATATACATGTTGAATTCTTGTCACCTGCAACTCTTGCCCACTCCTTAGTCCAACATGGTTAATTTGATTCTGAAATATCATTCTTGCTCTGACAATCAAAGTCATTCTGCTTTCCTATTTGGGCTCCGACTGTGACAAAACGATGGAAAGCAAATTAGGAGGTGGGAATAGATAAGGCATGGAAACCACACTACTGAAAAGGGAAGGACCGTGGGGTTTGCACAGTCCCTTGGAATACCCTGTGCATTGCCCTCAGGTTCCTAAGACACCAGAGAAGAGGGACGTTGTGTGGGACCACCCCCGAAGACCATCCCCTGCTTCCTAGATTAATTCATCCCAAATTTCTCTCTTCCTTGTTGTTCGATGTTTAGTTGATTACCTAGTTCTTTATCAGAGGAGTTTAAATGGAAGCTGGTGACCCATAAGCACCAACGGCCAAGGTTGGAGGTGGGAGTAGGGAGGGTAGAGGTCAGAACTGCAAGATGAAAACTTCAGGTTGTAAAGCTCAGAAGGCCAGGACCTATCAAGAAGACAACCAGGAACTGAAGCACCAAGAGCCAAAGAAAAAAAATCTACCCCTGCCCATCTGGGGCCGTGAAGGAGCCCAGACAATGTGGGATTCCAGCCACAGCCAAGGGGTGACGAGGTCACCGAAAGTCCAAAACTGGTTCTCCATCCAGGATGTTATCAGCAAGCCATAAACCAGATCAGGAATCCAGGAAGTTACCAGGGCGAGTCAAGGTGTATTTGTGGCTTGATTTGAAGATAAGGCTTGTTTGTCTGAGAAGGTGCCTCTTTAGAATTCCTTTAGGGTAGGAACCGGGTGCTTTGGGCCTATCCCAGGCAAAATGGGACCAGGAATAACAGGCTGAGGAGAAAGAACCTGAGAACTGAGTGTTTGCAGGTGAGTCTGAGGAAGGCTCAGGTATGAGGGAGCAGAGGTGATGACAGCACCACTCAACACTGGCTCCACGTCTGACTCACTTGGGGAGCTTTAAAAAAAAACCCCAGTGTTCAGCCACACCCCAGACCAATTAGACTGGAATTTCTGGGGGTTTGGCCCAGGTGTTGGTGCATTTTTTAAAGGTCCCCAGGTGATCTTAATGTGCAGCCAGGACCTGGAGCCACTGGGTTATGGGTAGGTTTCCAAAACTGCTCCCTAAAAGGTTTCTTCTGACAGATTCATTTTCTTGTGACCAGCTGGTAATTACAAAACAAACTTTACAAAAATAATGTTTAAAGCAACATTTAAACAATCATACATGTGCTTTTGAAATAGAGATAAAACAAGTCCTACTCAAGCTAAGGAGTTGGGGCTTTGTCTACATGGAACAGGACCCCAGAGCATTTAGATCAGGGCAGAAATCAGACAAAAGCGCCGATGAAGGAGTGATTGGACACTGATGAGTAGGACAGAATCCGTTTAGTTCAGCAAACATTTATCAATAACAGTGGCTAGCATTTATTGAGGCAAACACCATGATAATTTTATGCAATTCTGCCAACAGTCCCATGAGGCAGACAGTTTGATTATCTTGTTTTATTCCTGGAAAATCTAAGGGTGAGGGGGGTTAAGTTACTTGCCCAATGTCACAGGCGAGAAAAGAGCAGAGGTAGGCTTAGAAAGTCCCCCCAATAATCATCGCAGGAGCCTGGATGGTGGCTCTGGGGACGGAAAGGAAGAGTCAACAGGGCAGGAGTAAGGTGAGGCCAGGGAGGTCCCTGGGATGCAAAATGTATGGAGGCAGCCACTATCAGTGGATGCCCCTGCCCCAGCACCTTGCTGGACTCACCTGTCCTGGCCCTGAGGGTCAGCGTTTTCTGTCCAATCCCTCCCTGATCAAAATCCCCCGGGGTCCTTTTCCATGTAGACGAAGCCCCAACTCCTTAGCTTGAGTTGGACTTGTTTTATCTCTATTTCAAAAGCACATGTATGATTGTTTAAATGTTTCTTTAAATATTATTTTGTTTAAAGAAACAAACAAGGCTAGAGGAAGCCACTCGAGGCTTTAGCCACCAGGAGATGAAGAAATCAAAGGTAGGTTGAGACGTCCAGCTCAGGTTACCTGGAGAATAACACTGGCCTAAGGAGGAAGTCAAAGTGGGGTTAGGTTGTGCGAGATGGGCAGTTTGTTTTTAGGCCATTTGAGTTGGCCATTATCTTAATGGCAGGACATCAAAGTGGAAACATGCCGCCTGCATTTAGGACACAAGTGGAACCCAAGACTCTAATTAAGACAGGGATATTGACTGGGGAACCATGAGAAAGGATGCTCGCAAGCAACGGAGTACTCAGAGGCAAGAGCAAGAGACTGAGGGTCCCCACACGGAGGCTGAGCCTTGCCCAAAGAGAAACAGCTTCACACAAGGTGCTCTCAAGATAGGCAGTGATGCTCACAATAATGTTATTCCATAAAGCTTATAAGTGAATGCAAAAAAAGGGAACACAAATTGTTCAACACCATTTTATGCTGTTACTGAGTGTTTTCTAGATTCACAGTTTACAATTATGAACAATTTTTACATTGCTCTCTCTGATCAAACCAAGCCCAGGATATAGAACTAGCTTCGAGACTTTGCAAGTCATCTGATTTCCTAAGCTATGTATAGAGTAAACGAAAGACAGAAAGCAAGCGTTTACGGAGCTCCAGCTATGAACCAGGCACTGTTCTAGGCACTTTCACTTGCATAATCTCATTTAGTTTAATGACAAACATTAGTGGGTTTGTTTGTTTGTTTGTTTGTAGACAGGGTCTCATTCTGTCACTCAGGCTGGAGTGCCGTGGTGCAATCATAGCTCACGGTAACCTCCAGCTCCCAGGTTCAAACAATCCTCCAGCCTCAGCCTCCCAAGTAGCTGGGACTCACGTTCGTGCCACCACACCTGGCTGATTTTTATTTTTTGTAGAGACAGAGTCTGGCTGTGTTACCTGGGCTGGTCTCAAACTCCTGGCCTCAAGCTATCTTTCTGCCTCAGCCTCCCAAAGTGCTAGGATTACAGGTGTGAGCCACCATGCCTGGCCAAACATTAGTATTTTTAAAATCTTTTGGTCTGTTTATAAGTTAAAACTTTTTTTTCTTTTTTAGAAGTGTCATAATGCAATTTATTGATAGGTACAGTGGCCTTCCCCAACATTCCATCCTTCTGGCACCATACCACCTTTTTGACCAGGATTCAGGACTAGAGCTGCGGTGTGGCGGTCCCCAATCCCCTCCACACAGCCAAAGTCCCAGGAGTGCACCAGGAAGAGCGCAGGACGTTCAGCACGTGCACGATGTAAGGTCCCCGTGGCGTGTGCTGGTGCCTACAGGTGGGTGTCCAGGATGCTGACCTCACCTGGCCTCGCCACGCGGCATTGGCTCTGGGCGTTTGTCGTCCCCACCTGGCAGGATTTATCAGAGCACCCCACTCACACCCATGTGCGCTTGGAGCCGGTGCCGCAAGTGCCACCAGCTTGAAAGAACAACTGAGGTCACGTGGTCTTGATGCCCCAAAAACACCAGCTCAGAGAAATGCCCCCAGTTTCCCGGGTTCACCAAAGTGGATGTGCAGGGACTGGGGAGATACCGAACCCCACCCACCAAGCATGGCTGAGCACTCCATGGGTGAAGTCCCGCCAAGACTCGTCCCTCTGAGCCAAGAGAGCGAAGGTTGTCAGTCAACTCGCATTTCATCCCCACGTTTTGCCCACGCCCAGCTCCACGCTAAGTTCTCTGTGTGTCTGGGGGTGGGAGTGGGTACAAAGCAAGATCACACTCCACCTGGGTCCTCCAGTGCTTCTGGTCCCCAACAGGTTTTCATATTAGGGCCATTTGCTCCCTCCATCCGGCCACCCCCCAGGCTAGAACACCTGCTCTTCTGAGAAGTGGAGCAGGTATGGGCGCTTCACTGCCCTCTGATCCCAGGCCTGGCCGACGATAATACAGCACCCCTCAGGATGCAGAGAGGGCAGTGGCATGCCAAAGACATTCTGGGAGTCTCCGGGGAGAGTGGGGAGAGCCCTAGATGGGGAGCCCGCAGGGCCAGGTTCTGACCCCAGCTCTGCAGTGATTTGCTGTGTGGCCTTGCTTTGGTCCTACCCTTCTCTGGACTTCTGTCTCCTCCTCCCTCAAGCTCTCACATTCCCAAGTCAGCTTTCACCCAGATGATCACTTCTGGAGGCAACTTTGGTACCTCCTTGGTTGGATCGGTGTTCCTCCTGGTGAGTGGGTTGAGCCGGGTCAGGACTAGCTCCGTGTCCCAGTGGACATCTGTCCAGGGAGGGATGGTACCCTGGAGCTGGGGCCAGGCCACTCCTCTGGGGAGGGACCTGCCTCCCCACCCCGGCTGGTAGGCTTCCCTGCTCTCAGGGCCTGCATAATTCTCACTCAATTCCTCAGTTCTAAGCTTAAACTAATTTTTAAAATTAGAGGCCAACATTTAAAAATCAGGACAGTCGTATACAAATTCCCAGGGAAGCTGAGCTCAGAGGGAGGAGAAAGCAGGAACTGGGGAGATCCCCTGCACAAGCTAAGGTGTGTGGGTATGGCACTCACAGTAAAAGGAAGAAAATACAGATATAGAAATATAGACACATAAAGAGATTTTCCACAGGGAATTGGCTCATGTGCTTATGGAAGCTGACCAGTCCTAAGATCTGCAGTCAGCGAGCTGGAGACCAAGGACAGCCCAGTGAGTTCCAGTCCAAGTCTGAGTCGGAAGGCAGGAGAAAACCAATGTCCCAGCGGGAAGAAAGGCGCAGAGCTGTTTATAAGTTAGAACTTTGTGAGGAGAAACCAATCCTTGGGAGGGCTAGGGTTAATTTCAAGCCACGTGGTAGCTGAAAGACGAACTGGGTTTCAGGATCAGGGGATGAAGGTCTACCTTGCATTTGAGACAACGTCAGAGTAGTGAGAGATAGAACGGCACCATCTCTAGTCCTCGGTGTGTGTGTGGGGGGAGCACAAGAGGACCACTTGAAGCCAAAATTATGTCATTGTTAACATCAGCTGCATGGAAATGCCCCGGCCCCTTGAGGCTCAGTTGAACAATGGCTCAGGTGATAGAATCTCTGACAGACTCCACAGACGGACTCCATCCAGGTGGCACGATAATCACCCAGGAGAACGTGGTGGATCGTGGGCAGGCGGGTGATCTTCTGGATCAGCCAACTGGTGATGGCTGGCTGGCCTAAGAGATGTCTGAAGTCCAAGGACAGAAAAGCAACCCTTCCTGTGAGACTTTCCCACCTTCCTTCTATGAAGGGAGCCTCTGTCTTGAATAGAAGCCACGCTTAAAATTTCACTTTTCCAGAAGCGAATGTTGCTGTGTTGTTCTGAAGCTCAACTTGCTAATGAGCAATCTTAGAGGCATTCGTCTTACTTATTCAAAGATGAATGTTTCATGGCTTTCTGCCTTGAAAATTGGCTTCCCACCCAACTGATTGAGCTCATTCTTTTGAATGAGCTCTCTTGGGTAATTTTTCTTTAAAACTTTTTTTCTTGTGGCAAAATATACATAACATAAAGTTGGCCATTTTAACCTTCTTCTTTTTCCCCCTAGAGACAGGGTCTCGCTCTGTCACCCAGGTTGGAGTGTAGTGGCTCACTGTAACCTCCAACTCCTGGGCTCAAGGGATCCTCCTGCCTCAGCCTCCCAAGTAGGGGTGAACTACCACCCCTGCCAATTTTTAAAAAAATTTTTTGTAGAGATGGGGTCTCCCTGTTGCCTAGGCTGGTCTTGAACTCCTGGCCTCAAGTGATCCTCTCGCCTGGACCTCCCAAAACACTGGGATTACAAGCCTAAGCCACCACACCAGTCCCCTTTTTCAGAATATTTCAATCCACAACCCTCGGATGCAGAACTTTAGGATACCGAAGGTGGACTGTGTAGAAATCCAGCAAATCTGTCTCATTTACTCGTTCATTTAAACAACCATTCTGTATCACACGTGCCTGTCACATGGCAGGCGCTATTTAATGCTGGGCACGTAGCAGCAAGCACCTTCCTGGAGCTGATCTGATGGCCAAGAACATATGGCTGGAACAAATCAACGTATAATAGAATGTTGGGTGTGAAGAAAAACAAAGCAGAACGTAGGGGAAGAGGCTGAGGGGGCTGTGCTGTTTCAGAGGAGGTAGCGCCGAAACCTGCTGGCAGGAGGTGGCCCTGGAGCGCAGCTCTGGGTGAAGAGGAGCAAGAGCCAGGGCCAAACCTGGGAAGAAGGGTGCCAGGCGGCTCGAGAGGGACTGTGCTCAGGAGCTCAGGGACAGCAAAGGCCACCCCTTGGAGGTGGCCTTTGCTGAGATGAGGAGCAGGAGCGGACCAGTGAGCGCTCCCTGGAGGGCAGAGACTGACATCTCATCCCTGCATTTGCAAGGGCTGGGACCCAGTCTGTGCTTCATAAAACGCTTTTACTCTTTTATTGCATTTTAACTTTTATAGTTGAGTAGTGAAGGTGATCCTGAATGCGTGGTTCTGCAAATTAGGAAGAAAAATGAGCCTGGGCAACGTAGCAAGGCCCCATCCCCCCCAAAAAATAGAAAAAGTAACCGGGCGTGGTGGTGCGCACCTGTTGTCCCAGCTACTCTGGAGGCTGAGGCAGGAGGATGGCTGGAG
Organism: Daubentonia madagascariensis; assembly: GCA_023783475.1. NCBI lineage: Eukaryota > Metazoa > Chordata > Mammalia > Primates > Daubentoniidae > Daubentonia > Daubentonia madagascariensis. The sequence goes on along the minus strand of JAKFHU010000353.1, from coordinate 1,732,347 downwards.
CCTGGGAATTTCGAGTTGCAGTGAGCTATGATGATGACACTGCACTCCAGCCTGGGCGACAGAGCAAGACCCTGTCTTAAAAATAAACAAACAAATAAATATATAAAAACTAGGAAGAAAATGGAATTATGAACTTTTGACAAGGATTGAGAAAAAGAATTCCTTCTCCTGAAATTTAAGGTCATGGAGAATCACGAAAAACAAGTACAGTGTATTTAACATATTTACCTGCAGTGGCTGTCCCAGTATTTGGAACTTGGAGACGCACTTCAAGCGAATGCTTGGCAACTTTAGCTGTACATTTCCTGTAGGGTTTTTTTAGAAGTAGTTCCGTTCCCACTGCAAGAGGGCCTTTATGTCAGCACAGTTACTCTGGGAAAAGCTAGGAGGACTGGACAGCACCGCGAAGGCCTTGTTGAAATCTGTGCTGCTTCTTGCAGGGACGTCCAAAGGATGCAAAAAGTAAATGAATGCTTAACAATTTTCTTCTGGAAACACTGGCAATCCAGATACGATTACAATGGTCCAGAATACTTCCTTCTCTCATGTGTCACGAGAAGAGTGCGAGCCATGGAAAGTGGCCCATTTAAATACATTCCTCTGCCAGTAGTTTTTCTGTTCCCATCCTGCGTGGTGGAGGAGAGGTTTGACACTGGAGCCCTTGCGTTCATGTCTGATGTGTTGGTGAGAAATTTGAAGCTACTGGCGATCTTAACCTTTGGCACCCTCAGCTCCAACTCTAGGTGCCGACACTTTTAATTGCTCAAGGGATGTTTTGGGAAAAAACTGGATTAAAAGGAAAGTTTTCATACGAACAGCATTTGAATTCATGGAACTCTGCCCTTTTCCTGCCATTAAGTGTTCCTGCCCTTCTTCTGCTACTTTCTTTCCTCGTCTGGGTTAAAAACAAAGCAAAAACCCCACAAACAGTCAAAAAACTTTTCCTACGGTGGTACAGAACAATGTGTATAATATTTTATACACATACAAAAAATAATACATGTAAATAAACTGGCACGCATAGACATTGTTTTCTAGAAAGATATACCAGGAAGAACTTGGCAGGGGAAAAACTCACTTTTTATTTTATACTTTTTGGTGGTTTTCTTTTTTTTTTGCTATCTGCATATATTTTAATTTTTGTCCACATTTTTGTGTGGTGGGATTTCCAGTCTTTTGAAATGCTTTTCTGCATTCGAAAGTTAATTTTAACTCACACACACATTTCTGTGGTGGCAGGCTCACCCTGCTGCTGAGCACCCTGTCTCTCCTTCCTTATTTGTTATTTATTTTGTTCTTCCTCTTACCTCATTGTCTCATAATAGTCCTTTTTTTTTTTTTTTTGAGACAGGGTCTTGCTCTGTCGCCCAGACTGGAGTGCTGTGGCACAGTCATGGCTCCCTGCAGCCCCAAACTCCTGGGCTCAAGCGATCCTCCTGCCTCAGTCTCCCAAAGTGCTAGGATTTCAGGCATGAGCCACCGCACCCGGCCGGTTACCTACTCTTTAGTGATGCCTCCTGCTTTCGGTTTCTTTCCTTAAGTTCTCTCTGGTTGGAATTCTCTTCCCTTTCTTAACTACCCAGGAAGCCACTTACATGTCCCTTCCACCAGGAAGTCTTCCCTGGCAGTTCTGGGCAGAATTACGTGCTCTGTACTGCCTTGCCCTCAAAGGGCCTGGATCACAGGCCTGTCACACACTGACCCATTTTCTCCTTGTTTGTAACTTGCTTCTCTCTCTTGCAGGATTGGACAAGTCAGCAAGGTGGGGCCAGTGCTTCATCTGCAAATCTATAGCTAGCCAGAGTCTGCACACAGTAGGCACTCAAGGCATGTGTTGTCTCATTGATTGAGTTGAGCAATCTTCATTAAAGCCGCATCAAACCCTAGGCCAACGGGTTCGTAAGATGGACAGAAAAGTCTTGGTTTGTGCAGAAAAAACTAGAGAGATTAAATTAAAAAAATATTTGGCTGATTTAAAGCTTTTTCTGGCTTCATTTTTGCCAAGAATTTGATTACTGCCATCCATCCAATTATAATAATAGCAAACAACACAGGTGGGTTTTTTTTTTTTTGCAAACAATAGCAAAAACAGTTTTCACAATGTGCTAAGTATAATATAAGGTGTTTTACGGGTATGTCATTCACAAAGTTCTCACAACAGCTCTATGAAAGGCACTATTATTATCCCTGATATACTGATGAGGAAACTGAGGTACAGAGCGGCTAAGTGACCTGCCCAGGTTTATATAGCTAGTAAATGACAGAGCTGAGACTTCGACCAGACAGTCTGGGTCCAGAGCTGGAGCTTTCAGCCACTGTGTTACACTGCCTGAGAGTCATGATAACTTATAATAAAAATTCCAGCCACAACCATGTTATTGTGGAGTTACCTCACAGGGTCTCAGAAAGAACCGCCCTTCTAGTAAAGCCCTCATGGGCCCCACCCCCTTCACTGAAGCTTGTTGGGGAGAGAGACTGCACGGGCAAGGTGCATGGGTTAGGATGCTCTGCAGAGCCACCTCTTGCTAGCTATGTGCCCTCAGCCAAGGTCATTAACTTCAGGTTTCCTCAGCCATAAATACAGGGCTAGTAGCCTGTTCAAGGGGCTGTGGTGAGGATGAAATAAAGCACGGCCCAGAGTAGATGTAAACGAACCCATGTGTTCAGAGGGCGGCCTGTAGGGCCATTCTGCTCAACTAGGACTGTTCATTTACTTGGATCCAGATTTGAGATCTTATATTTATTGCAGATTCAATTTCGTCAAATTGCATCGAGCCAGTTGCTGCTGCCTATTTTGGTCTTTCTGAAACCTGATCAAAAGTATTTGATAACCTTCCCTGCTTTGTTTTATTTGAAAACATGATAGGGCAGGTGAAAGGGCTTTTAACTCACCTCTTGCCACCCCCCTCCAAGCTGACTGCTCTCTCTCAACCCCTGCTTTATACATATTCAGCCTTCGTCTCTGTCTCTTCCACAAGGAATAAGACCTTGGCCGTGTCTTACTGATGACCCAATGGAACAGAGATGGACACAGGTAGAATAGAGCCCAGGCACAATACACTTAACCTTCCCGCTGAGCGATCTTGTCAAAAATAGGAAATGAGTTTCTATAAAACTTGTTTCTCACTCTTCCTCCTCCGGTAAAATCAAATCGAGTCTCAGACGAACACAAAGGTGAAGAGTCTGGCTGTGATTTTTATCTATCTGTCCATCTTTTTCTGTTTTTTTTTTTCACCTCTCAGATTTATTAATTCTAACGAAGGTGGGGACCGGGTTGCAGCATCAGTTCAAGGTCGACCCTGAGGCAACAGCGCCACCTGGTGACCAACATTTTTACTGCGGTCAACGTGCAGCAGCCTCGGATTTTCATAAGGTGATGCACGAACAATGCACACAATATACTTTCTTGAATCATATGAATTTCTTCAGCTGTTAAAGTCTTAACCTGAACGTTAAACACGAATCATATATCTTTCTTTATCTGGAACAGTTTAAAAATTAAAAATTAAAAAAATTTGAATCATATTTAAACCGTGCCTTGGAGGTCGTAGGCTCTGGAAGATGGATGCTCTTTATTCATCAGATGGCTTATTAAATTTTTTTGGTTTGTAATGCATTATCATCAACCCGTTTATAGTGTGTGCCAAGCTCTGTAGTGACATTGGAGGAAAAAAAATGTGACATATACTGTAGAGGCTCCGACTTCAAGCGGATTTTTGCAACCTGGCCAAAGTGGTTAAGTTCATCTCGAATCTTCTTGAGCTGGCCGGAAACCTCCTCCCCACAGGTGTGTGGCAACCTAACCTGGGTAGAGACATCACCAGACACCACCAGGCCAACTCCAAAGCATTTGTCATTGGCCAGAAAATGTGATTAGGAGATTGCGGGAGGTGGATTTCTTCAACACATACTCAGCCCTCCTGTCACCAGAAGGTGGATTAGGAAGCCCTCTCCAGTGACAGGTGCCTGTGCCTCTTTGAAAGGCAAAGTGGAACTATCCTTCCCGGAGGAGAGAGTTCCCTCCTCTCTTCCTTCTTTTCTTCCTTTCTCTCCTTCTTTTTTCCTTTCCTCCCTCCCCACTCCTTTCCTCCCTCCCCACTTCTTTCCTTCTGTCTTTCTTTTTAATTTTCAGCATTTCAAATCTCCAGTGGATATTTGCCCATGGGACGTATAACTAGGAAAAAGAAAAAAAACCTGAGGGGGGGGTGCTGGAATTTATTACACCGGTTATTTCAGGGTACTCAGAAACTTATGATGGCTATTATTGGTGTCTTTTATAAATAAAAATTGGAAACCCGAGTTGATTGTTTCTTAATAAATTCTGTTCCTTTGGCAGAAAAAATATCTGCAGGTGGGGAGTCTTTAGATAAACAGGTGGAACCTGTGCTCTAGAGAGCAGTGAGTGCTGACCTCTAGTGGACACGTCTGACGCTACAGCCTACGAATGAGGAAGCGAGAAACTGCTCGAGAAGGAGCTGTCAAAGCACATTCTGCAAAGATCTCTGTTTTTATCTCAGGATTCCCGAAAATTTCTCCTTTAGCTTCCGTACTACCTTCCACATTTTAGGAGGGCTATAATTTGGATATTTGAACCTCCAAACCTCATGTTGAAATTTGATCCCCGATGTTGGAGGCAGGGTCTAGTGGGAGATGTTTGGGTCATGGGGTAGATCCCTCAAGAATAGATTAATACCCTCCCTGGGGGGCGGGTGACTGAGTTCTCTGTTACTTTCTGTGAGAGCTGGTTGTTAAAAAGAACCTGGCACCTCCCCACCCCCTTCCTCTCTCACCTTGTGATCTGCACATACCTGCTCCCCTTCCCTGTCCACCGTGAGTGGATGCCACCTGAGGCCCTCACCAGAAGCAGATGCTGACACCATGCTTCTTGCACAGCCTGCAGAACTGTGAGCCAAATAAACCTCTTTTCTTTATAAATTACCCAGCCTCAGGTATTCCTTTATAGCAACACAAAAATGAACCAAGACGAGGAGCCACAAAATATCTGCAATTGTCTGGCTGATGAATTACCTAATCTAGCCCTCCTAACTAGCTTCTTCCCTTTTGCCTACAGCGTGGCCTGATCACAAGCTCCTGGTACCTCTGCTTCCTATTCATGAAGTATCCAGGTAACCCATTGTCCAGGCTCCCACTAATTCCATTCAGTGTCCATTTCTTGCTGCTGGGCCAGGAGGTAGAACAAAGGGAATGAGGGAACATTGAGCACTTTCTCTTCATTGTGACCAGCAGGGGCAAATTGTCCTTGGCTTTCTACTTCTGCAGCAAGAATTCATTGTTAAAAAAATAACACATGCAGGCATGCCATTTATACAAAACGCATTTGGGAGCAAAACCCAAGAGAGTATTTTTCCTACCTTAAGGAGCAAGGGAAGCAAGCTTGAAGCAGAGTAAAGAGTTCTGGGTGGGAGGCCGGACACTGTGGCTCACGCCTGCAATCCTAGCACTCTGGGAGGCCGAGGTGGAGGATCGCTTGAGCCCAGGGATTTGAGGCTGCAGTGAGCTACCATGACGCCATCACACACTAGCCTGGGTGACAGAGTAAGACCCTGTCTCCAAAAAAAAAAAAAAAAAAAGAGTTTTGGGTGGGGAAACAAACAGGCTTCTAGTCCTGGCCTTACCCAGATGTACATGGGGCACTCGGAAAGTCTCTCAATTTCTGTTTCCTCAACTGTAAAATGACAGAGTTGGATTAAAGTGAGCTTTAAGGATAACTTTGGCTCTACTTTTGTATGGCTTATATTGTCTGGACTCTTTTTGAAATTTCTATTCAAAGGCATCTCCCCTGAGGATGTGGTTGTGTGTTAGTGTATAATCATGCCCGGGAACACAGTGTAGTCTCAGACCTGTCAAATATCAGATTGCCTTATATTAGATGTGTATTAGTTATTGTTTGTTGTGTAACACATTGCCCCAACTTTAGTGTTTAAGACAAAAACATTTATTATCTCACTGTGTCTATTGGTCAGGAATCTGGCTGTGACTTAGTTGGATCTTCTGTCTCAGAGTCTTTTTTTTTTTTTTTTGAGACAGAGTCTTGCTCTGTTGCCCGAGTTAGAGTGCAGTGGCATCAGCCTAGCTCACAGCAACCTCAAACCCCTGGGCTCAAGCAATCCTCCTGCCTCAGCCTCCTGTGTCTCAGAGTCTTTTATGTGGCTGCAATCAAGGTGTTAGCTGGGGCTGTGATCTCATCTAAAGGCTTAACTGGGGGGAGGATCCACTGTTTCAGCCTCTCCAGGGGAGGGGATAATACAAGGAAGGGAGTACCAGGAGGCAGGGGCATTTGGGAAGCATTAGAAGCTGCCTGTTGTACTGTGTGACTTCAGGAAAGTGAATGTCCTTATACCTCAGTTTCTTCAGTTGTAAAATGGGGATAATAATGCCTATTTCATGAGTTTGAGGTAAGAAAGAAACGTAGAGTACTGGGCACATAGTACTTAAGAACTCCATGACCACTAGTGCCCATATATTCCCTGTAGAAGGCCTTCCACATAAATGAATGGAGAATTGAATTTCCCAGGCTATTTTATGTTTTGTCCCCAAATAGGTTTTGAGCTCTCTGAGGAATAGTTGCAAATGGAAAAAATGGAAACATGATGACTTATTTTATTCTTACAGTTATAAATCAAAATAATAAAATAATCTTTAAGCTACCAGTTATATCCAGGAAAGAAATTAAGTAGTCATTAGAGGGCTGGTTTCTGTATTTCTCATCATTGTATTCCTAACACCATAGCACCTGGTCCATGGCAGATACTTAATAAATATTTCCTGAATTATATACTGTTTTTATTTTATAAACTGTTTCTCAAGGAAACTGACATAGCATACTTCTTTAGCTTAGAGACAGCAAGCTTCTTGATATCTTAGGGAATGTTATTAAAAAGAAAACCCAGACATCATTGTCTTATCCTTGTTTAAGACTATAGATCTCTCCACATGAAATACTGTATGATATTTATGGTACTTCAAGAAGAAATGGTCCAAGGAAAGGATAGTTTGGATGATGATCATGGTCAGAAACTGAAAGGACCATATCTTCAGCATAAGGGTGAACTGGCCCTCAAAGGGATTTGTACTTCAGGCTTATATCATCTGGATGGTTTAGGAAACCTCAAGCAGTTCCTGGACTGCTAGTGCCTCCATACCAGGAAGGAGCAAATGCAAATCCTCTCTGGGGAAAAGAAGCTTTATCCAAGGCCTAAAGTGCTTCCTATAAATAATTGCTTTTAGTACAATAGCAGCACACAAAAGTAATGAGTGCAAAAGGAGAGCAAAACAATGACTGAGAACCAGAAGAAACAATAGGACAAGGCCCAGAAAAATGCCATTGGAATACTGAAATTCCAATAGGCACTATCAAACAACTGTGCTTACTATATTTAAGTGAATAAAAGATAAGCTTTAATGTATCTATGGGGAAATAGAAATAAACAACAAAAATAAAAAGCAAATTAAATAGGAAAAGAACTAAATAGAGTATCTAGAAACAAAACACATAACTTAAATTAAAACTAAAACGAAAACGAAAAGCTCAGTAGATTCGTTCACCACCAGATTAGACTTAGCTGAAGAGAGAATTAATCATCTTGAAGATAGGTTTGAAAAATTTTCCAGAAGGTAGCAAGGAGAAGCAAAAAAAATCAAATGTACAGAAAAAAGATTAAAAGATCAATGAAAAAGTCTAACATACAAATATTTAATTGAAGTTCCATAAGGAGAGGAGGAAAAATGGGCAGCAACAATATATGAAGAGAAAAAGGCTAATAATTTTCTAGAAGTGATGAGAGAGACAGCAAACCACGGAGGTAATGCTGTGAATCAAAAACTGGTTCAATAGAAAAAATTTCATACTGAGATTGAAGCTTAGAAGACCCAAAACAATGGAAAAGATCTTAAAAGGAACCAGAGAAAAAAGACATATGTTCAAAGGAGTAGCAGCAAGACTGAAAGCTGACTTCTCAACAGCAACAATGGAATCCAGAAGACAATGGAATGACATTGTTGATGCATTAAAAGAAAACAACTCCCACTTTATATACAGGAAAGATATATTTCAAGAATGAGGGTGAAATAGAGATTTTTCATACAGACAAACAAAAAGAGAGAGTTTGCCATTACCAAAAGCTCAACAGGCAAATTTTAAATAATACATTTCAAATAGAAATAATGCAATAGCATGGAAGAAATGAATAAAGACAAAGAAGTGGAAAATATCTAGATAAAATCTAAATTAACTCTGATTAGATAAAACAATAATAATGCCTTGTGATGTTTAAAACAAAATTAAAATACATAACAATGTATTTTTCACAGTGGTGCAATCATAGCTCAATATAACCTTGAACTCCTGGGCTCAAGGGATCCTCCTGCCTCAGCCTCCCATGTAGCTGGGACCACAGGTGAGAGCCACTGTGCCTGCATTAATGTAAATATTTAGAACACTGCTCCCAATAATTTCAGAATAAAATTTTTTGAGTGTACATATTATATTTTTAAAAATTGACTATATTCTGGGCTGCAAGTAAAAAAACAATTGAAGTATTAAAATCACACAATGTTTATTTTTTGAACAAAATATGATTACGCTAGAAATCAATAATAAAAGCATAACAATATAATCTCCATAACTTGGAAATTAAGAAATATATGTCTAAGTAATGAATCCAAGGGGAAATAATAATGAACATTTAAAAATACTTTGAATTGAACAATAATAAAAACACTATGTTTGAAAACTTGTTGTTGAAGCTAAAATAGTACTTAGTGGGAAATTTATAACCCTTAATGGATATACTATAACAGTAAAAGCACTGAGGATATTAGATGCACTAAGCACCCATCTCAACTACGTAGAAAAGAATAATAAATTGTAGAGAGTGAAAAGAAGAAACAATTATGATAGCAAAAATCAATGGGAGAGAAAACAAAACCGTAGCAGGGAGGTTTAACTCAGCCAGAAGTTGTTCCTTCAAAAAAGATCAATAAATTTGACAAACCTTTGGTGAGACTGATCAAGGAGAAAAGAAAAATGTTGCAAAAAATTTAGGAGTGGAAAGGGGATGTAACTTAGAGGTTGTAAAATTTCACAATATAATAATAAGTTATTATGAGCAACTTTATGCAAAAAAATTTAGGTGAAATGGGCAAGTTTCTGGAAAAAACTAAAGCTGAGTTATAAAAACAGGATTGTGGTTATGGTGGCACAACTCAGTAAATGCACTAAAAATTATTGAATTGTACATACAAAGCGGGTGAATTTCATGGTATGTAAGTGATGCCTCAGTAAAGTTGTTTAAAATGAAAACTGACTCTGAAAGAAAGGGCGAATCTGAAAATCTTATAGTCATTGTAAAAATTGAATTAGTAATTAAAAATCTTCCCACTAACAAAATTTCAGGCCCAGATGGCTTCCCTGGAAAGTTCAACCCAATATTCAAGGATGAAATAATTTCAATCTTATACAAACTTTTTAGAAAATACAAAAAGAAGTGCCATTCTAACTCATTTCTGGGCTGTCATAACCTTGACAACAAACTCTGACAAGGATAATATGAGAAAAGGAACTTATAGGCCAACCTCACACGGATACAAAAATTCCAAAGTTAATATTAGCAAATAGAATCCAGCAGTATATAAAAAGAATAATATATCATCACCAAGTTGGTTTATTCTGGGAAACTAGGGTTGGTTTAACATTAGAAAAACAATTAATGTAAACATCACATTAATAGATTAAAGGAGAAAAAGCTTGTGATTCTCATTTCAAACGATGCAGAGAAAGTATTTTATTAAATTCAGTGTTCATTCAAGATAAAAATTCATAGCCAAGTAGGAATAGAAGGGGACTTTAAAAAAAAACATACAAAAGATAGCTACAAAATAAAACACAATAAAACAAGCAAACAAACAAAGCTTCAACAAACAACACACTTAATAGCGTAACTTTGCTTTCTCTTCACGAGGGGGAAGATAAGGACAATCACTATCACTACTCTGTTGAACATTGTACTGGAAGCCTTAATCAGCACAGTTTTGTTTTTGTATGAAAAACAAAATTAAAAGGGAGAAACAAAATTTCCATCATTTGCAGATGATATGATTATGTTCAGAAAAATTCCAAAATAATATACAATTAGCATTAATGAATATTTAACCTGGATTCAAAAACCAGTGTACAAAAATCAGTTATATTTCTATATACTAGTCAAAAACAGAAAATGAAAAATATTTAAATACCATTTACAATAACATCAAAAAATATGAAGCATTTAAAAATATCTGCATAATGCCTCTGCCAAAATAAATTTAAAACTTTATTGTGAAATATTAAAGCATACCTAAATAAATGGAGAAATACACTATGCTTGTGGATTGGAAGACTCAATATTATAAATGTCATTTTTATTCAAAGTTATCAGAGATTTGATACAAGACCTGTCAAAAATCCAAACACTCTTTTGGTGGAACTTGGTAAGTTGATCCCAAAAACATATATGAAAATGCAAAGAGCCAGAAAGAGTCAAGACACCCTAAAGGAGAACATGGTTGGAAGCAGTTATTTTACAAGGTAGAGGGAGTTTTTATAAAGCTATAATAATTAAAACAATGTGGTATTGGAGCAGAAATTAACAGGTCATTGGAACTGAGTAGACACCCAGACACCTTCATGGATATTTAATATGTGCTAGAGTTGGCTCTGCAGAGTAGGAGGGGAAAGAATGGTCTTTTCAATAAACGGTGTTATGATAGGTGGGTACCCATATGGAGCAAAAATAAAGTTGGATTCCTATCTAACACCATTCACAAAAAACATTTCTAAGTGGATAGAAGTCCTAACAATTAAAGAGAAAAATAAAAGATACTATAGGAGAATTTCAAAAATGATCTTGGAATAGAGAAGAATTTTTTATGCAGGACACAAAAGGTTTCTGCCCTTATCGTCAGGAAAAGACCATCTATTTGACTGCATAAACCTTAAGAACTTCTATTTATCAAGACTTCATAAAGAGTCTTAAAAAGAAGCCACAGAAAAAAAGATATTTGTTGTAGCACATATAACTTACAAGAGACAGGAATCCAGAACATAACAAGAACTTCTGCAGATCAGTAAGAAACAAACAGCCTTCCTAAATGTTCAAAACACTTGAATAAAAGAGAAAATCCAAAAGGCCAATGAACATATGAAAAAATTTAAACTTTCTTAGTAACCAGGGAAATGCAAAGTTAAACCACTGTGGGATACCAATATATATTCACCAACTGGAAAAAATTTTAAAAGTCTGACAACTAACGAATATCTAAAGAAAAATTAGTACCAATTCTTTACAAACTCTTTCAAAAAATAGAAGAGGACAGAACAGTTCCCAACTCATTCTATGAAGCCAGTATTACTCTGATACCAAAACCAGACAAAGGCATTTCAAGAAAAAGCTACAGACCAATATCTGTCATGAATATAGATGAAAACATCCTCAACAAAATACCAGCAAACTGAACCAAGAAATATATAGAAAGATTATATACTGTAAGTCTGTGGTCCCCAATCCTCGGGCCACGGACCAGTACTGGTCCATGGCCTATTAGGAACCAGTCTGCACAGCAGGAGGTGAGCTGTGGGCCAGTGAAGCTTCATCTGTATTTATAGCTGCTCCCCATCACTCGCATCACTGCCTGAGCTCTGCCTCCTGTCAGATCAGCAGCAGCATTAGATTCTGCATTATGGTGAGTTGTGTAATTATTTCATTATATATTACAATGTAATAATAATAGAAATAAAGTGCACAATAAATGTAATGTACTTGAATCATTCCGAAACCATCCCTCCTCCCTCACCCCCTGTCTGTGGAAAAATTGTCTTACATGAAACTGGTCCCTGGTGCCAAAAAGGTTGGGGACTGCTGCTATAACTAACTATCCCAAGAATACAAGTTGGTTTAACATACCCAAATCAATTAATGTAATAGGCTGCATTAACAGAATAAAGGACAAAAACCACATGGTCATCTCAATAGATGCAGAAAAAGCATTTGATAAAATCTAATACCCCATCATGATAAAAACACTCAACAAACTAGGAATAGAAGGGAACTTGCTCAACTTGATAAAGAGCATCTTTGAAAAACCCACACCTAACATTGTACCTAATGGTGAAAGACTAAATCCTTTGCCCTGAAGATCAGGAACAAGATAAACACATCTGCTCTCACCGTTTCTATTCAACATTGTACTAGAGGTTCTAGCCAGGGCAATTAGGCAAGAAAATAAACTAAAAAGCATACACATTGGAAATGAAGATGTAAAACTATCTCTATTTGCAGATGACATGATCTTGTACGTAGAAAATCCTAGGGAATCCACTAAAAATCTATTAGAACTAAAAATAAGTTTGCAAGGTTGTAGGATACAAGATGAAAATACAACAATCGATTGTATTCCTATACAGTAGAAACGAGCAAACTAAAAATGAAATTAAGAAAGCAGTTTTATTTATGATAGCACCAAAAAGAATAAAATATTTAGGAATAAATTAACAAGAAGTACAAGACATAAACTGAAAAATACAAAACGTTATAGAAAGATGTTCAAGAAGACCTAAATAAATGGAAAGATATTCTATGTTCATAAGTGTAAAGAATTAATATTGTTAAGATGGCAATACTCTTCAAAGGATATGCTCCTTCCTTCCTCCCTTCTTTTTCTTTCTTTCTTGCTTTCTTTCTGTCTCACTTGAATATGAAAAGGTAATTGATTTTTGACTAGAGTGCCCAGATAATTCAATGGGGGAAAGAATTGTCATTTGAACCAGCAGTACTGGGACAACTGGACATCCACATGCAAATGGATACACATACGCAAACGGATGTCCACATGGAATAAACTTGGACCCATGTCTTACACTATATACAAAAATTAACTCAAAGATAGATTAAAAACCTAAATTTAAGAGCTAAAACTATAAAACTTTTAGAAGGAGACATAGGTGTAAATCTGTGTGACCTTGGATTAGGCAGTGGTTTCTTAGATATGACACCAAAAAGCACAAGCACTAAAAAAGAAATATAGACAAACTGAGCATCAGCAAAATTTAAAACTTTTGTGCTTCAAGGGACACCACAAGGCAGTGACAAGACAACCTACAGCATGGGATAAATTTTTTGCAAATCATATCTGATAAGGAACTTGTATCTAGAATGTATAAAGAACTCTTAAAACTCAATAATAAAAAGACAATAACCCAATTAAAAAGCAGGCAAAGGATCTGAATAGACATTTCTCCAAAGAAGATACACAAAAGACCAAGAAGTACATGAAGAGATGGCCAACCCAGTGGCTGTCAGAGAAACGCAAATCAAAACCACAGGAGATAGCACTTCACGCCCACTAGGATGGCTGTTACAAAAAAAGACAGATAATAACAGTGTTGCTGAGGACGTGGAGAAACCGGGACCGTGATGGTGAGAATGTAAAATGGTGTGGCTGCTTTGGAAAACAGTCGGCAGTTCCTCCGATTGTTACACGTGGTTACTTATTATCCAGCAGCTCCATTCCTAGGTACATCCCCAAGAGAAATGAAAACATATGTCCACAAAAAACTCGTATATGAACGTTCATAGCAGCATGTTCATAATAGTCAAAAAGAGGGAAAACCCCAATGTCCACCAACGGATGGATGGATAAATAAAATGTGATACATCCATACAATGGGATATTATTTGGCAATAAAAATGAAGTATAGATGCTCCTTGACTTACCATGAAGTTACGTCCCGATAAACCTATTGTAAGTTGAAAATACCATAAGTTGAAAATGCATTTAACACACCTAACCTACCAAACATCATAGCTTAGCTTAGCCTGCCTTAAATGCACTCCGAACACTTACATTAGTGTTGGGCAAAATCATCTACACAAAGCTTATTTTATAATAAAGTATTGAATATGTCATACGATTTATTGAATATTACACTGAAAGTGAAAAACATAATGGTTGTATGGATACTCAAAGAATGGTTTCTACTGAATTTATATCACTTTCGCACCATCACAAAGTTGAAAAATTGTTAGTTGAACCATCATATATCCAGAATGTCTGTACTGATACATGCTACAACATGGATAAATCTTGAAAACATGATGCTACGTGAAAGAAGTCAATTATAAAAGACTATATATTGTATGATTTCATTTGTATGAAATGTCCAGAACAGACAAACACATCTATAGAGACAGAAAGTATTTGTTGTCCAGGGCTGGGATGAAGGGGATAAGGCAATTGAGCACTGATGTCTAAGAAGGGCAGGTTTTTTTTTTTTTTTTTTGGTGGTAATTAAAATGTATGTCTAAAATTAATTGTGGTCCTAGAAGCACACAGTGAATATACTAAAAACCCTGGCTTATGTACTTTGAAAGGGTGAATGGTATGGTATGTGCATCCTGTCTCAATAAGGGTATGGTACAGAACTCTCTGTACTGGAAAAACAGAAGGGTATGAAGCAAAGAAAATTCTCAAGTGCTGTCAGTGTGAATGCAAATTAGCATAACCACTTGGGAAAGATGTTTGGCAATTTCTAGTAGGTGAAGATACACATTTTTATGACTCAGCAATTTCACTCATAAATACATGCCCTAGGGAAACTTACACACACACACACACACACACACACACACGTGTAGCAGGATACATTTATGAGACCAGCAGCATTACTTGTAATAAGTCCAAAATGGAAACAACGCAAATGTCCATCAGCAGTAGAATGCTAGTACAGCAGCATCACGGAAGACCACTGGGACAGAAAACGCATGAATTGGAACTATTCTCAGCCAACATGGATGAATCCTAAAAACTTAATGTTGAGGGAAACACAACACAGAACACAAAACATAACACAAAAAATACAAAAAGTATTAATTCATTTATAAAGTAAAAACCAGCCAAAACTAAAGTACAGAATGTAGGGGGATATCCAGAGATGGTAAAACATAAAGAAATGCAAGAAAGTACTTATCTCAAAAGTCAGGATAGTGTTTACCTTCTGTCTACAGGGAAGGGACACTAAGGGGGTTTTGGGACCTTGACAATGTTCTTTCTTGACCTGGTAGGAGTACACAGCTGTTCCCTTTAAAATTATCCATTAAACTATATAATTAATTTTGGGGTATTTTTTTGTATGTACTTAGTACACAATAAAAGGCTCAAAGAAAGGTTTGAAAAATGTTTTGGAACTAATAAAGGGAAGATTGTGTTAATGTTTTAAACCTATTTTTAACTTATTATTCATAGGTATTTGGAGTGAATTGGGGAGAATGCTATATGCTCACATACAGCACTGCCCTCCTGACCCAGAAGTTGATATATTGCATTATAAACAAAAGAACTCATTACCTGTAGTGCCTGCAGTGGGACCATATGCTGAAATGTAAGTAAGTTCAGGGAGGTTTAGATGAATTGATGGAAGATAGATCTCAAATGGTGATACATAGGATAAATTCCTAACCTTTTGAAGCAGATGTCAAAGAGGGTAATTGGATTCTCTTCAATATGTTTCTTGTTGCTGCCGTCAGATAGAAAGCTAGACTGGATCGATGGAGGGTCTGACCCAGGAAGCCAAATCTCATCTTCTTCTATAACTATGGAAGATGCTGTTCTTCCCCAGAGGATCACAGTCCATGTCAGGTGTCCAGGATGAAGGACGAGGCTGATCAACCTGTGTTTACCATGCACCTTAGGACTAGAGTAGATTCTTTGTCCCTGTCTTCAAAGAATTTACAATCTGATTGGGAAGATGGAGTAACACCCACTACTAGAAAATTTAAATTTTGAATTATGTGGCTTTGATTACAAATGTATTAGTGGGGAAAATGTTTGTAGGTGTCATGCCAGAAAAATTTACCAATCAATAAGAAAAATATAAACAACTCAATAGAAAAATGGGCAAAGGTAATTTAAAAAATATATGGTTTAAAATTTTTACAGGGATAAACTGTCATTCTTATAAAATCGATCTGTGATCCTTACATTGCCTCATTCTTTGTTTAAGAGCTCTGATAGGAAAAAGCAAATTAAATACCATCTCAGAAGTTAATTTTTAAAGCAGGACATGAGTGGGTGTGGTGGCTCATGTCTGTTATCCCAGCTCTTTAGGGGGCCGAGGCAGGAGGATCACTTGAGACCAGGAGTTTGAGACCAGCCTGGGCAACACAGAGAGATCTCATCCTTACAAAAAATAAGAAATATAGCCGGGTGTGGTGGCGTGCACCTGTAGTCACAGCTACTCAGGAGGCTGAGGCAGGAGGATCACTTGAGTCCAGGAGTTTGAAGTTGTAGTGAGCTATGATAATGCCACTGCACTACAGCCTGGGCAACAGAGTGAGACCCTGTCTCAAAATAAATAAATAAATAAATAGATTAATTAATTAATAGAAAACAAAGACAGACATGGATGGAGATTGTGCTGGGGCAGTAGATGTGGGGCTGCTAAAATGCTTGGTTTCATTCTGGGGGTGTATATGCTTGGTCTTGGGGCTGCCATGACCACAGAACATGTTATGAGGGGACACACAGATTTGTTGGTTTTACTCCAGGCCAAGAGCTCAAGATGTTGCTACCTCTGAGACCACTGTTCTTCCACGGAGGGGCCAGCGTCATCCTCTTCTAGGCAAGAATCATAAATGTACCCAAGAGGCCCAACCACCTATTTGCAGGCCAATCACAGAAGAAAAGCACCGTTTGAGGGCTGAACATTCGACATTCATTTAGAGGCCTGTGGATACAATGTGGAAAAGTGGTTAATTGAAGGATCCAGGTCAGAGAGGCTTCTGTCCCCAGCCTGCCCTACCACTCAAGGTGGTGGGACCTTCTTGCCATTCCAGACACGGCAATGTGCCACTTGGTTCTGGTGTCAGTGAAGGACTTATCACCCCAACTGCTGGGAGTGTGGTCAGCAGGCTGTCTCCAGCTGCCAGCCCGTCCAGCAGCAGAGCCACCTTGCCCGGGGTCACACCTATCCCATGGCCAAGGGCTGTTGGAGAGGGAGTACAAAAGCCTGGCCATCCCAGCCCACTTTGAGACAACTCTGAAGGGCCATCCTAGCCCTGGAGCTTCCCAGGGGTTGGCTGAGGCCATTGTTGGTTGCATCAGAGCTTGACTTCTTCCGCCCCCTTCTGCCCCCTCCTCCCTTCCAAGGGCGTCGGTGTCAAGGGCACATCTGCACACCACCCCCAGAGTCTGCTTTCTGGGGAGCCCAGCCTGGGACAGTTAAGTTACTTAATCACTCTGAGCCTCTAGTTCTTCATTTATAAAAATCAGGGTGATAGTGATGTGGTGCCCAGTGTGTAGGGTTGAGAATTACATGAGATCATGTATGTAAAACACAAAAATGCCTGGCACATAATAATTACTCAATAAATGGTAACTAATACTCTTCTTATTAGGAAGGAAGTACCCTATCCTTGACCATTCACCATTATTCTTTAACAGTTTATCTCATAGTTTAGAGAAGGGTCTAGAAGCTATGGACAGAGGGTGAACCGAGGCTGGCAGAAGAATAAATGAGGAAGGTTGGGAGGAAGGGATGTTACCAAAAAAAAAACAGCCTAAAGGAGGGTGGATTCTCCTAATCAAAGATCAGTCAGCAGCCATTTGGTTCATCAAAAGATCTCTTATGAGTTTGCTCCCCACAAGGAAGTCCCTGGCCGCTTCTGAGTAACCTAACCCAGCTGAAGACCTGGTCTGCCGTGCTGAGAGGGGAAGCTGCAGCCCCAGTGTCTTCCAGAAGGTGAGCATCCTCGATGGTCCATCTCCCCAAGGTGTCATGTCTGACACAGATCATGGTGCCCACAGTACAGGATGTACATGTAGTGGGGCCCTGGGTGTGAGGCCAGGCCCTCACACTTTAACGAGGAATAGAGAGAAAGCAGAGCATGTTGTTGGGGGTGATGCGCCCTCCCCACTGAGTTCTGCTGGGCCCTGCTCCTTCTGCATACTTCTTGGGCTTTGGTGTCAGGCTGGAGGTCGTCCCCCCATGCCTGTTGCCTGTCCTCACACCTCTTGTGGGGTGCTCAATTCTGAGCAGCAGAGGGATTGATGATTTTACAGTGGCTGGGACTTTTTGTCCCCTGGGTTGTTTTTGTATCTGCCTTGGCTGCATTTTCCTCCAGAAATCTGTGTCCTGGGTATAGATTTGGCTTTGGGAGAGCTGTCCATCTGGATTTGTTTGATTGTAAAGTGCTGTCTGGTATGGAAAGTTATGGTGGTCCATGATGAAGAGCAGACCTGTGTGTGTGGTTTTCTAGCCCAGAGATTGCACGAAGCCTCTGTGGCTGGAACGAATGCAGGAGGCGTGTGGTCTGCAGAGTCATCTGGTGTTCTGAGACACCCGATTTGTCCCCAAGCTCTGGCAAGTGAAGCTTGGAGCAGCCTTAGGCTGAAAATCCCTTTTCACAGTGCCTATAAATTTCAGAAATCTTACTTTGAGGATATCATTTAGCTAACACATAATTTTTTTCTGGTGGTTTATTGATACTTAAAAATAATGTTTGCAAGACTCCAAGTTTGGACTAGTGTACATTGATGGCCTACCATATGGCATCACTAGGAAATAAGGTAATTTTCTCTCTCTCTCTCCAAATAAAGATAAGCCTATTAAATAGAAAAAAATCACTTTCAGGGTAAATCTTTCATATATATATATATATATATAATAAAAATAACATACATATTTTACCAATTTCACCTTTAAAAAATTCCTATCATTACTGAATACCAATTATCTGCCAGCCCTTTATATACATTATTACATTTAGCCCTTAGGAACCCTGCAGAGTAGGTATTATTATCACCATTTAGCCAGTAAGAAAAACAGAAGCTCAGAGAACTTATGTAACTTGGCCAATATCACATGTTGGGTGAATGCCAGAGTGGGGATTTGAATCCAATTTTGTCCAACTCCAGAGCCCATGGCATTGCTACCACACTGTGATGCCGTGCTTACCTCTTATAAATTAGAGATTATCAGGTCTATTTTAAACCTTTTCTTGATGAGTTATTGACAAAACTATGAACATCAGTGATAATGCGGTGCCAAAGCACTGACTTAGGTGGGATCCCTGGTTGAAGTAACAAAAATCAAGTAATGCTTGCTTGAGCAGAGGGAGAAGGAACAGGTGCATCGTAAGCTACGGGAGCAGGATGCAGCCAGGTCTCAGGAACGAACTGGGACTTGGACTCCAGCCCACTGGGACCTTCTCCATCCTTTAGCACTGCTCTACTCTGTGCATCTATTTCTGTTTCTTCTCTCTCTTCCCGCAGACCAGCCTGAAGGTGGGCAGTCCAGGGCTGGTGCCGCAGCTCCAGATCACCAAAGACCTCGATTCCTTGTTGCTTCCTGGTCCGCCTCTCTTTTGCTTCTGTTCTCATTATCAGACCGCGGCTGCCATATTGGCAGGCACCAGGCTCTCATTCCAGGCTAGGACACAGGGGAAGGTGGAGGGCAATAGGGAATTTGCCTTCTTATGGAGGCGATGCTCCAGTGAACAGTCACAGATCCTGCTCCACCATCACAGAGCTTATGACTCTTCAGGGAACATCAACGAGGAGCAGTTGATCACACAGCTGAAGAGTGCCCTTAAGAAGACCCAAGAGTGCCCAAGAGTAATGAGTGCCTGTGTCTGAAAGATGGCAGCAAGAATGTTCCTACAGCTTCAGGCAGAATAGCCCCGAATGGCAAATAACCAAAATGTCCATTGACAGAAGAATGAATAAATAAATTGTGATATATTCATACAATGGAAGACTACTCGGCCACAACAACCACCCACTGCCAAATGCAACAACATGGACCACTCTCACAGGCGTAAGTTTGAATGAAGGAAGCTAGACACGAAAGAACATACACTGCCTGCCGTTTATGTGAAGTCCAAGAAGAGGCAACGGAAGTCAGAAGAGTGGTTACCTCTGGAGGGGGTTATTGGTTGAGAGGAGCCATGCAGAGCCTTCTGGAATGCTGGAAACAGTCTGTGTCTTCATGCGAGTTTGCAGGTGTACACATATGTAAATTCATCAAGACGTGCACTTGGGCACTTTTCTCTATGTACATTATACCTCAGTGTTTAAAAGGGTAAGTGATGTGGCACCTAAAAGGAAATTTTTCACCCTTTCCAAAATAAGCAAATAGATAGATAACACACATAGATAGTCAGGGAAACTTGTAATCAGACTTGTAAGTTTTCACTGTCGGCTCTCGACCATGTTGCATAGTGGTTCTCAATCCTGGCTGTGCATCAGAATCACTTCTGTTTTATTTTAATTTTGTTAATTTTAATTTGATTTTTTTTTTTGAGAGAGGGTCTCACTTTGTCACTCCAGCTGAAACGCAGTGGCCGGATCATAGCTCACTGCAGCCCTGAACACCTAGGCTCAAGGGATCCTCCTGCCTCAACCTTCCAAGTAGCTGGGACTACAGGCATGCACCACTATGCCTGGCTAATTTTTAAATATTTTGTTGAGATGGGGGTCTTGCTATGTTGCTCAGGCTGGTCTCGAACTCCTGGCCTCAAGCCATCCTCCCGCCTCGGCCTCCCAAAGTGCTAGGATCAGAGGCATGAGCCACTGTGCCTGGCCTAATTTGATTTTTGACACAGGTATTCTGTTTACTTGGTTTAATATTCAACAGATTTTAAAAGGTACATAGGGAAAAGCTGATCTCTGACCCCCATCCCCCAACCCCTTAGAACTCCCTCAGAGGCAACCCTTGTCCCTAGGGTCACATCAATCCTTCCAGAGATATTTTATGCATGCATAAATGAAGACAAACATATATTATCATCCTGTATGTCCTGTACACAAAGACAAACATATTATCATCCTGTACACAAATGGAAGCATACTGATTTATACTAGCTTCATTCATGTAACACTATATCTTGGGGACTTTTTTCTTATCAGTGCATAAACAGCTGCCTCAAACTTTTTTATGGTTGCCTAGTATTCCAACGTGTGGGTTTACTGTCATATACTCCTGCCCTGGGTCTTCCTTGGCTCGGATGTGTCAGAGACGAGACCTGGGTGTGAGGCGCAGGCAGGTGTGGGAACTTATTGGTTATTAGGCTCTTTCTTCCTCAGCCTGCGACAGGAACGATGCCAGTTTCCCAGCTCTCAGAAAGCTGGTCCAGGGTTGTGGAAAGTCAAATGAATCCCTTCCTTCTGATGGACAGGAAGTGGCCGTAGATAGGACCTTCCTTTGCAAGAGACACAGTGACAGGAAACCGAGGAAAGCTGGCCTGCAGCCCTGGTCTTGGTCACAAGAACAGGGAGGAGGATGACATGGTTCACACTCCAAGTTTGCAGGTAGCACAGGACTTGTCAGGCAGTGGAAACACAATAAAAATGTCAGAAGATGGACGAAGCTCTTGCCAGACACTCCAAGCTGCAGAAAAGTGGTAGGCGGGTTTCAGCCAGGTAATGAAAGATGGAATGTTGAGAAAAATAATTCAGGCCGGGGCGCGGTGGCTCACGCCTGTAATCCCAGCACTTTGGGAGGCTGAGATGGGAGGATCACTTGAGGCCAGGAGTTTGAGACCAGCCTGGGCAACATAGGGAGACCCCGTCTCTACAAAAAATTAAAAAATTTAGCAGAGCATGTTGACACACACCTGTAGTCCCAGCTACTTGGGAGACTGAGGCAGGAGGATCTCTGGAGCCCAGGAATTCAAGGCTGCAGTGAGCTATGATGATGCCATAGCACTCTAACCCAGGGGACAGAGCGAGAGCCTGTATCAAAAAATAAAAAAAATGCAGTCTATACTTATAGCTCCTGGGTCCAAACATATGTCTGGGTGGAATATTCAACTGTTCTCTGAGCTTATCAGCTTCAAGTAGCCAAAAAAGTTGACTCAAATTGGGCCCAATCAAGAAAAGTATTAGAAACCCAAGGAAAACATTATTGCATAATACTGTCATATAAAAGGATTGCATTTGGAGTCTGAATTCTATGTGGAGTTTTGGTCAATAAACCTCAGAAAAATAAGCTAAGACTTGAGAAGGACATTTTAAAAGTTAAAGGCAAGGATGGGGATGAGGAAGGAAACTAAAAGCATTTGGGCTTTTTAATATGGTAAAACTAATGGGTGATATGCTTAATATTTTTATTTTATAAAATCAAATAGACCTGGTTCCAAACTGGAAGCAACCCAGATGACCTGCAGCAGGGGAGTGGTTAAACAAACTGTAGCGCAGCCATACCGTGGAGTACTCTTCAGCAATAAAAATAAATTACTATAGATATATGCAGGTATTTGGGATGAATCTCGAGGGAATTATGCTGAATAAAAAGCAAATCTTGAAAGCTTACGTACTGTGTGATTCTGTCTATGTAACATTCTATCAACAAAGTTAGAAAGATGGAGAACAGACTAGTGGTTGCAGGAGTGAGGGAGGTAGAGAGGAAGGGACATGGCTGTGCCTGAGAAAGGGCAACACCCGGGACCCTTGCAGTGATGGACTCTTCAGTAGCTTGACCGTGGCTGTGAAGAGACATGTTCACACACACACACATACACACATGCACACACACACGGAAAACTAGTGAAGTCTGAGAAAGGTCAGTGGATTGTATCAAAGTCAATTTCCCAGTTGTGCTATTGTATGATAGTTGTGCAAAATGCTATCAATAGTGAGAGACTGGGGGAAAGGTACATGGGATCACTCTGTATTATTTCTTACAACTGCATATGAATCTGCAATTATCTCAAAAATCCAATTTAAAAAATCAAATAAGCCCAGAATATTAGTGCTAGAGAAAAATATAAATGGACCAAGCAACACTGACATTGACTTTTACCCAATTCAAAAGGGGGCAGCTCTTGACTTTTAACAGAAGCAGATTCAAAATCGATGACTCTCTGTAAATCTAGGCAGAAAAGAAGAAAAAGAAAACCAATGAAAACTTGGTAACTTTTCGCATATTGAGTAATGAACTTATGAAAAAACAGTGGGTCTCTAAGACACACGAAGATGTTTTAGAAGCATTTCTAACCTTGGAGCTTGATGTCACACAGAAGAGCCACATATATCCACAACAGGGTCACAATGTGGGAATGTATGAATTTTAAAATGAATTCCACAAACATGTGCTGAGCTCCTATTCCGTGCCAGGCAGTGTCCCAGGCTCTCAGTGTTAGAAGAGTAAAGGACACAACCCTGCCCTCTGGACACCTGTCACCTAGAGTTCTTCCACAGCTGCCAAATGTCCCATTGCTCAGGAATTCAATGCTGGTGACATTATTTGTGGACTAGGAATGAATGTCATCCTGACATATTATTTTTAATGATATCCTGATTAATAGTCATACTTGAGGCTATTTTAAAAATGGAAGCAGTCACCACGAAGTGTGATAGGAATTACCCCAAAATAGACCATTTTATCCTCTGTGAATAATTTAGATGCTGGCGCTCCGAATGGAGGGGAACGTGAGGGCTGTGAATGGGCTGATTGGGAGCTTTTTGAAAGTGGGGCTGGTGTCTTAGTACCTCTGTATCCCAGGACTTAACAGTGCATGCATGCATGCAGCAGGAGCTTAATAAGTAAATGCTGAATTGACAATCAAGATCTTTTTACTCTTATTTCATATGAGTTTGGGCCAGAAGGAGCTTATAGGACTCTGCCACTGATAACTGGAAATTGATTTTGACTAGAGTCAGCAGGGGCTGGGATAGGATATAAGAGAAAAGGAAAAACCGTGAGGACAGATGTAAAAAGCCGTTGGTGCAGGACCTGCTCGAGTTGTATCTGGGAACGCCTTTGGTGATTGGGGGCTCTCTGGCCTGCAGTATCTCATCCCTGGACAGTGGCCGCTCTGCTACCACGAACTTGAGGTTCTCCCCTGGGTAAAGGAACGAGATCCCGTCCACTCGCGCCCTTCCTTGCAGAGGTAGCGAGGACATGCACTTTGACTGACCATTTAACATGCACACACAGATTAGTTTAGCATCGTGAACCTTGTAAGAACGATACCGTGGTGATAACAAATCATTATGAAAACTTCTTGGTGGTGAGCTTCGCAGAAGAAAATTACGGAAGAGACGCGGTACACAGTGTGGAGACAGCCATCAGCATCCTCGGCCTAATTTCCCACCACCAATGGCAGTTCTATCTTTAACCTCTAGGAGAAAATAACAAATATCTACCAGTAGTGATGAGGAACTTGATCTCTGCAGTTTACTGGAAGAAGTAGCTATTTAGATCAACACCCAACGATTAAAAATAATGGTATAGACTAATCCTCTTGTTGAAAATCATATTTTTCTTTCTTCCCAATTGGAACCAGAGGAGGCCTAGAAGCGCTAGACAGGGACTGTGCCTTGCTGACCTACAACTACAGGGATCATAATTGACTGAGGGCTCCAGTGGCTTCTCTCTGAAATCCATGTAGCATTTGCACTGGGTGATGCTTCCCACCAGCGGTGCCCAGCCAGTGAGTGCACAAGGATACTAGATTCCTGACGGTTGCCTTTGGCTCCTCAATCCATCCCCTGATGGCCTTGCTGGAACTCCCCAGACTCCATGGCAGTCAGGGTGCTTCCACCCAACCACACTCCCTCCCTCCCTCCTTCACTCGGGGTCAGACGTGCTCCATGGTCTTCTGTGGCTCTCCAGCCTTTGGGCTCACTCCTCATTGTATTCCCCAAGGGCATTTCCCCTAGTAAAACCCTGGGAATCTTAATCCCTTCTTAATCCCTCAGTTAGAACCTGAACTAACACAGGGGGTGGTAAGAGGGGTCTGAGAAAACAGGGGGCAAGATGGGGACTTGGGACTGTATCACCCACCACCCAACATATGAAGAGGATGCCCTCTGTGTTAGAAGGAGGGGCGTGAGCCTTCCCTGATACCATGCGTGGCTCAATTGCTAAAGATTTCACTGGTGGTGAGCTGGGAAAACATCCTGGTGGAGCGGAAAGCTGTGGCAGGTGTGATGATGTAGAAATTTGAAAAACATGGGGACGAACAACGCTTACAAAAACAGCAGAGTTGGCTGGTTACCGTGAAGCTCTACCAGATCTGTTATGCAAAGAAAGGACAGGGCCCCGGTGGGGAAAATCTGTGTTATGGACTGAATTGTGTCCCCCTCCCCCTCCTCAAAACTCAGAGTAGAGAGAAAATATTCCCAGTGGACATGGCTGCGAATGGGGTACCTCGTCATCATGGGAAAAAAAAGTGGCCCAAGATGAGAAATTATGCAAATCCTGGGCAGTGGCTGAGGAAGTCTGGGGTTGAGGCACATGGACGTACATGTGACAGTGGGCACAGAATGCACTTTCATGTCCACCAGGAAGCATCCACCATGGAAGAGGCTCTAAACAATCAATTAGACAAGATGACTTGGCCAGTGATGGTAGTCATCATTGTCCACCCCAGAACTGGCACAACAAGCACATGAACAGATGGTTGAGGTGGCAGAGATGGAGACTCTGTGGGTCCAGAAGCAAGGACTCCCACTTACCAAGGCCATTCTAGCAACTGCTGCCTCTGAATGTCAGCAACAGACCTGCTGGTGATACAGCGCTATTCCCCGAGGACACCAACATGAAAGGGCCAGTGGTTTGTCCTCACAAGGGTAGATACTTATTCTGGGAATGGATTTGAATTTCCTGCCCACAGCACCTCAACCAGCAGCACTATCTGGGGGCATGTAGAATCTCCGGCCCACAGGCATGGAATCCCACTTGGCATAGCCTTTAACCAAGAGACACACCACACAGCCATGACCATGGGATTCACTAATTGTATCACATCCTGAGGCAGCTGGCCTCATGGGGTCCTGGAGTGGCCTTCTAAAGGAGCAACTGAAGGGCCAGCTCAGAGGAACCACCCTGAAAGGATGGGGTGCCATCCTTCCTTCAGTGCATGAAGATCTGTACATGGCATTGTGTCCCCAAAAGGAAAGATACACAAATCTGGAAACCAAGGGGTAGAAGCAGAAGTGACTTCACTTACTACCACAATCAATGACCCACTGGGGGATTTGGTGCTTCCTGCTCTGCAACTTTGGGCTCTGCAGGGTTGGAGGTCTTGGTCCCAAAAGAGGACATACCCTTGCTAGGAGACACAGTAAGGGTCCCACTGAACTATAAGTTAAAGCTACCGCCAGGACACCTAGAATTCCTTGTTCACAGGGATCAGCGGGTGGCAGGAGTCATTGACCTTAATCAGTGGGAAGAGATAGGAATGCTGTTACCCAACAGGGGCAGGGAGGACCACGTGCCGAACCCAGGGGATTTAGTCGGGTGCATCCCAGTACTCCCTCGCCCCACTGTAACTGTGGACAGACATGTGCAGCCACCCCAAACTGACTTTAACCCTTCAGGAATGAGGGCCATAGCATCAGGTGATCCACCAGCACCTGCTGACCTCATAGCTAAGGGTGAGGGGAATTTAAATGCAGAGAGAAGGGGTGAGGATGCTTTAGTTGTAGCCCCAAGATCAGCTACAGTCACAGGGACCTGTCCCTCAGGAAGAAAGGCCTGCAGGAACCTTGGAGGAACTGCTCCCCATACCTTCCTGTGTAGAGAAATAGAGCTGTGTGGGGCAAGGTGTGGACCACAGCAGTGATGACAATGTGCCTTGAGGACCACCATCAACAGGGGGCACAAATGCTCAGAAATCCGCTGCTGTGTTTGCACTGAGGCCACGCTCCCTGAGGGCTGCTCCCTGAACATGACTAAGTGCTGCAGGGACCTATGCCAGGCCGGTTCCCAGGGGAACCCACTGAAGGCCGACTTTGGCTTGAGGACTCTCTGGGCCCTCCTGGAAGGCACGTAGTCTAGGATGCTGCCACCCAGCCTCCTTCCTCTTTCTCTTTCTCTGCTCTGACACACTCTCCCAGTCTTTCTTGCCTCCCTTCCCCTTTTTCCTCCCACCAGTCCTTTCCCCAATATACCCCACCCCTTACACGGTTAATCCAATCTTGGCACCTGCTCAGTGGTGTGCTGGTGAATGGAATCTCCAAAAACAAAAGCTCTCGTTTGTAGCATTGGCTGATTTCCACGGTATAAGTAGTCCCACCACGGCAGACTTTCTTGCAAAACTCCTAAGCAGCCCCCACGAGCTGGTACCATCAGAATCCCGGGTTGCAGAACCAAAGATGTCAGGGCGGGAGTCTGCCCTTGGTTCTTAGTGTGCTCTTGGTTGACGAATGACCAGACACACCAAAGTGTCAAGTCCTGACTATTATCCTGGTCCTCTGACTCCTTTCTTGGAAAAATCACCAGCAAGGCCAATACGATGGAGTAACCTCAGGCAGGGAGCAGTTTCACAAGAGCAGCTCTTTATTGTAGAATAAAATGGGTCTGTCTCCGTGAGTGGAGAGAGACAGACCAACTCACTCACTCCCTCCCGACTTCTCGGATTCTTTCCTTTTATTAGCCCAGTCTGGGGGTGGGCTCTTGGGAGGTGTAGGATGTTATCAAATGATCACCAGGTGTCCTCAAAAGTCTATCTGCTTATACCAGCTCCCTCTAAGAAAGCCCACCTGGGTCGGGGGGGGGTGAACCGCAATGCAGATTTAAACTAATGGCATATTAATTATCCTTAGGTTATTCTAGGTCACTTTCTAAATCTTATTATGCCTGTGCTGGGGAATTCCTAGATTGATAAAGCATTCCCTCCTTCTTCAGGTGTAGCAATTTCTGGGGATAGGATTAAGGGTGGGGCAACACCAAAATGGAGTGCCCGCCCTTATCCTTCTTCCCAGGTGGAGCAACTGCTCGAAACAGCCCCAAAGCGCGGCACCCTTGTCCCGAGAAGAGCCGGAGATCCCAACTACCTACTTAACAGTACAATCCAGTTCCAATCGCCACTTCATCTGCCTCTGGGGGCTGGGAGGAGCCGGACCCGCACAGGTGGGATGAACCCACGGAGGATCATGTTGTGTTTTAGGTCAGGGTGAGTCGAAATTTGGAGAAGGAGGAGGGACCTGCTGATTGTCAGCATCTGCTCTCAGTAAGAGGGTATCTTTTTGGTGCTTGAAATATCTCTTTGGTGTTGGAGACCCTAGAAATCTGACGAGTGCCACCCTAAATGACAGATCCACAGTTCTGGTCATTTGTCTCTATCCATTCATCGACCTGCCGTCTGATTGGCTTTCCTGGAGCAAAACTCTGACCACGTGGATGCCTCTGCTCAAAAATCTCCGACAGCTCCCTTGTCCTGGAGAGGTGTTTCTCAAAATGTGTGGGACCCTTTTGGAGGCTGTTAATAGGTGAGAATCCCAGGGTAGCATGGTCCAACAAGTTTGGGCAACACTAACTTAAGCAAAATGAGGCATGTTTCTTTATGTCGGGACTTACCAATGATAAGCTGACGTGCCCTGTAAATTGCCCACAGGGCTACGCAGCATCTCCCAAATCTATTGACTGTGTCTCTTCCGCCTCTTTTCTCAGAGATCTCGTAGAGCTAGTGTTCTGTGGGACACTATGGAAACGCTGGATATGCTGACTTTAGAGAATAAAATCCCAACTCGTTAGTCTGCAAGGCCTGCCATTGTCTAGGCTTCCACAGCTATCTGACCTTGTTTTCCTTCTGGAACATTTTGTTCCAGGAAACTTAAACCCCTCACCTTCCTTCCTATGGATACTTCCCTGCCTTCGATCCTTTCATGTTCCTCCCCTGTCTCTAATGTCCTTCTACCTCTTCTTTATATATTGAAATTCATCTGTCCTTTCAGGCCCAGCTCAATGACACCTCTTCTATAAAGTCGCATCTGAAACTACATGACTTTAAAAAAAATTATGGTAAATATGCATTACATAAAAATTATCATCTTAACCATTTGTAAGTATACATACGGTTCAGGGTCGTTAGATCCACGCAGACTGCTATGCAGCCATCACCCCCATCCATCCACAGAACTTTGTTTATCTCGCCAAACGGAAATTCCCCACCGACTAAACACTAACTCCCTGCTCTTCCCTCCCCCCAGCCCCTGGCAACCACCTTCTACTTTCTGTCTATGAATTTGAGGGACCTCACATAAGTGGAATCATAAGTATTTGTCTTTTGTGACTGGCTTAGTTTACTTAGCAGATGTGCTCAAGGTTCATCTGTGTTGTAGCATGTGCCAGAATTTCCTTCCTTTTAAGGTTGAATAATAGTCCATTGTTTACATATAGTACATTTTGCCTATTTGTTCATCTGGCGATGGACACTTGGGTTGCTTCCACCTTTTGGTTTTAAGAATAATGCTGCCATGAACATGGGTATACAACTATCTATTCGAGTCCCTGCTTTAAATTCTTCTGAGTATATACCCAGAAGTGGAATTGCCGGGTCACGTGGCAATTCTGTTTAATTTTCTGAGCCATACTGGCTTTCACGGTGGCTGCAATTTTTGACATTCCTGAAACCACACAACCTTTTACCAGCATGCTCTGTGTTAGTTATCACTCCCCAGTATGTTTTTAGCCATTTATACAAGTCTTCTCCTTCCTGTATTTTAAGTTCCTAAGAGGCAAGAGCCATGTTACATTTTCCTGTTTCCTCCTGATATCTAGGTTGGTGCTTTCATGTTGTGTCCACTGATGTTCTGCCCCCTAACGCTGGGCCTCACCACTCATTGAAGGACTGAATTTCTCTCCACACTGACAACCTGCTAACATTATTCACTAACAGTCACACACACACCCACTCACAACATAATCTTCCTACTCTTCATCACGGTAAATGAAGCCTCGACCAAAGGGTATCAGGAAAATTCAGATATTTATTTGCACCAAGGATGTTATCCCAAGGCACCAAAGTACCCCAACATGTTGGGTGGAGATGGTGCTTTTTTGGTGTTAGCTAATTGTGGCATCAGAACAAACCCACCCCACAGACGAATTCACAGAGGATATAAAACTAGAAAGCATCCAGGTGGCTTCCTACCTGGCCCTCCAAGGTCAAGTTTGGCAGCTCCATCCTCCCTCCATGCTCGCTCTGGAACTCAGCTTCCCTGTTGAATGGAGATGCTGAAAATCTCCATCTTTCCCACCTGAGACAGAAACAAGGGTGAACGGGGAATTCTTCCCCAGCATTCCTGGTCCCAACTGCTTTGGGAAGAAGACATTCACCCAGCAGGCTGGTCTTTCAGTTTTCTGCTTCACGTTACTCTCCCCATAGCTACTGTCCCACTTTCTGCAGGTTAACATTTAACATAGAAAGAAAAAAAAATCAGCTACTTGGAATTTTGAGCAAATGTTAATTAATCACCATGAGAAGACCCAGCCATCTACTCTTCACATTTCTCTGGAGGCAGGCAAGGCTGATTTCTCTTGGCAGAGGAGGTTTCGTCTGCTGTGACCCTCTTCACCTCTCTGTTGTTCCCAAGTCTAGTTGCTTTAGCAGAGTTTAATTGGATTAGGGTCAGAGTCTCAGAGACTTTCAAATCTGGAAACTTTATTAGACAGGACAATGGAAAACGGAAGGGATGGCAGGATAGTGAGTCATTCAACACCTGGCCCACGAGAATTAAATCCAGAATTAGTGAGAATTAGCAGGACCTCCCCATTGGGATTTTTTTTAGGTCCCAAACTGCTCTTTGTCAGGGAACCCTCGGGAGAGGAGAGTATAGGCATTACCTGATGAGCTCTCTCTCGCTCTCTCTTTCTTTTTTAGGGAAGACAGAAGAAATATTGGTGGCTTGCTAGGGAGAGAAGCAGCACAGTAGGACAAAAGCAGTGTGGTGTTTTGAAAAAGCACCAAATATTATACAGTTGTTTAAAAAAAAATAAAAGGTAAAAGTCTGTGGTCTCTACAACCAGCTTTTGTGGTAATCTAAACCTGCATGCTGACTGTGCTGGGACGGTGGCTCCAGGGTTAGGAGAAATAGTCGGCATTTCAAACCACAGGACTCCAGAGGACTTGAGGGACTCAGGTGTTGAGGTCTTCTGAGAAGGGTGGATGCAGGAGGCAGATGCCAATCTGATGGGTTTAAGTCCAGATGTCGGATGCTCTACCAGGACCAACATCTTGCACTGCACAACTTCAGAGGCACTGTTCACAGGACGTTGGTGGTAGTAGTGGACACTTATGGTATTACCTGGCCAGCACCTTCTCCTAAGTGGCTGCCCTTCCCTGCCATCCATAGTTACCATGGGCGCTCCATGCATACACCTAACTCCAACTTGGTCATTTGAGGTTTTCTATCCCTTTAGTCAAGTTGGTAACCTAAGCTGGGCTATGAAATGCAAAGCCTGGGAAATCCCAATGGCCACGTTTCTTGCTGCGTAGACCTAACAGAGGCCAGTTAGCAGAAAAAGATAATTTTTTTTTTTAGAGACAGGGTCTCACTCTGTCGCCCAGGGTGGAGTGCAGTGGCATGACCATAGCTACTGCAACCTCAGACTCCTGGGCTTAAGCAAACCTCCTGCTTTAGCCTCCCAAGTAGCTGGGACTACAGGTGTGCACCACCATGCCCAGCTAATCTAAAAAAATTTTTTTAGAGACAGGATCTTGCTATGTTGCCCAGGCTGGTCTCAAACTCCTGGCCTCAAGCACTCTTCGCATCTCAGCCTCCCAGAGTGCTGGGATTACAAGCCTGAGCCACTGTGCCCGGCCAAGAGAGCATGTTTAAATGTATGCACAGAGGAGCTGAGATGAGAGACTTGGAGAAAGATGTTTGAGTCGATGTTTCCAGCTGTCCCTGAGGCACAGCTAGATCCTTGTATGGAGTTCCATGAGACAATAAGTCCCCCTTAGTGTTTAAGCTGGTTCAAATTAGGTTTCTGTCACTTGAAATCAGAAGAGTTCTGCATAATGTGCTAAAAGTCAGGGTGAGGCATGTGAAAGTCCTGTTGTTTTAAGTGCTTCATCAGATCTGGAATAGGAGCCCTGCTGAAGGTAAGCGCAGCTCTCGGGAGGCAGACAAGATGTGGGAAGGGTTTCAAAGAGGTTTGAGGACTTAAGCAAATAAACAGGTGAGAGGGAGGTGCTTGATGGCCACTGGGCACGCAGGTGACCAGGGCACCACCCAACTCAAGACTTACGATGGCTTTATTCAGTGGGCAAAGGACTGCTGATTCCTCACCATTTGTCACAACTGCCCTGGAATTTGCCAAAGTAATGAGTGTCACAACAACCAACACCACAGCAACAACAAACCCAAACAACCCAATCTGAAAATGGGCAAAGGGCTTGGATAGACATTTCTCCAAAGAAGATACACAAATGGTCAACAAGCATGTGAGAAGATGCTCAACGTCACTAATCTTTAGGGAAATGAAAATCAAAACCACAATGAGACACCACCTCACACCTTTTAGGATGCCTACTATAAACATACACACGCACACACACACACACACTTGCACAACAAGTGTTGGCAAGGATGTGGAGAAACTGGAACCTTTGTACACTGTTGGTGGGAGTGTACAATGGTACAGCTATTGTGGAAAACAGCATGGTGGTTCCTCAAAAAATTAAAAATAGAATTGCCATTTGATCCAGCAATTCCCACCTGCAATCTGGCCCCAAACTTTCTTTGTGCTATATTGTCATTGTACCTGTGCTTAGTTCTGCAAACCTTCCTGATCTCTGGGACGGGGTTCATGCTAATCCTACCACTTATGATGCTCCCTCTAGCCCCAGATCCCACCTGCCTCTTGAAGTTTCCCCAGCCCTCTCATTGGAAAAGGTGTCTCTTTCCTTTGAGTTCTCCTAGCATCTCGACTGTGTCTCTTGTATGGAACTGCTCCTATTTGCTCTGTCATAATTGCTGATGGATTTGTCTTGTCTCCTCTCCTGGACCGAGCGCAGGAGGAAGCGAGTCTTATTTATCCACAGATTCCTCCTAGCTGACACTAGTGTCTGACAGACAGCAAGATATCAATAAAAAGTGGTTGAAAAATATGAATATAGGGGAGGATGAGAAGATTTGTTATTAATGGTATGAGAAATTAGCACAGAATTAAATTTAGGAAGCTGTACCCCACCCATGTCTATTTTCCCCCAGTTTGGCTTGGGAATAGGAACAGATATCAGCACTAGCATGACTATGTTAGTCTTGTCATTTCTGCTGTACAGAGGTACCAAGCCTTGTTATTCCTCCTTCTGACACACATACACATGGCAAGATAATCTTGGTGATTCCAAAAGCCTTCCTAGAATCACAGTGGGGAAAGTCAGGAAGATGTTCCTGGCAAATGGCCCCTTCAGTGACTGTGGGATTGTATGCTGCTATGGTCTGAATGTTCGTGTTCCTCTCCCAATTCGTATGTTGAAATCATAAACCCCCAACATATTAGATAGGAGATGGAGCCCTTTGAGAGGTGATTAGGTCATGAAGGTGGAGCCCTCATGGATAGGATTAGTGCCTTTATGAAATAGGCCCAAGAGAGCTCATTTGCCCCTTCTGCCATGTGAGGACATAGAAGGAAGGTGCCATCTGTGAACCAGGAATGGGCCCATATCAGACACCAAATCTGCTGGCACTTTGATCTTGGACTTCCCAGCTTGGGCTCATCCATCTCACAGGCCACAAACGGAGCAAATGACAAGCCTGGCCTCAGATTTGGAGTCCAAAGGAAGAGAAGGAGCTGTTCCCTGTGTCTGGGAGGGATGGGGACCTGAGATTAACGGCTATTGAGCACTCACTGAGCACTTACTGTACGCCAGGTATTGTGCTAAAACCTGTGCTGTGTGGTAGATAGGACCTGTGTGTGTGGCTATTAAGTACTTGACATCTGGCCAGTGCAACTGAAGAACTGTATCTTTTAATTTAATTTAATTTAAATGTAAAAACAAGATATTCTGTTCAGTTATTAGAAAATATTTAAGAATGGTTGGAACTGACTTGGATATGTGAATTTACTTTTTCAACTATAAATCTTATGAAATCTAAATATAGAGCAAGTATTTCTGATGAGAATTTATCATCTGAATTGAGATGCACTGGAAGATTTAATATGAATAAAAGAATGTTAAACATCTCAATAATTTTCATGTTAATTACATGTTGGTATTATAATATTTTCAGTTATACATACTGGGTTAAATAAAATATATGATCAAATGAATATGACAAATCTCTTTTTACTTTTAAAAATGTGGCTACTAGAAAATTTAACATTCTATGTATGGCTTGCATTATATTTCTTTTGAACAGTGCTACGTGCTGTGCTAAATATTTTAACATGCATTACCTCATTTAATACTGACAACAACCCTGTGAAGTAGATACCATTATTATATCGCCTTTTCACAGAGGATGCTCAGAGAAGTTTAGTAACTTACCCAAATTTACACAGGCTAGTGGTAGGGCCAAGGATCAGGCAGAGGTAGGCTGATAGCAGAACTCACAGTCAGAGGACGCTGTACTGTCTCCAGGAGCTGAGGCCTGAACATACAGAGCCTTTTCACAGAATCACCAAGGGTGTCAAAATCACAAAAAGCTTCATATATAGACCTTTCGGTGATGATTTTGGAAGATGTTATGCATACAGCATAGGTATACTAACAGAATTGAAAGAAGATCTTATAAAATGTACTGCAATTTTTGTAACCCTGGTTTGGCATTTCTTAATTTCTTGATATCCTGGAAGCCTCAAAAAAACAAAAAATAAGGGAGAAGGAAAGCCTGAGTCTCTCTCCAGCCTTCTGAGAGGCCCTGGGATCACATTAAATAATTTTCCCTGCTGCCCCCCCATGCTGTCTTGGATGGGTTTTAGTCAACAGTGTGATGAGGGATTCAGGAATTGGGTAAGACAGTTTAGCCCAATGGGAGTGCAGTGCAGGCTGGCAGTAAGGCCACGCCACTAACCCTCATGCTACACTGCTGCTGTTGATTAATTGTCCACATGAAGGCAGCAAGATGCTGAAGTAGAAGCTGAAGGGAAGAGGGGATAGACAGTTGACATTTTCCAAGGCAAAGTTTTCTAGGAGGCTGGCAGGGAGCTGGGAAGGCAGTTGCCTTATTTGCCAGACTCTCACCCTCACTAAATACTCGCGACACACCTGCTTCTCGTCCCGTGAGAACTCTCTCACTGGTGCTGGCTTTTCCCTGTGAGGGACAGGTGCGCCGTGAGAGTGGGACAGAGGACAGGCAAACTGTGCTTGGGGAGTCAGGGCCTCCAGGAGATGAGCGATTTCTGGTTAAACGAGGGAAGGGCTGGCCGAGGACCGGAGTGTGAACAAAACCAACCCTTGAAAGCGCCAAAGTCAAGTTTGGCCCATGTTCCAGTTTGCCTGGAACCACTTTGAGTCTACTTTGGGTCAGCAGGGTGAAGGGGGCTAACTGTGTCACACAGCCCCGTCAAATAATTAGTTAAATATGATTCATGGAAATAGCGAAAAATCAGAATTCACAATTACGCAAAGTAACACGAAAGAGCTGGCTTCAAATTTGTTAAGAGGTAGTAGACTTGACCCAGACCAAGGGTGGGGAACCTCTTCATGTTGGAAGGCTGAATTAATTTAGCTGTAATCAAATAAGGCTGCCTTCAAGAAACTTCAATTAGATATACTTAAAAATGTACATTATTTTGTAAAAATCTAACTACTATGTACTTAATAATTTCAAGAAATGAAAGCTATTTGTTAATTTTAAAGTTAACTAACCTTTTAACGACTTTGTTGTATCTGCTTTTTGTGGGAAAGCATTTGAGTATTTGGTTGCAGCACGGAGGTCTGCAGTTTCAGTTGATCTTCTAGATGGGTATCGGTCATTTGTGACCTGAAGGGAGTCTTGATTTGGGTTAGATAGGAGAATGTAGATTCTCAGCAATAAGTGGTTGAAAAGCAAGAAAGCGTTTTTCAGGCATGTTGCCGAAGGCATTGGTATTCTATTGCAATTTTCCATATTTCAACTGGCTCTTTCTTAGCATCAAACAATGACTTTAAAATGTTGTCTACTGAGAGCTCAATAAATTCCATCTATAGTTCTTTAGGTGCCTGGGTGATATCAACTAGGTGAGGCTGAAATGCTAATTTGAGTGTGATGTCATGATTCTTTTTTTTTTCTTTTTTTTCTTTTTTGTCACACTTTCCTTGTGTCATGTCATGATTCTTAAAGTCAGTGAACCTTTAATTATATTCTCCAATTAATAGGTCCATAACAGGTGTGTATTCTTCAAATGATTCACATGTATCATCCTGCTCATCAGTGACCTTTGCTAATTGGGGAAAACCTTCATCTGAAATTTCCTTTTGAAGAAGTGTTTTGAAAAAAGATAGCTTTTTTTCAGAATTCTTAGATTTTTTTGCCACATATCATATATAGACTTAGTTTTATCTTGTAAAGAAATGTTCGAGTCATTTTGATTTGACATGATATCACACAGAAATGCTGCATTCCTATAGAAATCTTCTTTCAGTAATTCACATTGCTGATTCTGTTCTTTGTAAAATTTAACTATCTGTTCTTACAGAGATAAAATTTTGGCTAACATCTGTCCCTGTAATAGCCAACACACTTTAGAATGATATGGCAAATCCATACTGAATACCTCATCATTCAACTTTAGCATGTTACAAAACTGACAATGCTTTGTTGCATTTGCACAAATATAGTTAACAATTCTTGTAACTTTTTGCAAAGTATAACTTAAAATAGTAGCTTTAGCACAGAGATTTTGCTAATGCAAGATACAATGAAAAGAAATGAGAGCATTTGGATCTGTTAATACTTTTTTTAATCAGTACAACAAACCCTTCATGTTTTCCTGTCATGGAAGGTGCACTGTCTGTACATACACTCACTAAATTTACCAAATTCAGTCCAATTTCATGACATTTATCTTGAAAGTTGTTGAAGATATCTATTCCCTGTGTTCTATCCTCAGGAGTGCCCAAAGTGAGTAACTTCTCATAGCAAAGAAAATCTTCTGTTATGACCCAAATGATGTAAAACCTGTGTTGAGTCAGTAGTATCAGTTGATTCATCCAAAATTATTGAATAATATATATTTTCCTTTTGAAGTATGAAGTTGTTCTGTTAGGTTGAAGGGTAATTCATGCTGCCAATCAGTCATGGCTCTCCTTGAAAGAGGCAGTTGTTTGTATTTTGGAACGTTATTGGAGTTTAAGCATCCTACAACTTTGACAATGCATCCTTTCACAATTTCTACATCACTGAATGGCTTCCCTTTTTTCTCTGAGTATATAAAATACTTTGTAAGTTGCTTCAGTGGCATTATTTCCAGGTCTTATTGCTGCTTGAAAGAATTGTCTTTGCTTTTGCTTTTCATCTTTTAATTTCTGCAATACGACCTCTTGTGCCTCTCCCTCTAATTTAAAAGACTTGTGGTCCTTATGAGTGTCATAAAGCTGAGGAGCATTGAATTTCTTTAACATTGATATTGCAGTATCACGAAGCAAGCAAACCATCTTATCTTTAGCAGAAACAAGATAATATTGCAATTCCCAATCCTCATTAAAAAATCTGTTTTTTTCCTTCAGTGTTCTCTTGGTCTTCTTTGACATGATGGGCTTTTAAGCAGAAAGAATTAAAAATACTGTCAAGCTGTGCAACTATTCACAAATTCCACTTCAAACAGAAACACAGTGCACCGTTGTCAAATACTGATAACAGACTGGTGTACTTGACCCCCATAAACTCTCGCCAACCAGCCCCCTGTGGTAGTGGTGCCAGTCAGGTGGGGGAAGTTAGAACTAAATCATGAGCATATCAGCCGTCAATTTAGCCCTTATGGCTTACTAATGTTCTCATTGTGTCGGTCAATCTGGGAGGATTATTTCATTGAAACTTATTTTATTCTTTGGTATTTTAAATACATTCATTTTAGAAATAAAATAAAAATATAAAAGATGAACAAAAATGTATTAGTAAAAATAAAAGGATTTGGTCTGCAAAATTTGGATTCAGTCAAAAGGCTGCACTTGAGGACCTAGAAGGCCACATGTGACCTTAAGGCAGCAGGTTCCCCACCCCAGACCTAGAATGATGTCCACCTGTCACTCCCAAATCACAGGTGTCCCTGCCAAAGGCTCAGGGTGTGCCTCCCTGCCTGCAGCTGGTACTATAGAATGTTAGTGCTCAGGGAGTCAGGGGACAGATCAAGCAACGAGGAATCATTGTGGGTTCTTTGAGTGTGTTTCCTTATTAAATACATCAAATGAATGTGTTTTGATGCATGAGCACTGGTGACTGGAACAGAGGGATGACAACGCTATCCTCATGCAGAAAGCAGAGGTGTTGGTGCGATTCTGCCTC
The DNA here is from genome assembly GCA_023783475.1 of Daubentonia madagascariensis. NCBI lineage: Eukaryota > Metazoa > Chordata > Mammalia > Primates > Daubentoniidae > Daubentonia > Daubentonia madagascariensis. The sequence goes on along the minus strand of JAKFHU010000353.1, from coordinate 1,694,133 downwards.
CCACTTCTAGGTGCCTTTACAAGAAACTCCTACAATTAGATTTCATTTGGTAGGTAAGTGCCTCTTCTGAAATGTACAATATCTCCGGGAAAGTTAAGAGACTATTTAAGCGATTCACATATTAGTGAGTGAAGTGGTTTAACCTCACTGTCTTTCTCCTAACATCTCTTGAGCATTGAGAATATAGGTGTTTTCAAGGGGCTGGGCAGAGGAGGGTAGAAGGAAACAGAAGTTGATTATTATTATTGTTGGTGTTGTTATTTATGTTCAGAGGGTGTACCCCAGTGGGGAAGGCCTTGGTTGAGATGTGAACTGGGGGGTGAGGAGAGAGATTTGAATATAGGGGTCATTAGAAAGTTAAAGAAGTGCTCTGAAAGGAAGATGCAAGGGTTCTAAAAAAGAGGTTTTTTCCTCTTAGAAATCCTATCTGGGATGGGGCTGGTATGCAAACTGGGTATGGTATGCAGGAACTATTTGAAAACAAAACTCCACACATCTGGATGAGTTAAGCAGGGGCTGAGGATGGGAGATGAACTAGAAACATTTTGAAGCTCCTGCCTTTCTTAGGACGCCACTCCATCTAGCCTTTGCCCAAGAGGCCTTAATGCCTAATTGTAGCTTTTCTGTAGGAAAAGTAGGACAGCTGCTGCTAATTTAATTACATCCAATTTGGGTGGTATTTATTGAGCCTTCTGCATAAGGCACCTTCTTAGCCATGTCCCAGCCCTCCACAGCACTCACCACCCACTTACCCCCCTACGAAAAATCTGACCATAGGATTCCCAGGCCATGAGGAAATCCTCCAGCCTCCAGCTTCATCAGAAGGGGTGGAGCTTCCAGGTGGCAAGGAAGGCCACAGCCAAAGCCAGCTGCTCTGACATTTTATTTTCTCGCAGATTCTGATGCTGGCTCTATGCGGGTTGCTAGAGAACTGCCACTATCTCTGCTAGAGATAAACGTAAGGGCGCATTATAGCATTGAAAGCATCACTTCAAAATGGAGGAAGGAAGGGAAGTAGACAAAGGACCTTCTGCTGCTGTTATGATTTTTGCTTTTATTTTCCGGTTTCCAGAGGACCAGCAATGGGAAGTACTTGCTTCTGTGTATCAGTGAACTCAGGGCACAAATAAAACAAGGCAAAAGAACACTTTTTTTTTTTTAAAGGTGTTTGCCCCCAATTGCATCAGCTCCAACAAGCAGGATCAGGAGATTGGAGGCAGGAGTGGTTTCCAGGGCTTCTGTCGGGGAGGAGGTGAGAGTTGCCTTCATCTGCGAAAATGGTGCCTTTCCCAAATTGCTTTTCCATGTTTCCCTCCTTGAAATGACGTCTCAGAGCACTCTTCTTGGATCCAGGCCTTATATATACGCGGGGTAGCTTTAAGATGATTCTGGCTGGGCTCCTGCAGGGGTGAGGAGGAGAGTGTGGAGAAAGGGAAACCCTGAGGGTGAGCCACCTTGCTTTCTTTAGGTGGGAAAACCCTACTTCAAAAATGTCTCCAGAGAAAGCAAGCCTGGAGATCGTGGACAGAGAGTGGAAAACATACATTTTCCTTTTTTTTAAAATAGAAATTATTTACTTCAACTGCAAAGAAGAAATTTCCCCCCAAAAGGGGAAAAAGCCTTAAAGAAACCTCCCCCAACTTGGCTAGTGCTGGGACAAACAAACAAAACCACTGATGTGCCCAGTAAATCATCCTGGGGAGGAGAGAGTTTGAATAGCAGCAAAGGCAAAAGGCAGAAGCCAGGCACAGTGTTAGCTGATTCCAGCAGAGGCGAGAGCAGCAAGGGGCCCGGGCTATGGGATGCGTAATTGGCTAACGAATAATAAAGCCAAAATTGGATATTAACAGCAATTAGTTTCTGTAGAGGCACTGGGGAAAAGAGCTGCAGAAAGCCCCACTGGATCTTAAGCTGAAGCAATCTGAAATTAAACCAGTGTCTCCATTAAATGGGAATAAATATTGCCACATCAATCTGTACAGTGTGGGAGGGGGCTGAAGGGAAGCCCCCTATGAAGCTCTTGGTGGCACAGCCTTAGGCACTGTCCTGGTCCTGACCTGCAGCCTCTAGAGGTCAACCTGCCTATGACCTTGGGACCAGGGCTCTGAAGGTTATTTCAGGGCACAGGCCTCTTGCATCACTGACTCTGCACCCCGTGGGCCTAACAGATGAGGAGACAGAAGAAATTTACGTCTTTTATAAACAGAGACAACATAGTGTCCTGTCCACGGCAATGGTTGCATTTGCAAGGAGAGTCACTAAAACAGAGCATTCTGCTGCTTCCTGCAAACCCACTTCAAAGCAGCTCTGTTCCCTCTGGCTGGGATCTGGGATTAGTGCTGACTAAGGCCAAAGGAGGAATACCTAGCTTTTCCTTCTGGGTTGAGGACTTTTGTCATTGTTTTGGCTTCTATAGAGAGTGTTGCTGGAGTGGGGAAGGAGGGTGTTTGGGGATGGCGAGGACAGATTGCTGGGACGTGGGGGAAGATGCCCATGTCTTGGCCGGGTCACCGTGGGTGTCAGGATAGAGCAGGCTGGGAGGGGGGGTTGTAAAGGGGAATCAAGGAGTAGGCACTGGAACGAAAAATCCTCCCAAAGCCCCCCTAAAGCACCACCCCTAAAACACTCTCCCGTGCTCTGCTGGTCGGAGGTCACAGCAGTGGCCAGGAAGCGACTTTTCCAGGCGGGGTCCTCTCCCAACCTACCCCTTCCCTGCACCCCGTCACCCTGAATCTCTCGAACGTTCTGAGGCTTTTCAGGGGAGGCTTTTGGGGTGCGGGATGGGGGGTCGTCGAGGCTGCATGTGCTGGAAAGAGACCCGGAGGCAGATGAGGGGAGAGGGACAGACCTGGGCGCAGCCCGGGGAGCGCTGGGGTGGCGAGAGAGGGACATTTCATCCAGCCGGGCCTTGGGTCTGGCCGGGCCCATTCTTCAGAGCTCAGCACTTGGCCCCGCCTTGACCTGCCCCGGTTCCTACCCCGAACTCAGTAATAATCTCTAACGTTGGCCGTCGAGTGTCCACCTGGAGCTCAAGTGAGATTGGAGGAACCGAGGTGCACCGAAAAGGGGACAAAGTCCCTGCCGTTGGTGGCGCCGTGCCAACTTTGGCTCGGGGCGCATCCCGCAGTGGGACTGACATGAACCCTTGTCTCCCCGCACCTCGGATCGGGCCAAAGCTTTGGGAAATGCGGGATGACCCAACTCTCAGGGGTCCCAAGTCTGCAGGATTCGGGAAAGAAAAAAAAAATCAAGGCTGGGAAAACACGAAGCAAAAAAGAAAAGGGAAACCAGCGCTTGTGCATCTTCCCCTCGCGCAGTGTAGACGTCTCGGGTGCATTCGCAGAACAGGAAGAGAAAGCGTCGCTTGCGCACCTGGGAAGCAGCGGGAGGCCGGGGCGCGCCTCACCCGCGGCCCCGCAGCACCCGCCGCTCGCTGCTCTTGGTGCAGAGCCGTCTTGAGCACTCACACCAAGCAGCAAAATGAACTTGCAGCAAAAGTATCGCCTCCTAGGTCCCAGGGCTCAATATTTTGTATGTGTTTAGGCAACACACAGATTGGATTCGAATTTCAAATGAACCCCCGCCCCAACTATGATTTTGAGAAAGGCCCTAGTGATCCTGGAAGTTTATTTTTTGGGCTTCTGCAGTTATTACCCAGGCCCTCATTTCTTGGTAACGTGTCTATTTTAAGACAAAAGGCAGAAGGATAAGAAAATGAAAAGGTGAAGCTATTGAGAGTTGCCGACACTTTATTTCTGACCTGGAACATTCTTTGCTCTCCATAAGGCCTGATTTTTTCTTTTTTTTTTAATTTTGAGGCCATCTAAATTTGGTGCTCTGAGATCTCTGCAGGCCTCCTGCACACTGGTATAGGGTACAAAACAGTGCACATTGCTTTGAATAAATTCCATTTGAAGCCCTTTTTTTTTGCTGTAGGTCTACATTTATGATGCAATTAAGTATTAAATATGTTTTCTTAAAAAAACCTGAAATCAAATTGAGTTAGACTTGGCAAAACACCCAAAGAAAGAATTGTGGATGGGACTTGGAAGAAAAAAAAATCTTTATTAGGTACCATAATTCTCATTGCTGTTATTGTTGACATGCTGGTCACCATGAATCAGCCAGCCAAGCCTCCAACACACATACCACCAGCACAACTCAGCCAGCCCCTGTTGAGTCACCGGGCTCTAAAACCACCCACAGAGTAGATGAGGAAGGGGAGGTTCCATCTGTCCTAGAGAGAACGTTCTGCAGCTGCCCCCAGAGGACTCCATTCTAAGGCTGGGATGGGGGGGAGGGTATTATGTAAGTTCAATAGAGGGAACGAATTATTTCCCTGTGGAGTCAGTATAGATGGATGGATTTTTTGTGGTTAAATGCCTTCCTCTAAATACTAGCAACGGATATTGTTATGTGAGAAAATGTATGTATATGTTTGTGTATATGGGCATATGTCTTCTGAGGACATACCCCTTCCCCATATATCTCTCTGGGTAAAATTCCTCATGCACTCATAAAAGCTGCCTCCCCCCCTCCCCAGGAAATAGAAATAACTTACAGGAGTTTACCTTTGCCTCTGTCAAAGAGTCAATTTCTTTTCCGCTTAAAAAGAGATCTGGGCCGTCTCTGGCAGGGGAAAGAAGAATGTCACCAATTTTTCCTTTGGTATGTTCCTAAATCTAAAAGTATCTGGTACAGTTACCTTAAGAAACATACGAGCTCGCTCATGATGATGGTATGATCACCGTGGTGTAGAGGAAATGATGGGGCCTTCTTAGCGAATTCAGTCAGCAAACTGCCTTAACTGTGTCCTCCTTTTTAAAAACGATATATTTTCCCCTTCATTTAAGCCATAGGATGTAATTAGAGGGGCTCAAATAGACATGTAGGGGAGAAGATGATATTGGGAGTTAAAAGCCTTGAAAGAGCAGAACTCTTCATGTTTCTTACGTAAGTAGCGGTGGGCATACATAGGCCCCAAATATAGAAGGGAAGGGCTGACCTCACTCAGATACCTCATTTGTGAACACAAAAGGGTCCTCACAATTACACATGGGGCAAAGTGGTCCATTTATCTCTTTGCCATTTTTGGCCATTAAAGCCCCACATAAACACATGTTTTGTAATGTGAATGGTGGACACAGGCAGATCCCCACACCAACACACACAGACCCAGCAAACCCCACACTCTCCCACACACATTAAGGTTTTCTGGAACAAGAGTTTACATAAGCAATACAAAAAAAAGCCCCTCCCATCATAGATTATCCGCAGCAGAAACCTGGCAGGCCTGGGCCATGGTGCCTGAGGTTTAAGCTTTCAGGGAGAAGCATGCCAGGTTTCCACCTAAAAGGGGCATTACTTGGGGAGGCATCTGGAGATTCTACCAGAGGGCACATCAGTGAAGGGTACAATAATGTCTGGAGGAATTACAGGGAAGAAGTTACTGAGAAGAGGCTAATGTGGACATTTGTGGGGCAAGGGGTTTGGTCATCAGAGGCATAACCATGCCTAAAAGAACCATCCAGCAGCCTTGGCAGGGAGCAGAGAGATCAGAGGCAAGGGTATTTACACCCCAACGAGGCACTGCACACTGCTCTCCTCTTCAGGAACCTGTCCAGAAAGGGCAAAGGGGATACCAGGACTCAGGAGGGTACTAGTTTCAAGGGAGATATATTTTGAAGGCAGTGGCTACCGAAGCCTCTCAAAACAACCCCTACACTCAGGGGTGGGAGAAGCTGTTCTCCCTTACTGTCCTGCAGCTAAGTTTGCCTTCTGGGGCTTAAGAGGCAGCCCAGCATCTGCAGGCCACAGGATGTGCACTGCAGCTTTCTCTCTGCAGGGGTGAGCAGGTTGTGGCACATTCTGCAGACACAGAGAAGGTTCTGGGAGTATCTAGGTGGGGTGTGGCACATTTAACTTCCACCTGTCTGACTCTAAACACTCCCTTAGGAGGGTGAATGAAGAGCCTAGGTTGTAATAATTGCATATAGTAGGTACTCAACAAATATTTGGGAGGCAACAAGGCTAGGGAGGGGTAATGATCCAAAATATCATTGAATACTAATTTTTCTAGTGGGCTACACTGAGGCTTTGGAGAGGAAAGAGGTCCTCAGTAGGCTTCAACGGACACTCTTTTAGGCCTTGATCACTGCATCAGGCATCAAATTAAACTCCTAAGCATCCCTTATGCTTTGGCCTTGCAAAGACAGGCCTCTGGCTTGCATGGGGGAAGGGATGCAGCAGGCTTCCCAGGCAGGAAGAGCTAGCTCTTGGCCTCCTTTCTCTGCTCCTCTCTCTGCTGCAGGGACCTGCCCCTCCTCCATTTTCTCCACCTGGAAATTAATGAGCTCAGGTCTTGCCACCATCGCTGCAGCATGGTGGTTAACACAGAGCTGAAAAAGGGATGGGGCTGTGACAGCCCAGTATGGGGGGGGGGCAGGGAGCAGGTCTCTAGGACCAGCTGCTGCTCAGGGTCTAGTGACAGGGAGGAAGGCCTGATTTGGGAAGCAGGGTCTTCAGGATGAGGGAGGCTTAACCCTTTCCATTCCCTGATAGCCTCCTTTGAAACAGTCTTTCCTCAGACCCCCACCTGTACACATTCTGTTTTTCCTTCTGTTCACATTTTAAAAGGAATGCATCCCTCCCTAGGGTCCAGGTAGGTTATTGCGCCTCTCCTTTCCTCTGTGGCTCCTGGATCAATGCCTGAAACTGCAGTAACAGCCACAAGGAGGACATGAGGTGCTCCTTACAGGGGTGGCAAGGCTTTCAGCCCTGAGCTTGTTCCTTCTGGTCCACATAGCCCAAAGACTTCCTTAAGCTTGTCAGGTACCCACTGCTCTACAGCAAAGGGTGACAAACAGCTCTCCCTCCCTCCTAACGGGCTACCCCACCCCTCCCCAGAGCTCCAGCAGAATACGACATAGACATATCCGCAGTCCAGGCCCCGGGGCAGTCTGCCAGTCTCCTGGACGCCAGATTATTGGTTTTTTAAAAAGGGCAAACCAAAAAACTAAACCCAGAACAAAAACACAGCCACGGAGGAAGCTGTTGACCCACGTACAATGAATCCCGAGCCCAGAGAAAAATATGCACACGGAGGCACTCCGCAATGCGCTCACAGGCCACCCCCTCCCCACACACGCCACCGCATCTGTGCCTGCACAGATCTGTTTGTCACAGAGTAAGCTTCTGTTTCTCTCCCCAGCCCGTCACAGGCTGCACACCTTCCCACCCCGGGGGGGGGGGGGGTCCGGTGCGGGGCAGCCCGAGACCCCTCCCCTCGCGCCCCAAGCCGCCGCCGCCGCCGCGCTGAGGTCTGCGGAGGGCGCCGCGCTCGCTCGGTCGCTCCTGCCCGGCGGGCCCTCGCCAACCCACGGTGCTCAGCCAGCCCCATTCTTGGCATTCACCGCGTGCCTTAATTGTATGGACATTTAAATCAAGGTCCGCTGTGAACACGGAGAGAGAGGCCTTTCTCCTGGGGAAGGAAAGCAGGAAGGAAGGAAAGGAGAAAGCAAGGAAGGGGAGGGGGGGCGATGCGGACAAGATGGAATGAGAAAACCAGGAAAAAAATAAAAATAAAAAGCGGCGCGCGTGCGTGCGCACTGACAGCGGGGGGAGCGGCGGGGGCGGGGGAGCGCCGGGAGGAAAGGACCGCAGCATCCTCCCCACCGCAGCCCCCCATCGCACAGACAATGAGATAACGGCGACGTCTTCCGAAGGCTCTTTGTTCTCCCCATCCTTTCGGATCCAGGCTTTTTCCTGCAAAGCGGAGGGGGTGGAGGGACGGAGGTGTGGGTGGAAGTGGGAGACGGAGGGGTGCCTCCCCCGTGTTAATTACCCCGACTCCCCTCGCCCCTCTCCCCGCGCCTCGCCTCCCCTGCAGCTCCAGACAATGAAAAAACCACACCAACCCCACCTCGCCCTGGCGCAGCGAACCCTGCCCACCCATTTCGCCTTCAGCTTTGCCCAGGAAACTGAGGGGGGCCGGGGGGGGGGGCGGGAAGGAGAGGGCGAGGGACCGGGCGGGCAGCGGGGGCTCGGCGGCGGCTGCCAGGGCAGGGCGCGCGGCCGCCGCCTTTACCTCGCCGGCCGGGTCCGGGCGTGCCGCAGGGCTGGCTGCCGCGCTGCGGGGCCGGGGCTCGGCCACCAGCCTTCCGGAACTCGCCTGCTGCAGTCCTCTCGCGCAGGTCCCGAGTGGTGGAGGGAAAAAAGGAAAGGGAAGAGAGAGGGAGAGAGAGAGGGGGAAAAAAAAAACAACCATAAGAGCGAGGCCCATCTGGCCCCTCGTCAGCTTTGTCAAGTCTTGCATACGCTAAAATGCTAATGACCTAGATAGCTCATGCAAAATGCAGCAGGGAGGGAGGGAGGGAGGGAGGGAGGGAGGTGGGAGGGAGGAAGAGAGAGAGTGAAGGGGGGAGCGAGGGAGGAGAGACAGAGGGAGGGAGGGGAGAGAGAACACCCCTACACTCCCCCCACCCCACCCCACCCCACCCCCAACTGTCAACGGGCTTTACCAGGTAAAAGGTGGACGTAGATTTAAAAGGTCACTCGTGTATAATGCGGCTGGATCCCCGGGTCAAAAATAGGGGAAGAGACGGAGGATAAAAGTCTCTAAAGCCAAAGGGACAATAAGACATTATTTTAAGCCCCCCTCTGCATGCCCTCCTCCACCCCTCCACTCTGTTTACACACAAATCCAGTCGCCACCTTATGCACGTACATGGACATGTCAATTTCTCATCAATTTCTCAGAGCTCCTACCCACAGACACCCAAATTCTCATTCCCAGCTAAACTCATTCTGCGGACCCGAGGTGGGGGGGAAGACGCCTTCCCCGCAGTCCTCCTCCGGCTGGCCTGTCCCCACTCACCTCTACCTCGCCCCACTATTCCCTTCGCCCTCCAGGCAGCAGCAGGCTCCTCTTTACTAAGCCTTCCAGACCCCCGTCCCCTTCCCAACCCCTGTATCTTGAGAAGGTGAGGCAGGGGCGCAGGAAAGCCAAGTTAAGTCCACCTGAATCTCCCACGATTCAGCGACCCCTCCCAGAAAAAACAAACCCACCCCAACCCCTCTCCAGCACCGACACTGTTAAAGCATGCCCAAAGGGTAAATACAATTCAATCTGAGTACCCGCAGAGATCCGCAAGCCGGGCGGACGCCCTTCAGCAGCGACCACGCGTGCTCCGGCGCCAGCGCTCCTGTGGTCCCTTCTCGCCGAGCCCAAGGTGCTTTGTCCCACACAAGGTCTTCATCTTTTTGTTCTCCTTTTTAAGACACCGGTAGCAGTCCCCAGCCATTCAGCCAGCCCAACCCAAGGCAGTAGATCTACTGAAATAGAAGGGATGAAGATCACATACGTGCAGATGAGCGAGGGAGGGACGCAGAGGCAGAGGAAGCCCGCACCTGGGGAGCGGCCGCGGGGGCCAAGCCCGAACTGCTTCCTCCGCTGGGGAAGGGGCGGCCGCGCGGCCGGCGAGAAGGCGCTGGTGGTCGCTCCACCAAGCGGGAGGAAATGATAAGCATGATAAGCAGCATCATGATGATGGTGATGAGCATGACAAAAAATTCAGACTCTCCCTTTGGTGAACCGGAGCATGCGTGCAGGAAGGACCGCACTGCCGGCGGCGGCGGCGGCGGCCGGGGGAAGGAGAGCGCAGGAGGCAAAGGTTGTGGAGGCAGCACCCTCGGATGAATAATAATAACGCGCAGCGCAAGTTGCGGTGCAGCCTGGAAATCCAGCCCTTCGCGTGAACTCGCGTCGAGTGCGGATTGCAGGGGATGGGGAGAAAGGGGGAGGGGAGAGCAGGGTGGGGGAGGAGAGGGAGGGGGTAGAGAGGAAGGCAGAGAGCGACGGAGGGAATTTGGAGCTGTTTAATTTAGCCTTACCAAGCCCTAATCTCGTTCACCGTCCTCTTTGGGTGAGGTCGATCTTCTTTTTACAAAATTATTATTCCTTTAACGGATTATTCAGCTAAAAGAAGCCACATCTGCTGACGGTTCCGAAAACAAGAGGATTAGGAGCCCGTCCACAGAGCCGGGCCCGCAGCCCCCACCCCCTCTCTGCACCAGCACACGTCATTCTCACTGCCCCCGGGTACCTCCCTCTCCTTCGTGCTGCGGAGCGCTGTGCCAAGGAAAATGCGGATTTGGGGAAAGTGAGAAGTGGGAGCGCTCGGAAGAGCGGGAAAGCCAAGGCCGGAGGTGGCGATTCGCACCCCCACACTCACACGCGCTTCCGCTTATGCGTTTCTATCCTGGGAGAAGGGGCAGCGTCCCCGCGCCCACCAGCGCCGCACCTGCAGTGGTCCGCGCCCCCGCCCCCTCCACGCCGCCCGGGCCGCACCACCCGGGCCGCGTCCTCTCGGCGGCCCCGGCGTCCAGCCCACTCCTGGCTCCGGCGCCCCCCGCTGCGCGCCCCCTCCCTCCGCGCCGGCGGTCGCCGCTCCGGCGCGCGTCCACGCCCGGTCTCCCCCGCCTCGGCAGACGGAGCGGGGGCTCCGGCACGCCCTCTGCTCCTGGCCCCGGCCGGAGGCGCCGGCCTAGGGTTTCGGCGGGCCGCAGCGCGGGCGAGGCCGGGTGCTGCCGGGGGGCGGGGGGGCTGCGGCGGATGCGGTTGACATCACCGCGGAGCGCGCGCTGATGCCCGGCCGCTGCGGCGACCCGAGCGCCAGCGCGGCCTCCCCCGCCCCCAGCCCCGGGCTGGCGTCTGGGCGGGACGGCGGCGGGGGTTGGGAGGAGGTGGGTGGGGGGAGGGGGACGAGAGTCCCGTCCCCCGCCCCCCTGCAGTCAAGGTGAACGTGAAGGAGAGCGGGCGCGCGTGCCCGCGCCCCTGGACGCGTGCGCGCGCCCCTCCCCTCCCCTCCCCTCCCCGCCCTCCCCTCCCGGCGCCCTCCCGCCCGCCGGGGCCAGATGGACGCCCGAGATTAGAGCGGCACAAAAGTGCATCTACACGTCGGGCCGCCACCCGTCCCGCGGACGTGTAGACTCACTTCGGGGAGGCGCCTTTTGTTGTGGTGGTTGTGGCGGTGTTTGCGTGTCTTTCCGGGAGCACAGGGTTAGCTTGGTCTTAAGGAAGGACTCAGAATGAATCTGCCCATAAGAGAAAAACCCAAAGACAACCCCCGACCCCCCACCAAAAACCCAGCGCTTGTAGTGACAAATCTTCGATCTGTGCAAAGGGTCAGTGCGGCAGCCCCAACCCGGGCGATTTACGCACACGCGGGGCCCATCTGCTTCCCCTACTCAGCTTTTCTTCTTTGATGACTTAAAAAACAAAATCTAAGTGTTTCTTGGGCAGCGCTGGGTTCAGGGCAGACAGAGATGGGGAGAACAAGGCCTGCCAGCTAAGAGCAGCCCTCAAATCACACAGCGGGCGCGCGCCGGCCGCCCTGGTCCTGCGGGGGTCCCGGCAGAGGCGCGCCCGCAGAGCGGCAGCGGGCCGGATGGATGGTGACCCCGGGCGCAGTCCTTCCCGCTTCAAGGCCATGTCGGTTCTTGTCAATTATTGGGTGTTTGCCCCAATAGAAGAAGAACAGCGATATCAAAACCTCCCAGCTCTGGCGTTTCGCTTCCAACAATGCACCACTAGAATCTTAGAAAATAAGCAGTTTTTGTAAATTCCAAGAAGTGGAAAGCTTTGGTGAGAGAGAGGCAGGAGGAGGAGAAAGAGAAGATCATCTCTGCAATAGATTTTTAATTTCTGAAGACTGTAGCTGGTTGGAAAAAGCCATCATCTGCGCTCTTTCCGGGGAAAACTTAACCATCCAGATAACGTTCCTCTCAAACTAAAATACTTTTCTGGTGGAAAAACTACATTGGCGGTGGCTTGGCTCAAGACTTCCAGCATTTTGATAAGGGTTTTAGATTCAGGACTATTTGTTTTCTGTTCCCTGAGAATTCCTTTCCTAGATAGTTTCTGAACCCCTTCTACACGGAGGGATGGGGCTGCTACGTGAGTTCCAGTTGGTCTGGACTGAAGGACAGGAGGACATACCGCTGCTGCCCTTTCCTTGTTTTTTCTTAAAGGCCTGGTTTTGTTTAGATTGAGGACGGTTTCAATGCAGTCCCTCCTGCGCTGGTGCTGCAATGCAGGGTATTTGCTCTCTCATCTTGCGGCATGGGGGGAGGGGAGAAGAGAGATGGTTTTGTAACAGGCTCTGCAGGCCTGAGTGGAAACGCCTTAAATGATGAGCCCTGGGTTAAAAAAGAAAAGAAAAGGTGGGGGGGGGGGGTTGGAAAAAAAAAGCAGCTGATGCTGTATTAATAGTTACAGCATACCCCTGGGGCTTTCTCTGGCTGGGGGGTCAGGAGTCTTTCCCCTGCCCCAGTCACAGATTTCATATCTGTTTTTAACCAGTCTGATCGGATGCTGGGACATTTGTGATGGTTTCTTAAAGCCTAAACCCTTGGGCTTAAGAGCTGTTTCTGCTCCTGATCAAACTCACCCCAAATACTAACACGTTAAGAAATTATATTGTAAAACCTCCCCAAATCCGATTGACTGGGCTGTTTGGGGCCCATATGGCTGGACAGCTGTGCTGCTCCACGTGAAAAGACACCATTGCCCCTCGGATGGTATAAAGCAGGGGTTCCCCAGAGAGCTCAGACATGACCTAAGTATTAGCTTAGCCTGGGGTGAAGACTGAGTTAAATCTCTCTCTTCTTGGAGGTTAAAATAAAGACAGCCACAAAAATCAAAAGAGGTGCGCTTTTGAATTCATTGTAAATTGCATGCCTCCTGCTGGTCCCACCAAAGGAAGGAAGGAAGACAGGAGAAATAAACTCTCTTTAGCTTACCACAAGCATGACGCTAGGCAAACTGAAGACACAGGAAAGAAATATATTATTTGCCAAGCATACCATGTGTCAGTGACATTTGTGGTTCCCTGTTCAGAGGAGCAGGGTTCTGACCTCAGCCGATGCCTCAGTGTTAACCATAAAGAACAGTCATCAGAGCGCAATTTCCATGGTGAGAAGATGAAACCGTGCTTTAAAAAGGAAAGCCCATTATGAAATGCAGCCGGATTTAATTTTTAATATGATGGCGGATCCTCTAACGCATTCTTTGCTGGTGTTTGCATTCAGGAGGAGTGATTCATTCTCTGGCAGAAATCAAAATAACATTCTGCAGTACTTTCAAATGGCTTCTCGTTTTTAAAGGTGTCCTAAAATAGACTATTCTATAACCTTCCAGTTGTGGTGGTTGGAGAAACGGAAAACAAAACTCTGTTCCTAGTGAAATGTTCAGGCTAGATAAGAACCAGGCTTGTTCATCTATCTGTGCACACGCATACTCACCCCAAGTCCTCTTCGGGCCTCAAAAAATGTTTTAAAAATGGAAAGAGAGCTGGACAGATGGTTAGATATGTAGGCTCTTAGTCCAAAGCCAGTCAACGTTGTTTTGGAAAATTATTTTAATAGTGAAACTACCTTATTTGAAAGCTTTATATAGATTTAGCAGATTCCAAAGTATTCCTGTGTTCCTTTAATGTCAGTTCACATCTTTTGAAACAGCTATAGATAGTTCTGCAGTTACTGTGTCTTTCAAAAAACAAAAACAAAAAACAACTTTGGAGATATTATTTGGGAGGCATAACTAATGATGGAATCCTGGAGACCATTTGGTTTCCCTCTTACTTGTGTAAAAGAGGAAAACAAGGCCCAGAAAGATGGAAAAATGGCTTCTAGATATCATGTGGATGGTTTCAAGCAAATTCAGTAGTAAAGTTAAGAACAAAACCTAGATCTCTTCATTTATTGCTGGTATGTCTTTTCTCATATCACACTTGAACTTTTAAAGTTTTCTTATGATTTTGGTAAATAAAAGAAATAGCCAGCTCTAGTGAGTTCATTTAGTGTTTAGCTTGAATTGAATTTTTAAATTCAAATTTTTTCTATTTAAATTTCTCTCGTTTTAGCAATTATTTCAGAACATGTTGAGGAAAACATAAGCCACCAGACTCTTGCAGCCTTGGAGGGACAGGGCAAGAGCCATACAAAAGTGTCAGAGCCTTTGACCAAGTGAATTAACTGCCAACAACATGTCTAGAAAATAACCACATTAAAGCAAGGACAAGAGGTTTTGAGGAAGGAACCGCCAAGACAGAGCTATGGGAAACATAGTGTCCTTTCACAATCATTTTGGGGAAAGAATGAGACACACATCAAGAGTCTCTGACACAAATTCAGTTTATCAGGTGGCAGGCACCACGTCAATTAGTTTTGTTTGTGCATTATTTAATAAATTATTCATTTTGTACAAAAAAATAATCTTAAAAAAAAAACCCAAAAATAAACTGTGGCATGGTGTAGGACACGTGTATGACCTTGGGCAAGTGAGTCACTTTCCTTCCTGTTTCATGTCTTCTTCTCAACATGAGTAGATGGATTTCTGACATCCTTTCAACACGAACAGTGTATGATTCTATTGTTTTTAAAAAGAATCCACATGTTCCTGAGTCTGGAAGATATTGTCTCCCTTTAAAAATCTATCTGGCAAACACTGTGTTCAGGGCTTGAAGAGTTGAATACAGAAAGCTTGGAGAAAAGTAGTGTGTGTGTGCGCGTGTGTGTATGTGTGTGCATGTGTGCGCACGCGTATTTAAATGGCATTCATCTGAAAGTACATCCCTCTTTATTTTTGATTACTCTCTGGGTCAGGAAAAGGTCCCTATATCAGGTGAAAGCATTTTTCTATTCCCCTTAGAGTGCCCCAGCACAGTATAACTGTCTGCTTCATGTGCCTTCACATAAGCAGATTCAACCTGAGCCGTGTAGCGGATTTAAAAGCCCTCCTCTTTACCTCCCTTCCTGACCTAGATTGCAGGATGAAGGCTAATGAATCATTTGCGATGCGTATGATGGGCATCTACTGCGGGGTCTCCCTCCCCTCTTATTCCAAAAGAAACCCTGTTACCCTTATCATCTGATATTACCGCAAGTAAATATTTTTGTTCAATTGCTACACAGGGCATGAGGCTATTTCCTAATGAATTATCTGCCCCAGGGAGAAGAACTATAACTCACCAGTGCTTCAGGCAATTTTTAGCATGTGTCAGATTGTGTTTGCGTTGGAGAACTTGGACCGTTTTTTGGTGCAGTCAAACTATCTGTTTTTCTCTTGGTCTTTGTGCAGAGATACACAATTCAACATACCTTTACAAAGAGGAAAACCTTGTTTGTGTTTATGAGTCTGAGGGGAGCATGAAAACAGTGACCATGTGCATAAAGGATGAGACTATGAAGGGATATAATGCTCGTATTCATGTGCCAGATACTGTTTTAAGGCAAACCAGACAAGGCTTTCTTTGAATTTTGTTTAGAGGCAGCCACCATGTACTATACATTATAAAATCAGTGCATTACACTTGAAAAAATGGCCCTGACAAATAATGAGGTGCCAATTGGTGTGTTCATTAAATATACAGATTTGAAGAGGAATTAGTAGAAATGACTGAAGTGGAAATCTTGTCAATCATAAGTGAGACAGCTGACAAGTCGGAGGGAAAAAAAACCCTGAAATGTGATTCATATCTTGTAGGATTGTGTCTGAGGTTGATTTAAATAAATTTGGACATTAGGTGGTGACAAGACGAAAATGAAAAATAGCATCCAATTGGGCAAAAAGACTGTAGTAGGCCTGGGGGATTGTAAAAAAAAAAAAATAGGGAGAAGGCAAGGGGGCAAGGGAAGAACGAAGGGTCGTCTGGAGGATAGCTTGTTTGGAATGAATGAATGACTAGATGAAATCTAGAATATTTATTTCCCAGTAGCCGACACTCAGGAGACATTTAACTATTGTTCATAAAATAAAATCAGTGTCCCTTCTGTGTTCAGCAGCATCAAACAGATTATCTGCATATATAACTCTGCTGGGAGGCCCAAGAATTGTCAGCTGGAAGTACAGTGCAGGGAACGCTGGCTTACTTTGAATCTTTAATTTCAAACTGCAGTAACCAGGCATTTAAAAACACCCTACGTCAAACAAAGGGGGCCACTGTGTGGCAGCTCTGTGCCAGGCACCGTGCTAGTTAGATGTTTTTCTTATATTATCTACAATCTCCCAGCCATGCTAACCCCGTTTTACAAAGAGGTGAAGGGTGGTTAAATGACTTTCTCAAGTGCTTAAGTTGGAATTGGAATCCAGGTATGATTGGCCCCAAAGACTCTGCTTTTTCCATCACGGCTCTGTGCTGCAGGCTTCCCAGAAGGAACAAGAATAACACTATATAATGTAAAGCTGATGTAAAAAATGGCTAGCGTTTGTCCTGCCTCATGTACCCAGTTGAAACAAGCAGGGTGAGGCTGACAGAGCAGATGAGAAATACCACTTGAGATCGTTTTTTTTCCCTGCTAAACTCTGTTGTACACTATGCAAATATGATTGCAAAAGTGGAACATTATCAACACTTTAATGCTAGTTATCTTTCAAAGATGATACTCAGAGTAATCAACATAAACTTAGTATACTGTATCCTAAATAATAAAAATGTTGGCTTGCATCATTCTGACATCCTCAGTACGACCTAGAAAGTCGATGGGAATGATGTATAGTGATAATAACATTCTGCATTTAAACAGCATCTTAACAGTCACAGCATTTTCGCCACCTGGGGTGGGGCGGGGGAAGGGAGTCGAGAAATCAAGGCCTTAGCAGCCCAGTTGGGGGCAGAGTGCCTGGGGAAATTCTTGGGACGGCAGGCTGTAAATCAAGGTGAATATACTTCCAGTTCCTTCTGGGTCATCTGCTTCCAGGCTACCCCAAAGCAGGGCTGGTAGGGCAAGACCCCTGCTTGGCAGAGATATTCCGTGTTTTTTGGAGCATGGGCAGATACCCTGAGCAGATGTTAAACAATGCGAAACAAGTGGTAGAAAAGGTTGGAGAAAATTAAAAAAGGAATGATAGGAATTTTGTTTTTATGGAATTTGTTTCTCTGTGTAATATATATTTTTAAGTGATTGAGCTGCCCTAGAACAGGAAAAGATGGCGTTTCATTCCAAATTCCTTACTAGTCATATGTCAACAACTACGATCCTACCAGGAGAGTTCCCTAACCAACAAAGAAGGCAGGGCGCTGGCAAAATGCTGTGTGGTCTGGGAGGCAGGAGGCCTGGGTTCTAGTTCTAGGTTTGCTACAGATGGTAACCTTGGACAAGTCACTTGTTCCCCTTGAAGGCTTAATTCCTCCCTTGCTGGTAAACGGAGGGTGGAGGGGCTTTTCCACCTTCCCTGCACTAGCTCCAATGTTTCTCTTTGTTCTAGTCTCTGCTCCCCCTGTGTGAAGCTCCCTTTTGCTTCCTCAGAAAATCTGCTTGTGGGGCAAGATCTCAAGTAGGTAACTGGCACCTTACTGTGGTTATTTTCTTAAGGGAATTTTAAAAAAGACTTTACATCAATTAACAGCATTTTGGGAAGCCCTAAGCAGATGAGCAATGGATGTTTGGGGAGACGGAGGGTGCCTTCCTGGCACTTTTGAAATGGTGCTGGTTTTGCCAGGCCCTTGTCCCCTTCCACCATAGAGGGGACACCCTATAGCAGAACAAGCATGGGCCTCAGAGCCAAGACATGAGGACATAGGAAGATATGGAGCGATCAACTCCTCCTGAATTCTGGGGGAAAGTTTTTGAATCCTGAGGGTTTCAGAGACTCCCACAGAAATGGAGGTAAAAATGAGCATGTGGGGGACGTTGCCTCCCCCAGCTGACCTGCAGTCTTGTCCCCATTGTGTGTGGGGTGGTCAGAGACCAGGAAGGATCTTAGAACTGGAAGATAAGGAAATTGAAGCCCAGAGAAGTGAAATACCTTCCTAGCTCAAGGCCGCAAAGTTATTGATTAGGTGGCTAGAAATCAAAGACAAAAGAGTTATATAACCGTGTAGGAAACCAGAGGACAGGCTAGATGAGAAGAGGTAGAATTTTAAGCTGGGGGAATTTGTAGAGTCTGTGGACTTGCTCACTGGGCCTCAGCCCAACCCTGCCAGAACCCCAAAATTTTAAAGGTTCCCTTGTAGATGGTTGTAGGTATACCTATCTTACAGAGTTGTTGTCGGGATAAAATGACACAAGGCATAAAAAACTCTTAACAGTGTCATGTCATAGCAAGTGCTCAACAAATATTGGCTAAGGGTATTTTACTTAAAAGAAAAATAATAAGAAAGAAAGGAAGACAGAAAGAAAGAAAAAGCAAAAGAAAAAAGACAGCCACTGGCAAAGAAAAGGCAGTTAGTGTAATTGGCTTTGCTCCTGATGAGAACCAGAGAAGTTCCGCAATGGTCTGCGGGTGGTGGTCTAGCAGAGGAGGCTGATTGTAACCTTATTTTCCAAGGGTCTAAGGAACTCTCTTTTGGAGACCTGAGCCTTGAAATTAAAGTCTGCCTTTAAGGAAGTACACCCTACAGTATCTACTTCATCATCATTTCACTGCTGGTAAAATTGATTAGCATGAACCATTACAAGAGGAGAACAGAAGAATTTAGCTATGGATATGAAGTTTTTTGGGGGTGTGTGGGAAAGACAAGATGAAATTAAGGACTTGTTTGACATGATGGAACCACACAGACTGAGTGTTAGAAAGGTCCAATTTTTAACATCCTAAGGGAGAGAATGTAAAAAACACCCTTATAAAGCTTCTTAAATAACAAGGTCCAAGGCCCTTCATTTCTGGCAATAAGAAACCTGAAAACCTCCTGGCAATTAATACCTAAAAAATTTTAGATAAGACATAAGGATATCCTTTTAATTGCATAGTAGAGCTTGAAGGAACTAAATATAGCTGGACCAGAAATAAAATCTAGCTATGTGCCGTTTGCAAGAGATGCATCAGAAATGTGAAACAAACAAAAAAGGATGGAAAAAGTGATGACAGGTAAATACTAACCAAAAGAAAACTGGTGGAGTTTTTAAATGTCGATAAAATAGACTGGAAGACAACAAACATTATTGGTGATAAAGATGGGCTGTTCTTAACCAACAATGGGGAAAGAAGAACTGTAGAAGAAAAATTCTAAACGTATATGCCCCTAGAAACATAGCTGCAAATTACAAAAGCAAAAAAAAAAAAAAAAAATGAAGCCACATTAGGGAGAAAATGACAAATTGGAAATATAACAAGAGCTTTTAAGGTACCTCTCTTGGCAATTGATTAAAAAAATTTGGAAAGGACGTAGAAGATTGGAACAACATGACTACCAAGCTTGCAGTAAGGGACAAGTTTGGAAAACCTCTTATCAATAATTAGAAAAATTCACATTTTTTTGAGCACACCTGAGACATTTATAAAACCTGATCATGTTGTAGTCTACAAAAGAAGTCTCAACAAATACTATGATGTGATGTCATACAACTGTGTTATTTGACTACAATATAATTTAGTTAGAAGTCATCAGTCCCCCTGCCCCCACAAAAGAAAAAATCACGTTTCTTCCCATAAATCCTGGGGGCAGGGGGAGGCATTTCCAAATGACTCATTAGTCCAAAAAGAAATCATATCGTAAATTATTGATTAATTTAAATACTACAAGTCAAAACTTTGTGTCATGAACTATAGTAAAACTTAGAAGAGAACTGATAGCCTTAAAATGTATATAATAGTAAAGAAGAAAGACCAAAGGTTAAAGGTCTAAGTGTTTGACAAAAAAGTTTCAAAAAAGGAAAACAGGGCAAGCCTAAAAAAAAGGAAAACGAAAAATATAAAGGTAGGAGAGAAAAGGGGGCAGGATGGTGAGATTTAGATTCTGATACCACCTGGAATAGGTCCACGGCTGTTTTATTGATGAGAAGAAACATCCTCCACTGCAAATATCTTTCCCTCCTGGCAGACTGTAGTCTGTTCTCGGAAGGCCCTTCTCACTGAATCTGTGTCAGCTTTGCAGCGGCCTAGAACGGTGTTCCGTCCATCGCCGTAGCCTTTGCATTTAGGCCCCATGCTCAGCAATTTTATTGAATGGCTTTTCTCCTTCTGTGGTATTTGGGTATTTTGCCCTCTTTGCTAGATTGTAAAGTGTTTGAGGCAGAAGCTATATCTTTCTCATCTCTGCTCCCCCGCAACATGTAAGCCAGGACCTTGTGCAAAGTAGTTTCCTGGTACCTAAATGTCTTCGAGATGGAATTGAGTTTGTAGACAGAGCTTCAGCTTATAGGCAGGAAGCAAAATGGGAGAAGGAAGGTGGAAGTGATTTCTGACTCTCCCAGACTGGGAAGTCTATAGTCGTTCAGAATAGGCCACAGGTGACCTTCAAGATAAAAAGGAATTTTTCTGATGGGTAGGCCATGCTTTTGTGGCTAAGAAACTAAAAACAAACAAACAAACAAGATTTCTTTAGCTCTCCATTGGAGAGGGAACACATTCCTTCAGCCCTTGGTTCTATAAAAGCATCTACTTTATTTCTGAGTTATGAGTCCTATCTATGTTAGCAATGGATGAGGAGTAGTTAGGGGTAGATAATTTTGGAGTTGGGTCTACCTGGGTTTAAGTTCCCCACTACTTTTTTCTTTTCTTTTGGTAAAATATACATAACATAACATTTACCATTTTAACCATTTTAAATTGTACAATTCAGTGGCCTTAAATATGTTCACAAGTGTGCAACTATCATCACTATCCATTTCCAGAACTTTGTCATCATTCTAGACAGAAACTCTGTCCCCGCCAATCTAACTGTGCAACTTTGGTCAAGTTGCCAGTTTCTTTATCTGTAAATCAGTGCTAATCATGTTATCTACTGAATAGGATTATTGTCAGGATTAAATGCTGTAATGCATGAAAACTGCTTAGCATAGTGCCTGGCACTGTGTTTTATTGAGTATACACTCAATGAATGTTATAATAGGAAAGAAGAAGAGGAAAGAAAAATTCAAATAATTAAGAGCCAGCAGAGGGACACAGAATAAGCTTCCTCCCAACTCTAAATGATTTGAAGTAATGATTAGTTCATGGAACACATGCTGGACAGTCTTGATGGGTCTTGACTAGAACTATAACTGTTGGCAAATAACCTCTCCGGGCTGAAAGCTGTGGGGCTGGAGGAGATTATTTTTAAAATTCC
Organism: Daubentonia madagascariensis; assembly: GCA_023783475.1. Lineage (NCBI taxonomy): Eukaryota > Metazoa > Chordata > Mammalia > Primates > Daubentoniidae > Daubentonia > Daubentonia madagascariensis. The sequence goes on along the minus strand of JAKFHU010000353.1, from coordinate 1,673,086 downwards.
TTCCACCTGCACTACATCTAGCATGTCATGGGAACTTCAGAAAGGCTTGAGTAAGTGAATGAGTGAATACCTTCATAAATACTTCAATGTTCAAAGGAGGATAGAGATCATTTAGTCTTAGTTGTTAGTTTGTCAATGACACCCAAAGAAGTAGAGAGACTTATTCAAGATCACACAATTAGGGGTAGAGCTGGTTTAAAAAGCCAAGATTCCTAAACATATCATGCAATCTTAACTTGAAACAGAATTCAGAAAAATAGGAGAAAAACCCGAGAAAACCTCAAAGGCCCACGCAATGCTAATTGAGAGTCAACGTCTGTGAATGTTCAATGTCATTTTCCCTTCTCTGACTACACATTTGATCCAGAATGTTGCAGATAATTGCTTTTTGTTAAGGAGAGAACATTCCCTTCCAATTTAGGGACAATGGTCATCTTGGTAAGGAAGATCATAGAAAATAACTTTTAAAACTGTGATTCTTGGGGAAACAAGGAATTTTTAAGAGACCCAAAATAGCTCGCACTGTTTAACCTTACCTAGCCCCAGTCTGCTTACTTGTCAGGTGTGGATAGAAATACCTCATGAAGCTGTGGTGAACATAAAATTAGATAAAGAATGTGGTGGTGTCTTGTACCGTGCCTGGCACATGGATGGTGTTCAGCAAATATCTGTTCCAAGAAAAGGGGGTTATTATCGATGAAGCACACTGTCAGCCCCTATCAACAGCCCACTTGACTCAGCTGGGAAGATTTGCTGGTGCTGTATACACTTTGCAATGTGACCTGGAGAATAACCTGTGGGGAGGAGGTAGCCATTAGGACTGGAGCAATTTATAGCAAACATGTGCTGCTGTTTTGCTGCTGCACCCCAGGTTGCAGTTAGTCAGAAATGGCTTCCCATGTTTACTGGAAACATCGAGATGTGTCTCAGTGACACTAATGCTGCAGCTGCAGGGTTTAGTCTCATGCCCAGGTATTCAGGTCACTTGTCATAGAGGCAGTCACCATATATCTGTGGAGAGCAATGGGAAGGATTCTATGCTAGGAATCAGAGCACTACGTTCTAGACCTGTCCACATACTAGCTTTGTAAATCTCAGGGCATTACCTCTCTGAACCTCAGAATCCTCTTCTGTGAAACAAGGGGCTTAGAATACATGATTTCTGACCCCCTCCAGCTCGAAAACACTGTGCTCTATTTATATACTGCACTCATTGCTGCTCAATGAAAATGTAAGTGCATACATGTGTACCATCTCTCTCTCTCACACACACACACACCCCCCCTTCTAGATCCAGAATCTTCACTCAGGGAAATAGCACGAAAACCTGATGCCCCAGTGAATAGCCATTTTACTCACCATCTTTAGAATGACATAGCCCAGCCGCTTATGGACTAGAACCTCATCCTCCTTGTGACTCGGTGCTTCTGCTGCCAAATGAGGTAGAAATGGTGCAATCTGATTTCCACCCCCTAGAGCAACTGCTGCTGCGGCTGCCGAGGCTGCCCCTGCCTTTTCTACCATCGATGCTGCATCAGCACACAAATGCTGAGCACAGCACATTTGTGAGCTTTGGGAGGCAGACCGGATTGCTGCAGAGGAAAATGGGTTTCCATTCTTCTAATGGCTAGTTCTACCCAGCGAGTATTAGTGGTGGTGGTTGGCGGGGGCGGGGGGTGGGGGGGGGAGAAATTTACTTTTAAGCATTGTAATCTCCAAAGGGATGAATTTGAGAATCCTTGGCTTTTGCCAAGATCAGGTCCCCTTGTGCAGTCAGATTTAATCATCTGGGATTGTGGTCTCGCTTCCTGCTCCAGACCTATATACTAAGGTGACATTTGTGTTTGTTGATGGCGATGGTGACAGGGTCTTTAAAGCATCCTAGGGCAAATGCCTGGCTTTTTTCTTAAAAGGTGATGTATCTATGGGCTTACAGGGTTCAGGACGACATTATTCAGCTTGATGGGATGAGCTGTTCTTTGCAGGGCTGGCTTTCCTGGCATAATCTATTGGGAATAGAACAGGGCAGAGCCTAGGACACATTAGTTCTGGGGGTGGAGTTTGCATTTTAATTTCCACAGATGTCTCCCCGAATTGCTTATTCAGCTTTGGGGTACCAGTTTCATTGGTGGCTAGTCTTCACTTCCACATGAGTCCTATAGCTGATGGTCTCTGGGCATTTTTGCCACCCTGGGTTTCAGTTTTCTCATCTGCAAAATAACATGACTCACAGTGTGATCATAAAGCATCATTTAGATGACTTATAACAGTGGTCTGTAAATATTTCTGAGTATGTTCCCCATCAGTAAAAATTTATTTGAGTGTGTACCCCCCAAAGTGTGTATATTTATGTATTTTTAAATTATATAATGCACTTAGACCATTAGCCAATATCTCCAGTCTTAATATACACTTAGGGTAAGGTTCATTATTAATGATAGTGGATGTTAAGTCATATTTCAAACAATGGTAGTAATTTCAAAAGTTTTTGGCCAACTTCATATTGGATCTAAGTCATCATTGTTTTGATCTTGTAATGTGGTTGCAAAGCACTATTACCAGGAGTAGACGTGTCAGCTCTACCACTTCTTGTTGATTGTATTATTAGAATTCACTTCCATTAGGGATTTGTTTGCAGGAATCTTTCAAATCCAAGCATCTACTTTGTGAGGGATTAGTTTAATGAATATCAGTTTGTATAATCTGGAACTCCACTTAACCCTTCCACACTGTGAAACTCTCACTCTGCCCTCAGAATAAGGTGTTTCCTAGGCTTCTGACACATGGACCAAAAAAAAAAAAGTCAGCAGTGTTAACCCATGTATTAAATATCAATCAAGCTTACTTTCTTTCTGATATTTAAGATTATATAAAGGCACTGATATTTTCTTCCCTGCACTTCAATGGATGGTTCTGCCTATTCACTGGGGTAGCTGCTTATACTCTTTTTCGGAAACCACTAAGTTAATGGATGTAAATGTGCTTTGTAAGTTGCAAAAAACTGACTAAATGAAATGAGGATGCTGATTCAGAGAAGAATTTCTTCATGTGTAGAGCTATACTCACCTAATTCTCTAAGGAGCTCTGGACACTTTTCCAAGAGGGATCGATCTCACTGGTGCTCACAGTACGAATGGGCCCAATTAATCCTAGTTTGTGATTGGGGTCCTGGGCAAAGTGGGCTGGTCACTTGGTCGAACCTAGACTTTTCTGACTCCAGCAAGGACCCCTGCATGACTGTTAGGGACATCTTGAGTGCAGGTCCCAATTCCTTATTCTCCAGATTGGAGGCTCAAGAGAAGGAAGACTTCTATGGGTTTAGTGTGGCTATAGGATCACAAATGGGAAGAATGAAAAGTACTTCTGCATTGCAATCTCAGAAGGCTTTGTTGAATTGCATAGAACCAGAGCTACCAAAACAGTTGTAGGATTTTGGACATAATATTCAGAAATCCTTCCCTGGATCCTGAAAACTTCAGTTGTTTCTTCAACAGCAGTTAGGTTACAGGGTTCTGGTATGAAATAAATGGGACCAGGTCATATTGGATGTTGAGCCAGAAGAGATGCTGTTTATGATCAGGCAGACTTTTGGAGAGAGAGATGGAATATTCACAAATTATGACTTAGGCCAAGCTTCATAGGGCATGCCTCTGTAGCACACCCTGAGATAACATATACAGGAAGTGGCAGAGATGCTAAGTCATGGTGCCCTGCACATTTTTCTGGGCATGGAGGAATTCTAGAAGTCAGGCTTTCTCTAAAACAGAGTAATCATCCCTGAAAGTCTCTTGATAGTTTTCCAGGTTACTCCAAGGGCAGGTGAGAAATAACCCCATGCAGAGAATAATCTCATTTAACCACTGTCTCAGAGGGAGTGATCCTGGAGTAAATTTGGCTTCAGAAAGAATAACAGTGTAGAAGAGACTCAATGAGCATGTGTTATCCAGCTCCAGAAGGAGGTATGAAACACCAAAAGATCACTTTAAAAACATATATTTGGTGAAAAATAGATGGTAGTTTAGGGCCTTCTTTCTTAACATGTTCTCTCCTAGTAGCAGAATTGTAGCTGGGCCCATGCTGAACAGCAAAACTACAGTTCCCAGCTTCCCATGCCAGTTGCCAGTACATGTGTAATGTGACTGGCTTCTTGTCAATGCAGTCTGAGCCACTTCCAGGTCTGTTTATTAAAACACTGGCGTGTTCTAGCATGCTGTCATTCTCCTCTCCATGACATAAACCTAGATAGGATAGGATGATGACCCAGCTTTGGAAATGTGGATGATGATTATGCTTTAAGGGATGGTTGAACAGTGATTGGATCCCTGAATGACCATGTGGAGCAAGGTAGCTGACCCACCTCCCACCCCAAACCAGACAACGTAGTGGATGCTGCAGTAGGCTGCCCAGGTCTCCCCCTTCAGTCCTGAAGCACTAATTCTCCCAGATTTTGGAAGCATTGGCTGCTGATAGTTCACATATGAATTCTTTAGGAATTTCTCTCGCCCAAAGACAGCTGCCTCACCTGAAGTTCTACCTCCTTCCCCAGGGGCAGCCCACATCCAGTGATTGGTCAGTGCTAGGTCGAAAGGCCTGGATCCCATGCCGCAATTTTGGGCAACTCTAGAGGGACATTAGAGCCCCCTGTGGTATTGGCTGAAGCTTCTGTTGCAACTGTTAATACAACAATCCCTCTGCCCAGATACTGCTCCAGAAAGTACTCCCCAGTAAACCTGTCATGCAAATCTCCTTATCAGTCTGTTTCCTGGAGAATCCAAACCAATATACCACTTTCATATTGTGACTGTTACATGGATGTGGGGAAAAACCCTTATTTATTTCTTAAGTCTTTGTGGTGTTGTGCTTATTTGTTACTGCACCTCCCTCTTTACCTTCATGCTCTTACTGGGTAGTGAGAAACAAACTAACTTGAGAAGCAGAAGAACTGAATCTTAGTTCACTTTCTTCAGGAACTTGGTTTTTTTAACTTTGAACTTCACCTTTCTTGGCCCTCATCTTATTTGTAAAATGAAGATGTTGGACTAAATCATTTTAAAGGTCTTATCCAACTTTAATAATCTATGGTTATCTCCTTTCTAAAAAGTATCTCTTCATGAAGATAGAGCGATATCCAGTGGCAGTTGTGTTAGTTGAAAATTTCCACCCAAGCAAAAGATTTGGAATGTGACCCTCCATCATGACCTCCCTTTTGCATCTACCCATCCCATCTCCTTACCTTCTGCCTGCGCCACCTGTCCTCTGTTTCTGTCTGATGCATCCCAACCATGAGCCAGAGAGGAGGTCCAGGAAGCCTCAGTCATTTTTTTTGAGCTCAGCTGCTGCTGTATGCTTCCAGCTGAAATTCCATCTGGAGCTCCTGTTGTAGGCCAACTCCTCCTGTGAAAGCTATCTTTTTTCTACTGAGCCTCTCAGCTCCACACCCCAGGGGTGGCTTGGGCAAAATCGGCCACTGAGGACAAACATTGTGCTTTTTCTTCCCCAAATCAGAGCTCTTTTGCAATCAAAATGCTCTTGATGCCTGTCTCTGGGACATGATGCTGTGCCAGGTGCTGTAACTAGCCAGAAGGACCAGCCCTGCCCTCACTGCACTTACATACAAGTTTGGGCATCCTCACTCCAACAGTCAGAAAGGGTGAACTCTTTATTTAATAGTGCTCTGCAGTCTATGCAGTCTATAAAGTATGTTTTTATATGATCTCAAGTCATCTCTAAAATTACTCAGTAAATCTGGCATTATTATTCTTTTCATTTTGCAGATGAAGAAAGACAAGTTAAAAGGACTGTGCTAGGACCATACCCTAGTTGGCAGAGTTAGGATTGGAACCCAGGTCTTCTAACCTCAAAACCTGTACTTTTTTTCCCCTCCTTTTATTAACCTAATAAACTTCCTCTCAAAATCTGTGCCTATATCCCCCAGGCAGGTCACTGGGTTCCCCTAAAACTTGGCTTATGCCTTAGTATATAAGTTATTAGTTTGTAATACGAGGTCTGTCTGGAAAGTATCCAGCCATGTAGTATGAAAAATAGAGACATTCACTGAAGAAGATACAAGATACAAGGAACATTGTACATAGGACAATGACACCTCAGTCCCCTTCAAAGTAGGCACCTTGGGACTTCACACAGTTCTCCCAGCATCTCTTAACCTAACCTGTACACATTCAATGTTCTCAGTGTTCTGCTTGTTGCAGGCCTTCCAGAACATGGATCACTTTCAACAGATTCTCAACCATCTTTGAAGCGTTGTGCCACACTCTTATTTGTGCTGCACTCATTGCATCGTCCCCGAAAGCCTTCTGAACCATCCCAGTAGTTTCTACGGAGGAATGTTCAAGCTCAACGCAAAATCTGATGCAGATTTGTTGCCCTACTCGCTCAGTCGTTTTGCATGTGACGGCCACACAGTACCCATGCTCACTCCACGGTGTCCAGTACCCTGCTGATAAATACCGTGCAGCCATCACCGTTCACGCATGCACACTCCAATCCTCTCTCCTTGGCTGCCAGGTTGCATTGATGTCAAGCAAACTATTCTCATTATGTAATATTGACAGTGGCTGGATACTTCTGGACAGAACCTGTATGCCACTCATTCCCCCAATTAGTTGGGGAATGCCTTGAGAACAGAGCCTCTGTCTTGGTCGCCTATGTTTCATTCGAGTAACTAAATATTCTTGGTTTATAGTAAGTTAAATGTGTTTTCCTCCCTGTAACACCAAGATCTTTTACTCTGTGCAATGACGATAGTAATGAGTACTGGTCGTCATAAGGACAATAGGAAGCCGCCTGTGGGTGTGACCTTACATGCCTCGAGGGATCTCCTCCCTCTTGGTTGGCTTCTCAATCTCTCTCTTAGATGGCGGTATAAGCTCTCATTGCACGGCATGTAAGATTTTCAGTGGAGGCCCACACTGACTTAACTTCACTCTGGTTTATAACAGATGTCTCCCAGACCCTCTTCCAAGAGTGGGCTTGGGAAGTGGGTTGTGGACACCTGAGACAGGGGAAAGAAGATCCAGGGAGAGGGAAACTGGGGCATGAAAGATGGATTCTTGGGATATTATTGGCAAACTGCAATGACTGGCAGCTTGACTGGTATAGTTCAAAAATCTTTTTTCTGCACCTTCAAGGAGCTGGTGTGAGCGGTGGGAGTGAAGGTAGAGGTGGGGATTTAAGGCACTTTGTCCCAATTCTGACACCCAAGCAGCTGGATTCCAGGGCTGGGGATTGCTATGACTTTGAAGCTAAATGAGAAGTGGAGCACTGAGCAGCCTGGGAACGTCCCTGCTGCTCTGCGTGTTCCAGGCACCAGGCTGTGCTACTTCAGCACCGAAGACAGCGCCCAGAGGGCGGCCTCAGAGACTGCGCGGGGACCTCTGCCTGTCGCTGTTTACTCTGGGGAGTTCTGAATGTTTGATTCAGTGTCCTTGGCAAGCTGTGCTGAAGATGGAAACCTGGGGTCTTAAGAAGGCTCAGCAGCCAGGGGTCTAACTCAGATTCCTTTAGGTTTTCCTCCAGGCTCAGAGCCATTTCCCTTTTAAGTCTATCCTTTGGGTTTTAAGGTTCCCCTTTTCCCCCCAGCTGCCCGAGGCACTTGTCTAACCCTTTCTGCCCCATTCTATCAGAGAGAGGATGAAATCCTGTGGCATTTCTCCCCCCTCCCCTTGACTAATCTCATTCCTTTAGGTCTAAGTATCGTCTTTCTTTTCGTGAACCCTTGGCTTTCTGATTTCCATGCAAGAGCTGGACTAATAGCCCTGGACTGCAGGGAGAGCATGGATGGGTACTGAAGCGTAACTGGCAGAGAATTGGATTCCCATTTCTTTTCCATTTTCCAGGCAATACATGGATTTTTTTGGCAGGGACCTTTTAGAGACATGGTATCTTAGCTCAATGGGATATTCCCACTAGTGGGAATTTCAAGCTCAGTTTCAGGTCAAGGTGGAAGATAGCCTCGAAGAATCTCCTGGGCTTCGGGAGTGCCACAAACTATGCAATAAAGACAAACTGATATTCTAGCTCTAGAAAGGCCATCCTGGGTATAGTTCTAGTTCTTCATCAGCCATGTAATCTTAAGCAGGTCATTTAACTTCCTTGAGTCTCAGTTTTCTCACTTGTGAAGGGGGTTAACATCAATACCAATGTTTTATAAACACAAGTGGGATAATTTATGGGAGATTGTTTTGTTAACTGTAAAGCAAGACATGATAGTTAATAATAACAATCCCTACGAAGTGTTCGATGGTAAGGAATTGGCAATTCTGGTTTCTTAATCACTGTGGGCTATGAAAGTGTCAAGTCATGCCCATCACTGAGTGTGCAGATAGTGATGCCAGGCCAATTCTAAGGGAAATTTGTCATCTTGCTTTGAGTTGGCTATTGCTTGTGAACTTGGCTTTGGTCCCTTCTGTATCTGGAAACTTTGTTTTTCACCCATTTACTTAATAAACCAGGGACACTCACACTGATACCATTGGTTTATCAGGCAGTCACCGTGCTGCTGGAAACAGCTAGTGACATATCCCTTCCTCCCATTGCCCACTGGCAGCTGGACATCTCAGAATCTTGCAGAAGCCTGTGAATTTGTATGAGTCATTGTCATGTGTTTCCGCCCATCCCCCAGCTCCCTTCATGTCACTTCCACTCATTGCTGCCAAATCTTTTGGATGATTTGACCTTCCGTTAGAGTTCTTAAGAAAGACTGCTTTGTCTTGCCTCGAAGGGTGGATAAGCCCTCTCGTTGCTCAGTCTATGGACAACGCAGTTCCTGCCCATGTGCTCACACAGGCAGCCCCTCGCCAGTCATCCCCTTGTGTCTTAGCACGGTTTGTGGTTTGTGCAGTGATCACCCAATTTCTCCTTTCCTCTTTCCTGACAGAACCCCAGTTTGTTCATGTACCCTCCATTCCCCCATGTAACCATGTGCCTGTGGAGAGCTGACCTCACCTCCAGCTCCAGACTGGTTCTGACTGGGCAAAGGGTATCCTTCCCCCCTGGCTGGTAGTTAGTGCTGTGAGGTCTCTGGGAAAGGCTTTCTTACCCTGAAGAGAGGGTGAAAGGTCTGTATGAAATGCTGAGAATTGTTCCTGCCAGCCTAATGTTAAAGCCAACTCTGAGGATGACAGGGCAGAGATTTGAAAAGAATCTGGGTCCTTGGTGACATTGCCAAGCCACCGAGTCAATCACTTCTGAAACCTGTATTCTTCTGGCCTTCCTGTTATGTGAGATAATAAAGTTCTTTATTTATTGAACAGGGTTTCTGTTACTTGCAGCTAAAAGCATTCTAATACACTCAGCTGGTCAGGAGATGAGTCTAGGTCATTTGTCAAAGAGACAATGCAAACTCGACCTGCTATTGGAGCCCCACAAGTAGTACCCCCAGATAATCTATGGAGCTTCTTAAACCAACAGCATCTTCACTCATTTCTGCCATTCTTAGCCACACGTGTCAGATGACATTAGGTGGCAGTAGTTTGAAGACCACAGTCTGCCAGTGTGGATTCTATTTTGTTAGGTGTTTGGATTCATTCTTAACTATAGTTCTGTCTCCTCTAGGTGCCAAGCCTCATTTGCTAACTTAATTGCTTGATTTGTGTAGTTTTCCTTGTTTTGGTAGAAAAGATGTCCTTTAGTTCCATAGGACAAAGGTCCTACCACGGAAGGAGATCTTTGTCAAGTGGGAAGAATTTTGCTGCTTGGAAGCCAGTTTTGGAGCCCAAGATTCTGTATAAATATGCAGGATTCCTTGGGCCACATTTATTAATCTTCCTCCAAGGAGCATACTGACAGGGTATCATGTCCACCCTTCTATGCAAGCTCTCTAACTGATGATCTGTAAGCTGGAACAATAATTACCTCCTCCTCATTGCTCTGGTGTATTGTCTGCCTAGAAGAGGAGGAAGCCACGTTTAGAGACTGCTTGAGTCTTCACGTTGGTAGAAGGATGATTGATAAGCTACCAGGTAGAAACTAGAAAAGAAAGGATGAATGGGGGAAACTGAGGAACAAAAGAAGCTGTAGTGAGATTGATTTCATACTTCCAACAGATCCAATAATAAAATACAGTCAATAAATCATATTGAGCACTTCTCAAGTGCAAGTTTTTGTGGGAGGGGCACAGAGATACTTTCCCTTTCTTTGGGGGTGGGGGGAGTTCCTAGTCTACTGGAAAGATGATATAAACAAGAAAAAAGTTACTTTTAACTATAAAACTAGTTGGATAGAAGATGTAACTAATTGTTTTGGACAATAAGAGAAGAGCTATCACAAAAAGATAGGTCACTAATTTCCCAAATTGACTGTCTAGATAATAATCTAGAGAAAAAAGGAAATTTAGGGCACAATGGATTAAGAAACTTTATGGAGGATATGGGAATAATTTCACTGTCAAAATTATTACTGCTACTGTTACTCTGACAATAACAGGTTCTAGTAATTTAGAGCATGTACTGTAAGTCAGTGCTAGGTACGTAACTACAGATCAGTCTTTAGAACATCATTGTAAGGGATTGTACCCATTTTATAATAATGAAACTAAGAATTAGATTGCCTAGGAACTCTTGTAACAGCTTTATTGAGATATAATTCACATATCATACGATTTAGCCATTTAAAGTATAAAATTTGTTGGTTTTTAGTATATTCACCAAGTTGAGCAACCATCACCACAATCAATTTTGGAACATTTTCATCATCATCCCCTCAAAATACCAAATCCATTAGCCCCATTTCTCCCCAAATCCCCAAAACCTTGGCTAAGGGATTTTAACTCAGGGCTGTTGGGCACTGAAGGATGTTAAGTGTAAAAACTTACAGCTCCTGAATTATTAGAATATTACTTAGTTCTCCAAGCCCTGTGACTTTGAGAGTGGTTCTGACAAGACAGGTAAGTAGATAGTTTAGTCTAAATATGTGGATGAATCCCTGGATGAATTCTTATTAAATAGTGTCGATTGTGCTCAGTTTTTGAGTACACTGACTGGGTTAGGAAGGTCTGGAATTGCGCTTCTAGGCCATTTCTCTCCTTATGTTTATATGCTGCCCGAGGCTGGGACTGTTGGAAATTTCAAATGAAATTTCCTCTGCAATTTGGGCTGAGAGCTGAGGGTGCTGATTCACAGATGACTAAACAAACAACGCTTAACATCCTTGGCCTCATCTCCAAACTGGGAAGCTGGTTACTACATAGCGTGCTACAAAAGCAAGAGCTCTGCCCTTTCTCCTTTCATTATTGAGTGGTTCAGCCAAGTTGGAAATTGGTATGTGTTTCTGTTACAGAACCGCCAACGGAGCCCTCTGTATTGAGAACTGGTCAACAAGATGTAAAACGTAGCTTCTAAGTATAATATAAAAATTTGGTGAATTTGAGATGTGGAATTCAAAACTGAATGTTAAAAACATTTGAAACACAAGTGTTAGAATATTGAAGCGTAAAGGAAGGAGTAGGAGTCTTCCAGTATCTTATTTTAAGTAAACTAGGACAGAGAATCAGAGAGTGTTGGACTTAAAATGGGCCTGTCCAGACTGTTCTCAGCCCTGAGTTTGAGAGAATATTAAGTAACTTGCTAAAATCACAGAGCTATACAATGGAATAAGAGCCGAGCTTTAAACCCAAGTCTGCCTGATTCCAAAGGGCATTTTCTTTCCACTGTACCATTGCACCAACAGCAAGTAGGGGCATAGGATGTGCTGTAACAAAAAACCATAATGTGGGTAGCTTAGAAACAATGGAAATTTATTTCTCACAAATTTCTGGAGGCTGGGAAATCCAAGATCAATCGGATGCAGTGTCTGGTGACAGCCCATTTTCTGGCTCATAGATGGTACCTCTTGCTGTGTCCTTACATGGCAGAAGGGGCAAATGAGCTCTCTGGGGTCTGTTTTATAAGGGCACTAATTCCATTCTGAGGGCTCCACCCTTGTGACCTAATCACCTCCCCAAAGGCCCTACCTCCCAACACCATCAACTTGGGGATTAGTATTTCAAAGTACGAATTTGGGAGGGACACAAACATTCTGATCATAGCATGGAAAAAATCAGACAAGAATGAGAGATAAACAAAACATACTCTGAGCATCCAGTCGGGGGGGGTGGTGGTGGAAAATGTTCTACACTGGCAGCAGGAAATGTGGCCCCAATACCTTGAGGCTGTTTTGAAAGAGAGTGACAGGAACTCCTTCCCTTCAATTCACTTAATCTCTCTGGGCTTCTGTTTGCTCTTCCGGAAGATGCCAGGTGGGTGCAGGGTGGGAGGCTAGGACTTGGCATGGTAATGTCCCTCTCAGCTCTAATAGTCTGCAGACCTTGCAGCATATTTGTTTCTTGCTTTTTAAAGAACTTGATGGGGCAAACCACGGCCTTCAGGTAAATTCCAACTTATATGTAACATTGCCAGTAATGTGATGCCAGGCAGGAAAAGAGAGAAGAGGTAACTAGTTCTGACACATGGGTGGGGGCCGTGAGCCTCACTCCTAGTCTGACCCTACAGGGAACTGTCCCCATCTCTTCTCTTGTCTCCTGTTAAGATCCTGGGCAGAAGAATGAGATCATTGTCTAACGAGTGAACTGAACTTCTTGGAGCAAGAAGCTAAATAACTCCGAGGCCTACAAGTGCCATTATCTGCCTCTAGTTTCTAATCCCGATTCAAGGACCAGATTGAGTTTATCTTTTAAAAGAACTGGTCAGCTCTTCAATCAAAGAGCTGAATCCTCTTATTCTCATCGTCTAGGTTTTCAAATGGTGACAAGAGCTGCTAATGCCATGGCAACAGGAGCTGTGGAAAACCTAACCCAGAAATGTGGGGTGCAAAGGACCCCGTGGAGTTGGCAGTGTCTGAGGGACAAGAGTGTCGTCCTCCTGAAGGTCTTTTTCTCCATCTTGATGTTGCCCACTGCAGCTAGGATTTTAAGGAGCAAAAACATGGGCTCTGGTGTCATGCAGTGCTCAGTCTGCATGCCGGCTCTGATGCTTACTGGCTGTGTGACAGTCGGCAAGCTACTCAACCTCTCTGAGCCTGTGCTGCAGGCTTGTGGTAGGGATTATGTCAGAGAATGAATATGTGGAAGTATTTGGCACGGGTTAGATGTTCAACAAATAGAGGTCATTGTGGCCTGGTTTTTTTATTTTTTATTTTTTACATCAGATGGATTATATGCTGATGTCATAACAGGGGTTGAGGGAGGCATATCTCACATAATAGTGTGAAAACACAGTCGTCATGTTTATGAACCACAAAAGGACCTGGCCTGTTTCAAGCATTGGGTTTCTTATCTCTTGCTCCAAGTTTGCCACTGGCGGCCTCTGATGATGAGATTCGTCCATTTGCAAGAGAGTGAGTGAGAACAAGTGTGCATGTGTCAGGCTTACTTAGATCTGGGAAGAGCCAGGGAAAACCTGCCTGAAATTTTCCTCATCTATGCGGCTCTTCTCTGCTCAAGATGTGATGATGGTGGAAGGAAGAGAAAATCTGTAGGCTGAAAACCAGGAATCAGAAAACCTGGATTCCTGCAGCCCTGGCACATAGAGAGACCCTGAGCCAGTCGTGTCCACTCGCTGGCTTTGGACTGCTGCTCTGTCCTTTGGGTTTAAACAGGTTGAAAGCTCTTATTAAGGAGCACATATTCGAGTTTGGGCAAGGTTTCCTCTGCAAAATATCTTTCTACTCAGCTCCCTGAAGACTGATATCACACTGCCAGAGCCTCCTCCCCTGGAGTCATCCAAAAGGGGTTTTGTGTGCTGGGCCAAATGTGATCACCAGATGAATCACCAAGTGCATCACAGCTCTGGGAAGGCTGGGACAGGAAACACCTGTGCAGGGGCGAGGGGAGAGGAGAACATGGAAAGCCACGGCTGCGAGGCCCCAGTACAGCCTCCACCGTCTGGTATTTTGCCAAGAGCCAGGCCACTGATCACCTACCAACAAAGTCTCTGTGCACTGGGAGAGAATGAGAGAGGCACTCAGGAGTCCCCTGTGTACCCTTGGGAAGGCCACTCCATCTCTTGGGGTCCCAACGTCTGCATCTGTAAAATAAGAGCTCTGGGTTCTTTCCACTCTGAAGCTCTGCTTATGTGCCCGTGTGGGAGCACGCTGCCTCCTGTTTCAGAGAGCCAGGGGCAGCAGACAGGAGCTCCGGGATGGGGCCTTTCAGAGCCTGCTCAGAGCCTGCTCAGAGGGGAGGGCACAGCTCATGGCTGAACTGAGCTTCCCGGTGCCTCTCTTGCAAGCTCTGGGTGAGAGAAAGGGCTGATTGGGGAGGAATCCCGCAGGACGTGGCGGTGGTGTGCGGGCCAGAACCCTTCTCACGTCCATGTGTAGTGTTATTTTATTATTTCAATAAAAATCAATGCCTACCTATGGTACATCAGGTACTTGTTCACATCCATGTACAAAACACACAAAAATCTGTCTTTGTAAAAAGCAGATGCTCTAGTGCAGGGAGACAGACAATGAAAATAAATGTAAAAATCATGTGTTAATAGTGTTTTATTATGTGATTAGGACTATGGGAGACACCGAATCAGGGTTGTGACCGTGGGGTTTTAATGGGGGGGGGTTGTAATTAAAACAGGTGACTTTTGAACAAGGATAGGAAAGATCTTGGCTGTCCAAGGGGAGAACAGAGCCCTTATTTAGAATATAACTACACATTAATATTCACAAAATGCCCTTTAATGATGCTATTCATTAGTGCCACTTATTTGTTAATAATTAATAAATGAACCATCATCTGTTCTTTATTTTCCCCTTTCATAAAGGCTTAAAGAGAGAAAAGTTGGAAAGCTGAGGAGACACCAAATACGCACAAAATGTCCCATTTCTTATGGATGTTACTGTTTCTCCCCGTATTTCTTCCACGGTCGTCTAGGATTTTTCCAGCCCCCCTCGCCCGGCCCAGCCAGCTCTGCGCGGGTTTCGGGAGCCTGTCAGTTTCAGTCCCGTGCCTGCGGGCAGAGTGGAAGCGCCAGGCAGAGGGGCGCGTCACAGGGAGGAGAAACCCCGCAGCAGCCAGAGCGCAGCGTTGCTGCGTCCCGCGCCCGCGCCCACGGGTCGGGGCGCTGGGAAACGCTGCACTCAGAGGCAGGAGGCCGGAGGCTCCTGTCCCCTTCCTGATTGGGTCACCTGATTGGGTGACCTCGGGGACAGTCATCCAACTGCAAGCCTCTGCGTCCTCAAACTAGAAATAAGGGGGTCATAATACTATTAACCATGATTCCAGCTCAGGGTTCCTGTGAGAGTTGAATTAAAAAAAAAAAGTATTCGAAGTGCTTTGGAAAGTGCCATAATAGAACTTGGGACAGTCTGGATGCAGGGCGGGAAGTCCTGTGCTCGGTTGTGAGGGGATAGACAGGAACAGACACGCCCTGTGGCCTCAGGGAGGTTGTGTTGGCATGGGAGAGAGAGACAGGTGTGCCTGCACCTCCACGGGATGCAGGCTGCGAGCCAGCCACCAACCCCTTCTCTTCACTGGGCTTGAGTATTGTAAATGTAACTGATTGGGATATGCTAACCTTCCTATTAACGATTGGACCAAAAGATACAGTTCAAAGACATGAGTACATGTGGGGCGGGGCTGTTGTTTCACATATGGAATCTGGTAACCGGACAGGCGATATAGCACCCAGGATGCTGGGCCTGGAGACACGAGGTGGGGGTCTGGGGGCGTGGTCAGGATGCTCTGTGAGGCCACCTCTTCCCCCCCCCCACCAAGGGCCATTTCCTCACTGATGATCTTTGCAGATATTGACGTTTTTTCAGGCCCCTCGGTGAATAAGGTGTAGTTTTTGACATTCTATTGAGGCAGAGCGATTTTGTTCAAGCATGTTGGTCATTTGTGTTTGTTTCTGGGCTACCTGCTTGTGCTCTGTACCCATTTTTTATTGCTTTATTTATTTATTTTTATTGATTTGTTGGGGCCCTTATTACCTTGTGAATAATACCCCTTTATTGGCTTGCTGTCAGTAGTTTTTCCAGTTTGTGGTATGTCTTAACTTTATTTATAGTATTTTTTTTACAACTTTATTGGGATATAATTGGTGTACAATAAACCACACATAAAGCAGTCAACTTTCAGAATATGTTTCAGAATACGTATACACCACTGAAACCATCATTACAATCAGAATAAGATAAATTTTCATCTTCCCCAAAAGAGTCCTTGAGCCCCTTGGTAGTCCCCCCCTTTCTCTGCCTTCATCCTCAGGCAACCACTGATCTCCTTTCTGCTACCATAAATTAGTTTACATTTTCTAGGATTTTAAATAAAAGGAATTGTACCGTATGTATCCTTTTTTTTAATCTGACTTCTTTCACTCAGCGTAATGATTTTGGATTTTGTCCATGTTGGTGCAGGTAGCAATAATGTGTGCTTTGTGGCTAAGCAGAATTCCATTGTATGGACATGCCACAATTTGCTTATCCATTCTCCTGCTGATGGACATTTGGGTTGTTTCCAGTTTGTGGCTATTAGAAATTGAGCTTCTTTGAAGATTTGTGTACAAGTCTTTGGATGTCAAGTAGGATGTTGACAGCTAGAGGTGAAAGCATATTGCAGGCAGAGGGAGTCCATGGCCTCTGAGAGGTAAAGACCAGGATGTGGACAGGAAACAGTGTTGTCGTGGTCTGGGGAGCTGGGATACCGGGTGTTCATGTGGAAAGCAAGGGGAGAAGAGAGAGCAGGTTGGAATCGGATCTCAGAGGGCTTTGGAGTTTATGCTTAGGACTTTGTTTTATTCGATACACAATAGAAAGCCATGGCATTTTTCTTTTCTAAAGTGGGAAAAAACAATAAGAATTCCAACCCTGTTCAGATTAACATCCCTCAATCCATATTTACTGAATAGCTAAGCTACATGACCAGTTTGCTTTTAACATTTGCATTGGGAAACATTCTCTTAAGCTTGAAGCTAGGAGCTAGCCAGTGGCAGAGTTCTAAGGACTTGGGGAGAGGAAGCTCCTCTCTGACTCCCCTTTTCCCCGTTTGTACAATATCATGAACATGAACTATCAATGGCTGCCCCCTCTCCCAGGTATCCCTTATATAGTGGAATGTATGTATTACAACAGAATTTGTAAAATGTAAAAATGGATTTCTACTAGGTAAATGCTGGTTTCTCACTAACTTCTGTTGGAAATTGGAGATGTGTTACTGTAGAAAATATCACCTTGTAAAAGTCATGAGCTATAATTTGAAGGGACGAGGGGAGAGAGCTATGTGGTCAGCCTCCCTCTGCTGAAGGACACCGCCAGCTACAGACAACCAGAAAACTCTGCACCATGATTGCATTCTCGTCTTTGCCATTGGCTAAACCCACCTAGAATCCAGAGATCATGGGGTCTTTTGATATGGTCCACACAAGGAGAAAGCAGGTTGGAGAAGGGTGAGACTACACCTGGGGAGTGTGTGAACTCAAAACTCCTGTCACACCTGCACCCCACCCCCCATCCTAACCCAGTCTCCATCCTTCACCCAGCTTCGTGCTCCAGTGTCACCCTTGCCCTCTGGCTTCTGGTTAGATTTGGCAGGGTATTTATTCCCCTGCCTTCCTCCTTGCTGTGTTGCTGCACCTGTGCTCAAGGACCAAAGGCCACAGCTCCTTTTAGGAAGCACCTCCCCATACAGCTACTTTCTCTAGGTTCTGGCAACCAATACCTCCCCTTGTGCCTTTGGGTCCAGGGGTGGTAATGGTTCCCCCAGTATTGCTAGGCCTGGGGCACTGCACCATCCCTTGTTAGTTTCTTCTAATCACTGCTGCCTTTATGAATAAGCTCTTATTACATGGCTTGCATCGTTATCCATTTCCTGACAGGACACTGTCTCCTCGTGTTGTACAGAGACTAGATCCTTCTTTGCAAGAAAAGAGAGGCCAGAGCATGTTTTAGAGTAAGATTTGTTATTACGGTTTCTCTTCCCAGTGTACCAGCTGATAGGAACATAAGTTGCATTTTGGCTACATTGACTAAAGATCATAGCATAGGAAAAGTGGGTCAGTGGTTTTGTACCTGTTCTAATTTATCTTTTGACAGGTGGCTCCACCTCTAATTCCCGGTTAATAACAAAAATGTTAAAAACATTTGAACATAAAAGAAGTATAAACTAGGAGTAAATTTATCTATTCAGCAAATATTTATTGAATACATATTATACTATGTGCCAGGTGTTGTTCTAGGTACCAGGGAATGCATTGTGCCAATTCCAGCCTCATGGTGTTAGTATTAGGCTGGTATTAATAGGTATAAATAGGTATTATTGGCTTATTAATGAATTAGTAAATCTACTATCTAATTAAGCAATTAATTAAATTAGTGACTGTTTTGCACATGCAGTGGAAATTTATTGGGTTTGGTGAGGTTAATAATGAAGAATGTTGGCCCACTGATGGAGTTTATTTAGAATCCAGTCAAAATTGCACCTATAATCTAGCATGCTATGAGCCCATATATATCATGTGTTGTGCCTGAGAGGACAGGCTTGGTTAGTAAGAGAAGCTGGTCTTCAAAGCCTGGCTGTGCAGCTCACTGTCTGTGTGTTTATAGGCAAGTGAAGTAACCCCTCTGTGCCTTACTTCGATTACTTTTTGAATGGGAATGCCTGTACTTTCTAGCCCATAGGTGGATGCTCCCAGAATGGTAACTGTTTATGTGCACAACTCTCCTGACCCTCACTGTCTCTCTTTGAGTTATAGGTATTTTTGTACATTTTGCATCGCCTCCATCAGACAACATGCACATCTAGGGCAGCTCTGTATCTCTCTTGGTGCCTGACATAGGTGTTTTGTTGGCGATTATTGAAAAATGTAACATGGTCATTGTAACACGCTTATCAAATGCTTACTATGTGTAAGGCGGCACTGTTCTGACCCTTGATGTAGGAACAGCTTTAAGAAGTAGGAACTACTATTATGCCAATTTTACAGTTAAAAGAATGGACGTGGAGAGACTGTTAAGTAAATTGACTAAGATTATAGAGATAGTAAGAAGCAGAGTCAGGATTTGAACTTTGGAGGCTGCGTGTTCACCACTGCACTATGCTGTCTTCCAGGGATGTGTTTAGTGAGGTTCTGTATTGTGGCAATAACAGTAGGGACATAGGTGCCAATAAAGATGGCCACACAAGTCCTCACATTCTCCAAATTGGGGAGGGATGCCACTTCTTTATGTCACTAAGGCATTTCATTTACTTGGTTCCAGGGTGTGTTCAATGCCTGGCACATGCATTTTGAAGAAGTTGCTTCCAACCCATTGGAATAGGGTATTTGCTTGTTCTTTCTCCTCCAACCATGCAGATCTGTCTAGGCTTCCTTGCTTCATCTCCCTTATGCTTTTGCAAAATTCAAGGCTTAAATTATGCTGTGGAACAGAGTGAATTGCGCTAATGGAACACATGCCCATGATCTTCAAAGTTCTTGTCAACTCCTGCTCCAACCCTAGGGGGACTGCCAACTCAAGAGGCAGTGGTCTAGGACCCTGAGGGAAAGGGCACTGCCCTGGAGCTCAGATACTTGGCCTCTGTCCTGGGCCCTGCCATTTACCAGCCAAGGGCCATATGGGAAGAATTTAACTTCTCTGAGCATTACTTTCTGTTTGTAAAATGGAAAGACCTTTCCCAGCTTGACATTTCTGATTTGTGTAATTTCTGTCTTACCTGCCTGACTGTATTTGAAGGCTGCTTCATATTTATTTGAAGGCTGCTGTGTGCTAATTATGCAGCTACATACAAGGAAGATACGTGTATACATCTGGTTTGCCTTTAAGGAGCCCTTGGTCTGGGGAACCTGGAGGGTTGATATTCTGGGAAGGGGTTTAGCAGGCACCAGTGTCACTGGAGGTGCCTGTTAAGAAGGCAGATTCCTGGGCCCCACCTCCAACGTAGTGAATTAGAATATGGTTCTAATGCACAATAGGGCGGAGAACTCTCGCCGTGCTGTACTTGGATGAGGGACTGCAGAAGGAATGTCAGCAAGAGGTAACTGCCCCACAGAGAGTGGCAGCATCCCTGCACCATCTTCATGGTTTTTGCTAGTACTCTGTGTGCCTGGTCTATTATTTATTAAACACCTGAATATTGAACAAGAGAATTTTTCAAATGTATTTTCTTGATTTTTCTTCAGAAAACATCATATGAAAAGACCAGTATATAAAACAGATTAACAACCATAACAGCAACAAAACAAAAAACAGATTAGCTGCTCTCAAAAAAACCCAGGATGGGAGGTCTATTCCCTGCCATGTCAGACCTCAGAGCATTCAGGCCGCACTTGGAGAAGCTCTGGTTTAAGGGAGCAGGGGACTCCTGAAGGCTTAGAAGGTGAGCAGGTTTTGAGTCCAGTGGGCACAGTGACAGTCCCTTTGTGCCAGCAGGGACTGCAGGAGCCAGCATAAAGGTGGGCGATGAGAGGAGGTTGGCCACATTTAGGGGACTTTTGTGAGATTTTCTGACCCAGAAGTGAGGTTACTTGATTTTATTTTGCTTAGTGTCTTCAGATCTAGGGAAGCAAGAGGGGCTATGTCCTCCTGGCCTGGACCAAATAGCAGGGTTTGCCCCTTTGCTTCAGGAGGGACAACCGAATCTAGGGATGGTGGTTACGAAAGTCAGATCTGTATCGCAGAGTATTTGTAAAGGAAAAGGTTCCAGGAACTTGGGGTTAACTGTGGCCTGGCTCCTGTCCCAGTGACTCAGGAGGTCAACGGAGCCTGCAGAGAAACATCAGGTGATCATTCTAAGCACTTCTTGGGAGTCTTCTACGGAAGATTGGAAAAGTTTTTGCCTCTGGGGGAAAGTGTATGGTGAATCAGTGTGCTCAGTTTTGGAGGAAAACCAGAGTCAGATTAAGTTGTAATTCTTAACATGGGGAATTTAGTCAAGATGGCAATTGACTGCTGTGGATGCCGTGGGGTTCCACCAGAGCCCCTCTGTGGGGCTGATGCGCTGTCCCCTGGCTACTGGGAATATTGGCTGCAAACAGCTCAG
Source organism: Daubentonia madagascariensis (assembly GCA_023783475.1). NCBI lineage: Eukaryota > Metazoa > Chordata > Mammalia > Primates > Daubentoniidae > Daubentonia > Daubentonia madagascariensis. The sequence goes on along the minus strand of JAKFHU010000353.1, from coordinate 1,652,100 downwards.
AGCTGCATCATTTGCTGGGATTTTGCCAGCAAGGAAAACTTGCTGGAAAGTGGGGAACTTACTCATGCAGTTACATCCATCTTCTCCCTCTCAGCGGGTGGCTTGCCAATGACCGGCTGATATGGGAACACAAAGTCCCAGCCTTGGGCCTCCATTTGGGACAACTCTGAGGACCACCCCTGCTCCAGGGCCCCTGTAGGATTGGTTCAGATCTCAGTGGCATCTGCATCCTGAGTCAGCTCCCATCTTCCTATTTTCTTGGTGACATCATGATATGAAACCAGACAATGGAATTAAGCAATATTAAGTTTCCAGAAAAGTAGAATTGCCCTGAGGTCTAAGGGTGCCTCTGTGAAACAAAGCTGCTAAGAGCTGCAGAACCCTCTTCTAGGCTTCCTGTACAGGGGGGCTCAGCCCCGTATTCAGGGGACAAATAATAAAGTCTGAGTCAATACATGGAACACCTGGATATGTGTGTGTGTGTGTGCGCGCACAATTTAAATATAACAGTAGCGTCCCAGTGAGTAGGTGTTCACATGTGTATACGTCTGGTCTAGAGCCAGTCTATATTCTGCCCTGATTTGCTCAGTCTCACCTGCCCCTCTAGTTCCTGGCTGTCTGATCAACAGAGAACCCCAGCTGCTTCCTCTGTCACCTCGTCCCCTAACACTGCCATCTGTCTCAGTTTCCCCTGAGTCAGGGCCAGACTTTAGCAAGTCCTCCATGACGTCTGCTGTGGTGGTAGACACGACAGTGCCATGCTGGGTGACCTGACCACATGCCATGGGATGCAGGACTTGGTTTCCCCAGTGGCTGTCTGGAGGAGCTGGATAATGCAACCTGGAATTGTAGGGGGTTTTACTGTTCTGTGGGATGAACTTTGACCAAGGAGAGATAGAGGACAGGGAGGAGCCAACAAATAAATGACTCACTTTGTCTTCCCCTTGTGGGCTGTCCACGGTGCAGTGGCTTCGTGTGGTCTGTGTTATTTGCTTTGGGATGCTATAACAAAATACCATAGTCTGGGTGGCTTATGAACAATGGAAATTTATTTCTCATAGTTCTAGAGGCTGGGAATATAAGATCAAGGCTCTGGCAGATCCAGTGTCTGGTGAGAGCTCTGGTTCACAGAAGTTTGTTCCGTCACTGGGTCCTCACCTGGCAGAAGGGACGAATAAGCTCTCTGGGGTCTCTTGTAAGGACATTACTCCCATTCATAAAGGCCCCACCCTCGTGACCTAATCACCTTCCCAAAGGCCCTACCTCCCAACGCTATCAACTCAGGGGTTAGGATTTCAACACATAAATTTTGGGGGGACACAAACATTTAGAACATAGCGTGGTCTTTCTGAAGACTTCTCGTGTGACTAAGCAATTGGCTGTGTTTTTTTTGTGAAGCTGTAGCCACCTCGGTAACATACCATCTTGCTTCCTCCCCTGCCTCACTCCCTTCACCCCCCACTGCCGTGGCCCTGGGATTGAACCACAGCAATGCATCGGCACGTGAGATGTGCTTCTGACTCTGCTTTCTCAGGAACCTGGGGCGTGACAGCATCTGAGAGCTTTTGTGTACCTCTAAATGATATTTTATATTTGAGTACTGTGTTTAACATCCAAATGTGTATGAAATATAAAGATGCATGTAATAGTTGAACTGAATGAATGTGTGTGTTAACATTTAAACAAATGTGGGAAACATCTAAATAGGTGATCAGAGCTGGGAGGGGGGTTTGACACATGTTAAAATTGGGGTATTAGCTATCATTTGCTGCATTACAAATGACCCCAAAATACAGCAGCTGAAAGCAACCAACATTTATTACCTCACAGATTCTAAGTGGGCCAGGAAGCTGGGGGCAACTTAGTCAGTGATTCTGGCTCAAGGTCCCTCTGGAGGCTGCAGTCCAGTGATTGGCTGTGGTGGGGGGTGGGCTCGAGGCCCAACTGGGTAGGCGTGGATCTGCTTTCCCTCACTTGTGTGGCTGTTGGCAAGATTCACGCCCTTGCCACGTGAGCTTCCCCACAGGGCTGCCTCATGACGTGGTGGCTGCCTTTCTCCAGAGACAGCATGAGCAAACCCCCAAAGGAAGCCATAGTCTTTTTATAACTGAGTCTTGGAAGTGGCATACCATCACTTCTGCCATATTCTGTTCTTTAGAAGTGAGTCAATAAATCCAGCCCACTCTCCAGGGGAGGGGATTATGCAAGGGTGTGAATACGAGGAGGTGGGGATGATTTAGGGCTATTTAGAGGTTGCCTAGCACAATCGGAATACTGTTCCACTTGTCACTTATACCAACAGTCCCTGCTCAGTCTTGGAAAAATCTCATGTTTTATCCTACAGTCCTCTTGAGTCTATTCCAGAAATTATTCTGCTTTAGCTGAATAGTTTGAACTTCCTATGTCATTTTTTTTTTCTGAGACAGTCTTGCTCTGTCATCCTGGGTAGAGTGCAGTGGCGTCATCACAGTTCACTGCAACCTCAAACTCCTGGGCTCAAGCAATCCTCCTGCTTCAGCCTCCCGAGTAACTGGGGCTACAGGCATGTGCCACTGTGCCCAGTTAATTTTTCTATTTTTAGTAGAGACGGGGCCTTGCTCTTGGTCAGGCTGGTCTCGAACTCCTGAGCTCAAGCGATTCTCCCACCTCAGCCTCCCAGAGTGCTGGGATTACAGGTGTGAGCCACTGCGCCCGGCCCCTATGTCATCTTGACTGCAAGTCTCTTTAAAGTCTTTTTTGGAGCCACATTTATTTTCTTTGGGGTGTGAACTATCCAAAACCTCAGATCCCAAGATTTGAGCCTTAAGAAAGGCACATGAAGGCAGAGTTTCATTTAGGTTATGCCAGAGGGAAATGATCCTTAAGGGAGAGGAAAAACTCATTCTTGATTATGAAATAAGAAAAATAATATATTTTGCATCAAGTTTTAATGAAGTAATATATGTAGAAGGGCCTTATAAACTGTAAAGTACTCTATGAATTATAGTTGTTACTAATGAGGGGCCATCAGCAGGGAGGAATCTATTTCCCTAGATTTGGTGCACAGAAACCTAGTGGGTTTACTCTAATTTGTTAAAGCAAAGTGCAGTAAGCAGAACTCCGGGTTAGAAGATGCATATTCATCCCTCATTCATCCCTACCCTCAGGCGCTAGTGCTGTAACCAAATGTGGACCTCAGGCCATGCCAAAATGAAGGGAAAACATCTGGTGAATTTAATCAATCCAATAAAAGCATCCTTTCAAACTGGTCCAAAGATTTGTTGCCCAGACCTCTAGGTAAATGACTGGCTGAATTTTCTGATTCAACTGATAAGATGGTTTGGGGGTTGTGTAGACACTACTTAAGAGATCAAGAGGTCAAGCAGCAAATGGAGAGTCTAATTGGGCTTAAAGCTTGGAGCCCTTGCCTTGAGCCAGGCTCAGCTCACCGCCTGGTTCCTGGGAGGGGCCTCTGAGTCTGTGGCTGGAAACTGGGGCATCAGACAGAAGAGAACCACAAGGAGCTCATTCAGTTCCATTTTTCTGGGCACTCATCAGGGAGCTGCTTCCCATCTTGCCCTGTCCTCCGATTCTTCCCGCCTCCATTTTAAATGTCACGGTGATGGATCACTTCCTAAGGAATGCCCCGTCCTTAATGCATTCCTTCTCTGTTCTCCAGGGACCTGCTGTTCCCTGCTCTTCTCCCTGGATGGTGTCATCGGGGTCAAGGCACCAACCCACACCACTCTGGGGGGCTCTCAGCTTATTGGGAGGTCCACCAGCCTCTTCTCTTTCCCGGAATCATTTTATGGACTGAGACCAAAGATAAGCTCAGGGGCCCCTGGAAGGAAACTCAGGAAGTAGAAGCCAGGATGATTAGGGGAAAACTGATAAAGGAGGGGAAACATCAAGAAACCTCTCCAAAGTACATTATCTCAAGGAGACAATGCATGCAAAATGCTTAGGACAGTGCCTGGTACACAGTAAACACTCCAGATTTGCCAGCTGTTGTGACTATTACTGTCATTATCATTGTATTTCCCATGGCAATTTATTACTTTTCACTTTGTGACAGTGATCTCTGAAACCAAATGGGGTAACAGGTGCAAAGCTCCTAACATTGGGCTTCACAGGGAGTTGATGCTCAACAAAAGTTTTCTTCTCTGTCTCTTTCTCTCTCTCCTTCTAGGTTTCTCTGGGTCTCCCACAGTGCCTACAGTAAAGTTGTGGATTCAGTCTGTTGACTGAATAAAGAAGCTTCATTCGTTTGGACTTTCCAGCACAGGTTGTTCAGAAATGGTTCTCAGTTAGGACTACTTTTTTGCCCAGGAAAGGACACTGTGGTCACACATATCACTACCTGGAAGGGTAGCCGGAGCTGGATGTCTGCAAAGACTGCCATTTGCTCCTCACTGGGAAATGCAGGTGGATGGGCCCCTCCTGGATTTCTCAGTGAGTGTTGATAACTGCCCCCGGCATCACATCTGCATCCGCTGACCTCCACTTCTAATTGTCCCCCCCATATTTCACTTGGAGACCTCATAATACCTGGTAGGTAAACAAGATCCTGATACCCTTTTCACTAAGGTGCCCTTCTTAGACCTGCTTCCTGCCCAAGGACTCAAGCTTCCTATGATGTTGATATCAATGCACATCATTCTAGTCTCATAGTTTTTTATAGATATTAGCACCACCTTGTAACCCAGAGTTTTGTTTGTTTATCTCCTGCAGGAACTATGGACTGCCCAGTGCTTGCTCTGGGGTGTGATGTGCCCCTATGTCCTCCATCCTATGGGAACTGTGCTATGTAGCTTTACATCATCCTTATGAGATAAGTGCTGGAATTGTTCCATTTTATAGACAAGGATGTACCCTCCAGCAAGTTATGTTTTTTGTTTATGGCAGACATTTTGGGTAATTACATTAATCCCCATCTTTCCCCTTTAACTACAAAGGCCAGGAAAGCTAAGTGTCCCTCTCCCAGCCTCCTTTGCAGCTAGAAGTTGTCATCTGATTTTCCTAATAAAATGGACAGATGTTGCTGAAGTGAGTTCCCTCTTCCCTTCTATCTTTCTTGAATATGGATGTGATATCTGGAGCAAGGGCAGCTACTCTGAGCCTGTTAGATAACAAAAACCAACAAGCGAAGGATGGCAGAATGGAAAGATAGAAAGACCTGGAATTCCTGGTGGCATCACTGAGGTCTAAGCCAGTACAAAAAAATCACCTACCTCCAGGTGCCTAACTCTCTAAAATGACAAGTTATATGGATATCCTTGGGGGAAGTGTGAGAAACCTTCTTAAGCCCAGAGAGAGTCGCTGAACTTCTTTGGTCTGCCTCAAGGCATAGGGAAAGGAGTGGTGAGTGAGCAATTAGGAAGTTCGCTTTCCTCACCTGACTGGGAGTTTTGAACAAGTCTCTAGGAAAAGCTCCCGGGACGGGTCTGCTATGAGCTGTCCGCCAGGGTGGTGCTGATATGCACGTTATGCCGCCTAGCTGTTGAGGAACCTGGGAGCTGTCTCAGCAACTGCCACAGCAAACTGCTGCCGCCTGACTCCGTGGCAGCAGCAAAGAGATCAGGGGGTATGTGTGTGCACGTGTGTGTGCATTTGTGTGTGTGTGCGTGATTCGCAGAATGCGATGTAGCTCTCTCTACCATTCCAGCAAGAGTCATCCCTGACAACTAGGAAAGCTCACTGGCCAGGGCCTTTCAAAATATTCTTCACTAAAAAGAGAGAGCAGAATCTGGTGGGGATGGAGGGCTGGGGTTCTTATGGGGGTCCCAAGTCAGATGTAAAAGAGCCTGAATTGTTTCCTAGCCCCTTTGGTCCTGGGAAATGTGGGTTATAGCAAGGGGGTCTATGTAGACTACTCCCCTGGTTTGGTGCTAATTTATAGATAGGTGAGAAATAAAACCTACAAGTACTTCTTTCCTGAAGCATCCCCAGGAGATGTCCCACCAGGGGCTTCTTCTGAGACACACTCTCCTGAGAGCGTTTCTGGATCCCAGGGATAGACAGCCTTCAGGCCTTGAGTTTTCTTCTGAGGATCCCCAGGGTTGGTCCTTTTGCTCCTCATTTTTGCTATCCTATCTTGTCACAACCTTGCCAAACAGGACAAAGCACATAATTTTTATTCCTTGCTTCCCATCTCTCAGTAAATGCATGATCTAAAACATTTTTTTTTTTTTTGCTCATAGTAACTACTGAGAAACTGACATAGGTAAAAACAAAAACAAAACCCAAACATAGGTCAGTTGCTAAGTTACATGAAGTCTTAAAAGCTTTTGAGAAATAGCTGGTACTGATCTTGGTTGAAATCTAAATGGAGCTTTTTTTTTTTTTTCCTCCTGTACCCCTTTCTGGCCCTTTCACTGGTCCATCTATTGGATTTTTTTTTCATCCTTTGATTTCTCTTCTGATTCACTGGACTGGTTCTTCTGTATCTCCCACCTTTCTAAGACCTCCCAGCCTCTCTCTTCCCAGGACGCAGTGGGAGGGTGAGGAGGCAGATGCAGCAGTAGGGCTGTGCAGCTGAAAAGGCCTCCAGCGGGGCTCCCCTGTACCTGGGAGGAAGCTCCCAAGTGAGCATCCTATCCTCCAAATCACACATCGCTCAGGGAGGCTTCTTTGGAAATGCTTCTCTGTCTATCACCGTAGAAGGAGACCATTGCTATGTTTAATAGCCCTGGGGTCCAACAGATTTTTTTTGCTAACATCCAACTTATTTAAATTGAGATCTGCTTCCTCGTAGTTAGATTTTCTTTGACCTGCAGAACTATTTCTTAAGATTTCTCCCAATCTTCCCACTCCAATGCAAACCCTTTATAAAGGCAAAGGAGTAATTCTCAGACCTCCTGCCCCAACATTATTAGGGACTCAACAAATATTTGTTGAATGAATGTACCATTTCCTTCTCCTTTGGCCTTGGGATGTAGGAATGGGGAGGGTCTACTGTGGACAGAGTGAGTTGCTGAGAGGATGTGAGGATTCTAGATCGCTATTGGGAAGTGGAACTGCTCGGTCCTCTGCTCCTCCCCATGAGCTCTGTCTTGGAGTCCCACACCAGGCTTGTGTCTGGATAGATCTTTTTAATTGAGAGTCCATGACTTGTGCTTGGTAATTTAAAGAGAGAGAGTCTTACGTAGCTGTGCGTCTGGATTTAACTCTGATTGCCTTTTCCCACCTTCCCTTTCCCAATTACCAAGCTGTCCCCATCTTTCAATTTCCCATTTAAACTCCATCTTTCCTGGGAAAGCATTCCAAGAAGCCCAGCATAGCAGGCTGTCTCCTTTTGGCACTTAGAGTCAAGATGTGCAAGATCACTCGATTAACACTTAATTATTTGTTTATTACATTGCTCCCAACCAGAACGTCCTCTTGCTAGTTGTGGACTCACAGACACCCCAAAGGTTATTGGATTAACAGTATTTTGAAACATTCTGGATACCAGTACTAGAAATTCTGAGGTTAGAGATGAGTGAAGGATTTAGTATTGGTAAATGGTACTGTTACCCCCCCCCAAAAAAAAGGATTTAGTCACAATTTAAGTGTGATCTCCCCATCCTCTGCGGCCCCTCCCCCTCACTCCTGTCCACCTCCTGTGTGCTGCCGGCTGGTCCATTTCTCTCTCCTTACCATCCCCCGCTGCTTCACTTGGCTCCTGGGTCTTAGTTCTCTTCTAGTCACCAGATTATGTGTCCTCTTATCTGTCTACCTACTCACTTTCCCCCAGGGCAGGGCTCTATTTCCTTTGGAGGGTGGTTTCCCTAGAAGAGCTCAGTCCTCTGGCGCACAGACCCATCATCCTCCGCCAGATATCTGTGGGGTGATCTTCCCAGCACAGTCGGTTTGGGGACTTCAGCTTTGTAGAACTCCAGATTTAACAAAAGCTTCATTAGTGGGTGATTATCTGCTTTACAAAGGATTCCTTTAAATAGCAAATTTCCAGAATGGGTTTAAAATAGGTTTAATTTAACCCGAGTCCAATTTGTACACCCTGTTCAATAACACGCTGATTGTTAGAGATGAGGTACACTTGTGCTCATTTGTAGACTAATTGCTTGTTTGTCCTTTTAACCCCCTGACTTCTTACCTATAATAGTAGACCACACTCGCCCTTTCAGATTCTTCAAGGTTCATGTCTTCTGGGAGAAGGCCATTTCCTGATGAAAAGGAGCACCTTGGGGTGGCCGAGCTTGGTCCTGTCATCACTACTGCCCATGATCAGAGAGAGGGGATTTTTTTTTCACTAAAGACCCTTCCTTCTCTCTTTTCAGATCTCTCTGTCTCTCTGTCTCAGCACACACAATCAGCAACTGTAAAGTTCACACCTGACTCTAGTCTGGGTCTCTGGGTCCCACTATCAAGGCAGGGCCCACCCCACTCACGGGCTTTGAGCTCACAGAGGGACAGACTCCAGCGTCATTGCCTGTTCTTACCATTAAACCTGGACAAAAGGGACCTCTCCTTCCTTTGGCTGAATCTGTATCTGAAATTCCACAATAGACATAATCGCATATTCCAGAGCACATGACACGTGGTTCTCAGGCTATGTCTATGTCTATAGGATTCTGGCTAATCTGGTGGAAAATGAAGGTACTTTAAGAAGAAAATTCAGCTTATCTGCACAAGTATTGATTGAATGTTTCACTTATCAAGTGGATGCTTTGGGGGACAGTCTACACGGAGTCCTTATCCATAGGTGGTTGTTAAAAAACCATTTAAAAGAATGGTTTAACAAATTATTGCCATGGTCTCCTAAATGGCCCTAAATAATTTTCACCTCTTTCTCATGAAAATTTATCCTTTTTCACTGTGTCGCAAACTTTAATGTGCATGTGAATCACCTGGGGCACTTGTTATAAATAAAATGCAGATTCTGATTTTGAATCAGAAAACTGAGGCCTGAAGGTTTTTTATTTCCAACTAGCTCCCAGTGATGGTGATGATGCTGGTCTGTGTGAAGAGCAAAGTTCTACAAATGGCTAGAGTGATCATTCCAAATGCGAATCTGATCATGTTACTTCCCTACTTGAAATTCATCGGTAACTCCCATCACCTCCAAAGTTGTGGTCAAAATCCTTTGACGGCCTACAAGGGTCTTTGTAATCAGCCTCCTGCCTGCCTCTCCAGCATCATCTGTCACTTGTGCCATCCCCAGAACTGCTCATGCTCTTCCCTACCTCTGCCTGGGCGTTAGTCCTCATTGACCTAGCAGATTCCCATGCACCCTTCTAGACTCAACTCATGCCTTGCCTTCTCTGGGGAATCCTCACCTGTCATCTTGAGGACCATGTGCTTCCTCCTTGGGCTCCCCAAGCACCTGCTGTATGGCTTGATCGCAAATAGCATGGCTGGAAGGTTTTGTCCCCATTTCCTTCTCCCCATTAGACTGCCAGTTCCCATCGGGGCATTGGTCATATTTGCTTAATCTCAGAATCTCTGGCCCCTAGTGCAGTGCCTGCAACCCTTAATAAATATTTGAGTGAATGTGGAAATGAGCTTGTAATTCTGTCTTTTTGCTACCTTCATGGTGCTTGCTCTGCCGAGGTCAATCTATTTCTGATTGTTGTTTGCCCAGCCCTCATTCTTGGAAATCCATGTTCAAGCATCTATCTAGGGAGATGAGTCTGATGTACAGTAGTCGTGTCTAATTCCATGGCCTGAACATTAGCAGCAGTTAATTCATTGCTGTTGTTTGAAAAATGTTAATTAATCAACATGATTCTTCTTGTGCTCAAGGGAAAAAAGTCAAACTGCTTTAAAAGGAGCATTTACCTGTTTAGGTAACTAAGCTCTGCTAACTAAGGCAGTGGTTCTCAGCCCAAGCTGCCCATTAGAACCACTTGGGGATCTTTTAAAAAATGCTCATGCTTGGGCCCTACCCCCAGGAATTCTGATTTAATTGGTCTGGGGGTAGGGTCTGGCATCAATATTTTAAAGATCCACCCAGAGGATCCATTGAGATTCACTGTACTAAGTTAAGCATCATAACTAGCAATCATAACTCTTTCCTAATAATCAGGTGCCACTTGTCTGATGATGGATTATTCAACTATTGTTCCTCCTTGGAAAAATCTTTGATTTAAATTTCTTCTTGACATCATTAACAAGTGTGATAAAGGTCTTACTTCAATTTGTTCACTAGCTCTCGTTTACAGCTGAGTCTATGCAGTCTGTAATTTTACTAAGAGGTCTTTTGAATAAAACCCTTTCTTCTCAGCCCAAACCAGTTTGGAATCAGACAGAGGGAGAATCAGCTTCAGACTGCTTTTCATCAACCTTGGAGGTGTTTGCTGCTTAGCTCTAGAATGCAAATCTGGTGTGGGAAGAGTTCAGATTAGGGCAACTGTATGACTTTTTAGCTGTCCCTGGGTCAGTTTTAATGGAGTAATGTCTCTGAAACATTGTGCAGTCTTAGAAGCCCCAGATAGGATTTCTGGATTCACTACCATTTTGAAATAAAGCTGCTACTGATATTCCAGGGAATTGGCACAGAGAATTGACAAGAGCACTTATAAAATCTTACCACATAGAACCTGGTAGAATCAGATGTGCTTTGATTGGGGGACCATTTTCCCTTCAGCAGGGATGGGCTCTGCAAGGACCTGGTCCCACTGTGTCAGAGGACACTGATGTGGTTGCCTTGCTCCTCCTTATTGGGCAGACATAGGTCAATAGGATCCTGGAAGCTGCCATCCCATAAAGGGGAATTTGATAAACAGTGGCCAGTAGCACTGTTGCATATTCCCTAAGGCTGTGGTACTTTCTGGCATCAAACCCACTGTATAAAGGGTTCAGTGGGAGGAATAGGGCACAGACTGGTAAACTTTTGGCAAATTGATAGTTTAAAGTCACTCCCCAGTCTGGTTCAAAGAAGCTTTCTGGCTCATAAAGTTCTCAGTAGATTTCCCACCTCCAACCTGTAAAGGTGTCTCCCCGATAAGATCAAAGGTTTTAAAGTAGTTTTAACTCAGTCTGCTAATGCCTTGATAATCCTAGAAAAATGTTGAGATTTTTTTTCCTCGTAGGTTGATAGGAAAGCTTTAAAAGCGACCCTACTAGATATAATTTCCTTGAAGACAAGGGGGCTGTTTTGTTCATTTTTGTATTTTTCCCTCTATCCCTTCCCCATATTGCCTTGCATATTATGGGTACTCATAGATGATAGTAAATAAACATAGCTAAATATTTTGAGCACTTATTATAGCCAAGTACTTTATATACAATCTCACATTAAGTCTTCCCAGTAACTCTGAGAGGTAAGTAATATCATTGCCTAGTTTTACAGACAGGACTAGTGAAGTTAAATAACTTGTTCAAGGTCATACAACTAGTAAGTGCAGGAACAAGATTCAACCCAGGTTTGTGTGATTACAAAATCTTTGCTTTTAATTCACCTGATTCTTAATGTGGCCCCAGAATGCCTCAATCAGCATCATGGGGTGGGGGATGCGATTTGTATAAATGCAGATTTTGGGGTTCGATTCTCAAGAGATTCTGATTCAACTGGTTTGGTGTGGGACCCAGGAATCTGCAGCCTCTGGGGAAATGCTAGCTGAATTGCCTTGCACATCAACGCAGCTCTCTCGATGATCAGGGATCTAGGCATTCGCCTCACGTGGCTGTTGTCGAGACACCCAGAAAAGGTGTCAAACCTCCCAAGCCCAGACTTCCCTTAGCAACATCAGCTCTCTGCACAGCAAGAAGAGTTCTTGTTTAGCGCAAACACACATCTCACTGCCGTCTCCTCCGAGGTAAGTAGCTTCACCTGTTTCCTGGAGTGCCCCCCCCCAATATTATGCACATCAGTATTAACGTATAAATCACATACGGTGAAAGCTCTTGAAACGTATCAAGGAGTTCCTCAACATGCTCTATCACTGCAAATTGTGCTCTTGTATATTTGCTCAAGTGGGGCATTTCTGTCAGCCTTAAATGTTAATTCTGCATCACTTTATAAAGGCATTGGTTCAAAATCTCAGGTCATGTGGGCTTTTTCCTTCCTGTGAATCCTAGAATGTGACTTAAGGGAGAATCTTAGACTCTGAATAGGAGGAAATTTGAGGTCCTTCTACCTGCCCCCCGCCGTGTGCCTGATGGGGAATGGCTATGCTCGTTCACTCCATGAGGGGGCGCCCGTCCTCTCCAGAGACCAGGGGTGCCATTGTTTGACAGCGCCGGTCAGTCCTTCAAAGATTTGTTTAAACTGTGAAATGTATCATACGCATAAAAGAGTTGGGGAATAATAGTAGAATGAGCACCCATATATATTCCTCACCAGACTAAAGCACAGAACAGGATCAGACCTTGAGACCTGGCGTGTACCCCTCCCAGGTCACGTTCCCTGCCTGCCCTCCTCCCACAGACGTCTTCCTTCTGACGCTTTGGTGTTAAGCATTCCTTGATTTTTTAAAAAAATATTTTACCACTTATGTATGAACCAAGCAAGTTGTTTTGTATTTCACGGCAGAGGTTACTAGCACGGACTCCAGCGCCACGCTGCCTGTATTCCTGTCTCAGCCCTACGAACCAGCTGCGCAATAGTGGGAAAGTAATTTCTCTTCTCTGTGCCTCAGTTTCCTCATCTGTGAAATCAGAGTAATAATAGTTCTTACCTTACAGGGTTGTTGTGAGAAGTAAATGAGCTTATCTTGCAAGTCTTCATATAATAACAGGATCTGGTACATAATAAACATCATAATGATGTTAGTTATTTACATTAAGCTGATATCTACCTTCCTGCATATCAGTACTTCTCAAATATCTGTGGAGAAGGGCTCTTAAAAAATATTTCCAATCCATTGTGGGCTGATAATTTTGTAAAATATAATAACATCAAGTAATTAGAAAAATGAAATAAAAAACCCCAGACATACAGAATTCAAATCCCAATTTTTTCTTGTTAGAGTCAACAGAAATAAAATTACTACATCAAATTGTTATAAGTGTTTTTAAATGATTACTTTCCATTTCTGTACTTACTTGTCATGAACCAGTAGCAAACAGCTTATGGACAGCCACCAGCTCACAAGACACACTTGGCGCTGCCCTGCTGCAGATTTATACACGCCAGTTTTTGCCGAGTCCTGCAAGGGGCCCATTCCTTTTGCAGGAGGTTAAGGTTTGGCAGTCTTTTGCTGGGTGGCCCTCAGGAAGTTCTTTTTCTTGTAACTGCTTTTCACCTGCTAGAAATAGAAGTGATATGAAAATAAATAAGTAAGTGCTGATTATCAATACAGACCATAGTTTTCTGTTGTTTTTTTTTAAATCAAGAAATAATGTCTTGTGCTAAGGAACTTTCCCATAAAGACAAGCAGCTGTAGGAAAAATGCAGCTCTCCATTCTTGTCAGGAATAAGACAATAACAAACTTCTAATTTTCTGAGTCTTGAGTTAGAGTGTGAGCTCTTTGAAGCTTTATGGCTCCTGCTCTCTCTCCTGTCTCCAGCAAAGCCCCAAGTTATGAGATGCAGGGAATGTTCATGAGACAGCTACGAGAGACCCAGGAATGTTATGAGTTGAACCATGTGAATTTGCCAACATTCTATCCATTTTGACTATTACAAAAGGCAATATCATATGATCCAATCTACTATTTAGGTTTCTAGGCTTGACCTATTTTACCTGGGGCTGTACTGGCCTCTCCCCACAGATCTGTTGAATAATCCTCACCTGGGAATGAAATCTTCCCATTTCTAGGTACTTGCGGAAATCTTAAGTGCTGGGTAGTGAAGGATGGCCTGGTGGTCTCCTCTTGCCTCTGTGTCCTGGCTTTCAAAGTTGCTACCAGAACCCAAGGCCAAGGAGTGGCCTCTCCCCACCAAAGTGTCTGTCAAGGAAGACCCTGTTTGCTGTTTGAAATGGATAAAACCTGTCTGAACATAACCGTGTGGGTCAAAGTCGGGACTCCTGGGTTCTTTCCCAAGCTCTGTTGTGAATTTGTAGCCTGGGTCATTCTGCCTCCTAAATACATTTCTACAGTGACCCAAGTACATCCACACTTAGCTCAAATCAGGATTTAAGTCAGACAATAGTTCAGAGCTGATTCTGAGGTAGAAAATCTATTTATTTTACCATTCATTTTTAAACTATTAATGTTCATACAAGACTAGGGGTCAGAGGCTCTGCCTACCTGATGTGAAAATTACTGTTTTTAATTCTAACAATTGCAGGGGGAAAAAAATCACAAGGGCTATTTGAATTTTAGTCAAAAATAGTCAATCTGGTGACCCTGGATTAACATGTGTGTTTTCCAGAAAGCCCCAAGAGATGAATTTTTATAGTCATTCTATCTGAAAGAAGGAACATGTCAGTTTCTGCTTGCCTGAAATCTGCCTTACAAGATCTGTGCCTGCCACTGGCCCTCAAATTAAGGGACAAGCTGCCAGTGGCTGTCACAGGTTACTGATCCTGTGTTCGGAGATGTGTGCCTGAGGGGAGGGTATGCCTCTCAGTGATAATGACTCTTCCTCTGTCTTTTGTATCACCTTCATACACACAGTGATGGGCTAACTTGTGTCCCCCCTAAAATTCATATGTTGAATCCTCAATCCCCACTGTGTGTATCTCTATGACTCAGAATGTGACTGTATTTGGAGATAGGGTCTTTAAAGATGTGATTAAGGTAAAATGAGACCATTATGGTGGACCCTAATCCAATATGACTGGTGTCTTTATAAGAAGAAGAGGAAGAGACACCAGGGACATCCCTGCACAGAGGGACAGACACACCAAGAAGGCAGCCTGGGAAGAAACTAAACCTGCCAACACTTTAGTCTCAGACTTCCAGCCTCCAGAACTGTGAGCCAATAAACTGCTGTTGTTTAAGCCAGTCTGTGGCATTTTGTTATGGCAGCCCTAGCAAACTGATACGTGCAGACACACGCTAGATGTGTGGAGATAGCCACAGTCATAGAGATACACACACAGGGACACAGACACAGAGATCACCCACAAAATACGCAAACAGACCCACACCCATGCCGTATGCACCACCACACACCCCACTGCTAGCAGGCAGGAAGCATAAACAGAGAGACTGTTAAACTCAGTCTCCGCCTAATTAGTGGGAAATATCTCAGAAGGGGCAAAGCATCAGGAAAACAAGCACAAAGAATAGCGCAATTCAGAAAAGTGGCAAGAGAGTGAAGACTGGGCTGGGGAAGTTACTCAGGGTGGTGTACACGAGAGTGATTTGGTGGTAAGTGTGCTGGTCCAGGGGTGGAAGATCTGGCTCTTAAAGTAGCTGTGTGACTTTGGGGCAGTCTCTTTACCTCTGTGGGTCTTGAATTTTCTATCTGTGAAGAGGGGAGAGTTGGAAGAGTGAAGTTGTTCTTGAACTTTAGCTTGTGTAAGGCTTATTAAAACACAGATTCTGGGCCCCATCCCCAGAATTTCTGATGCGGTATATCTGGGGTGAGGCTCGATAATTTGCATTTCTAATGAGTTCCTAGGTGATGCTGATATTGCCGGTTGGGGGAACACATTTTGAGAGCCACAGGACTAGAGGAATTCTCTGGTCCTTATTAGGTCTGCAGTCCTGTAACTGTGGGCAGACGTCAAGACTGAGTGGTAACTCTGTTATTGTAGTTCTCAAGCAGGGTGGTTTTGCCCTACAAGGGCCATTTGGCAATATCTGGAGACATTTTTGATTGTCACTCTGGGGGAAGGTGTTACTGGCATCTAGTACATAGAGGACAGGGATGGTGCTAAACATCCTACAGTGCACAGAACAGCCCCCCACAACAAAGAATTATCTGGTTTAAAATATCCATAGTGATGGGTAGAGAAACCCTGCTCTAGGTGATCCAAGTAATCTAGGTTTGAATTTGTAAAAGAACGGTAGGTGTTGGAATACACTGTGTGGTAAGATTGAAGTTGAATTTTCATTTGTCTGAAGGGAAAGGTCCATAAAAACTACCCAGGAGTCTGTGACCCAGATTCCTCTTTCTGGAGTTCTGCTGCTTGCTCCAGGATCTCACTCAAAGCGAGACAGGGCGACTATGACTCCTGGGAAGTTTGTAGATCTCAGATCCCAGGGAAGCCTCCTGACAAAGCTCGAGGGCTGGTTCCCATCAGGGCACGTTCCCAAAGCAACATCCACCTAGGACCGGGCAGACCACGTGCTGGATTTGGTCGGGGTTGGGTGTTGATTGCATTGTGTTTCCTTTCTCTGCTTCCAATCCATGGGCTAGAAAACGAGAGAAGTCCTTGTGGATTCTGATTAGAATCTTCACATAATAAGTCCATAAATTTGTAGAATGTCATAAGCCAGAGAGCCTGTGTGTGTGTGTGTGTGTGTGTGTGAGAGAGAGAGAGAAAGAGGGAGAGGGAGAGATTTTGGATTTTTTTTTTTGTGTGTGTGTGTGTGGTGAGAACCACATTTTCAAACCATTCCCAATTTCTGCACCTCATCCTGCCAATTACGATCTGCTTGGTGGTGTGAAACTGACAGCCGGCGGCAGTGGTGGAGACAGGAGGAACGGTGAACAAGGGCTTTGTGCTTTCTCAGCTTTAGAGAGAATGTTCAGTGGGGCGGACAGGCATGTAACTGGCAGGTTTAGGAATCAGTAAAAACCAAGAACTGGAAGTCCTAATTTATCGTCTGTTTCAATACAAGGCTAGACACAGGCTATTTAATATACTGCATTGTTTACAAGTGGAGGAGAGTGGAAGTTATTGATGCATTACAAATGCAGGCAAATGCATCTCATAAGCCAAGGGGTTGGTAATAATAATTGCAGAAGACTAAATTTGACTTTAATCCCCTGAAGAATGGCATGCATACAGCTTAAAATGATAAAGCTGGGGGGTGGGGGAGGGGGGAAGAAGGGAGGAAGGGAAGGAGGCCGAGCGAGGTGGGGAGAGAGAGACAGACCGACAGCAAGGGATAGGGAAAGAAATGAGAGCTGACCTTCTCCCGGGATTATCTAGTTCTTAGTTAGGAAATAGAGTAGAAATGGAAAGAAAAGACTTTTTAAGACCTTGTTTTGATAAACAGCATCATGCTTGGCAGGGCGTTTTCAGTAGAAGGTCTGGTGTCGTGCGTGGTCAAGCAGCTTGGAGCGATTTAAAGACCTGCCAATCCCTTAGATAATCCCAAAGGCAGAAATAGAAAACAAGTGCTCGTTTGATTAGCACACGTAGCCTGTTCTGTGCTCCCCTTCTGGGGTCTTTACAGCCATGGACACAGTGGCTGGCTGTACACAAGCTTGCCCTGTCTTTGGGGTTAAAATTCACCCACTGTCCACAGTTAGTGCACGATGCTTTGGACATAGTAGGTGTCTGGTGAATGTTGGCAGAGTGAACAAGGGGTAACACAGATGCCCATGAAGAAAGGATGTGTCTGGACTCCCTATTTCAATCTTGGCAGTGAAAGTGGCTTTAGAGTAAGCAGAATAGTGTCCACCCCCCAGCCACGATGAAATGCCTTTGCATTGTTATTGACCAAGGTGTTCAAATTCTGGGTGGAAAACCATGTGATAGGGCCCCTCTTAACCCTGTCATGGGCGGGATGGGACTTAACACCAGTCAACATTTATTAGGTATGTGGCAACCACTGTGCTAAAATCTGAGTGTGGCTTATCTCTCTTTAGGCTGATCTCCAGTGTAGGGGCTATTCATCATTGTTCCCTTTTGAAAGATGTAGAAACTAAGGCACAGAGAGGGTTTACAGCTGGTAACGGGTGGAGGAAGGACTCAAACCCACGCAGGCTGACTCTGTGGGCTGCATTTTTGGCTGTTGAGGACATTCTGAAGTTTCCCTTTCCCCCCTCCCCCCATGGTCTCACTGCAGTAGTCAGTCCCATGTGACAGTGTGCCCAGTGCTGGATTTCCATTATCAACACAATTCACATTTGCCTGGTTTATGGATGTGTTTGCAGTGCACCATCTGCCTTCTCTGGTGATCCAGTGGCAAACAGAGGGGAAAAGAAGATTGGCGCTGAAGGATCTTTCTATGACAGCTTCCCAACTGTGACGGCCAAGTCATGGGTCATGGAGCACAGAGTCCCTGGTCATAACTGCATGAAGCCACTCTTTGTGGATCACTCTGAGATAAACACATGAACTCACTTTGGAGAACAAACAGTGGTTTGGGTGACCCCATCTGTGTGCTTAAGCTGGTCGAGTCCTAAGGGGAACCCATAGTTCCTCCTCTCCAGGCAAATCCCAACATAGTAGGCCCCCAGTAAACATTTGTCAACTATCTGATCTGACAGCACTCAGGCTGATAGCAGTGTTGCCAGCCCATGTGCTCAGAAGGGCTGAGCCTGGAGAGAGAAAACATTTTTTATTTGGAAGAATGATCCTGACCATTTGTCTATGACTTTGGGGTAAGCAGACCTCACAGGCTAGAGTCCTGTTCCCTTTCAACTGGAGTATATTTTTGTGCTTTGTGTCTTGTGGGTGTTTGCCCATGAGGCATGACGGGGGGGGGGTGTCCTTGCTTGGTCCTAGTTTCCCATGGGAACCTGGGGACAAGTCACCTTTTCTCTCTAGGATAGATAAGTGCCCCCAGGAGGTTCCAAAGAAAGAAACTAAAGTATTCCAAACAAAATATATGGCATGCCCCACACCAAATTGATTATTTGCTCCTCTTTCTGAGAGCCATTTTTATTGGTGGCACCTTCATTTTCTCAGTTACACAAGTTTGAAAAATCAGAGGTTTCTTTGTCCTCTCTCATGACTCTCACATCCGATCAATTGCCCACTCCTAGTGACTTTATCCCTGGAATGTCTCCTAGGCTAGCTCAAGTCTTCTTATCTCTCACTTGAGCAATTTCAGGAACCTCCTAACCGGTTTTCTTGCCCCCAGTTCTCAAGCCACTTTGGGTGATCCTGCACACAGGCAGAGAAAGAGCTTCCTAATGCAGCGGTTTTCAAACTGTGCCTGAGGAGCCCTAGGGCTTCCCTGACACATGTCAAGGCCTCTCAACAAGCGAGGAACCAAGGCTCAAATCTGGAGGAGTCTCTCGGGGCCCTCATTGTAATTCCACCAGTTTCAATTTCTAATTAAAAAACATTTTTTTTGAGATCTTAAAAATAAAAAGACTTCAAAGGCCATAGAAAACAGCTCTACTTTTTTTTTTTTTAAAAAAAATCTGTTTCAGGACCTTTGTGTGAGATTTCACTTAAAGAAATTCATTGCCAAGATTTTTGAAAACTCTTGTCCAAAACACAAGACCCTACTGAAGAAGCTTAAGATGAAGTCTTAGTCTGGACTTGAAAGCTCTCCAGGCAGGGTTTGGGAGCCATTTAGTCATGGTAAAGTTACTACCTTGGTTCCCAAAGGCTAGTGGGGCCTGGGACATTTGGGTTCCTTACAAACCAGGGGTGGAGGATAATCAGGAGTGAGGAGAGTTGACAGAAAGATCGGTCAAGGTGATTCATGCTCCAGAGCTTGTTATCAAATCACTAGGAAGGCAAAACTGGAACAGTTTGAACTGAAGCTGAAATCTAGCAGGAGAACCATCGAGACACCCCCACTGCACACCAGTGAAGGGCACTTCTTTCTTCTGCTGTTGGTAAGGTGATGTGCTTCTTTGGAAGTCTACAGAGGAAGATGATTGCCAGTGAATTCTTGTCTCATTTGTGTCTTATAAGCAAAACCAAAGATGACAAAAGCTTGGTTCAAAGTAGAACACAAGAAGTGAGGCGCCTGTCATCTAACTTTCTTTCTGGTCTCTGATGTGGAATATGTGAGGTTTCCCAAAGCTGGAGTCAGGTGTGCACTGCCTCCAACCTCAGCTGAAGAGTCGACTCTGCCTTTCAGAAAGGGGCAACTGAGCCCTGGGAAAGTTGTGACCTTTGTTCAGGAGTCTTTGCTGGTTTTGGTCGTCATGTACGTTAGCGATAAATACCTAGCCTGGGTGGATACTTGGAACAAACGAATCAGTATATGTGAAAGGAAATCTAACATTTGCCAAGTGTGTCCTTCATGCAGGGATTCAAAGCAGGTCAGTGTGATGGCAAAGCCTGTGTTCTTGCCACCATAGCATGCCACTGAGGTGGCATTAGACACTGTGAACTTCTGTACAAGTATGAGATATTATTATTATTATTCTGTTAGTGTTTGAGAGAGCATGAAACTATGGGTCTCAGAAAGGGATGAAGCTGTATTTTAAAAATGGTTTTACTATGCCTTCTCCAAAAGAGATTTAAATTGGTTCAGAATAAAAGACATAGAGCAAATAATACTCCCATTAAACCAATAGTGAGATGACAAGGACCAAGTAATAAAAGGGAGCCAGGAAGTACTTATAAATCAGAAAACGTAGGCTAGATAGCCACTTGTCCTGACTCCTAAGAGCCAGTTGTGAATATCTTTTCCAGACTCTGTGTTCAACAATGTCACGTTGGAAGCAGCAATGGTGGCACTATTTACACCACAGAAATTGGCAAATGCCTCAAACTGGGAATTTTTTTTTCTCCAGGAGAGCTGATTGTTAGACATATACCAGCACACCACTGGGCTAACAAATGCTGCTCTAAGCTAGTATGATGTGCTTTTGTAACTTGGATCTGCTGTCTGTGGAATGCTGGTTCCTGACCCCCTGCATTCCAGGGGAGCGGTTTCCACTGGGATTGCTGGTGGCAATGGGCATGGCATCACCCTCTGGGGTTAATAGCTAAGATGAGAAGCATTGTCTCAGAGACTCTTTGTTTTCAAGGAATAAAACCCATTCAAGTTAGCTTCAGCAAAAAGAGGAAGGATACAATTGTTTCTCAAAGAACCCAGGGACAGAGATACTCCCTGGTCTCGTGAAGGGCTGGAACCAGCAATTAGAAAGCTCTCAGGAAGGAAGGCTGTATCTCTCTCTGTCCCCTCCCCACACTTTTCCTCCTACCTATGCATATCCTCGTTCTACTTCTCTCTGGGTATCTGCTTCATTTTTACTCTCTGCAGACCACATTTCTCAGTGCTACTTCATGTGGACCCAATGTAGTACACTCAGTCTTGACAACACTCCAGTGTAAGTACTCAAAGAAGACTAGCTAGCATTTCTGTGTTTTGATGATCACCTCTTAGAGGAGAGAATCTGTCTGGCCCAGCTTGGGTCAGGTGGTCATCCTTGGTCCAACCAGCCGTGGTGGAGGGGATGTGGTCGCTTGCTGTTGGTACTCAGCAGGAACACTGGGAGAACGTTCCTGAGGACAGGGCACGGCCAGGCAGGAGGACGGTCTGACTAAGGTGTCTGAGATAAGCAAGCATTAGTGCCCCCGGTGTCTGTACCAATGCTGAGGGGCGAGGATGCCAAATCTGGACCACAGGACATGCCGTATTTGTTAAATTCCCTCTGAACGTGCACAGTCATTTCCTATGACAAAACATGACTTGTATTAGAAAAAAACTCTGTTCTTCATCTTTAATGTTCATATTTCGGGTAATACAGCCTATATGAAAGGAAATAGAAGAATAGTGGGAAATGGGTAGAAGAAAGAGAAGCAGAGCAGTGAGGAACCACGGCAGTGAGAAAAAAGTACCAAAACACCAGGCAGTCCTGGGCCCTGTCTCTAGAGCATGAGTATGTAACTTGGCCAAGACATATAACTACAAGTCAGATTTAAGTCTCGAGTGTAGAAGCCTGAAGCAGCATTTATTGATGAGGACATTCTTACTGTATTTGCATTATTTTCCCACTTTTCCACATTGATAAAATAGGAAATAGTGTAAGGACAAAGAACTTGGGCCAGCTTCTGTGTGCAGAGCACCTTTTACTGAGGGATGGTGGGAGATTGGTGCTGGAGCCGTGTGAAGATATTGGTGTGTGATCTATGCCACTGTGTTTGGGATGCAGACATCAGGATCATTGATATAATTTACTGAGCACTTACTATGTGCCAGACACTGCTTCAGATGCTGTTCATACACGATTTCTAATCCTTGCTACAATCTAGCAGCGTAGATGCCTGAGTTATCATCCCTATTTGAAGACAGACGCCTGGGGTTCCAGAGAGAGCCAGAGCTGCTTAGGTGGCACCTGGTGGGGCCAGGAATGGGGTCCATCTCTCTGGCTCTACAGCCCGTCCTCTCTTCTCTCCCTGTCTCTCTCTTTCTCTCTCTCTCTCTTTTTTTTTTTTTTTGGCGACACATGTCAGTCCTTCTAGAAACAGTCAGTGGTAGGAAAAGGAATCAAATGCAGAGTCATCTGCAAAGTTACTGAAAAAAAAAGGGGAGTTATTTTAAGGACTTATTTTCATTAGGATTTCATTTATGGTTGATTTTCATTTTAGCTTCTATGTGGTGATGAATATTTACCTTATTTGATGTTGATATCTTCAACAGTTATCGTAAAACAGGTAATGAGAGGCCCTTAGAGATTGCTCTTTAAAAATGAAAATGTATGTACATATATATTTTATTCCTTTGAGTAATTGGTCCCTGATGGCAAACATTTCCTCACTCCTGTTCAGTTGAGTGGGCAGGACGTACCCAGGCTGGCGGGTGGTGGGCGGGGCCGGGGGAGCGCCAGGTGGACGGGGTCTGGGAGGCAGAGTGGAGAACCACGCTGCTTCCGGGGTTGTCGGCTGCAGCAACAAAGCAAAGAATAGTGTTGACTGTGATTTGTCGTGGGGGACTGTTTGCTGTGCATTTGTCTTTTTAGCCTGTCTACTCCCCTCACAAGTTGAACTTCAAGACACACCTTTTTGAATTTTGAAGAACAGAAAATCCTTTTAGGAGGGTTGCCCAGAAAGCCAAGAAAAAAGCATCAGTGATTTGTCGCTCTGGACTTTGAAATCTTTGCAGTTGGATATCACCATATTCCCGTACTTGTGATGCCTGGATATTCTGTATACATGGTTAGGATCACACGGCAACTAATTAAGGTCATTTGCAAACCATTTCAACCGCAGAGCCAGATATTTTGGGGAATATTAAAAATCCTCACCTGGAAATGAATTTTTTATATCACATTAAAAATTGTGATAAATATATATAACAAAATTCACAGTTTTAACCATTTCTAAGTGTACAATTCAACGGCATTAAGTACATTTACATTATTGTGCAACTATCACCCCATCTATCTCCACATCTTTTTTTACCTTCCCAAACTACAACTCTGCACCAATTAAACACTGGCTCCTTTTCCCTTCTTCCTCCAGCTCCTGGCAACCCCTATTCTACTTTTGCTCTGTGAATCTGAGTACTCTAGGTGCCTCTTCTAAGTAGAATCATAAAGCATTTGTCCTTTTGTGTCTGGCTTATTTCACTGAGCACAACGTCCTCCAGGTTCCTCCATGTTGTGGCATGGGTCAGAATTTCCTTCCTTTTTGAGGCTGAATAATGTTCCCCTGTATGTATAGACCACATTCTGTTTATCTATTGATCCAAAATTGTCTAAGGTGACGAACATTTGGGTTGTTTCCACCTGTAAATGGCTTTTAAAATGTTTCAGCTGAGAGCAAATATTGGTTGTTGATCATGGAGACGACTGTTTTAAGTTTGCATGTGGAACTGTCATATATATTTTGATAACAATGCTGTTTTATAGATCTAGGGTCCAAACGCTCCATATAGATTGTAGTGAGGTTACTCATGTCTAGGCATCATATCTAGATCCTAAACCAAGTCAGGTATAAAATATTCTATTAGCATAGATTCTGTCATTTAAATACACTTGACAGCTGGTTATATAATATAATAGATTCTGGCTATAGTAACCCACCCTCAGCCAATTCCTAGGAAGTGAAAGGTGTATTAAGGCAAAAATATGACCCATTATGTAGGAGCATGTATCCTTGAAACTTGCGTGGTTTTAATTTAGTCTTTGATACAATTAAACCGTTTTACCAGAGTCAGAGTGCAAGGAGAACTCACTTTGGTCAGGAGCAAATTTGGCAAGTTTATTCTAACACAACAGAGGATGTGAAGGGGTCAAGTAATTAAACCTAGGGCTGCTGCAGACAGGCAAGACGTGTTAGAGGTAGCAAACCGTCAACGTTTTTGCAGAGGTGGGGAAAGGAAACAACTTCTAGCAAATTACTATTCCTGTCAAAAGGAGCAAGCTTATCAATTCACAATCTTCTTTTAGGAATTTTGGGGAACACAGACATTGCAGGCAGAGAGAGACAGAAAGCCGCAGTCATGTAGGAGAAAAAGCCAGTCCTAGGGTGATAAATTATTGGCAACTCGGCATTCGACAGAGTGCATTGAAAGAAAAGCAACTACAGTAATGCAGACTCTTTTTAAAATCTGAGGCCAAGAGACAGATATTTTCTGAAATTAATAATAATGACACTGATATCAGGAAGTAACCATTCCGGCACAGAGTGGCATGGAACAAGAACAGCCTGGGACACAGAGATCGGCACAGGACCAGACAAAGGCAAATCCTCATCACATCTGACAAAGGGTTTTCACTAGTTCCTTAATGAGGGGAGATTGGAAGTTAATATCAGAATCCTGCTGTATATTTCCTATTGTTATTGTTTGTATAATTATGTTTAAGTTAACTGTTCAATAACGTATATGCAGTTGTCATTCCATGGTGCAGAATCATTGATTGGCAACCAATATTTTTATTGTCTTCATAACACCCTGAGTTAGAGAGGCCCTTCAGGGTTTCCTGCAGACTGATCTGTGGACCAGCTGGGACCTTCTGATGTCTGCAGGTAACACTCTGGTCCTGAGCATCTTCCTAATGGAAGATGGGCTTATCCCGGAGTATTCTTGTCTGTATGTGCTGTATTTCACTCAGCAATTGTTTATGGAATTGATACTTTAGCTCCAGTTTACTGCCTCGATAAATTTCTAGGTTCTACTATCCTTTTTGACTTCTCCAGCTCTTTCATGATGCTCTAAAGATCTCAGGAGACACAACATAGGAGTGGGGAGACATACGTGGTACCAAGAACTGAGTTCCTCAAGTGGCTTTGCTCTGAATAGAAAGAGAAAGGAAGGAAAACAAGAAGAGAGAAGGCGTAGAAGTGTGCTATTGCCAAGGGAGCTAGGCTAGTCATTGCCAGACAAATATTAGACCTGGATAGAGGCCATTTGCATGATAACATTAAGCGGTCATCAGGGTGGGACAACACCTGCAGCTGGCTGCAGGTCAGTAGGTGCCCCTTGAGGTATGTCCCTTAAAGGTTATTAAAACATTTAGGTTTTTTTTCTTTTTTTTTGAGACAAGGTCTTACTCTGTTGTCCAGGCTGGAGTGCAGTGGCACAATCATGGCTCACTGCAGCCTTGAACTCCTGGGCTCAAGCCATCCTCCTGCCTCAGCCTCCCGAGTAGCTGGGACTACAGGTGCGTACCACCACACCTGGCTAATTTTTCTTATTTTATGTAAAGACAGGGTCTCTCTATGTTGCCCAGGCTGGTCTTGAACTGCTGACCTCAAGCAATCCTCCTGCCTCGCTTCCCAAAGTGCTAGGATTACATGTGTGAGCCACCATGCCTGCTGACATTTAGTCTTCTG
Source organism: Daubentonia madagascariensis (assembly GCA_023783475.1). Classification (NCBI taxonomy): domain Eukaryota; kingdom Metazoa; phylum Chordata; class Mammalia; order Primates; family Daubentoniidae; genus Daubentonia; species Daubentonia madagascariensis. The sequence continues at coordinate 1,626,694 of JAKFHU010000353.1, read as the reverse complement.
AGTTGTCTACATCTTCCCTGGTGCAGAGGAATTGCTTAGCCAAGACAACATGTCCTCCAAAGGGGATGCTTTGTGATGGCACATGCTCCCCTGTGCACGTTCCCTTGGAAGCTGGCATTCCTGCTGGGTTCCCATGTATGGAGAGACTTTAAATTATTTTTCTCTCCAAATTTTTTTTTCGGGGGAGGGGAGCGCTGGGGAAAGGAACGCTGGATGACCGTAGGCTTATTTTCTATGGGGTTAGAGCTAACTGCCTTATATTTTTAGGTGCTTGCTCAGGGAACTGGCTCTGGGATGCAATGTGGCTCTAGTTCGTAAGGTTCTGAGTCACCACTGGTTTTCTGGATCACTTCAGATGGGGCCTTTCCTTTGGCCTCTGTTTTGACATCTGTGAATTAGAAAATCCCAGGTCATTTCCCCATGTACACTTCACAGGGATATAGAACAACCATTAAGTCTATGTTCTATAAAGTAAAATACATATTTTTGGGAAAAGAGTTTACACTCAGCTTCTGTGATGATTTCATACAATGCGAAAGGCAACTTGAGAACATTTACGCTTCGGTACCTCCCTCATATGTGACAGAAGTACAGTCCAGAATCGTGTCTCCCCCCAACCACCCCATTACACTTTGCACTTTCCCCTTTGTCTTTGTCTAAGTGTCTTGTCAAGTCTGAAATCTTAGACCTTTAGGCTCCTGTGCGCACCATTCAAAAATGACTCTATGCAGATTTGAATGTGATTAAACCTGCTTTTCCTTAACAGGGTTATAAGATTGACATTTTAGCAGCATAAGTCCTTTTTCTATCCCGACAGATTATTTTTTTTATTCAGAGAAAGCCTGTGTTCTATTTTGAATGCTGGGAAAATGAAGATTTTTTTTTTTTCCATTTGGAGTTTGAGGCAATTAGAGTCACAAATTAATTTCTCACAGTAAGAGGAATGTTTTGTTTTCCGACCTGCACCTGCTCACCCCAGTTTCCAGTTATTTGTAGGTTGTCATACTAAAGAGGAAATACTTATGCAGGGACAGAGGGAATCACTAATGGCTAATCGATAACTGTGGAGTATTTCACAACTCTAAAGAGACACGGAGCAGTGTTGGGATACACAGAAGGGCCACTTAGTTGTGGTTTTCCTGGTGTGGGGTTACCGGAAAGATCCAGAATTGACCATTAAACATCTCCACTTGTATGTCTTTTAGTCACTTCAACCTCAACAACAGATTCATCATTCCCCTCGCCTCTCTGCCCTGCTCTCAAACTTGCCTGTTCTCCTGTATTTCCAGCCTTTTTAAGGGTGTTCAACACCCTGTTCCGCAGTCATCAGAGCCAGAAACGTTGGCACCGTGGCTGGTCCCACCTTCCTCACCCTCTAGCACAACAAGGGTCAGCTTCTGACCCAATATCCATCACTATCCTGTTGCTCATAGCACCTGGGTTTTAGTTTGGGGAATTACTTCTCCCCCACCGTTCCCTGGGCATTTGCTATGGGGTTGGGGCAGAATTTACTCTGCCCCTAGCCCAAGCGGTGGGCCCTCATTAGTTCAAGGCCCTTGGGTGAATCATATCATGAGTCCATCTCTCTTGCCACAGAGATTGGTTTGGAGGCTCACGCCGTTCAGTGTGCAGCCCTCCCCTGGCCCTGAGGTGGCTCAGGTTGGTTCAGAGTAAATCCATGACTTTTGTGTGACAGCTGGAGGAAGGAAAGCCTCTTTTTTGTTTTGAATGAGGTGGTGCACAGATGTGAGGTGTGGACAAGCTGAGCTCATTTTGCTACCGTGAAGACACCCAGCGTGAGGCACAGCTCACCAGCCAGGACAGTGGAGCCACATGAGCCACAGAGTCAGGGCCCAGGGTCACTCTCAGTACTACTGGACTCTTTCAACTACATGAGCAAACCAGTTTCCTTTATTGTTTACTCTGGTTTGTGTTGAATGTTCTGGCAATCAAAGTTGTCCTTAGCTAATATATCCCCCTCCAATCATTCACTATGGCCTATGGATTTGGCTTCTTTAATATACATCAAATCCAACCTCCCCCTGCTCTCCCTAGTGTCACTAGATAGTCACTATCTTAGTTATGGGGACCCAACTTAATTTTTAAATGACACTTTTGCTATTGAGAAACTTTCTAACAATGCAGAAGCCCAATAATTCAGAGATTAGGAAGCTGACTGATGACCCCTCCAAACTATCAAATATGGGGAGTGTTTTTCTGTTCCACGGAGAGGACTTCTGTAAATAAGGTCCTTCAAAAGTTTGATCCATTTTGGTTTCCCAGCCTCAACCACAGCACGTTTCTTGCGGTTTCTCAAGTTCCACATTCGTTTGTGACTTGTTATTTTTTTGTGTGTGTGCCTTTGTGTATTCTAATTCTTATGTTTGGAAAGAAATCCCTCCCTACAGAAAGACCTCCACTCATCCTGTAGTCCCATTGGAACCTGGGGAGGCATTGGTCTGCCCTACTGGGACAGGTGACACACTCTGTGGCCCTGGCTAGGACCAGGGATGAGAATAAGCCGATCCCAAGCTCCCGAGTCAGGTAATGCAGAGACTGACAGGTCTTGGGCAGACATCACAAATCTAGACGGGTCAGGGGTCAGGGCCAGGGGGTCCAGCAGAGGCCCTGTTAATGGTGCTGCTGAGCAGGAGGTACAAGAGAGAAGGCAGATCCCAAAGCTCCGGGCCCCATGTGGGTAGCCCTGGGCCTGGCATGGTTAATGCTAACCAGAAGGAATCCAGAAGATTGGAAGAGAATCCTCCCCTTGGCTTAGGAAGCAATAGAGAGATGCTGAAATTCATTTCAACAGTCATCCTAACCCAGGGGATGGAGAGGAGTGTGGCTAGGAAGTCAGAATTGCACAAGGAAAGAGTAATCACATTTCTCTCTTATTTTCAAAAGGAGTCATGAGCCCACTGAGAAGCAGGTATCTCTCCTCCCCCTCGGGAATCCTAGGATCTGGGGATGGGGGTGCAGGCGTATGGAGATGTGTGTATCTCAGAAAAGCTCTTCAAGTAATGCAAATATCGCCTCCACCTACCCTTGTATCCTAGGAGTGCCCTGAGTGTGATCCCACATGGGCTTGTATCTTTAGTTCTTCTGTCCCCTTTCCTCCCTATGTTGCACGACTGTGCCCAGTCTCTGCCTTTGTTTGTGTTGTTCTGAAATGCTGTCTTCCTGTCTTGCCCTTCTGCCTCCCCCTAGCGTGACCTGCTCCTCTGTAGCATGTACTGGAGCATCCTACTCTTAATTCTGTCCCCAAACTCTCTCTCCTCCCTCAACCCTGGATCAAACTCCACACTCCCTTTTGCCACCACAGTAACCTGATGCTGCACTTTAGGACACACACTCGGCCTGGTTGTTACTATTTGTTTGCTGCCTTTCTGAACTCTTTCAGGGTCAGGACTATGTTTTTTTTCCCCCCATCTTTGGAGGCCCAGCTGTGCCTGGCCACATAGTAGGCTCAATTGTTGTCTAAATGTATCAGTACCCATGAACGAATGGAACCAAATGGAATTTGAAGACCATGAAGGCACTTTGTAAACCATAATGCGCAGCAAAGGTGTAGAGCGTTATTACCACTATTTCATAAAACTGGAAATCTCAAACGTCTTCAAGTTTTACTTCCCCTTGGACGTCTATCTGGATTCTCCCCCAGACGGAATCGATGACTGTGTTCTTGGATCTCCCTCTGTATGCTGCGTTAGGCATTTCTTCCAGGAAGTTTTAGGCCAATTACCAGTTACATCTCATGCGCCAGTCTCCCTTAATAGACGGAAAAGTCCTCTAGGGGAGGGATGGGGTCCTGGAGACCCTTCCTGGAACTCACCTCAGTGCTTTGAACATTCACATTTGTTGACTTCCTGCCCTTCTTCCTCCCCAGGGCAAATATCTCCGTCTGCCCCCACTGTCTCTCCTCCCCATCTCAGAGGAAGCAGCAGATCTGTCTCCTTTATTCCCCTGTGCCCTGGGGAGTTGAGATGTGAGCAGGTCTAGAGATCTTTCATCCCTGGCAGCTAATGTGTCCGTGTGATGGATAAATGCCTGCTCTGCTCACGCTGTCTTAGTAAAAAAGATGAAGAGAAACCGGGGACCTGGGCTGGGAGAAGTAGGACAGAGATGAGGAAATGGGCCGTGTTTGAGGAAAGGACTTTCTGAGTAGCTGAGGGAACTGAGTGAGGATTTGCTGGTGTCTGTACAGAGCCAGAAGCATCCTCGACTGAAGAAGGACTGGACCCAGGATTGGGCAGATTTAATCAGATTGTGCAGAGCTTTGCTGGAGCGGCCTCCAAAGCTGACCTCTGTATCCAGTCTGAGATTTGGTGTTTGCCTGAACTTAAGTAGTGTTACCCTGTTTATCGATCCTGCCTGCCTGTGGTCAGGTAGCTGCTGTTTTCCTCAGAGTGGGCCTACGCAGGTGCTGAGAACAGGTGACCAGCCCAGGGAGGAGGGGAAGGGCCGTGTTTCCGAGGCCTTGGTTGCAAACAGAGCCTGACCCTCCGGGATGACAGTGGAGGAGGAGCTGCCTGACACTGCAGGGTGTCACGGGATTCGGGGGTGGGAGGGAATCTTAGAGGTCACACAGTGCATTAAACGTGGATAAGCACACTTACTGGTGCAGCCTGGAGAGGTTAGGGACTTGCCCAAAGTCATTGTGATAAGCAGGGCCTCAAGGAGTCCACTGGGGACTCACAGCTCACAGGCTCCTGTTCTGTTCCTGTCACCACAGACCTGGCATCCGTGTAGACAAAGTGGCTTCACAGGGGTCAAACCAAAGACATCCCTCCATGATCCAGGGACGAGAGTCCATGGTTGGGTCAGGGGAGAAGCTGGCTTGGACCAAGAAGATATTGAGATGGGGCAGAGTGGGAGATGACCCTTTGCTCCAGTGACTGGATCTTATCTGTCTTATCCAGAGGTTTATGAGCTCAGCTCTGTTACTACCAGCTAATTGTCTACTCATGACGAACAGGGCTGTTACTTCCTTTCCTCCGCCTGCTCCTTCCCTCCTGCCTCCCTCCCTCCTTCCTTTCTTCCTTCCCTCCCTCCCTCTCTGCCTCCCTCCTGGCTTTTTTCCTGAGCACCACCTTTGTGGCAGACATTGTACACTGTGGCCAGAGTTGAAGAAGATCAATTTCTGTCCTTGGAGAACACACAGGATAGAGGGGATGAGACTAATCATGCACTTTACAAGGATATAATAAAAGAACTTCTAAGGCAGCTCTGGAAGGAAAACAAGATGCTCTTAAGGCCACCCTCACAATACAGTGTAAGAACCTCTTATGTACGATTCCTACACACATAGATGTATTTCCCCCTCTTCTCGGATGTTTCCTTGAATCTATTTATTCATATTTGACCTTCCTCAAACTTTCATCTACATTCATGCATTTTTACAAACAACAAGCAAGCTAAAGGACCATGCGCACAGACACTCCCAGACACAAGTGATGGTATATATAGGTATAAAAATGATGCTTACACAGATATAAGCAGAACTCCATAAACATGTATAAACACATGGATGAAAAAAGCTGCATTAATATTTGCTTAAAGATGTTTTGGTTGAGGAAAGTCATTTCAGTGCTTTGTTAAAACAACCACCACCACCACCACCACAACAAACAGACTTGAAGAAACTCAGCTGGGTTTCCAGTGATTTATAACTTTGATTGCCTGGACTCTGACAGTTGCATTCATTCAGAGGAAACAGTCTGGGAGAAGCAGAAATCTGGTTTATTCTTCCAGAGGAGAGGAACCCAGAGTATGCACAGCTTCATCTGGGCTCCCTCAGCACTTTGTGCAAATCTCTGCTAGAAACCCTTTCTCTATGTTCTCACCACTAGCTTCTCAAATTGTGTTTCCCACTAGCCTGCAAGTTCCTTAGAGGCAAGCCCAGTGTTGTAGTCATCTTGGTGTTCCCAGCCGCTAGCGTAGTGGCTGATTCATAGCAGGGGCTCAATAAATGTTTGTTGATGTAGAGGATTAACTGCTCTAAGTAAAATGAGTAGAAAGTGGGGGCACACAAGGGCACCCCTTAGTTTGGTGCGTTTCCTTCTCTCCCAGTGTGGAAGATAGTGTGGCTGGGATCCCTCAGCCTCTATTTCAACCTCCATTACTCTAGATTGCCTATTATTACAGAGTCTGGGAAGCCGAGAACGACACTGCCCAGACTCTCTTGCAGCTATGCTTCTGGCTGTGATTTAGATGATATTGATCAGCTGCACTAGGGGGAGACTTGAATTTGGAGCTGTGAAGGGCAGGAGACCAGATTGCGGCAGATGTGGGTGTCATTTTGGATTCATCAGGTGTAGTGGTAGCTTCCTGATTCAGGAATTCCCTAATTGTGGCAGGAAACTTGGCAGTCCAGTTCTGTAGTATGACTTTGGAAGCTGTTTCTGGTAGGTCAGTGTAGAGTCTGTTTTTGATATTGTGAGCCGTGCATGTGATTCCTTGTTGTAAATTCCCTTCTGTTCAAATCAATGAGAGTGGATTGTGCTTTTTAAATGACTTATCCTGACCTATACACGGTCACAGGGACAGGCGCCATCCATGCCTGAATTTTAGGAAAGCCTTCTCATTACTGTGTCCATGTGGAATAGTTATAAGAGACATAACAACTGCTCACCTTCTCACATAATAAAATCTGACTTATGCTACTTGAGATACAGAGATGAGAAAGACCAGTTAGCTTACGGTCTAGAACTGGAGAGGCAACGCTAGGAGGATGTTGAGTGCAGCCCCTGTGTTAGCCACAGTGGTTAGACAGAGGGGAGGGCACTTTGCACTGAATGTCCCCTCCCAAATTCATATGTCAAGGCCCTAATTCCCAACATGGTGGTGTTTGGAGAAGGAGCCTTTGGGAGGTGATTGGATTTGGATGAGGTCATAGGGTAGAACCCCTGTGATGGTACTGGTGTTCTTATAAGGGGATGAAGAGCCCAGAGCTCACTCATGCTCTCTGCTCTGTGAGGACACAGTGAGGAGGCAGCTGTCTCCAAGCCAGCAAGCAGCCCTCACCAGACACTGGGTTGGCTGGCACCTTGATATTGGACTTCCCAGCCTCCAGAACTGGGAGAAATAAATGTTTCTGATTGTATAAGGGACATATAGGGAGAAAACACAATGGCAATTAAATATATAATATGCCAGGTCAATTCACTGACAATTTAATGTATGTCTGCCTCAATTTTTCAGAGTTTGTAAGAACTTTGTGGGCAAAGGGTCTACCATTTTGTGAACCTAATAATGCCCAGCACTAGACATGCAGTAAATAATAGATAAATGCTTGCTCACTTATTGCTTGAGGTTAGCTGAATTTGCATGGCAAGACAGAGGGATACAAAAGTTGGGCCTTGCTTACATAATTCCAAATGCTATGGACAATTTGCCTCTCACTGAGTTGGAAATAATATCTCTAAGTTTCCTTCTTGCACTAAGATCTATGATTTTTTTTTCTCTCCTTAAGCACCATGATTGTTTTAAAAATCAAATGGTACAAATATAGGCTGAACATATATAACATTTATTTCATCATGACTTGGTTAAGGAACCACATAAAAAGGAAAGAGAAGAAATTTTATTAAAATCTTTATAAGCACTATCCCAAATGTACTGCTCTAATATGTGCTATTATTCCATACTCTCCCCTTTAAAATGGATTTTCCCCTTACAAACCTACATAAATTTTGCTTTATAGCCATTTGCCTTGTATATCTATATATCATTAAAACTTTATTGCTTTAATACAAAATTGTATGCTCCTTCTGATTACGACCAAGCAAAATTATGTGTGCACATGGACAAAAGCCAGAAGAGAATGGAAAAAGTAAAAAGGAATTTCAGTTATGTGAGAGTCGTGAGGCTAAGGGTAGCTCTTCTTTCTTCTTTAGATGTTTCTTTAATGTAATTAACTAACATTTAAACAAGACCGTACTATTGATTAGGTTTGAAAACATAATAAAAAAGTTTCTCTCACAGAAAAGAGTTGAAAGCCCAACAGGATGACCCAGGGAGCCCCGACTCGTGTGGCAGGATGCTGCTGGCATCCATTGAGCAGGTGGAGAGGTGTCCTTGCACACATCCACACACCCGGAAGATGCAGGAAGGGTTTGCCAGTCCAGATGTCTTAGCCTCCCAGATCCAAGATCTTAGATTCAAAAGGGCTTCAGAACTCGATAGAACTGGCCACAATCAGCCCCTGGGGAGACCCAGTGATCAGTCATTGTCATTCGAGATACCTTTGTGTCCCTGTTCATGCTCCTTATTTGATGCCGAAGACTCAATGTTACCATTTTGCTGTCATCTCCCTTCCTCCCCCTCAAAGATGAAACACAAAAAGCAAGGGACTGAGAGCCTGGAAAAACCCAGATTCCAGCCTTGGTTCTGCCACTCACCCTCTGAGTGTCCTCTGAGCAAACTACGGAAGCTCCTGGGATCCCAGTTTCTCACACGTAAAGATGGGGATGTTACACTGGGTGAGCTCCAAGACACTTTCATTTCTGGTATTCCATGACTCTATGATTCTAAGAATGGACAAAGACAGCCAAGCGTTTTACTCATTCAGCAGTGCTTTGGAGCTCAATTCAAGAATATTCTTGTTATGGCTACCAGAGTGGTCCTAAACCCAGAAACTCAACATTTAGGCACCCATCTTAGTCCATTTTGCATTGCTATAAGGGAATACTGCAGGCTGGGTAATTTATAAAGAAAAGAGGTTTATTTGGCTCACAATTCTGTAGCCCATACAGAAGCATGGTGCCAGCATCTGCTTCTGGTGAGGACCTCAGGAAGCTTCCAATCAAGGCAGAAGGCAAAGGGGGAGCAGGTGTGTCACATGGCGAGAGAAAAAGAGAGAGAAGGTGACAAGGTGCCAAGCTCTTTTCAACAACCAGCTCTCACGGGAACTAATAGAGCGAGAACTCACTCATTACTGTGAGGACAGCACCATGAGGGATTCATGAGACCCAAACACCTCCCACCAGGCCCCACCTCCAACACTGGGGATCAAATTTCAACATGAGATTTGGAGGGGACAAATATCCAAACTATATCAGCACCCAGTGCAGTCTCTTCAAATCAACAGTACCTCCTTACTTTTTAAGATAGCATTGCTAGATAAACTTGGACTTATCAATTAAATAACAATTCTACTATTAACTCACGTAGCTAGGAACTTTCAACTTGTCATGCAAATACTCAACATGGGCATTGCTGATGCAGGTTTATAAAGATGGGAATGCAAAGACCCCAGCTGGAGTTGGGGTGGGAGGTGAAGGAGAGGGACAGTGGTGTATATTGGGCATTTTTAATGGCAAGTTCCAGAAACGCAACTCCAAAGCAGACTTCATTGGCTTATGTAGTGAAAAATCCACTTCCACCCTCAGCTTGACTGAGGGACTCTAAGGATATTGTGAGATCTGTATTGTTTCTTTCCCTCTGTCTGTCTTTCTTTCTGACCCTGGTTCGTCTGTCAACTTCCCTCTTGGGCAGCCCTCCTCTCAAGGTGGTCTCGTTCCCTAAAGGCTACTGCTTTTCTTCCAACCATTCCTGTTTTGTGTTCTTTTGGTTAGTTTTATAGTCTCTAAAATAAATAACAATATATAATATAAACAGGTCCCTATCACTGCTTCTTGATTTATCGGTATCAATTTCTTTCCATGGTGGAGGAGGATCACGTCATTCATACCATGTCTGGCTCAGCAGAGTTATATCACGATGCTTGGTGTCTTCTTCCCTGGGTCTCTTGTGCAGCTCAAGATAACATTCTTATGCCTATCTTAATCCATCCACTGTATCCTGATTTTTCACTTTGAAAGGCAAGGAAGTCCCTACTACCACCCGTCTACCCACCTCTCCCTACTTCCTTCCACTTCAAGGTTGGTAACAGCTCCACTGTATTCTATAACCACCATGGATTTTCCCACAATTTTTCCTTATGTTGATTCTATAAGCTTTCAATCTGAGAAGCATTATTTACATTACTGTGATCACGTAAATGTTGTTCACTGACGTACAAAGCACCACACTTGGGTTTATTCTTTGTGGGTCTAGTGTTATCACTACTTGGCCATTCAATGGAGATTGAGCCTAACATCTATTTCATATCGATTATTTTTTTACACTCCAGTACTTGCCTTTATCATAGCCTCAACTTTTTCAAACTTTAAATCACACTTCTCCTGTTGTTAATTCCTGGAACCCTCTGTTCTGGTCTAAGCTGGGTTTCTACTCACTGCTGTCCTGGGTTAGACTTGGTTGGTCTCCTGAGTCCATGCCTTCTTTCTTGTTCTATACCCTTAATTTTTTCTGGGCTCTGTCTTCAGTTAGCTTCCTAACAAAGGGGTTATGAGAAGTAAGCTTTTGGACTCCTTGCCTACTTTGAAGTGTGCGTTTTACCTTCACCCTGGATATAGAATTCTACGCTGGAAATCATTTTCCTCCAGAGCTTGCTCCGTTGCATCCCTGATTCAGGGATGCTGATGAGTCTGATGCCAGCTGAGTCCTGTTCCTTTTTAGGCAGCCTGCTTTTGTCTTTTCTTTTTTTCCTGCATACTTTTACAATCTCATATCCTTGTTATTCTGGAATTTCATAATGCCATGCCTTGGTCGGGGATCTTTTTCTGTGCTTTGAGCCTTTACTTAGTGGGCTCTCTATTTAGTCTAATAACTTGTGTCCTTCTTCAACTCTGGTATGTTCTCTTGTATTATTTCCTTGGTAATTTCTCCCCCTCTGCTTTCTTTGTTATCTCTTTCCAGAACACTTATTAATCTGATGTTGAACTTCATGACTTAATCTCTTGCTCTTAAAATTTCCCTCATGCTTTTCAAATCTTTTTTCTTGTATTCTAGGATATACTTTCAGATTTATCTTCCAACTCTTCCATTGCACTTTTAAAATTTCTGCAATTGTACAGCCAGATTTTCAAGTTCTAAGAGCCCTTTCTCATTCCCTCATGGCTCACTTATTTTATTCATAGAACATAATTCTTAGTTTTACAGATTTTGTTTTGCTTGTGTTTTTTAGTACTCTTCTGTGCCTTGAATTATCTTTGTTATTTGGAGGGGGGTGTCATTTTTTTTCTGCTTGATTTTTAAAGTTTACACTGCAAATATTAGGAGTTTTATTTATATTTAATACCAAAGCAATAAAGAGACTGAATTGGGAGCTCTGCATATAGAACTGGGATTACTGATCGTTAGGCTTTTGAACGGGACAGGTAGGGAGCAGGTTGTTATGCTGGGGCACCTCTACATAGAATTAATTGAGGGCTTGACTCTGATGATGCTGCTTACTCAGTGCCCTAATTTTCCCCAGAGGGCTTTTAAAGTCAAGAACAACTTTTTTTTTCTAAATTTTAAAATTTATCTGCATTTTTATTTATTTTTTTAAATTTTTATTTATTTATTTATTTATTTTTGAGACAGGGTCTTGCTCTCTTGCCTGGGCTAGAGTGCAGTGGCATCATCATAGCTCACTGCAAACTCCTGGGCTCAAGCAATCCTCCTGCCTCAACATCCTGAGTAGCTGGGACTACAGGAGCAGGCCACCACACCTGGATAATATTTCTATTTTTAGTAGGGACAGGGTCTTGCTCTTGCTCAGGCTGGTCCCAAGCTCCTGAGCTCAAGTGATCCCCCCACCTCCCAGAGTGCTAAGATTACAGGTGTGAGCCACCAGCACTGTGCCCAGCTGCATTTTTATTTTTTAAATTAAGAACATCTCCTCCACCCATTAGGATGGCTACTATAAAAAATCCAGAAATTAATAAGTGTTAGCAAGGATATGGAGAAACTGGAACCCTTGTGCACTGTTGATGGGAATATAAAATGGTATAGCTAGTATGGAAACCAGTATCATGGTTTCTTAAAAAATTAAACATAGAATTACCTCATGATCCAGGAATTCCACTCCTGGGTATATACCCGAAAGAATTGAACGCAGGGTCTTGAAGAGGCATTTGTACACCCATGATTATGATAACATTATTCATAATATGTAAAACGTGGTAGCAACCCAGGTGTCCATCAATGGACGAATGGATAAGCAAAATGTGGTCCATACACACAATGGCATCTTACTCAGCCTTACAGAGGAAGGAACTTCTGCAATACACCACAGAATGGATGAATCTTGAGGACATTATGCTAAGTGAAATAAGCGAGTCACAAAAAGATAAATAGTATATGATTCCACCTATATGAAATACTTAGAGTAATCAAATTCATAAAGACAGAAAGTAGAATGATGGTTTCCAGGGCCTGCAGCAAGGGGAGAATGGGAAGTTATTATTTAATGGGTATAGAGTTTTGGTTTTATAAGACAAAAAGAATTAAGGAATTGGATGGTGGTGATGGGTACAACAGCATGAATGCATTTTAAAACACTGAGTTGCACACTTAAAAATGGTTAAGATGGTAAATCTTATGTGTATTTTAGCACAATAAAAAAATTGAAAAAACCAAAAACAAATCTCAAGTTTTGGCTGGGAGAAGTGCTGGTCGTGGCAGATCTTACTCTAGGGAATAGTCAGGTGTTGGATTGTCTACATGGTCAACATACAGACGTTCAGTTACTCCTCAGCACCACATCTCACCCCTGTGCCCCATGTCACCTGCTATCTCAAAGTCTAGACTAGAGTTTTTTCAGGTCCTGCAGATACTTCATTTATATTCTAGGCTGACCTTCCTTTGTTTCCCTTCGCTGATCACCATTCTTCCATCTGCTTTATGTCCTTCCAGCAGTTTATTAAAACTCTTCACCTGCTGTTGGCTCTCCTCCCATTCTCTTGGCTCTTTTGGGTTTATACCTTCTAAATTCTTCTTACCATCTTTTTCATGGGATCTCTGGAGGAGAGGAAATCTCCACGTGTGCTTGGCACCTCCCCCCGAACTGTCCTACTAGCATAGGTGTTAATTTTGCATAGAGGAAATGACTCTCTGGATTTGCAATTGATTATGGATGTGCGGAGACTCTGAGTTTACTTTAAAATCCTCTAGTTTAGGGTTGGAAAAAACCTTACACAGTAATAAATAAATCCCCACGTCTGTCTTCAGGGCTGGATGGAAACGTTGGCTTGAATAAATAAATCCCACCTCTTCCGTATATCAGTCATGGTTTAATCAGAGAAGCATGGCCAGTAGGAACGTACTTATTCATCTATTTATTTATTATAGTGGTTTGACCTCACACAATTGTGGGAGGTGATTGAAAAGTCTCTCTATGGCTGTGTTCTCTGTGTTTGATCCTGGGGTTTGAATTCTGCAGGGTGCACAAGGAAGATAAATGTAAAGCAGGGGGGAGTCAGGACAGGATGGGACCCAGAGGCAGGAGCTGGAGTCCGTTAGGACGGATTGAACCTCTGTCATTCTTGTTGCGTTTGACCTTGATGGTGTGCGGTTCCCGCAGGAGAAGCCAGCACCCTTTGTCACAGAGGTAAACACACACTTGGCCTAGGACTTGGAGGAACTGACTGAGGAGCTGAGTGAAGGTGGGAGCAGCTTCAGGACTGAGGACTGCCCCACGGAGACCTATCCCAGCTGGAATTTACAAGGAAAGGCATTTCAGGAACCAGTTCGGTCTCATCAAGTTGACACATGACAAAGCCACCACACTTTCAGAATAGAAAAATTAGGCTCAGAGAGAGGATGTGAAGTATCTAAAGCTCATAATTCTTTTAAAACTTGGACTAGAAACCAGGACTCTTGATTTCCAATTCAAATATCGTTTTTAAAAATTTCCCCCCTTACTATAGATGTAACACATTCTTATTAACGAAAATTTGAGTAACACAGGAAAGCTAAGGTACGACAAAAGATCCCACAGTTCCATCATTTAAACTCATTGCTAATATTTTAGTGCATTCCCCTTCATTCTTTTCTATGTGTATCTACCTATATTTTCATAAATTATATGACACATGTATACATATACAATATATTTTCTTATGTATTAAAATCTTTATCAGCATCATCAATAAGAATTTATTTAACCACTTGTCTAAAACTAGACATTAGGACGACTGCTATTTTTTTGCCAGTACAAGTAATGCTGAGTAATACAAATAATGATGAGTATCCACGTATACAGATTTTTATTCTCATTTGATTCTGATAGAATCTTAAAATTGGAAGCACACACACTGAAATTGCTTTCCTCAAAGATTCTATCAATTTACCACAAGTGTGTGAGAATACCTGTCTTCCTAAACTTTGATAGCATTGGATATTATCTTTTAAATATCTTTGTTATCAAATTTTATCTTATCATTGTTTCAATTTGTATTGCTTTGATTACTTGAGAGGGTGAAAATTTCACCTGAGTTTGTTAATCATTTATAGTTAATTTTGGTGAATTGTTTGTTTATCCACTTATCAATTGAGGGTCTTGTTTTTCTTGTATTATCTTTTACTATATTAAATATATCTACTCCTTGTCATTTTGTTACAGATATATTTTTTTCTTGAGCAATTCAGTGCTCTGAGTCATAATGCCAGAATAACGGGCTCTTGGGAACAGAAGCAGCAGCCATGTGGAGGGTAGGACAAGCTGACATTTAGAAACATTCTGGTCAAGAGTTCCAATTGCTGTTTGTTTGTTGAGGACGCTGGTGTGAAGCCCAGCTGAGTCATCAGGTATAACAGCACAAGAGCAGATGGGCAAGGCCAGGTGGGGACAGGGAGAGGACAAGGAGGCTGGGGAAGGGCACATGTCCTGGGGCTCCCTTAGAATTGGGAAAAGTGGCTGATGGAGCGGATGTGATGGGGATGGTTAAAGAAAGTGACTCTGACATCTTAGGATTTACAGGCAAGGCTGTCCTCAGACTTGGAGAATGCTTATTTGAAAAAGTTCGTGTGACAGATGGAGGCAATTCCATTCCCTAGGACAAAAGAAGCTGCTCAAAAACATAATTCTGACAAGTGCATGTAAGACCAGTCTAAAGATTTAAACTTGGAAGAAGCAGCTGAAATGTTTTGTTTTTCCATGTATGGGGAGCCACGGGAAATACGTCTGGATATGGATTTTATTCTTGAATAACCAGCAAATTCTCTACATATTGAATGGAAATTTATATTCTCATACACACAGCTCATATAGATCACATATCCCATATGTATTGCAAACATATAAGTCAGGACAGAAGTGATTAAGGTGGAGGTGTTTCCTTCCCCTACCTGAAGGTTTTATTTGTTTTGGAGGGGGCTGTTGATGAGAGAGGTTCTGACCAGATTTGGAATATGAGAGAAGTAAATAGGATAAGACTGAGGATTTTTATTGTGTTGCTGTAAACTATGTAAATTTCCTTTATTATTCCAAGAAACACGAGTACGTTATGGTATCTCCTCTTATTTTCGATTGTCTATTGAGCTGTACTTTTTGGTAAGGAGCACCATGACCAAACCACCTGTGCCTTTGCGTTCATAAAGGTTGTGTCTCCGTCAAGACAGCTTTTTAGACTTATTTTTTTTTAAAAAGGAAGAAAAGCAAATTCCAAAAGCTTTCATTAAATACGGTAAATAGCATTAGAAAGGAAAATGATTTTGTTTTTTCTTGAGATAAAAAAGCATGGACATTAATCTGAACTTAGCCTTCAACCTCAGTGTACATAAAAGTAAGGTATGATAGTATATGTCTTTGTATTCTCACATGACTTTGTATGTTCACTTATTTGGGTCTCATTTCGTTCCATCAAGGGTTATGAGCTCTCCTGTCTTTGCCCTGCTGCTTCCTTTGCTGGGTATAACTCTGTTTCTCCTCTTCTCCATTTGGTGAGTTTCTACACATACTCTAAAAGCCAACTCAGTTATCACCTGCTCTATGAAACCTTCCCCAGCTCACCAGGGTGGGGTGAATGCCACCCTTCCTAATGCGTGTGTCTCTCGCATTTGGATTGTTACTAGTTTCTACTAGATTACAAGCTCCCTGAGGTCTCATCTATCTTCACATCCTCATCATCCAGCCCAGAGCCTACCAAGTATGCATTCCTGACCGAAGCATGAAGCACAGGACGTCCTCTGTGCCGAATGGCCTTTCTGCTTCCCTCTCTTTGTGTTTCTAAGTGGAGGGGCTCAGAGTAACCCTTCTGGCTTCTCTCTGCTCCTGTCTCCAGCATGCGTGCAATCGGCCTTGACTGGGTGGATGCATTTAATTCTGGGGTGAAGCGTGAGGAGTTCACCGTGGCCATGATCCGAACCAGCTGTTATCCACGATGCGTCTGACTGTTGCTCTCCATCATGCTGTGGCTCCCCTGTCTCTGTCTCAACCGGTCCCTGCCTCAGGAGTGGAAGAGATGCATTATCTATTGCTCCCCTGCCAAACTCCCAGCATCTGACATTTGTACAGTGCTTTTCAGTTTACAAAGCACTTCCACATCCATTATTTCAAGGGCTGTAAATAAGGTAACAAAGTGCTGCGGCAGTATTGGGAGTGAGTGATTAATTTCAGTTGGGGAAGCCACTGAATGCCTCACCAGGTGGTGGATGTTGGTGTGCCCCGTTCAGCACAGCGATCACCTGAAGCTCTCTGAGTTCTGCCTCTTCCAAGCGCTTATAAAAAGAGCAGAACCAGCAGAGGACATCGGCCCCTTTCCAGCACTTGCCTCACCTGCCACCTAGCATGCTTTTCTGATCCACTGCACATCTCGAGCATCTTTGCCCGATTTGTGACATCCATTGGTTATGCACTGGGATTTCTAATTCTTACCACAGGAGGCCCTGGCTTTGTCAACCTGTTTGGACATGCTACTGTGACATGACCTGGCATCCTCTGTGGGTCAGGACCCAATCACCCCTTTCGGTGATCATGCTCTGTGACCACGACTCCTATCCCTGGTCCTGCCACCATAGAATCAGGTGACACAGATGACGGCTTTGAGCTCTAATATTCTATGATCATCGGACTTAATAACTTTAGAAACATCTGAGTCTCTTTGCTCAGTCACAGTGGAGGCCTCATGACATCAGCGATATTGGCACACCTGGGGCACACACAGGATGACTTTGTAGTCACCATCAGTTTTCCTAGGATGTGGGTCCACCAAGAGGCACTTCATTAATGTGGATGTGCTAAGAGGCATTTTGGAACAAACAGCTTCCACGAAAGTGCCAAATTCTAATAGACTTTGTTTTTCAAAGTGTTAGAAGATACATTGAATTTCAAGGCAAAGGGAAAAAATGAGAATTGGGAGCAAAGAAAGTGAATTGACAAGCGGAAATTCAATGAGTCAATCTAATTTCAAAGCCTGTCCTGGACCAAGGGTAAAATAACAAACAGAGTTTGCAAAAAAAGGAAATCTAATATTTATAAGAGGTTCGACATCTAGGGGATGATAAATTGCACTTGGGAGGAAATGCTGCATTAGATAAATTTTATCTTGACACTGAACCCTTTAAAATGCCTGTAAAGCTTGTCTGGTACATCTGTTGTAGCCCACATACCAGCCTGTCCCGGGTAGTAACTGAAGGGTTATTTTGCTGAGAAAAATCTGTTTGACTTAGAAGCTGGAAGAAAGAAGAGGGAAGCTCAGAGATTGGAATCTAAATAAGTAATAGAAAAAATTTCAAATGCCACCAAAGCAGGGAAAAGATGCATTGGAGTCTGGTAATTGACCTTCTTACATTCGGTTCTTTTCCGTATGCCCTCCAAACACACTCTTAGCCTGGTTAACATCATTTAAGTCTGTTTGGGATCACAATAGAGAATGTGACAAGGAAATTGAATCAGTGAAATGCATTGTTGAGTGAAATTACCTGTGGAGATGGGACATCCTGACTCTCTGTGTCCTGAGCACCTGTATCAGCACCTCTGATAACAGGCACCGATGGGGAGGGAAGGACAGTGCCCCAAGTTGGGAGCGTATAGGTTTGGGTGGGTAGGGAGGGTGATGGTTAATTTTATGTGTCAACTTGACTGGACCACGGGCTGCCCAGGTAGCTGTTAACACATTATTTCTGGGTGTGTCTGTGAGGGTGTTTCCAGAAGAGATTAGCTGGTAGGTTGAGTAAAGAAAATCCATCCTCACCAATGCACATTGGCATCATCCAGTCCCTTGAGGGCCCCAATAGATCCAAGAGGCAGAGGAAGGATGAATTTGCTCTCTCTTCTGGAGCTGAGATGCCCATCTTCTCCTGCCCTCAGACATCAGCACTTCTGGTTCTCAGGACTTCGGACTCAGACTGGGACTTATGCCATCAGCTTCCCTGGTTCTCAGCCTTTGGGTTTGGACTGGAATTATACCACTGACTTTCCTGGGCCTCCAGCTTGCAGACAGCAAATGGTGGGACTTTCCGGCCTCCATAATTGTGTGAGCTAATTCCTCATAATAAATCTCTTTCTATAGATCTCTATATGTCCTATTGGTTCTGTTTCTCTGGAGAACCCTGGGAGTAAGGGACTAAGTGCAATCACACGTGGGGAGTGTATATGTGTACATGTGCATGCATGTGCATACCTGTATATGTGTGCACGTGTGTATATGTGCATGTGCATGTGCACATGTAGGGTGATGATTGGGATCTAACGTGTAGGGTGAGCAGTTGAGGTCAGATGAGGTTTTGACTGTGAGTTTCTGTTGCATCTTCTACTCGCTTGGTTTCACGATTCAGCTTCCTTAGTGGGTGATTTGCCTCATTCATCAGAGCTTCAGAAGGGACATGTGTAAGACAATGCATTGAATGACAAATAATCCTAACTATGATTTTAGAATAATCCAGGAAAAGGGTGAACATTGGCTGGCACTTGTTTAATATCAAATGTAACATGCCCTATATGAATGCATTTTTATTTTATGTATAAATAATGAGATGCTCGTGACATTTTCATACCTTATAAATATTTAGTGATGAACATTTGATGTGACACTATAAATATTAAATAGACCTGGATTCAAATCCAGTTTCCACCACTTACCTTAGAAACTTGGAGTTCTTTGAGTCCAGTTTCATGATTTGAAAAATGGGAATTAAATCCACTTTGAAGGCTTGTTTTGAGGATTAAGTGGGAAAATTTGTAAAGAGCCTAGAATGCTTCAGCTCCTCATTAAATTCCCTTTTCTCTTCCCACATTCTGGATACATTTGATTTTTTTTCAAAAAAAGAATAAAGTGTGATACTAGATTTTTATTTCAAAAAGTAATTTGTCTTTAGGCCTCAAATATTTGACCAAGGCACTAATTCTCAAATCTTAAAAATAAAAGTGACCACAGATACCATATCATTCCTTCTGAAACTTATTTGGAAATAACTGAAAATTTATAGAGAAGTTTCAAGTTTAGGAACAGTGCAAAGAAAACCTCATTAACATCTTACCACATTGGCTTTATCACTCTCCCTCATCATCCTCTCTCTCCGCTTTCTGTATATATGTGTACGTATATTTGTAAATTTTTCTGAACCACTTGCCTTACCATAATATGATTATCAAGTTCAACAAATTTAACATTGATGGAATATTTTTATCTAATCTGTCATCCTTATTCCAATTTTGTCAATCAAGCCAATAATGGCTTTTATAAAACATTTATTTTTCTTATTTTTCTGCCGATAGGGGATCCAGTATAGGATTGGGTATTACATTCAGTTGTCATGTCTCCTTCAATCTGATTGACAGAAACTATACCTTACAATTTTTAAAATCACTGATAAATGATATACCTACACATGGCTAGCCAGTGTATTTATAATTCAATTAAGAGGGCAATAGAACAATCAGCTACTATTTATTTGGACATTCCAATTGCTTCTAACTGTGCATAGCAAAAATCATAGACTCATCTACCTGGCTTTCTAGTCCTTGGTAATATACCCTGTGATGGTTAATTTTCTTTGTCAACTTGTCTAGGCCATGGGGTGCCCAAATATCTGGCTAAAATTATTTCTGGGTATGTTTCTGGAAGAGATTAGCATTTAAATTGGCAGACTACATAAAGCAGATCACCCTCCCCAATGTGAGTGAACATCATCCAATCTGTTGAAGGCTTGAATAGGACAAAAAGGTAGAGGAAGGTTAAATTCATTCTCTGCTTGACTGCTTGAGCTAGAACATTCATTTTTTCCTGGCTTTGTCTCTGAGGTTCTCAGGCCTTAGGACGTGGTCTGGAATCTATAGCATTAGCTCTCTGGCTCTCAGGCCTTCGAACTATACCACCAGCTTTCCTGGGTCTCTAGCTTGCAGAAGGCAGTTTGTGGGTCTTCTTGGCCTCCATAATCATAATCATAATCTCTCTCTCTCTATCTGCCTATCTTGTATATCTCCTATTGGTCCTGTCTGTCTGGAGAACCTAACACATATCCTCACTCTAATTATCCATATACTGTTCCCCTTGTGGGGGCAGCAATTTGTAGCTGGAAAAACACAAGCTTGGTGGAGGCAGCTCTGGGTGGGAATTCTACTTCTACTACTTGTTGGCTGCATGGCCCATAGCAAGTTGCTTAGCTTCTTCTAACTTTTTGCAAATAAAGTTGTAGCCACGCAATAAATAATTGTGCAATGGAGAAATATTAATACAACCACATAACAGGCTTGTTAGGAAGACTGCATGCAATGATTTGCCTAAATGACCCACAAAGGTGCTTGACACATAGCAGGTTCTCAAAAATGTTTATTCCTTGCCTTCCTTCTTGCCAGAGTCAGTGTCCTTGAACCACACAATGGCACATCCATCCCCACTTCCTCAGCTTTGCTCACGGAGGCTCCAGGTCCACCTTTCTCTTCCCTTTCTTTACAGCCTACCCAAAGCCTGAATATTTGTTAGGATTCAGTCTAGGTTTTTGATCCTCATGAAGACTATAATCTCTTATTCTGTCTACCCCCTAAATCATTACACTATTGTGGACTCATCAAAGGTTTAGGAAATACTGAAAGAATGAAATCCTAGAATACTAAAACAATGAAATCCTAGAATACTAAAATTTGTGGGCCCCAATAAGGCTATAGATGTAGAAAATTTACATAAAAAGGGAAGAGCACTAATAGTTACTGAACACCCTGTGCTTTCCCTGCACTACTATGTTAATCCCCAGAACAACCTCCAAAAGCAGGCCTTCTTAGCTCCATTTTGCAGATAAGAAATCTGAGAAACAAAATCACAGAGCTAGAAAATGTCAGAGCTGGATTGAACCGGTTGGTCCTACTTCCTTATATGGATGCACCACTGAAATTTATGTTTAAATACTGACTTTGATTCATGGATGAGAGGTACACATTAAGTTTTAGGGAAACTAGAACGGTAGCGGAGCTGGGTGCACCCAACCTTTTGTTCGACATAGACTAACTTTTGCACGCTGGCACCAAGGTAGCATCGATGAACCTGTGGCTGACTCAGTGTGACTCAAAATGACAGTTTTATATGCTTCTAAGGGAAAACTGGTTGACTAATAGGTAGTTTAAAAACCTTTTACACACAAAGAGCCCAATAATTTCCCATTTTTAAAGTGTCAGCTGCAGTTATCAGTTAATGACTGGCGATGGCCGCTCAGCAAACAGGCATTTACGATGAGTGCTTCAGTGTGAGAAGTTGGACAAAATGACCTCTCGGGGCCTTCCCAATGGATTTAATCAGTCTAATCAAACCTTTAGACCGAGTCTGAGCCCAGAGTGGAGCACTTATCTCCTATTTTGAACTGTTATACACTGTTTTGGGTGAACACATCTTATCTCCCCAACTGGTAGGTTCTGTAAGGTCAGAGACTGTTGAATACTTTTCATTAGTTTCTCACGGCACTGGGTACAGCATTGAGCACATGGTAAGTTCTCAATAAACACTAATTGATTTATTCAAAATCTTGTAACTCCAATGCTTATAATACAAGGGCACTTAAATTTGGATCAGATCAACAGAGGACTCTAAATAATGATCCTTAAGAGCCAATATAAAATGGATTGTGTGGACTCCTCAGGGAAGCTCCACAGGCAACATTTTCTTCTTTATAACTCCAGAAGTCCAATTTATTGTTGTTCTTGTTAAGAATAGACTTAAGTAAATGGATATACCTCTTTTCTCAACCCTGATTTTATTTTTGTCTCAACCTGACAATGTGTTGTAGAGAAATGTGCCTGTATTTGTCCCTAATAGAGTTTCTTGGGTTAGAGACACTAATCAGTACTAGCAGCTTCTAGAGATGGGTGACCCAGCATCAAAATTTTAATAATAGGACTATGGGAGGCATCTAGGTAAAGAAGGCAGAGTGAAACCGGATCA
Organism: Daubentonia madagascariensis; assembly: GCA_023783475.1. NCBI lineage: Eukaryota > Metazoa > Chordata > Mammalia > Primates > Daubentoniidae > Daubentonia > Daubentonia madagascariensis. Next base: position 1,604,495 of record JAKFHU010000353.1, on the reverse strand, counting down.
CAGAATCACTCTCCCATGATACCTAACGAAATGAGCAACATTAAAAAAAAACAAATAAAAAAATAACAATTAAAAAAAATTACTAGCAGCATTTAAACAAGAAAAAGTGTACTACCCAATGCTATAAATGTCAAAACATTGCAGCCAAGGAAGAAGATTCTGGCCCAGTACCTAAGCCTGATCCTGTATACATCCTCCTGAAGGTGGTGCTATAAATTGAAATATACATTGGAGTTGGGGACAGAGTCAGGAGGATTCCTCCCTAATTAGGCAGAGGATGAATACATTCAAGGTTTCCCCAAAAAAGACTGTACTCAGAATCAGGTAAGCCCTGCATCCACTACAACTCTCACCCTCAGGTTGTAGAAGTGTAGGCAGATCATAAAATACATGCCCTTCACACTGTGACTGGTAAGGGAAAATAAAAATATATATAGGTCGAGGTACTTGGGAAGGGAGTTGAGACAAATGCTATCCAGAGAAAACAGAGGGTTTGGAGAGGTCTGAAATGGTATTGATGCTGTGCAAACACACCGAAGAGAAGAAGGACGTAGCATAAGAGAATAAAGTTGAAGGAAATATAATCACCAAACCCAAAGAACAGACATAAATTTGTCAAGAATGCTTCACAGAAGAATTTAAGACTATGACTTCAATAAAAGAAGAGCTCAAAGGAAGATGAAAAACAATATAAGGTGACAAAAGAGAGGTTAGAGGAACTGAGAACACAAACGGATAAGAAAGACAGAATCGTAACAAGACAAACAAAATCAAAATACAGAATAGAGTTGCTAAAAGTTGAAATAACTATTAAATAATAGAGGAAACTGTGAGCATTGAGGTCATCATAGCGCATGCAGAAGAAAAACAAGTTGAGGCAATTAGAGAGAAGACAATAGATCAGAGGACCAAGATCTTCTAGTAGGCATAATTGGTAATGCCAACAAATCCAAGGAATGGAACAGAAAAAAATTTTGAGCATATAATGCCAGAAAAACTTGTTTATTGGTTAGTTTTGAGTGGTTTTGAGCATTATTTTTAGAAGAAAATATTTCATTGTATGACTATACCATAACTTATCTATTCTTTGTTGATGGGCATTTGAACTGTTTCTCATTTTTGCTGCTGTAAACAGTGCTGGCACACGGGAAAGAGTTTCTTGGGAATCCGTGCCCAGGAGTGAAATTGCCAGGTCATAATACATGAATATATTTAACTTTAAAAGATGATGCCAATTTTCCCATAATGATCGTACCTACTTACACCTCCCATTGGTAATGTGTAAGAGTTCACTTCGTTGCACATCCTCATCAACACTAGGTGTCATTGGGTCTCTTAATTTTTGTCTTTCTAATAGCTGAAAGTGGTCACTTGCGGTCTTCATATGCATTTCCCGGATCATTAATGAAGTTGGACATCTTTTCACGCCTTTTGTTTCCCTTTCTGTGAAATTCTAATTTCTGTATTTTGTCCTTTTGTCTATTGAACTGTTTGTCTTTTCCCAGACTTGTAGGAATTCTTTATATATCCTAAATTCTAATTCCTTCTTAATTATATAAGTTGAAAAATTTTCTCCTAGTTTGCAGTTTCTTTTTCGTTTACCTTATGGTCTCTTTCGATTAGCAGAAGTTCGTTTGACTATAGTTGAATTAATCAGTCTTTTCTTTTACAGTTAGCACTTTTTGTATTTCTCTAAAGAAATCTTTCTCTCCCCAATATTTATAAAAATAACCTCCTATATTTTCTTCTGAAGTGTCAATTGCCTTTCACATTAAATAATCTGGAATTGAATGTTGTAAATAGTATGTGAGATAGAGATTTGATTATATTTTTTTCCATATTCACAGCTGATTTTCCTACAACTATTATCAAAAAGCCTCTTATTTTCCCAGTTGATCTGCCATGCCATCTCTGTCATATTTCAGGTATCCACATACTGTATGTAAAGCTTTGTCACTAGACTTTTTTTTTCTATTTCATTTTTAAATTGTTTGCACCCATTCCAGTACCACACTGTTTTACTTACTGTAGCTTTGCCCTTGGTGACAATATTGTTTGGGCCAGCCTAGTACCTTATTTATCTTCAAGAGTGTCTTGGTTATTTTTGGAACTCTGCTCTTCCACATAAATTTTAGAATCATGTCAAGTATATCAAAAAGCACTATTGGGATTTCAATTGGAATTGCATTGACTATATATGTCAATTAAGGGAGAATTGATAGCTTTGCAATATTGAGTCTTCCTATCCATGAACATGGTATATCGCCATATTTAGTTAATGAATTTTCATCAAATCTTTTCTCTATAAAGCTTTTGCCTGTCTTTTGATAGTTTCATAGATGCATTTTTTGTTAATATTGTGAATAGTATTTTTATTCAATCAACTCTCTGTTGTTGACATATAAAATATGATTGATTTTTATGTTAATCTTTTATTCTACTTTCTTGTTAATTCTAATAATTTATTAAAAAATATGTACCTTTGAGGGGTTTTGTATGTGGATAATCATATGTAAAGGGAAATGTGTTTGCTCTAGTTCAATTTTTGCCCCTCACTGTCCTGTAGTGGCTAGAACTCCCTAGTACAATCTTTAATAGAAGCAAGGATATTGGGTATTTTTAAGTTGTTCCTAATTTTCAAGGGAAAGCATTTAACATGTCACCATTAGGCATGATGTTTGCTGAAGGATTTTGGTAATGATATCCTTTATCCAGAAAAAGTAAGTCTGTTCTGTTCCTATTCTTCTAAAAGAATTTATCTTTTATTCATTCATTCAACAAATATTTATTGAGCAGTTATCTTATGTACTTGTCTAAGCGCTAGGGATACAGCCCCAAACAAAACAGACAAAATGTCCTGCCTCATGGAGTTTGCAGAATAGTGGAGGAAAACACAATAAATAAAACAAAGAAGTATGTTATAGTGCTATGGAGAAAACTGAAGCAAGGAAGGGGAAAGGAAGTGCTGGGATTGGGGGAGGCAGTTTCACACAGGGTGGTGGGGGAGGGTCTCGCGCAGGCGCCATTAGAATAAATGCTTGAAGAAGCCAAGGAAGCAAGCTAGGCACGTGAGTGTTGCAAAAGCGCTCCAGGCACAGGCACAGCAGGTGCAAAGACTGAGGTGGGAGTGTGCATGGCTTGTTTAGGAAACTGCAAGGAGACAAGCGTACCTGGAACTGAATGAGTGAGGGAAATAGTACCAGAAGATGGAGTTAGAGAGGAAATAATCAGACAGATGAGCGAATGCTACATTTTATCAAATTTTATTTTTGCATCTATGAGATGATTATGCGGCTTTTTTCCTCCTTTAATTTCTCAGTGTGGAGGATTATGTGTTTAGATTTGCTTATGCTAAATGTCTTTACATTCCTGGGAGAAGCCAAAGTTGGTCATAGTATGTGATCTTTTTTACAAACTGAATTTGGCTTGGTAATATTTTCTTCAGGATATTTGCCTCTGTATTCATGAGAAAGATTGGCCTATAATTTTCTTTTTTTTTTTTTTTCACATCAGATGTGTAATGTGCTGACATTGTAAGGGAGGTTTGAAAGAGGCACATCTCACGTGGGAGCGTGAAAACCCAATCATGCTTATGAACTACAAAAGGATCTAATCTTCTTTTTTAAAAAAATTTTTAATCATGATAAAAACACATAAAGTTTATCATTTTAACCATTTTTTATTTGTGAAAATTTATGGGGAAACGTGAGACATTTTTTACAAGTATATAATGCATAGTGATCAAGTCAGGGTATTTAGGGTATATCTATCACCCGAGTACAATACATTTTTAAAAATATAGTCATCCTACTCTGCTATCAAACATTGAATTTATTCCTTCTATCTTACTGCATGTTTGTACCCTTTCATCTTAACCATTTTTAAGTGTACAGTTCAGTAGTGTGAAGTATATTCACATTGTTGTGCAATGATCTACAGAACTTTTTCACCTTACAAAATTGAAACAAAATCCACTGAACAGCAACTCCATTTCCTCCTCCTCCTCGCCACTGGCAACCACCATTCTATTTTCTGTTTCTATGAATTTGACTACTTTATAGTCTTCATATAAGTGGAATCACACAGTATTTGTCTTTTTGTGACTGGCTTATTTCACTTAGCATAATGTCCTCAAGGTTCATCAATGTTGTACCAGGTGTCAGAATTTCTCTTTTTTAAGAGTGAATAATATTCTCTTGTATGTATACACTACATTTTCTTCATTCATTCGTCTGTCAATTGCTGATATTTGGTTGCTCTCACCTGTTGACTATCGTGAATAATGCTGCAATGAACACAGGTGTGTAAATATCTCTTTAAGATTCTACTTTCAGTTCTTTTGGTTAGATACCCAGGAGTGATTGTGCTAGATCATGTGGTAATTATATTTTTAATTTTTTGAGGAACTTCCATATTGTTTTTCATAGTGGCTGAACCATTTGACATTCCCACCAACAGTGCACAAGTGTTCCAATTTCTCCACATGCTCACCAACACTTGTTATTTTCTGTTTTTTTTTCTCATTTTACTATCATTCCCAAGTTATTTTCTGTTTTTTTAAAAAATAGTAGCCATCCTAATGAATGTGAGGTGATAACTCATTATGGTTTTGATTTGCATTTCTGTAATGGTTAGTGATGTTGAACATCTTTTCACATGCTCATTGGCCATTTGTATATCTTCTTTGGAGAAATATCTATTCAAGTCCTTTGCCCATTTAAAAATAGTGTTGATTATTTATTGTTGTTCAGTTGTAGGAATTCTTTATACATTCAGGATATTAATCCCTTATCAGATATATGATTTGCAAATGTTTTCTTCCATTCTATATGTAGGTTGCTTTTTCATTCTGTTGATTTATTCCTTTGATGTGCATAGGTTTTAAAGTTTGATCTAGTCCCATTTGTCTATTATTGCTTCATTGCCTTATTCAAGAAATCATTGCAAATCCAGTGTCATGAAGCTTTCCCTCTATATTTTCTTTCCTTCTCTCCACCCCATGTTTTGTTATAGGAGTTTTATAATTTCAGATCTTACTTTTAGGTCTTTAATCTATTTTGAAGTAATTTTTGTACATGGTGTAAGGTAAGGGTCTAACTTCATTCTTTTGCATGTGAATATTCAGTGCTCCCAGCATCATTTGTTGAAAAAAGTGCCCTTTTCCCACTGAGTGGTTGTAGTACCCTTGTCAGAGACTGTTTGACCATATACAGGATGGTTAATTTCAGGACTTTCTATTTTGTTCCATTGTTCTATATGCCTGTCTTTATGCTTGTACCATATTGTTTTGATTACTATAGCTTTGTAACATATTTGAAATCAGAAAGTGTGAGGCCTCTAACTTTGTTCTTTTTCAAGATTGTTTTGGCTATTCAGGGTCAATCAAGATTCTGTGTGGCTTTTAGGATACGTTTTTCTATTTCTGCAAAAAAGGTCATTGGGATTTTAATAAGAATGTAATTTTCTTTTTTAATATTGCCTTTATTTGACAAAGGTATCAAGGTTATACCAGCCCTTAGATAAGTTGGGAAGTGTTCTCTTATTTTCAACAGGAAGTGTTAGTTTAGTTGACCTCTGTGTATATTAATTTCTTTGCTTCCCTTTTCTTCTTACTCGGACCTTCCTTATAGGGTCATTTTTCTTCTTCCTAAGAAAGGTATTTTGAAGTCTTTTTAGCAGAGGGCTGCAGCTATAAGGTATCTCATTATTGTTTACTTGAAAATGTCTGCATTGTACTGTCAATCTTGAAAGATAGTTTTGCTGGGTGTGTAGTTCCAAGTTGATAGTTACTTTTCTCTCAGCATTTTGAAGGTATCAATAGTTATCAGACTTCAAATAGGACATGATTTCAGCTTTATAGATGTGTGTATGAAAACAGATTGGAAATACATACATGAACACTCATGAATATACCACCTAACAACTGGAGTGATCTCTCTGTCCCTCCTTGTTCCTGTCACCTTATATCCTCAGACGAAAGACATGACTCTCTTGACTGTTGTGTTGAGCACTCCTTTGCTTCTGAAAAAGTTCTAGCACATACATATGCTTCTCTTAACAATAAACTTAAATATAGAACTAACACCAAACAACTGTGAGAATTATGGTGACAGAGTGTAAATATTATTATATATGCTTCCAATTAAAAGAAAAATAATATAGATTATAAAAATAAGAAGGTAAAAGGAAATATAAGTGCTAGTTTCCTTATCTTTTATTATGCACAGTCTTGATATTGTCTAAAATTAAAGCACATCCAGATCTTATGCTAAATGACTCCAATGTCTTTTTTTCCTTAACTTTGGAGGAATGTTTTGTGAAATACTGTATCTTCAGTGGTGAAAAAGTATTTATCTAGACTTCAGCAATTCCTTTAGTTTCCTTTAGTTTCACTTTATTTTCTATTCCTTCTGTTAAATTAAAGTAAAATTAAATGTAATACTTTTTAACAAAAATAGAAGTTATATTATAATCCTATTTTTATAAAAGTATTTATTTTTCCATCTAGTCTATATATGCATAGGGCGCTGCTTGGAATGAAGTGCATTTCATATCAATAATGGTTTATTTTGTGTGGTGGTATTTGGGCTAGATATTAACTTTATTTTTTATTTTCTATATTACTTCAATTCTTTATTATGTATATGTGTTATTAAAAAGTCAATATATTTTTTGAATGCAGTGTCAGCAATTTTGCAGGGCACTGCAAACCAGGACAATTTGTTCCTTCTCATCTACTCCTGTACCATGGTCTTAATCCTCTGCTTCATCTTTTTTCTTAACTCTGGAGACGAGTCAATGAATGTATGCACAGCTAGTACTGGCTGTAGAATTTCTTATCCCCAGAGTTCTGCCCTAGAGTGCCCTGTCTGTCCTGGGGTGGCCTTATGGCCATGTGTTCTTAATGAATCATGGCAGGTTAAAATTACCATCTTTAGCAGAAACTAATGGTGGCAATTTTAATCTGCCATGATTGTTCTTCTATATAAATTTTTGTTCATATCTTTGATTACTTTTTAGGACAAATTCTTAGAAGTAGGGTCAAAGTGCATGACAGTTTTCCTTAATGCTCATAATTTTATATGGTCAAATTGATTTTCAAAAATGCTATTCTAATTGATGCTTTCACTAGAGGTTTTTATAAAAGTGCCTCTTCCATAACTCTCTTGCCAGCACTAATCATTTTTTTGTTTGACAATTGTGTCCATTTGATAAGCAAAAATGATATTTAATTGCTGTTTTAATTAGCATTTTCATTATTAGTGAGGTTGAATGTTTTTCATATGAGTATTGAATTTTAAAAATTTCAGTGGCATTTTATAAGTGGGCAGATGACACGATCATATTTATTTTTCAGAACCGTACTTCAGGTGAGAGTGTCGGAAGTGGGTGGCTGGAGGAGCCTGGAGGCAGGAGCACCAGAGAGGGGACCTTGGTGGCAGTCTTGGTGGTGGATGGTGAATGAATGGACTGGGCGCGGGGAAAAGCTGGATCTGAGAACATTCCCTCTCCACCTTTCTCCCTGGCTTCCTGATTCCCTATTATAGTTTTTCATTTTGAAAAATTAGCATAGCAATAACTGTCCCAATTAATCTCATGATGTTCCTAATCTATTTAAGTATGGGGGAGAGTTTATCATTCTCCAGAGAGGTCAGTTTCCTCATTTCCAATCTAGAGAATCAATAATTTCGAAGAGAGTCTGTCTGCAAGACTATGAATTTTGTTCTCCCATGACTCCTGCATGGAGAAAACTGGAAATGGATTCTGTGAATCTAAATATGCTGAAGAAATATGCTGATCTGCTACCAGCTTTTGCTGGTATTGGTTAGCCTCTTGGTTTTTACCTTAAAGTCCTTATACGTCATATTTTTCAAATAGAGAAATGAAACATACATAGCTAGGTTTTAGCCAAAGCAAACCCTGATGGAAAAAACGACTGACCCTTTGTAATTCTGAGCTGAATCGTAATTCTTTGTTCTCTGTAGCCTTCAGATAAAAGGATTCATGTGGGATGGTAGATAGGGCGGTTTTAATTTGGATCAATTGGACTGACTGCTGGATTTTACACCAGCCATGCTGTGAGGCAGGTTCTTTGTTTTCGGCAATTATCAAACTAAGCCTAATTAAACTTGCTTTGCTTTGATGTACTGTAATGTTTTCCATAATTTTATATTCTAAACCATTTTCCTAAGTCCTGGTTTGAAATCAAGGATAGACTATGGATTCATTTTTTATCTGTCAAGCCATGATTTAGTATGTATCTAATCAGGTCTTGCCATGCTTACTTTTAGTTGATATAATACAATGTTACTTTTATTGCATTTTTGCAATTTGAACCTATGGAATTGTTATAAAGTAGAATATGCTCTGGATATCTGTGGAAGGAAAGTGCAAACACTTCAACACTACCAATTAAATATAGATCTTAACCTATAGAACACACTCTTGTAGTTTGTAAAATTCAATTGATTTCTCTTTTGGTTGTGTTGTTCCTTAAGGAGACATTTTTTTAAAAAGCTCATTTGGCACAATTGACTCCGTGTGTATTTCTTTTGTGTAGACGCGTGAAACAAGGTACTTTGTTGTCTTTTTTGTATTCACAAGTTGTTCATTTCCCACTTAGTGGTGCATCCATTAGATCTCTCTTGCTTTATGTTTGCTAGAATAGAAGATGTGAGTGTTTTTTAAAGAGCATTTTTCTTCACTGTCAAATAGAAATAATTTAAAAACACATTTACTTTATTCAGCTAGCACCCTACTTGGAGCTCTTGTTAGCCACATACTCTTTTCTGCCTTTAAAAATGGACTTAACTGTTTTTGTTATTTTAGCCTAATTTCCTGTGGCTATTAGCCTATCATTAGGAATGGGCACAGGATACAAAACCAAGTCAATTATGTTGCAGATTCCTCTTTCAGCCCAGATGTGAAGGGGACTTAGCTACAGAGATGCTGGTAAGCATTTTGAACAAAGTAACATCTCTCTTTCAGATTCGTCATGAAGAAGTATTATTCTTATCTGTTTCTGTGAAAATCAGGAAAACTGGGAGCTCGATTATTATCAATCGTAGAAAAACTTTGTATTGGTGGGCACACTTTGATAATATTTTTAAAAACTCTCTGTTTGACATATAATATACATAGAGAAAAGTGTGCATATTATAAGCGCGCGGCTTAATGAATTTTCACAAATTGAACATACATACCTGTTTAAACCAGCACTCAGACAGAGAAAGAGAATGTCACCAGCACCTCCACACCCCTCCACCACATGCTCCTAACCGGTCACCACTCCCCCCAGTTATTATCCCCAGAATAACCTCTTTCCTGCCTTCTACTGACATAGCTTAGTCCTGCCTGGTTTTGTGCATTGTACATGTTATACACGAATCACACAGTATGTACCCCTTAAAGTCTGCTTCTTTAGTTTAACATTGTGTGAGATTCATCTGTATAGTTGAGTGTAGTTGTAGATTGTTCATTCTTATTTCTTTATAATTCCCTATTGTATGAATATACCACAATTTATGTATCCATTTTCCTGTTGAAGGGTGGCTTTACATGTGGGGGTATAGGGAGAAGGTGCTGGGTGGAGGGGTCAGATGACTTCACATTTTATACCCGGTACCAGTACTCGAAGCAGGGATTGTAAGCGAGCTAAATAGATTTGGCTCTAACCTCCAAGTGCTTGTTCATTCTAGATAGGAAACACCTTGAGGGCAGGGGCTGGCTTTGTTTCTCTTCCTCTTCCAGCTAACTCCAAGCCGCCTACAAAGGCACTCAAATGAGCATTGATGATTCACAAGAGTGTGTCCAAATGGAGAAACAATAAAATGCAATTAAGAAGATGTAAAACATGAAGCATGAGAAAAACTATACAGGACTTTCCAGATGAATAAGAGACAGCTAATGGACAGAGAAGGGGGGAAAAATAACATAAAACAGCATAGAACAATACTTATTTATCTTGCTATCATGTAAATGAGCCTCATTAAATAGCATTTGCAGGGCACTACTAAATCCTCCTCCGATAAAATGTACAACTAAAAGAGTGTTTGCTTTGCTATTTTCTTGTTCACTGCATAGTAACATCCCTTGGTCTCCCATCTTCGATCATTTCAAATGTATTTTGTTCAATTTGCATGATTTTTTCGATCCCCAAAGCAGCAACTGAGCTGAATAAACCAATGATTGTATAAAGTCGACACTCATCACAGCCATGTAAATATTTGGTATTTCAGCCAATTCTGCTTTTCTAATTTGCTTTTCTTTCTTTTTTTTTGTATCAGGCTTCACCGTAGAGTCTATATATTCTAGTTTTTTGCAGAATACATCATAACTTCTGTTATCTTTTCATTTCTTTTATTGACTTGAAGTTGCTCCACAATCTCAATAATCACTGCCTTAGTATATTAATAATTGTTGCTACGTCCCAGTAAGTGGTAGTAAGATAACTGTAGAGCTAATACCAGTGTAATACATAAATTATTAAGATATATGCCTATTTGAATCTATTGCTCTGTTCTACTAGCAAAAGCATCTCATGCTTTATTGTAGACTCTCATTTTGATTAAGAAAATTAAGAAGGCCCATTCGTTCTGGTGGATTCAGAGTTAACACTTTAGCTGCTCTAGAAATTGACCTTGCGGGAATGTGAATGAGCGAAACACTTGAAAGGAAGTCAGTGTAGGATTTGTTTTGGTTGGTTTCTGATCTATCCGTGTGTATTAGTTAGCTAGGGCTACCGTAACAAAGCACCACAGCTTGGTTGGTTTAAACAACAGACATTTATTGTCTTACAGTTCTGGAGGCTGGAAGTCCAAGGCCAGGGCGATGGTAGGGCTGGTTTCTCCTGAGGTCTCTCTCCTCACCTTGTGGACAGCCGCCTTCTCCCTGTGTCCCCACATGTGTCCTAATCTCCTCTTCTCCTGGGGACTCCGTGGCTCTACTGCCAGGTGGTGACCAGTCACTGGGGCCTGCTGCACAGCCAGACAAACCAGTCTCCAGCCCTAAGTTTCTGGCATCTCTGCTTCCTTTAGGACTTGGATGAGATGCCGCGAGGTGGAACATGGAAACTCATTTCCTGAGCAGCAGCCAAAGGAGCCAGATATTGCAGCCCAGAAGTGTAGAGGAGTTAAGTCTCCATCAAGGCAAGTTGTGAATAAAACTTCTTGAAATATTATGAAAAAACTCATCATAAAATTTTACCTTCTTCAAAATCTCAAATGTTTAAATATAATGTCTGACTAATTATTTTGTAAAAGTACTAAGTAGCACTAATATTTGACCACTTGAAAGAACTTTCTATAAATTCTAGTTTCCAGTAAGTAATTTCTCAATTTCAGTGAATACTCGTACTTTTACCCATATGCAAATGAAGTTCGCCTGAACTAATGAGTTAGACTTTTGTGCAAGCTCTTTTATGTATTGAGTGGCATTAATAAATGGGCAGGAAATAGTATTTCCCAGTTCCTGACAGATATTACTATTCAGGATTCAAGAATGACAAATTGAAATCACTGGCAATCCCCAGGAATCCCCTAAGTCATAACTTATTCTTTAATTTTTTATAATACTTTATTTATTAATTTAAAAATAATGATGAGTGACCATAATAATAAATAATGAATCTACCTGTGATGGGGTTATGAAAAGGTTTCTGTATAGAAAAAACTGTCATGTAATATATGCCTGGTTTATATTAACTGATTTTTCACGAAGAGATTATATATTTCAATAACGTAAAAATGATGCTTACTTGATATAAACGTTTGATAGCAGAAAACACTAAAAGAAGGGACCATTAGCACCAAATAAAAATCATTTAAAAAATTGAAAGATACCACAAATATTTAATATTTGAAAGTTGCCATTCTCAAATAAAAATTTTAGAGCATACTAAACATTCATTGCCTTGTTCAATAGTTTTGATCTCTGCTTCATGACAAAGATGTCAGATGTAGAAAAATTTCTTTCATTTTGTGTTGATGTGGGTAGCATTGTTAAAGTGCATCCAAAAGCATCTTCAAGTTGGATAGTAGGGTTCGTGCTGTTGCATTTAAGGTTAATTTCTTTTTTTCATGATAAAAATATTTTGTTTGCTTTTCCCGACTTTGGTTTTGCTATTGAAATCAATAGTGTTTTTGCTGACAGGTTTTAGATCAATTTCTATAATAATTTCACTTGGAAGCATTACATGACAACATTCATATTGTATTCCCTTTGCATTTTTTTTTCTGATAAAATATTTATAAGAAACTATAGTCTATAGAGAATATTCAGACACTGGAAAACACCAGTAAACATTCTTGGGTGGTGTTCACATACTGTAACATTTGGATTTCCTTACTAGTAAGTTTTACAGTACTAGGCAGAATCAACTTAAGGACTCACTTTGCTTCCAAAACTTGTTATTTCTTGGAACACCACTCATAGGATTTGTATAATGAATTCTACATGTACAAACTTAGTAATATTTATTTTATTTGCAACCCTGATTTCAGGTTAGCAGCAGACTGGCCCCATGAACACTTACTTATGATAGGGCAGCTGAAAGCAAGACCGAAGGCACTGTGGCCACTCCCCTCCCAATGGCCCACCTTGTTCTGGACTCCACTTGTCAGTGTTTCCTGCTCTTGCTCTTACCTTGGTGTTAGTGGATGCCTTCAAACTGGTACCATCTCTCTGATAATCACGAAGCATTAATTCTCACAGGAGAATCATGTTATGTTTTCCCATTTTCTTGAATTCTTGATCCATCTTTCTTGGGATTCAGAGAAATATAAATTTATCCAGAAATGCTGGGAAGGAATTCCTGTATGGAAACACTTGAAGGAGACAATGGGCCTTCAATAACATAGTTCTTTATTGCTACAGTGACAGTTCATCCCACCTTGAATCTGGACACTGTTGGAGATCTCACTGGAGCCTAAACTGAGTGCCCTGCTGGGAAGCAGACACATCCAGATACATCCAGAGGCCTGGTAGGGTGGGCCTGCTACAGGCCAGGGTTTTTTTTTTTTTTTGGTCTAATCTTGTTATACATATTGTATTATTTTATTTAATTCTTTTTGTGGTTAAATGCACATAATATAAAATTCACCATTTTAGCCATTTTTAAGTGTACAGTGTGTGACATGAAGTACATTCACATTGTTGTGCAACCATCCCCACCATCCACCTCCAGAACTGTCTCTTCATATTGTACAACTGAAACTCTGTCCCCACTAACTAATAGCTGCCCATTCACCTCCCCCTCCCCAGCCCCTGGCGACCCTCATTCCACTTTCTGTCTCTATGGATTTGACTCCTCTGGGTATCTCATATAAATGGAATCACACAGTATTTGTCCTTTTGTGATGGGCTTATTTCACTTAGCATGATGTCCTCGAGGTTCATCCATGCTGTAGCATGACTCAGCAGAGGCCAATTTTTTAAGGACCTGATATACTCTCGGGAAGGAACTCTTTCTGAAGGAAAGCAGGCACACTGCTTGGCCTCAGAGCAGTGCCTAGGTGTGTGGTGTGCGGGGATGCCCTGAGCACGGAGCACAGAGCACAGAGTGGGACCTCTCTTCAGGGGGCTCCTCTAGCTTGGCTCCTTTCAGCTGCGAGTCCTGTGGAGAGCAGGGGCTGAAGTAAGAACCTAAGGGAGTGTCTCCATTGTAAGTCCTGTGACGTGGTAAGTGCCGTAACACTGCAGGACCAGGGGCAGAGATGAGGATGGCATTTTGTGGGATGAGGGGACAGCACATGTGGTATTGACATTCATGCTTTCTTAGAGGGCCTCAGAGAGGAGAGGCAGGAGGGAGATGTTAGCTTTATGTGGGCCATGAGCAGGAGGGGTGGGTAGCAGATATCCCTGCTGGATCGGAAAAGCATGAACATGGCAGGTATCCCATTGGTATTTGGAATGACTTAGTCCACTCAGGCTGCTGTAACAAAATACCACAATTGGGTGGTTTATAAACAACAGAATTTATTTCTTATGTTTCTGGTGGCTGGGAAGTCCAAGATCAAGGCCCTGGCAGATTTGGTGTCTGGCGAGGGACTACTTCCTCATAGATGGCTGTCTTTTCAGTAAAATCTCACATGGCAGAAGGGGTGAGGGATCTCTCTGGGGTCTTATCTTATCAGGGCACTAATCCCATTCATGAGGACTCTGCCCTTATGACTTAATCACCCCCCAAAAGCCCCACGTCCTAATGTCATCACCTTGTGGGTTAGGATTTCAACATATGAATTTTGGGGGGATACAAATATCCATAGCAGGGAGAATTCATTCATTAGCATATAGAAGGCATCTTCTGGAAATTCCTAGATGTAACTGAGGAAGTTTTGAGAGGTATTAGAGGTTTTATAATAGAGGGCGAGGGAAAGTGGCAAAAATAATATTACTGTGAATGTGATTACTGATCAATCCCAGTCTGATTTAGCTTGAGGAAACAGGGGTCACCGTAGTCATATGTGTGACTCAGGAAACTGAGAAGCACAGACTCACACAGAATGAATAACTGTGATCCTCAGCTCTGCTCTCCTTTTACTAACAGAAGACTTTAATTAGTGAGGGGCTATCACTTTTTGGAGACCGTCTCCATGCTCTCACATGTGCTGGGTATAGAAATGCTAGAATATTCCACTTGTACTTCTTCCATGGACAAAGAAGGCTTTATTGCTTTCTTCAAAGGTTTAAGATGAGGCTAGCAGCTCTTTGAGTCATCACAAGGAGTCTGTGATAATCTTGAAAGACTGTTAGCATAATACTGTAAAATACTTGGGGACACTGACCAAGATTTTGGTGTAACTTCTTATGAAAGATTTAGTGCCAAAGGATTTTGCCAAAGAGTCTACCATGTTCCCGTGCTCTACAGTTTCATTTAGTTTTGTGGTTATAACAGTCAGTTTCAGGGCACTTGGCATAGTTTCTACCCTCTGACTTCATTAGAACTATTAAATATTAACAGGTATGCTGTACATAATGTAAGCAAGATAGTGGGGAACTAGTTTCAGGAATGACAGTGTGATCATCTCAGATAAGACAATGGGTAAGAAGTCATGTTGAAAGCTTGCATATGGTATAATTTCCATAAGCAGTTTCTCACAAGGCATTCATCAATATGTTATTCCTCCCTGCTAATCCTTCAGTCTTCATCAACCTGGAGAGCAAAATGATCTGCAGAGGTGACACATTATAAGTCAGGATATTCAATAGTAGATGGCTCAAGCCATTCGTATTCATGATACTGTAGACAAGCAGATAGACCTAAGCACTGAGCAACTGTCCCACCACTGCACATGTAACCCACGCATGTAAGAAGGCATGAAAGAGCAAAGTAGTTAAACCCCGTGGGCAGCAGGTGGCTGCTTTTAGTGCTCACTGCAACAAGGGAAGGGGGTAGGGATGGAGAGTGAGGGGAGTTTCATAGTGGGATACAGGGCATAATCATAGGAAAAATGATTTCTGTGTGATGGGGGAGTTTTTCAGGCTGCACTCAGAATTAAAGGCCATTACGCCATCTGAAGATGCTCAGAGGTTGTGCAGAATGAGGGTCAGTAATAGCGTATTCTGGCATTGGAGGGGAATTACCTACATAGAATTTCCTACATTTCTTGATTTTGTGAAAAGCAAACAGAGACAGAAATCACTAGAGCCATAAAAATGCTCTTAATGTTTTTGAGGTACAAAGCCGGTAGAGAGAATTTTGAGCAGTTGCAAACAGCAATTGTGAGCACTTTGAAACCGGAAAGCAAATGGACCATTGTAGGACATGTGGGGAAAGCACCTCTGTCCACCAGGCTGCCTGAGCCAGACCCGGAGAAGCCACCCTGACTCCTTCCATTTTGTCCCCTCCCCTCCAAGTGGGTTGTTTCCACATTTTTTTCTCTTAAGAACTATGTTGGTACGGACATTTTCTGCACGTCTTCTGGTGTATATGAGCAAACATTTCATAAAATAATGTGAAATTGCTTTCAAAAGTGATTGTGCTGACATAATCTGATGCAATGCATGAATCTTGGATTGGGAAAAAAAACTGTAAAAGATGTATTTGGGACAATTGGGGAAGTTTGAATACAGAATGAATATTGGGTGACACCATGGAGTTATTGTTAGTTAAGAAAACATGAATGGTATTGAAGTTATTTATGAAAAAGTCCTTTCCTTATTCTTTCTTAAGAGTGTTTAGGAGTGAAGTGCCAAGATAGCTACAGTTCATTTTCAAAAGGCTCAGCAAAACTGTGGATGTATGGGGTGGGGGCGGGGGAGAGAGAGAGAGGCAGGGGAGGGAAGGAGAGGGACAGAGAGAGAGAGAGAAAGAGAGAAAACAAACGTAGCAAAATGTTGGTGACGCACACGTGTATGTGTGAATTTTTGTTTTTAAGATAAAAAACTGTGAAAAGAAAAGAAAAAACAGCTGAACCAATTAGGGTCAAGTTAGGAAAACTGAAACCACTCTAGGTAATTCAGACAGAGGGACTTTAATACAAGGAATTGGTTCCAAAGGCATTGGGAAGGGCGCAAGAGCAAAAGGAAGGGGGCGGGGCTGGAGGGAACAAAAGAAAGCGTGGTGACCCCAGAAGTCAGAAGCCGTGGTGACCCCAGAAGTCAGAAGCCTCCGTGCCGTGAGCTCAGCCCACAAGCCTGTGCTTGCGGCTGTGGGACGTGACTGCAGTTGGTTCTGGATCCACTGAGGAGGTACCACCTCAAGCAGGGCAGGCACTGCTGAACGAGGGGCTGCCTGTGCCCAGGGTGCTGGCTTCCAGCTCGCTCCCCTCCACTGCAGGCTTCATCAGCGGCTGCCAGCCAGGGTCAGAGCCAGAAGCTGCAAGCTTCCCTCCTCCTGCCGCCTTCTACTCTCCACCTGTGCCTCCCACTGGCAGAACCTCCCGGGAAGCCAGCAGGCGAGGGTCCTGGGAAATGCGGTCTGCAGAGTCCAAATACCAGCAGTGCAGAGTATGGAGGGAGGAGGTGGCACAGGGACATTAGGTGACAACAGACACACACTCCCACCAGCAGTAAGCAAGAGTGCTCTCTGCAACACATCTTTGCCAGCACTTGCTACGTCTGACTTTTTAACTTTTGAATGCAGTGGGAGTTAAGTGGTATTACACTGTAGTTTTAATTTGTATTTCGACTCGCCCTTTATGGCTAGCTTATATGTTTCCTCCTGGTGGGGCTGTTTCTGACTCTATCTAATGACCTTCTCCTGCTCCACGCTGTCATTGTACTCTGGATTCTCCTGCGTTGCGCTCATCACAATTGTCAATTACATATTCTTTTGTGAGATTATTGATTATTATCCTCCTACTACACCATCACGTAAATTCCACAAGGGCATGATGTGTCTCTTGTTTTCTGTTGTATTCCTGATGCCCAACACATCGCCAGCACGTAGTAGGCACGAAGAGAGGTCATTTATGACACCAACCTGAGTGATATGAGAGGAAGATGTGGACCGGGCTGCGCAGAGGGACACCCCGGGCCTTCCTGCTAAGAGCTACGCCAGTCACTGAGGGGGATGGTGGTTCATGCCGGAACCCCAAGGAGTTGTGCCATTCTTTATAATCCTTTTATATTTATTTATGATTTGTTGTAAATATTGACTGTTTACAAACTGCATGTAATTCCTTCTGAGGTAGGGATTCATTCACAATCAATGAATTATGAACTCCAGAATAAAAACCAAGCCTACAGATAGAGTTTGGTAGAGAGTTTAGGTTCCTGATCTGGAACCAAATGCGTGGCAACTGGCCAACCATCCTGGTTTCCCAGGAAGAGGGACTTTCAGTGTTAAAACCAGGGAACTCCTGGGAAAACCTAGGGATGAATTGGTCACCCTAGCCAAATGACGTTTGCAGTCACCGTCCTGGGCCCCAACTGAGAAGTCCAGAAAGCCTCATTCTTTAAGGAATGGGAACTACCCTTGCGGGAACATATTAACTCTTACGTAGAACTGGTGACAGTGTTAAAGTCTTAGGTTAATTTTAAGAGGCCTAAGCAACTATATGTTTGTGCATGTATGTAATTTGGGGGGCTTTTTAAAATTGTATCTTCTAATATTTATAGGTGATGTGACTGAACCAATCAATAATTTTTAATGAATAACAATAAATATATCAGAGGAGAAGTAAAAACTTCCTTAAAGAAAGAAATGAGACCAGTAATAAAGACACAGCCACAAGAGCAGTGAAGGTTTTGGTCGCTTTGTGTGTGGGTGATGCTGTAGCTGCGTAGTGTGCTCTGGGCAGGGCAGAGGTCTCTGCCACTTGGGGGGCCAATCCCATCTTTAACACCAGGAAAGGAAGCCATTGCTCGAGAGACGCAACACTTGTGCCCATTACCATGTGCAGACGTGGGCCAAGGAGTCAGTAACAGCTTGAGTTTCCAGAAAGAAGCTTCGGGCTCTAGAGTTGATCTCCAGAATGCCAACTCCCTTCAGTGATGGCTGCTTTTATGGGGGGAAAATCCAAAGGCTTTGGGAGACAATTTTGTGAAGTTGCACTTAAAGATTTTGTAGAACATCCAGTTGACTCCATGGATAACCATTGATTAGCCCAGTGGCAAATTCTGCAGGGTTCAGTGCCCTCTTCCTTTATGCAACTCTCTCCTCCGTGGACTTCTGTTAACACCCCTCCCTTCCTGGTTTTAGTTCTCCTTCTCTGGTTGCTCTTTTTTATGATTATACAATTACATTGTGGTAAAAAAACCCACGTTAAGGTACGATCTGTCCTCTTAACAATTTTTTAAGTGTCCCACAATACAGTATTGGTAACTCTAAGCACAATGTTGCACAGCAGATCTCTAGAACTTGCAGATCTTGCACGACTGAAACTCTAGGCCCATTGAACAGCAGTTCCCCACGTCCCCGTTTCCCAGCGCCTGGCAACCAGCATTCTACTTTCTATTTGCTCATTGGTCTTTCTTGTCCTTTAGGCTCCGTTTCATCCCAAGGGGACTATCCTTGTCCTCAGGGCCAGCGTGTGCCCTTGCTTCTCTTCTCACTAAGCACATTCTTCCCAGGCGACCTTGTTATAGTATTGCTCCTAATAGCAAAAACATAATTTTGAAACAACTTAAGGGTTCAACAGTACAGGATCGATTAAATATGGGTTATTTTTTTAATGGAATACTATGCATCATTTGGTGAAAACTGCATTTATGGACATAGAGAGATGTTCATGGTATTGCTTAGTTAATAAACCATGTTATAATATTTCATGTAGAATGTGATCCTATTTGTGTAAAAAATAGATAAATATACAGTGACATTCGAACAATGTTCAACCAAAATATTAACAGTATTTATCTTTAGATGGTGGATTATGTATGATTTAAGTGTTATTTCTGCTTGTCAGCAATTTTTAGTTTTTCTATAAGGAACATATATTTCTAGTGTAGTGAAAAAATATATATTGTAGGAAAAATATTCTCTTAGGATATGAATCCCTGTCAGGCAGCTGACTGCGTAAAACTCTGCAATAAATATCCAGCCAATCAATTCAGGAGCAGAGTCAGCTCTGCTTCAGAGAAGGAGGCCGTGCTTGGTTACTTACCAGTCCTGCTTAAAGATGGGTTTTTTTTCTTATTTTAATAGAAACCTTTTTTTCCCCCTGGATACTTGTTGTGCTACAGAGCAGTGATAAACAGATAAAGAATAACCAAACCTTAAATATGGCATTATTTTATTATTGCAACTGTTGTAAGAGCTAATCTCACTGCAAATCATAGGAATGCATTCAACCCACAAAAATGCAAAAGACATCAAAGTACTGATTTTGAACCGTCTGCCCTACTCCTGTTGGTATATAGCATCTGGATGAGTGTTCTGGAAGCTATGGGATCAATGATGTTATTATTATTATTCAAAACTTCTTTGAGAGGCCTGTTTCAATTCCTAATGATGGCTGTCACTAGTGAAGCACTGACTCCATGGACTGCTCCTTACATCTCGTTTTAATCTTCCTGACCTCCGCGTGGGGTAGGTGATGGCCTGATTTTACAGAGAAGGAGACGGGCTCAGAGAGGTCAAGCTACTTGCTCAAGGTCAGCTGGTGAGTGACAAAATAGGTTTCAGATCCTTCTGCCTGGCTCCACACCCAGTGCAGGAACTTGTCCGTGCCTTCTCCATCTCCAGACCCACACCGAAAATCTAGCCTGTGTCTCTATAGCCAACCGTGTTTTTGAATGAAAACATTAGTGCCAGTTTAGTCAGCTGCTTTGTTCTCCACACTTTGCTCAGAAGGACTTCAGGGTTGAAGAACTGCCACCAGAGGTGCTGCTGAAAAAGGGACGTTCCCCAGGGTCTGAAGACTGGAATCCTTGAAGACACTTCCCCCAAATGGAACGAACAATGGAAATACCCTCAGAATCACTGTCTCACCTTCCAAGGGGTGTCCGTGAAGAACACCACCCGTTTGGACCAATAAATCTGAGTCTTTTTTGTGGAAAAAAGCAGAAGTTAATTTCTTTGAGAGTCTATCACTTTGAGAGTCTGAATGGAGTCCTTTAAACATCCCTGGCTTTTGAAAGTGCTCTCACCACAAACAATGTTAAGTGTGTGCGGTAATGCATATTTAATTCGCTGGATTTAGCCATTCCACAGTGTACACGCATTTCAAAACCTCACATTGTACATGAGAAATATATACAATTTTTGTTTGTCAAAATAAATAATTAAGGAAATAAAAATCCCCCCCTTTGAGTCAGAGACACTGGGCTCTGTCCCGTATCAGCTGTGTGACCTTGGACTCGTTACTTGACCTTTTTGAGACTCAATTCATCCCCTTTGAAGTGGGTCTTAGACTAACTTTATTAGATTGTTTTGAGGATTAAATGACTGGACACCAGCTCATAAATCTCTCCCCTCCCCTGGCCTATAAAGTCAGTCTTCCCAGAGGTTGAGCTCCGAGAGTTCCTCCTACTGTCAAGTAGTTTTGCTCTTTAAATGGCTGATTAACTCACAGAGGTAGTGTCTTTTAATGCAAGTTCTCTACATGAAATGAGGTGCCAAGTTAACAACCCAGGAAAACAGAAGGCTTATGTTTTTCCGCATAATAAACTGTGAAGAAATGAGTAGGGCAAGCTTTCCAGCCTCTCTATTAGAGCTGGGTGCCTATAAAATACGTAACGAACACACCAAATCTTTGAGCCCCTGTGTGGCTCCGGCTGACTAATGGGATGCCCAGGATTATTCAGAAATTTTCTTGCACCTGTAGCTAAACTTTGAAATAGTCAGGCCTATTCAGTTTAGCACTTGCACATGAATCTGATTTTGTGCCAGACACTGGATATTGGTGTTGGTGGGGGGGACGTTGGAAGTAAATAAGACACAGAAATAAATAAGATCCACCCCCCGTGCCCCACCTGGGTTTTCAGTCTCGGGAGACGACGGAAGCACTGGCACACCCTGTACCGGTCTGTGGCAGCGCCAGGGCAGAGCGCTGCCCAGAGGAGAGCTGTTTAGCTGATTCCCACACAGAAAGTGGGGCTGAGGAATAGCGAGGTTATCAACAGCAACACAAGCCCCAGTGAAACTCCCAAGAGGGCTTCCAGATCATCACGCAGACAGGATGAGGCATGAATGACTCTTCCATCCTCCAGAGTCCCAGCCTCCCACTTGGGTGTCAAAGGAGCTGCCCAGACAGCACAGGGCTAGGGTACCCCTCTGGGGACCTTATGCCTAAACCCAGTGCTGCACTCTCCCTGTTCCATCATGCTATGAGACAGACCCTGAAGGGGAAACATGAGCCAGGCACTGCCTCTGTCTTCCAGAAGCTTCCAGTCTACTGGAGTATCTTAGTTCCCCAGGGCTGCCATCACAAATTACCACAAATTGGCTGGCTTAACACAACAGAAATTGATTCTCTTATAGCTCTGGAGACCAGAAGTCCAAAATCAAGGTATTGGCGGGGCCACACTTCCTGTGAGACTTTGGTCTCTCTCCAGCTTCAGGTGGCAGCCAGCAATCCTTGGCGCTCCTTGGCTTGGCAGCTGTGGACCTCCAGCTCTGCCTGTGGTGTCACGTGGCCTCTCCCCATGGCTCCACATCGCCTTCCTGTGAGGCCACCCACTAGCCACACTGGTTTAAAGGCCCACCCTACTCCAGCATGACCTCATCTTAACTATGTCTGCAACAACCCTGTTGCCACAGAAGGCCACATCCTGAGGTGCTGGGGGTTAGGACTTCCACATATCCTTTTGGGGAACACAGTTCAAACCACTACAGGGAGATAAGGCAAATGTACAAATGAGAGGGCTTCTCCAGAGGCCCTGCCCCGTGCCTCTTGTCCAGTTCTGTGTGATTTTGCTTTGAATGGCCTGTATTTGCAGAGTGCCCTGGCAGGGACTTTACATCCTCAAGAGCAGCCCTAAGCCCCTTGCCCCAAGACAAACAAACTCAGGTGTGACTTAGACCTCAAGTCTCCCTGGGGTGAGGCCGAGGCTGGCACATTGCCATAAAGTCTGGTTCTTTTAACTTAATAAATATATAGTACAAAAGACAGCCTCTTTTCAAGTACAACTTCTTTACAAGGCAGCCAGCACTAGGTTATGTTTAGTACATTCTGTGTGGCAGAATCATATTTGTTAGAATAATGACTTGCTGAAATCCAGATATTTCACATATAATTCTTTGCCCTTATCTAAAAGTCAGCTACCCTGCTCTAGAAGGAAATTAGATTGATCTGGCAGTCTGTGCCCTTCCAAAAACCACATTTGCTATGGTCACACTGTGATTTTGTAGGTAGTTCCATAAAGCAACCAAAATATAATATATCAGATTAGCCATTTTTAAATAACAAAAGATGACTACTACATTTTTGTCTATTTTATGTGATTTCTTAAAATACCGTAATAGAAATATTTCCATTCCTTAAGTGTCCAGATAAATATGACACTCTGCTTTCACTTTTGAACACGCTGTAAGTACAGCAAGCTGTTATAAAATAACAAAGGATAAACTTAAGGAATGTGTAGACCTACATAAAGAAAATGCTAAAATTCACTGAGGCAGCAAAAAAAGACTTCAGCAAGTGGAGAGACATATCACATTCACGGATAGGAAGACTAAAGATGTCTGTTTTCTCCAGCTTATGACATAGGTATAAAATGATTCCAATCAAAACCCCAAAGGATTTTGGAGGGGCAAAATTGACAAAGCCATTCAAAATAGATCAACAAGAATGAACAGGGAAGGAGAATCAAAATAACTTGGAAAAGAATATTAACAAAGGAATGCTTACCTCATTGTAAGGTAAAATGTTTTATAGAAAATACTTGGTCTCATTTGGGAAATCTCTAATTTTTGTTTATCCTACTACCCAGGGTTAGGTAAAGATAATAAGAAATGTTTGAGCAGCAATGTGGTGAAATAGGGATATATCTTTGACTTTTGGACATCTCAACAAGGAAAAGTGAACCATAGCTGGCTTCTGGCTGGGCTGAGATTTTTTCTCCACAAGGATCAGGTTTATCCCAATACTATTGCTGTGTGCACGTCTTACTGTCCTTTAGGATGGTCCCTACTGATTCCCTGAAAGTGACATGGAGCTTTTAATATTAATAAAGGGGCTCAGTATCTTTCCATTAGTGCCTTCTTTGTAAAGCTAGGATGTTCAGATTGGTTCCAAGAGCAGATGGATACTGAGAGCATTTAAATGACAGAAAAATAAGTGTATTATTGATACCTAGAGCAACAGACAGACTCAATGAATCACTAGAGCTGCTTCCATAAGCATCCTTCATAATTTCTGGCTTCTCATTTTCATATTAACTGGAATGAATTTCTTCTAAAATATAATAGGATGGAAGATGAGAGAGGAAGAATTGACTTATTGATGTAAGGGGAAACAATTCCCAACCCCCCACCTTGGAAGAATTAGGTAGCCTTTTAATTTAAAGTTCCAGTAGATGAATAATGTTGGTATTTCCCCAGGGTGACTTTGATTGGAATTTCTGCCCAGCATGGGATCACATTTTTCATAGCCCCGCACCTGCAGGCTCCCTCATCCCTCCTCACTTTGCATCCCATTGTGCAGGTGGGGTCCGGGCCTGTGAGCTCCAATCAGGGCTGAAGGTAAGAAGCACTAACTAGCCCTGGACAGTGATGACGCAGCACTGTGACTTCAGTTATAAGATATTAATGCAGCTAGACACACACTTGGTAGAAATACTTATTTTTAGAACGATCCATATAATCTTTGTGACACCAGATCTTCACCCTCTCTGGGCCCCCCTCCAGCCCAACCTCATTTCCAGGCTCTGCAGAAAATGCTAGGCTGGCTTCTTCCTGTCCTGCCTGCCGTATATACTTACATGTATATAAGAATGCATGTTTATTTGTTTGACATTTATTTAACACATCTCTTCTGAGAGTGGTTATCATAACACCTTCCCATAGCAGTGACGCTGATCAGTTCCGAATTTACATCTTCTACTCTGCTCTCCCGCCGTGTTTCAGACCTGAAGATCCTGCTGCCTGTGGAACGTCAATCCTGTCCCGTAGGCACCCAAATACTTCCAAAACCAAACTTCTTCATTTGCTGCCTCCCTAACCTCCTCTGTGGTCTAGCTCAGTGAAACTCCCCTTCCCCCAGGTTTCTAAGCCAGAGATCTGTGAATCATCCTCAAATACTCTCTATACCTAATCTCTTATGTCCACATCACTCAGTGGTTCAGGGGTCAGCAGAGCCAGAGTGGATACGCGTGTGGCCTGACGAGCAGGCTCTGTGTCTTCTTTGCTGTCCTCCCTTCTCAAGACCTGGGGTGGAGGTAGTGTTTGGCTAAGTTAGATGGGCTCCTGGGAGCTTGTCTACTGACCCCGGGGTCCCTAGTTCTCCAGTTGTTATTCAACTTGGGGTAACATGACCTTGAGGGTTGTGCATTACACAAAAACGTGAACATTCTTGGCTTTTGCAGAAGATAGGATACCAACTTATACAATACACTTACAGCTCCATCATGTGAGCTTATTCCAAAAACGAATTTGATTTTATTTTCGGGTATGTTGCATATTTTGAGAGGAAACAGTGGCCATTCCTTCGTCTTCAGTCTGGGGTAAAAGAGACCTGGTTAGGGGTTTCCCCGTCTCTACCTTCACACGTGTATCATAACCCTTGCCCTGCTGTATTATCATTTTGCCTGTATTTCTTGAGAACATAGGCCCTCTTGTATTAGTTTTTATAGCCCCAAAGTCTAGGCGCACTGCTTGGTATATTACAGGATGCTCAATAAGGCTTATTTTATTATATAATTATAATAAATTAATATGGTTTCTCTCTTATCCCAACATCCATAGCCTCTACTATGTTGCTCTTCATATTAAAGTGACCCTGAAGTTAGAACCATATAGATTTCTCCTGAATTTCTAACACCTAGACATTACTTGGGTATCACTTCATCATAACTCGTCTTCTAAGAGACACAGTGAGAAAATGACAAAACGCATGTGTGTTGGGCATGTATGATAATTCTGTGATCGGCCACTAGTTGATGTTGTAGTTACAAGTAAAAGCCACCAGATGGCTTAAGGAAATGAATTTATTTCCAATCGAGATTTTTAGCTTAGAAATCTGGGATGAAAAAAGCAGTGATTGGAGAGGGATGAGAAGGCTTTCCTTAGTGAACCCTAAATAACCCACAAAACCCACTTGTCAGTCACCTGACTTCAGCAATGGGTTTGTAGAGGTTTTGCAACCTTTAAAGGAAAACATTAAACTGTGTATTATTCTTCTAACTTCCAGCATCTACATGCTTTAAGAGTCACAGAATAACTACTGAAATTCAATTCAATTCCACAAATATTTATTGAGTTAAACGTTATGAGAGACTATGGAAGCACATGCCACATGAAGTACAGCTTACTAAGCATGGAAAAATGTACGATACACTCAAAATAAAGATTGCTTTCTTTCGTCTTTGTGTGCTAGCACTGGTTACTGTTTCAATGAAAAAATAATTGTGACCTAGAAAATTTCTGCATATTATCTGCAGGCAGAATGGGTGAAAAGCAAGCAAGCAAGCAAACAAACAAACCCAAATCAAAGCAAAAACCTAAAGAACTGTGGTAGTTATGAATCAAAACGTATTTTATATGGCATTTGCATGTTAAAATCAGAGTTGAAACTATTAGGTTAGCTTAAAAAGTTTTAATGAGGTCATTTAAAAATAAATTTATGTAGAAAAAGGTCTGGAAGGATATACACCATCAGTAGAATATGTTCAGTGGCTTTTGTATTTTTTACCCTAGATACTGTGAACTGTGTGAAGGTTTTGGAACGAGCCCATGTTTGTGTATTATTTTGGAATGTAAAGAATGAAATGCAAACTTAGTTAAAGATAATTCCACCCATTTATTTGACAGATATGCTAGGAGCGGGTACCCCTAGCTCAAGACAGAGCCAGGAATCAGAGATCCTGATTTCTAACCCTATTAACATTGAGGTAGCAAATTTGTTAACCTTTTTAGAGAATTAAAAAATCAGATCCATCTGCTTTTTAAAATATATATTAAAGAGGACTTTACAAATATTCGATATCAGCGGGCACGGTGGCTTACGCCTGTAATCCTACCACTTTGGGAGGCTGAGGTGGGAGGATCGCTTGAGGCCAGCAGTTCAACACCAGCCTGGGCAGTAGCCAGACCCCCTATCTCTACAAAAAGAAATATTCAATATCTGACCATTTTTAAACTTCTGAAAAAAAGTTGAAGTAAGTATAAAGGAATTCAGAAGAGATTCCTCCATAATGCTGAGGGCATAACATACTTTTATTATTGTGTTAGCACATAATTATTGGTTAGAAATTTTAAAATATTTATTTGATAATGAAAATTTAATAAAAGAAACCCAATAAATAGGGAACCAGCCCTTTTTCAAACATAAACTAAAATTGGACAATTAATTTTTTTTTTCAAAATATTGAGGGGGTACAGGTGTTTTTGTTACATGGGTGAGTTGTATAATGCTGAAGTCCGGGTTTTTAGTGTTCCTGTCACCAGAATAGTGTTCTTTGTACCCGATAGGTAAGTTTTTGTCTCTTATCCCCCTCCCTTACTTCCCCCTTCTTGGTTTCCAACATCCTTTACATGTCTTTGTGCCCCTCTGTACCCATCGTTTAGGTCCCACTTATTAGTGAGAACATGTGGTGTTTGTTTTTCCATTCCTGAGATACTTCACTTAGGATAACGGTCTCCAGTTTCATGCGAGTTGCTGCAAATGACATTATTTCATTCCTTTTGATGGCTGAGAAGTGCTCCATGGCATATACACCACATTTTCTTTATCCACTCATGGATTGATGGGCACTTACGTTGATTCCATATCTTTGCTATTGTGAATTGTGCTGCGATAAACAATGGGTGCAGGTGTCTTTCTGATAAAATGACTCCTTTTTCTTTGTGTAGATACCTAGCAGTGGGATTGCTGGATCGAATAGTAGGTCTACTTTTATTTCTTTGAGGACTCTCCATGCTGTTTTCTTTGAGGAATCTCCATTCTGTTTTCCATACATATCAGTACAGTTGTATAATAATAATTTGCAGTTTTACCAACAGTGTATAAGTGTTCCTTTTTCACTGCATGCACACCAGCATCTATTGCTTTTTGACGTTTTTATAATGGCCATTCTGACAGGGGTAAGGTGGTATCTTATTGTGGTTTTAACTTGCATTTCCCTCATGATTAGTGATGTTGAGCATTTTTTCATATATATTTTTTTAAATTTCAGAATATTATGGGGGTACAATACTTTGGTTACATATATCGCCCATGCACTGCCCAAGTCAGAGCTACAATCGTGGACATCCCCCAAACTGTGAGCCCTGCACCCATTTGGTGAGAGTTTTCCCATCCCCACCAACCCCCTCCCACCTGCCCACCCCCTGATGAATATTATTTCCATGCGTGACATAAGTATTGATCAGTTAGTACCAATTTGATGGTGAGTACCAGTGGTGCTTGTTTTTCCATTCTTATGATACTTTGCTTTGAAGAATGGGCTCTAGCTCCATCCAGGATAATACCAGATGTGTTAATTCACCATTGTTTTTTATTGCTGAGTAATACTCCATGGTATACATATAGCACATTTCATTAATCCACTCGTGCATTGATGGGTACCTGGGTTGTTTCCACATCTTTGCAATTGTGTTTCTTGGCCATTCATCTGTCTTGCTTTGACAAAACTCTGTTCATGTCTTTTGCCCAATTTTTGATGGGATTGTTTGGTTTTTTCCTTGCTGATTTGTTTAAGTTCCTTATTCTGGATATTAGTCCTTTGTCAGATGTATAGTTTGTGAGTATTTTCTCCCATTCTGTAGGTTGTCTATGTACTCTGTTGATTATTTCCTTTGCTGTGCAGAAGGTTTTTGATTTAATTAAGTCCCATTTATTTATTTTTGTTGTTGCTGTATTTGCCTTTGGGGTCTTAGTCATAAATTCTTTGCATAGGCCGATGTCTAGAAGAGTTTTTCCTATGTTTTCTTCTAGAATTTTTATGGTTTCATGTCTTAGATGTAGAAGAATGAAACATGATCCCTATCTCTCTCCATATACAAAAATTAATCCAAGACAATTAACTTTTAAAAGAACTAATTTCTTCTGAAGGTGCAGTTTTCTTTGATTAAGCAGAAATTTTATCTTTCTCTTCAGGCTATGGATAAACAAAAGGACATAAAAATCTAGCTTAACAGGGTAGTCCAGTATTCAAGATGAAAAGAAAAAAGTTGAACAAGTTAAAATACTTTACTTACTTTTTGTTTTTACCAATCTACAGTTCATCTTCGCACTAATTATTTTTTGTTAAATAAACTGTTTACTTTCTGATTATAAAAGTGAGACCTGTTCACTCTAGAAAAATTTAAAATATATTTCAAAATAGCTAGAAGAATTGTGATGTTCTCAACAAAGAAAGGATAAATGTTTGAGGTAAGGGATATCCCAGTTACCCTGATTTGATTATTACACATTGTATATAGGTATCAAAATATCACATGCACCCCCAAAATATACACAACTATTTTATAGCAATAAAAATTAATTACTTTTTTAAAAAGCAAAAATTTAAAATAGAAAGATGAAATGGAAAAAATAAAAATTACCCACAATTGCATTAGACAGAAATAACCACTATTGGCATTTTGGGGTTTTTTTCATTCTTTTTCCCATGAATCTAAACATGATATATACGTAACTGGATGTTGAGGGAAATCTCATCTCTTTCCCTGGAGTTGACAAAGGGGACCCAAAGCTGAGAGCAGAGAGCCATCAGGTACCCCACAGTCAAAAGAGATCTTCAAACAGCTGGGGTCTGGCCTCTCACTCAGAGTTTATCAGAAAGTGGCAAAAGGCTGATGGCCAGAGGGAGAGAGGGTGAGGCATCAGCGTCTCCAATGGTCTGCCCTGTGGGGAGGACCCCACTGCTACTCCCTTCAAAGCTGATGGGACTAGAATCGTCCAAAGATGGGGAAATGTCTACTGAAACCCTGTACTTGTAGATCTGCCCTGTGTTTTTCCTAGCAGGGAGGAGGAGAATGGAGAACTGAGGGAGGTGTGGTCCCACTGCTTGGTAAGGTGAGCATGCATAAGCTCCTCTCGAGACTACAGGAAACCTGCAAGGTAGCTTAGCTTGATCCAACTTGCCTCTACAATGCTCATACACTCAGGTTTCCTTGCGGGACAGGTTCCCAGCAGCCAGACACTGAGGACTGTACCTCCAGAGCAGCTCTGCAGAAGATTCAGGGGAGGAGGTTTCCCCGTGGTGGAGCTCCCACGAGGAGGTACCATGCACAGGGAGGCTCACTGGAGCATTCAGCCAGGGAGTCTGCAAGGGACACCTGCCACACAGAGGGCTCCTATGCCAGTGGCTGTGAACCTGAGAAGCCAGCAGCGCAACCCACAGAGATTCACACTGGCCTTCCAGTTAAAGAAAGGTTTGCTCCATTTCTTCCGTCCTTCTTCCCAGGCCCCAATCCCAGAAAAGGGAGGAGAAAGAAGGAAAAGTGGATGCCCTCCCTCTTCATGTCTTTTGGGAGGGTAGCTGAGTCCGTGCTGGGCTGGAAGTTGGGAAGGGAGTAAGTATTAGATATGAGGGAAGTCTCCAAGCATGGACCAAACTGGACTTCATTTTTAATAACTGGAAATGAGCAGAAAGTTGAGGGAAGCCCCCCCCTGACATCTGTAAGGGGTGGGGAGGTTTGACCTGCTACAATAGGAGGTAGTTTATGTTTTCTCCTTTATACTTCCAACTTTCTCAAAGAATGATATTATTTTTATAATTAGAAAGTAAAATAGTTAGTTAACTGTGCTTATATGCCTTGAGTTCAGACTATTTAATAAATGAGTTATGAAACAGCTTTATTATTTTTTCTGAGTTAAAAAATACATGCTTATTATTAAAGAGGAATTAAGATGAAGTGAAAATTATCTGTATTTCTACTATCCAGAAATAACTACAGCTAATATCCTGGATATATTCTTTCAGGCTTTTTTTTTTCCTATTCTCTTTCTCTCTCTTTTACACACGTACAGACACATGAACAGTTAAAACAATGAAAGCCTAAAATAACCGCATTTTGTTAAAGTAACATGTTGAAGGAAACAAGTTGAAGGAAGAGAAGATGTACTGTAAATGTATTGTGGAGGCAAAAATGTCCCCTAGAAAGATAGGATTAACAGATTGAGTTATCTTCATACAGGTAGTTAATTGAATTATCACTGATAACTATTCGTCAAATAAATGTTATCTGATAATTAAGTTTTAAAAGAATCAACATAAAGCAGCTTTAAATGAGCTAATACCGCACCATTCACTGATTCGTTCACCTGATACACAGCTTACTGAGAGTCTACCATGTGCCTGGAGGTGTTACTTTGTGCGTTGAGAATCTGATAGTCTAATTTATCAAAACTGGACGACTTTCCAATCTGTCTTTAGACTCTGGGTGAACTTGATGAACTACCTACTGACAGGTCTGCCAAATGCCCTCTCAGCTTAAAAAGTTGGTGATTCAATGAATTTAGAGATTTTGTGATTTCTCCCTCCTGCCCTCTCAACTTCACAGATGAGAAAAACGAGAGACAGAAAATAACTTGTCAAAGGTCACAGAACTAGTTAATTCGAAACTAGATTACTATCTAGGCTGCCTCTTGTATACTCATTCACCTTGCCACTTGTTCGTTTACTCCGCAAATGCTTGTTAAGTCTCTACAATGGCAGTCCAGTGCTCTGGGCTTCCACTGTCTTTATAACAAAGATGATAATAATAGTCTACAGCTGTTAGGTGTTAGGCGGTATATTAAGTGTATTCACTTGGATTATCTTGTTTCATGGTCATACATGTTTAGTAGGTAGTTAGAGAAGAAAAAGGTAATGTTGACAAATTAATGTGTTTGTAAAAATAAATCCTACCTGCGTGCTTTCGGGGTGGGGGGGATCTTTGTGATGTGAGTCTGAGTTTGAGTGTGAGAAGGAGTTTGATTTGTATACTAACCTCAGAACACACAGATAACACAATAAGAGACAAGGAGTCTTATTTACATCCATCCCCGTAGACATCCTGGAGAATGAATGAACAAGCTGTGGGGACTTTTGCCGCTGGCTCGGGAGATGCCGCAAGTGATTCACACGCTCACTCAGCCAGTGTTGACTGAGAGCTTACTCTGTGCCCGACACAGAGTAGGTGGGTACTTGGGATACGATAACAAGCAAAACACGGACACAATCCCTGCCTGCATGCAGCTTACTGTGCAGTGGAGAAGACGAATTTCAATCACACAAATTATTGTATATAATAATCATAGCTAACATGTACCAAGGGCTTCCTATGTGTCAGGTACTATTCTAGGCACTTTTCCCATATTAATTTATTTAATCTTCACCAAGAAAAAAACAAAAAGGAAAAAACCCTGGGAGGTTGGTGTTACTATCATCTTTCTGATGGGAGCTCTGAAGGAAAGGTTCATGATGATATGAGATCATTTGTTGGGGAAGCCAACCTGGCCTGTCACCCTCTCTAACAAAGGTGAGGAGGTTTGGCAAAGGCTGCCTCATCTACGCAGGCAGGCTACTTACCAAGCAGTTGGGCATGGGTGAGTTGTTAGTAGGAGGCAAGGCGCAAAAGACGAGCGTTTATTAAGTACTTACTACCTCCTATGTGCCAAAGTCTGTGTTGTAGTACCGAACCCTGTCTCAGAACTGTTCTCTGACACAGCTTGAGGTTCTATTCCTGGGCTCCTCAGAGGGTGATTCAGAGATAAAGTGCATGAAGCTACCATGGGGAAGTCTGATTAAAGCAGGGGGAACCTGAGCCCCAGGGAGTGACAGCAGCATGGAGCCGGCAGTGTCAGGTGCTCTGATGGTGGCAGTGGGAGGACACTGGTGACAGCTGAGGTGAACTCACAAGTCACCTGGGACCCTGCCAGGGAGAACGCTCAGAGCTGTCTCTTATTGGACACTTCCAAAGGCCCTGGGCTTGGAGCAGTGTGAGTTACACACTTGAAAGTTTCCCTGCACGTTCTCTTACATTGTCTTTGACGTTTTCTGGTTTCCAGATATTCAGCCTGTCACTGCATGTGTCATCTGCCGAGCACCGCTGCCACTCACGATTTTAAGATCCCTGCTGGGGGGTTTTCATTTTCCATTTTCAACTATTTGGCTGTTGCTTCCTGTGCTCACCCTCTCTGCAGCTTTTGATCTGATCCAATAATGGGCTTGGTCTAGCTCAGGAAGATGAACTAGTAAAAATCAGAGCTTAATTTAATTTGACATGTAGATTTAAAAAATAAGTTATTTAAAGTTTTAGTTGTAATTCTGGAAAATCATAGATTACTGCAAAGAAGTTTTAAATTACATAGGTTTTGGAATCCAGATTTTGAGGGTTCAACAGATTCTATCAGGTGCTGTTGGATATACTGTATTTGCTAGCTCTTTACATGGTTTCTGGTATGTTCCAAACTTCTTTATATTCAGCAATGATAGCTTTAAATAAACTAACACCAAGCTAAGTTTTAGTTTTGGATTCCGTGTGCAATCTGGGATGGGCGAAGGCAGTTGAGAACAGTCATTAGCTTCTGGGGGCTCTGAGGGCCTGTTTATTGAGGGCAGGATAGCTGGGGAGGGCTCAGCTAGAACAGCGAATCTCAAAGTTTGCTGCCTGGGCCAGCAGCGCCAGCATCATCTGGGTCAGTTTGTTCAGATTTGTTAGAAATGTGAAGTCTCAGGCTTCATCCAAAGTACTGAATCAGAAGCTCTGGGTTGGGGCCCAGCAATCTGTGTTTTGATAAGCCTTCTGTGTGATTCTGATGCGTGCTGAAGTTTGAGAACCACGAAGCTACTCAAAACCAGAGTGACCTAAATGGAATAGAAGTTCATTTCTCACTACTTGTCTTAGTCCATCAGGCTGCTATAACAGAGTATCATAGACTGGGTGCCTTTTAAACTACAGAAATTTCTTTCCCACAGTTCTGGAGGCTGGGAAGTCCAAGATCGAGGTATTGGCAGATTCTGTGCCTCGGGAGGACCTGCTTCCTGGTCCCCACAGCTTCTTGCTGTGTCCCCACCTGGTGGAAGGGGCGCGGGAGCTCCGTGGGCTGTCATCTATGAGGGCCCTCATCTCATTTGTGAGGACACCACCCTCATGACCTAATTACTCCTAAAGTCCCCACCTCCTAATACAATCACATTGGGGTTAGGTTTCAACATATGAATTTTAGGGGTACACAGTCTGTAGCACTAATGTATTAGTCTATGCATCAGCAGTCTAGGGGTGACATGGCAGCTCCATGATGTCAGCAACCCTCGTTCACTCTACCTAGTCACTCTGCTACGCTCAAAATGCAGCTGCCATCTCACAGTCTGCAGTGGTTCCTGAGCTTGAATTCTCTTGCCCACATTTTACCCAGCAGGAAAGGAGAAGGGTCAGGAGAGTGTGCCTCCTCCTTCTAAGGTCATGGTCTGGGAATTGCATATATTATGTCTGCTTCCATCGCATTGACCATAACCTAGTCGCATGGCCAACCTAGTCACATGGTCACACCTAGTCATCTTTACTGGGTAGCATGGATCCAATTACAACCTGGTGGTTGGGGGGTTCTATTATTAACCAAAAAAGGGGGTGAATGGATATTGGGAATCAACTGACAATCTCTCGGGAGGTTCTCTGAAGGGAATTTCATCTTTCACCCAAATCATTCCATTCTGTTTTCCATTCAGATCCAAATTTCTCTCTAAGTAAGTGTTTAAGAGCAGAGGAATTTTTAAAGTAAGATCCATCTAACTCATTTTTTAATAAAGGAAAATGATCTTGAACTTAGGAGTTGTGGATTTGAATTCAGGCTCTTCTCCTTAGTAGCTCTGTTTGCCGGGGTACCTCTCTGAGCCTATATTTCCTCATCTACAAAACTGTGAAAATGGGACAGAGCAAAGGTTAGAAATAATGCACGTAAATCTCCTAACATGGTGACTGGAGAGTAATAGGTGCTCAACAATAAGTAAGAATGGCTATTTTTATTTCTATTTTCTCCTTAAAATTTAGTAAAATAATCCATGTCATTAATTAAAATGTGTAAGACAGATTTGTCTTCTACAGTTAGACCATAAATAAGGCCACTTAGTTTTAAGTATGCAAATGTAAAGTGTCATATCAAGCTTTCTATTTATTCATTTATAAGGGTATCTCATTACCTAATTTAATGGCTTTTCATGAAAAAGGCCAGAAAAGCCTTATCTCAGTTTGAGTGTGCCAAGGCATTCCTGCAGTTTTTATGGTTTAATAAAGAATAGAGATAAGAGCTGAAATGCCTCTCGGAGGGGAAAGAAATCTATCTTTTTGCACAGTTTGTCCTTGAGTTCATGCTCCATGCTTTTGACAGCTCTTTTTTAGTTTTGATGCATGGCCCTCTAAGTCTATGGCCTGCAACCCCAGGGGTTGAGAATTGAGCCTTCCTTCTCTCAGACTCTGCAGGCCTGTGCCCAGCACTATGCTGTGGTCTGCCTTGTGCAGTGCTGTCATTGGCTGGGTGTGGGATGTGTCCCCACTGCACTGGGAGTCCTCGGACAAGGCCTTGCTCTTCTGTGTGCACGATCAAGTTGGCACCTTGCACAGGGCATGAGCTCAATAATTATTTACTAAACAAATGCAAGTTTCAGCAGAATCCACATGTAGGGGCAATACAAAGAAAGCATATTTAAAGCAATGCATGCAAAAACTGTTTAATATTTGTAACCAAGAAGTATGTTCTCATTAAGTGTTTTATGTTTAATTGTTTATATAACAATTGATTTCCCAATACTTACTAAATGAAAAGGTCTTCATGTTCTACCTGGCTTTTCAAGGAGAATGTTTTTCTTCCCCCCCCTTTTTTTTTAAGCAAGTCTGGCACATAGATGGTTTTATGAAAGAAAATTGACAAAATAACTTGGCACTGAAGTTTCTAAGGCAGAAATATTTAATTCTCTCCTGAAGAAACAAACAAAAAACCTCAATGTAATAAGAAACCCCCATTTTATGAAATGAAGCTTTGAAATAAAGTATATATTTTCTTTAAAAATGTTTATTTTTTATAATTATAAAAGTAACAGCCATTGGAACACTTGAGAACACTGTAACAATGTAGAACATTTAAAAAAGTTTAAAGAAAATGAAAGTCAGTAAAATTGCACTACCTGGAACAACAAACTTGCAACATTGTTTTTATTTTTTCTAGTTTTCCAGTGAGTGTGCAAGTGGGAGTATGCGTATTTATACATATATAACATACTACATATGTACATACGTATTGTATTTTTTCACTTAACATTAAATAAGTACATCTCAACATTAAACGTTCTTCAGCTCTTAGTTGCACAGTATTTCTGACATGTTAAACTTCATACAGTCAACCACAAAACAAAGAAAAAGCAAATCAGTATGTATCAAAAGGCAGTAATAAAAAAATACAAAGTATTTCCTTTGACATAATGACTTTATTTTTTCAAATGCCTGACAGTAACCAGCCTCTTACAAGCCTGGAAGGGAGACCTTGGGTGTTTTCAAGAAAGGCCTGTAGAACCTACTTGGCATAATCTCATAGCAAAAACAAAACAAAAGTAAGTTTAGGATTTTGCCCAGGGGAAATCTAAATTACAAAATAAACGCTTTAATCTTTTAAATGTTGGATGTCTGGCAAGACACTGTATTTTGCAACACAGTAGGGCTAATTCTCCTGCCCTTATATTATTATACCGACAGTTCAGACCACGTGGAAACACAGCGGTAACTAAACCCACCCGGGAGGTTGGGTCAAAGCCTTCTCATTTCGGTGGGTGCTAATCTGAAGTTATTCCCTCATCTGAGACTAACCTACTTTGGCAGAACATTTGTGTAAAATCAAAGTCTCACATATGTAACTTCCCAAGTCACTCATCTGGCTCCAACCACCTCACATTTACTTTGAAAATTCGTCACAGAATTTTATCTCCCATGATTTGAGAAACAGGGATTTTCCAACAGCACCATTAAGTTCACCTGAACTGCACGAACAGTGATACTAGTGCCTCGCTGCCTTATTTTCCCCTTGTAAAATGCGTTTAAAATATATTTTTGCGCGCGTGTGTGTGTGTATATGTGTATATACAACGTAGTATTGAACACATCTTCCCTACTCCGTGCTTTTGGAGACCTGTGCGTAGTTTTCACTCTGGATCGATAGGAGGAATCCTTTTGATGATTTGTCATCACAATGGCTGCAATGGAAAGTGTCACACACGTCCCGGTTGTCCTCAAGGCAGGGCCTCTTGCATCTCACTGGGCATCGTGAACAACTAAGGAGCTGGCGAAACGAGACGAACTTTACACACTCTGCCACCGGCTCGGCACTATTTTTTGGCCTCTGCCGCTTCACGTATTCCGTGCAGCAATTAGCGCACTGGTTCCGCGCCGCAGGACTTCGTCCAGTGCGGAGAACCCGGACGCCCCGGGCGCCGCGCCGGACCGCGCCCCGCCGCGGGGTCAGGGCACGCCCTCGGCGGCAGCCCGCGGGGCCCCAGCGCCGGGCAACCGCGGTTCCGGGCGGCCGCCCCCGCCCGCAACGCCCGGCCCCGGACTCCGCAGGCGGCGGCTCTTCCGAGGCCGCGCCGTCCCGCCCCAGCCCCGACGCCCCTCGGCCGGCGCCCGCACATGCTGTCGGCCAGCAGGAGGGCCCGCCAGCTCCTCCACAGCCTCCTGCCCGTCGCGAGGATGGGCGAGTCGGCCTCGAGGATCGTCAGCCCCCAGGAGGCCCTGCCGGGGCGCACGGAGCCGACCCGCGTAGCAGGTAAGGACGGGGCACGCCGAGGGCGCGGGCGCCGGACTGCGCATGCGCGCCAGCCCCGGCGGCCGCGCGGCCCCCGCCTGCCCGGAAGGAAGCGGCTGGTCGCAGGTCTGGGGTCTGCGCAGGCGCGAGGGCGCGCCGGCCGGAGCTGGGGGCGCTCCGCGGCGCTGGGCTCGGACGCGCTTGTGTCTTTGTTTAGCTTCTCACCCCCTAAAACAAAACTGTACGCGTTGAAGGAATGTCGTATGTGGTTTAGCTCACCTGGAGGTAGATGCCCTGGGGCCCGGAGCTTTGGGTGGGGACCGCGCCGTCGGGGTGTCCGCCCTTCCTCCGGGCGTGCGCCCCCCTCGCCTGTCTCCTTTGCGCGGGCCGCTGGGGCCCCCGTCACCTGAGCGGTGGTGCCCTGGGTGTTGTCCCGGGAAGCTCCGGAATGAGACAGAACGTTGAGAACTTCGGTTTTGAAATTGCGTCTCAGGCCAGTGTTCTGGCTGCAAGAATTATCCGCAGCCTCCCGGTGCCCTCCGGGCTGCCCGGCTGTCCCCCCGGCCCTGCTCCCCGGGCTGCATGCGTGATCAGTCCTGCGGAGGTGTCCTTTTAGAGCAGTGCTTCTCAAACTTCTGAAACTTTTTAGTCTTTCTCAGACCGATACTTTGGGAAAATACAATAAAAGTGGAATACTAGAAAAGTGATCACGTGCTTGGATGCCTCTTAATGTTAGACTGTTATAAAGTGTTCAAAAGCTTACTCTCAATTTTTTTGTCGCAGACAGCACGGTCCGCCGGTAGGAGCATCATACTTTGTGTTAGTATTGCTTTAGGGCAGCGCTTCTCTTAAGTGTGTTTCCCCTTACCCCCTCCCAGCACCATCACCATCACCTGGGGAAGTCCTCACCCCTGACTTCTGAATCAGAGACTCCGGGTGGAGCCCAACAATCTGTCTTAAAGCAAGCCCTCCAGGTGATTTTAATGCACTCGGACTATAGTTTTTAAACCACAGCCTTAGAGCTGTTGGAGGATTAAGTGGTGATTAATTTTTTACATGTGGCTCAATGCCAAAGAAATCCAGCATTTAAAAATTTCCTGAAAAATTTTTTTTCTTTTCCTTAAAGAATTGTTGGGTATAGGAGGAGATCATATGGAGGGTTTGCCATATCATAGAATACTCGGTATGAGATTAGAGAAAGTAGAGGTTTTTTGGATTACAGGCAATCTGGAAACCGTGTGACCTGTTTCTTATTCACCTAGTTAGCAGTTTCTATTCCCAGTGTCCCCCATCATTTCACCTCCAACTCATCCCCAGCCTTAGAAGTTTATTTTTGACTCAAATTCAGAAATTGAGTTTTGAAAAAAGTCCGGATTATCTTTAAAAAATATATAGTATATAACCAGATTGTCTAAAGCTG
The DNA here is from genome assembly GCA_023783475.1 of Daubentonia madagascariensis. Lineage (NCBI taxonomy): Eukaryota > Metazoa > Chordata > Mammalia > Primates > Daubentoniidae > Daubentonia > Daubentonia madagascariensis. The sequence continues at coordinate 1,565,816 of JAKFHU010000353.1, read as the reverse complement.
TAAATTTATCTTAAAAATTCTCTTTCACAATCCAGTATTCATAAGTGGACATTTAGAAGCAATGCTTTCTAAATGCTGAACTTCCTCAGCTTGTACTATATTTCCTCTTCACACACTACAATGTCTTTTCTGTGCCCTTCCATACACCAAAAAAACAAAGAATCCAAAAACTCTTGATCAGATTTCCAAACTGGTTCAAGATCAAGATTAATCAAAATTTAGTTCGGGTTTGTCTTAACCAAAGCCTTCCAAGTCAATTTCCCATGTAAATGACATTTTTGGTAAAAGATTAACAAACATTTCAGAAATGAGCCAACAATTTCATATCCACATGATTACTTTAGCTGCAAAACCTCAGGACCTGGTTGCTTTCCAGGCTCTTCTGTCTTTTCGTATAGCTGTGAGTGTTTTTCGTACACTGACACATCTCTGTATCAGGGCCAGTGAACTGCTTTTTTTTATTGGTGTAGGGCCAAGCCTGCAATGCATATGTCCTTATTGTTCATCTGTTGTAACTTTTTCCCCAAAAAGTATTTAAATTTTAGATTGTGGCTATTCCAATCTCCACTCCTGTGAGTATTCCTGCCTTGACAGGTTGCTGAAAGTTCTGATTGGCCCCAGAAATGGGCAGTGTTATTCCTTTAGTAGCTTTTGGTGGCTGTAAACTTGAAACTTATGGACTCGATATTACTGTTTTGAAAGTCGAATTCATCTCCACTGCAGCTTCCATCCTGTTTAACAGCTCTTCACGTCTCTATGTTACCTCTATGTCTGTTGTTATTTGCACACTGACTCTCAAAAGTTCAGTGACCAAAGCATCACCTTTTGACCTTAGAAGACAAGGCCTATCTGTTCAGTGCCTTTTGCTTGGCCTAGTATCAAGTGTGCACTATTACCAAATACTTTTGGTGTTAAGGGTTATCATTTTAGCTTTAATCCTACTGTTTTTGTATTCTTAAGGAATATTTCACACTTTTTAAAGCTGTGGCCTAGTAATAGATTTCCACTTTCCAGGAAGGTAAGAGTCAAACTTTCAAACTTTTAAAGTGCTTAATTTCTCCCATGCTACCTAAAATGGATCAAAACACGAACAGGCCTACTTTGGTGCTTGGTGAAAACTGACACTGTACTGGTCTGCCTCGTTTGCACCGTGCTCTGTTGAGGTCACAGGTGGCTTCTGGATAGCCCTGGCTGGCTGGTAGGGTACACAGCGATGTACCTGGCCTTCTACATGGACGTGGTCTCATTCTGCATCAGTGACTGACTATGAAGCATTACGCTGAGAACTTTGGGACTGAGGGAAAAGGAGAATTCATACTTGTTGAACTGCATTGGTGGGCAATTGTTAGAGATAGGCTGGAGGAGGAAGGCTTATAATTAAAACCTCAGAGTGCCTCCTGGGTTGTTAAAATGTGAGTTCATTATAGTCAGAACTGAAATCTTATTTCCAGTGAATTAATAATTGTAAAAGCCCAGCTTTTATTTTATATGGAACCCTTTTTTTTTTTGCATATTGGAAACATTGCTAATCTGTGTTTGGGATTGCATCTTTTTACAAAGTATAAATAGGATCAGGTAGTTTGGGATTTGTAGATATTTAAAACAACTTTGGCAAGTTCAATTCAATTGCTGCTTTCTTGCCTTTACATTTTTAGATAGTGTGCACTGTATTTTTTGTTGCGATGCTTTTTTTTTTTTGGTTGGAAACAGACGTAGAACACCATCTGAAGGTATCCTCTTTTCAGAATTTTAAATATAAATAGGAAAACAGTAGAACAATGTATTAATCCAAAAGGTGGCTCTTTATAAAAAATTGAACTGCAGCAATAAAATTTATAGATGATTAGCTAATCAAGAAAAAAAGGAAGAAAGTATAGATACACAAAATAAGAACTGAGAAGGGGAATCATAGAAACAAAATTTAAAGAATCATAGGAGACTACTCTTTGAAAATAAATTTTAAAACTTGGGTGAAAATGATAATTTTTAGGAAAATACAATTGATCCAAACTGACTTCAGAAGAGGTAGAAAATTTAAACAGCTCAATTTTCACAGAAGAAATAAAGTTGTCAAAGAGTTACCTCCTCCTCAAGCATTATGTTCAGATGGTTTCACAGAGAACATCTACCAGATATTTAAAGAGCAGATAATACCAATGCTATTTAAGCTGAAATAAACATCCAGATTCTTTTTAAGAAGCAGCTGTAACATTGAAACCAAACCTGAGAAACATTGCACAAAAAAGAAAACTACAGACCAGTCTCATGTATGAATATTGATGCAAACTGCTCAATAAATGTGAGTAAACAGAATCCAGCAAAGGGATTTAGTCCCAAAATTGGCCTGAAGGAGGGGTCAATAATAGGAAATCTATTAACATAATTCATCATTTAATTGATCTAAGGAGAAAAATGATACAGCTATCTCCTAGATGCTGAAAAGTTATTTGACCAAATTTAACAACCATTCTTGATAATAACACTCAACAGAATAGGAATAGATGGCTACCTCCTTAACGTGATAAAATAATATCTATTTTAGTCCAAAGGCCAACTTTAGGCTTAATGAAGAAATATTAGAGATTTCCATTCATGTTCAGATCAAGCCAAGATGTGGGTGTGGCCTAGTGTCTAGTACCCAGGTGTGCACTGTTACCAGATACTTTTGCTATTATCATCTTAGTTTTTATCCTGCCTTTAAAAAGAAATCCTACCTTTTTTGGATTCTTAAGGAAACTTCCACCTTTTTATTAAGGGCAACCTAGTAGTTGATTTATACTTTGTAAGAAGGTAAGATTCAAGCCTTTAAACTTCTTAATGTTTAATTTCTCCCAGACTACCTAAATTGGATCATAACATGAATAGGCCCACTTTGAGTGATTGGTTATTATTTCACATTGTTTTACATTGTGTTGTAGGTACTAGCCAATGTGGTCAGATAAGATAGGGCAATTAGAGATGTACAAAAGAGGAAAAAAGGTCAGAAGTTCTTAAATACATGTGGGAGTGTAGCATATGATAAAGGTGACATCTCAAATCAGTGGGAAAAAGATGAAATATTCAATAAATGGTGTTGGGACAACTGGGTAGCCAAATGGGAGAAAAAAGTTGGATCTGTACTTCATACCTTAAACTAGGATAAATTTCAATATTTGATGGAATAAATTCCAGATATATGACCATAATTGCTTACACTTATTGAGTGTACTACATGTCAGGTACTGTAGTAATTTACTAACATATTTAATCCTCACAATAACCCGATGAGGTGGTAACTATTATTATCCCCATTCGTGGATGTGGAAACCGAGGCCCATAGAGGTTAGGTGATTTATCCAAGGTCACCTAATTAATAAGTAGTGGAGCCAGGATATGAACCTAGGCAGTTTGGCTCTAGAGTTTCTGGTTTTAACTTCTATGCTCTTTTTCCATTTAGTTAAATGTAAAAAAATGAAACAATCTAAGTATGAGAAAAGAATTCCTTTATAATCCAGATGTGGAGAAAATCTTTCTAACCATAACTTGAAAATCAGAAGATGTAAAAGATTGATAGGTTACATCAAAGTAAAAGTCTTCTGCATGGCAAAAATCACCAAAAGCAAAGTCGAAGTGAAAAGACAAACTAGGATAAATATTTGCAACTCGTATCATAGGTGAAGGACTAATCTCCTTAATATATAAGAAGTTATATTAATAGAAATTCTAGAAATTAATAAAAACAGTAACATCCATTGGAAAAATAGGCAAAGGTTATGAATGGTTTACAGAAAAGGAACTACAATTGGCTCTTAAGCATGTAAAAAGATGCTCAACTTCACTCATAATGAGGAAAATGCAAATACCATTTTTCATTTTTCAGATTGGCAAAAATCCAGAACTTTGATGATATATGGTGTTGGTAAATTCTGAAGGAAAAAGGCACTCTTGTACATTCATTGCTGGCAAAAGTATAAATTGGCTCAACTCTTATGGAAGGCAATTTGGCCATATCTATCAAAAATTTAAATGCATATACCTTTTGACCCAGAAATTCAATTTCTGGGAATTTATCCTAAGGATGTACTTGCATGCATGCCAAATGATGACTGTACCAGGTTATTCATCGCAGCTTTGTTTGCAATCGCACAAGATTGGAAACAACCCAAATGCCCACCAGTAGGGGCTGGTTAAATAAATTATGGTTCATCATCACAATGGAATATGCAGCTGTAAAAAACAATGTGGAACATCTGTATGAATAGGTGTAGAGAGATTGCCAAGATATAATGTAAAGTGAAAAAAGCAAGGTCAGAACAATGTATATAGTATGCTAACTTGTGTATGAACAGGGAGGAAAATAATAACATGTATGTATAAAAAAATTTTGAAAGGGTAGCTAAGAAATGAATAGCTGGGGAGAGGGCTATGCAGTGAGGTGAGGGTACATGGGACCCACAGACTTTTTTACTTCATGCTTTTTTTTGAAAATAAATTTTCATTCTTGTAATGTGACTGCATTATTGAATTAAATAACTCCACTTTGAAGATGATCTCTCTCTGCTGTTTTTAGTCTAATTGACCACCTTTCTATCATCTTTTGTCATACTTATTTCAAGTTTTTTTTTTTTTTAATTTTGCTTTCTTTTTCTTGTCAAGTACGTCTTTTCCCCCCGCCCCCAACTTGCTTTTGTAATCAAAATCTACATTTTGGCGTAATTTAAAAACCTAAATTTAGAGGGTGAAATTGGAATAAGCTAATCCAAGTCATTTTACATTTCATAAATATTCATTTTTATTGAAGCATCAATTGTGGTGGCATCATTTATACAAAGAACAGATCTTTGGGGACAAATTCCTTCTACTATTATGTAGATGGCATTATGTGTATTTCCTTTATTGTGAGTGATGTACATAGATTTTTAAAAGAAAATGATAAAAACAGTATTCCTTTTAGAAAAATTTTCCCCAATGTGTGATTAATTTCTAAATTGTAGGACTCAGACTGTTATTTCTTCTTTTTATGTCCTGCCCAAAGCTCTTTGATTATTTTACCTGCTCCAGAATTTTCAGTGTTTCCCTGAAGTCCTGGGATAAGGGTATTCCATGCCTCCCGTAATCTGATCCTTACCTCCCTTTCTGGTCTTTTCCGCCACTGTGCCCCTATAGAAGCTGGTCTTTGGCCTTACGTGTTTCACGGTTCTGCCTCTGCAATTGCTCACGTGATTATACCCATGTGGATCGCACACCCTGGTCTTTTTATTGATTCACTCATTACGTGTCTACTAAATGCCTGCATGGGGCGAGTACTGTGTTGTCCACATGTCCTTATCTTACTCCTTCCTCAAAATTTGCCCTGCTCTAATTCCATGGCTCCCATAAATCCATCTCTTTTCTTGCCAACCTAAGTGATCCCTTTCTTCTCCACTGGACGGATAACTATGTACTCATTTATGAATCCTTTCTGTCGCATCTCTCATTGCTAATGAGATGTTTTGTTGCATGGATCTTGCACAGTCTCTGTCTTCTCTCCCCACATGATGTCGGGCTTCCTGGAGGGAAGGGGCTATGTTTGATACTTATTTTATCTTCCGGTCTGCAACACTTCACCAACAGTGCTGCCCGCACCAGGCAGTCAATAATGGTTTGTGGGTATTGGGCAAAGTATGGTTAATGTCTGAAAATGAAGACCAGAAAGTGGTCCTTTTGTGTGCCCATCATGTGCCCAGTGTGACACCGGGAAGTTAACACAGCTGACCTTGTGTCCATGTGGAGCATGTTCTCCAGATCATTTTTCCAGTAATGGTGATGGATTTGTGCTGATCTCCTCAAACTTTGCCTCCAGTTACTCTTGTGACCATTGGTAAACTCTTCTTCTGGCCAGGATGAAGGGTGTGGAGCCGCTCATCTTTAAATCTCTGAGTGGAGACTTGCTAGGCATCTGCAGCAGTGGTGGGGCTCAGTGCAATCCATGTGGGGTCTTGGCCTGCAACCCTCGGGCTCAGAAGTCACTGTGAGCCCCTGCCTTGAGCAGGGGAGGGTGAGGAATAAGACAGGCAAGGCAAGGAATGGGGGGCTGGTTGGGGTAGAAGACATAGCCTGGGGCATGGGCCTGAGGGAGCAAGTAGCCACCAGGCCCTCAGCAAGGACCAGAGCGGAGGCCTCCTTGCTGAGCTTGGTCTGGCCCCTGCACAGGTCCCAGCAGCCTGCCAGCGACCACCCCTTCTGCCTTGGCAGATGGCAGGCCCCTTCCCATGCAGCAGCAGCTGGCTGGTCCTGCCATCCTGTGCCAGCCAAAATCACTGAACCTCTGGTGATCTATGAAAGACTGAATTCTGCAAGAGATGGTTTCAGGGTATCAGTGGTAATGAATGAAAATTGTGAATCTCTTTCAGCTTTCTGACATCATAAATTCCAAGTTTGTGTGAGAGCATCACAATATTTAATGTTTTGTGAATATGTAGCAGTAGGCTGGGAACTACTTGAGGGCCGGAACACAGTAGGCCGACAGTGAATGCTTGTTGAATGACTGTAGCATATTACCTTGTGAGTTCTTTGAGAGGCAGGGCCCCTCTGAGCAGCATCGTGCACAATAGACATGCACGTATTATGCACTGTGGTTCCGAATAGCCCGCATGCATTTGAACGAGTAACAGGAGCACAGTGCCTTGAAGAACACAGGAAGGGTAAGGTTTTGGGGCTTGGGATGTCGTTGTTTTCTGGCTTCCATGTAATTGGTTTTTCCTGTTAGGTAGAATTTCCGCAGCCAGATGGAACTGTGATGGGAGCGGATGGCATCACTGCGCCCTGTGACAGGGTGGCTGACTCTTCTCCTGCCACTTTCCTTCTCCTTCCTGGAGTCAGACAGCCACCTAGGCTGGGCGGCACAGGGCTGAGCTTTGGCCACATTGCCAGAGCTTTAGCTACCTCAGAGTTCTAGTGAGCCACAGGGTCACCGTCAGATAGCAATTTGGTCACTTCAGCTTGCATCTGTCTCCTTATACTTTAAGCCATGAGAGGGTAAGCGGTCGGGTGTGTCCGGCCATGGCATTGTCTTTGGCGTTTGCCGGCACTGCCCGCCCCCTCACTGGCTCACTCTACGGCTGTCTTCTTTCTGCCTTCTTATCATGACTGGCTAGCTTCTTCTGTGCTCCCAACCACCCTCCTCTGTGGTTTGGCTCAGGAAATCTACATCTCATCTTGCAAAAGTTCCACTTTTCCATTTCCAAATACTTACGGGATGTACAGGTCCTGCTGTAACCCGAACTCAGTTCTAAAACCAGCCCTACCACTTCCCTTTCAAAAGATTGGCTTACGTGTGTTAATTCCCCCTTTTCTGTCGGTGGCACCCCTATCCTCTCAAACCCCCCAAACCTCAGTCCAGTCATCGTGGATCCTTGTCTCTGTGTTTAAGATGTCCTCCTCCTGTGAGTTTTGGTGGTTCCTTGCCTGGGGTCTGTCTGATGACACTCTTCCTCCCAGTGTTAGACACTTTCTGTAACTTGCAGCTGACCTCAGTGTTCCAGATCTCTGCTTCTCTCCCCAAGGCTGACTCCTGCTTTCAGCTCCTTCCTCCCATGTTGCTGTGGGCTGAATGCTTACATCCCCCCACCAAATTCACATGTTGAAATCCTAACCCCCAAGGTGGTGCTGCCAGGAGGTGGGGCCTTTTGGAGGTGATTGGTCAGGAGGGTGGAGCCCTCACTAATGGTATTAGTGCCCTTATAAAGGAGAGTCCAGAGAGCTAGCCGGTCCCTTCCACCATGTGAGGACACAGCGAGAAGGCTGTGTTTGTGAACCAGAAATTGGGCCCTCACCAGACACCAAATCTGCCAGCACTTTGATCTCGGACTTCCAGTCTCTAGAACTGTGAGAAAGAAATTTCTGCTGTCTATAAGCCACCCAGGTTGTGGTATTTTGTTACAGCAGCCCGGCGGGCTGAGAAAGGATGTTTTCTTTCTTCCTCACAGCCTGCCTAGGTCATTCTGGGTCTTTCAAGGCTGAACTCAGCTTCTTCCACTTCCAAACTGCCTTTTGGGGCTGTTTCAGCTTAGATTGCTCTTAGAGTTGGAGATGGAGCTAGGGTCCTGGGGCTCTGTTTTGTGCTTTCATTCTGATGTCTCTTGTTGGGGAGATAAAGGTAGAATCCCCTTCCTATATTTGGTGCTCAGCGATAGCTGTTTTTTTCTCTTGTGTTTTCTGAACCCTTACTGTGGTTACAGTACCCTGTTGGCATGACCAGAATTCTCAGATTCTAGCTGCTAACTTCCTCCTGGATGTCCTATCAAAATGCTCTTCACATTTGGTGAGATGCTTAGCTACTTTGACTCCTGATGCCAAATGCTTGAGTTTTCCTTGACCAGAGACCTCCACATCCTCTGGGTCAGCTGGAACCTTTTCTGTAAGCTGGGCTTCTTAAGAAAGGTGACATAAGGTTATTGCTCAACATAAAGAAAGACATGGTTCCTTACATTTCTGCAGGACTTTTGCATCATTTTGTGTGAGTGCATCTACGGTGTTTCTCAGCAGGGTATATTTCTGATCCACTAGCTTGTTGAATAAGTGTATTAAATTTGCATTATAATACAGCAAAGACTGGTAATAGTGAAACTGGAAGGAATGCAGTGGCAATATGTTTCAATGAATATATTTTCATTACATTTAAAAAAATGAAGAATAAAATTTAGGAGCATTGGATGTCTTCCCAGAGCATGTGTATAAAATGAGTTCTTTTGAAAATGTTACCATGGTAAAGTAATAATATTAATGTTGAATTTTCCTTTGTAAATTTTTCATATTTTAGCTTTTCTTTTTTTAAAAAAAATTATAGTTTACTGTTAGGTAATTTATAGTTTGCTTAGGTCAAATACAATGTGAAAAATTAAAAAGCATTGTTCAGATGAGGCCACAAATTATTCTTTGGCCTGCTGAAAAAAATCTGATATTTTAACAGATTGTACCCGAAAGGGAAGAATCATGAAAATGAAATACTTTGAGGGAATTCATAGCTTTCCAGCTGGAGAAAATGAAACCTGAAGTGAAAAATCTTGAATGTATTGTCATTAACAGATGAAAAGAAAACCATGTTAGAGTTTGCAGAATGGAGTAGGCAGCTGTCAAATAGAGCCCCGGAGAAAACATTGCACTGCTGAAAACCTGCATTGCCTAATCTCTTCCTAAGAACCAATTCGTAAAGAGCTACGTCATCTTGCAGTAAGTCCTCTACAGGAGCTGCTGCTGGTCCCTGGAGTGTTTAGCTGACCACTCAGCATTCCTCGCACACCGAGATATGTGCATTGGCACGAAGAAGCCCTGCCCAGGGACTGCAGTGGGCCCGATAGCAGAGGCGCTCAGGCAATCTGTCCTTGACAGCCCCATGTGGTTGCTGGGAAACCAGGAATACCACAAGAACAAACTTCACCCAGCTGTCAGTCCTGAATGTAAGAGAGGTCGTGCGGAGCCCATTGCAGATGACTTTTTAAAAAAAAAATACAGAAAAGATTTTTTTTCTTCTTTAGGATTATGCTTCTATCAAGAAGGTGCGTGGATTTATTTCAATATGTGTAATAAAAGGGAATAATTATTTTCTGGTGAAGGTTAGGCATTGGGTAAGTAAGATTAGGTACCTGTTTGTTGCAGTAGTTTTGGGGAAACACACCTGATTTAAGGAATAAACTAGATAAATATAAATTCCAGGTGCAAGATATGAGCCAAAGGATTTCTATTAATATAATGATGGAACTCAAGCCTTAACTATTTTAGTTCATTAAAAACCAGACAGTTATTATTTTTTTCGGAATAGGGAGATTTATTAAAGAGCTGAAGCCTACGCTTCATTTTATATATACATTCGCTTCAGGACATGTAGGATGGTTGATAAAGAAAATCAATATAATTCTGGCAATGAAGATGCGCTATTTACTGTATGGTTATATTAAACAAATTAGGAAGGAACCAAGTGGTCTCTGCTGACAGTCTCTAGTTTCTCCTCCCAGTGGCTCAGGGAATAGCCCCTTCTGCTGCCCTCCACCCTGTCCCCACCCAGCCTGTGCTGAGATGCTGCCTCCTTGCCTCAAGGCCCTTATTACCGAGTCTTTGATTTTATTTATATTTTTGATCAAAGTTTGATCTGTAAGTTTTGAATTTTTTTTTTATCATCCTCTCCCAACTTCCCAACTAACCAATGTTCAGACCCAAGAGAGCATTCTTCAAGACCTTTCTCTGTATTCATAAAACCATATACACACAGAGACATTTATTGTTGGTGTTTTATAAACATGGATCAGATTATATTCTCTGCATCTTGCTTTTCTTACTTAATAGGTACAGCATGAAAATATCTCCACGTCAGCTGGTATATCTTTAATATATTCTTTTATTTTTAAATTAATAGATTTTGTTTTTTTGAGGAGTTTTAGGTTTATAGAAAAATTGAGTGGAAAGTGAAGAGAGTTCCCATACGTTCCCCCTACTCCAAGTTTTCCCTATTATTAACATCTTGCTTTAGTGGGTATATTTGTTATAACTGATGAGCCAATATGGATACATTATTATTAACTTAAAGTCCATAGTTTACGTTATTGCTATTGTACAGTCTATGGGTTTTGGCAAATGTATAATGACATGTATCTACAATTGCAATATCATACAGAATGGCTTCAATGCAGTAAAACTCCTCTGTGTGTCATCTGTTTGTCCATCTTCCCCTCCCGAGAATCCCTTGCAACCACTGAACTTTTTCACCGTCTCTGTAGTTTTGCTTTTTCCAGAATGTCATGTATTTGGAATTATACAATATGTAGCCCTTTTGGGCTTTTTTCACTTAGCAGTATGATTTAAGGATCCTCTATGTCTTTTCCTGGCTTGATAGATGACTTCCTTTTATCACTGAGTAATATTCCATTGTGTGGATGTACCACAGTTTGTTTATCCGTTCACCTATTGAATGGATATGTGGATCACTTATATGTGGATCTAAAATTCCACATTATTGTTTTGGCAATTATGAATAAAGCTTCTATTAATTTTTTTTGCAGGTTTTTGTGTGGACATAAGTTTTCAACTCATTTGGGTAAATACCAAAAAGTGTGATTTCTGGGTCATATGGTATGAGTATGTTTAGTTTTATAAGAAACTGCTGGACTGTCTTCCAAAGTGGCCGTACCATTTTGCATTCCCACCAGCAACAAGTGAGACGCCTGTTGCTTCACATCCCCACCAGCATTTGATGTTATCAGTCCTTTGGATTTTAGCCATAGATGAGTAGTGGTATCTCATTGTTTTAATTTGCAATTCCCCAATGACATATGATGATGAACATCTTTTCATATGTTTATTTGCCATCTTACATATTTGGTGGCATGTCTGTTCATATCTTTTGCCCATTTTTCAGTTGGGTTGTTTTCTTATTGTTGAGTTTTAAGAGTTCTTTGTATATTTTGGCTAGCAACCCTTTATCAGATATTCTTTTGCAAGTGTTTTCTGTCAGTTTGTGGCTTGTCTTCTCATCTTGATGGTATCTTTGGCATAGGAAAAGTTTTTAATTTAAATGAAGGCCAGCTTATGAATTATTTCTTTCATGGGTTGTGCCTTCGTGGTGTATTTAAAAAGTTATTGCCAGACCCAAGGTCGCCTAGATTTTCTCCTATGTTGTCTTCTAGGAGTTTTATAGGTTTGTGTTTTACATGTAGCTATGTGATCCATTTTGAGTTGATTTTTGAGAAGGTCGTAAGGTCTGTGTCTAGATTCACATTTTTGCATATGCATGTCCAGTCATTCCAGCACTGTGTGTTGAAATGACTGTCTTTGCCCCATTGTGTTGCCTTCACTTCTTTATCGAAGATCAGTTGACCGTATTTGTGCGGGTCTGTTTCTGGGCTCTCTATTCTTACCTACTGATCTATTTGTCTGTTCTTTTGCCAGTCATTGAAGTCTGGTAGTGTGAGTCCTCTAACTTTGTTCTTCTCCTTCAATATTGGGTTGGCAATTCTGTTTTTCTTCTTTTCCATATAAACTTTAGAATCAGTTTGTCAATATTCACAAAATAACCTGCTGGGATTTTGATTGGGATTGTGGGATAGCATTGAACGTATAGATCAAGTTGGGAAGAACAGACATCTTGACAATATTTAGTCTTCCTATCCATGGACATGGAATATCTCTCCATTTATTTAGATATTTTTGATTTCTTTCATCAGAGTTTTATAGTTTTGCTTACATGGATCTTGCACATTAGATTTATAACAAAGATTTTATTTTTTTGATGCTAATGTAAGTGGTATTGTGTTTTTTATTTGGAATCCCAATTGTTCATTGCTGGTATATAAGAAGGCAATTGACTTTCGTATATTAACCTTGTAACCTCCAGCCTTGCTGTAATTGCTTATTAATTAGTTTCTTAGTTTCTAAAAGAAAGTCTTAATGACTCCACACATGCATTTTCAATTGGCTAAGACCTAGAGCCTGAGTTGTTGGCTGGTGCTAGCCTCAAAAGAAAGCAGGGAGGATGAATGAATGTAGATCTAGCTGCCTTCCAAAGGCCCTTCCTACTCTAGCATGTCTGTATTTCTATCAGCCGTGGTATTTTGGGTAGTTCTGACACATTAGTGTGATAACTACTATTCACTCCATACCTTGACAGTCAGTGACCCTGAACAAATTGCTTGCATTGCACTTACTTCATGTCCTGCACCTTCTTTCCTGCCCTGATTCCCTGACTCTTACAGTAGTTTGCTTTGCTGTGTTTCAGAATGTTTACATGATGGAAAGAGACATGACTTTAGTGATCTCCAAAGGATCTAGGGGAGTGTTGCATCCTATATGTGATGATTCTTTGTGTTACCTCTTGAGCCATTGTGGTATCTGGGCTTTGACCTTTGGCTTTTCGGTGATTTTATACTAGTGGGTGTCTATTGTGCTGATCCATGCAGTTCTGAGTACTTCCTGCAGGGCAGGTCTTGTCTTGACAAATTCCCTCAGTGTTTGCTTGTCTGAGAAAGTCTTTATTTCCTTCTCATATAAGAAACTTTGTTTTGCAGGATACAAAATTCTAGGCTGGCCATTATTCTGTTTGAAAATACTGAGAATGGGGCCCCAATCGCTTCTGGCTTGTAAGGTCCCAGTTGAGAAGTCTTCAGTTAGTCTGATGGGTTTTCCTTTGTAAGTTACCTGATGCTTTCGCCTTATGGCTTGTAGGAAGTCCTCTTTCGTGTTTATTTTGGCCAGTCTGATGACTATGTGTCGTGGTGTTTGCCTCTTTGTAATGAATCTCCCAGGAGTCCTTTGAGCTTCTAGTACCTGGATATCTAGATTTCTGGCAAGGCCAGGGAAATTTTCCTCAATTATTTTCTCAAATAGGCTTTCCAACCCTTGTGTATTTTCTTCTTCACCCTCAGGGATGCCTATGATTCTTATGTTAGATCTCTTTACACAATCCCATAGTTCTTGTAGGCTTTGTTTGTTCCTCCTATTTCTCGCTCTATCTCTTTGACTGACTTGTTTAATTCAAAGGTGTTGTCTTCAAGCTCTGAGATTCTTTCTTCTGCCTGATCTAAGCTATTCTTAAGGCTTTCTACTGGGTTTTGTATTTCCTTGAATGAATTTTGCATTTCCAGAAGTTCTGTTTGATTTTTCTTTAATAGTTCAATTTCTTTAGGGAATTTTTCATTCATTTCCTGCATTGCTTTTGTGGTTTCTTTATGTTGGGTTTCTATTTTCTCTTATATTTCATTAAACTTCCTTACAATCCATGTTCGAAATTCATCATCTGTCATTTCAATGTTCTCATTTTGGTTGGTATTCACTGCTAGAGAGCTGGTGTTCCCTTTTGGGGGTGTCCTTTTGCTTTGATTCTTCATACTTCTGGAGTTCTTTCACTGATTTCGTCTCATCTGGAGCAGCTGTTGCTTCTTACCTTTGGATTTTCTTTTGTTTAGATAATGCCATGCCCAGTTTAATCTCTGAGCTAGTAGGTGCTGCTTGTGGGTGAGAATCGACCACACCCTGTGTGATTGAGTCACTAAACGCAGTAAAAGGGTGTGCAAATTGACCTCCCTGCCAGTAGGTGGCGCTTGCCAGGAGGAACAAGCTACAATGTTTTTGGGTCCTGTGACAACTCTAGTTCCTCAGGAGAAGCACTCGAATGCCCCAGGTGGTGGGCGGGGCCTGGGACTTCCAGGTGAGTCCTTATTCTCCACCGCAGCAGGGGCGGGTGCGGCAGTGAGGCTGGGCGCGGCTGGGTTGGGCGAGCTGCCCGCAAGCTCCACAAATGCTGGCAAGGGATGTGCAGGGGTCAAAGGTCTGCTCCTGCCTCTGGGATAAGTGGCTCCACTCAGCCGGAACGTGTGTGTGGAGGCGGGGCTGTCTGAGACGCGCAGCAGGCAGTGTGGGGCAGGCCTCGCTCCTTTCCACCCTCCCCGATTCTGCAGTTTCTTGTGGGCCTCTGCCGGCAGGCAGGACCTCAAGCCAGCTGAGCCCCCCGCAACTGTGATGTGGGCCGGGGGGTTCCCTGCCCAGTATCCCAGCCTGAGCCGGGAGCGCAGCCCTCCTGGGGGAAGAGGGGTGCCCTAGGAACATGCTGCGGCTGGGACCCACTGCACACTCACCCCTGACCTGCCCCTGCGGGCACTAATGCCTTGGGAGACTAATGCACAAATATCCCCTCCGTTCCCCTGGGCAATGTGATCGAGACCTGGGGGCACGGGATCTGGCCTGCGGGCCCATCCCTGAGGGCCCGGAGATCAATCCCTGACCGTGCCAGGAAGAAGCACTCTGGTCCCGAGTTGCCCACGGGGTGGCCAAGCAGGTTCGATGTCCCTCTGCCTCGGGGCATGCCCCGCTCTGATGGGGTTGCTGGGCAAGCGGTGCCAGGGAGGGCCAGTGGATAGGAAGCTAACAGTCTGAGCACCCCTCAGTCCGCTGCAGGACCCCAGAAGGAAAGGTCTGAGCCCCGCTCTCTCTGCAAGCCTCTGTGTGGATACTCAATTATCTATCTTGGCAGCCGCGGGTGGGGGAAGGGGAGGGGAAAAAAGAGCCTGAATGGAGGAAAGCCAGCACTCTGGTCATCTCCGACCCACTCTCTGGGAGGCAGTCCAACCAGCATGTTCAGGCTCTGGAGTCATGCGGATCACCCGGGACCCACTGGACCCCGTGCTCCCGCGGTCTGGGCCGGAGTTGGGAAATGTTGAGCAAGATGCAACCTGAGGAATTGAAGCCCCCTGGGGAGGATGAAGGTGCCCGGTGGGTAGAGAAGCAATATGGCACCTGCCATCCGGGCTCGTGTCTGTGGGGTGGGAAGCACTCCAGGGGCCTGGGAGCCCGGTGGCTTGTCAAGAAGCTCCCAGCTCATCGGTGGCAGTAGTCTCTGGGCTCGTGTGGGTAGAAGGTCTCTCCAGCAGCTCGGGAACCCACCGACTATCAGGGACGCGAGGGAGGGAGAAACAAACCCCTCCACCTACCCTTCTCCCTGGTCTCCAAGCCTCCTGGGGGATTGATCTCTGCTGATACCTTTCTCCTTCCACTTCTGCTCTGCAGCTTCTTCCTGTGGAGTCTCCTGAAGGTTCTGGCGTCCTTCCTTCAGACCCTCATCCGATCTCTGTTTGTCTGTCTGTCTGTTTTCTCTCTTTCATCTAAAACTTCTCCTTCTTACTGAGACGCTCTGGCTGGTGGTGTCTCTGGGCTGCCATCTTGGAGCCTCTTGTATACATGATGATTCTTTACTTAGTAGTTGCGTATCCACATTTTGTTTTTTCTAAGGGAGTTTTAAAGCATTGAACTTTGACAAGGTTGTTGCTTTGGCTAAAAATTAGCAGCTGGACAGATAAATAATGACCTGGGTCCTTAAGTTAGGAAATAAGCAAATATGCTTCTTTGATCATTGAAAGGTAAACCATTGTGGCTTTGTATGTACTAATTATTAGTTGGTAGAGATACTATGTTCCACATCTCTGTATACACATTTTATTCCAGCTTGCAGATCTACTCTCTCCAGAACAGGGCTTTTATTGATAATATCCCTTTTTCTTCTCTTTGCAGACTTCCTATTACCCATCACTCCCTCCTCCCTCAGTTTGGTCTTCTCTTACTGCCCAACCCATTTTGACCCTCCTCTCCTATAAATTCCTAGCACTTATTTTCATTACTACTTATTTGGCATACAGTCATATTGTTTGAAGACTTCATATGTTGTCTTTTTATTGTTTAAGTCTATAATAGTGATTTAACTTTAATGCATGCATATATTTTCTCTGTAACGGTGTTGTAAGCTTTAGTGAGGGCCTCCTTACTTATTTGGGTCCCCCGCACCTAGGCATGTTTATGTTACACAATAACTATTAGTTAAGTGAATGAGTGAATTATTGAGCTTATATTCTGTGTGGTATCGTGTTTGGAAGTTGTCTGTTCAATAAAATCCTTTTAGTATAGTACAGGTCAATAGATATTAATATTAATGAATCTCAATAAATGGATGCTATGTTTTTAAGTTACCTCCCAGCAGAAACTATCCATCTTTAGAAATTTGATTATGACTGCTAGTGTATGCCCACTGGCTGACTTTCCAAATAGTTATTAGAGGACAGCTGAGTTCTTAGCTTCTACATTACAATTTGTGTTTAATGTTTATGGAAGAGAAGTCTTTCTACAAATATGTAAGACTATTGGCGAGTGAAGGAAATGGCTCCCAGTATGACAGAAGAAAATATCTTAAAAAGATCCACAGTTATCTGCAGTTTCCCCAAGGTTGTATTTACATAAAAAAAGACATTGTTTTATGTTCTAGAATCAAGAGATGATTTTATGATATAACAAGTTCCACGAAGAACTTTCTTTAGGTTATCAGTCCCAGCATAGCTACTACCAAGATCATGTAGCAATATTCATCTCTGGATTTATTGAGGTTGCTGTGTTCCTTTAGCATCATTCATATTTTTCTCCCAAGGGTACCACTTTCCTCTCTTTTCTTAATACTAAGGTGTGGAAACTCATTTATGCTGTGGTGTGTGATGCTGGGAAATGAATGCTTGTTTATTAGCTCTCTCTATAGGACATTTCATGACCACAGGTAGATGTTTGCCATCTCAATGTAAGTAGGTGGCATTCAGAAGTGCATTCTCTAGTGAAGGACCAAGTGGTTGGGTGGATACTTCACGTTTGGACAGTGAATCTGACCCACACTTTATATGCTTGCAAGCTGCGTGACCTTGGATGAATTTGCCTCAGTTTTCTCAGTTGTAAAACAGAGACAGTGGCCCCTGCCTCAGATGGATATTTCTGGGAATAGATGACACAATGGGGAAAAAGCCTAGAATGGTACCTGGCTCCTGCCAGATGCACAGAAGGTTCCTTTTGCAGTGCAGTGCACCCAGTGGGGACATTTAGGGTATAGCTTACTGCCATGCCATTGCCCCCTGTTTCGTAAGAGTGGCTGATGGCTATGTCACATCACCAGGCTCACTGAAAGAGCTACAGTGTGGGGCCAGGAGGCAACCAGACCTCAGCTGCACACTGACCTTGAAGTCAACTTGAGTTCTAGCCTTCCTTTTGCACGGACTGGCCACTAGATCCACCCATGAGGCAGGGAGGTAGATTATTACTTAAGCCCATATTCCTCCCATCTTTTGGGAAAAGAGAGTCTCTCGAATGACTTTTGGTGGCCCACATGTATGTACAGGTACGCAGCCCCCATTCCCCACACCTCCTGGAGATGGCGTCTTCCCGACTGCCAGGTCAGCTTCTCGAAAGTGAGCTGCTCCATGGGCCAGTGAGCTCCTGGTCAGTAGGAGAGTTCAGGCCGTGGCTGGGGGGTCCCTTCCACGTGGTAGTGGCTGTAGTGGTTGGCCTCCACATGCCCCCCCCCTCTGGGGTCCGTTTTCCTAGAGTCCATGCCTATCCCCAAGGTGTCTGCACACGGCTCCGACAGAGTGCGTGGAGGGCCCAGGGATGGGGTGTTGTGGGTGCACAATATTTAAGAGCAGAAGGTGAGGAGCCTCTAAGGGCATTTGGGAAAAGCCTTTAGACAAGCAAGGAGGGGATACTGAGGGGAAAGGGATAGTGAGCCGCAACCACTGGGTTTGGCAACCAGGAGTCTTTGCTGACAGCGACGGTGAGGAGAGGGCAGAGCTCGTGGCCGTGGCTGGTGGGGAGCAAACGGACCCCTCTTCTCTTTCAGTAGCTTGGCTGGAAAGGAAAGGAAGTAGGGCAACAGTTACTTGAGTTTAAAGGGGAGGTAGTTTGTAAAGATGGGGGAGACTTGAAAATGTGTATATTCCAGGGGGAGGTGTGAGAGGATGTTGAAGAAAATAAGTCCATGTAAATTTGCATTGCTGTTCGCCATTTTACATGTGGATTCCTGTCTTACTGCTTGACCCCCTGCCCCCTTTTGTTTTTGGATTCATGGATATTTCCTGGTCTCCTTTCTCCCTCCCTCCCTCCCCCTCTCTCCCTCCCTCCCCCTCTCTCCCTCCCTCAGGTTTCTGACTCATCTGTTAACGGGTTTCTTACATTCCCGTCCCGGATGCCTTCAGGAGCACATGGCGTCTGGGTATGGAAGCTGCTCCCTGTCCTTTCAGGAGGAGACTGTTGGTGTCACTGGTCCCGTTCATCCATCCTCATGGATGTGTTAACCCTTCCTAATTCCCTTTAAATTGTTACTACAGAATTTGTGTGTGTCAAGACATATCTCAGGCCATTTTAGTCAACCTGTACTGTTACTAATTTTTTCACTTTTATGCTTAATTCTTTGACGGTCTTGGGATGTAAGCCCAGCCAATTTCTGTCATGAGCAGTAACACAGGAAATTAAACACACAAAATAAACTTTTGATTTAGAACTGACATAAGCCCAAATGGGAAAATTTAGCTACTGTTTCCTAGTAAGTACACTGTAACGGGTTTGTTTTTGGAGGAGGAGAGGTGAGTGCAATGAAATTGTCTCTACAGCTTCAAAACTTCCTTTTTCGTTTTCTCCCCCTCCACCCGCCCCGCCCGCCATCCTCAGCCAGTCTGCACGAGTGTAATACCCAGGCTGGAGGCGAGGGAGGAAGTTGGTGCGTGGACAATCGGTGTGGACAAGTGCGTGCGTATTAATACAAACCTGGCACCCTGTATGTTGGAGATGGGGGTCATGCCAGGTGAGTGGTAGTACCTGGCTCAGCATATGATGGGTACTTATGTTTTTTCTAAAAAAATAAACCTTTCTATTAAAGTGGCACCACCATTATGGAATTGCTTACTAGAAACAAACCCCATGCCACCCCCTGGCTCCTGCCTGAGCTGGACCAGCCACTGGGACTCTGCCCCCAGCACCGCTGCCGACCCCTGCGGGGACCTGGCCCTGTCTGGGCTGTGCCTCCTTCCCAGAGCTTGTGTGCCTCTTCTCCGCGTGGGAGCTGTTGACTGTGACATTGTGGCGCTGGCAGCGGCCATAGTCTTGCGCGCTGGAGAAGATCAGCTTTCACTAGGAGAGGCGGAGGTGCCCCCGGAAAGCAGAGGGAACCACACTCCTGCCCTTCCCAAAGCCCTATTCTCCCGCATTTCCTTGGATTCTTTGATGAAAAACCACTTCTCCATCTCCCTGTCTCTCTTTCTGTTTAAGCCGGTCAAGTTGGATTTTTGTAACCAAATTAATATAGGCACCCTCCTTATCCTTAACTCAAGGTTTGTCGTGAATGGAAAATCAGTGAGACTCACCAGTTTGAAAGCCAGAGGTCCCTAGCTAGCTTTTCCCAAGAGCCACATTTTTTACAAGGCTGTGATAGGGCCACAGGCGTGCTGGACATTCACGTTGTTCCAGTGTTCACTACTACGTTCAAAGGTCCTGCCACGGGTGGGGTCCCTGCCCGTGCGGGCCTCGGGGAGCCTGGCCTGCCACAGCGCCTGGGTGGAGGCCTGGGGTTGGCTTCTCTGCGGCCCCTCCTGCAGAGGTCAGTGTTTCCCCCCAGGTGCATACGTTTAGGTTTCAAAAACCAGGTGAGTGGTAGTACCTGGCTCAGCATATGATGGATACTTATGTTTTTTCTAGAAAAATAAACCTTTCTATTAAAGCAGCACCACCATTATGGAATTTCTTACTCGAAACAATGGCATTTTCAGATGCACAAACTCCTGGTATAAACTAGCTGCTTCGTTGTTAAGCTCAGCTGATACTAAGCGTTGCATCATAAGTGTTTAGGTCCCCACACCCCCCACTTTAAGGAAAACCTTTACTAGTCTTTCATATTTGGTGCTTCAAAGCTAATAACCGCAGGATTCTTGGTCTATCCAACAATGTCCATAAGCCACTTAAAGCTTTTCTCTTACGGCCAGTCTTGTTCTGCTCATCAAAGCCGAGGTGAGAAGCCACTGTGGCCCCATGGAATGACCACTGAGGGTGGACTCAGGAGTTCTGGGTTTTGGCTCTGCTACTAATTTGCTGTGCCACTTTGAGCAATTTACTTACCTTCTCTGGTCACACAGTCACTTACCTTAAGAAGTGCTTGCAAGCAAAATTCGTGAAGATTCCTTTTCCATTCTGACCTGCAGTGATTTTAAGTGCTTTCTTTGTATTATGCTTGGTACTTTTCCTCTATTCCCTTCAGAATTAATCTCCTTCCCTCAGAAGCTTATGAATTGTAGCTCTAAGCCCTGCATCTTTCTTGCATGGTCTCACTTGCTTTTTACCCCTTTGTCTTTCTGTCTGTTCTTTTTTCCCCTCGAGGCAAAGGCAGAGAATGGGAAAGCAAGCGGAGGCAGGCGGCGTGGCAGCTAATACAGTTTCCACTTCTCCTGACAGTCTCTTAATCTGGAGGAAGTTACTCTGGCAACCGTGAACCCATATCCCTGCCTCTGAACTAACTTTATCCTTCCTTATTATTATTTCATTTTGATGGGATGGCTTCTTACAGATTTTTTAAAAATCTGGTTTTCTTCCTGAAATTTCTTAAAGAGACCAAGCCTATTTTCTCAATGTGAATATTTGAAGCAAACCACACAGGAGTAGAAACACGCCGTGGTGTCCTCAGGGAGCACGGGTTCTTTCCACGTGGACTGCGTGTGGACCTTGCTCTTTGAGGGCGGTTGGTTCCGTGCCAGCCTGCAACTCTGTCCCCAGAGTGTGAAATGTGGTTACATCTTTCCCTTCCAAAGACTGGTCTGCCCTGATTACCGTGTGCCAGGTCTCCCAGACTGCAGAAGGCTGCATAGCGAGGCATAGTCCTGATAGAAGGAGGAGATGAATTGTGAAGGGAATAGAGGAAGTGCCAAATAGTCCTGATAAGCTGTTGGTCTTGATAGAGAAGTAGCGAACAGAAACAAAGTCAGGCTGAGGTTGGATGTCACAACACAGATTGAAGCAGAGGTGCGGCAGGGCAGGGCAGGGCCAGGCAGATCCAGTCTGAGTACAGTCCCAGGCAGCATCAGGAAGGGTTCGATCAGGAGGCATCTTACGAGAACGGGGGCAAAACAGGCCAGTATGGATGATTCCACATGGTGGGGTCCTCCTTCAGTGCTGCTGGCACCCCTTTGAGGGTCTGAGCCTGGCATCCTATAGCTGATTTATATAACCTACTTGCCATGTGGGGCCTCCTCCTCCTTGGTTCAAACCCCAATTCGACACCACGAGAGTCTAAAGCTATCCTTAAGGTCTTTTTAAATTCCAGAGCATATGTGTGTGCACGTGTGCAGGTGCTTATGTTCTCACAGTTACTTCCGCCTCTGGGTTCCTGCATCCCCAGTTACTGTCGCTGAATTGATCCCTTCAGCATTTTCTACCAAAACCCCACCCATAACACACGTAAAGATGTCCACTTTCCTGAAGATCCGGGTAGAGTGATGGAGGAGGGGCCACACTGCACGTGACACAGAAAGAGGGGCCGTCCTGCCTTGCAGCGCCTGTGGCTTCTCCCTGGCCCTTCTCACCTTGCAGGGCAAAGCCGCCCAGCCTCCCCGGCAGCCCTTTCTCACGCCTCCTTCTGAGAAAATGTGACTCTTCTCTCCTCCCACAGAACAGACGGGGTGCTTCTGTTTGGCGTGGGTTCTAGCTAACATCCGTGCTCTGAGGGGCTCACTTCTGACTGCAAAATCCTATGGAGTTACCTTCTCAAACAAAGACAGTGGACTTTGTACACATTGACCATGGGTGCCAACCGAGTAGGGGAGAGGTGGGTGAGGGCATGGTGGGGAGTGACAGGGCTTGGGGGCCCCTCTCCGCGGTCACACATGAAGGCAAGGACTGTGCTGGCTTCATCGTCTTAGCCCTGGGGCACCTACCAAGGTACCTTGACCAGAGGAGAAATTCAGTCAATATTTACTGAACACAGAGATGTGCTCAGCACGGTGCTAATGGATGATTAAAAAAGTTAATAATCTCTGCTCTTAAGGAGTTCATAGTCTAGTCAGGAAGACAAAAATAACACAGATGAAAATATGAAAATAATTAAGCCTTGAATCTTGTGGCACTGGGGTGGGGTGGGGTGGTGGGCGGTGTGTGCATTTATCAAGAATTCAGAAGCACTTAACCATATTTATGTTCTTTGTTGTATATGTAGCATTTAAATAAAATTGTGACTCCTATCCAAGTTATCACTCATTCAGATACATTTTTTTCCATATTAAAAACAAAAACATACAGCCATATTTTCAGGGATTTTTAGAGGGCACAAAAGATGATGAATTTCATCTTAGCATCGACAAACGACAATCTCGTTTTAACAAGTTACTTTGAATTTAGTAAAATCTAAAACATTAGTTTTGTTTTCTGGCTAATATTCTAATGGAGAGACATTTCCATGGGGGTATTAGGATAAAATACTGTTTTTGGGTATGTGACACATTTCCTTGTATTTTTAAAATCTCTTGGGTATTTTAAGGGAAATTTAATCCATCTGATTTTGATCCAAATATAATTTACTTACAATAATGGAGAAATATTTGATATCCAGAGCAATCTATTGATGCTCTTAAAGCTTTTCTCCCGGGAAATAAGAAATCACATTTTTCCAACAGTGAATCACAAACCTATAATGTCTAATTCTTCTGCTTATTTAACAAAGCCTGAGTTAAGGATGAAATTGGGCAGTTCCAGATCAGTTATTTTTGTTTTTAATTTTTTGAGTCTTTCTTTTAAACCATGCAAAGGAGATTTTCTTTTTTTTTCTTATTCTGACAATTTTATCTGCTATCCTGTTTTTTTTTTTCCTGCAAACAATGATTTTGGAAGATTTAAGGTAATAACACAATTTTGATGTCTGTGGATTAATGGTGTCGGTATTCAAGATGTTTCAGACCTGTCAGAGCTTGGAAACAGCATTTAAATGTGTTGCTTAATTTTAATTTTAAAGTACTTTCTCTGAGAATTAGATACCAGTCCTAAGTGAGTATTTTGAATTTAAAACAGGGTTTAGGGCAAGGTACAGCCAAATTTTGTACTCTGGAAAGGCCTGAAATCCATTTACAAATAAAATAGAGGTCTTTGTATCAATATTGCATTTTGGAAGTGAAAAGTGCAGGAACTTGGGCACCATCACCTTGTAAGAGGCTCTCGGGTGGCCATCCGGGAATCGAGGGGGCAGCCCTGGTGCTTCAGTGACCTTGCTGCTCTGGGGTGCTGTTTCTTGAGCACCCTCTGACTTCTCTTGGGGGCTTGTCCTGACTTCCAGGTTCTGACTTCTTCTGGCCTCCTAAGGATGGTGATGTTCCCAACTCTCCTCTTCCTCGCAGTAGGTTTTGCATCTCTGGCCGGGGCCTTAGCCTTGCTTCTTCAGTTTCCCCTCCCAGCCAGAACTCTGGGCAGAGGCCCCTCTCTGGCTTTGCAGCCCTCCGCTGCCTGCAGGAAGTGGCAGGGACCCCTGCAGGCCCCGCTGGCTCCTGGGCTCTGACGCTGGAGCCGTGCAGTGGTCTTTTGGTCTCCCCTTCCTTTAGTTCCTCAGACAAATCTTAGCCAGGTAAATCTTCCTAAGTGTCATTTCCCATGAGAATTAGCTCAGTTGTTGTGGTTAGGTGCACAGCCAGCCCTGCCACTTCTTACCTCTGTGACCGTGGTCAACCTAGTTAAACTCTCTGCGATCAGTTTCCTAGCCTGAAAATGGGGTTGATAATACCCTTAAGAGGTAGAATTTATAACCATGAAGAGTGAATTAAATAAGTGTTTAGAACAGTGTGTGGCACATAGTAAGTGCTAAGTAAGTATTAGCTACTGTTATACTTATCACCCCGGCCCCGCCTTTTTAGGATTTGCTGTAGACCAGCATTTGCCAAAGTGTGGGGCTCATGACGCAAGATGATGTTAGATGGCTCAAGGGTATGGCTTTAAAGGCCACTAAACCACAGTGAAAAAATAATTCCTTTTTTCAGCTGTCTTTCAGCTCTTCTGATTATATCAAGGTGAGAGTGTCCATTTGGTACTAGAATGTTTTTAACGTTTCTCTAAATACTTGCTAATCTCTCTTTTTAATAGAGAATAGGCCTCAAGCTTAGATAAAGCTCTACGCTATGTGGACTTAATAACATCCATCTTCTTAATGGTATTTTCTAATTCTGGCAAATGATGTCGGTTTTCCCTTTATGTTTAATATAAAATTTCCTTTAAAAATTAAGTAATAAGACATGAGTTAAAGCATATTAAGTAAATAATAAATAAATTGTGCTACAGTTTCAAATATGGCAAAAATCATGAACATGGTGCTCGAATGCCTGAAGTTTGAGGAGAGCCCTTAGCTGGTCTGGGACCCTTTCTGTGCTCCCAGTGGGCCTCTGTTTTAGCCAGACTGCCCACTGGTGGCTCACACGTCCTGAGCATTCCTGCCTTTGGGTTTTTCCTCAGTGCCCTCCCCGTTCCATGTTTCTGATTTTCATTCGTCCTCAAGGCCCCATTTAAAACTAACATCGCCTGTAAGGCCTCCCCGACACCTCACCCCGGGCTTCCTCTTTCCTGCAGACTTTCTCATGGGTATCACCTGTCCCATTTATTTGACAGTCATTCCTTGGTTTATGATATCTATAATTTCCAGGTATCTATCCTGTTTCTACAGCTTCAAGAAAAGGACTGGAAGCTCCTTTAGGTTGGGGACAGTGTCATAGTCATCTCAATATCCCCTTCAGGGCCTGATGTAGTAAATGTTAGTAAATATTTTATTTTAATAGTTGTGTGTCTGTATCGAGGTATCATTTATATACCATAAAATTCACCTGTTCTGTGTGTAGAGTCTGATGATTTTTAATAAATTTATAAAGTTGTGAGATCATCAACACAGTCCAGTTTTAGAACACTTTCATCACCCCCAAAAGTTCTCTCTGGCCCCTTTGCACTCAGTCTGCTCTCCTGCCCCAGCCAACAACTGATCTGCTTTCTGTCTCTATAGTTTGCTCTTTTTAAAGAAATTTCATAGAAAAGGAAACATACAATATGTTTATGTTATGCTTTCACCTAGCATAATATTTCTGAGGTTCGTCCACGTTCTTGCACATATTAGTATTTGTCCCTTTTTATTGCTTAGTGGCAAGAGGTAGACCGCACTGGTAGGTGTTTGGATTGTTTCCAGTTTTTAGCTATTATGAATAATCTTCTATGAATGTTCACGTACAGGTCTTTTTGTGAACATGTTTTCATTTCTCATGGGTAGACTTAGGAGTGGAAATTGCTGGTTCCTATGATAAGTGTAAGTTTAACTTTTTAAGAAACTTTCAAACTGTTTACCATTTTATATTCCCACCAGCAAACATGTGGGGGTTCTAGTTTCTTCGCATCCTCATCAACACTTGTTATTGTCTGTCTTTATCCTCATAGCCTTTCTAGAGGTGATGAGGGATGAATCAAGGATGACTCTTGGATTTTCAGATTGAGCAATTGGAAGTTTGGTGCTACCATTTAA
Organism: Daubentonia madagascariensis; assembly: GCA_023783475.1. Classification (NCBI taxonomy): domain Eukaryota; kingdom Metazoa; phylum Chordata; class Mammalia; order Primates; family Daubentoniidae; genus Daubentonia; species Daubentonia madagascariensis. The sequence goes on along the minus strand of JAKFHU010000353.1, from coordinate 1,540,000 downwards.
TAGGAGGCTGAGAGAGGAATGAACTTTTTTGGAAAAATCAAGAGGTCTGGTCTGGCCAAGATGAGTCTGCGTTGTGTGTTATTCATTCAAGAGGCACTATTAAGTAGGTAGTTGGATGTATGATGCCACCTGTGTTCATTCTACCCTCCTGAATTCATTAAATAATGGAACCTGGGGTGCCTGCTTCAATTTTTTGTACTCTATATATATGTCTTCTGGTCTGGACAAGTCACATAACTTCTTCTGATATCAGTTTCCTTATCTGTAAAATGAAACAATACCTGTCTTCCTCCAAAGCTTCGGTAAGGAGTGTGAAAGTGCTTATTATCATGGTTGTTATTATAAATGCATGATGACCTTTTGTTTATTTCATTTTTATGTCCCATATTTTGCACATAGCAGGTGCTCAGTAAGTAGTGACTTAATAAATCAATGAATTCAAGTAACCACTGAGTGTGTAGTGGTGGAGGAGAAACAGAAGAGAGAGAGAGAAGGAGGGAGGGGTAAAAGAAGGAGAGGGGAGTTCCGGGGAAGGGAGAGAATGGATATAATTTGGCCTTAGGAAGGATGGCCATTGGAATTCAACATTTGGAGCTTTGTAGAAAGGCAGTTTAACTTTTATTTTTTGGCACTGGGGAGGCAACATGGAAGACTTAGGATTTGGGGGAGATATTTAAATAATCTCACTTAACACGTCAAGCACAGTAGTATTTGCTAAGTGTCATATCTTCATACTAGACTTTAAGCATCTTGCGGGCTGGGGCCTTTTCTGATGTGCCTCTGGATTTCCCAGAGCCTTAGCTTACTGATTTAAGCATAATATAAACAAGAGGAATAAGAGTTAGTCCCTTCTATATTTCCCTTTCTGTCTGAGAGCTTGAATCGAAAGAAGGTTCTGAGGCCGCCAGTAAATCAGGTAAACAGTCCAAACTGGAAGGAAGATGCCTAGTGTTTGTGATTTGGCCACTGCACAGTCCTGGTTAGTGTCCTGTGTGGGCACAGAGAGGAGCATCCTGTCCCAGGGGTGGCTGGTCGGTTGGGGGGGAACCACAGGGGTCAGAGGAGGGGCAGGTGTTGCTCTTGGTCCGTTTTGTGTTGCTATAAAGGAATACCTAAGCCTGGGTGATTTATAAAGAAAAGAGGTTTATGTAGCTCATGGTTCCACAGGCTGTACAAGAAGTATGGTGCCAGCATCAGCTTGGCCTCTGGTGAGGGGTTTTGGAGAAGGTCCGAGGGGCAGTGGCACATGAAGGGGGGCAGAGGGGCAGCCAAGCTTTGTAACAGCCCACTCTTGGGGAGACTAATCCATTCCCCCAAGGGCCAATCCAGTCTTGTGAGAGCTAGAACTTACTACTGTGAGAATGTATCAAGCCATTCATGAGGGATCCGCTGCTGGGATCCAACACCTCCAGCACCGCCACACTGGGGATCAGATTTCAATATGAGATTTGCGGGGGGACACACCAACCACATCCACACCATAGCAGTGCTGAAGGGATGAGTCAGGTCCTGGGCTAGTACTGAGAAGGGCCCTGCTGGTCTGCTGGGATGCCGAGTGCACACGGAGAGCGGGGGGCTGGCTGTCAGAGTTCTGAACTCACTAGGGCCTGGCCACAAGAGAGGGAAGATAGAAGTATCTGGGCGCTTCGAGGAGGGCCTGGCAGTTCTGGGGGGACAGGAGCCATCTGAGGACTCAGCACCAAGAGAGCTGGTGGGAGGGAGAGCTGTTGGATAGGACCAGGAATGCTGTAGCTGGCTGGGAAGCAAGACGTCAAATCAGAGTAAGGCACTAGAATTTGCTGGGTAGATTCCTGAAGCAGATTCAGGTGGATAAGAGTTTAGTTCATTTATAGTATTTATTCTGTGTTAATGTATAGTATTTACTCTTTATAGGCTAAAAGAGTTTCTGTGGGTTTACCTTGGGATATAATCATTTACAACATTCATAAATACTGGATAGATGGACTGCAACTTTAAAAAAATTGATATAATTCATATACCATAAAACTCATCATTTTATGGTATACAATCCAGTGGCTTTTAGTGTATTCCCTTTGTTGTGCAACCACCACTAGTAAACGTTTTCATCACTCCAAAAAGAAACCCCGTACTCATTACAAGTCACTGCCCATTTCCCCCTGCCCAGCCCCGGCAACCAAGAAGGCGTATTCTGTGTCTGTGGCTTTGTTTCTTCTGGACCTTTCCTACAAATGGAATCAAACAATATATGGACTTTGTATCTGGTTTTCTCAGCATAATTTTTTAAAGGTTCATCCATGTTGTAGCGTGTGCTTGTGCCTCATTTCTTTTTATTGCTGAGCAGCATTCCATCGTGTGGGTGGATGGCGTTTTCTCTGTTCGTCAGCTGATGGACATTTGGATTTTTGCTTTTGCCTATCATGAGCAATGTTGCTGTAAACATTTGTGTGCAAGTTTTTGTGTAGATATATCTTTTAGGTTCTCTTGGGGATACATCTAGGAATGGAATTGCTGGTCATATGTAACTTTATGTTTACCTTTTTGAGGAACAGCCAACTGTTTTTCATGGCAGCTGCACCATTTTATGTTCTTATCGGCACTGTATGAAGGTGCCAATTTCTCCACATCCTTGCCAACACTTGTGATTTGCCTTTAAAAAAATTATAGCCATCCTACTGAGTGGGAAGTGGTATTTCATTATGGTTTTAATTTGCCTTTTCTTTTTTTTTGCGGGGGGGGGGGGACAAAGTCTTGCTCTGACACCATGGCTAGAGTGCAGTGGCGTTATCATAGCTCAGTGCAGCTTCACACTCCTGGGCTCAAGCTATCCTCCTGCCTCAGCCTCCCGAGTAGTTGGGACTACAGGTGTGTGCCACCATGTCTGGCTAATTTTTCTATTTTTTTGTAGAGATGGGGTCTCACTCTTGCTCAGGCTGGTCTTGAACTCCTGGCCTCAAGCACTTCTCCCACCGTGGCCTCCCAAAGTGCTAGGATTACAGGAATGAGCCACCTTGCCTGGCCAATTTGCCTTTTCTTGATGACTGATGGTATTGATATATTTTCTTGTGCTTTTGTCTATTAGTATATCTTCTTTGGAGAAATGTATATTCCAGTTATTTGCTCATTTTTAAATAGGATTGTCTTTATTGTCGAGTTGTGAGTTCTTTGTATATTCTGGATACTAGACTTTTATCAGACATATGGCTTGCAAATATTTTTTCCCATTCTATGGGTTATCTTTTCACTTTCTTGATAGTGTCTTTTGATGCACAAAAGGTTTTTAATTTTGATGAAGTCCAATTTTTAAATTTTTTCTGTAGTTGCTTATGCTTTAGTTTAGGTATCATACCTAAGAAACTGTCGTCCAATCCAAAGTCATGAAGATATATACGTATGTTTTCTTCTAAGATCTTTGTAGTTTTAGCTCTTCCATTTAGGTCTGTGATCCATTTTGAGTTAATTTTTGTATATAGTATGAGTAGTGGTCCAAATTCATTCTTTTACATGTGTATGTCTAGTTGTCTCACACCATTTGTTGAAAAGACTGTTCTTTCCCTGTTGAACTTTCTTGGTACCCTAAGTGAATTGGCCACAGGTATGTGGGTTTATTTCTGGACTCTCAGTTCTATTCCAGTGATCTGTATGTCCATCCTCATGTCAGTACCACACTGTTTTGATTGCTGTAACTTTGTAATAAGTTTTGAAATTGGGTAGTGCGAGGCCTCCAGCTTTGTTTTTCTTTTCAAGATTGTTTTGGCTTTTCTGGATTCCTTGCATTTCCATATGGATTTTAGGATCAAGCTGACAATTTCTGCAAAGAAGTCAGCTTGGATTTTGATAGGTGTTTTGTTGAATTTCTAGAGCAGTTTGGAGAGAATTGCCATCTTAACAATATTAATTCCTCCAATTCATGAACACGGGGTGTCTTTCTATTTACTTAGGTTGTCTTTAATTTCTTTCAACAATGTACTTTTCATGCACAAGTCTTGTACTTTGTTAAGTTTATTTTTAAGTATTTTATTCTTTTTGATGCTATTGCAAATATAATTGTTTTCTTAATTTCATTTTCAGATTGTTTATTACTAATGTATAGAAATGCAACTAGTTTTTATGTGTTAATTTTTGTATCTGAACTCATTTACTAGTTATATTAATATTAAGGTTTTTTGTCTGTGGATTCCTTAGGATTTCTATATATCATCCATAAATAGAGGTAGGTTTACTTCTTCCTTTCTAATCTGGATGCTTCTACCCCTTTTTCTTGCCTAATTGTCCTATATAGAACCTTCAGTACAATGTTGAATAGAAGGGATGAGAGCAGATGTCCTTATCTTGTTCTTGATCTTAGGGAGGAAGCTTTCATGTTAAGTATGATGCTAGCTGTTGATTTCTCATAGATGCCCTTTATCAGGTTGAGGAAGTCTCTTTCTAGCCCCAGTTTGTTGAGTGTTTTTTTTTTTTTTCCAAATCATGAAAGACTATGGGATATTTTCAAGTGCTTTTCTGTGTCTGTAGAGATAATCTTGTGGTTTCTGTCCCTTGTTCTGTTAATGTGGTATTTTACATTGATCGAGTTTTATATTTGGAACCAACCTTATATTCCTGGGATAAATCGCACTTGGTCATGGCTTATAATCCTTTTTATATGTTTCTGGTTTCAGTGCATGTTGTCGATTTTTGCATCTTTAGGCATAAGGGATATTGGTCTGCAGTGTTATTTTAAATTTTTATGTATTATTATTACTTATTCCTTTTTAAAATTGACAAATAAAAGTTATTTATATTTATGGTATACAACATGATATTTTGAAATATGTATACATTGTGGAATGGCTAAATCAAGCTAATTAACATATGCATTGCCTCTTATATCATTTTTTCCCTGTGGTGAGAATACTTAAAAACTGCTCTCTTAGCAATTTTCAAGTATGCAGTGCATTATTATTAACTATAGTCAACATGTTGTGTCATAGGTCTCTTGAACTTGTTCCTCTTGTCTAGAGTTTTCTATCCTTTAATCAATGTCTCCCCAGTCCGTTTCCCTGGAGCCCATGCCCAGACTCTGGTAACCACCACTGTACCCTCTGCTTCTGTGAGTTTGGCTTTTTTAGATTCCACGTAAAGATGAGATGATGTGGTATTTGTCTTTCTGTGCTTGGCTTATTTCACTTAATGTAATGTCCTCCAGGTTTATCCATGTTGTTGCAAGTGACAATATTTCCTTCTTTTTAAAGGCTGAATAGTATTCCATTGTGTATATGGACCATATTTTCCTTACGCATTTTTTCTGTCTGTGGACGCTTAGGTTGATTCCACGTCTTGGCTTCTGTGAATCACGCTGCAGTGAACACGGGAGTGCAGATGTCACTTTGACATGCTCATTTCGTTTCTTTGGAGATATACCCAGAAGTGGGATTGCTGGATCATATGGCAGTTCTATTTTTAATTTTTTGAGGAATCTCCATACTGTTCTCCATAATGATCGTACTAATTTACCTCCCCACCAACAGTGCAGGAGGGTTCTCTTTTCTCCACATCCTCACCAACACTCGTTATCGTCTGTCTTTTTGGTAATAGCCATTTTAACAGGTGTGAGGTGAGGGTCTGTAGTGTTCTTGTAAGGTGTTTGTCTGATTTTCTAGTTCTGTTTTCCTATTCTCTATTCCATCTATTTCGACTCCAGTCTTTATTATTTATTCTTAGTTATTTAGGAGTGTTATTTATTTTCCATATAATTGTGATTTTTCCAATTTTTTTTTCTGTATCGATTTCTATTTTTATTCCATTGTGGTTGGAGAACATACTTTGTATGATTTAAGCATTTTAAATTTATTGAGGCTTGTTTTATGGCCCAACATATATTGTCTGTTGGAGAAGAATGTGCATTCTGCTGTTGTTGGGTGGAGTGTTCTGTGGATGTCTACTGGGACTAGTGGATTTATAGCATTGGTTAAGTCTTGTGTTTCCTTGCTGTTCTTTTGTGTGGTTGTTCTAGCCATTGTGGAATGAAGCGTGTTGGTATCCGACTGTTGTTACTGAGTTTTCTATCTTTCCCTTCAATTATTTTAGTTTTTGCTTCATGTATTTAGAGGCTTTGTTGTTATGTATGTTTATAATGGTTGTATCTTCTTGTTAAATTGACCCTTTTCTCATTATAATATGTCCTTCTTTGTCTCTAGTAACAAGTTTTGTCTTAAAGTCTATTTTTTCTATTAATATAACCACTCCAGCTCTCTTTTAGTTACTGTTTGCATGACATATTTTTTCTATCCATTTACTTTCAACCTATTTGTGTCTTTGAATCTGAAGTGTGACTCTTATAGATAGCATGTAGTTGGACCATGTTTTAAAATTTTAATCCATTATGCCAATTTATGTCTTTTATTGGAGTGTTTAATTCATTTAAGTTTAATGTAATTACTGATGAGGTAGGAATTGCTTCTGCTATTTTAATATATTCTATATCTCTTTTGTACTTTTTGTTCTCTGTTCTTCCATTACTGCTTCCTTTTGTGTTAAATATTTCTAGAGTAACATTTTAATTACCTTGTCTATATATTTTTGAGTTACTTTCTTAGTGGTTGCCCTGGGGATTACAATTAACATCTTAATTTAGAACAATCTAATTCAGATTAATACCAACTTAATTTCTCCTGGCCTACAGAGGACAGAAAGAAAGGAAAAAATACCCCAACTTAATTTCAGTAGTATAGAAAAACTCTGCTCCTGTATAGCTCTGTTATATTCCTCCTTTACCCTCTTATTACATTTCACTTATTGCATCTTTATACACTTATCAACATAGATTTATAACCACAGCTTTATTAGAGGAAAAAAGAGTACATTTATACCATTTCTAATATTCACTTCTGCAGTTACCTTTACTTGTACTTTACATTTCTTCCTCTGGATTTGATTTACTGTCTAGTGTCTTTTCGTTTCAGCCTGGAGGAAAAGTTCCTTTATTATTTCTTATAGGGCCGGTCTGCCAGTGATGAACTCTCTGTTTTTGTTTATCTGGAATGTCTTAAAGTCTCCTTCATTTTCAAAGAATAGTTTTGCTGGTGTAGAATTTTTGGTGGACAGATTTCCCCCCCGTCAGCACTTTGACTGTGTTGTCCCACTGCTTGCTGGCCTCCATGGTTTGCCATGAGAAATCAGCAGTTAATCTTACTGATTAACTTCTCTCTCGCTGCTTTCAAGATTCCCTCTTTGTCTTTGGCTGTCAACAGGCTGATTATGAATTACAAACCCACTGTTACTCTGCCCACGTTTCATCATCCCTATTTGAAAGGATGGCATGGGACACTTTTGTTAGTGTTTTAATTCAACCCTTGTGATTTCTCTGCAGCGCATGTCCCTTCTCTATCAATTTGAGGATTTAGTAATATGTGGTTTTGTTTTTCACTATCATATTTCTCAGTTTATAGAACTTCAGAGTGGTATTTTTGTGATCCATTCTTATTACTCATTCACTTAGTAGATTTCTTGAACACCAGCGTATGGAATGGTCAGTGCAATGTTTGCCATTTTCTTAGATAAGTGACACATAGCCCTGCCTGTGAGGATGATGCATGTGGCTGGTAGAGCACACATACACAATTAACTACTGTGCAATTAGGATGAAGGTATACTATGTGTATAAACAGAATATTTTGGGAACACAGAGTAGGAAGTCATTGATTTTTATATTTGGTAGTTGAACAAGCTCAGTATTAGATAGATTAAGCAATTTGAGAAAGTGATAGAACCAAAGACTAGAACTCATTCTTCTGGGTTCTTTCTGTGAGACCACGGTGATTCTAGAGTGTGCCTATTTTCTGTCTTCAAGCATCATGGGAAAACTGATTTCTTAAACCAGGTAAATGTGTGAAGCATAAACTGGCTATTTTGCTTCAAAAGGTGTGCATGCTACAAATAAAAATAAACAGTGCTCATTTATGCTTATTTGATCATACTAGTATGAATTTAGTAAACACATGACTGTGCTGGAACTTGAGGTGTCAAAATATAAAAAGATATTTAATTTTATTAAATTCACTCTAGATTTTTCTCTCCCTTTGTATTGATATTTCTGTTTTGCAAAGAAACCCTCCTGTAAAATTTTAAATAGGTAAAGTTAATATTAGAGTGTCCTTAAAAATAATAGTTACTGATCAGTCAGAACTATGTTCATTCCCCATAGGATAAAGCATGACTTTTTTGGGCATACGGTTTTAATTTTAATCTGCATTCCTCCTTTTCTCTTCTCCCATGATTCTTTGCAGCAGGACAAGGAGAAAGCAAGTCTTATAAAAAGAAATACAGTATGTGGTGCTTATTAAAGTTACATACATCTCTTCTCACAGGAGAATTTTGATTTACTGCAGGTTGTGCATATGTTGCATATGGACATTTCTAGGGAACAGATTCCTTATTGCTGAGCAGTGAGTGGCTTGTAGTACTCCATTATTGCTCTAGGAACACGTTAGTAATGATTATGAAAGGTAGGATACCATGAAGTCTGTAAGGTGATTTGGCAGAAGTCGATGCTGTTGGTGCCAGGATTTGGGTACCGTACCACAGTTTCCTGTTTTCCAATGTATTAATTGATCCGCAAAGGACATCTTTTGGAGACAAGAATTCAGACGGACTGGCACAGCCTGGACCTCCGCCAAGACTGCTCGGAAGGTTGCCATACTGGGAGCAAAAGAGGGAGAGAAAGAGGGAGAGAGAGACAGGCAGAGCTGAGGAAAGAAAAAAAGGCAAGACTTGGCACAGCTCAGTCAAATCAGCTTCTTTTGTCTGCTTTCTCGGCTTGAGCTTCAGGAAAGAAAACCGTCCTGGGGTACAGAAAAACTCAGAACTTTTTGGTTTTCAAACTTAGAAGGCTTTTTAAGTCTCTTGGGCTATTTGAAAGTGTTGGTACATACAATGACGTTTAGTCACCAGTATTAAGGGAAATAAAAGCCTTTTTCAAAACGAAGCTTCCACAGTGTCCATGCATTTGGGAAATACTGTATTTGATTTTTTGCATGTATGATTATACCATGAGAGACAGGATTAATATAGAAGATGGCAAGGCAAATTTCTAATTAGAGAGATATTAATTTTCTACAAAATAAAGTTTGCTCATCAATACAAACCTGCTTTCAAATCAAATCAGCCATCCTTCGGAATGTGTTCAGAACGTAAGTTTTTAGATTTTATTTTATTTTTCTTTTCCCATTTGTAGACTTTAACTTTTCAAGGAGGCTTTCTAAGATTTTTTGCAACCCAGCCAGGAAGTCAGAGTAAAAGTTGTTTTATCCATGTGTTTAAGAAAACGTTTTCTTAAAGCCACAGCTTTTATTTCTGCTGCTTCATGCTGTCCTAAACTACGTCCCCCAGCAATTAGTGACAACACTGAAGACCAGAAAGGCAGGCTGAAGACACCAGACTTCGCTTGAAGGGCAAACAAGAAATGTGAGCTTGGTCATTATTTTTTTGTGTGTCTTTGCTCTGAACCATTTTTGGGAGGTGGGTGGGGAGGTGTCTATGTCTAAGAGATGTATGCGATTAGTGAATTCTCATTGTGAGAAGGAAATGATGAAAGGTAATTTTTATGATGTTGGCAGAAATGGCTGGGAATGGTGGAGAATAGAAATTTAAATCTTTTGGATAAGAAGTGGTGAGCTGTGTTTGAAATACTTGGAGAAAAATTCCATTATTTTTAGTTGATTAGATTTTGTAATTAAACGATTACTATAGCCTGGATCTCTCAAAATGTTTTAAGTAGAAGGAAAATCTAGAAAGTTCATCGATTTTCTTTTTAATACTACCTGGTGTTTTACTTAGATATATACTTCATATCTAATTTCTTAACAATAAATACTTCCTGTTAGTCTTGGTTATGGTTGGATTGTGGCAGTTCGGCTCTTAAAAAAACCAGCATTATTGTAGGAGAGGTTAACTGTAAGGCATGTGTTTTTGTGGACCACCCTCATTGTCAGTAAGTGTTCTCTTTCTAAAGAAGAGAGTTTGAGTTGTGGGATTAGGTTATAACTTCCTGTAATCATGTATTTTCCTTTTATTTTATATACTGAAAGAATACAGGAAAATTGTATAGATTCGCATAAGTAGTAATCATTTTGGGCAGTATAAAAGACTGCTCCAGAATCTATGCTTTTGTTTTGAGTATGTAATCATTGATTTTGTTAATCCTTTGACCAAAAAAAAAAAACCAAAACTGTCTATAGCTTTCTGTTGCACACCTTAAATGATCAATTGTTTAAGATGGTTTTTATAAAATTATAGTGACACATCAGCAATCCTGAAAATGGCATTTAATATACAAATACAATTTTAAAATACAAAAAATCTAATACAGGTGTTTGAATACTTAAGCTTAAGTGTTTTCTTCAACTTTTTTACTAATCAACATTTTGATCTTCAATAAAATGAAGTCACGTAATGTTTATGTGGGTTGCCAACATGACAACCTTTGTTTTATAAGCTCCTTTATACACTACCTCGCTGATACTCCTAAAATGGACGCCAAGACATGAAAGACATGCTGATAGGCACGGGGAAGGAAATGTTTGCATGACTGCAGTCTTCCTTTTTGAATTGATTACAGGATCATTCATGCCTACACTAAAAACAACGATATATGAAACAAAAAGAAAGTTCGGTAAAGAAGTTTAAATTAGAGCTACATTTTAATACCGACGGTCTTATTACCAATTTATATTTACTTCCATTTACTTCTTAAACATTTAACATAATCTCTTGTCATTTAGGTTTGCTAAATATATAACTTATTTAGTTTATTTAAGACCATTTTTTTCTTGAAGTTAAAATAATTATTTGCTAGCTTATTTCTTAACTTCTTTGCAGCGAACTCACTAAGAACAAACTTATCTTATGTTCAGACTATTTTATGTCCAATTATTTACTAACAGTATGATCAAAAGTAGGTGAATGAAACAATTATGCCAGAATATACCTAAAGAAATATTAAATTTTTCAATACTGGTAAAACTACATTTTATAGTGTGTATTAGACTTAATATTTGCTAAATATTAGCTATTATACTCAAGAAATTTTCTCTAATACATTCTCACTGGCCTAGTCGTTATATATCTTAAAATGAAAAACGTTCTCCATGAAGGTGCTCCTTGTTAACTGGATGTAATAGGTACTTCTTTGTGCAACCTTTTTTCAAAAGTATGATTAAGAAATTATATTACATTTTTCAGAAACTGACATGAAGGTGTAGCATTATGCGTGTTTCTGTGCTTTTAGACCTTTAATACTACAGACACATCAACATTTAGGTTCTTAACTATTTCCATATTAGTATTACTATCTTAAATCTTATTTTAAAGTGTATGAATATGAGTGGTTTGATTTTAAATGAATTCTATCTCAGCACATATTTATTGTAGTTCGAATTGTATAATATTTTGAAGTAGAATTATTAAGACAGAAATGAATCAATATTTAAGTGCTGCTTGGTGCCTATTAAGTTCCATTTTGATGTGTATAACTGAACATACAAGCACATTATTCTGTAAACTAATGTGGACCTTTCAGAGAGCCTTAGTTCTGTAGTTTATAATTATTCACTCATTTATTCATTTATTCAACAAATGTTTATTGAGCACCCACTTAAATATGCTAACATTTTATTGACAGAGTTATTTTGGGTAACAGGGAAGGAAGCCACACATGTGAATGGAAGAGGCAATAGATTTAAAATAAAGTCCAAAAGCCTAGGTAGAAAAGGGCAGTACTGTAATGGGATTCATTTCAATAGATTAAAGTAGGTTCAGTTTTGTTGCACAATGTATGTATTCTAGAGTGTTGTTGTAAAAAATCAGGAGATTAGTTGTAGTCCGTGTAGCTATAGGAATTTTGTTTTACCGCTATTTTGGTGGCTGCATCTTATTGTCCGAAATGCTTGAGTTGTTCAGGTCTTCTGACCGACGCATAAGATAAGCAATTCAGATGCTGGAAGGTAGAAACTAAATAGGGAAGGTTGAACCACTGCTCACAGTCTGGGTCTTACGTATGTCAAAGTAGGTGTAATTGAACCTTGGAAGATGTGGCTGCAACATACGTAAATAACAGTGGCCTATTGGAGAGGAATTTTTTCTTTCCTTTGTTTTCTGTCACAAGACAGAGGAGGAAGAGGAGGCCAATCCCAATGTTTAAGCCAACGTGGCCTTTTGAAAGAAAATTTGCTAGGGGGCAGTGCATTTTAAATGGACTCATCAGTTCGCTTTCTGTATTCTCTTGTGGTTTTGTGCGTGTGCTCGCGCGCGTGTGCTCGAGCGCCTAACTTTATTCCATGCGGTTGATCTCTAATATAAAAAAAAGGTATAGGTTCATCTTCCAAAAACGAGATGAAAGTCATGTGAGTGAGGGAGGTGGGCTCGGAGACTGCTGTGCCAGCCCAGGCCCACGTCAGGGCTGGGGACGATGGAATGGAGATGAGGAACGTTTCAGCTGCAGGTGTGCGCCGCTGACGTCAGTCAGCAGATATTCCCAGAGGGCCTGCTCCGTGCCAGGCAAAGGATAGAATTTCTGCCCACAAGGAATTCCTAGTCTGGTTGGGTGGGGCAGAGGATAAGAATAACTGATGAATGTAGACCTCTTTCCCGTTTCCCAGATATCTTTACCTCTTACCCTGTCTGATCCCAGCAGCTGTGCCAGGCACAGGGACTGGTGCATGATGGACACTTAATGAGTAGTCACTGATGGAGTCAATCCAGTAGTCAGCCAGATTAGTATCTTCGTGAGTCTTATTTGATTAAGGGAATTTTTTCCCTCGTGTTGAAAAACAAAAAGCACTGTGCTTATTTTTATCTTGACTGTGTGTTGCTGGTTATGGGTTTAAAGGGGTGGAGCTAGGGACACATTCTTTGTGACCACGTTAGACTCCCTCGAGGTGGCCGCTGGAGAGAGTGAAATAAGGATGTGGCTGGTGTGGTGGCCCTGAGCGCCCGTTCCCTCTCTGGCCAGCTCTCTGTTGTCCTGCGGTCTCCCTGTCCTCGTCCTCCCCAAGGATCCCATACTGGACCGTAGGACGTGTTGGTGCCTAACGAGGTTAAAGTATTTCTCACGAGTGTGGGACGAGGGCTGCGGGGGTTGAGAGAGACGAGGTGGCGAGGGAAAGCCGCGGGCAGCTGAGGGCTCTGCTCAGGCTGGCTCCAGTCCCCTGAGGAGCTGCAGGGCTGGCCCGGGTCTTGGGTTAGACTGGAATGTCAGCAGCAGCCAGCGTCAAGCGTGGATGAGTCATTACTGGGGGGGAGAGGGGGCACGTAAGAGGGTTGCTGAGGCCAAGTCATGTTGAACAGCATCTTTCTAGGTCTTTCTTCAGGGGTGTTTGCAGGCCCAGGAGAGGGAGGGGCAGGGTTAGGACCATTGTGCACAATTGTGTGCCTGAGGGGGGTGGGGCTGAGACTCAACCCCCGCTTTCCTGCCCAAGCCCTGTGCCTGGATCTGCTGCAGGAAGGTGCCAAGTCTCCGTGGTGCTGAAGTGGAGGCCCTGAGGGTGAATCCAGGCCTGGACATGGAATGGCAGTAAAGGAAGAAGGCCGAAGGCTCTGGGGCAGGGGCGGGCAGCGCTTTCCGGTGATTGACCATGGAGTCTGGGTCAAGGTGGGGTGGGAGATGTGGTCGGAAGAGTTCTAGAGAACGTAGGGAAAGATGAATGAGTAGAAATTTAGGTCAAATGAAAGAAAAGGTTCAGAGGGTCCTGAAGTTAGGAGTTCATTCCGAAACCCAGCAGGTTGTGAGTAATAGCACCAACTCTGCGAGGTTCAACGTAAAAGTTTGGCTGTAGGTTGTGTACAAGTTATTTTATTTCTCTAAAAGCAGGTGGAAAGGAAAGCAGAAAAGGAAAAAAGTCAACCGTGTGTATTCTGTATTCCATGTTATGAGACAGAGGGGATGTACATTTTCTCCTCTGTCTTACAGTTAAGAACCCCTTGGTCCTATGTAAAGAGAATACCCCTAAGGTATGGTTCTTGAGGTTTTGTGGGACATTTTGAAGAATTAGTCCCCCTGGAGTGATGCCTTCCTTTCCCCCGTCCATCAGTGCCATTTATATCTCGTTTCCTGTTAGCCCTTCTAAGCTGTCATCCCGTATCTGAGAAGATCAAATTGTTCTCAGAGACCCATGAGTGCTTTACACTAGGTGTGCTCATGGGAAAGCTGCCTTTGAAACAAATAGTCCTTTACTGTCACAGGTGAGAGAGAGTGCCCCTCAGAGTCTCATCAATGCGAGTTGGAATTTTGACTCTATTTTTCAGTTGTGGGACTTTGGCCAAGTTACATAAACCCAGGTTCTTCATCTGTAAGATCGGGATCATGATCTTCCTCAAAGGTTTTGGGAGAAGAAATAAGGAAATATATGCAAAGCTCTGACTATAGTGTCTGGTGTATAGTAAATAGTAAATGGCAGATATATTTTTTAATTTAAAATTTTTTTAATTTTTAAAACCTGTGGTAAAATATTCATAACATGAAATTTACCATCTTAACCGTTATTAAGTGTATAGTTCAGAGACATGAAGTACATTCACATTGTAGTGCTACTAACACCATCATCCAGTCACAGAAATCTTTTCATCTTGCAAAACCGAAGCTCTGTGTACCCGTTAACAGTAACTCCCCATTCCTCCAGAAGAGTGGCCAGCCCCTGGGGACCCCCATTCTACTTTCTGTCTCTATGAATTGACTTCTCTAGGTACTTCATATAAGTGGAATCATACAGTGTTCGTCCTTTTGTGACTGACTTGTTTCTCTGAGCATGATGTCCTCAAGATTCATCTATGTTGTAGCATGTGTCAGAATTTCTTTACTTTTTAAAGGTGCATAATATTCCATTGTGTATGTATACCACATTTTCTTTATCCATTCATCTGCTGATGGACGTTTGGGTTGCCTCCACCTTTTGGCTATTGTGAATAATGCTGCTATGAACATGGGTACAAATATCTCTTTGCGACCCTGTGTTCAATTCTTTCAGGTGTCTCCCCAGAAGTGGAATTGCGGGATTAATAGGTAGTTTTAGCATGATAGCAGGTTACATTTTCAGAAAACTTGTAATCTGAAATCATGTAAGTTGAATTTGACTTTCGTGCATAGATAATGGTCTAATGGGAGGTTATAGACTTGACTGGGAGAGCCCATGATGTGCAGCTTTTTGTGGAAATAACTTAAGTACCACATTGAGTCATCTCTAAATTATTTTATAGTGTAGAGTTTTGCATGAGTGTTAATTAGGGTAATACTCTAATCACATAAAATAGTATTTATACATTATTCTAGGATTTAATAGCCATATTTCATTTCTAATAAGTGTTTCTTAAGCATTTTTATGATTTCTGTTTAAAGAACTTCCTTTACCTGTTCTTTAGGGTAGGTCTGCTGGCAACCAATCTCTTAGTTTTCCTTCATCTGAGAATGTCTTGATTTCCCGTTCATTCCTGAAGGATATTTTTGTTGGATATAGAATTCTGGGTTGATGGTTTCTTTCTTTCGGCACAATTTCAGTTGTGCCCCCTTCTTCTGCCTTTGTGGTTTCTGATGAGAAATCCGTCATTTGAATTGTTTCGCTCTTGTAGGTAAGATGCCATTTTCCTCTCACTACCTTCAAAATCATTCTCTTTGTCTTCAGTTTTCAAGGAGTGTGATGATGATGTGTCTTGTCTTGGGTTTCTTTAGGTTTATTCTGTTTAGGGTTCACTTACTTTCTTGAAAATGTAGTTTTATGTGTTTTGCTAAATTTGGGATGTTTTCAGTCATTATTTCTTTGCGAACTTTTCTAAGCCTGCCCACTTTCTCCTTTCCTTCCAGGACTCGGAGGACACCAGTGTTAAAGCTTTTTTTATATATAGTCCTGTTAGTGCTTGCCACTGATCGTTGTGTTAAAGTCTGTTTTTTCTTTATTGTTCAGATTGGGTAATTTCTGTGGTTCTTATCTTTGGATTCACTGATTCTCTCCTCTGACATCTTCCTTCTGCTGTTGAGCCCACCTAGAGAGTTTTAATTTCAGTTATTGTATTTTATCTGCTATTTCTTTACTGAGACTTTCTGGTTTTTAAAATTTGTTTCCTGTGTGTTTGTAATTGTTTGTTAAAACAGTTTTAGGATGGCTCCTTTACAATCCTTGCCAGATTGTTTTTTCTCATTTAGGTTGAGATTTTCTTGGTTCTTGGTATGACAAGTGGTTTTTTATTATATCCAAACATTTTGGGTATTATGTTATGAGACTCTGGATCTTATTTAAGCCTTCTGTTTTACCTTCCTCTGACCCTGTGCCAGCAGGTGAAGGGGGCACACTGTCATTCCTGGGAGGTGGGGGTGGAAGTCCAGGCTCCTCAGTGGGCCTTTACTCACCACTCCAGGGCAGGAGAGGATGCCTTATTATTGCTGGGTGGGGGTGAAGTTCAGGCTTTCCTCGGGTGATACTGTTATTTTTATTGTTAGTTTTGCACTTGGTGCAGTAACCTGGACAGTGTCTGAGCCATGTATTCCTTAAATTTAGCTTAGGTTTTTGGCACAACTTGTGTATGATAACTTGTTTAATGATAGTTAAATTCTCAAATTAGGAACTAAGCCCTTTTTAATCACTAGTTTCCTTGAGATTAATATGTGTTTACCATTAGCACATTGAATAAAAGATTTTAAGAAACGAAATTATAGTTTCCACTTTATTAACTTTGAAAATTTGTTTTTAAAAGGAGAGAAAAGCCTACTTAGGTAAGATTTCCATTTTCTTTGTTATTAACATGCTATGTTTTATCAGACTTTTAAAACTTACGCTTAGGAGAGGTCAA
Source organism: Daubentonia madagascariensis (assembly GCA_023783475.1). Taxonomy (NCBI): domain Eukaryota; kingdom Metazoa; phylum Chordata; class Mammalia; order Primates; family Daubentoniidae; genus Daubentonia; species Daubentonia madagascariensis. The sequence goes on along the minus strand of JAKFHU010000353.1, from coordinate 1,523,209 downwards.
TGTATTAGAAATAGAAGAAATGGGTTTTGATCTCAGGCTTTAAAAATTTCAGTGATAAAGTGTTCCATTTCATTTGCTAACTCAGACCTGTGGTTTCAGGTTGATAACACATATCTTAAAGATGGTGCAAAAGTCTTTGGAATAATATGTTTTCAGGGTTCTCACTGGTCATCTGTGCTGTAGCAATGACGATGTGGGATCCCAGTAACTGGATCACTTACTAACTGGGTGATCTTGGGAAAATCTCCACAACTCTAAGGGTCAACCATCAGTAAAATGGCTGTCCTAATGCTTATATCAAAGAGTTGTCAACATTAAACAAGATAATGTGCCTGAAAGCAGTTTAGCTGATAGATATCACACACATGAGAGATAATTATCTAGTTTTGTTACCCCAAGCACATGGTGGTGCTGGAGAAAGACAACGCACCTGATTCTGTGTGTTTTCAGCTGTGCCTGCCAGTAGACTATGGGTTATATATGTTTATTTTTAAAATGTTTTGAAATGTTTGATTATGAAAAACTTTCAAACATGTAGCAAAATACTAAATAAAATGGAATGAGTGTCCACGTACCCGTGACCCAGAGTTAACAAATGTTACCTTTATTTGCCTCAGATCTTTTCTTTTTTTAAAAAGAAAACAAAAAATTTAGTTAGGGATAGAACTAAAACCTTATTCTCTCATCCCTGAGATTGATATAGAACATTTCCATGCACGTTTTTGTGCTATTACTAAATATACATGTAGCTGTAAAAATATAACTATTATTTTACATGTTTGAAAACTTATATAAAATGGTTTTGTACTGTTACATCCTTTTGCAGATGAGATTAGATATTTTTGAGGCTTACCTCTGTTGCAGGTCTCGTGCTGTGGAGTATTTCATCCTAACCATTCTTCTCTGAATGGGCATTTAGGTGTTGGCCTTGTGCTAACAATGCTGTGAGGGCCGTCCTGCACATCTGTGTGGTCTCTAGTGAAGGACTTAGAAATGGAGCTGAGTTGTTGAATATTTCAGCTTTATGCAATAATTCCAAGTTATTCTTCTGAGCATTTGTAACAGCAGACATTCCTGTACTAGGGTATCACATCACTACATCTTCACCAACGTTTGGTAGTACTAGACTTTAAAATTTTTGTCAATCTAATGGGCAAGAAATATTTTGCTGTTATTTTTATTTGCATACTTTATTACTTATTGAGACTGAGCATCTTTTTATATTGACAATTTAGATTCATTTTCTATACATTCTCTATTCATACTCTTTGCACAATTTTCTCTTGAGTTGTTTTATTCCTATTAATTTGTAGTACATTTTATATACTAATCCTTTATTATATGGATTGAAAATATCTTCTTAATCTTTGGTTTGTTTTTTCATTTTCCTTGTGGTAACTTTTGAAATAAACTATGGTACATGTTTGAAAAATTGGAATGCTTTTGTTTTTCATTTTCAAAAATGATTTTAGTGATAATACATATAGTCCATGCTTTTGGATGTGGCAGAGAGGGCTGATGGGACTAATTTCTTAGAATGCACCAGAATTTTACCCCCTTAATTAATATCTAGAGGATAAAATTTCTTATTTTCCATATAGACTTTTGGTCAACTCGAAATCTTGGGCAGATTCCTAGTTCCCAGACTCCAATCATTGAATTAAGGACTATTGTGAAGTTTTATTTTGTTACTTGCAGAGACTCCTACAGCACACCAATAATATGGGCACATTCCCGTTGTATCTGCGACGTTACCAAATAGGAGTTCTCAGGCCCTTAGAAAGAATGTTCTGTTGATCTGATTATAGTGATTTCTATACAGTGAATAATCTCGGTGCAATAAGCCTTTCTCCTTCCCCTAACCAGTAGTCTAGCTAACAAAATAACTTAATTGAGAAATTCACACTGTTGGGGCAAGTTGTGGCTGAGGCTCCTTGTGTATCTTTTGTTGTGCAATCAAGTAGCGCTTAATCACCAACTCTGCTCATGCCGTCCTGCCTAAACAAAAGCCACCTAATCTCCCAAATCACTTTGCAAAACAAAACAACACACAGAAGATACAGAAACCAGGACAGGGCAGATGTTGGATGTTGCACGCAGCGCTCCCTCTCCTTTCCCTGCTAGTCACTATTTATATGAAACTACTTTTATATATATATAAAGGTAATTTTTAATATATATATATTTTTAAAAATATATGTGTTTTAAAATTTGAGTGGGAAGTGTACATACTCTCTTCACTTTCCTGATAGGAACCCTTCCTCGTTGTTCAGGTGGTTTGGCACCACTTGACGATGGTTTGCCATAGCCGTAGGACAAGTTCTAGGTGGAGATTAACAGCTGACGGAAGAGTGGGCTTGCAAACCCAAACTCTAAGGTGAGCCTCGAGGTCTGGATCTTGCAGACTTGCCTTTCTTAAGGGCAGTGGCCATGTGCTTTGCTCAGTGCCTGTTGGCCTAGGAACCGGGGAAGGGCCTCTTGTTGTCTAGCTTTGATATTTCTTCCTTCCTCCACTTGCTGGATTCTTGCCTGGAATCAGTGTTTGGCACCAGTCACCACCTGTGTACCCTTCCTCCACTGTTTAAGTTTTATGGAAAACTTTAATAAAGAATGTGTAAAAATAATGACTATTGTCTATTTAATTACAAACCCTGTTTTCTCTATGTTATCTAAGTTACTGCAACTCTGAGACAGACAGACACACACACACCTTCGCATACACACGTCAGGTGAGAAAACTGAGGCCCAGAGAAGTGGCCTTGTTGGTGGCAACACTAAGGCTCGAATCAAGTCTTCTGCTTCCATATCCCTTGTTCTTTGCATTATTTCCCATTTGTTCACTCTGTGATCACCAGGAGAACAGCAAGTTGCTACTTTTGTAGCAGCCCCTCCATACACCCTTAGGACAGTGTCCTTAGGTCAGTCCTTCTGCCCTTCATCCACCCATCCAATCAGTCCATCATGCATTTAACATCTGAGTCCATTAGGGCTAAGTGACGAGGCCATGTCATGGACAGAAACACACACACGACCCCTGCCTTCATGGAGCTGATAGCACAGTGGCGAAGAGGGAGCACAAACCAGTAACTACGAGCAAGTGTCCTGACTGTTATGGCAGAAGATGGTCCTGCTGTGAAAAGCCTGCTGTCCCTCAGCCTCCTTTTCTCTTAAACTCAGAGGGAGAATAAAAATCTATGTACTTTAGAGAACATGGACCTCTCAGAATGAGACTTTCCTGTTTCTTTAAAAATATAACACCGAGTATAAGGCTATAAAAAAATAAAGACTCTAGAATTTTAGAATCTTAGAGGTTATTTAGTTTGCCTCCTTGTAGCCAAACCAATGAGAATATCCTTTCTTAGCCTCCTGAGAAGCAGATCCTGGAATCTCTGGGCAGTGGTTTCCCACGATACACAGTGACTAGCAAAGAGGTACAGGCGCTCTGTGCATCTCTGACTCAGAACGTTCTCCACGCTTAATCTTCCACCTGGATTCCTTCTAATGCTTTGGAATAACAGATCAGTGGAGATGAGTTTTGCTTGGCAATTTCCGGATACAAGTGTTAACAACAACAAAAAAAAATCACAAAAATCCAATGTGCTGTTTAAATAAAGAAAAATGAGTTTTACTTTCAAGAGAGCTTTTACCATTTTCTTAATGCTTATTCTCCTTCTGAGAGCTCATTATGGAACAGAGTGTGACAGCAATTTACCGTGGTGAGCGTGACTTGTCCGGGCCGGGGGATGAATTAGAGCACCAATAAAGTCCAGAGGTGCAGGCAGAACCGTACTGAGTTACCCCCGGTAGTTGCCAAGCTATTCTACTTTCTTAAAGACCCCCAGGGACCATCCCTAATCTCCTTTAGTTTGCCTTCTCAGTGTTTAACAACCTTTGCTGTCAGGAAATTCTTCCTCGTGTTTAACCCAGTTTTCCCCGGCCGCAGTCCAATCCTATTTCTCTTGTTGGCCTTGGTGGTGGCAGAGTATGGGTCACTAGCTTCTTGACACTCTCCTTAGTGTTCTTGAAGGGTATCAGGAAGGCTTCCCTAAGCCTGTGCTTCCTGCAGTGACATAAACATGTTCCTTTTTGCAAGTGTAATCTCTGACGTGTTGCTCTTAAGTCTCTGATCCAAATATTCACGTCGGGCCTGTCTTGAGTTATCTGTTGGTTCCATTTTTACTCAGAGAGCAGGAGCCTCTCATCATTTCCCTTGTTATTGATTCATTGCATTTAACTGCTGTGTTTGAGCTCTCCCTGGGCCTGAGGTGCCCCCAGCAGCTGCAGGGGTGTGGGGAGGAGTGACTGCCTCACCCCTAGGAGGAGGAACTCAAATGTCCCTTGCCAGTTATTAGCCTTCTGATGGTCCACAGATTGGAACTGCTGCTTTCTCTTTCCCACAAAAACGTTTTTCTTTTCTTTTTTTTTCCGCTGATTTACATTTTGGTACATTTAGAATTTCCATCGACCTCATCCTCTGAAAACTTATGGCATTGTCATGTTATCAGTGCACTCCTTACTCTTGACTCATTTTATAAATGCCACAAGGGAAGTTTGCACATAGAAACTCTGCTCTGTAAACAATTGGTCAACCTGTCTGTTTCCCATTAGATTCTGTACGTTCCTCTTGAGGGGGTATGATTGATCTTTGTGTCTCTCCAGCACTCATCAGAAATGCCTGGCACGTTTTAAACAAACTTAATGACTGTTGGTAGGTTGTCAAATGAGTTGTTGGGAAATTTGCCTTATTTTCTTCCCCCTAGTTCTCTGTCTCTCCACTCCTTTCACCTCAACATAAAAGCAGCCCAGAGCTTCTGCCTGGCTGCCAGCGTAGGCAGCCCTCCCACCTCGGCTGCCAAGCTCTTAGCAGATGAAATAAAAATCTATTTATAACTGGTCTCTGATGGATTTCCTCCCTACCTGTGGTAGTGCTCCATCAGCAGGTGTGCTCAACAGATGGAGAAGGGTTTTAATTTTTTCAGTTCAATTAGATCAACTCTCCAGGTTCAGACCAATGCATCCCCCTTCACTTAGCTTCTTCCTCTTGGCATTAAAATTGTTGAGCATAGCAAAACACAAATTAAGTCCAGAAGCTAAAATGCATATAGCGCCTGCCTTTAAAATAAGCACTTTGGCAAAAAAGCCGTATTTGACATCATACGTTAAATTAGTTTTAACCCTTTTTTCCCTCATGCTTAATTTTAATGTGATTTAAGTCAATATTAGGAGTACTAAGATGCTAAAGAGCGTACATGCTTTCTTTTTTCTTGTGATTTATTTTTAGCATTTGAACTTATGCATTTTGAAACTATATCATACTGTTTTTGAAGGGACTTCATCTCTGATAGTAGTTCAGTATACATGATGAAGAATTGTAATGAGGAGGTGAAGTCACTAATTTCATGAAGTTCACTTGACATCTTTTTTCATGGATGTTGAATTGTCCAGGATAGTGATTAAATGGTCCCAGTCCAAAGCCAGTCTGAATGTGGCCTTACCTAGCTCCGGGTTTTAACATCACTAGTCACTGAAAGATTGGTTGCTGCAATTTCTAGCTTCCACATATATTTATCTAAAGATATAATTACTATGTTTGCCCTTGGTAGGGTGTATCATCTCTTGCTCCCAAGATCTTAAATTTCAGTTAGTGCCTGGCTCTCAGATGGGAGGCCGCGTCTGGTTGCAGCCACAAGATTCATGCGTTTCACAGACATTTACTGAGCCCCAGCCTAGTGCTGCGATGTAGCCTTCAATGAGGTGCTCCTTTAGGCTCTTTGTTCCCTCAAGCACCTTCAAATTTATTCAGTTAATATCTTTTGGAAGCTGGTTTTGAAATAGGAAAGTTGTGACCTATTTCAGTGTATTTTTTGGTTCAGATTATAACAGAAGCAAGTTTTTGTTTTACTCAGTTATTTCTGGATGATTTTTTTCAAAAGTATGGTTTCTCCAGATTTGTGCCTTGTCCTCTAGTCTCTCTCCTATCTCATTACCCACTAAGATGCGTATTAGGGGGTGTTTGGGCCCAAAGAGATTTGACTGAGTCAGTTTCACTGCCGGCTACAGTAGGGTGAACAGTTTAGTCGGGAGAGACAAGGCAAATGGGAAGCGCTACTTTGTATTCATGGCATTGTCTGGTGAGTGCATTTGAAGATTCTCTGTAGTTGTTTTCTGTGCTTTTTCACAGACTCTCATATTTGGAGGATAATTTAGATATTATCTAGCCAAATCACCCCTTTGATCCTCCTGTCTCCTTTGCGGGATCTGTGTCAAGTGGCTGTCTTGATTTTCACAATAGAGATCTCACTTTTCCACAGGCTGGCTGCCCCATGCTATCTTTGAGAAGTTATTCTATTGAGTTGTAATGCTGTGATCTTTCTTCCTGTTCCTTTCATCTGCAGATCCTCCTTTGACCTTTTGGGGTCATACAGCACAAAATCGAATTCTGACATGTGGCAACCTTTCACATATTTGAAAAATGACCCTTCTGTATTCCAGCATTTGTATATGAAATGATGTAGTTACATGGATTTACTCTAAACCTGCTCCAGTTTAGCTCCCTCTTTATTGTGGAGTGGCGTGCAAAAGGGGGAAAACAACATTTTTGTCTAGGTTCAGTCTGACAAACGTGGGACCTTCACTGACCTAGTTAAAGGTGAAGCTGGCCTGAGAATTTCCTGTTTGCTTGAATTGATCTAGTGGAGCATCTTATTCCCCCAGCAGGACAACAGGGTTTCTGTTGTATTCAGGGACAGGATGGATTTACTTTGATCATTTGGACTTGGCTTTGTCATTTCTTGTTACCCACCATGTGGCCGTGTGATCGTGGTACATGAATATGTGGAGAATGATGTCCAGTGTGGTGCTTAATGACAAGTTCAGGGCCTCTGCAGTGCTTATGTGGTCTTGAACATGAATCATTCCATCCAATCAAACCTCTGCCCTCGCCCCTTCCCTCATTGTGATGCTGCATCACTGCATGTTTCTCTCTCATGGGACCACTTAATCTTGTCTCCTTTCTAAGACTCGAAACCACAGGATGCTAGGTTCTTGAGGTATAAAATAGATTCCCAGGTTAACTCCATGTATGATTTGCCCATCTTTTCTCCTTTCCACTCCTGCAACAAGTGGAATCATCACAGGGAGGGGCCATCAGACAGAGTTTAGGGGGATTTTTTTCTTTCGTAGCATTAACACATCATGCCTCATTTCCAAGAGGAGGGTGCGTGATTGGGGTTGGAAGCATCTTAGTGTGGGAATGTTCATTCTCTGGAGCAGTACCTGGTACAACATGGGAGACACTCAAGAAATAGTTGTTGAATGAATGAATGAGTCAGAAGCATTTGTTGCACATTGTTGCCACCAATGTTTCCAAAGCTATTGTGTTATATGAGTGGCAGAGTGTCCTCAATCCCAGCCTCTGACTGGGTCCCCACTGAACAGCCACACTTGGGTGGCTATGGTATAAGGGTCTCTCAAATCTCTGTTCATGTGTCAAATTCTCAAGCTGTCTTAGTTCTCTCTCTGTCTCTCTCTCTCTCAATAGTTACCTCGTGTAGATTCAGCCATAATTAATTTTACTTCAAATAACACTCATTCACTTAACAGGTAGTATTTGAGGATTTCCCACGTTCCAGATGCTTTGTTAAGAGCTGGGCCTATGGTGGAGGGCAAAACACTCAGTCCCCTTTCTTCAGTGTAGTGGGGGAACAAAGAGTGATCAAATATATATTATATATGTGTGTGTAAAATATCACTACAAATTGTAAAGGGGAAGTGCAGGGCACTGTGAGAACATCCTAGTGAGCTGCTTCCATGTGCCAGGCATTTTGCTAAGTACCAGGATTAGGTAGAGCAAGGATGTTTGAAAGGAAGACAAGTTCGTTTAGATATAGTCTGTCATCAGAGCACTCAAAACCTAGCTGCAGAGAAGTTAAATAAACAATTATGATGCAATATGAGAAGTCCTATGGGGAGTGGTCTGAGCAAAGGGTTACCCAAATGCAGAGGTTAGGAGTGAAAATTCTGTTCTACAATTAAATTGACATCTGAATTGGATCTTGAATGGTAAGTAGAATTGTATCAGGTGTAGAAAGTGGAAGGAAATGTTCCAGGTCAGAGAAAAACAGGAGCAAGGACGTAGAGACTTAAAATGGCACAGGGTCTGTGTGGCCTGACCACTAGTCCTATGTGGCGAGAGTTCTAGATGACACAGAAAGAGACAGTGCAGGCAGCTGGTGGAAGACTCTGCTGTAGCAGGTTGGCATCCTTGCTGCCAATACCATATCAGAAGCAAAGAGTAAAACTTTATAATTTGAAGATCTTAGATTAATAGATGATTTTCTAAGAAAATAAAAAATTCCAAAATTGCCTTAAAAATAGGTGGGAGAATATAAGTGGCTCAAGAATAAGGAAAGAAGTTAAGAAAGCTATTCAAAAACTAGGATCTAAAGTGCCGTTGGGGTCATGTGGTTTTAAAAGTGAAATATATGAACAAAGAATGCCTAGGTATTTAAGATCGTTTAGAACACAGAGAAAGAACGAAAATGGCCTTGTTCGTGTTATTAAACTAGTATAACCTGATAAGGACAGTCAAAATAAAGGCATAAATGAAATATTAGCAAATTGAATATCACAGTTTTTAAAGAGAACTTCTTTTGGTTCCTCTGTGCAGCTGCTGCGTGCACCATCTCATTTAAGCCTCACACAGCCACTGTGTGGGACGCGCATTCTGTTATTAAAGCAAGAGGACGCCGGGACTTAAGTGGGGACCAGCTGGCACTTGCTGCAGCTGAAGTTACGGCCTCTTATTCCCAATGTTGTGTTTTCATGGCTCCTCTTGGTCAGATTTGCCAGACGTTTGTCTTCTTTACTTTCCTTTTCAAAGTCTCAGTGCTTAATTTCGTTTGTTAATCCTAACAGACTTTTCTCCTTCATTTGCATTTTGTTTGTTCTCTAATTTTTTTGCCAGCTCTGACACCTAAGTCCTAGCTTTTATCCACAGTTCTGCACTGTCTTCTTATTTTAAAAGAACAATTCACCACAGTTAGGTAGGATTTATTGCAGAAGCACAAGGATAGTTCAATATTAGGAAAGCTGGTATTGAAATGGATCCTATTAGTGAGTTAGAGAAGAAACTGTGATCATCTTGATAGATACTCAAAAGCCATTTGATTTAATTCAAAATCTACTTTTTCTTAAAAATAAAGGAACAAAAGCTTTTTGTAAATGAGCTGTAGAAGGCTCCTTCTCTCACATGATGGAGGATGTTTAGGAAAAGTTATTAGCAATGTCATTGACTTATTGGTGAAAAAAGGCATTCTTGCTAAAGTCACGCCAGATCAGAATGCCTGCTGTCATCCTAGTTCTTCAACCTTGTTTTGGAAGGTATAGCTAATGCTGTCAAACGATATAACAAAAATAAGAAGTACAGATATCAGAAAGGGGGAAAACCATTATATTCGGTGCTATGACTTCCTGGAAAACTCATGAAAAGATATTTCATGAGTACCTAAGAACCAAAACTTTACTAAAGGGCAAAAAGGAAGCCTTAAATTAGTGAAAGACTCAATATTGTAAAGATGCCAATTCTCTCAAAATCTCATATGAAAATGCAATGTTAATTCCAGTAGAAATCCCAATGAAAACTTTTTGAAGGATTTGCTAAAATGATTCTTAAATTCAACTGGAATAATAAATGCATGAGAATACCTGAGGTATATTTGGGGGGGAAAAACAACAATGGTAGGGCCTCATTTACCAGATATTAAAACATACTATAAAGTTAGTAATTAAATGGTATAGTTTTAGCAATGGAATAAGCCAATGGATTGATGGAACACAAGAAAAGACCCAAGTTAATATAAGGCAAAGATGACATTGCATCATCAGAGGTAAAATGATGATTTTAATCATGTTGGGGCACCTGGCTGACTGTACTGAAAATGCAGTTATGTCCCCATCTCACATGTGATGGCAAAATAAATATGAGGTGAACTAAATATTTATTAGGAAACATATTCATAGAACATTAAAGAGAGATTCTGGCAGTCGTGTGGGGGTTAGATTTTGTGGAATGGTAGGGAGATCAGACACGCAAGGAAGAAGCCACTGAAATCAGAGGCAGAGATAGGAGTGACGCAGCCACAAGCCAGGAGTGCCAAGGATTGCTGGGAGCCACTTTAAAAGCTAGGAAGGGGGCCAAGCATGGTGGTTTATGCTTGTAAGCTTCACACTTTGGGAGGCCAAGGCAGGAGGATCACTTGAGGCCAGGAGTTCAAGATCATCCTGAGCAAGAGCGAGACCCTGTCTCTACAAAAAAGAGAAAAATTAGCTGGGTATGGTGGCACGTGCCTGTTGTCCCAGCTACTTGGGAGGCTGAAGCAGGAGGATCGCTTAAGCCCAGGAGTTCAAGGTTGCAGTGAGCTATGATGATGCCACTGCACTCTAGCCTGGGTGACAGAGTGAGACTCTGTCTCAAAAAGAAAAGAAAAGAAAAGAAAATCAAAGCAAAGCAAAGCTAGGAAGGGGCAAGGAAGGATTCTCCCCTAGAGCCTTCAGAGGGAGCATGGCCCTGCCGATACCTTGATTTTGGACTTCTGGCCTCTAGAACTGTGAGAGAATCAATTTCTGTGTTTAAGCCACCAAATTTGTGGTAATTTGTTACTGCAGCCCTAGGAAACAAATGCAGTGACTAATCAGATGCAGGATTTGACAGAGTGAGTAGTCAGAACCATTACTGAGTTTTCCAAAAGATTCATACCATAAACGGTGTTTGTTCAGTTCTTGGGTAGACAAGAGATTTAATTCATGATTAAGGAGGTACCACGGATCTGCGTGATGAACTTGAGGAATCTGGGCTGGCCCCGTGGGGGCAAGGACTTTGTCTTAGTCACTCCTATATCCCCAGCATTTAGAACAGTTAGAAGAGAACATAGTTGACACTCAGCAACTCTTTAATGAATGAATTAATAAATAGAAAATACACAAAAATGTAAACTGTGTTAATTTTTAAAAAAATGAGACATTAATTTTTGAACGAAACCAGGCTCTGGTGGGGACAATAGGGCCAGAATAGTTGCTGTCCCCTTCACCTCCTGCCTCGCTTACCCGCTGTGGTGGTTTAAGGTGCAAGTTCATGGCTGGAGCTACTGCCCTGACTAGGTGCTGCTCTGCCCTCATGGCGCACAGCTTCAAGCTGCATGTCAAAGCAAGGAAGAACCATCCTTGTAACTAACTTGCTAAAACTCAAGTTAAATTATAGTATTAATGCATCATTAATACTATAGTTCATTAATTTCATTAATAGTTCATTAATTTCATGTACTGAGTAACAAGTAATTCATTTGATAAGCAGTCATTGAGCACCTACTGTGTACTGAGTGCTGTGCTAGGCTCTTGGGTACAGAGAACAAGAGGTGGTCCCCACCCTGGAGGTGTCTACAGGTTGTTGTAGGTAGGGGACAGACAAGTAGACAAATAATTTTGATATCGTGTGCTAATGTGCCATTGATATAAGCCTAGGACGCTATATGAGCATAGAACAGGGTCTGCTAAGATGAAACTTGACATTGTAGAGTTTAAAAAAGTTTAAGTTCTGTGTGGGTTGTATTGAGGTAGAGGCTTGGTCATAGGTGAAATGGTTTATCACGTGGGATAACATGAGGCATGCTGAAAATGCATCCTGTCCAGAGTGGCTGTGCTGAAGCGTGCCTGTGGTGCCCCCTTGTATTTCTTTGCCTTATGCTTTCTAGGAGTCCTATCCTAAAACACAGATTTCTCTGTAGGGCTTCTTGAGCTATTCTAAGCAGGCATTCCTACTTTGTTGGGGATTGATTCCCAGGTTGGTTTTCAAGGGAAGAGACTGTGACAGAGGATGGGACATAAGATGAGTGAGTTTAGAGAGAAGTTGGAGGAGAGAGGGAGTGCCCCGAGGCGTTCATGGAGAAGAATTGCCAATAGGGAGAGGGGAAGAGTTCCAAGAAGGGGCCCCAAAGACAGTCTGAAAAATCCGCAGCTGTCCCGTGTGCTGGGTGTGGCAGGTGCTCTGTCCCCATGCGCTGGCCAGCTTCACGTGCATAGCAAGGGGAGCCTGGGGTGGTTTTGTCCCCGAGTAAGTGTGAACTCATGGCTTGTCTTTTGAGAATGGAGGAAGATACTGGCTTTATATAAATGTAAGTTTCTATCTTTTGGGTATTTGAATGAATCTTAGTTCTTGGGGTCATATCTTTTCCTAATGAAATAAAGTGTCTAACATATGTGGATAGTCAGTAATTCGATGGTACTGGTGTGAGTGAAAACAATACAGGGACTTGTCCGTTTACATAAGATCAAGCGAATACTTTTCAGGCCCTTTCTTTGTGATTGCTGTGAATGTTACATGCTAGTATTAAAATATTTTAATTTTCAATGACTTGGACTCTGTTTGCTCTGATGAACAAGTTAGGAAATGTTGTCAGAGGAAAACTAAATTTGCCCTCATTTTCAGTCATGAATGAATCTCTGATTGCCGTGATGAAGAAAAATCCTGCGTTTCTGCTGCCTTGCCTGAATTAACGGAAATACAGCATTCCATTTCGATTAGGAGATACCAGAAGTTGAACATAAACAAAAACATGAGAAGCTCTTCATCACTCTGAGGAGATGTTTAATTTTCATCAGTCAGGAAAGATACAGACACAAATCAAAGGTGTTTACAGGATTTTAGTGTAAGATTCTGGTTATTTTATGTCCACTGGGTTTTAACTGTCCCCTTGGGCTAATGTTGGTTGGCAGCTCAGGGCATAAGCTGTGGCTTTTCTGACTCCTCATTCCTACGTTGGAGGAAAGTTTTTATTTCATCGCCTTGGCGGGTATGATCAGTCACTGGTGTACATCCTTGATTGTAGGAAAGACTTTATAATAATGATTCTTTTATTCATTTATTCGGCAACCATCAGCTGAGTTTTAGCCATGTGCAGTGAGCTATGGGAAGTGCTAAAGGGAAACAAAAATATGTAAGTCATGGTTCCAACTATGTCTAAAGGTCCCTGCATGACATAAACGATCACAGAAGACATATCGTTATGTCCATGTGTTTTATTTTTATTTTTTAATTTCAAAATATTAAGGGGATACAAATATTTTTGTTGTATGGATACCTCGTACAATGTTTAAGTCGGGGCTTTTGGTGTGCCTGTCACCAGAATAGTGTTCATTGTACCCAATAGGTAAGGTTTTGTTCCTCAACCGCCTCCACCCTCCCCTTTCTTGGTTTCCAATGTCCTTTGTATCTCTTTGTGCCCATGTGTGTCATCGTTTAGCTCCCACTTGTTAGTGAGAACATGTGGTGTTTGTTTTTCCATTCCTGAGATACTTCACGTAGGATAATGGTCTCCACTTTCATCCAAGTTGCTGCAAAATGACATTATTTCATTCCTTTTTATGGCTGAGTAGTGCTCCATTGTGTGTGTGTGTGTGTGTGTGTGTATGTATACACACACCACATTTTCTTTATCCACTCATCAACTGATGGGCACTTAGGTTGATTCTGTATCTTTGCAATTATGAATTGTGCTGTGATAAACATTTGGGTGCAAGTGTCTTTTTGATAAAATTACTTCTTTTCCTTTGGGTAGATACCTAGCAGTGGGATTGCTGTATTGAATGGTAGGTCTACTTTTATTTCTTTGAGGAATCTCCATACTGTTTTCCATGGAGGTTGTACTAATTTGCAGTCCCACCAACAGTGGGACCTTTCTCTCTGCATCCACACCGGCATCTATCATTTTTTGACTTTTTAGTAATGGCCATTCTAACAGGGGTAAGGTGAAATCTCATTGTGGTTTTAATTTGCATTTCCCTTATGATTAGTGATGTTGAGCATTTTTTCATGTTTTTTGGCCATTTGTCTATTTTCTTTTGAAAAATTTCTGTCTTTTAACCACTTTTTGATGGGCTTGTTTGTTTTTTTCTTGCTGATTTGTGTGAGTTCTTAGTCGATTCTGGATATTAGTTCTTTGTTGGATGTATAATTTGTGAATATTTTCTCACATTCAGTAGGATGTTTACTCACTCTGTTGATTATCTCCTTTGCTGTACAGAAGCTTTTTAATTTAATTAAGTCCCATTTATTTATTTTTGTTGTTGCTGTGTTTGCCTTTGGGGTCTTAGTAATAAGTTCTTTGCCTAGACTGATGCCTAGATAAGTTTTTCCTATGTTTTCTTCTAGAAATTTTATGGTTTCATGCCTTACATTTAAGTCTTTCATCCATCTTGAATTAATTTTTTTTCTTTTTTGAGAAAGAGTCTTGCTCTGTCACCCTGGCTGGAGTGTTGTGGCCTCATCATACTGTGAATTATGCTGTGGTAAACATATAACCTCGAACTCCTGGGCTTAAGCAATCCTTCTGCCTCAGCCTCCCGAGTAGGTGGAACTACAGGCATCTGCCAGCACACCTGGCTAATTTTTCTATTTTTAGTAGAGATGGGGTCTCACTTTTGCTCAGGCTGGTCTTGAACTCCTGGGCTCAAGTGATGCTCCTGCCTTGGCCTCCCAAAGTGCTAGGATTATAGGTGTGAGCCACTGCACCCAGCCTTGAATTAATTTTTGTGTATGGCAAGAAATATGGATCCTGTTTCATTCTTCTGCATGTGGCTATCCAATTTTCACAGCACCATTTGTTGAATAGGTCTTCCTTTCCCCAGTGTATGTTGTTTGCTTTGTCGAAGATCAGTTGGTCATAGCTATATCATATTATTTCTGGGTTCTCTATTCTGTTCCATTGGGCTGTGTCTCTACTTTTATACTAGTACCATGCTGTTTTGGTTACTATTACTATCTAGTGTAATTTGAAGTCAGATAATGTGATGCCTCCAGATTTGTTCTTTTTGCTTAACATTGCTTTGGCTGTTTGGGCTCATTTTTGGTTCCAAATGAAGCTTAGGATTATTTTTTGTATATCTGTGAAATATGACGTTGGTATTTTGATGGGGATTACATTGAATCTGTAAATCACTTTGGTCAGCATGGACGTTTTAATGATGTTGATTCTGCCAATCCATGAGCAAGGGATATTTTTCCATTTGTGTTCTCTGTGATTTCTTTTATAGTGTTTTGTAGTTCTCCTTGTAGAGTTCTTTCACCTCCTTGGTTAAGTATATTCCTAGGTATTTTATTTTCTGTGTTAGCTATTGTGAATGGTATTGAATCTTTGATTTGACTCTCAGCTTGACTGTTATTAGTATATAGAAATGCTACTGATTTGTGTACATTGATTTTATAACCTGAGACTTTGCTGAATTTATTTATCAGTTCCAAGAGTCTTTGGGTGGAGACTTTAGGGTTTTCTAGATACAAGATCATATCGTCAGCATATAGGGATAGTTTGCCCTACTCTTTCCTGATTTGGGTGCCTTTTATTTCTTTTTCTTGACTGATTGCTGTGGCTAGGACTTCTAAAACTATGTTGAATAGAAGTGGTGACAGTGGGCACACCTTGTCTTGTTCCAGTTTTTACAGGGAATGCTTTCAACTTTTTCCCATTCAGTATGATGTTGGCTGTGGGTTTGTCACATATGGCTTTTATAATTTTGAGTATGTTCCTTCTATGCCTAGTTTGTTGAGGGCTTTTATCATGAAAAGGTGCTGGATTTTATTGAATGCTTTTTCTGCGTCTGTTGACATGATCATATGGTCTTTGTTTTTGCTTCTGTTTATTTGGTGAATCAATGTTTATTGATTTGCATATGTTGAAGCATCCTTGCATCCCTGGGATGAAACCAACTGGATCGTGGTGAGTTATCTTTTTGATGTGTTGTTGAATTCAGTTTGCTAGTATTTTGTTGAGGATCTTTGCATCTATGTTCATAAGGGATATTGGTCTGTAGTTTTCTTTTTTGTTGTGTCCTTTCCTGGCTTTGGTATCAAAGTGTTATTGGCTTTGTAGTATGAGTTAGGGAGGATTCCCTTGTTCTTGATGTTATGGAATAATTTCCATAGGATAGGTACCGGTTCTTTGTAGGTGTGGTAGAATTTGGCTGTGAATCTGTCTGGTCTGGGGCTTTTTTTTGGTGGGAGATTTTTCTATTACTGCTTCAATCTTGCTGCTTATATTGGTCTGTTCAGGATTTCTATTTCTTCCTGATTCAGGCTTGGGAGGTTGTGTGTTTCCAGTAATTTATCCATTTCCTCTAGGTTTTCTAGTTTGTTTGCGTAGTGGTTTTCATAGTATTCACAGATGATATTTTATATTTCTGTGGTATCAGTTGTAATGTCTCCTTTTTCATTTCTGATTGAGCTTATTTGAGTCCTTTCTCTTGTATTTCTGGTTAATCTTGCTGGTGGTCTATCGATTTTTGCTTATCTTTTCAAAGAACCAACTGTTTGTTTCATTGATCCTTTTTTTTTTTTTTGGTTTTCATTTCATTTAGTTCTGCTCTGAGTTGTGTTATTTCTTTTCTTCTGCTGGCTTTGGGTTTGGTTTGTTCTTCTTTTTCTAGTTTCTTGAGATGTGACATTAGGTTGTTATTTGTTATCTTTCTGTCTTTTTGATGTAGACATTTAAGGCTATGAACTTTCCCCTTAGGCCTGCTTTTGCTCTATCCCATAGATTTTGAAAGCTTGTGTCCCCTTTGTCATTCAGTTTGAAGAGTATGATAGTGATGTACAGCTATTAACTCCATGGAGATCCATTATCTTGGATATTATTTCAGGTATGTTTTAATATTGCTATATGATTTGTCCATAAAATGCATATCTTCATAATAAAATATGAATGGGTCTTTGTTGAAAAAAATCAATTTTTGATGAACAAGAAGATGACAGAGTCCTGTAGGAGCCTGCTATTTGAGTCTTGTTTGAGTCCCATTTCTCACCATTTAGAGGAAGTAACGAGGGCCATTTGGATGTGCTTTCTGCTGGTGATTTAGTCCTAGACTTGGGAGTGGTTTGAAGTGGGCTGAATGATTGCAGTGTGGAGTGGCTCTAGCATGGAAAAGCAATCAGGGCAAGGTATTTTTATATGTATTTAGTTCTCTGATCAGCACTTGGGTTACTGAGATGATTAATGTACAGCCTTGCCCTTTTGGAGAGAAAACCATTCAAAGAAATGTTGTAACAAAGGAAACAAGTGTTGAGTACTCTAGTAGAGGCGTGTGCTTGACTTTTGGAGAGAACCAGGTTGTCAGTGAAGAACAGCCTTAGGGTAGGAGAGGAGATGAGGTTGAGGGGAAGACGTCCCATAATTGGGGCCTTGAGTAGAGTACTGAGAACAATACAGGGATTGTCTCTCTATGTGGTGGACAAAGGGACTGTCTTGGTCAGGGTCCTGGCAGAAATATCCTCAAGAGGGATAACTGGGGAAAGTTGAGTGGAGACACTGTTTACAAAGGTGTGGTCAGAGTTAAGAGAAACCAGTGAGAGATGGTAGCAACCCCAAGAGCTAGTGACAGCTTTGCCACTCCTAGCCCAAGGGGCAAGAAAGGGAGACATTGCAAGAATGGAACCATGGCTGGAGAGGGTTACCCTGTAGGAGTTGTGCCCCTCAGCAGAGAAGCTCAACCACTGCCAAACTGGGGAAAGAGAGCTAGGGGAGTACATTCCTAACCAGTCTTTCTGCAGTCTAGTCTCCTACGCGTGTCTCTCATTGGCCAAACCCAACCAGAAGCCAGAGATCAAAGGAGCCCATTGACATGCAGTCCATCCAGGTCATAGAACAGGATGGAGAGTGGTTCCAGAACAGCACACAGAGAATGTCCTGCAGAGAGACTGATTAGGCACCAAAAAAATAATACTCAGTAATTGAGGGCTCTGCTGAGGTTAAAAACAATGAATTTGTAATTGTACCAAATAGGGAGGATGTGGGATTCTCACTGGGTGAACAAAGAGCTCTTTCTCTGTTAAGTGGAAGAGGTGCCACACTAAGACCTGTACTTTGCCCATCTGTATCTGGTTTCTGATGATGGCACCATGGAATGTGTACAAAAGGGTAGTGACACCATGAGTTAAGGACCCAGCTCTTTATGTATGGCTCAGTCACACAAAATAATGCATCTAAAATTTTATGGATTCTTATGCGTTTTAGTGAGTATTACCTTATTTCAGTTCAGTTCAATTGATATTTGCTGAACATGTATAATTTCCTTGCAACTGTCCTGATATGCTCAGGGTACCAATATGAGAACGCATGGAACCTTTCTTCAAGGAGTTAGGCTATAGTAGGAGAGATGATTGTGTAAACAAATTGTTTCATTAAAGCATGGGGAGTCTAAAACAGGGCAGTAGAAGGTCTCTTAACTGATTTGCCCCTAAGAGATTCACTGTATGAATTGATAAGCCTTGCTGTTTCTTAAAACGTTGTGGCTGATGGGCTGGCTAGACTGTATGCTTTTGGCTAGTAGGCAATGTCTCTGTGCACCTGTATGCTTCTGTGATTTTCATGCTTACTCAGAGTCTGTTGTATTTGTTCCCAAACCTTTTTATGTTAGTTGTACTTGTTATTAAGTTTATTTAATTACATATTAGGTGAGCCCATGAAATACAGGTGCAAAAAGAAAAGGTTTAGTTTGCATTAAATTAAGGCAAACATTTTGGAAAAACTTAATAAAGGTTAGTCACTTAAAAGAATGCCATTGAAATAGGTACTGATAAGACAGCCCCTTATCCCTTGAACCTGGCAGTGAGGATGATCTTGACAAAGGTAAGTTTGTTGATGGTAGGCAAGAAATTAAGACTGTACTTTTTGATAGTTTCTAGATTTTTTCTGTGAGGTAGGAATGAGCAACAAAATGATAGTGTGAGAGCTTGAGGAGCGTGGAGAAGGTTTGAGGTAGACGACACGAGGAGTGGGACAGGGAGATGGTTGGGGGTCTGCAGAAGGACTTCTGGGAAGCACTGACTGTCTGCCAGAGGCTAGAGACCATAACTTTGTCATGACACCAACCTAAGCGACTGTGTGATGACTTCTTGCAGTGCCCGGCAGGCGGGTTGAAGTGTAAAAATAGATGCTTGGAGTGATCCAGGGTTGGGATTTTGTGAGGCTGGTGTGGCAGAAATTTAAGGGGAAAAGGAGAGTTGGTGGTGGGGCAAGAGTGATTTAAAAGTGATGTAAGCCTTTTGGCCAGAACTGCCATCTTCCAGTAATTGGCCAAAATGACGAACGCAAAGGGAGAGAGAAGAGGCATCCGCTACTCTAGGCCTTGTAGAAAACGTGGACTTGTGCCTTTGGCCACCACTCACTCACACGCAAGCCTCCAGGGAGGTGGTACTGTGGACATCCGGGGTAGGACACTGTTCAAACAGGAGCACCCCTACCTGTCGCCGTGGCAAAGCTGCAAGGGTCTGCAGAGGTCCCCAGCATGCTGCTGGCGCTGTGGCAAGCAAACAAGTTAGGGGCAAGCATCTTGGCTGGGGAATTAACGTGTGTATTGAGCATCTTAAGTATTCTAAGTGCCAAGAGAGCCTTCTGAAGCTCATGAAGGACAATGATCAGAAAAGAAGGAAGCCAAAGAGGAAGGTATCTGGGTTCAGCACACTCTGCCCAGAGAAGCGCACTTTGTGAGGACAATGGGAAGGAGGCTGAGTGCTGGGGCTTACCCCCTACCAAGTCATGGCATAATGGTTGTAAGAAAAAATTAAAAGACTTCTGGATTCTAAAAAAAAAAAAAGTGATTAAAATGATGAATGGTGCTGTGTAGTCTGCTTAGGAATGTAAGAGAACAACAGAGTGGGACTGAGGGATTAGGAGTCTTGCTGGGGTCAGAGCAGGAGTGAGGAGGGTGGGGCTGAAGCCATTGGTCTTGGGACCTCAGGGGTAGAGGGTTCTGACTTGGGTGGGGCTGTGGCTGTGGGTGGTGGAAGCAAAGTGCTGATAAAGACCACAGGACCAGAAGACACATCCAGGAACTTAGAGGCAAGGGGGTTTCCAGGCCAGTCAGATCTCTTTTTCTGTAAGGACAACATTTATATTTTTAATTGGGCAAGGTATCTGCTCCCATTTGAGGGGGCACTGCCTGCTATATGTATGAATCTTATGGAAAATCTAAAAGGGATTTTGGTGCTATAATTGGAGCTAGGACTCGCTTCCTGCTCCTGTGATTCTACTTTGATATTAAATAAGTTTTCCTTTATGAGACATCAGTCAGTAAATAGAACAGAATGTATGGTTAAATAGTTAAAATCATTTTCATCATTGCAATTATAACATGCCTTGCCATTTCAAACCAAATATCCACTTATCTTTCCTGAAATTTTTGCAAGAAATCTATTATTCAAGGATGCAGAGATGATTTTTTTTGGTCGCGTTAAACATTTTCATGGATTAGATGTGAATTCAGTAAAAATAATTGAATTAAATTGGATGACATGAATAATTCATGATATGTAATTTCATATCAGTTCTAGCATAAAAATAAAGCTATTGGTTTATATGCTGGGAAAATGTATTTTATTATTTAGAAAGGTAGTCAACATTCATTATTTTGGAAGATAATTCACTTTATGATTAAATAGTGATATTAAATTATAAGATTGAAAGCAAGTATAAAATTCAAACTAAGAGGCTTTGATGCAATTCACCACTTCCATCTACTTGACAAAGCACTAGCTGCTATGTGTCAGTCATTAGTGATTCCGGAAGGTATACGGTGATGGCCTTCCAGATCTTGATAAGTCCAGCAGTTGTGCCAGAACATTCTAGGGAGTGTGAAGAGTGCCAGGTGCTCCTTTGAGGAGCAGAGGGCAACTTTCTGGCTAGGTCATTCTTTCCAAAAACATGCACTGTCTGCTTACTATGTGTGTAGCCCAGGATACTGGGACATCTGGATGAATAAGGCTTGGGGAGTTTCTTGCGGGGTGGCATGGTGGCACAGATCAAGGTTTTCACAGAAAAGTGAACCCTGGTACTCAAAGGTTTGACATGAGCCTGGAGTGGGAGTTCGCTGCACAGAGGGGAGCAGAGAGAAGTGGGAGTGTCCAGGAGTGGGAAGACCCTATACGGTGGTAATAAGGCAAGATGGGTCAGTTTGGACCTGTGGGCTGTCACTGGAGGGAAGGAGCATATGCAGTGTTGTAGGGGGACAGGGCTGAGAACATTCAGGGCCAGGCTCATCGACCAGGCTAAGGGGCTTGCACTTGGTCCTGAGGGCAAAGGAGGAACCATTGAGCAGTGCTGAATGATAGAGATGTTCTATGTTTCTATCACAGTTGTCTGAAAGTCTTTAATGCAAATTCTTCCTCTTAAACATTTTTGGTTGTTCACAATATCACTTGGTCCACAAAGGTATTGCATAATGGATGATGGGTATGTTAACCTCTGTTGTCATTTAATGTGAAGTTCATTCACAGAAATGGATACCAGTAAGTGTTATTATTTACAACATGCATCATCCTCTATCAGGTTACTAATGCCTCTTAGCCATTTTATGTTAAGACAAAACCATTACCTCCTTCATAAGGCCTTGGCCACAGCTTTTATGATTTTGAGATTAATCAAAGGCACCGAGGTCAAAGTTTCCTACAGAACTGAGCCAAATTTTGCAGCAAGGCTCTGCATTTATCTTTAGGAGGAAAGAAAGGAAAACTCTGGAAGTCATGCTACTTTCATTCTGTTCTTGGGACACTATCCCCTGGGTAAGAATTCAAGGTTTTTATAATTAATAAATTATAGTTAGTAAATTAATAAATACTGCCTGGTGAAAGGAGTTGTGTCTTAGGTCAAAGTTGTTGAAGCCAGACAAAGTGGAGGAAGACAACAGGCAAAGTGGACTGTTTTAGTCACTTTTTCTTTTTTAAATACTGAATTGTTTTTGCTAAAAGATGCAATCCTACTATGAATGAAGGCAAATAATACCCCAAATGCAAAGGAAGTAAAAATCACCCCAAAAATCCCATCCTCTAGAGCAGGGGTGAGGAACCTGCAGCCTTAAGGCCACATGTGGCCTTCTAGGTCCTTAAGTGTGGCCTCTTGACTGAATCCAAATTTTACAAACCAAATCCTTTTATTAATACATTTTTGTTCATCTTTTATATTTTTATTTTATTTTTAAAATGAACATCTTTAAACTACCAAACAATAAAATAAGTTTCAATGAAATAATCCTCCCAGATTGACTGGCACAATTAGAACATTAATAAGCCATAAGGGCTAAATTGACGGATGTTATGCCTCATGATTTAGCTCTGACTTCCCCCGCCGGACTGGCACCACTACTATACAAGGCTGGTTGGCAAGAGTTTATGAGGGGTCGAGTACACCAATCTGTTATCAGCTTTTGAAAATAGTGCACTATGTTTCTCTTTGAAGTGGAATTTGTGAATAGTTGCAGAGCTCAACAGTATTTTTTAATTCTGTCTGCTTAACAGCCCATCAAGTCAAAGAAGACCAAGTGAACGCTGAAGGAAGAAAACAGATTTTTAAATGAGCATTGGGAATTGCAATATTGTCTTGTTTCTGCTAAAGATATGGTGATTTGCTTGCTTTGTGATGCTGCAATGTCAACATTAAAGAAATTCAATGCTCATCAGCATTATAACACTCATAAGGACGACACATATTTTAAATTAGAGGGAGAGGCGTGAAAGGTTATATTGCAGAAATTAAAAGATGAAAAGCAAAAGCAAAGACAATTCTTTAAAGCAGCAATAAGACCTGGAAATAATGCCACTGAAGCAACTTATAAAATAGCTTGTATATTCGGGAAAAAAGGGAAGCCATTCAGTGATGTAAAAATTGTGGAAGAATACATTGTCGAAGTTGTAGGATGCTTAGACCCCAATAACATTTCAAAGTACAAACAACTGCCTCTTTCAAGGAGAATCATAACTGATTGGCAGAATGAATTAGCTTCAACTTAACAGAGCAACTTCATGCAATACTTCAAAAGGAAAATATATATTATTCAGTTGCTTTGGATGAATCAACTGATACTACTGACTCAGCATAGGTTTTACACTTCGTTTGGATCATAATAGAAGATTTTCCTTGCTACGAAGAGTTACTCACTTTGGGAACTCTTGCAAACAGAACACGGAGAATAGATGTCTTCAACAACTTTCAAAATAAATGTCTTGAAGTTGAACTGAATTTGGTAAATTTAGTGAGTGTATGTGCAGATGGTGCACCTTCCATGACAGGAAAACATGAAGGGTTTATTGCACAGATAAAAAAAAGTATTAATAGATCCAGATGTTCTCATTTCTTTTCATTGTATCTTGTATCAGCAAAATCTCTGTGCTAAACCTACTATTTTAAGTGACACTTTACAACAAGTTATAAGTATTGCTAACTATATTTGTGCAAATGCAACATGGCATCGTCAGTTTTGTAACATGCTAAAGTTGAATCATGAGGTATTCATTGTGGATTTGCCACATCATTCTAAAGTGCATTGGCTATCACAGGGACAGGTGTTAGCCAAAATTTTATCTCTGTGAGAACAGATAGTTAAGTTTTATGAAGAACGGAATCAGCAGTGTGAATTATTGAAAGACGATTTCTATAGGAATGCAGCATTTCTGTGTGAGGTCATGTCAAATCAAAACGACATGAATATTTCTTTGCAAGGTAAAACTGAGTCTATATATGATATGTGGCAAAAAATGCAAACATTTCAAAAACTATCTTTTTTCAAAACACTTCTTTTCCAAAGGAAATTTTGGATGAATGTTTTCCCCTGTTAGTAAAGGTCATTGATGAGCAGGATGACATATGCAAATCATTTGAAGAATATGCAGCTTTGTCATAGACCTATTAGTTGGAGAATACAGTGAAAGTTTCACTGACTTTGAAAATCATGACATCACATTCAAATTAGTATTTCACCCTCACCTAGTTAATATCACCAAGGCACCTAAAGAACTATAGATGGAATTGATTGAGTTCTCAGTAGATGACATTTTAAAGTCATTGTTTGATGCTAAGAAAGATCCAGTTGAAATGTGGAAAAATGCAGTAGAATACCCATGCCTTCGGCAATATGCCCAAAAAATGCTTTCTTGCTTTTCAACCATTTATTGCTGTGAATCTACGTTCTCCTACCTAACTCAAATCAAGACACCCTTCAGGTCACAAATGACCGATACTCATCTAGAGGATCAACTGAAACTGCAGACCTCCATGCTGCAACCAAATATTCAAATGCTTTCCAATAAAAAGCAGACACAACAAAGTCATTAAAAAGTTAGTTAACTTTAAAATTAACAAATAGTTTTCATTTTTTTGAAATCATTAAGTACATAGTAGTTATATTTTTACAAAATAATGTACATTTTTAGGTATATCTAATTGAAGTTTCTTGAATGCACCCTTATTTGATTACAGTTAAATTAATTCCAACATGAAAAGGTTCCCCACCCCTGTGAGTGAACTACAGATGGGATATTTTGGTGATCACACTGCCAGGCATCTCGCTAGAAAGCATAGCTTTGTGTTCTTAGTCACTTTTGGTTTGTAAATTCCAGAATACTTTGTCCTCTTTGTAGGGTATCTGTTGTGATTGTCTAGAATTTTTTTTTATTCCTCAAGTGTTTTAAGGTGAGGACTATGTTCAGTTTTGTTTCTTCTCTTTACAATGTGTGCTTGTTTTATAAACAAATAAAATATGTATGGAGTTCGATGGGAAGAATGAGAAAAGGGCTCTGAACTGTTTGTGGCCACCCTTGTGTGGGTAGCCCTCTTTTTGAACTTGGTTTAGAGATCATGCTTCTGTTTGGTAGTTATTTTACTGGTTAGATTTGTTTCACAAGAGTAGATATCACTAGACTAGAATCACCCAGGTAAGATGAGTGAAGGGTGGTATATTAAATAATGTTTTCCAGAGAGCCTTCCTGTAGCTTACTATTTAACATCAAAACAATCAATGAGTATTTGATACAGGGATTAAGGCACTTGTTATATTTATTGATAAAAGAGAATTGAGTTACTTTAGCTAATTTGATTAAAATTCAAAAGGTTGTGGTTAAGTAGAAGAAATAGGTAATTTTAAGAAACCAGATTTTGAATATAACTACAAGTAAAGAAATTCAGATTTGAAAACCTAATATCTTTATCCTTTTAGTGCTGTGGAAATTTAAATGTTATTGAATGTCAGGTATTTTTTCAGACGTTCAGGAAGAATGGGTTTTTTTTATTGTCCGCACCTGGAATGGTTTCCTGTGCATATGGGCAAGCTGCCGGCTCAGTCTTTCTTCATCTAGGGCAGTGTCCCTCAAACTGGAGTGAGTCGTGGACCCGCCTATGTACCGTGGTGTGCCTCAGGAGAGGAGGACAGCAGATTCTGCACCTTCTCTCTTTCGATACATCCTTCAGGAGACCTTTGAGAAGTTTCTGTTTAAATTCCAATGATGATAAAACATGAACATAAACACATTCAGGATCATGTGGCATCCCTGGATTTGCCATTTTTGATTTTGACTATCTCTAGGATATTTGCACTTCCACAACTCATATTAATTTGCAGTTCTCCTGAGGTGTAATGGTTGAGGCTGGTGTGGGTCACTTAGCTAGTGGCCGAGCCTGGAGGATGAGCTACTTGGCATGCACCTCTCAGCTTGGCTGTGTTGTCTGTGCGTTTTATGAGGGAAATTCCACGCACGGATGTAGGTGAGTCTCTGGAATGGGCAGGGGCGACTGTATCTTATCTAGTGCTAGAGACCGGCTGTTCTTTCCTACTTAACTCTTCTTCCTCATCAGAGGTGCTGTTCATCACCTCACTTGTTCCTTCATCCAACAAATATTTACTATGCAGTGGACATGTTACAGTGAATCATCAAAAGCTTGTTACATGTATTATTGTATTATTACATTTTAGATTTTTTTTTTTTTGGTAGGACAGGAGTTTAGGAAGACATTCAGTCTCCTTGGTAGCCTTCCAAATGCCTTTACTGCCAACCCTACTTAAGCCTTAACACTGTATAATGTGCAATCTCTCTAAGTCTTAATTTTCTCACTAGTTTGCAAGCCCCTTGAGAGGAGAAGATGGCATCATAACACTTCCCAGTTCTATCTTACACAAATAGAGGCCACTGGTGGCTAATTGATTCCATCAGCCAGACCACCCTATCCCTCTAGCTTCTGGCTGACTGAGGCTGCACCTTTTAACAGACAATCAGACATGAACTTGCTGTAGGTTCTTTCCTATCAGGGACACCCCCTGGCATTATTATAAATTTCATCATTATTCTCAGTGGTAGTGGTTGTAGTTGGTATTGCAGAGGCAAAAGTATAAAGAGAAGTGAGCATAGGTTTGGAGTGAAAAGGATTTGGTTCCCCTGCTTGCAAGATGTACTTGACCTTAACAATGAGAATTAAAGTACACATCTTTTGGGGCTATTGAGAATTTTAAATAAAATAAAATATGGTTAAAATGATGAGGTGAAGGAATCACTTGAAACAATGATTTCCCTCAGTTTACCCTTGAGCAGATGCCCGTCCCCCCACCCTACAGCCTTGGGTTCAGGGGAACCAAGAGCACCAAGCAGGACCTTGAGGAAGGAAGCTCGATTCTAGCACGGAATGACAGCGCAAAATTCATGGTGTCGGACTGTGCCGATCAGAAGGGGCAGAAATGCTGTGCATTGCAGTGTGAAGTTTCCTCTCTTGATTTCTCTATCCTTCAGCCACAGGAGGCTCAAAAAAGCAAAGATACAAGTTGTTAGGAAAAATAAAGACATTGTGTTTGTAAATGTCTGAGTGGAATCTGTGTCCAAACCTGCTTATTATACTGTGGAAGCTCTGTGTGTCTGGCTTGCACAGGGTTGATATTCAGCAAACAAGAGTTCCATCCCTCTCGTTTACCTTCCCTCTCTCTCTCTCTCTCTCGATATATATATATAAAGTGACATATAATATGTAGTAGCAATTTGGATTTTAAAGCATGTATGCCAGCAGTACCCACCTCCCTTGGGAGTAACTGGTTAACTGGAAGTGTGGGTAGGGGTTGTTGCAGGGAGCATGTCTGGTAACCACAATGACTGGGGAGTGCTTCTGGCATTATCAGGGATGACAAAGAGTCAGCAGAGTGAAGGACAGTCCCCTTCCCCCACCAATAGAGAATTGTCCTGCCCCAAATGCTAGTAGCATCTCCATTGAGAAACACTGTACATTTACAGTGTGGAATATTCCTCAGCATCTTTGTAAATTAGAGACTGTTTATAATTCTGTCAGAAAATGATAATAGTATTTCAGAGGAAGTTAGAGAGCCTGTGCCCTGACTAATGGCATCACTGGGTGAAAGTGTAGACGGTATCTTGGTCTCCTGTGAGATTCTAGATGCGTTAAGTTCTAGCATATATGTTAATATTACTTCAGATTTTGGAGCATTGCTATCATTGTTCTCTATTTGTGTGGATGAAATAAGGGCTGTTGCTGTGTGGATGTTTCTTCCCAGACATACTTTCACTGGGAAGCTATTAGATGAAAACTGGGTTGGCTTTGTGGACAAGACATTTTGCCAGAAAAAATAATCTTAGCGTCACTATGCACACACACTGAGACTGCACACACAAAGAAACTTTGGAGGGTTCTTTTGATATTACATAGGGAAACCAACAGTGCCAATAATAGCACGGGGCTGTATCTTTCACAGTGCTTTTGAAGGCATAGAAAGCAAATGACAATTCCAGTGGTAGCTAAGATGTATTTTGCTGTGGCTGGAAAGAAACTGGCATTCTTAGGAGTCCAGCAAATTGTCTTTGAGCCTTTGAAGGCACACAGAAAGCTAATGGCACCTCTGAGGAACAGCCTTCTCAGGTTTCAGATGCCACAGATGCTAAAGCCGGGATATAAAACCTTTCTTATAGGGCCTTTAAGAATCCTCCGTGTGCGTTTATTAGCAGGCCGAGTGTGTATATGGAGATGTTAATGGTCTGTGGAGCCAGCTCAGCTTGTTTTTGCAAACTACAGAACTATAAAAGTTATCAGAAAGGACACACATTGTCGCTCCTTCCTTTGTTCCTTTGTTTCTTATCTGTTTCCTTCTCTCCGGAATCGAGTGCCAGGTCCTGTGCCTACGAAGGTGACCCTGTCGTGGATCTTTCCCTCCAGAACCTTGCCCTCCAACGTGGGGGGAACGTGTGCGTTCATGTCCACAATGCAAGGTGGAAGGTGATGATGATGCAAATAAGCACAAATTAAATGGAAATTTAGCCACAGAAGAGATTACTTCTGGCTGATAGGATCAAAGAAAGCTACATAGAGGAAAGAGTGGAAATGGTATTTAACTGTTTTCAAGAATATGTAGGATTTGGGCAGGTAGCAATTAGCTTTGCAGGGAGAAAGAAGAAGTATTGTAGGGGAGGGCACTCCATGTGGGGAATAGCACCCACAAAGGTTACGACAGGAGTGGTGTGACGTGGGACAGCTGAGGGTAGCAGGTTCCTGGTGTGTACTCCTGACCGTTCAGGGAATGGACCTGGATGTACTGGTCATTCCTTAATGGCCTGGAATTCTAGTCTTCATGCTTTGATTGGCCACAGAAATTCCTATGAAGCGTGTTAGAAATTACAATGCCGGGGAGCCCCTTCATACCCCGTGTTTTAGAAGATCCCAGAGAGCCTGCTGTCCCTCACTGCCTGTGGCCAGCGTCCACCCAGCAGCCAGCCACTGGGGACTCTGTTGCTGTGTGTTCCCGAGCTGGGATGCAGTGCTGGGATGCCAGGAACAAACAGAAAGAGATGGAGATCACTTTCCTAAGAAGTATAATCCCCAAATCTCCTCTTAAGCCACTACAATAACATCTCATATTTTATTTAATTTTCTTTTAATGGAAAAACCAGTTATACTAAACAAAAGCAAATGACTGGTAAAGAAGATCTGAATGATGTTTATAAGCCTTTTATATGATTTTTGATTGAATTTTTTTGTCTCCTAATTGATTAATAAAGGGAAAGACAGGAAGACTGACACGTGTTATCTTCTATCACAGTTCAGATAGAGTGAAATTACTCCCACCTTGCCAGTAAAATTCTCCAGGTTGAGTGCTGTTTTTAATTTACGTGAGCCATGCTTTTCAATGAGGCGAGGGTGGTCCTGATCGCTCTGTAAACAGGGAATTTCACCCAGCGAAGTGAAGTCTCCCCCTTCACAAAACACATTCGGGCTTTCAGATGGCTTATCTGACATTAATGATGTCAAATCCATGCTCTGCTGCAGCCCTGCCAGGCCACCCTTTGACATTTTGTCATTGGATTCTCTGTAGCATCTTCAGCTGTATTTGAGCCCCCATTGCCAAGCCTGGGGTCTGGCTACAGTGGTATCTTAGTCAGTTCAGCTGCTGTAGCAGAATACCATAGACTGGGTGTCTTAAACAACAGAAATTTATTTTCTCACAATTCTGGAGGCTGGAAAGTCCAAGATCAAGGTGCTGGCAGATGTGGTGTCTGGTGGAGCCCACTTTCTGGTTTAGAGATGGCCACCTTCTCACTGAGCAGAGGAGGAAGCAAGCTCTTCTTAAAGGACACTAATTCCATTTATGGGGGCTCCACCTTCATGACCTGATCCTAGGCCCTACCTTCTAGTACTATCACTTTAGGGATTTAGGCTTCAGCATATGAATTTGGGGGGATACAAACATTTAGTCCATAGAAAGTGGTATTTTGTATAACCCACCCAAGTATGAAGAACATTCTGCCAACCAATGAGCCCCAAAGTTATTTCTGAAAGATTAAGGGCTACTTTCTAATAGCTTGACATAGAAATGTAGATGTACTTCCCTGTATGTTTAAAAGCCCAACAACAATCCTGTGAGATATGTGTTAGTAATAAGATATTAATTACTATTTACCAAATGCCTACTATATGTCAGATACTATGCTGGGGTCAGAAAGGTTAAAGAATTTACCCAAAGTCATAAAGCAGATAGTTGCAGAATGAGTACACAAAGATATGTCTTTTGCCTTTCAGTTTGGATGGATCCCACACTTTAGGGGAATAAGGCCTGGGCCATTTGCATATTGCCACTTGGGCTAGGAGGCTGGAAGCCTCTATAGTAGGCCTGGTCTCATGGAAATTGTACTGTATGTTAACAGGCACCATGTGGGGTCCTGCCTTGGAGCCGAGTCCTACAAGAGTGCCTTTTAAGGGCCTGGAACTAGCCCAATCTCAGGGAAGGAAAGCCACGTTGGGTGTGGATGCTCTAGGAAGATGCTCGTGGTCCCTAGATGCATTGTCAGTGAGATGTACTTTTGAATCATGTTTTTCCATGGGCTGTGGGGGAGGTGGTGAGGGTGGTTGGAAGTGGGGACTGGTGGGGGGGAGGGGATTGCTGTTGGTGGAGCAGTAGCTCCACGGTGCTGAGTGCTGTGCGTTCTAGCTCATTGAAGCCTCATGGCCACTCTATGAGACTTGTATTACTGACACGTATCAGAAAGAGGACGGTCCATGGGGCACCCAGGCTCCTAGGCTCCCCAGTCAGAAAGGCATTTGGTCTAGACCCAGGCCCTGCTTGGCTCTTGCCTCAATGCTTCAGTGACGAGGCCCTGCCCACGGGTATGAGTAGATCTTAGGTCTCTTCCCTCTAGACATTCCAGGAGAGATGTTCTAGAAATAGTGTGTACTGGGTTCAAATCTGGGCTTCGTTGCCTAACAACTGTGAGGCTCTTCAGGCCTGAACCTCTCTAAGCCTGGGTTCAGCATCCTTGTTAGGTTGACAAGAGAAGATGGATACAAAGTACCACGCACACGGCCTGGCACATGGTAAGTGTCCAAGAAATGGTTCCGACTGTCATGATGGTGATTCTTCGAGGCTGAACCTTAATAGGATGCGTCTCCTGACCCTTCAATCCACCTCTCAGATCCTGTCTTAAAACAACTTCTGTTGTGAGAAATTATAAAATGCCTGTCCCATGCCGTCTGGCTTCCTGAGTTTACTCTTCTCCTCTCTCTACCTTCCTACTGTTCCAATAGATACGAATTCACAGTGTTCCACATACAAGCCAGTCGCTACTACCACGTAAGAAAACAAGAAAAAGGATGGCTTTGCACTGCTGGCGTTTACCAGTTGGAAACACAATGTGGCACTTTACGTGCTCAGGGCTGAGTGCACGGGAGCCAGCAGATGGGCTGCGGATAAATTCTTTGCTCGCCCCACTAGTTAGAACAGAATGGGAGTCTTAATTTATATCTGTTGCTCTCAGACGAGGTGAAGATATGAAACACGCATGCCTGCCTCCCTCACACACCAAGGCACTGTCAGCGTTGGCTCTTGCTCGAGGGACCCTTTGGCGAAGAGGTTCATCCTCTCGCACAGGTTCCGGTCTGAGCTTCCCCATGGCCTGCTGTCATTTCGTGGACAGCAGACCAGGCCTGACTTCATGCCCCACGTCAGAGCTCTGAAGCCTGCAGTCACAGAAAACAGCCCGACTGCTTGAAAGAGGCATTAGCGCCATGCTTACGAGGGCGATCTTCCTACGGCAGAACAGAGCAACTAGAACAAATGTTTGGTTGAAATATGTCTGTGATAAACCCACTTTAATTCTTTGTTTGAAAATGTCATTACATTTTTTTTGGTTGTTGTTTAAATGTTTTACAAGCTGTGTTCTGACTGCAGCGTAGGCTTTCTGAGAACTCAATCCCAAGGAACTCTTGCTCTGGAGTATTCTGTATCCTGGGTAGGCTGTGAAAGTTAGAGCTGTTGCTAAGGGAACCAACTGAGGAACTTAAATGTATAAATCTCATAATTACATTTGAATTTTGTGTAACGTCTGACCTCGGCTTTGCTTTAAGGTGTAGAGGAAAATGGAGTAAGAATTATACAAGTCGAGGATGAGTGAAATGTACACCATCATTTTAGGACTTGACACTTTACTATCAGTGTTCGTACTTCGCTCTTTTTATACACGATTCTCTTTTTCTGTTTCAAAAGTCCTGGATAAGCTGTGCCTGCCTGCCCTTGGTGAAGGCAGCTCCCATCACGGGGGGTTGCTTACTTCAGAGAGCGGCAAAGTGATGAGGAGGAAGAAACTATTCTGTGTGTCAGCCATTGAAACCCGAACCTCCAAGGTGGCAAAAGAAACTCCGTGGTTTTCTTGGTGTGATAGAGGTTCTGCCAGTTCCATTCTACCCAAAATGCTTCTTTTCTCTCTTACATATTAGATAGAAAGAAGTAATTTCATTATGCTGAAAACAGTGGAAGTAATATTACCAAAAGGTCATATTAATGACTTCAATTTGTAATACTGGGGTTTGACGTATGGCATTTAGTATACAGTATCACACTTAAATGTATACTGTGGTAAGGCAAAGGGATGGTTCATGATCCCAAGCATATAAAATGCACAGCAGCTGCATGTAAGATGACAGCAACATTCTATGCATTTGTGTGCCCCTGTGCTAAAGATATTTAGGTTGAACCATATGAAATTGCTGTTTCCGTGAGCAAAGAGAATCAAATATCAGCAGTTTCATGTGGTTTAACCCAACATATGTTTGTGTATACCCAAACTGGCAGGTGTCATTCTGGAATTTCACTGGGTCACCCCGACACATTTCATAGGCCTAAAGCACATGGGACTTTCCACAAAGGCATAACTAACCATGTGGAAAGGTAAAATTCTTCAATGTTTTTTCTAACAGTCATGGAACTGCAAAGCCAGAAGGATCCTTAGGGGCTGTGGGGTTGGTGGCACTGCCTCGTTTTGTAGAAGCGAGGCAGTGGAAGGTGAGGGGACCTACCTATGGTCATGGGGTGAGTTAGCTCCATGCAGGAGGCTGGGACCAAGGCCTGTGAGGCTTCTAAAACACCATATTCTGCTTTCCCCTGTTGGTTTTAGATTTTAGGCCATTAGGGCAAATATTGCACGTGATGTTTCTAACTTACAAGCAACCTAACTGACCGAGTCCTGCAGTCAAGCTGGGCACAGGGTTGTAGGCAACAGAAAGTTCTGCAGTGTAGGGAGGAGCTGGGGCGAAGGCAGCCTGATGCTCCGCCCAAAGGGCAAGGAGGTGTCCTCACCCATCGCCACACGCTCCAGTGACTGGGATGTGGGGGAAAGGGCCTGGTGTTCAGGGCCTAACATTTCCGTGCCTTTCAGCAGGGCCTCTGGACTCCTTATGAATGTTCACTCACCCTGGGCCCAGCGACCTTTGAGTTCCTAGTAGCTGCCGTCCCTCTGTCTCACACACAGGAATGGAGTTCCACCGCGTTAGCCCACTAAGTTAAAGTGTGCAGATAGTAAGTAGCCACACGGAACTTAGACATCTTGATAGGGGCTGTGGCTTGTGATTTTTAAAAGTGCTATAAATTTAAAAATGGGGACAAGAGTAAACCTGTACGTTATAGGAGCATATTTCAACTTACACAGTGGAAACCAGCACTTACCACATCGAGGGGCCAACACAGATACAGGCACACACCCTCCTGGAAGCACAGGCAGCCTCAGCATCACAGCTGCCTTTGAGGCGAGCATCTGGGGTTTAACGCTGGACCCCATCTCTGGGGGACGCACCGCACTGCCTTTGAGGGTTTTCCCTGTGTCTTTGTCCCTCCTTCCCCATTCTCTGTGTGTCTTTTCCCAAATTAGAAATTGTCTCTTCTTCCCTCCCTCCTTCCCCCTTGAATTTCCACCCCACTGGCTATCCACTGCGGAAAGCAGAGAGTCCGTCAGGAACACCTCTAGTCATTGTTCCCATGGGCCTGAAAAGACTGTTTTTCTTTTCTTTTCTTTTCTTTTTTCCATTTCAGTAAATTTAGGGGGTACAAGTTGTGGGATGGATTGTATAGTGGTGAAGTCCGGGCTTTTTAGTGCATCTGTCACCCGCATAGTGTGCATTGCACCCAACAGGTAATTTTTCATCCCTCACCCCCCTCCACCCTCCTCATTCTGACGCTCCGATGTTCATTACTCTACTCCATCTGCCCCTGCATACCCGTAGCTTAGCTCCCGCTTACAAGTGAGAACATGTGGTATTTGGTTTTCTGTTCCTGAATTAGTTCACTTGGGATAGTGGCCTCCAGTTCCATCCCAGTTCCATCCCAGTTGCTGTAAATGACATTATTTCATTCTTTCTTGTCACTGAGTAGTACTTCTTGGTATATACACACCACATTTTCTTTATCCACTCATTGCTTGATAGGCACTTAGGTTAGTTCCATATCTTTGCAGTTGTGAATTGTGCTGTGATAAACATATGAGTGTAGTGATCTTTTTGATGTAATAATTTCTCTTCCTCTGAGTAGATACGCAGTAGGATCCAATGGTAGGTCTACTTTTAGTGCTTTAAGGAATCTCCATACTGTTTTCCATAGGGGTTGTTCTAATTTACATTCCCACCAGCAGTGTATAAGTGTTCCCTTTTCACTGCATCTCAGCCAAAATCTATTATTTTTTGACTTTTAAGTAATGGCCATTCTAACTGGTGTAAGATGATATCTCATTGTGGTTTTAATTTGCTTTTCCCTGATGATTAGTGATGTTGAGCATTTTTCATATGTTTGTCGGCCGTTTGTATCTCTCCTTTTGAAAAATGTCTGTTCCTGTCATTTGCCTACTTTATAATGGGGTTGTTTTTTTCTTGCTGATTTGTTTGAGTCCCTTGTAGATTCTGGATATTAGTCCTTTGTCAGATGTATAGTTTGTGAATATTTCCTCCCATTCAGTAGGTTGTCTCTTTACTCTGTTATTTCTTTTGCTGTGCAGAAGCTTTTTAGTTTAGTTAAGTCCCATTTGTCTATTTTTCTTTTTGTTGCATTTGCTTTGAAAAGACTGTTTGCCCCTTTACTATATAGATAGACCAAATATATATTTCTGTCAAATTCTGCAGTAACCTGTGATATGTGTTGGCCTGAGACAAAAATTTCCTGGCATCTTCCATCTCAAATTCCTTGCTTATACTGAAGAGGACATACGTTTAACAGACAGAACAAAACTTGTCCTCTTTGCTGGGATTATGGGTAGCTTGATCAGTAAATCATCTTTGATGCCTTCTTTATTTTGACACCAGCTTTAAAATATAGCGTTTCTACCTTTATTTCCCAACTTACAAGTATAGTTTTAAAAATCAGTTTTATGCATTTGTGTAATTGTGTGAATAAATTCTTTTATGGTTTGTTTAATTTAGGAACTTTGTGGTGCCTGCTATTTTTCATAGCAGTTGTCTGAAAGATCCTTTTGACATTCAGATAGTTGTTAACTGCCTTCTTTGAGAGCAAAATGGGCTGCCTCAAGTATATGCCTGGAATCAGTATTTATTTTCTTATTCTATGCCGGTTTCATTCTAAGGAGATTGTAGTATACTGGGAAATAAAAAAATTCAGTGAAAAATCCTTTTATTAATGTAATAAATGAGCTAACCCATTAGAAAGAATGGACCATAAACTTAGTAGGAGTCAGTCATGTGATATTGGAGGTAAAACAGTTTATGCCGTGGTTTTCAAACTTTTCTAAAGTGGGAGGACCTGTTTCTCAGTGGAAATCTCACTTGGAATCCTATGCATAAAACCGACAGTGGAATTGAGGAGGTGTAAGAAGCCCAGAGTCGGGATGGTGCAGCCTGCCTTGCACATTCCTTTTTAAGGTAAGCTCCTGCACAGAAGTTTGAAAACCATTATGTTAATACATTAATTATATAGATGTAGTAATCCCTTAAATAAACATAAAGTTTCATAATTTTAGAGGCATGTTTTTATACATTGTTTTATTTGACCCTGAGGAAGAGAGAGCAAATATCCTCATTGTCCATATTTTTCTTAAAGGGAAACCGAGGATCAGAGAGGTTAGTAACATGTCCAAGCCCACACAGCTAATAATAGATAAGGCAGCAGGGATTGGAATGTAGTTCTTCTGACTCTTAGTTTAGTGCTCATTTCACTGGATCAAAGGCTGATATATAGATGAAATAAAAGCCTAGGCTTCTTTGAACTGATGTAACTATTTCTGGAGTGTTTTGTTCTCAGTGGTGGGTGGTAACTTGGAAGACATTCAGAGGTGGGTGACTGGAATATAACCCTGTGCAGTATAGATAGAGGTAATAGATTTTAAAGTGGAAATCTCTTTGAGAGGTAATTCACGGGCACAAGGTGGCTTTGGTACATGTACAGGGGCTCTCTAAGGAAGGACTTGAAGACAGGAAGGCTTGGGAGCCTCGGGACAGGGTGTGGATGTCACAGGGAAGGGAGAGGGAGAAGGAAGGGAGGCTTGACATGGGACTCATGGGGTCCACCAATTTTCAAAATATGGCCTTTGTTCCTTTTCCAGGATGAGAAATCAGAAGGCTGCTTTGATGTTTCTACTTCTCAAATATGTCACTTTTTTCAGTGACATTCTTTTATTCCATATTGCAGGTAATCTGAATTGTAAGAATACTCCGTATTTTCCGATGGGTCTAAATTAAGCTATTTGCGTTTTGAATGAAATAAAAGGCTCTAAACATATTCCGCCCCCCCCCCCCCAATCGTCTTTGGCAAAAGAGGCTTCTCACTATTGATTTATTTCGGAATTTCATCTGGGTAAAAGCCACTTGCAGAAACCCCACACCTATATTAATACAACTATGCCAGCACAGAACTAAGCCCAAAGGGTGGAAAATTTGGCAAGAGAGATTTGGATTCCCTCTCACAATAACAAGAGTCACAACATCACTGCAGCTGGTCACCAGGAGCAGGTGGCCTAGAGGTTCCCCGGGCTCCTTGTCCCCAGAAATGTGCAGGTAGAGGCTAGCACCTAGTCCTGGGTCCTGAGAAATAGGCTTCTATGTTGGGTGATACATTAGACCCTTCTATTCTTTTGAGATCCAAGCTTCTATTATTTTAAAGATTTTCATTACTATCATATTAGAAGGAGCAATTTGAATTTCTTGTATTTGAGTAGAAAATGCCGGTGAATACTTAGGTTTGAATTTCTTATGTTTTGTGAATTTCTCACTATTGATATTTCATCAGAAAGAATCTGAGAATGTTATGATGTTAATTGGGCCAGGTTTGCTAATATATTTTAAGAACATGTGAATAAAGGAACTTATTTGAATATTGTGTGGTAAAGCAATATTCTTATTTTAAAATACTTCTTATTTTAAAAACAACATTTTCGAGTCTTGGCATGACACAGGTGTTGATAAATGTATCCCTAGTATAAAAAGTAGAGAGGAGTTGTGTTCCTGAAAGTTGTGTATAAAGTGACTGTATTTTCCGTTTATTTGTGTAGGGAAGAAAAGATTTCTGTTCTCACCCATTGCTAGGTTTATGGCTGAGACATTTATAACAAAAGGCAGATTAACAGGAGAAACTTATTCACATTTATTTGATATAAGTTTTCCATGACATGGGAGCCTTCAGAAATGAAGACCCAACAGGGAAACCTGTGTATCTTTCTCATTAGGTTTGATGAAGAGTGGACAGGGTAGAGAAGTATGGTTAGACAAAGGGCGTGTGATCTTTTGGCAATAAACTGGGGAGAACTTAGCAAGGCCTGTTGTTCAGATTCTCCTCTGCGTCCCTGTGTGTTGAGAGATGAGAATGTTCCTTTCCTTCAGGAATAGGGAGGAAACCTCTGGAATGAGAGTCTTATGATCTGCTTTAGGGGAGAAGGGCGGGAAAAGGTCAGAGAGTGACTTTCCTGCTTCTGCTGATTTTTTAAATGCCATATTTTGGGGTAGCATGTCCTGAACCCTATCATTTTCCCAGTTTTTCAAAGATTTCCTGTTTTTGTTTTTGATTCATTTTCAGATTTCAGGCATTTTCCCTAAATGTTTAGCTTTACCTTATCTATCAGCTTTAGTATTTGATGGTCTATAATAAATTCACGTTCCGGTGTACCAAGGCCCTGACATTACAAACAAAACAAATGAACAAACAACTCCTACATGAACTGTTTTTCTGTTCTCTAATTTGGACTTTTCTGCTGCAGGGGTGGAGAGCACCTTTTCTATCAGAAGTCACCGATGCACAGGAAAAACGAATCAAGGTCTGCTAAATAAAAAGAAACAATTTCTTTCAGAGAAAAATGTATTCTACTTCTGTGCTCGTAATATTCTGAAATAAAAGGAGAAAAAAAAATTAGAACAGGGAACATAAAACTCTGTTTAATAAAGCTAAAAATAGAAATTAAAAGCAGTTGATGAAAATAAACAGGAGGAAAGAGAAAGATCACACACACACACACACACACACTCACACACACTTAACAGGAATAAAGGCAAAAAAAATCAAAGACCCACAGTGAGAGACAGAGACAAAATGAACCAGACACCCAAAGATTAATACACGGGAACATGTGCAAGGCTGGCAAATGGAAATCCTTTTTGGAGGCCAGGCAGGTAATGATGGAACCTAAGAAGAAGTGCTGGGCAAATGTGGTAAATTTTGGAGGGCCTGTCCTGTCTGAAGGTACTCAAATCCAACAACATGCTGCTCAGATCAAAGGAAATCCATCTACCACCCACTGACCACCAGGCTAGACCCCTGGGTGCTGAACACCCACAGAGATAAGAGCTAACATTTACTGAGCACTTATTGTGTGCCAGGCCTGGTTCTGTGTGCCTTACACTTAATGACCTATGATTATTACAGCAGCCTCAGGGGGCCTGTGCAACTGCTGTTCTCCGATTTCAGGAAGAAACCGAGCCATGGAGAAGTTTCCATGACTTGCACAATATCACATACTGGTCAGGGCTGAGTTGAGATATGAACCCAAGGAGTCTGGCACGAAAAAGGAAAATCCACACCAATGCATGAGACATGCAATGTCACCCACCCAGGCCTAGCCATCTCCCCTCACCCCCTCACCCGACCACATAGAAGTGCAGGGGTGGTTCTAGCAGAGACAAAGAAAACATGCTCAGAGAACACACAGAAACCTTAGAGCTAAGTTTGCATGGAGTAATATCCCAGCCTTCTGACTTTTGTTGTGCACATAATTTGTATCACAATTTTAAAGCCGTGAACACTGTTGTGTACCTCTTAAAGATACACAAATAAATGGGGCCAGAGTGAAGGAATCAACCCTTGACAAATGTCTGCTTTTCAAAAAAATTTGTTTGCTTGTTTTGGACTGGTGTAAAGTGCCAATAAGAATTTGCTAGAGACAATAAAAACTTGGTAGCAGTTTTTTAATGAGATGAAAATGGTGTTCCAGGATGATTGTGGTTGTCTTGTGCATAGCCTAACACTAGTAGGCACTCAGTAAGTGTTGAATAATAATCACAAGATGTAGCAGTTATTTAACATAAATACCCTCACAATTTTCAGAATGTTTTTACATGCAATATTTTACTAGTTATCTCAGAAACTTGTCTAGGCAAGCAGGGTAGCTATTAGGATTCCCGTTTTCCAGATGAGGAAACCAAGACCCAGAGGGCTAAATGTCTTGACAGAGTTTTATGGCTGGCAAGTGATGGAGATGCTATCTGAGGGCTTCTGCCTCTGAATCCGGGTTCTGTCCACTGGGCTGCACTGCCCTTCAATGATCGAAACTGACAGCCATGCCTGAATCTCGAGGGAAGTGTGCTTTCCAGAGCTGTAGCGTTCCTGACAAATGTGAAGCTCTGATTTTTTTTTTTCCATCTTGGAAGGAGGAATATTAAATATCTGCAGCATTTAAGTTTCTTTAACACCCATTCCAGTCTTTAGGCCCTTTAAAAGGACATTTAGGACTATGATTTTTCTGTTTGTTTTTAATGTCTTACTTTATATTCCTCTGCAACTGAAAGAGGACGTTGAGTATGATGTTGAAATGCAGTAGGTTTTTCCTAGACTATTTGACAAGGTCTATTTTGTAAAGGTTCACCGCCAAAGTCAGTTGCAATAATAGCCTTAATAGTTTTAAAGTGGTGTTTACCAATACAGATTCACTTATTGCCTAGTTTTTGAAATTACTTTGAACGTTGGAAAACAACATTATTTTGAAACCACGTTCTTATTTTTTAAAATCCTAATTAAAAATTAAATATCCGTGGGAACAAAGGAAATACCTTCCTTTTCCCAGTCCCCACTCTGGTCTTCTATTTTGCTCCTTTCTCCCCACAAATCCAAGGAACTTTGCTATAAGGAGCGAGAAGTAGAATATTTCACCAGGGCACATTTTGACTTCCCCAGTTCCCTCAATCAAGGAATTAAGCGTGATTTTATCAAAAGAATGATATGAAAGGCAGGTTCCCTTTACCATAATTTTGTTTTGTCCCTTTCTTTCAGGGGAAAGAGGAGCTGAAATGTGCTTAATTGTTTGCTACATTTCCTGTGCGTCCATGTTTATCCCTCATATTATCTGAGACCAACTGAAGAGGGAGTGTTTAGAAAAAAAGAGAGGAAAGCTAATACCAGTTGAAAGTAAGAAGCTCGAATCTTAATTTTTAGAGAACACAGAAAGCCAAATGCGTTCAGAAAAGGGCCCCTTCATGGAGTAATTTGCCTGGTATGGCATCCCAGTTTGTTGTATAATTTCAGCCCTGTTACTATGGTAACCTGCTTTAGTGTAGCCGCGATTGTTAATCAGGATTTGTTGTTATTCCCCTTTCATCACGAGGCTCTATATCCTTATGGATTAAATCACAGTTCTCATTGACAATGGCATAGATCAAACATTATTGCCAGACATAAAACCCCGGGTTGCTCCCTGTCATTTCCCCCCATTACCAGGAGCAGCAAATGCAGGCTGAAGTCTAACTTCTACAAGGAAATCAGGGCTCCTCCTGGCTCCTCCGATATCACCCTCATGACAGAATTTCAAGTAGGGGAGTAAGAGGGCCGCTTTAGTTTAAAATCACCCTGTGCCCACGGCAAAGGTGAGCATCATTTCATGCAATTGCAAACTTGACTCTGCAGATATAAATCCAGGCAAAAAGTTGTTTTAGCGTGACCTCTAATTTCTTCTTCAAGCCTTTTATCTGTGTTTTAATGCCAGGCGTTTAACTGAACTCTTATTCTTCGAGCAGCCCCCTTTTCCTTTCCTTCCCATGGATTGCCTGGATTCCCGTCTGTCTGCTGCTGTTCTGTGGGAAGACTGTGTCAACAAGGGGAGGCCGAGATGCCACCCCAGTTGCTAAGGCTGTTCCATCGTGAGTCACAGAGAGCCCTGTGAGGCTTGGGGGGTAGCCGTTTGCTCTTC
The DNA here is from genome assembly GCA_023783475.1 of Daubentonia madagascariensis. Taxonomy (NCBI): domain Eukaryota; kingdom Metazoa; phylum Chordata; class Mammalia; order Primates; family Daubentoniidae; genus Daubentonia; species Daubentonia madagascariensis. The sequence goes on along the minus strand of JAKFHU010000353.1, from coordinate 1,482,207 downwards.
CCAGTTTGAAAACACCTGGACAGGGAGGTTAACAGGCCTAAAGTATAGTAGCTGGATTTTGTTTGCAGTGCCAGATTGCCACCATCTTTAGGAGAATCAACTTAAAGGAACGTAGGAAGGGTGAAGCTCTTGCTACATAATGCTATAGGTTAAATGTGCGTCACCAGCCATGGTGTGCCTTCTTATTGCTAATTGCTTTGTTTAGGAGAAAGAACCTTTAAACTGTGCTGGCCGATAGCCTCCGGAGCCAGTCTGCCTGCGTTTGATTTTTGGCTGTGCTGCTTTTTAGCTGTGTGACCTTGGCAAGTTTTCGAACCTCTCTGAGCTTCAGTATGTAAAACAAGGGTAATAATAGTACCTACCTCAGAGTCATGAGGATTACATAAGTTAATATTTGGGAAGTGCTTAGACAGGTGACTAGCACATCATGAGTGTTGCATAGGTGTTTGTAAATAAATGAAAAAGAAACAAGATTGCACGTACACGCATTCAAAATATATTCAAGATTGGATTATCCAAATACCATGAAGGTGTTGAAAACAGCGCTCCCCTCCCCCATCCCCCCTTCCCTCTCTCCCGCTTTCTCTCCTTGATCTCTGCGATGTGCCCAACCCCCAAGTATAATTCTGATTGGCTAAATTAATTCTGCAGCATCCTGCTGTGAATAATTATGTTGATCCAGTGTGTATTCTGATGCCTTTTTTTTCCCTTTGCCTAAATTATAATGTGACAATTGCGGCTCACAGCTGGCTCATCAGAGGTGAGCGGTTTGGGAATTGGCACATCTGAATGTGCTTCTCTGTTAACTCTCTGCCTTGATTGCTTAAGACAAGACATATGTAAACCCCATGATTATTGCCATTTTTTTGGACTTTGCAAAGACTCTGCCTTCAAACATAAAGCTGCTGGGCTTGTTTCGGGGGAGGGGGCACGTAGGAGTCCCCTCTCCCCTTCCCCCGCCTTCACCCCTCTTCTCCCCTCTTCTCCTTTCAGACAATAAATAGCTGTCAGGCTTGTGTCAAGGATGAAATTATAGGTGCACATGAGGCCTTGATTACATTGTTTTGGAGAGATTGCTATTAGCATACTGAAATGAAGTCTAATTTTTCACTGACGGAGCTGAGTCAAACTCAAATGACGGAGGCAGGGCGTACAGTGAGAGGAGAGAGCCGTCCGATCCTAGCACCTGTTCTGGCGGGATCAGCTTTTCCTTATTTAAAACAAACAATAGAAATAAAATAATTCATGCAAAGAGTAGCTTCGAATTGGAAAAGAAACACCAACTGATAAAGGATGGAAAAAGACATTTATGTTAGATAAGACTCTTTGTGAAATTACTGTGTATGATTTTTCAAGTGTATTTAATCCATTTTAAGGCAGCATCTAGATTATTGATTAATCCTGTGTTTTAGCTGAAGACTGTACCATCTGGATTTTTTATTTTGCTTGCTGCCTGCATAATTCATTTTACACTGCCCTGTTGCCCACGCATGCTGTGATCACTCGATCCACAGGGCAGGTGGCCTTCTTGTGCTTTTGCTGTTTATACGTTCTGTGGATGCGAACATGTGGCCTGTTCACTTGCAAAATCCTTCATGAAAAAAAAAAATACTTTGCTTATGGTTTCCCTGAAACGTTTTAAGGAATGGTGCCTCCCATATGATGGTAGATTAAATAATGGTATGTGTCTTATTATAACTGTCCTTGCTCACTGTGGGGGAAATTTAAAAATTGTATACATACACGTACAAATATACATATACATACAAATATACATACACCTGTGTCTCTGTGCAGGTGGATGTGCGTGTGTGTGTGTGTAAAGATTTTGGCATTGTAATAATTTCATTATTACTATTGTTAAGGAAAAAAATGGGATTTAGTTTGGGTGGATGGGAGTGGAGGTATCCTCCAGTTTGAAATCTGAACAGTGGGGAACTTTGTAAACTATTTTTATGTATTTGGAATGTATATTTTCAGCACCTACTATGTGAAGACACTGTGCTATAGTCACTGGGGATTCAGAGGTGAGTTAGAAATAGTTCCTGTGGTCTAGGAATGTGCAGTTTGGACCAGCAGAGAACTCAAGTGACCACGCAGCTCTAGTACAGCGAAGAACATGGGATTGTGGAGGAAGAACCCGTATTTACCTTGGACCTTTTCCCCCTGGCTATTTAGGCAATGTAGGGGTACACTGAGGAAAAGAGAGATAGTGAAGGTTTCATGGGGGAGGTTGTATCTGTGCTTTGAAGAGTGGGGAGAATTTTAAACACAGAAATGGAAGAAAAACATCCCCAGCACAGTGAAAGCCATAAGCAAAAGCAGAGAGAGATCTGGTCTGACCAGAGGTTCTCACCCTGGATGTGCGTGCCTCACTGGAGAACTGTTAGTATAGTAAAATGACTGCTGCCTGAAATCCACAGAGACAGAAAGTAGATTTAGTGGCTGCCTAGGCAAGAGGGGCTGGGGGAGAATGGGGAGTGACCACTCATGGGTATCGGGGTTCCTGGGGGGGTGATGAAAATGGTCTAAAATGGAATGTGGCGATGGTTGCACAACTTTCAGTAGACTGAAAACCATTGGATTTTATACTTTAAATAGGTCAGTTGTATGGTATGTGAATTATGTATCAATGAAGCTGTTATAAAACATGCTGCTGCAGACCCATGAAATCAGACTGGGTGTGGCGCTGGGCTTGGGCAGAAGGTCCTTGGATGATTGGACTGTCCAGGGGCAGGACATAGGTATTCAGGCTGCAGGGCTATATCTTATCCTGGAAGGTCTTGCTAAAAGGCTTGTGCTTCTTCTGGCGAAAGGGAGACATTGACAGTTTTCAAGCAGGGGCATGGCATGTTTAGATTGTGCTTTAAAAAGCTCACGGATGCATGGAGGATGGTTTCTGGTAGCTGGGATGCTAGCTGAGGCCATTCTAGGTCAGCAGCAGACAGGCAAAGCGCCCCTCCCCTGGTGCAGATGAGGGGTGGTTGCAGTGAGAGTGGAAGTCAGGGGACAGATTGGAGAGACATGGAGAAGGCAGGATCCCAGCAGGGCCTGGCATTGGATGTGGGGCATGTGGGGCAGAGGGTGTGTGGGTACTCAGTGGGAGGGAGGTGACGTGCTCAGTTTTGCATGGGCTGGATGGGAGGGACCAGCGGCTCATCTGCAGACAAGTGTCTGGGAAAGCAATGGAAACGTGGCCCTGACCCCAGAAGAGGGGGCTGGTCACCGAGGCTGGGGAGTATGTGAACAGGGGATTTGGAGGATTGGCTTCTACAATGTCTGTCACCTGGCTGTCAGCAGGAGGCCCAAGACCCTCACCACATAGCCCCTCACCATGCAGGCCTGCCCCAGGGTCCTCACAATGGGCAGCTGACTTCCCCCAGGGCGAGGGACCCAAGAGTGAGTGAAAGTCAGTGTCTTTCGTAACCTAGTCTGGGAGGTGACACACTGCTGCTTCTGCTGGACAACGTTGGCCACACAGACCAACCGTGATGCAGAGTGGGAGGGGCCTAATGGACAGGAGAAACAGAAGGCGGGGACCACGGGGCCATCCTGGATACAGGCTACCACCCCGATTCCTGGCACTGCACTGCGGGTAGTAAAGAGAGCGGTGTGGCCACGGACACCGAGAAGTCTCGGGGGAGAAGCGCCCTCGGCCGCCAGGCTGGCTCCAGCTCACCTGCCGGGAAGCCTGTGCTGCCTGGATCGTTCATGCATTCACTCAGCCTTTGGGGCACCACCCATGTGCCAGAGGCTGGGGAGACAAAATGAGCAGGGCACTGTCCCTCTGGACTGTCACTCTGGGAGTTTGCTGTCCCCCGACTCTGAGCAGGGAAGAGACTCCGAACCCCAACAGTTGTCCCCAGTGCCAGCCTGTGATGTGAAGCTCCAAAGGGAGGAAAAATAACTTTGGTGGGGCTGGAGAAGGAAGTAAGTGTCACGTCATCTGAGGCGCTGCGCCGGCACCTATACGCTTTGCCATATTCCAAAGTGACTCCACTGTTGGTCCCCCAGGCTGAGGACAGGCCCAATCCTGGCTAGGCCAGTGCCGGGCAGAAACGACTCCTCTTGGCTCTGGGTCAGCTGGAAATAGGAAGTCTTTTTAGGATAAGGTTACAGATAATATTCTATTTCTGGAAACACAGGGATGGGATGAACCTTCTTCGATGGTATGAACAGTGAAAAAGTGTGTTAAAATTTTGCCCCTAATAAGATGCACCCTATTTTAATTTTTAGGTTGGGGCTGAAGAATTCTTTTTTTATTGAGAAATGGAAAGTGTTGCTTTTAAAATTAAGATTAGGAATTTAGTTGTATTTAAAAGGTAATGAGTTCTGGATACTGAGTTTGGTTCTAACTCACCCCTTGGAGGAGCGGTAATTAAAGGTGAGTGGAAGTGGAGGCTCAGAGAGAGGGGCAGGTAGATCCAGGCGCTGCATTTGTGGGCAGCAAATTATTGTTCTCCCAGCTGCCCTCCTGCTGCCCTCCTGGCCCCAGGTCTCTGTCTGTCTCTGTGCTTATCACGACGACATCAACACCTCTCTATACTTGCTCTTTCCCTTTTTTACAGAGAGGGAAGGGAAACCTTGGGTAGGCTAACATTTGTGAACTAAAATAAAATCTTAAGCCCCCTGCCAGCTGAAGGAATGGACCCCCTCTTGGCCAAGGGGACCCCTACCCCCAAAAAAAACCCTTAAAGCTGAGTTGCCAGCCAAGAGGAGAAGGGAGGTCAGACACACCTAGTTATGCCCTGTACCTTTGGAGTTATTTTTTGTAACAATAAGATACAAAATCATTAACAAGCCTAAGGCCATGTAAGACAAAGGTTAAACCACACCTGCAGGTCACCAATTTACTTAAAAGGTCACTTGAATCTTGGTATATGTCCGGTGGCTTGTCTCTGATTAACAGACTTCCTTATTTTAACTTAAAATGTTCCAAGCCTTTAGACAAAGCTTCATTTCTTTAACCAATTGCAAATCAAAGAATCTTTAAATCCACCTATAACCTGTAATCCTCTGCTTCGAGATGTCCTGTCTTCTGGTCCTTCCATACCAGTGTGTGCCTTCCATGTATTGATTTAATGACTTTACATATAATTCCTATCTCCCTAAAATGTATAAAACCAAATTGTAACCCAACCACTGCGAGACCACTTGCTCAAGGCTTCTTGGGGGTGGCTGTCCAGGCCATGGTCGCACATATTCATCTCAGAAGAAACCTCTTTAAATTATTTTACAGAGTTTGGGTTCTTGTCCATTGAGAGTTTTAATAACATTGTGTGGTTTTCACTATATTTATTACATGGTGACCTTATATCTGTGGACAGTGTACTGGCTTTCCATTTATAGTGGTGGTGTGGAGTTCTCTTTGGAAAATAGTAGAATCAACATTGTTAAAATGTCCATACTACCCAAAGTGATTTACAGATTCATTGCAATCCCCATCAAAATACCAATGTCATATTTCACAGATCTAGAAAAATTAATTCTATAATTTTTGGTTTGGAACCATAAAAGAGCCCGAACAGCCAAAACAATCCTAAGCAAAAAGAACGAATCTGGAGGCATCATGTTACCAGACTTCAAACTACACTACAAAGCTATAGTAACCAAATCAGCACGATATTGGCACAAAAACAGAGACATAGACCAATGGAACAGAATAGAGAACACAGATATAAAACCATCCATGTACAGCCCAGCTGATCTTTGACAAAGAAGACAACAAAACACATTGGGGAAATGAAGCCCTGTTTAATAAATGGTGCTGAGAAAACTGGATAGCCACATGTAGAAGAATAAAACAGGATCCCTATCTCTCATCAATCACAAAAATTAATTCAAGATGGATAAAAGACTTAAATATAAGGCATAAAACCATGAGAATTCTAGAGGAAAATATAGGAAAAACTTTTCTGGATATGGCCTAGGCAAAGAATTTATGACTGAGACCCCAGTGGCAATCACAGCAACAACAAAAATTAAAAAATGGGATTTGATTAAACTAAAAAGCTTCTGCACAGCTAAGGAAATAATCAACAGAGCAAATAGCCTACAAATCGGAGAAAGTGTTCGCAAACTATACATCTGACAAAGGGCTAATATCCCGAATCTACAAAGAACTCAAGCAAATCAGCAATAAAAAAACAAACACCCCCATTAAAAAGTGGGCAAAAGATACAAACAGAAGCTTTTCAAAAGAAGACAGACAAATGGCTAATAAACACATGAAAAAATGCTCAAGATCATTAATCATCAGGGAAATGCAAATTAAAACCACAATGAGATATCACCTTACCCCTGTTAGAATAGCTTATTAAAAAGTCTAAAAACAACAGATGTTGGCATGGATGCAGAGAAAAAGGAACGCTTATACACTGTTGGTGGGACTGCAAATTAGTACAACCTGTATGGAAAACAGTATGGAGATTCCTCAAAAAACTAAAAGTAGAACTACCATTTGATCCAGCAATCCCACTACTGGGTATCTACCCAAAGGAAAAAAAGTTATTTTATCAAAAAGACACCTACACTTGAATGTTTATTGCAGCACAATTCACAGTTGCAAAGGTGTGGCATCAACCCAAGTGTCTATCAATTCATGAGTGGATTAAGAAAATATGGTATATATACACCATGGAGTACCACTCAGCCATAAAAAAGGATGAATTAATGCCTTCAGCAATAATTTGGATGGAACTGGAGACCATTATCCTAAGTGAAGTATCTCAAGAATGGAAAAACAAACTCCACATGTACTCGCTATTAAACTGGAACTAACTGATGAGCACACATGTGCACAGAGATTTGTAAAACTCAGTGGAAATCAAGCCGGGGGGGAGAGGGAGGGGTAAAAACCTACCTAATGGGTACAGTGAACACTATCTGGATGATGGATGGTGGGCACACTTACCGCCGTGACTCAAGCATTTCAAAAGTGATCCATGTAACCAAAACCATTTGTACCCCTTCAATTCTTTGAAATAAAAAAAACCAAAATAAATTAATAAATAGATAAATTTTGATTTTTTTCAATAAAAAAAGAGTGGTTTCCATGAAAGATATTATGTAAATAATAGGACAGCTGGCAGAAACCATGAAGGTGGTATGGAAACGAGTGATATTTGAGAAGCTCTATTTCCTGGTGCGTTACTTTGGCTGTTGTTTGGTCGACAAACGGAGTGGCGATGTCTTTGTGCTGTAGGGAGTGGCCCCGGGGTCTCTCAGTCATTAGTGCTGCGGTGGCGCCATCATGTCTTGGGTGTGTGGCTACTGGCAGGTCATTCAGCCTCAGTTTCCATGCCTCAAAAGTGAGATAACCACAGCTATTCTCCTTCCGTCGCAGGAATATCGTGAGGCCCGAATGAGACAACATTTGTGCAGCTCGCATCACTTACGCCTGGTAACATGCCCTTTTACTAAACTGGGTTTCCAAATAAAAAAAAATTGGATTTCCATATATGTAAGATGACTCTTGGAATAAGCTATCTTACGTTTCTATAGAAGTTTGGAGAATATTAAAAAATACATTTTAGAATGAGAGCAAACTCTGTTTTAGTTTTATCTTCTTGCTTTTCTGATAATGTTGTTGATCTCTCCAGGCCTGACAGCTTTTTCATATGAATTACGAAGGAGTTATAGACATTCATTCCCCCCTTTTCTGTAGCTCACTTTGCATTCTGGCCAATTGTGTCTCCTTCCCCCCAATCTCTAAGTTTGTTAAACTAGCAATTTACTCAGTTTGCGCACTTGTTTTATTTTGATCTTGTGAGTGAAGTGAGCCCCGGATTCGCGCGTCCCTGTGATGCTGTGTTATTTTCTGCAGTCTGGGAGCTGGGTGCCCCGGAGGACAGGCCACCCCTTCCTCTGCTCTGGGGAGGTGGGGGGAGGAAGCCTGGGCAGCAGCAGCAGTTAATGGAGCCACCACCCTGTGCCCAGACAGGGGAGGCAGAGGCAGAGAGATGGTCAAGAGGGGAGGGTAGAGGCAGTTTCTTGGAAGGTCCAGGAGCGACCTCTTCACCACCCGCGAGTGGGGGAGCTCGGGGCCACCACGTTCGCCCTGCCCTGCCCCTGGCTGGGATGTACTGTGAATATTTCTGGGACCAGGTGGGAGATGGTAACAGGGCCCCAGGACGAGGAGGAAGCCTGGGTCTATAACAGGGCAATTTTGCTGATGGACAAACAGGCAGAACTTTTAAAATAGAGTCCTTAATGTTCACACTGATTTCTCATGAGTAGGGGATTTTTTTTCTTTTTTCTTTTTGCTAGGAGAGCAGGTTAAAAAACACTGAGGTTTTTGCCAACTTTATCTGTCAATTTACAAATAGTTGACGGTAAGTGGTGTCTTCCTGCTAGGTTTAGCTAAACCACAATGGGAGGCTTCCCCACACTTGGGTTGTGATTGCTCTGTTGGGCTGGGGAAAAGCACCCTCATGACACAGGAACACTTTAATAAAAAGGTTCGGATGAAACTGCCAGGATGCCGAGAGCCGACTGAATAATCTGCAAAGAGGAAAGAATGTTGTGCCATGTGGCTTTTATGATGTCCTTTGTCCTATGGCTTGAAGGAAGTGGATGAGACAGAGATGTTGCTAATTACATCTGTGAAGAAAGTGACACAGTGCACCCTCTCAGAGCAGAGACCAGTGCAACTGAAGAGAGAAAATCAGTCTGTCATATTTGTACAAATATGTGCACTTCAATGATAATTACCATAGTCATTGTTTACTATTGCTACTTTATATTAATTATCTATCCAATGATAATTAAATACATAACTCTAAACATCATCCCCAAACAAATTACCTTTTATCAATCGAAACAAACCAATTAAAAATTTCAAAATGCAACCATGTAATCAACGGCTTAATATGTGATAATTATGACCAAAATGCCAATTAATGTGTTAATATATGACCTCGAATCTCCAGAAACAAACAACAAAAAAAGCAGCCTCACATAGCAATTATGGCCTAGTTTGATTGACAGATATCAGTGAGTTTTTTTTTTTTTTGGTCTGACTTGGTAATTTGACTTATATCAAAAAAAGCTGGCCTGTTCTCGCCTGTTCTGAAGCCCCTGCATAAAAAGTGCACAGGGCTTAAAAACACAACCCTCTTCTTTTCAGCTCCTGCTGTCTCTTCCCTGCACTGCCCCTATAGGTGCGTCCCTTTGCAGCATCATTTTTGCTGCCCCTTAAGCCTGTGGGGGGTGGGAACACAACAGTGAGTTCTCATTTCACAGGTGGGTGAGGTGTGGCATGGACAGATCCACGTGGCTGCCTGAACACAGCTGGTGTTGGTGGTTTTATGAGCCCGAGCTAGCGTATGCATGAGTGTGTTTGGAGCGGGGAGGAGGCATGATAATGATTCATCACGTGCCCTTGTTCCAGTTGGGAGCCGTGAGTGAGGAGGTCAGGGGAGGGAGGAAGCAAGCCTCCTCGCGGGGTCGTCCGGGAGGGCCTCCTGGGGGAGGCTTACTCGAGGAAAGGATCGAGACAGGAAGAGACTGGGGGTAGAGAACATTCTAGCAGAAGGAAGGGATTAGAGTGCTTGGGTTGGGTCAGGGCACAAGTTTGGCTAAAATTTAGAATTGTTGGAGGAAAGCAGTGGTGACATGAGTTGGACTGGGGAGAGGGGATGAATCTAACAATCACATTTGTTTTTCTACCTGTGCCGCTTGATGCGAAGGCCGCGTCTCGACCCTTAAGTAAGGGATGAGGGCATTTGAAAAAAATTACCTGACCTTTTTGTCTGACTTGAAATGTTTAGCACAATTTCATAACATCAGTGTCCCATCACCTGATCCTTATTTCCTTGATTTATAATGGCCAGTTTGTCGTGACATTATATTTTATTCAAAAGAAAGCTTGGGGTGCTTCTAAAAAATTTTTTTATTTTAATTTGTACACACTTCCACTCTGAAACGTGGCTTGCTCGACTGCACTGGCACCGTTATCATGCATAGTTAAGTTGTGAGCATATTTTTATGTGTATTGAAGTAGAAAAATCCCCTTGAAAATTCAGCAAGTTGGGTTTCAGCTTGAAAAATATAGAGAATAGAGCCGTGTGTATAAATATATGTATATGTGTGTATCTAAAAACATTATATGTATACGCATACATAAACATGTGCATGTAAACAAAATAAAGTAAAATTGGTTTGAGTCATAAAAGTATAAATATATCCAATGTAAAATCCACTATCGAAGGCGTTTGTTTTTATGACTCAGGAGGGAAGTGTAATAAAGAGGTATTTTTAAGACCCAGAACTAATGTGTGTCAATTTCTTTTTGCCCAATTCCTCATCTCCTTGACAGGAAGATGAGTCACTGGATTTGAATCTCAAGGCTGTAAAGAATCCTGGGGCAGACTTATTTCAGGCTGGATATTTAGAAACACTGACTAGATCAGTGATTGGTTGTCTAGGTGGATTGGGGAATTGGCAAAACAAATATCTCTCTTCAATTTTTAGATTCAGTGGATCTCCTGCTCAGTACACAATTAACTTTTTTTCTCTTCTTTTTTTACAAAATATATATATTAAGAAGGAAGGGCTGGGTACGGTAGCTCACACCTGTAATCCCAGCACTTTGAAAGGCTGACGCAGGAGGGTCGCTTGAGCCTAGGAGTTTGAGATCAGCCTGAACAACTTAGTGAGACCCTGTCTACACAAAAAATTTAAAAAAAATTAGCCGGGTGTGGTGGCACACGCCTGCAGTCCCAGCTACTCAGGAGGCTGAGGCAGGAGGATTGCTTGAGCCCAGGAGTTCCAGGCTGCAGTGAGCTGTGATCGTACCACTGCACTCTAGCCTGGGTGACAAAGCACGACTCTGTCTCCAAAAAAAAAAAAAAAGAAAGAAAGAAAAAAAGAGGTAATGCTGCACATTCTGAAGAAGGTTGTTAAAAATGAGCAAGTGAAGCAAATTCATGTTGGCAGCAGCACTGTTCACAATAGCCAAAATGTGGAAGCAACCCAAGTGTCCATCCGCAAATGAACGGAGAAACAGAATATGGTCTGTACATACAATGGAATAGTATTCAGCCTTAAAAAGGAAGGGAATTCTGACCCATGCCACAACTTGGATGAACCTGGAGGACATGACACTGAGTGAAATAAGCCAGTCCGGTCACAAAACCACAAAATAATATACTGTGTGATTCTATTTAGACGAGATTCTTAGAGGAGTCAGATTCATAGAAGCAGGAAGCAGAAAGCTGATTACCAGGGTCCGGGGAAGGAGAGGGCGGGAGTTGTTGTCTAATGGGGACAGAGTTTCAGGTTCCCAAGATGAAAAAGTGCTGGGGATTGATTGCACAACAACGTACCGTTCAGTAGTCACCGCTACTGAACAGTACGTAGAAATAGTTACGATGGTGAGTGTAACGTTATGTGCGTTTTACCACAACTCAAAAAGCGCAATGAGTGAAGCATTAGTCAGGACGTCAGAATGTCCCGGGAAGTTGCGAAGCTGGCATGGCCGGATTGCCGCCTGGCGCAGGCACGCGGATGAGGTGAGGCAGGAAGGCGCTGTCTTTCTTCCGATGAAATTGCACTCGCGCCTCCGCCTTCGTCTCCCCCGATCGCTTGCCCTGTCTCCCTCGCACGCGCCCGCTGCGTATATTCCTTCCTCTATTCTCCTGGCCTGTTGCACCCCCTCACGTTTGGGCTTCCTTTACCCTAGGAGAATGCGCAGTGTGTTTTTTAAGATACATAAGTGTTCGTATATAGACATATATGTGTATGTATGTGCAGTGGAAGTTAGGGATGTTCGTGTCTGTCACTTCCCAAAGCCACAGCAGCCTGCAGCACGGCTGAGGGTGTTGCCCACCACTGGAGAAGCACCTGAACTGAACTGGCTGTTCCTGCATTTTGCCACTTGCATAGTGAAGGGTGTGCTAGTGTGCTACTGCCTGTGCTTCTGGAAGGAGCAAGTGAAACCAGATTCTAGAAATAGAACATGAGATTGGTTTTTCAGTCTTGTGTTCTCAGTTTCAGGTTTTAGGATGTCACTTTCTGATATCACTAATTAAAAATTATCCAGATGCTGAACATCATACGGAAGGAAACACAACAATGGCATCTTTGACACAGTTTGACAATTTTCATGTGGATATTCAATGCCTTGTAGTCAAAGTCTAACTTGAAGCCACTGTAGTCTTGGGTTAAGGAATTTGTCCTTTATAGATGGTAGTGGAGAAGGGGAAATCGTGGTCTGGGGTCCCTAGTCCATAGGACAGGCTTTGTTTGTTGAAAGAAGAAAGCAAGGATGAGCAAGGCCTGATCTCCTTGAGGGGTGAGAAAGGTCAAATGTACTCACTAATTAAGTCTGCGTGGGTAGGGACACTTGCCTGAGGACCTGGCAAGAGGAGTAGCCGTCAAAAACACTTCCGATTCTTACCAAGGTTACAGCAGATGGGACCACCCAATTGGAAAGCACTGGCTAACAAGATAGCACCCAAATCAGCTTCCATACGATGGAAGCCTCAAGGCCGTATTTGTGCTTTGTAGGAACGATAAATTTCTAGTTCAAATGGAACAATTTTACTTATCTTGTGACATACCATTAAGGTATGGATCAAATATATTAATTGTTTGAAGGTCATTTAAAGAAAATTGCTTATGTATTGAAAAAGATTTTAATTTTTTTCTTGGAAATAGTGATCTGTTGTTTCTCTGGAAACAGGAAACATAGTCTTTAAATGTTCTCTAATGTTGACTCACAGACGCTTAACATTATTTATTTAAATACCACAGGTACTGTAAAATTTAATGTGAAGGGTACTTTAATATAGTTTGATTCCTATATGCGTGTGTGTATTGGTTTTATCTTGCACTCATATTTTAAGAGAGCAAGCTTATTTTATGATCAACAGAATCATTTAAAAGTCTTTTTATTGTAAGCTTACCAAAGAGTCCTGTATTTAAAAAATTATACCCACACTGCAGGTAGTCCAATGACAAATGTAAGTATAAAGACACATTGAACTTTTTTCTTAGTAGGCTTGCATTGGTAGGGAGATTAATGATGAAATTCTGAAACTATTTTGTGTCTATTTAGGGGAGACCAAATGAGAAATGAGTAAATTGATGTGTTGGAAACCAAAATTTTCAATGTAGAAGAAGGAGGGACATAAATATGGAAAAGAGGGAATATGAACTATTGAATTTCAATTGAAGGTATCAATATGAACTACTGTTAAAATAACACACCCACACACATACACATTTCCTGCTTGTATCAGCTAAACGAGCCTAGAAGCCATGCCATGGCAGTAGTTAATGGGCATCTCTAATGTCCAGATCTTGGTTTCTAAATTCCATTTTCCACTAAAAGAAACCACGGGAGAAATGGCGAGCCTGAGATATTTTGTTGTGCCAAAAGCAACAAAGTGCTGAAAGACTATTGAGGTCGTGTCAATGGGCCAGCTTAAAAGGTCTTTCACTAGCAAAACTTGGGACGATTGGAGCATCAGAAAGAATATTGATGATCATGGATTATAAATAAATTTTAAAAACCGTCATGAGTCCACAGTGATGAGAGCTGGGCAGTAAGTTGAGGGATGGGGAAGCTCTACTTTATAGGAGAATGCCAGATAACAAATATGGGAGGATTTAGAGAGTTAAAAAATCGTCATGTTGTAATCATAACATAATCAAATGATTCAGGATGGATGTGAAAACTATTGGCTGAAAGGTTGATGATGTTAGCAGAATATTCTCTTGTTCTCAAGGTATCACCTACATACTACTTAAGAGAAAAATGTGCCTTTGCAATGGAGAGATTGGTCATGACCTTAACCAAATGGTCAAGCTTGGTGTTGCTAACAGTGGGAGTTCTGATGGGATGGAGTGGGGGGTACACAACGTCCACAGGAAAACTGGCCTGGATGCCTGCAGGGATTAATGTTGTGAAGTCCAGAGGCAGGTGCAGGAACTGTTTCAGACTGGGGGAGACCGAGCAGAAATAACAGGCAATTGCGATGAATGAAACTTGGTTGGGTTCCAGATGAAAACAAACATATAGAATAGCTATAAAGGACATTTTTGAGACAATTAGGGAAATTTGAGTATGAAGTATATGTTGATTGATGATATTGAATCAATATTCACTTTTTTAAAGGTGTGGTTAGATAGGAGAATCTCTTCTTTCTTGAGAGAGATGCATGTTGAAGTATTTAGGGTGAAATTTCATGATGTCTTAAGCCCACTTTTGGGTACTTTGGTAAGAGGAAAGCACGTGTGTGTGGGGGGGGTGGGGAGGGAGAGAGAGAAGATTTAGCAAGGTGTTAACCACTGATGAATCTAGGTGAGGAGTATATCTGTGTTCAGTGCTCTATTGTTTCAACATTTCTGTAGGTTTGAAATTTTTCAAAATAAAAAATAAATTGAAAATAAGTGAAATAAATCAATCTCTTCTTTTTATATAGAAAATAGAGGTATGGTGCTAGGGTAGTCTCTGGGAAATGGTTTCTACAAGATAAGCATATTCTTTCTCTACTACCCCCTGCCATAGAGATGTGAATGCTGATTTATTTCTGTTGATCAGTGGTGGTGGAGTAGAATTTTTCAGCAGTACTGTTGCACTTATTTTCTTCTAGTTCTGTATCAATAAGCTTCATCTCTTACAAATTAGATTCTTTGCATAATAGATTGAATGGATTTTACATGGTAAGTAAAGTAATAAAGGGATTAATAAAAACACCTATCATTTATTGAATACCTACTATGTTCTTGGCACTGTGCTATGATTTTTGTTTAAATTGTCTTTGTTCTTCCCTATCTCAGTATGAGACAGGCTCAGTATGTTGAGTGTCTTTCACAAGGTTACATGGTGAATAAGTTACAGATTTGAGATTTAAACCCAGTTCTGTCTGACTCTGATTTGTTTTATTAAAAACATATTCATCCTTCACCATCATGCTGCCTATAGCTGAAAATAAACCATTTTAAATAGTCTCCTTTGTGATTACATTTTTTGAGGACATTCATGATAATAAAGATCTAGTTCTCACGCCTCTGAACGTATGGTATTTAAGTGTGAAAAGAAGACAGCAGCAATGGAATTGTACTGGGATTCAGGAGTTGGGGGCTCTAGTTCCAGTCTCATTGTCTAGTGGTGTGATTTGGGGGCCTTAGTATTCTCAAGTAGAATCTTGGTTGATCTAATTGATATCTCAGTTAACTTGAGGAATTAAGATAGCTTGACATTTTCAAAGAATTTTAAAAAGATCATATGGCAAAAGCAAATTCTGGGGGTGAGCATGCATGAGGAGGGCTTGGGGGCATAGTGGTGGGAGATGGCAGAGAGGGAGGGACGGGTGGAATTGTTAGGGGGCTGTTAGTGATGTTATGGAGTTACAACTTAATTATAAGGGCAAATGGAAGTTCTTGCAGTTTTTTTTCCACTCCAAAATATATAATAATAATTCTTTAATAATATCAAATATGAGAGTCAGGGTCAAACTTCCCTCATTTATACTTTATTCAAATCAGAACCTAAAGAAGGTCCACACATTGCAATTGTTGATCTCTCTCTCTCTCTCTCTCTTTTCCTCCCCTCCCTTCTCTCCCTCTCCCTCCCTCTCTTTCTTCCTCCTTCTCCTCATCTCTCCCTCTCTCCTTCCTTCCCTCTCTGCATCCCTCTTTTCTTTTAATAATAGCTCTATTGAGATATAATTCATATGCCATACAGTTCACCAATTTAAAGTGTACAATGGTGTCTTAGTCCGTTTGGGCTGCTATAACAAAATACCATATACTGGGTGGCTTATAAATAACAGAGATTTGTTTCTCACAGTGCTGGAGGCAGGAAGTCCAAGATTAAGGCACTGGAGGGTTTTTAGGGTGAAGTGGCATGATCTGATTTAGATTTTGGAAAGATCACTCTTACTGTATTGTAGAAGGTAGATTAGAGGGGTACAGGGAGATAACCAGGTGAAGGATGACAGTAGACAGGCCAAACTGATGGTAGTGAAGACAGTGAGAAGTGATACCACAGAAATACAAAAGATCATCAGAGACTATTTTGAACAACTATATGTTCACAAACTAGAAAACCTAGAGGAAATAGAGAAATTCCTGAAAATACACAACCTGCCAAGATTGAACTAGGAAGATATAGAAATCCTGAACAGACCAATAATGAGTATAGTGAGATTGAATCAATAATAACAAAACTCCCCCCCCAAAAAAAACCCACCCAGGACCAGATGGATTCACAGTTGAATTCTACTAAATGTACAAAGAAGAACTAGTACCAATCCTCTTGAAACTGTTCCAATAATTGAGGGGGAGGGAATTCTCCCTAACTCATTCTGTGAAGCCAGCATTACCCTGATACCAAAACCAGACAAGGACACAACAAAAAAGGAAAATTATAGACCCTTATCCCTAATGAACATAAACACAAAAATCCTTAACAAAACACTAGCAAACTGAATCCTCCAACAGCACGTCAAAAAGATAATACACCATGATAAATTAGGTTTTATTCCAGGGATGCAAGGATGGTTCAACATATGCAAATCAATGAATGTGGTACATCACAGAAATAATTAAGGACAAAAACTTTATGATCATCTCAACAGATGCAGAGAAAGCATTCATTAAAATTCAGCATACCTTCATATAAAAACCCTCAACAAACTAGGCATAGAAGGAACACACCTCAAAATAATAAAGACCATAAATGACAGACCCACAGCTAATATCATACTGAATGGGGAAAAGCTGAAAGTTATTCCCTCTAGAACTGGAACAAGACACTTTCACCAGTCCTATTCAACATAGTACTGGAAGTCCTAGCCAGAGCAGTCAGGCAAGAGAAAGAAATAAAAGACTTCTAAATTGGAAAAGAGGAAGTCAAATTATCTCTGTTTGCTGATGATATTATCTTATATTTAGAAAACCCTAAAGACTCCACCAAGAAACTCTTAGGTTTGATAAACAAATTCAGTAAAGTTTCAGGATTCAAATCAATGTGCACAAATGAGTAGTGTTTCTATATACCAATAACCATCAAGCTGAGAACCAAATCAAGAAGGCAATACCTTTACAATAACTACAAAAAAAAAAAAATCAAATACCCAGGAATATATTTAACCAAGGAGGTAAAAGATCTCTACAAGGAAAACTACAAAACATTGATGAAAGAAATTGTAGATGACACAAGCAAATGGAAAACCATCCCATGCTTGTGGATCAGAAGAATTGATATTGTTAATATGACCATACTGCTCAAAGCAACCTACAGATTCAATACAATCCCTATCAAAATACCAACATCATTTTTTACAGAATTAGAAAAACAGTTCTAAAATTCATATGGAACCAATAAATGGCCTGAATAGCCAAAGCAATCATAAGCAAAAAGAACAAAGCTGGAGCCTTCACATTACCTGACTTCAAATTATACTACAAGGCTATAGTAACCAAAACATCATGGCACTAGTATAAAAATAGGCATGTGGATCAACAGAACAGAATAAAGTACCCATAAATAAAGCCACGTATCTACAGCCAACTGATCTTTGACAAAGTTGACAAAAACATACACTGGGGAGATGACACACTATTCAATAAATGGTGCTGGGAAAATTGGATAGCTACAAGCAGAAGAATGAAACTGAACCCCTACTTCTCACCACATACAAAAATCAACTCAAGATGGACTAAAGACTTAAATGTAAGACCTGAAACTATAAAAATACTGGAAGAAAATGTAGGGAAAACTCTTCTGGACATTGGTCTAGGCAATGATTTCATGGTTGAGACCTCAAAAGCATAAGCAGCAAAACCAAAAATAGACAAATGGGACTTACACTGAAAAGCTTCTGCACAGCAAAAGAAATAATCAACAGAGTGAACAGATACTTGCAGAATGGGAGAAGATATTTGCAAACTACGCAACTGACAGAGGACTTATATCCAGAATTTACAAGGAACTCAAACAACTCAACAACAACAACAAAACAACCCCATTAAAAAATGATATGATTTTATGGCTTAAAAGTATCCCTCTGGCTATTGCATTGAGAATATTCTGGGATGGCATCAGGAAGACCAGCTGGGAGGCCAGTACAGTAATTCTGGTGAGAGGTGAGGGTGGCTCGGGCCAGTGTGACGGGCAGTGGTTGGATTTTGGATTTATTCTGGTGGGATTTCCTGACAGATTGGTCATGCCGTATGAGATCCAAGAGGGGAATCAGCCTGACCTAGGGGAAGGAGAGTGAGGAGTAGGTGCGGGTGGAGCAGAAGTCAGCTGGAGACGTCTGTCAGAGATCTCCGCGAATGCTGAGCAGTCATCTGGGTGGGGACGGGGCTGAGCCCCTGCAGGCAGGGAGAGGTACCATTCCCCTTCCCACAAGAAAAGAGGTATGGGAAAGACAAGGCCAGCTCTCCACTCCCTTCCTGCTGCTATTAGAGTGGTAGACTAGGACACAGGGCTGAGACCAGGTGCAGGGGCTTGCAGGGTGGGTGCAGGTGTTAAAGTAAACAACTCTCAGGCAGAATCTAAGTAGAGGGGCTGATAACGACAGGCGAGAACCAGCTTCAACTGGCTTGTCAGCTGTCTAGGTCACCTTACATGAACTTTGGCTAATTATAATATCATTTACATTGCAGTTTGAAAATTTTTCCACCCTTGAAATCGCCATGACAGTTCCAAGACAACCATAGAAATTATGAAAATGGGAGGGAACCCAATTTTAGGAATTGCTACCCAAATTCTAAGTAAAAGCCCACCCCTTAGCCTTGAATATTCCTCCCCTCAATCAGGAAGACTTCAAAAGACCAAACACCACCTCCTCCCGGTGCAGCTGCTCTTTCCAGCCTGCCCGCGCTCTTGCTCCTGACACGGTATACTTCCGCTTCCTGTCTTTCCATAAAAACTGTCGCTTTGGCTGACGTGGTGTGTCCTGAAATTCTTTTCTCCTGACACAATCCCCAAGAACCTGGAAAAGCCTGCACTAGGAGGTCACTAACACTGCCCCTGGCGTGGGGTCAGGCTGGACTGGATGACCTCTGAGTCTCTCCAGGTCACACCTGCAAGAATCAGGCCGGGGCTCAAAACCCCCTGCCCTGGGGGTGGGGTAGGTGGAGGGAGCTTAACTCTTATTTCTGGCACTCTGTGATGTTTTTCCCCTTTTTATAAAATGCATAGAAGTACTATTCTTTCCCAGTATAGAATACAGGTTAAAGAACCACATTTCCTTCTATTTATTGAAATTTGTTCCAGGATAACATCTCTGTCAAAGCACTTCACAGAGCTTTCTAGTAAAGTACATTTTTTTGTGTGTCATGGTGGGTAGAGAAGACAGTGTTGCCTCTTGTAAGGCAGAATTTGATTGGCATTATCTCTTAAAATCTTCATTTCCAGCAAAAATGTTGTTAACGTGCTGTTGAGATTTAAATGATGGGTGGATGCCATGAAGAGGTACATTGACAGAAAACTACCTCTAAATATCTAACCCATTCAGTGGTTCCTACAGGATTTTTTTTTTTTAAATGAGATACATTCCTAATTTGGGAATATTAATTCTTACTGGACTTTTGACTATTAAATTTGGAAGAAAATGCTTATAATGTTTCTCTTGGTTTTTCCCCAGGAAGATACTTTTATGACTTGAAGTCTTTAAAACCCTTTAGAAGAGCTGTCGGTATAATTCTTAGCAGGGTGTTGAAATCAAGTGCTTTTCTTCTTTTCATTCTTTGCACCTTGTCAATTGAAAATGTGCAAAGGAGTCCATTTGAAATTTTCCTTGGGCCACTTAATTCAGCTCCATTACAGTGGAAGTGGGTTAAAAATAATATCATATAAACCCAACAAATGAATAGAAATATAGTTAGGATGAATCCGTGGCTCATCCTTAAAATGATTTTATTTTTCCATTTCATGAAATTTAGCAGGAGGGTCTTGTTTGGCTTTAGCTCTAGACAACCTTTTTCTGCTGCAGGGTTAGTTAGAAAGGATTGGCAAATAGACTTGATTTTTTAAAAATGTGAATCCGTGAAGTCAATTGAACTCTAAATAAATAAATTTATAAATTCACTTATGTTCTAGAATAAATGGAAGTAATTATGACTGCATTAGTGCAGCAGTAATTAACATTGCTAATTCTTTGTGTGTAATTATGCCAAATAATAACACTAATAAAATGTAAATATCAAATGAATAAGAGCCTCCCTTCTCTTCTTAAAGCCACCATATTACGGTGTCAAATTAGGAACATGCAATATCATCAAGCTTCCAGACACCCACTTTCTAAATACAGGCTGTATGAATTCTAATGAAAACATGAAGTCTGTGGTGTAAATCTCCTTTGCCGCCTGGTTCAATGAGGGGCTGCCCAGCAAGCCAATAATTCCATTCCTCAGAGCATTGCTGAGAATATTTATATAATTAAATATCATCTGTTTCCCCATTTAATTCCTGGTGGCTTTCCCCCCCTGGCTGTTTTTGCTATTTCCTTGGGCAGGAATTGCCCAATAAAATTGCCGCAGCTCTGATAGATTATCTTCATTAGGTGCTGGGGTGATGAGTCCCCGAGTAATGCTGAATTTGATTTACTACGTGCGAAAGCCGAACCTTCCCCAGAAGCTCTAAGTAGGGCAGGTTTTATGCAGCTTTAAACTGGTTGGTTTGAAGAAGAGGAAAAAAAAAATAAAGTTCTTTTAGGAAACAATTTTGGGAAACACTTTGGTCTCCTAGGAGAGCCTCCTTTTACATGATGTCAACAAACTGGTGACATTGAAACTCCTCTTTGATAAAGAAGAGGTGAATGAGGAAGGAAGGAACGTGGTGTGCTGGCCAGAGTGCAGGAGGCCTGGGTCTGCATCCAGGGGCACAGCTGAAGCCAGGCAGAACTTCCCAGGTCTTGGTGTCCGTGTCTGGGCAGCAAGGGAACTGCACTGTGGCTCCCCCTAGCCCCTTCAGCTTTGGAGGGGACAGACCTGTGTGCAAATCCTGCCCTGCCCCCTACAGCCGTGGGTCCTGGGCAAGCCACCTGATCTCTCTCAGCCTCAGGAACCCCATCTTTAAAGTGGGAACACACCACTTGTTTTTCCCACTTGTTACAGGGTAGGGGGGAGGTCTAAGGAGGAAAACACACTGAAAGCTCCCGCATGGAACCCGGCTGACATGAGATGATTTTTAGTGACAGAGTTTAGCCTGAGACAGAGACATGGTGTGCAATGGAACAATGCCCAAGTTATTCCTGCAGCTCTGGGCAAGGCTGTTTTATTTTGAACAGGGTATCCACAGAATTGTGGCTTTGGGGATCTGGTGAGTGGTTTGAGCACATCGTGCTACCATTACGGACATTTAACCTGCACTGAGCACCAATAGTGCTTTTCCTTCATTCAAAGTATCTGATTTTTGTGGGTGCCCGTTCTGATGGCGCTGTGGGCGCCTCCTGCTGGGCTGGACGTGTTGCAGATGGAGGGGCTGTTGGTAGGGGCTACCATGGGGCACAGGGGGCCTTGTCAAAATATGGCCAAGGAGAAATCTGTAGCTAACTACTTCAAATACACCATCTCATTTAATTCTCACAACTCTCTATGAGGTGGTAGACACATGATTCTCATTTGTAGGTGGGGAGACTGAGGCTTAGGTGAAGTGGCTTGCCCAAGGTCACGCAGGACACATAGGGGAACTGACCGGAGCCCTCACACTCTCAGCCTTGACAGAGTGGTGTGTACTGGCAGTTCACGTAATATCATGGTGCCTGCTGCCAAATGAATGTGTGTGTCCCCCCTAAAATTCATAGGTTGAAATCCTAACCTCCCAGGTGATGGTGTTTGGAGGTGGGGCTTCGGGAGGTGATCGGGTCATGAGGGCAGAGCCCTCATGAATAGGATTAGTGCCCTTGTAAAAGGGACCCCAGAGGGCTCTCATTCTTTTCGCACCACCTGAGGACGCAATGGGAGACTGGCCACCTGCAACCCAGAAGGGGGCCCTAGAACCCGGCCATACTGGTGCCCTGCTCTTCGACTTCCAGCCCCCAGAACTGTGAGAAATGCATTACTGTTGCTCATAAGCCACCAAGTCTGTGGCAGTTTGTTACAGCAGCCTTAGAATCAGGAGAGTGTGTGCTGAGAACCTAGGGCAGACCCTTCTCTGGGGCATAGCACTTTCCATCGTCCTCTTGGCTATCTTGTTGTCCACAGCAGCCACCTTACGGGGCTGTTGTGTGAAACGGCTGCGTGTCCTGTTCAGCAACTGCAGCTGCTGGTCTGGTTTCACACGCCATGACGTGCAGCTGGTTATCCTGCCCTTTACCTGGGGGTGAAGGCACCGTGCCTGTTTCTGTGCCACACTGGAAAATCAGGTAAAGCCAGCACATACCTGGAAATTGGAAGATTAAGTGTGAAATCAGTATGGCCTCGGGTTGAAAAAATTCTGTCGCACATAATGATGTCCAAGATCAAAGGGCATCCATTTATTGATAAAGTGAGGCGTCATGAAGGGGGAAGGCGGGCTGGGTGGGGACCTCCGCGTGGGCCGTGGACACTGGATGCCTGGGTGGCAGCAAATGGCCCACTGGGACGAGGGCAGAGGGAGGACCGCACAGACCGACAGGTCCTCTTCCGCCCTGTGCCGTGGTCAGTGTTGTGGCCTTGCCGGCTGCTGCTCGTCCGCAGCTGGACACTCCTGGTATCGTAGGAACCTGCCTTTCTGCCTTCCGTGTTCTGAACCCACGAGGGAGACTAGCACTGCTGGGGCCACCCCCAGAAACGTAAAAAGAAATCATCCTCTTAGTCTTTCTTACCTTGCACTTGATTCTTTAGGTCCTTCTCTTACAGTGTGTTTTTTTCCCCCTGTCAAATTCTTTTCTTCTTAAAACCACGTGCTTACCACAGCTAACCCTCTGTCACAGAACAGCACTTTCAACTGGACGTGTAGGGAAAAGTGAGTCTCAGCTGCAAGCAGGTATGTTTCTCATGAGTCCTGAGCTATTGCCGTTCACAGTTCGACGTAACCCTAGTCTTATCCTACCCAACCTCGTTCCTTGATTAAAATGTTCCTGTTAAAATCCTGTAAATCCTTCCTTTGTGAAAATCCCTCCGTGGGCTGTGCACAGCCTGGGGCTGCTGTGTATTCTGGCACGAGACCCCTTCCTTGAGCTGCCGGCTGGTTTTCTCCAGACCAGGGCAGTCAAAGAGGTGGCCCTCATTGGCTTCCGGAGCTTTCTAGAAGTTTTATGCTCTGCTGGTTTGACCCCCTCCCCTTCTCTTTAGGACCCCGCAACAGGCCAAAGAAAAAATTAAATATTTAATCAGCAACCCAATGTCACAAATAATGGGAAAACTCATGGGATTACATACTTGTACCTAAATCCTAATAGAATTTTTATTTCCAAAGTTAATAATATACTGTATTTGAAAGCAGAGTACAATGCCTGGGATATAGAAGGACTTTAACAAATTTTGGTTTCCCTTCCATTTAGAATAGTCATCCTCAACCCAGGCTGCCCATAAAAATTGCCCAAGGAACTTTAAAAAAAAAAAATGGTGATGCCTGGGCTCTGTCTTATACCAATTTAATCAGAATCTTAGAAGGTGAGGTATAAGTGTTAATGTTTTTAAAAGGCTCCCCAGGTAATTCTAATGTGCAGCCTGGGTTGAGAAGATCAAACTGGCCTTTATACTTTTCAAGCTGCTGGCTTCTAATTAGAGTTAATAGCGTTACAATATAATGCATTTGTTTTGCATTAAAGTTAATGAGAACTAACACTCCTCTCTCCAACAATATATCCACTTTCTCTGGCTTAAGCACTTTTTTTTTTCAAAAACTGGGTTTCCAATTAAAAACCCAAGCTCACAACAGAACAGAATGTTTGAACTTGTGTTCAAACAAAATTTCAGACCCTGGATTTCTGATGGTTCCTGATAAAGCCAGGCTGAAGGCAGGCAAGGGGCAAGACCGGGCTGGGTGGGGCAGAGGACAGCAGTGAGTTCACACCTGGACCAGCTGCCAGGAAATGAGTGGCAGTTTTTGCACAGATGGCTTTGATTTCCTAATGATACTTTACAAAGCTGTGTGCGTCTTTGTAGGCTGAGTCTGTGTCCTCATCCCCAAATCAGGACACACAGTTTGTAAGTGAGAGAGTATACATGAGGGTGTTGTAGCTGGGAGCTGAACCTCACTTTCCTCATCTGTAAATTGCAGGCGCTGAGGAGTCCCTCACAGCATTGCAGGGAGGGTGACATGACTGCTGACAAGTAAATGCTTACTATGTGCCAAACACCATTCTGTGTTTTAAAAAATGGATTAAATAACTCTGTAGGTAGGTACCATTGTCACCTCCCTTTTATAGAGGAAGAAACCAAAGCTCAGAGAAGCCAAACGATTAGCCTGAGATTGCAGCTTGGTCCATGGAGTAGCTGGGATTTGAACCCCTGCAGTGATTCCACAGTCTAGGCATAAACCTGTGTGCCTGGGGCGTGTGAAGGTACCTGAGACGACATGGGTACAGGATGGACCCTCAGGCCGTGAATGAGCCTGGGAGCTGGTATAACCAGAGGTGTGAGTACAGGTGATCCGACCTCCACTTGAAAGAGCAAAGACAGTTACATACTTGGGTGTGCTTAAACCAGGGTGGTGGTGGTGGCAGACTTTTTTAGAAGTTTTGGGGGATTTGGTTACCCAAGTTGCAGGGGAGAATGAACTCAAAATGGTATTAATCAATGAAACAATGTAAAAGGCAGAAATGTACAGGAGGTGCATTTAGGCATAATGGTGTGTGTGTATGAGTGTGTATGCATGTGTGTATGTGCGTTTGGTGTGTGTTTGAGTGTATATGTGTGTGTATGCATGTGTATGTGCATTTGTATGAGAGTGTGTGTGTGTGTATGCACACGTGTGTTTGTGTGTTGGAGAGTTACATGGCAAGTGACCCTGCCTCATTCTTAAGCTTTGTGTTCTCTGGGCTGGGGATCTGTGTTTTATCCTCTGGCATCTTGTGTTGCCCCAGCCTGGTCACTTGATCATACTTCAGGGCTCGGTGGCATCTTTGCCGTCTCAGCTGGGCTCTCACTCATTTCCGGGTGTGGGTGGACAGCCATGCCCGCCAGCTGTGTGGCCTGCCTGGCTCTCCTATGTCAGCAGAGCCCATGGACTTACCCCAAATCGCAAGCCTGGATGCACATTAGCATCATCTGGAACTGATGCCCACGTTGCTCCCACTCTCCCTGCTCCCACCCTGCAGCCCCCCAGCTCCCCTAATTAAATCAGGCCCTCTGCTTGGGGGCCAGGATGGGTCTAGTGTGTTCCCAGCGTTGAGAAACAACTAGCTGTGTTCACCCCACCTAGGAGAAGGGCGCAGGGTTACGTGGAGGAGTCAGTCTTGCAATAGCTGGAGAAAAGCAGTAGAGCTGAACACCTTAGCTCTGGATTAATTATGCGTTTTCTGTTCTCCCCTCTCCTTCCCTCCCCTCCATCCTCTTTCAACACTGTCCACCCCTCCCCCACCCCTCTCTCCCACGCCAGGAATTAAAATGTTTTGTCTGGAAACAAGCGGACTTGACAAACACGGCCAGGTTCTGCAGCAGCTGAGTTCGTCGTGCTCCGATGTCAGTGATGCGAGCTTTAACATGGAGATTGGTGTCCAAAGGCACCCGATATTGCCGTGTCCGTTTCTATTGTACCGAAAGTCACATGGGAAACGAATCACATAATGATCTCGGGAATAACATATTCAACACACAATGTTATTAACATGTAAAAGACTTATGGGCAAATCACTTTTAAGTATGACAAGACTTCAGAATGTGTCTGATTTGAGTATAGGGAAGAAGATTTTGGGGGGTTGTTTATCAGCAGCACCATGAGGGAGGCTTATTTCTTCCCTTTAAATCTGGATGAATATGCATGTGTGCGTGGCATGATAATAACAGTCACGCCAGCCAGGAGATTAGCTGAGCTTTTGCTCCAGTAATTCCAGCATGCAAATTCACAGGTCTGCAGAGGAGGCAGGGGGAGTGTGCTCCCCACACCCTAACCTTTGTGCTGTGTCTTAGGTGCCTGTCAGGGACATCTGAAAGTGGAACCTCACAAGCTCAGAAGCCTGGACAGTCAGGGCCATGTGTGAATGCTGATCCACTTTCTCTTGTTGTGAGCGATACAAACAGAAGAGCACATATGACTTAACGAATAATTACAGATACCCATGTAACTACCCCTGCCCCCGAGGAAAAGAATGTCTCCAGTGCCTTAGAAGGCCCTGCTCTGTACCCTGATGTCATTCAAGAAAACTGGGCATGTGGAACAGACACATGGGTGGCCAGGAGTGGAAAAGCAGTGTTAGGACTTGGACGTGGCCCTTCATGATCCATCCTGATCTTTATGAGGCAGTAGGGATTGTGGACCCTGACGGTGTGGGTTGGAATCTCACCTTTGTTACATACTAGCTTTGTGACCTTGGGCAAGTCCCTATGCTCCTTGTCCCTTAGTCTTCCTATTTGTAAAATGGGGATAATAAAAGTACCTACCTCATAGGCTTGTCGTGAGCGTATCAAGCATGTTAATACGTGTAAAATGCTTCAAACAGCATCAGGCACATACGTTTTAACAACTACTTTTATTATTCATAACCTTGTTTCTATATATTTGTGTTATTTTCTGTGTGGAATTCCCAGTCTGGCAAATAATATTGGTATGTATAGATTTCTGTGTTATTCTGGTCTTCTACTTCACAAAGGTGACACCATCCTTGGCCAGCTCAGATGTCACTGGGTGGGTCTCAAGCACAGGCATTTTTCCTCCCTTCACTCCCATGCGGAGATGTTGCAGCCTGGCACACAAATAATTTTTAAGAGAATTCTAGAGTGTGAATAAGGTTGTTGGAAGGTAGGGAGGAAGGAAGTAGCATTGATTTAATATTTAAACAGTGCTGGGCTGAGCATGGTGGCTCTCACCTGTAATCCTAGCACTTTGGGGAGGCCCAGGTAGGAGGACCACTTGAGCCCAGGAGTTCGAGACCAGCCTGGGCAGTATAGTGAGACCCCATCTCTAAAAAAAAAAAACTTAAAAAAAAAATAAACAGTACCGTTTAACCCTAGGGGAAAAAACTCTGTATGATAAAGTACTTCTAGTCTTTTTTATAGATCAAGAAAATGAGGCTCAGAGAAGAGAAGCAGCTGGCCCAATGTCACATAGCTAGTAAGTAGTTCAGCTGGGATTTGAACACACTTCTGTTTTCAAACTGTTCACTGAACTCGTGCCCACCACTTGAGGGCCTTTAAGCTCATGCAGTTCAGCTTCCCTCCCATGCAAGAATCCTTTCTTCCATGTTCCCAGAAAGTGATACTCCAGGCTTTGCTTGAATACTTCATAAATTTGGAAGACCACGACATCTTGAATATGCTCAGTAGGTATCAATATACCTGCTTTATTGCTTCCGGCCACAGATAATGTTAACTGACTTCAAGACATGTATAGATATTCATGGAAAACTGGCAAAAACCTTAGCGTCTTTATCAACCTGCATTACTACATAAATAAAGCATAACTCTGTCTCAACCAAGGAAAGTTGGCAGAAAGGGTTATTTAACTGTGTGTGTACTCTGATTTTTGCCCATTTCTCAGTTTCCTGTGTGTTATTGCCACTTTAATTTATTACTGTTTGCTTATTTTGAACTGCTTACCTTGCACCCTATATGAAATTAACTCAAAAAGGATTATAAACATAACTGTAAAACATAAAACCATCAAATTTCCTGATAAAAATATTGGAGAAAATCATGTGACCCTGAGTTAGGCAAATAATTCTTAGGACACAAAACCCAGAAACCATAAGAAAAAAAAAAGATAGATTAGACTTCATAAAAATTTTTAAAAAGTGTTATTTGAAAGGCATTGTTAAGAAAATGAAAAGACAAATCTTGTACATGTTCATTCCCAAGCATTTCATTTTGTTTGATGCTATTATAACTTTAAAAATTTAAAAATTTCTAACCATTCATCACTTGTACATAAAATTCATTTGATTTTTTTATGTTGACCTTGTGTCCCGAGACCTGTTAAACTCATTTATTTGTTCTAGTCACTTTTTTGCCCATTCCTGGATATTTTCTATGTAGAGTACTATAGACTGAATGTTTGTCTCCCCCCAAATTCTATATGTAGAAACCTAACGGCCCATGTGATGGTATTATGAAATGGGGCTTTGGGAGGTGATTAGGTCGTGAGGGTGGAGCCCTCATGAATGGTGTTAGTGCCCTTATAAAAAAGACCCCAGAAAGGTCCCTTGTCCCTTTGTGATGTGAGAACACAGAAGACAGCAGTCTATGAACCAGGAAGTGGGCCCTCACCAGGCACCGAATCTGCTGATGCCTTGGACTTGGACTTTCCAGCCACAAGAACTGTAAGAAATAAGTTATGATAACCCGGAACCAATCTCCCACAGATATTGAGGGACAACTGTACTGCTCTTTAGGAGCTACCCAGTCTATGGTATTCTGTTCCATAAGCCTGAGTGGACTAAGACAGAGAGGGTCATGTCTTCTGTGAATGATAGTTTTATTCCTTCCTTTGCAGTGTAAATGAATTTTATTTTTTTCTTACCTTATTGTGCTAGCGAGG
The DNA here is from genome assembly GCA_023783475.1 of Daubentonia madagascariensis. NCBI lineage: Eukaryota > Metazoa > Chordata > Mammalia > Primates > Daubentoniidae > Daubentonia > Daubentonia madagascariensis. The sequence goes on along the minus strand of JAKFHU010000353.1, from coordinate 1,453,625 downwards.
ACTTCCAGCATGGTGTTGCGTAGGAATAGTGACAGTGCATATCTTCCCCTTGTTCTTGACCTTAGGGGAAAAGCATTCAGCTGCCATTCAGTTTTACTTTTGGCATATGGATGGGAAGGCTAAAGTCCACTACTGACTTTCCCCCTGTATCTTTAACATTCTGCTAAAGGGTCGAGAAAGAGGCTGGGCCAGATGTAGTCTGGTTAGAAAAAGCTGCTAGGTGGGAGTCAGTTTTAATTTGTTTTAGAAATATTGGGTCTTTCTCTCCTATGGGCCATCCTCCCTGTCTGTCCTTGTTCTCTCCCTGCACTCCCTAGCCCTGGAAAAAGTGTCAGAGCTATGATTTTAAGAGCATTATCCCAATTTAAACCTTACTTTTTGAAAATAGAACTGTAAGAAAATGAATAGCTCTCTACATTTTCCTGAATTTGTCACAGGAGGTCTTATCAATTTTTTACCCTTTAGTTTCTGTGAGAGAAAACAAGGACGTTATATCTTTGTTGATAAGACATCAAGTAACCATTATTAATGCGCAAAACTGTAAGAAGAAATATACTTCTAATTTGTCAGTGTTGCTCTTCCCCCAGTGACCAAATTGCTGCATATTTGATAGCACAGGCAGCCACAGAAAACTACTGATATGGAATCACCCAGTTAATTACATAAAAATTATATTACTGGAAAAAGCTAAATCATCAACTCAACCATGTGAAAACACTTTGAAAATCATCTTAAAAATGTCTTTGCAATTTGTTTAGCTGGTAGTGGAATTTGTGCAAAGTATCAATCATTATAATAGCATTCTAATTCTGTTAACAACTACTTGAAATCAGAAAGTATTATATCTGTTGTTTAGATTTGCCAAAGCATTTCTTGTATAATGTTGTGAACTGTTTATGTGTCTCTTATTAGAAGAGAGAATGTGGTAGCTGAAGTCCGAAGTATCTGAGGCAGGCAATGGAACCAGAGGAATTTAGGTTACAGGGTCGGGGTATACAGGTAAAGTCCCATCTATTACAGTAATAATAACAGTAATAATAATATGTAAGAACTAACACACTCCAAGATTTCCATGCGGACTAGGAGGGCCCTCCACTGTGGCTGGGGTCAGAGGAAGGAAGTGTATAGAGCTGTGGATGCACGCTTCCTCCGTGCCAGCGTCTGGAAGGGAGGTGACAGGGACAAAGGCAGTGGGTCTGGGCAAGGGCGTGGCCAGCATGTGTCACCCTGCATGGGAGCTGGTGCTGGGCTGCTAAAGGAACTCATGGATTCCAGAACAGCAAAGGAGTGCCATTTAGGAGGCCCTGGGAAGTTCCGATGGAGCCTGGAGTGGTGGCAGAGCAGGAAGACGTGGGGGCTGCTTGCAGGCACATGCTGCTGGCCTCGTTTCTGGGCTGTCTCTGCAGCCTGAGCAGAAGAACTGAGAGCCCAGCTGTGGTCAGTTGAGGCAGCGGGGGTGGGGGGCAGGGAAAGAGGGCAGAGGCAGAGATGGCGCAGGCTTCTGGCCTGGAACTGGCAAGATATTAACTGAGGGGCAGAACCTAGGGAATGTGCTGATTAGGGACCAGTTATGGAAGGAATGTTATCTTTGACCTGAAAGAGAAGATGGACTTAAAACTCAGGCGAAGGGGGCAAAAGAAATAGCTCAACTTGGTATTGGGGGTGGAAGTTGGAGTGAATTTCCAGGAGAGAAGCCAGGGCCCTACGTCTCAAGAGCTGACTCACCAGGGAGGGGCAGGAGGCCAAGGCCCGAACAACAGGGGCTCTGGTCGCCTGTAGCTCCCGTTTTCCTTCGGTGGCATCTTCCGTTGGTCTACAGGGCCATACACATCGGAGCCCCTGACGTGCCAGGCTCGGGTGCCGCGTTGCCAAGATGAGTGTAAGAGTCTTAAGAGGTTATAAGTGAGAAGGGGACAGACTGAACCGGCCATTCTAAATGTAATACCAAATGGAAAGGGCCACAACAGATACAGCAGTCAGGTGAGCTGACATTTGAGTTGGGTCTCTAAAGACTCTGGAAGGTGAGGAGGAGAGGGGGGCTCATTCTAGGTGGAAAGAAAGCTTGTATAAAGGCCATTTAAAATAGCACACTTCTGGAGGGCTGCTTTTTTCTCACAGCAATATCTGTCTCTTATAAGCCCTTTTTCTGTTCAAAGTCTTCCCCAATACAAACTGTTTTATTTAAAATCTTAGTGCCTTTGGTTCAAATATGTGGTTTTTAGCTTTTCAGAGAGAAGGCAGTTAAATGCCAGGGCCTGTCTGGGCTCTCTGTATTTGCCTGCAGGCTTTGTTCTCTGCCATGAGAGAGATTAAAAATGGTATCAGCAATATCACATCCAGTTATTGTGAAATCAACAAGTCACTGTGGTGAAGACTGTGAGGGTATAGACCAGGCAAGTTGAAATGGCCTAATGTCATGGTTTCATTTTGTCCAGAAATTAGAGAAGTCATGTTTCAGCAGTCAGCTCCACCTTGCTTCTATACCAGGCCAAATCTCCCTCCAACTCCAGAACCTTGAAAGTATCAGCCCCCTCTGGCTGGTTCCAAGCATTGCCCACAAATTGAGGCTACAACTGCTCTCCAGGCATCTCCCTGACACCTCCAGCGTATGCTGAACGCGCCTTGGGCCCCATGCCCAGGAATCTTTCCGCTTGTCTCTTTCCCGGGCTGGCAGCCAGGCTCAACTTTTCAAGATGTTGTCTTCCAAATCCTGCCTTGATTAACTCAGTCTCCAGCCCCTTCTTTGTCACTGTTTTCTTGTCACTCTTTTGGTTTTTCCTGCAGTCATCTGTGTTCCTAGTCTGTCCCATCCCAGGCGTTTGCATTTGCAAATGACTACATTTACATTTAACTCACACTAGGCGGCTTTTGTCTACTGCATAAAGAAACACACCTGGACTTTCCCAGGGTGCTGTGGGCTCAGTGGGCTGGGCTCAGCATCCAAACCAAGGGGATTGACCTGGCAGATTTCTAGGACAAGACAAGATGGGGCCTCCCATCCACGTGGTTATCTAAGAAAGGTTTTGGGGAAGGGAGTCAGGAGCAGCCTTAGTTTTCTGCACATTCCAAAAAGGGAGCTGGGTGCTTGTTACTGGGTGTATTGGTGAGGGTGTGGAGGGGTAGGAGTGGAGAGCCTGTACCCAACTTTGTGAAGCAGAGTGGATATGCGGGACACAGATGGAAAAGCTTATGGTGACGGCTAGAAAGGAGAAAGTGGGCCAAGTGCCTGGGCATATAGGTAAGCAAAGGGGTGGCTGGGAGTGGACTCAGGATGGAGGAAACCCGGCAGGTTGTCCAGGAGCAAGTCAGTGTGTTTGGCGGCGTGCAAGCACCACAGCTCCTCCTCCTTGGATCTGTGGCTCTGTCCTGGTCCTCCTGCTCGCCTGGCTGCCTCTTCTCTGGACTCCTTCCCCGCCCACGCCCCCTCTAGCTCCCTTCACGAGCTCAGGCCCCAGCCCGCTGTCCTGCATCTTCTCTCTCTGTCAGCTCTTTCCCCTGGAGCCCACCCATGCTCCCAGCCTCCCTCTTCACCTCTGTGGCGACAGCCTCCCCCGTCCACACCTGCGGTCTCGCCCTCTCCTGCAGTCCCCCCGTCTCTCACTGCCGACTGGACACTTGCACTGGCTGCACACTGTCACCTCCGGCTCAGGGCGCTGTACTCAGACATCTGTCGGAGCTGCCCAGTGAGCTGACCGCTGAGATCTCTTCCAGTGCTGAATTTCTATGGCTTATTACAAAAACCAAACTCATCCTCTTCACCACTGCGAGTGGCATCTTCTGTTTTCTACAATAGTTTCTGTCCACACAGCTCATCTTTCCACACCTGCTGTCTTCTGCTGTCCTTTTCCTGCCTTGTCGTCTTGCCTCTCTCTTCTTCCTGGCCATTACCACTCCTGAGCTTAATTCCTACAACCTGTGACCTCTGACTCACCCACCCTCTGTGACCACCTCGCGTATCACCCTGGAGCACCATCCACCATCCGCGTGTCTGGTTCTACTCTTCCTGTTTCACCCTTTTCCCACAACTGTTCTCCACTCGCCCCCGTCTGCTCTGGCCACGCCAGTCCCTTCAGCATCTAGGAGCGCCTGCACCTAGGAGAGGCCCTGGCGGTCATACCCCACATCCACCCTGTAACCTTCCCAGCCTATCTTGGTCATTCTCTTGTTTTCTTTGACTTCCTCCAGAACTGAGGATTTATACAACACGATCGCACATGTAACCACATATGCTCTGTGTTCCCTGCTCCAAGTCTGTGAGTCTTATGTCCCGACTTGAACGTACTCTCTTAAAAAATCACCATGGTCATTATTCTTGCATTTTCTCAAATGTCAAGAATGTACCATAGGTCCACAAATGTTGGCTAATTGATAACTGGGATTCTGGATTAAAGAAAAATTTTAGTCTAATGAACTTAAAACTAACTATGCTGGGTGGAAAGTACCTTCAGTTTGGGTATGGTTGAAATGACTATCTTGAGTCTTTCATTAAGGGAATAGTGTCTCATTAACATTTAAATTGCCAGCACCTAGCATGGAGCCTGACTCACTGCCTAGTTTGTTGAATGAATACCTAACTTATTTAAGCTTTTCACTTTGAAGATGTTTGGTACCATTTAGATCCAGTCCTTGTACATAGGTAAGCAGTGTAACTGATGACTGAAGGTTCTTCAAAACCTGTGGTGCCAAGGAGGCATTTGCTTTCTGCTTTTATCTACGTAGCCACAACTCTATTTAATATTTTAAATATTTATTTTTGGACTTATTACTCCATCATGTTTATTTATTTTTGATTCATTCCTTATAATAGATGCAGCAGAATGGGATAAGGCAGCATCATTTTCTTCCATTCCATTTTCTTTTAGCAGCATTTAGTGCTTATGTGTAGCTTTTCCTGAGTCATCAGTATTGGGCTAATGGACTGGAACTGCCCGAGCTGAATGGTAATTACTCACTCCGTTGCTGATAGCATAGATGAGAATAGGACTTATTAGATCTGTAATAATGGAAATCTGTGTTTAATGCAGATCTTTTAAGCGGTTTGAAACGATCTCAAATTCATCTCTCTCTGCCATATGTTAAAATGTCACATTATGGTTTTAAAATTCAGGATGAGAACTGAAGTTTCAGGAGAGCCTGCCTGTGGAAAAGTTTTCAAATCTGTTCTTTTTAAAACCAGGAGCATTTGTTCATCTCAAACTAAGCCGCCTCAGAGGAGACAGCCCTGTCTGAGGAGTACCCCGTGGGCAGGGTGGTACCGGGAAGAATAGGGTCTCTGTTCACAAGGACCCAGGACAGAAAGGACCCAGAGGAAGCAAGTGTGGTGGCCCCTGGGGGTCCCAGGGGGGCTTCCCAGAGGCTTAGGTCTTAGATTTAGTGAATGTATCCAACTCAAGGGCTCCTTTGCCTCACTTTTCAAGGTGGGCTTCAGACATGAATGCTCAGATTTGTGTATCATTAGCGCATCTCTAGCTTTAGCTGTGGAAGACTTTCGCTTTCCTGCAAATACTGATTTCTTTTTTCCCCTTTTCATGTGGAGAATAAAGATAGAGGAAATCTGACTCAAGAGACTTCTGTGAAAAGGGCATACTCTTCATGTTCTAGACCTGTAGGCTGGACGCGTGAAGTTAAATGGCTCACACAAGGTCATATGTCAATGAATGCTGGCGACGGGGGCTAGAGGCAGAATCTAGTCCCTACCCAGGGCTCTGGCCATCACTTTCAGAAGTGTATTCCAACGGGGACTTCCGATCAGCATGATAGCTGTGTTTTCAAGTTATTTTTTCTAACCCATATCCTTCTTGTCTGGAAAATGGCCCTAAATAATTTAGCTTCCTCCTAGTAGGAAGTCTTATCTGGAGACTTACTAATGAGGGTGCAGTTATAGCCCCATTTCCTAAATGAAACAGGGTCATGATGGAGCTCACGTTCCTCAATAGAGACCTTACTCACGGTGAGAAATGGTTCTGCAGATCATTCAGTTTATTATGTGTTTCTCTTTGGCTCAATAAGTCTCCTGTGTCTTTGCAAATGGCGGATGTCTTGAGGGGTATCATTATGGTATTGAGGAACTTGGTACTGGGGAAATGTACCACGCTTGTACCTCTTGTGGCTTCAAAAACTCTTCACAGAATTCAAGACAGGTTGATGCTGATTCATTGATGAAGGATTGGTTTGTGTCCCACAGCTCTAAATTATTGTGTACTTTACTGATTCAAGAAACTCAATTGTAACGTCAAGGCATTCTGATGGATATGGTGGGAGATAAAAAATATTCTTCTCTGAATCAAGATGTTTACACTAAAAGCTCTATTGCTTTTTAAACAATTCCTGAGCTTTGATACTTTTTGTTGATACATTTTCTTTGAGTTCAGTGAGCTTGCTGGCTGCATAATGCTTCACCAGGGTGTTATGATCAAACCCTTCTTTGGGAGGAAATAGTCATGTTTTATTACTTATCCTAATGGCTGTAGAAATAACTGTTTTATATGCTATATCAGCATTGATATAAAAGTTGCATATAGGCATTTGCTGCATGCTTTGGTGACACAATGTATATACCAGTCGTGAAATTTAAGATCTTTTTTGATAACAAAATTCTCAGCTTATATCTGGTATTTGTTGATTTATTTATTAGTGAACTTTTCCTAGCAGTAGATCTATGGACAGCCCTGAAATGTCTTAAAACCAGTCTTGGAAAGAAGAAAAGCTGTGGAGGTTGAGTTGAAAGTTCACGTTACCTGGAAAGTGTCCGTTTCCTTTGGGGATAAGCCTATCTATATTGAGGTAGATGAGGATTTAAAGAACTGGAGGGAGTCTTCTTGGTCCCCAGTTAAGAAAACAGAAATAAAGAGGTAAAGTAACTTCTCCAAAAATCACTTAAAACGAGGTCAAGAACCTGGTCACCTCACTTTTAAGCTTGTGTCCTTCCCACCACTTCACCCGTTTCTTTTATTCCAGAAACATGAACAAATATTTTACGTTGGATCACTTCCTAATGAGCACATCTATTCCCGAGACTGGCAAACTTTGTGATTCTATCAGAGCAAGAAATCTTATTTGTAAAGAGGCTGCCTAATTATCCATGACATTTTAAATGTCTGCATTGTCCTTGAGCTAAGAGTGTGACAATTGGAAGACCCAGGGGTGTATATACTTCCTGAGAGATTTTGCTTAATTCAACATACTCCGACAGTAAAAAATCAAATGAATCTTAGCTGTTCAACAACAATAACATTCCAAGCATGAAAGTAATTTTAAAAACCTGTTAACTGCAATATCGCTAATTTTGTATCTATCACAAAGTTATAAGTGTAGCGATGAAAATATGATAGACATATTTTGTCTAAGAAAAATGAATATTCACCTTAGTGATGGAAAGCATACATTTACTTTGCATAGACATCAGTGCCAATAACGGTCATTTCAGTAACTTGGGTTTTCTTTCTTCATTTGAAATTCCAAGTAACCCAGGTTGATAAGTAGGCCATGATGTCAAAAGATTGGAAGCTCTTGATTTTATCAAGGGTTGGAACTAAGTTGTGATGCTGTGGGATGTTTTACTGGGTAAAGAGGCAGGGGAAAGAACTTGTCTGTGATTTGAGACATTAAGGCTTGTGTTGGTTAGTTTCTTGGTAATTTTGTTGGTTTTCTGTCTTTACTGGAGGACCATGACTCTTAGGACTCATACCTGGTTGCAAGTCTCTGGATGCCCTGTTGATTCGGGGGCATTAGAAAGAATTAAAACTCCCTTTTTATCACAGTCTCTCCCTTGGAATTATTCAGTTCATTTTGACTGTGGTGAGTCAGTGCCCTGTCTTATGTCACAGCTGCCCTATAGGTCAACATTATCTTTTAATAATTGAATTATTTTTGTCTCTGTAGTAAAGTGGTGATGAGACAGGATCATAATCTATTTTTAAAAATGTAACAAAATTCTCAGGTTTCTTTGGAGCTGCAAATGTTTGGATCTGTTCACTGAGTAGGTACCAAGGACAGGAGACAAGGGGTCCATCTTTTCTGTCTAATTGTGGGACTCTGGGCTCTGAGAGTTGGCCTCTTCATCTTTCTGGAAGAGGGGTGGGACTGAACAGTCTCCATGGTTACTTTCAGCTCTCAGAGTCTATCATTTATAATTATAATGCATGTTGCATCTGTGTACTTCAGTCATTCTGAAAAGAAAGGGTTTTATCTTGGCAAGGTCTTGTCTTGGAATGGTGTGTGTATTTTTGTTGAATGGATGCTTTCTGCCTGATGTCTGGCAAGGTCTTGTCTTCCTTTCTTCTATGTCGACATTCCTGGTTTCTGCTCCAGGCCTGAAACATCACCCAGCTGATGGGGCATATGGGATAGGAACATGGGCTGAGGAGTTAAATAGACCTGGGTTCAAGGCCTGGTTCCAAATCCCAGTTGAGCTAGCTTCCTCATGTGCGAAATGGGGACAAGACCGACTTGGTGGGTTGAGGTGAGATACTTAAGGAGATATTGAAGCTGCTAGTGCAGGGCCTGGAACCAACCATCCTGGTTGGTTCCCTGCACCCTCCCTTTTCAAGAAAAGGTTTTCACATGCAGAAAAGTTAGAAGTTCTCTTCCCTTAGAAGTAGTTCTAAAGGAAAAACTGTTTCCTCTACACTCATAAAACACTTCTGACACCAAATGTGTGGATTTTTCATACCAAGCAGTTCTCCTGTTCTCTGTGGACACCAACTGGGTGTCCAATGATTCAATTCAATTCTGGCAGTAACTACCTGGAGTTAGCGTCAGAACTTACAGGTTAAGGGGCTCCATCCCACAAGACTGCCCCCGCCCCACTTCAGATGCCAGTTGGAAGTCCCAGGTTGTCACCTGTACTTCTGTCTGAGTTGGCTATAAATCAGGGTTCCCACAAGCCCCTGCTCAGGTCTGATAATTCCCTAGAACAGCTCATAGAATTCAGGAAGACAATTTGCTTATGTTTACCAGTTTATTGCAAAGGACACAATTCAGGAACAGCCAGAGCGAAGAGATGCGCAGGGCAAGGTGTGGGGAAGGGGTGCGGGGCTTCCATGCCTTCTCTGGACGCCACCCTCCCAGCACCTTGATGTGTTCACCAATTCAGAAGTTCCCCAAACCCATCGTTTGGGGTTTTTATGGAGGCTTCATTAGGTAGGCATGATTGATTGAATCATTAGCCTCTTCCCTCCCCGGGGTCTGAGGGTGGAGCTGAAAGTTGTAGTCCTCTAATCGCTTGGCTGCCCTGGCATCCAGCCCCCACCTCCAAGGGTCACCTCATTAGCATAAACGCTGGTGAGGTGGAAGGGGCTTGTTATGAATAACAGAAGATGCACCTCTCACCCCTGCCACTCAGATATTCCAGGAGCTCCATGCCAGGAGCCAGGGACAGAGACCCAATATATATTTCTTTTTATGTCACAGTTGTATATATTTAACATATTTATTTGTTTAGAATCAGACGCTGTTGAAAATTATGTTTTGTTTCCTCCAGTTGAATGTGTTGAAGAGATGGACAGGAAACCAGATGTTTTCGGGAGACAGTGGCTTAAGAGCTGAGTTAAAATGCTCTACCTGCTTCACTACTTTCAAATATTGCCAAACTTTTGAAACCTACCACATCCCTTCTCTCATCTGGCTTGTTGGACTTAACCTCTTGCCTATGACCTCTACCTTGATAACTTTTGATTCCTGTCTTCCTCTCTGGGCTTCCCTATCAAATCCACATTTAATCCGGCAAATATTTATTGAACACTAGACATGGGGGTAGGTGAGAACAAGGTGAATGTTTCTATACCCCACTGAACTGGCATGCAGATGGGAGGAGGGACAGAACATTACCAGTGAACACATGTGTATTATAATTTCAAATAGTGCTAAATACCACAAATAAAAGCAGGAGACGGCGTGAGCAGGCAGCAGAAGGGGATGCTATTGTACAAAAGCTGGTCAGGGAGGCCTCTGTAGCACTAGTGTTTGAGCAGAAACCTGAATAAAATCAGAAAGTGGATCAAGCAGGTATCTGTGGGAAGAACGTTCCAGGCAGCTGGATGCAAGTGCAAAGCCCTTGGGGGGTGTAAAAATCTTTACATGTTCACAAGGCAGCACACAGCATGGCCAGAGAGGCGTGAGTGACGGGGAGAGGGACAGACGCTGGGGCCTTCATATTACCGAAAGCTTGGCACGCGTCCCCAAGGCCACATCAGAAGAATGAGGACAAGTGGTTTGAGGAGAAGGAAAGAGAGATTTATTAATTTGTCAGCAAATGAGGAAAACGGCAGACTCCTGTCTTAAAGTACCAATTTCTAATCATAAGCAGAAATACACAGCTTTTAAAGGAAGGGTTTTCAGTTTTAGGCTATTGTTGTTTAATTACAGCTGATGATTTTGATTGTCCCATCTCCACTGAAGACAGTCCTGTGGCCTCCGCGCAGGGCCTCCGCCAGAGCAGTTCCATTAAACTGTCTCCTATAACTCAAAAAACAAAGGACACTCCCCTGCCCCTCCTGACCACTGGCCTAAGACAGGGATGCAGGCTTTCATTTTCCCAAAACAGTAAAAAGTTTTAAAAAGATAAAAAAACATTTTTGCCATTTTTTCAGGCCACTTTTTCTGTTACATATTTTCCACTGTCAATTTTGCCCTTTCATATCTGGGAGGAGGGGTGACTCCTCTGTTACAGCTGGGCCAAGGTCGTGGCTCTGGAATGTGCCCTAAATGTGATGGACAGCTGCGGGAACCTGGAAGCTGGGGGTGATGTGGCTGTGTTTACATTTAAGACAGTGACTGAGGTTGCTCAGTGGGGAATAGACGGGGCAGAAGGGAGCTCAGAGAGGGACGAGAGTGGGGTCCAGTTGGGTGTCACCAGCGCGGAAACCAGATGAACTAGCTGGGTAGCGATGGAGGTGACGAGGGGTGGTTGGAATCCAGATAGAGGATGAAGGTGGAGCTGGTGGGACTGCTTGGTGTTGGGCAGAGGCAGTCTCACAAGAGCATGAGTGCCTGGAAGCCTCGCTTCTGCCCTGTGGGTCTCGCTCCTTCCTCCACGCCCTGTGCCTTGGCCTGACTCTGTGATTGGTGTGCATTTTGGGTGAGGGGGTGAGTGAGGTGATTAATGTAAGAAAATATTTTCCCTTCTCAAAACGTAGACATGTGGGTGAAATGCAAGGTTGGGGTGGCGAGAGGAGATGCCATTCTCTTGGCATGTGACCCCCATCTACAGCTCTTTTCTTAGCTCAGAACCCCCCGCCCCCAACTCTTTGAGGCTGGGGAGTAGATAGGGAGGTGATGGCGGGAGGAGCTTCAGTGACTCACCTGGTTTATCCTCTAGTCCCCACCTTTTTGGCACCAGGGACCAGTTTCATGGAAGACAATTTTTGTACGGACCGCGGGTGGGGGAGGGGATGGTTTCGGGATGATTCAAGCGCATCACATTTATTGTGTGGTCAAAGCTCTCTGCTAATGATGATCTGTATTTGCAGCTGCTCCCCAGGGCTACCATCACCACCTCAGTTCCACCTCAGATCATCAGGCGTTCGATTCTCATAAGGAGGGAGCAACCTAGATCCCTCCGTGCGCAGTTTACAGTAGGGTTTGTGCTCCTGTGAGAATCTACTGCTGCCACTGATCTGAATAGTGACACTAGTGAGCAGAGAGCAGGAGGCAGACTAATCCGTGGCGAGGCTATTTGTCCCCAGATTTAAAAAATTTTTTTCCCCCCTACTCTTCCCTGGAAGCCCAGGCCTAGATACAGAGGCACATGTCCTTTCTGCTAGCTGGAGAGGACAGTGTGGCATCAGAGAGGCAGGCTGATCTGGCACTGTTGGTAGTTGGTGTTGGTGATGGTGGTGGTGGTGGTGGTATTGTTGGTGGTCTTGGTGATGTTGGTTGTGTTGGTGGTGGTGTTTGTGTTATTGTTGGTGGCAGTGTTGGTGTTGGTGGTATTGGTTGCAGTGTTGGTGTTGGTGGTGATGATATTGGTTGTGTTGGTGGTGGTGTTTGTTATTGTTGGTGGCAGTGTTCGTGTTGGTGGTGTTGGTGATATTGGTTGAGTTGGTAGTGTTTGTTATTGCTGGTGGCAAGGTTGGTGTTGGTGGTGGTGGCGGTGGTGTTTGTGTTATCATTGGTGGTAGTTGTTTTGTTGGTGGTGGTGGAGTTTCAGTTCCTTCACTACTTTCTTACATAGCTGTCCTCTGAAATAATTCCCACTCCTACCCTCTAAGCCCCCCATTAGATATTTATAGACTCTAAGCTTCTTTCAAAGAAGCAGAAGGAATCAGTTTTTGTCCCTGGGAACAGTAAAGCTTGGTAACTACTTTCCCGTAGATGGAGAAGGTCGCCTGCTATGTTAAAGTCAGTGAAAACAGCAGAAAATCTTTCTCTTTGCAGACTGGGATTAAATGACTTGGTTTACATTGGCTTCTAGGGTTATTATTATTTTTTTTGAATACTTCCCTGACCAGTTCTTTTAGAAACTGGTAGGCATTTTTAAAGATGAAGACATATTTAAAACAACCCTAAGGATGCCTTAGCTCTTTCAGATGCTTTAAACTCGGCATGCTCATCTTCCTGTTTGTTTTCACCTGATCCACATAACAATGTTGGCAGGCAGGTAGAGCGGGTATGACCCAAATTTGATGGATGTGGAGGCCTAGACTCAGAAAAGTGAGTTGATGTGTCAAAGGACACGCAGCCGTAGGTCATGTAACTGATAACTGTGTGCACCCAGGATTCATACCTCGGTCTTCCCACTCTGCATCCAACGCTCAGATTGAACAGAAAACAGCCTGATTTCATCACCTCGCCTATGAAAGAAAGAAGGGAAATCAAGGGTGAACAAAGGGAAAGAAAGTAAATGATGTTGAATAAAACATGAGAATGAACAGTTTGCGTGCGAAGCCCTGTGATCTTTATTGCAGGGCTGAGACCCCGTTCCTAACTGTTCTTTCCTCATGCCTTGTGCTTTTGGGGAGCATTCCCAACATCTACCAGGAGACCCCCATCTCCAGGCTGGACGGCTGCCCTTCCCTCCCGCGGGGCCCGTGCTGCTCTCATCTCCGGAGGTGGCTGTGCCCTTAGTGCTCGAGAATCCCCCCGTGGACGACTCGCGGTTGAGGGACAGCTGGCTGCAAGGGGCAGTTCATCAGTATGCACCACGGCTGGGGCCTGCCAGTCATTAGAATTCGTTATAAATCACTTGGAGTCCCAGGAATCTCATTTAGTTCTCACTCAGCAGCTGGAAGATGCTACCAGCTGTGGAGCCAGGGTTTCCCCCAAAGATTTTGCGTAAGCATGGGGGGCAAATAGGTCAAACAATCTGATGATGAGTGGGTGGGGTAAGGCAGAGAAGCCTGTTTCTACCTCAGAATTGATGCTCTGGAGATGCCACTGGGGGGACCAGTGGACACAGTTTGACCCCTAGTGCCTCTGGGGGGCTCGAGGAACACACCAGGGTGTGTTTGTGAGTCACTGGGAAGAGTGTTGGGAACAGAGAAGGGGAAGAAATAGCCAGACGGAGAGGAAAGAAGAGAGATGTGCATGGTCCATTGTGACCTTCACGGTCTGGCCCTGCGCGGCCTTTTTGGCTTCAGCTGCTGTGACACCTTTTACCAAATCCTAGAGGATGGCCTGAACTGACCATTCCCTTCGTCCTCCGGACCTTAGAGGCCTGTGCTCCTGCGGAAACCTGCCATCTTTCAAGGCTCAGCCCTAACACCGGGACCGAGTGCTTTCGTACGGTCACCCCCTCATGATTCTCACAATAGCTCTCTCAGATGGACGTTGTTTCTAATCGTTTTATTCGGAGGAGGAAATCGAAGCTCCGAGGGGTTGTGTGACTTGCTCAAAGGCAAAGTTCTGGTGGCGAGTGGAACCTACCAGAGCTGCACATTTAGCTCTTTGGCCCCCGATCACGGCTCTTTCCATCCTATACCACATTTGCACCTCACAGGTGTGCCCCTTACTGATGGTGCATTGCTGTATCGGACCTGGACACAGAGGCAGGGTTAGCCAGGTCTGACTTCCAGCTCTTGGCCTTTCTTCACGTAGTCCTGCTCCTGTTGTGCATTTACCTCTTTACTCAAAGAGAGGCCTCCCCACCACCTCACATTCTGTGCTCTTCCCACTCCCTTCTTATCCCTGTTCTAGGGCAGGGGCTGGCGAACATTTTCTATAAAGGGCCAGATGGTAAATATTTTAGGCTTTGCAAGCCATATGGTCCCTGTCACGACAACTCAACTCTGCCATTGTAGAGTGAAGGCAGCCATAGACAATATATAAATGAATGAGTGTGGCTGTGTTCCAATAAAACTTTATTTAATGACACTCAAATTTGAATCTTATACAATTTGCATGTGTCATGAAATATTTTTCTCCTAATTGTTTTTCAACCATTAAAAAACATGTAAAACTTCTCTTAACTCATGGGCCATACAAAAACAAGATTTGGCGAGCAGGCCATAGTTTTGCCAACCTCTGTTCTATAACTAATTGGATAGTAATAATTTACCTCTGGGTAAAATTGTTACTCTGTTAGTTTTCCCGGAAGGACATACAATTTAAACCTTTAACAGTAGGTGAAAGGCTTTGTCACCTCTTAAAGGGATTTCGGGCAGCGGTGGCTGTGATGGGTGGGTCAGGAGGGGTCACACCAGGTGGGTAGCTGTCTCTGCCTGACATAAGGTCAGTCCTGCTGTGCTTTTGTTGTCTCTTCAGTAAAAATGTTAGATTTAAATCCTATATGTCATTTGTCTTTGAGCTTTGTATGGAGAAAAAGGTCTTGCTTTGGTTTTTTAAAAAAATACAAGGCTTGGATCTTTTTGTGTGAGCTGTCACTGACCATTCTGATTGTTGATCTTGTAAATTCGTGCTTTTTAGTGTTGGCAGAGGGATTGCTTTTGTTTCTGAACAATTTCATGAAGTGTTTCTTCAATCGGGACTTACATTGAGTTTCAACTCTAGCTATACTTTTCATCTCAGCTAGATTTTAAAGACATAGATGCCTGCCGTGATACTACAGAGGACTGCTTTTGAAGACTTCCTCAGCGTGAGAGCTTCAGCAAAGGTATGACCAATTGCTGGCTATTGGCCATGAAGACCGCATGGTTGGGGTCCCCTTCCACATTTGGTCCCCAGGTGATTCACAGTGACCAGGTATTGCCCAAAACTTGGCTGGAGATCGCTGGTGATTGCTGGAGTGTCTTGAAGAGTTTGCTTTTTACCCACTCTTGGGTGTGTTCTAGAGTAAAACCTTTTATAAAATACTATGTCTAGTTGTGGAATTTGGAAAGCAGCATAGGAAAGGATGTGGAGACTTAATTAGGAACTTGATTTTCAGTAGTACCCAATTGTCTTCCACCCCCAAACCCCATGTCGCATGTTATGTGTTACATGTTAGGAACCTTACTAGGAATGCAGTGGCTGGGATGCTATGTAGCTGCTTGACTTACACAGTCACCCTTCCAAAAAACCATTCCACAGCCCAAAGGAACATTCATTTAATATATTTCCTATGAACTAGGGCCTGGCAATCTGAGAAATAAAAAATTAGGTAGATTATCCATTGCTATAACAAGGTACAACTTCTTCATCTGTATTTCTTCCCCAAATGTTTTGATTATACTAAGTGTTACTATATTATTGTTTGTGAATTAAGATTAAAAGGTTCTTCAATTGTATTAAATAAACATCATGTTACCTGCCAGCATGGACTTATACTCTGGCTATTTCTCCATTCAGAGGTAGTTCTCTGGTAGTTCTATTGTACTAAAGAGATAGAACTATCAATTACCCAATCCTTTGAAATGATTATACATGTAGACTACAAACTCATCAAATCTAATTTAAACAAACAGGTTAGTACTCTGTAACTTTGGGACTTACGTTCTGGGAAGGAAAACCTTTTCAATTTGCTTTACAAGCTTTGAGTATTTGTAAGTTCACATTTCAGAAACTTAGGGAATATTTATATGTTTAGAATTTCTCACAAGATTTAAAGAAATACTTCTTTTCAAATAGTTGAAGACCCACAAGAAGTTGCAAAAATAGTGCAGAGTTCCCCTGTGCCTTTACATTAGCTCCCCTCTGTGATAACATCTTGCATAATTACAGTACATCGTCAAAGCCAGGACATTCACATTGGTATAATACTCTTAACTCAAATATAGATCTTATTTTGGATTTCACCAGTTATTGCATGCACTTGTTTTTTTGGTGTATAGGTCTGTGAAATCATATCGCATCATGTAACCACAAATCTACAGAACTGTTCATCTCTCTGAAGAAACTCCCTTGTGTCCCCCTTTAACAGCCATGTTCCTCTCATAAGGTTGTGTTCAGACTGTTTGGTTAGGATGTGAAACTGTTTGTGTTAGGTGTGAGGTGAAAGTTAAGGTTCATTTTGTCCCATTTGGATATCAAGTTGTTCCAGCACCATTTGTTGAAAAGACTGTCCTTTCCTGATCGAATTATCTCAGCACCTTTGTCAAAATTAAATTCTGTACTCTGTATTCTGTTCCACTCATTTATAGGACTTCCCTTATGCCAACACCACACTGTCTTGATTACTATAACCTTATAGTAAATATTGAAATCAGGTAGTGTAAGACCTCCAACTTATATTTCAAAATTGTTTTTGCTATTTTAGGTCTTTTGATTTTTCATGTAAAATTTAGAACCAACTCATCAATATCGATAAAAAACTTTCTGTGGTTTTCATCAGCATTGTGTTGAACTACAGATTAATTTGGGGAGAATTGACATCTTACACATACTGAGTCTTCCAATCCATGAACATGGTCTATCTTACCATTTATTTAGATGTTCTTTAATTTCTCTCAACAATATTTTATGGTTTTTAGGGTACAGTTCTTACACATATTTTGTTAAAAATATCCCTAAGTATTTCATTTTATATGGTGCTATTGTAAACAGTACTGCTTTAAAAAAGAAATTCAAGTTTCATTTATTTGTTGTTACTGTAGAAATATAGTTTATTTTTGTATATTGGCCTGGTATTCTGTGATCTTGATAAACTTACTTATTAGTACAAATAGCTTTTATTCTTAGGACTTTTTCTTAAATAATCATGTTGTCTGCATATGAAGCTTTTCTTCTTTCCTTTTTCTATGAATTTTATTTCTTTTTCTTGCCCTTTTTGAACTGACTAGGACCTCCACTACAATGTCAAATAGAAATAGAGTGTACACCCTTGCTTTGTTTCTAATTTAAGGCTGAAAACATTCAGTCCATTATGAAATATGATGCTAGCTGTAGGTTTTTTATAGATATACTTTATCAAGTTTTCTTCCTAGTTTAGTGGGAATTTTTTTAAAAAAATCATGAATAGGTACTGAATTATATCAAATGCTTTTGTTAGCATCTGTTGAGATGATCTTTTTCTTTTTTAGTCTGTTAATATGATAAATTACATTTATTGAATTTTTTCAGTGTTAAAACAACTTTGAATTCCTTGGATGAATCCCACTTGGCTATGATTATTAAACTTTTTATATACTTCTGAATTCAATATTAAAGGATTTTTGTGTCTATGTTCATAAAGGAGATTTATTGTCTTTATTGTCTATAGTTTTATTGTCTTTAGCTCTGACTTCAGGGTAATGTGGGTCTTGTAGAATAAGCTGGGGAAAGTTCCCTCCTCCTCTGTTTTTTCAAGGAGTTTATGTAAGATTGGTGTTGTCTCTTCCTTGAATGTATTTAGAATTTTCCAGTGAAAATATATGAGCCTGAAGTTTTCTATTTCTCATGCTAGTGTTAGTAATTTGTGTCTTTTGAGATGTGTCAGTTATTAATTTGTTGCCTCTCAGCTCTAAATATACCTTTCTATATAAGCTCTGTGATAAACACAGGAATTTCTTTGGTATTTCTCATTCAATGTGAGCATGAAAGTAAGCATTCTCAGTAGAGGATGTTGGGGGGACATTGCTGGTGTGGGCCTGAGGACCTCGGGTGGAGCCTGCTCCAGCCATGGACCCAGAATGCAGTTCCTCTGCAACCTTACAGCCTGGTGGTAACTTTTCTACAACCCTCTCCAGGGAACCAGAGCTCCTGAGCTGCCCCTGCCCATGGCTGTGCCCCAGCCCACGGCTCTGCAGATGCTCTGAAGGCCTCCTGTCCCCGTCAGTGCCTGGAACCCCGCAGCTGCTGGTTCCTGGCCACCTCATTCTAGAGGGCAGGTGATGCTCACCTAGGAGCTCCAGGACAGCTCTGGCCTGGCCAAACCAGTGAGCTCCTCTGCCTTCCAGTGGCTCCACCACACTTTCTCCCACAGGTCTGAATCCTCCCAGGTCTATCTTCCTCTGGTACTCCCCCTCAGCCCTATCGTGCTAGTTCATACTCTTTATATCAGACTTCCCCTGTTAACCGACTGGGTGGTTTCTATCTCCTGGTGGGACCCAGAATGCTATGCAAGAATTTCTTGTAAGCACTATTTAAGCTGAGACTTTTGTGACCTGTGGTTTTGTCCTCATTTTCAAGAAGGTTAGGAGACATTGCTGTGTATTCAACTGGTGTTTTTCCTCCTTCCTTTACTCCACTGTCCCCCACCTTGTGTGTTTTCACCTGGGACATACCTAAAATGAGGGAGAGAAAAACCAGAGTGTGGTGAGTGATATTTCTGCAGGAAATAAAGTTCAGCAATCAATAAACCATGAAAACGGATTCCAGCATCACTGAAATTATGTGCTCCGGCTTTAGTGTTCCAGTGTTTCATGGCGTTTAGCTATGTGTAGAATTTCTTAAGCTATTGTGACCACGGGATAGGATCCTACTCTTCTGCTGCTTAGAATAGAGGTGCTATGACCTTAAGCTGCTTATGGATGAAGTATCCAGGCTGATAAATAACCTAGCTTAATATCAGCAACAATTTTAATTTTTAGATTTCATTTTTATTCCTGTAGAAAAGGGAGGAAAACTATATTTCTTTACAGGTATCACTATGACTAGAAATAACCCAACCATCTTTTTATGCCCACCTAGTCAGAGAAAAAAGCCCCCAAACTCAACTAACCAACCTATCAACCAGACAAAACCCTACCAAAATACAGAATATTCTCTCCATTGCAGTTAGGCCTTTGGCATGAATTTAAACTTAGCCTCCCTGGGAATTTTGGAAAAACATTTTTCTTCATTGTTTTTGTAAGCCCTATGAGGCAGAGATATAACTTCCCCAAACAAAACAGCAGGAAAAGCAACTAACAATCCCCTGGATAATGCAAATGAATAAAAATTGCCAGAATTATTGCAAAAGTGCTAAAAGCCCTACTTTGATATTTTATACACTACTCCTAGACTTTAGTGCTTCAGAAATGCCTGTTTTAGCAATGCCAGCACACTAGGGAACAAAGTTTGTGGAGAAAATAAATTACATAGAGATAGTCTCCAACTTAGAAATGGGTCATGTTCCAGGGGTTGATTTGTAAGTCAGTTACACTGGAAATATATTTTTCCTGTAGAAATCAGCTTTATAAAAGATGATTTGATTTTCTGGCTTATGATATTAGTTTTCCTTTGCAAAAAAATTGCATTAATTTCCTTTTACTAGAACACATTAGTGTATTAATTTTCTATTGCTGTGTAATCAATTATTCCAAAATTCAGGTTAAGACAATAATCATTTGTTATCCTACAGTTTTCTTGGGTTGGGAATCCGGACACGCTTAGCTGGGTGCCCCTGGATTGGGTCCCTCAGGAGGCTGAAACTAGGTGTCAGCTGTACTGCATCTTTGGAGGCCCACTCATGTGGCTGTTGGCAGGCCTCTATATCTTGCCACATGGGCCTCTTCACAGGGCAGCCGGTTCCCCCACAGTGAGCTATCCAAGAGAGAACAGAGGGCACCCAAGATGGAAGTCACAGTCTCTAATCTACTGTCAGAATTGACCTCCTGTCACTCTTGTGTTCTGTTCAATGGAAGTGGATTACTAAGCCCAGCCCACACCCAAGGGGAAAGGAATTAAGCTCCTCCTCTTGACAGAAGAGTGGCAGAGAATTTGTGGCTATATATTTACAATTGCTGTGGGGCAGTGGGATCTGCTTTCGAGCTCACTGAGCCCTGCCAACAATGATGTTGAGAGCAGACCCTCCCCCACTGAACCTTCAGATGAGACCGCAGCCTGGCTAACACATTTGTTGCAGTTTTGCAGGAGACCCTGAGCCAGAACCACCCAGCTCTGTTTTCTAATATGAAATTAGACCACTGAACTTAGAATTTACCTTGCAATTGAATAGTAGTTATTGTGTAACGAGGGATTTCCTCTTCTCCTTAGGAGGAAAACTATTTCTGTGTACAGTCAGGTTAGTAGCTGGGTCACTTGGGAAAGTAGGGAAATATCCACCCCCACCTCCTGAGTTCCCCCAGCTTGCAACCAGCTTGACTGGTATGAAACGGTATGTTCTTGATGTTATAGGGTAGAAACCAGAATATATTTTCTTAATTGAAGCAGTATTGTATAAATAGTGGCCAGGATCCTGGGAAAGAGCTATATTTGGGACTCATAATAGGTTGAGTAGGCCCTTGTGGGCTAGCTCACCATCATTTATAACAGCATGTTCGTGGGAACAAGAATTCTGTGTCATTCTATGTCTCAGATGTCCATCTCATAAACATGCTTTAAAAATGTGACTCACTTTTAAGTCAGGGACTTGCTTATATTACATTAGGTCCTCCCCAGAAACCTTCTTAATAATAGTTTACATTTTGAGCTACCAGCCTTTTGAGAAGAGAAAGTGACAGAAAATAGAGATTAATTTACTCTTAGCACTAACAGCCTGGCAGACCTATCAAGATGTGATTTTACTCAAAATCAGATTTTCTGCAGGGCTTGTACTGAAGTCCCTTTACAATTGAGGTATGCCGGGTCACAGCTGTCTCCTTCATTTCTAGGATTCTGTGGTCTTAATCAGGAGCTTCCAGAAGCACTTGTTCAGATTTAGTACATGAGAAACCTTTTTGGCCTGTTGTAGGCCCCCTTCAGCCCATGTGCTAATGGAGGCCTGACGGCCTTCCCACGAAGAGAGACGCCGTTCGGGCCCCGTGGTGGGGCCAGCGCAAGGCTGCCTGCCTTTGCTGTCCTGTGAGTGATGTTTTCGGACATGACTCTCTTGTTACTCAGCAGTGCTCCAGTCAGTCGTTAGAGAACCCATCCAGGAATCAACCCATCGTTTGAATACCCAAGGGTTTGCTTGAGCATCGAGGAAGTTATCAAGGAAGATAACCAGGCATGCTTGGCACTGCCGTCTCTCATCTTTGTCCCTTTGTGAAGCCAGGCACCCAGAAGCATGTTTGAAGAGCCACCCCCATCTCCACTAACTTCTCTGAGTTGTGATGTTTTGTTTTGCATCCCTGTTTCATAGAAAGACAAGTATAAAAAAATCATAAAGTGCCTTTCTGTGTCATTTGTAGAACCAGAGTTGAAGATTTTGTTCATTATGTTTCTTAATATGAATATGTGCTGGGTTATCTAACGTCCCTTAATTAGCCATGGGACCAAGCCTGCTATCTCAGAATGACAGGTCCTTAGAAGAAATTTTTAGAGCAGCCAATTTACATGTGCTGTATCTCTAGTAAGAGCTGAATTAAAAAAAAAAATTCCACTGACTTACTGAAAATCAATTGAAGACTTCATAGTAAAAACTTGATTTTTTTTTTTTAGGGAAATATAAAATGTTTCGACTGCTTTTAGAATTAGAAATGGTGAACATCTAAAATAGATTTTAAAATATCCTTAGCTTCTGTTGTGGAGGAAAATTGCAAGAGAGAGAGAAACAGAAAGGGTGAGAGGCAAGAGGAACAGAAATCATTCAAATAGTACCAAATTCCAGAAAGGCAAAATACTTGCTGATGGTCCCATCTTAGTCTCCTTCTGTTTCTCTCCTCTAAAATAAAAAAAGGGTAAACCCAGAAACATCTCTTACTTTTGAGTAAATACTTGTTTAATTCTATCTAAGATTTGGAATGGTTGATCCTCTTAAAATCCTTTCCCCCTTAAAAAGAGAACAGTTAACATATTGCTCTGGGGACAGCAGACCAACGTGAGAGAGGACATGGAGTGGTATCTGTATCTTGAGGCCTCGTAGGGTACTCGAAATTACTTGGGATTTTAAAGCGGGGTTGCAGTTTAGTTACCCTGGGATATAAATGGGACCGTCTTTGACTTTGGCCCTGGGACCGGATGCCATTTGAGCACCAGGCTGATCAGAGCGCAGTGGCTGCTTGCCCGAGGCTGCCAGCCCTCCTGCGTCTCAGAGTGGCCTCAGCCCTGGGAAGAGGCTCCCTGGCTTCTGAGTGTTCATCTGGGTAGCAAAGACTGGGGACATTTAAAATGTTTTTTTATTTCTATTTTTGAAAACGTCGTACATCACACAGAACAAAGATCAAAAAGTAAGAGTTTTTTTTTTTAAGCAAATTGTAGAATGTTATGCATATTCTCCTGCACTTTGATTCCCCACCCCGCAATTGACAGCGTGTCTTGTAGATAGTTCCATATCTGTAACTACAGAGTTACCTCATTCTTTGTAAGGGTGCATACTATTCCACAGCATAGATTATTTAACGCAAAGATTGGTGCCAGTCTTTTTACAAGCAATCCTGGGATGACTGTCTTTGGACATGAGCATAACCTATATTGTGGAAGCTAATCTGTGTTGAACCTTGTTAATGTTCCAGGTTAATGTTCTATCTCTTTATCAATATTTTATTCCCCTTAGAATCTTTTGTCATCTTCTTCTGAGCCCCAACAATAGACAATAGTTTAATAAAGTGGAAGCCTGTTGTTTTACTGGAGGCCAGTCTGGGTAAAATTGAGACCTACGGTGATTCTTCTTTCTTTCTTCTTAAAGTCATGTAATTTAGCTATCTCTTCATTTCTAATGTGAAAAGAGGACTAAGACAAGTTCACTGTAAGGTTTCCAACAAGATATTCCATGTTCCATTTTTGATTAGGAGCTTCCAGCACGAAATAAAGTCAGAATTCCTTTTCTTGAAAAAACAGCAGCAAGAAAGCCAATAGGTCTGACCATCCCCTGTAGCAGGCTGGCTATGTGACGCTGATGGGACATTGAGGGCAGAGGTTGGTGTAGGTCTGGAACAGATTGCAGGGCAGGTCTGGGCCCACCAGGCTCAGCCGAGCATCAGGCAGGATCATTTATCACTGTCTGTGGGAGGGGAGCGTGTGGAGGTGGGGGCGGCACGTGGAGGGAGGGGGCCTCCTGGACCACTCCTGCTCCGCTGCTGACTGACAGCTGATAGCACCTCATGCAACCTTCAGGCAGATGATGCCCCATGAAGGGACAACGAGCTACCTGCTTAAGTCTGCTGACGTGCTCACAAGGTCGAGAAAAGGAAGATCTGCTGCAGGCCACGGAGCTTCGCCAGAACCATGTGCCGCCTCTTCTCCATGCTGTTGTGTAGACCTGCTTGTAGAAGCAGATTTAACATTGTTTAGAGGCACACAGTTAGGCTCCCGATTGGCGATAGGATGAGCAAATACCTCGGTGGGCCTCGTGCCTTAATTACACCCACGGGACCTGGGTACTCTACACACACTGACTGTTTTAATGTGGCAGAACCAACATGAACAAATGCTGGGGAGGAAGTAAATGACTTTGCTTCCTCTATGTGTGGGGAAGCCAGGCCCCTACAAGTCTTTGAAGGGCAACATTTTTTACAGCCAGAATAAAGAGTACGATTTCTGTGTGATTCTTTATAGGTGTCTTTAACATTCATCTAAAAAACCTAAAATTTGTTTTAGAATCAATAGGAAGCTTGTACCTTGGTATAAAAGAAACCTGTTTTGGTTTGCAGCCATCTATTTCAGTACACCTATATTTCAACATCGTTATTCACGAGGATGTCACATGGATCAAGCTGAAATGTAGATTTTCATCCTTAAAATAACTTCATTTTAATTGTAATTTCTATTCTCAAGATTATCTAATTTTGGTAGT
The DNA here is from genome assembly GCA_023783475.1 of Daubentonia madagascariensis. Taxonomy (NCBI): domain Eukaryota; kingdom Metazoa; phylum Chordata; class Mammalia; order Primates; family Daubentoniidae; genus Daubentonia; species Daubentonia madagascariensis. The sequence continues at coordinate 1,429,678 of JAKFHU010000353.1, read as the reverse complement.
CATTAGGAATTGCTTGTGTTAAGGGGGGATTTCATAAAAGTCAGGTGGAAATTATCCATTAATTAATATAATATTACATGCTTATCACAGATGCCTAAGTTAGACATAGTTCTTAAATGTGGTAATTAATAAAAGTGTTGCAGAAGTGAAACTGGAATTCTACTAAAAAATGAAATTAACGACGACGGAGTGCTTTTGTTGGGATAATGTTGTATGAATTGGGAACTCAGGAAAATCTGGTAACGATGGGAGTGGCTGGTGCTTTGAGAGCGGTGGGCAGCGCAGGGGACACCGAAGCCTGTGTTGATGTGTCTGATCAGCAGCTCTGAGGACTGGGGCGGGCACTGCAGGCTGCTGAAGGCTGAAGAGAGGGAGGGTTTTGCGTCTTTCTCTTTGTGTCGCCGACAGTAAGCATAGTGCCTGGCACATCACCCGTGTTCAAGAACTGTCTGCTAACCGTGATGTGATGTGGCCAGAATGTGGATCCCTGGGCCTTGACGTCCTGGGACAGAGATGCACTGTCAGTCCCTGCTGTCACCTTTCGGGGCCCTTGCCCTACACACCCACCTGCCGGTTGATAAGCTCACTTGGGAGCCCTGCCCCAGGCGGGAACAATCGCATGGCTGTCATCAGAAAGGATTTAATAGACCAGCCGAGGGCTGGTTTGAGTTCCTCTGGAGGTCCCTGAACAGCTCGAGCGCTCATCTCTCGGCGGTTTCTTAGGTAGCAAAAGCCGAGAGGCTTCCGGGTACTCAGAACCCTGGAAGGAAAAGGCCTCTGCTGAGCCTGTCTGTGCTGAGGCAGGAAATAAGCTGGTCATTGGTTATTTTCATTTGAGAGAGGTTGGCTGCTTTCTATTGTTCTTTCTACTCAAAGAAAACAGAGGAGCAGGGCTGGGAAGAACACATTTAGATTTTTACAACTCGAAAATATACCTGATGGGGGCCGGCTTGCCTCTTTGCCACGAGTTGCTTTTTATAATTGTTTCTTTTTTTCTTCTACTTTTTATAATTTACCCATTATCAAAGAAATTTTGCCTAAGGAAAATTTGGGAGACCATAGAAGTGTAAAGAAGGAAGAAAAATCACTCGTAAGTCAGCACATAGAGGCAGCCATTATTACATTTTTATCATGTTTCCTTCTTGTCATTTTTCTGTGACTCTGTTCTTTACTTAATTGAGTAGGATACTTTTTTGGTATCTTGCTTTTTATCCCACTCAACTCTATCATTACTATTTCCTGATGCTGTGGAAAAAATTATTTATGGTCATACTTTACAAATTACTGTATAATATTCCATCTTAGAACTGTGCAATAATTTACTTTATTATTGTCCTTTTGTTGGGTCACTTAGGTTGTTTACAATTTTTTGCTATTATAAACCATTCTGTTGTAAACATCTTTGGGAAATGTTTATCTCACTTCTGCTGATTTCCTAAAGTAGCTATTTGTAATTGGAAAGATGAGGTCAAAGGTTTGAAATGCTTCTGACGTTCTTGATGCGTATTGCCAGATCGCTTTCCAAATACACTGTAGCTCTTCACACTCCGGGAGCAGCACATGAGGATGCTTGTCTCATCGCACCCTCATCAGTGCTCAGCATTGTTTTTGTAAGTTTTGCCATTTGCATGAATTAAAACTAGCATCTCATTGTGTGATTGAGCATCTATTTGTACATTTATTTATCTGTCCATTTAACAATTTTTCTGTACAATATCTACTCTTGTCATTCCTTACATTTTCTACGGAGATGGAATCTTTCTTTTATGGCATCACGGAAGCCTGCAGAGAAGATCTCCACGCTGGTTTCTAGGGCCTCTGACTTCCTTCTGCACTCTAATTCGGGGCACTCCTGTGGCCACTTTCCTTCACTCTCCAGGACAGGCTGTGGCCTCGGGAGACAAGGGGGCATAGTAGGGTGATCCTGGGCCTGTCTGCTTAGGAACAGGTGGGGCTTGTGGTTGCATCTGCACTTGGCTTTGCCATTGCAGGTGTGGGGTCACACTCATGGTCTTGCGCATGGAGGAGACATCAGGAAATACTGCATTAAAAGGCAGAGCGTTAAAAATAATGCCCTGTGTTTGCATAATGCTTTATTCTTTGACAAATGCATTCTCATGCTCATTTCCTCATGCTTTTGGCAAGAAATCCTCCCTTAGGATTTCTCTTAAGTTTGTTGGTGAAGTGCATATCCTTGAGTGTAGGGTTTATGAAATTTATCTTTGCCCCCATGGCGCTAGTACCTGACACATATACTCAGTGCTGAGAACATCTTTGCCAGTGAATGCAATGTGACCCAGCTTTGAGTGTCACCTTATGCTTCACCAAAACGTGCTGCTGTGCAGGCTGGGGTTTCAGCCTAGCCCTGTTCTGCCTGTTCTGCTCTGACATCTTAAAGTTCAGGCTCCCCGGTGCTGGGAGGCATGGGGGCTGCCTGAGCCGGGTGTCGGCGCCTTCACTGGCCAAGAGGTTTGTTGTTGTTCGAGCAGAGGAAGAAAGGAGTCTGGTGGTGATGGACAGGGTGAACCGGAGGAAGGCCAGTGGTCAGAGCGCAAGGACAAAGTCCTGACTGATACGTGAGTTGTTTGTGGTGCTGCCACCTCACGCTCTTCTCATCTGATTGTCCTCTGTTTATCCCTGATGTGCCTTTTGTTTTGGGGGCGGCCCCCACTTGCATGTAGTTGCTGGTCACCACGCGTGCAGGGCACTGAGGGGCTGTCTTCCCCTTCCCCTGGAGCTTCGAGAGTGAAGCTCATTTTCTACGTCCACAGCAGTTGGGAACATTTGTCCCGTTCCCACCATGGCCTTTGTGGAAAGTTCCCTGTCTCGTGTCTCCTTGTGACAGGTTCCAGCTGCCTGTTGTTCCACGCCTTATGGGTCAGTAAGGAGCACTGGGCCTTCCTGGGACACAGGACGGGTGAGAGACAGCCCCAGGGCTGAGCAGCCCCGCATGGAAACTCACCCACCACCACCCGTCCCCTCCTGACATACAGAGCGTGCTATTGAGATAAAACCCACTCTTGGGTAACTTTCACTTAAAAACACTGTGGCCCCGAATGGTAGGAACTGTAAGGGATAAAGCAATATGGAAGCACAGTGCCTCTGGGCATGGGTGACTAGAGGCGTCATTTCCTCCCCTGCCCAGTGCCGCTGTGGCAGATCTGAGCTGGTGACAGTCAGACCATCCCTGGCCTGCTGTGGAGGGTGCCCTGGGCAGGATGGGGGCCCAGAGTGCTTGGTCAGTGTCCTCGAGAGTCCAGCCACTGCACACGGGAGAGGCTGGTCCAAGGCAGGGCCACATAGGAACCCTACTTAGTTCCAGTCTGACTGGTGCTTGAGAAAGAGCCTCAAAGAAACAGATGGGAGTGGCAGTGAGGCCATATTTTCTTTTGGGGTTGACGGACTTTCACGACCATATTGGTGAGATCGATGCACTTTGCTCCAGCCCCACTGTGGCCCTGTTCTCCACGGATCAGCTTAGTAACAACCCGAGTGATCTAACATATGACACTTAACATGTGATAAGTCAGTCCAGACAGCTCAGTGGTGTGACGTGTGGGTTGGGTAGTCATGGGGCTAATGACACCACCGGGAAGGGTACACACATCTTGCTGCCCAGTAGCTTTGAGGGTTTAGTCTGATCCAAGGCTCTTCCAGTCCTGGGGTGATTTGGGTTGGATGGTCAGTGGCTGACCAGGACTCTCACGACAGTGGCTGCTGTTTCTGGAATCTCCAATTAGGTGGTGTCTCCTTGGTCACATAGTCAGGAGGAAACTAGACCTACATTCCTGAGTATTGAGGGTCTGGGGACCCACCTTCCTGTCCCCCCACTTACCTGCCACTTACTCATCTGCTCCCCCACCCCTTTTGTCCGGAAGATATGAATTTTAGCTGTCCCAGTTTGAGCACAGGACAGGGAGCTCATCACTGGCTGGTTTATGCCCAAATTTGCATTATTGCAGGTTCATTATTATTGAGCAGTTCTACTGTACCTTTTTCAAGGAAGAAAACAGTCATAAAATTTGAAGTGCATTAGAAATTCTTAAAACAAAATAAAAAGCCATATCAGTATCATCTTCTAAAGCTTTTGAGCATGTCCCCTAAATCTCCTTCAAAATCTCTACAAAAGTTGACTTTGACCCAGTCTAATTAACCTTTGTGCTCCTCAAGCACTAGGCTTTCAAGATAAATGAAAATCTATTCTTTGTCCTCATATACCCTTGGCAGAGGACAAGTCGTCACCATCAGCAGAGGTTGTCCTCCTGGAGCATGTGGCTTTGGAACGTGCCCCCATGGAGTAGAGAGAGGAACAGGGACACGTGCCCAACAGCCAGATTGGAGGCATTCACCCTGCTGCGGCTGGGCAACAGATGTCCCTGTCAGAGACCCTCCTGTCTCCATTGTAACACTGTGCTGGTAATCAGTCCTTGGGACCCAATCACCGAATGGCTTTTCTGTTTATTTCTGCAGTGAAATGTACTGCTAATTTTGAAACAAAAATTTATAAATGCTGGTTAAGTTCCCGGGTTAATCTCCTCTTCCCCCACATCTTATTTAACCTGTATAAAGAGATTAAAATATCTCCAGTTCTTTGGCCCACAAATACTTGCCTTAGCAGAGTTTCAATGGGAAAATGCCTTTAGAAACTCCGCCTTGGTTTCCAGGAATAGAAATGCCATTGCTTGATTTTAAAGAGCATACCATTCTCTCGTTATGGAATGGAAAGTAACTCTAAGATCTGCCCCCCTATTGTTTTAAAGCTATTTATAGAGTTTGGAAGATTTTCAGAGAGGTTTTATTGCAATGTATCATACAGAAATAAGGAGGAAAATGGCTTCTTCCTTTGGGCCATCCTTCTATTTTATTTACTTAGACCAGGAATGGCAAAATGACTTAATCACACATGCCACCTCTAAGCAGTAAAAGACTCACTCTGTAGGGTGCTATGTTGAGAAAGGATTTTGTCATATTTGGGGATTGTGGAAGTGTGCTGTGGTGGATTAGTGATGTCTTCCATGGGCATGGAAGTGGAGCATATGCAGATATGTGTCATATATTTGCCATTCCTGACTCAAATCTTATGAGAAATAAAGTTGCCATATAGATGATTCTACTAGCCTAACAGTTATGTAGTATTTGCTATGTACTGGACGCTGTTCTGAATGCTTTTCATATTTGATTTATTTAATTCCCAAAACAACACACCAGGTAGGTACAAAGGAAGAATGTTACAGTGAGGAAAAAGAGGCTTAAAGAGGTTAAGTGACTAAGCCACGCTCAAATGGCCAGGAGCGGGGAGGGCTGAGCTTCACGGGCAGGCTGTCTCGTTCCGGAGCCCGCGTTCTTATCCATGGCTTCTGCGCTGCCTCTCACCGCTAGTGCGTCTCTGCTGTCCACAGGACCCAGCTGTATTTCAGAAGGAAAGTGCAAAATCAAGTTTACAGGACCCGTTAGCCTTGGGCCTCAGGCTCTGGAATAAAAGACAAGACAGGGCCCAGGGGAACCTCTCCAGTGAGCAGGGAGCAGCAGACGAGCTTCATCCATCCTCTCCCCCAGCACAGCCGCCTTCCCAGGTGGGGGAGGGCAAATGGGACAGGGATGAGGGGTGGCTGTTGCGGGGGTGGGACAGAGGAGTTCTCGGTTGCCGGCTACCTGGCTGGGGAACTATTCTCAGTGGCCATCTTCAGTGATTATTTTTACATAAGTGACACATTTACGTATAGAGTTATATTACAGTCATGTGACGTGTAACAACGTTTCCGTCAACAAGGGACTGCATCGATGATGTGTCCTGAGGATATATAAGGAGCTGAATAAGTCTGTACGTGTACATTGTCTCAAAAATGTCCGTCATAAGGACCTACGTTATAGAAGTTTAATGTATCTTTAATCGCCTAAATGATAATTTTTGTCCTTTAAACTTAATTCACGATTATAAATACTTATTGAAACTGTTCTGTCAGTGCCTGTAGGATTTGGAGTTCAATAACACAACCTCCCCTACCCTGAGTCACATTCTGTTAGGTCGGTCCTTGGTCCATTGAATGCATAGGTCAAAGCACAGCCTGGATGCCTCCAGAGAAAGGTCTGCTGTGTGGTCTGTCCAACAAGATTAGGAGCTAGTACGGGATGAGGCGACAGGGGACCGACCCAGGGTCGAGGACCGTGCTAGGAGTTTGATTTTGGCCAAAAACCGGAAGGTCCTGAAGGGCCGGAAGGGTTTGGAAGGTTCGTCAAATAGATGCTTCCTTTTGAAAGAGGGTTGGGTAGTTCGGAAATGATTGTAGACCGAAAGAAATGGTAAAGGCAGCTGTAGAAGTCGAGACAAAGGGGTATGAGATTGGTCTAGGGAGTTTGGAATGGTAAGGGAAAGGGGTAGGGGTCTGCAGGATGGTGGAGGGAAACCATGGTTTGCGTGGTGAGGGAAATCAGATTGGGGAGTGGAGAGTGGGGAGGAGGAGATAGGAAAGAGAGATGCAGGCCGTTCCAAGGCAGGATGTCTAGAAGAGAATAGACTAGAGTGGAACCTCTGTGGACTTGGTCCCAGCTTGATGCACAGGGTCTTTCTAATGGGACTTGTAGTTTTTTCGGGGGGACTGCAGTATCGGGGCTCAGACAGCTCGATGGACAGTCTTGGCAAACCAACTACTGTGGGAAGTATTTAAAAATCTATAATTTTGTTGATTTTTTTGAATTCAAACATACTCTCATCCTAGACAATAAGAAAAGAATTTAAAAGTGGCAAAGGAAATTGATAAAAATAAATATCTTGCATAATCTCCCTATTTTCATTCTTGTGTGTTTCTGTGCTAGTCCTTTCCCATAAGTATTCATATTTTAATTAGTTGTCATTATAATCTACATAGAAGATGTACTAGGATTGTTTTCCCTTATCGTTACCCCACGTATTTCTCCACATTTTGATATATCTCTCAATGATATATTTAAAATATGTTGCATAATATTCCATTCATCTGATAAATCATAAATGGTCATTTTCTGAGCAATTTCCCCACTTTTGGCTATTTAGTTGATTTTAAGATTTCATTATTACAAGTAATACTTTAATAAATATTACATGCATCACCTGTTTTTCCTCTTGCATTTTTCCTTAGGTTAAATTCTTACAAGTGGGACTGGTGGATTAAAGAGTTTGAGTGGGTTTCTGACTCTCAATGTGGGTAAAAGCAAATGTTTTCAAAACCACTGTCAGGGGCTGTGGGGTGCTGACCATAGAACAGAGCTTTGACATCTACACAGAGGCTCATTATGTTCTTTGAATTCACTAACCAGTGGTCCTAACCATGTTAGGGAGTGCTTGACGAGGTCACCAGGGACCTTCCATCACGCATCTGCTAATTGTGCCAGTTAGAGACTACAGACCACTGTAAGGCTGCTGACCCGCCACCTTGCCCTGGGAACCTCGGGCTAGCTGCCTGCCTTCTCCCAGGTTTTCTGTTCTAGGGATAATGCCACAATTACTTTAGAACAACGGAAGCTCCTGAATGGAACTGATGGGATCCCTAAGGGTTGTCTGAACTGGACTGAGCCCTGTGAGCCTTCAGGGTCTAAAGGATTTGCAGTGGTGCTGCAGAAGCTGCTGGGGGTTCCCATGGGTTTGGATGGGTACTCGAGACCTTCCACGACCTGCTCCTAGTCTTAATCCATCCTTAATTGCCGTTGCTTCTGAACATAACACCCCCACTATACCCAGACTAGATTGTTCTCTGGCCCTCACTCAGGCTGCTTCCTCACCCTTGCCTGTACAAACCCTGCCTCTCCTTTAACACTCCCCGAGTGGCAGTTCTTTCACATGGCATGCTCTGACTTCCCCACTTGCTCTCCCTCTGCCACAAACCCCTACAGTATCCTCAGTCCACATTCCAGGACTTAGTAAATAATTATGAGCTTTCTGTAACATTTGTTTTTGAAATTTTTACTTCCGGAAGATACCTGTGCTCTCCTCGAGGGCAGGAACCATGTCTTCCTGCCCTAGACCCATTAGGGCCTGGCTTTAGTGCTGAGGTCTCTTTAGGTCAATCCAGTGTGACCTGTTAAATCAAAATGTGCTCGATGATGCAGTGTGGAGCATATTAGCTATCCTTTTTGTATGTATTTTCTACATAAATGCTCATATTCAAAGCTTGCTAAGGATATAATTAAAATACACATAGATGGGGCATCCGTGGATATACTCTACTGGCCACAGTTCGGGGGTTGTAAGAACAGATGAATGCTGGAAAACCGTACCTGGTCACTTATTATTTCCAAGTCCTTGAGGTACACGAGGGTGGGCAGCTGATTGGTTGGGAGGACCTGGGGGATAAAGAGCAGTGAGAAGTTCTGGAACACTCATCTGGCCCTTAAGAAAGCTGGTGTCTTTGGCCCCTGCGAGCAGTGCTTGGACTGCAGTGAAATGGCGTGTTCTGCCGTTCTGTTTCTTGAAACATTGGTCCCAATCGTTCCCTGCTCTTTTTACTTCTCCTTTTAAATACTGATTGCATCATTGTTAAGAGTCTTCGGGGAGAAGCCACCCCCAGTTCGGCCTGGAACCTGGAGCTTCCCTTGTTCTCCAGGGGACGGCCCGGCACGGGGGGCTCTGGCCGGCATGCAGGAGCGTTCAGGGCTCTCAGTCAGGGCTGAGCTGGCCCTGTTGTCACCGACTGTCCGGCTCTGTACAAGCTCAGGCCCCTTGGTACACTCCTTTGTAAAACAGCAGACCTGACTTGATGATCTCTAGGCCCTTCTGTAACTGAGCTTAAAAACAAAATAATCGAAACTTGAGGGTAAGCTTTGGTGCGTTTCTAACTCAAAATGAGAAATAGGCTCATTGACACGTTTAATGACATGTGTTAGTATGTGCATAGAACTTTACACTTAAACCTGCATTTCTTTCTTTCTTTTTTTTTTTTTTTTAGCCAAACATCATGTCAATGGCAACAGAACAGTCGAACCTTTCCCAGAGGGAACACAGATGGCTGTATTTGGTAAGATATCAACTCTGAAAGAAAACCCAAATTGTGTGCAAAGACTAGTGCCAAATTTCTTAGTTTTAGCAAGTATCCTCAGGGCTTCAAAATCTGGGCTCTTCTAGATATTTACAAGTTGTTACAGCCAAGAAAACTATCAAGTTCTTAGTAATTTCTGGGATCAGAAAAGCTTATTCTATAGAATTTAGTCTGCTTTCTTTTCTCACTTTGACAACCCACATATCAAACTGAGTATTTGCTATTTCTTATGTCCACACTGAGAATTAACCCTGCTAATTTAGGCATCTAGGAGGGATTTTTTTTTCCCACATGGATATATAACTTTGTTAAAGGCTGGGATTCACGTAGTTTGACTTGTTATTCCACAAAAATCAATCTTAATTGAATGATCTCTTTCTTATCCATCAAGAATTGAGCACATTCCTTAAGAGAAAACATTAATTAAAAATATTTTCGGCAGAATAAAGTCCAATCCTTGAGTGCACACCTACAATATACAATTATGTGGTTGAACAGAACTTCTCTGTTAAATTCCAAACCATTTGGTGAAGAGGTCTTTTTTAATCCATGTTTTCTTACCTCCGTATCTAACGTCACCTAAACTTCCTTCACGATGTCTCTGCATTTGGCACTTTCTTTGCCTGCCTTCTTTCCTCTCTCCCTCATTCTCTTCCTTACCTTCCTGCCTCCCCTCCCTTCCCTCCAACAATGCCCTGGGGCCCATCCCTACGTCAGCTTCTGGGGAGGACCACCTCTGTCCTTTGGAATTTCAGCTTCCTATTCAACTGTGCCCTGGTTCCTTCCCTCAGCCTTTAGACAGGTTCTGTGATGTCTCCCTTCCTAAAATACATGAGGGTCCCTGACTACGTGCCTCCTGCAGCTTCTTTCCTACTCTGGTCTTGATGATAGTTTCCTGTGAGGGTACAAAATTGCTTTGAAGCATCGAAGTGTGTTTGAACTGGAAATTAGCCTCCGAACAGCCTGGTCTGTAAATTAGCACATTCAAGATAGAACATTCCCTTAATCCCAGAGACAGAACCAGAATTAGTAATCAGAGAAGACTGGCAGTTGGAGAATTATGAAACAGGGACCTAGTTCTGCCTCACTGTTGGTAAATCTTGCTCTGTGAGGGCTATCACCCTTTGAAATACACCGATCAGTGATTAGAAATCATTATGCTCAGAAACTTATATGGAGAATTTGATTTCATAGAAGGCGGCATATAATGGACACTCTAAAATGTGTGCTAAAATGTTTGATGTGTTAACTGTCCTATCCTAGCATGTTGTCTGTTACCATGGGACAGCAAATGTCATATATATAATGTTCAAAGTGTCCTTTTGATGATTTTTTTTTCGGTCTCTGAGATTTGCCAACCCCTAGACATATCAGAGACTAGGTCCTGAATCATATTGGGAAATGTAAAGCAACACTGACCTATCTTAGCAGGTTTCTGTCTGTTTTGTTATTGGGGGAAAACATCTTTTCTCAAGGGCAGACCCAGTATCAGACAGACTGATGATATTGACTATAGAGTCGGAAATACCAGGGAATAAGGCTCTGTGGCAAGTTTTTTTTTTTTTGGTCACAGGTTTGGTTTATAGTGTCTTACTCAAAATCCTAACCCAAGGCCTTCATTATTTGACTTTGGGCAAACAAGTTCCCCTCTCTAAGCCTTGCTTTTGCAGGGAGAGGGCTGATGGGGTAAGCTTTGAGAACTTTGCCGCTCTGGGCCCTTAGCTTCTACCTCTTACATGTTCAGGACTGAAGGCTCTTCTGGCTGTAGATGGCCCCTGGGAAGCCCACTGTGAATGGCTAACATGTATTTTTGAAAGAGATGAATCATGTGCATAATTTTTACAAGTTAACGATATATAAAAGGCAAAATTATGCAGATCATAAAATGGAATACATTTGACATCTAAGAATTCTTACTTTAGAAATTCAGTTTGGCTCTTCCAGATACTTAAATTAAGGCCCTATTTTGGTTAAGTATATGCAAGCATTTCATATTAATGTTTTCAAAACCGTCCTCTCTTTCTGTCACTTGTCCACTTGGCCTACAGTGCAATGAGAGATTTTGGGGTTGGGGGGGTGGGTTTCTACCATTCTGGGTTGTTTATCTCTGCACAGACAGCGTCAAACTCAGTACAGTGCTTAACTCTTGGGGATATATTGGGCATTTCATCTTGCCAGCACCTTGCAAGGCTGGTGGGCTCATATCATCCTCTTCTCAGTGAGATCTCGTGACTTATCCAGAGTAACCTGGCCAATGAGGTGGTAGGCAGAACTAGAGTTTGAGCCCAAGTCTAATTGACCCTGAATCCATGTTCTTTTCATGATGTCCCCTAACTCTGTCTGCACTGGTTGATGGTGTCCTGGGAGGGCCTGGTAGATTCAGGGATGCCTTTCAGCGGGATCCACGCACAAAAGCATGATTTCCAGTCAAGCCAATTTAGCAAATTGATTTGTAAACTTCTGTGCATTCCTAGAGTGCTCTGAAGGGTTCTTGAGATGCAGCCTTTGCCGGGAAAACACTGCTTGGGGCAACATCTCCTACTGTTCTCATTTTTTCCCATCTGACTTTAGTAGCATGTTTAATGAACACGAGAGTGTCTCACATCTACTTGACTGTGAGTTAACTAAAACAATCATGGTACTTTGTACTTGTCCAAACCCATTCTTCAGCCTCGGTGGGGGCGGGGGGAGTCTTAATATTTTGTGCCAAAATAGTATCACCAATTACAGTTTCATTATTGGTTAATCATTTGAATGGACCTTACAGAATGCTGTATAAATAGGAACTCTGAAATTTAATCCACTCTGCAAGTGACCATTGAATTGCCATTGGGCTTTTAGATTAGAAGGCTAGATAGAGCATGGGATAAAGGCATTCCAGTGTGAAAAATTATGAATGTTTTCTATCAAGGGGTCAGAGAATATATAGATGGTTCCTTTAAAAACTGTTTCTGGCATACAGTCTTCACAGATTATTTTTAAATCAAGACGTCCATGTTTTCCAGATCTTCTTTTGTAGTCCACCCGTTAGTTTTTTTCCTGGTCTTGTTTTTCTGTCCCCACAGCTCTCAGGCGCCTCTGTGCGCTCCATCTCCTTTGCACTTTTGGACAATGACAGTGAAGGTAATAGGCGCTTCCCTCCTGGGGGCTGCTGCTGTCTGTGTGTGATGCTCTCTTTCAAGTCAGTGGGAGCCCTCCTCTCACAAGCTGTAAAAGCAGAACTGCACATTTCCCAATTACTTGCTGTCTTTGTTCCTGGTGGCTGAGAGTGCCCTGTGGCTCTCACCACTTTAATCCTTACCACGGCCCTGTGAAGTGGGCATCACTATGCTCTTTTATAGGCAGACAAACTGAGGCACCCAGAGATTAAAGAAATATGGCCAAGTAGAGGGAATGCTTTCTCAGGTAGGAGAACGTCTTTTGTTGCCAACATGCTGTGCCTGTCTTAGAAAGGTTTTCTCCAGTTCTTAGTATCTTAATGAAAGTGACATCCCGCTGGCAGTGGGCCATCCTGTCCATGCAGAGGACCAGGCTCCGGCCTCTCTGCGGAGGTGGTCCTGCAGCACGGAGGAGCGACTCATTGTGTTAAAAATACTCCACAGTTAAAAAGATTGGTCATTTCAAAACAGAAGCTTATTAATTGAGAAGGGTGGAAATAGAGGGCAGGGGATTCCAATCTTAATTTGGGGAGACTTTTAGTACAATTAAAAAAAATTAAATATTTAAAACTTCACAATCCTTGAACATAAATTTGTCACCCAAACTAGGACACTTTTGAGAAGGAAGAGGGTGCTATTGAACATTATATTGAAATAATGAGGTATACACATGGAGGGCTTCAGGCAGCTGGGATGTAATGTCACCCTATAATGAGACTGTCTATTCTAAAATATTGTACCAAGAATAATAAATACACACTGAGTTAAGTAGAAATGGAAAAATAATGAACTTAAATATATAAAATGAAGTGAGTGAATGAAAAGTTGCAAAGTGCTATAGACTCAGGTCACATGTGATACAGCGCCAACACTAGTAGTTACACTAACTTTGAAGATTTTACTCCATCAAGATTGTTTTATTCTTTCTGAGTGACTTCAAATTAAAAGTTAATTCGTATTTATAAAACCTGGTTCAATAAGAGCAGGGGGATTGATCTTATTATACATTTGTAATTTTAATATTGTGCTAATACTGTCCAGTGAGGGGGGGTGACGAGCTCTCCCTCATTCGAGGTATTCAAAAGATAGAGCGATCAGCCCTTACCCACTGGGAGTGGGGCTAGGTAGCCTTTAAGATCCCTTCTTCTCAATTAATGAGAATTTACTTTGTTTCAGAATGTTAAAATGCTTTTCAAAAAATTACCTCTAACTCAAAATTATTTGATCCTATCATTTAGAAACACACATCTAGGCTGTTTGGTGGGAGGTAAGGTTCTGCAGGAAGAAACCTTAATGTTCAGAAATTGATACCAAGCAGAAGTACGTCAGTGAACATTTGGGTTGTCGTGGGTTCTTAGGATCCCAATAGCCTGACAGTAATGTCTGTGTGACCTCAAACCACTGGAAAGCGTGTTTTCTATGTCAGGATCTCTTATGGCTCTTCAAACAAGGGGGAAGCAAAAGCCAGTCCAAGACATCAGGAAAATGTGTTGATGGCTCATTACACATCTCTGTTGACAGCCAAGGTGCTGAGCATTCTCCGGACCTTTTCTTGAACAGCTGTGTGGAAGGACTGACCCCAGGGCAGATGGCTGTCAGAGGCCTGGAGATGGGCGCTCGCCTTCATACCCTAGAGGACAGTGAAATCAATGTCTGTAAGACGAACCAATCACAAGAAATTTTTTTCCCTTTAGTTGAATGGGAGGTGATTTTTGAAACATCCCTAGTTATTTGTCTGCCGGCCAAGAAAACAGCGTTGGAAGCAGCAGGCAATATGTCAGACTTCAAAGGAAAATGTATTGGTGTCTCATCGGCTTGCGTCCAACATGATGTTGGTAAATAACCGAATCCTGGTGAGGCATATTTCTCCCTGAACCTTGACTGAAAACTACTGAAGCCCATTCTGTGAGCTGCAGCGTGGCAGTCACTCATTCTAGGAAAAAGGCCAGAAAGAATGACTTTGAAATGTGTTTATAATTAACGGAACAATCTAAATTCACAAGACTGTTAGAACAGCAGGCTGCTAACTGGTGCAAACTTCTTAAATGGGGAAGCACTTGGGGAAACAGAAACAGGTCTCCCTTCCCAGTTAATCTGAAGTACCTTTACTGGGTAATAATTGGTCATTGGAGACATATTTTAAGACACACTTTATGTATCTTTTTCATGTGCGCAATGATCTCAACTTTCATTTTCTTCTTGAAGGTGGAGAGGTCGGATAGTATATGGAAGGAGAAAGAGACCTTTGAAAAGCTGTGTTGAAAATCCCTTTTGGTCGGTCCTGGTGCTGGCCCAGAAAGGAACAAGTACAGAGGCAGAGAGAAGGGTGATGATGGGGGGTGTATATTTAGTGTATGGAAGGTGGAGTGTGGGTGGGGATGTTCTGCGCTTGGAGGGTGAAACTGAACCCACTGTGGAAAGGAGTAAATGAAGTAATGTTTAATAAAGAAACATTTTGCTTATTTAGAGATCACTTATCCACCAACCTCAACCATGTGGGATGCAGGTCAGAACCCGAAAGTAAGCCCTCCCCCACAAAAAAGCTGTGGAGACGTCTATGCAGAATTCAGAATTCCCAGAGGTTACTGGAGTCAGATAAACCTTGTTGACTCTAGACAAGTTTCTTACCCCCTCTAATACCCTCATCTGTGGAATGATGGGAACACTATTTGCTTCACAGGGTTGTTGTCAGAGAGTCCTGAGATGGTGCATCAAGGCACTTAGCACAGGTGTGACAGGAAGTGTGCTCTGAGACCCCGAGTGCACTTGCTCACAGGCCCCGAGGAGCGGTGCTCCCTGGGGGGCTTCCTGGTCTCCCCATCAGGGCGAGCTGCGGTCAAGGCCCTCAGTTCCATCAGATGCGTCCTCTCTCCTTCATAATACGGGATGCGGCCTTTAACTCAGGGATTTTGAAAGATGGCAGATGGCGTTAGTTGAGGACCAATCTATTACTGGTTGAGTACTGAGCAGCCCTTGTCACTAAACTTCCTTTCGGGCCCACTTTCAACCGTCGTCTACTCAGACTGTTTGCTTCCTTCTGTCTCAGTACAGAGCTTTCAGAAAATACTATTATTTCTCTTTTGGCCTTAACTATAAAGTTGATCAGTTGTGGCTAACTTTTTCACTATTTTCACGCATGTTCAGTGGCCACCCACTTGACTGACGTTTTTTTCAAGTTTTAAATATTGGAAAGAGATTTATTTACTGCATTTTACAAATATGGAAGAAATTTCTTAAATTTCTACAGAGAAAACGCACTCAGTAGGGCAGGAGAAACAATTATATATATTTCAATGGCTTCTCTGTTAATTAACTTTCTTTAGAAGAGAGACATAGATATGGAGAACAATAAAAATTTAAAAAGTTACTCATTATCCAATTTAACCCAACTAGCATTTTTAAGAAAAATACTGAGTCATCATGGATTGAATATAGATAATATGAAGTTTAATATTCTTTCTCTTGGTCTCTCTCTCCCCAATTATATATCTTGGGCCCTGTTATAAAATATGTTAAAGGAAAATTAAAATACGTACAAGACACAGCAAAATAACACACGTTAAAATTAGGTAAATACTAGGCCAAAGGAAAAGAACATGAACGAAACATAAAAAGAGTGGGTATCATAATCTTATATAAATTATAAACACTGGCCGCAAGTTTGGCTCTATGATTCCTAGCAGCAACATGCAGAAAGATCAGTTGGTTGTACGATTGGCTTCATTTTTTAAAAATTCTCATAAAATAGTGTAATATAAAATTCACCACTTTAACCATTTTTAAGCATGCAGCTCAGTGGTATTAAGTACATTCACATTGTTGTACAACCATCACCACCATTTATCTCCAGAATTTTTTTATCTTCCCAAACTGAAACTCCATACCCATTAAACACCAGATCCCTACTCCCCCTCCCCAGCCCCTGAAAAACCCCATTCAACTTTCTGTCTCTGTGAATTTGACCACTCTAGGTGCCTCAGATAGGTGGAATCATTCAATATTTACCCTTTTCTGACTGGCTTATGTTACTTAGTGTAATGTCTTCACAGTTTATCCACAATAGTGTGTGTTAGAATTTTCTTCTTTTTAAAGTCTGGGTAATATTTCATTGTATGTTGTGTTCCACATTTTGTTTATCTGTTCATCTGTCCATGGACACTTGGGTTGCTTCCACCTTTTGGCTATTGTGCATAATGCTGCAAGGAATATGAGTGTACAAATATCTCTTCAAGTCCTTACTTTCAGTGCTTTTGGTGAATATACCCAGAGGTGGAACTGCTGGAGCACATGGTAATTCTATGTTTAATTTTTTGAGGAACTGCTGTACCATTTCCCACAATGTCTGTACTTTTACGTTCCCACAGCAAAGCACAAGCGCAAGGATTCCAACTTCTCCACATCCTTGCCAGCACTTGTTATTCATTTTTTAAAATTTATAGCCATCCTAGTGGGTGTGATATGGTGACTGGTTTCAGTTTTACTCACTGATACTGAAAATGTACACGCTTGGGGGAATCCTAAAGATTTTTGATTCGAGAACCAAGAAGAAATTTGGTTCTAGAAATTTGATTCTAGAACTGAGATGATACCTTGTACTGCAAAGGGGTCGGCCCCATTGCTGATAGCGCCCTTGGAGTGAGCAGCACGGGGGTCTCGTGAGCTATGTGTCACACTGTTCTTCTCTTTGTAGTTTTGACTTAAACAATTATCCATACCTATGCTCTGACTCACAAATATACATGTAGCCAATGCTCAGATATATGGAGCAAAATGATAGGACAAAAACTAAGCATTTATCTTGTTTCCCTGATCAAACTGGATCTCACAGTAACCAAACGGCTGATAAAGGGAAGTTTCTTTTTATAGAAATATTCCAGCTCGTACATATAGGGAAATGCTAGAATACGAATATCTTGCAGCCGCTAATAAAATAGTGGATTGAGGCAATGCTCGGCAACGGGCCGCCAGCTTCACCAAAAGAGAAAGAAACAGTGATCAAATGACGTACACACCACTGCTTAGAGATCGTGGTCAGGATGCCAACTCCCAATTTGTGGAAAATAGAGGACAAACGTGATCATTCAATCCAGACTGAAGGAAACATAGGATAAATTATCCAATTTCTTGAACAAATAAATGGCAAGGAAAGGCGAGAGAGACAGAGGTGAATTTATAGATTAAAGCAGACTAAATATGCCAACTGATTGCCTTGTGTGGACTCTGGCTCATGATTCAAACAAATGGTTTTAAAAAACAGTTATGAGACAATAGGGGAAATATGGACTCACTGGGTATTTGATGATTTTAACCAAGCATTTTTTTTAGGTAGAATAAAAAAATCATTCTTATCTTTTAGAGGTATCTTTTAGAGATAGACACCAAAATATTCCAGGATGAACCAATATGATAGCTGAAATGTGCTGTAAACAACCGGGGGCAGAGGAGAGGGAGTGCATGGGAACACAGGTGAGGTGCACCTGGCCATCATGGGGACCTGTGGGGCTTGTGACTGACACTTCATTACACTAGTCTCTATTTTTCCACGTGTTTGAAATTTTTCACAATGAAGAAGTAAAAAACAAATACTTTTAAAACTCAGAGAAATATTGACAGAAAATTTCCTAAAAGATACCGTATCCTTCGATTATTTTACATACAATGCAACTAACTTGTGGGTTAAGCCAGAGCTACCAGACAAGCACGCTGGCACCTGCAGAGGTGTGTGGGCCAAATCGTCCTGGGGGTGGGGTGTGTCATGGGCCATTTAACAAGTGATGGAAACCTCTCTAATTTGACTGAATGACCACTTTCACTTGGGCATTTAACCAAATTATTGAAATGTGTAACCATTTGGTTGAATACTTGAAAATGTAATCAAATATAGTAGACAGATTGCCTCAACAGACTTGGGAAAAGCAAGAAGCAGGCACAAAGTCAGGTGGCAGAAGGTAGTTTCTCAGGCAAAGCTGTATCTAAGGAGCAGTGATCTCTCTTGTTCTTGCCCCAGATCTTGTGACCAGGGGACATGTTGCTGTGCGGTTTTGAGTCTCGGCAGCCCGGGATTAAAAAACCAACTCTACAAAGGGCCTGAGGGCTGGAGGAGGTGCTGGTTCTCGATATGCAATGGTTTCAAAATATTGAAATGGTGAAAATGGATAAGCAGTCAAGAAATTACAAAACCTGCTCAGGAATGCTGCCCATAGCGAAGATTAACAGCTGGGCCGTTTCACCTGGAGTGCTCTTTCATGCCTCCGCTTAATGTTGTGAAGGAGTTTGAGAGCAGCAGGAGACACACTTATCAGACTGCACTTTCCATACTTCCAATCTCCACAGAGTGGGTGAAACTATCCACGGCTATCACTGCCAAAGACTTTGGGACTCAAGAAGGGGAGATATTTACTGACCCACTTATTTTTTAATCCTGTACATATCTCACGTATGTTTTTTGGTAAGTGGTCTCAAAATCTTTTGGACTGATGCTGTGTATAAATAAAATAAATAAAAATAAAATAATTTCCGAGAATGAAATTTCTCAGGTCCAGTACAGTGTACATTTTAAGGCAATCAAAATCAAACAGTGCCAGTTCTATTTTCCTAGGAATAACTAGGAATGTTACCACTGAAACCCTAGGAAGTGGGGTTCAGTTGAAGCAACATGTTTGAACCATGTCAAGAAACAGACATCTAGCTTGGCATACCTTAGGCCCAAATCGTGTGAACAATGATGAAAGAACCTGTGAACTTTCCCTAAATTCTTGTGTACAGAGGATCAGCAGAAATCCATAATCTGCATTATGATGTGTCTATAATGACTAGGTGTTATGACATAAAACACTTTTCATCTTCTAGTGTCATTGGTATCCCCAGACTTAGACTTAGACAAAGGATTGTAGAAACCTAGGCCAAGTTTCCACGTTGAGCCCATTGATGTTGGGAGCAACTGAGACACTTGCCGATAGAGTCTTTCTGGTGTAGGTCCCACCATATATCCTTCCAGGTCTCAGCTGGGATTCCGAGATTCATGATAATATGGAAAGAATCAACGATAGGTCACGGTAGACCTTATCATGAACAAATTCAGAAAGACATTCCAAAAATATGCTTAGCATAAGATGAGTGAAAACATCCTCGGATGTGGCCTGCCAGAACCAAGCTCACTCAGGGGTCAGCACTGTTTCTTTTGTGGGGAAAGACATTTTATTTTTTTGTCCACATCTCTGGTCTCTCCTAAAACCCCTAAGCAATCCTTTGAGTCTCAACTCTCTTTTTATGTGATGACCCTTTTCCAGTTTCTTGATTTCCATAATTCTGTCACCCATCAGGTGAGGATGAAGATGTTTCAGGTGGGGCCCACGTCCGTGTCTCCTCTCACACCCACGTGCAGATTCCGTACTTGGTGGAAGTTCTCATGACCCTCTTTTCCACCAGAGTTCTGTTTCCTTGGCACACAACCTTTGTCAGAGTGGCAGCGACCTTCGTATTGGGAAGGGTGAAAAGTTTTTATTCCCCTCACAAGGAACGTTAAGGGGAGATGGCTGGGGAGAGCCATCTGGGAAATTCCCAGGAATAAGATGACACTAGGAATTAGCATGGCCCCTGTGCAAGGTTGACACGCAAATTCGTGAAGCATTCCGTTAGAAAAAAAAAGACATAGCTAAAAGCATATACGAATCCTTTGTAGTTAGGTATTAGTATTGCTCTGTTTTCAGATCAGTATTACTCGCATTTTTAGACAACCACTCAGAATCATGTTGAATGTGTGCATTAGATCTCACACAACATGGCTTGTTCCACGATACATGGAACAGTCAAGAAGCACTTCAGACTGTACTTCTGGTATACTGAAAGTGTGGAATGGGGCACTGGTCAAAGGAATGTTGTGATGTGATTTAAAATATGAAATCAGTGCTTAAAATAAGATTAAAATTCATCAATGAAGTAAATTAGCATTTGCATGCATCTTTTAACTCTTCCAATTCCACAAACTGTTAGGATGGAATGTCAGATATTTGTTATGAGCCACATTAGGGTTTTGATTCTAACTCAGCTGAGTTATGAACTTGAATAAGTTTCTGAACCTCCAGCTGATAGTAATTTTGCCTCTGGACAAAATATTTTAAAAACTTTCAGTTGTATGGAGGGACCAGAGAGCAGCTGAACATTTCTCTCTGGGCAGAACCTGGAGGCAACATAATCCTTGAAAGAAGCGGGGAAAACTTGGTAAGAACCACATTAACCAGTTTGTTCCTTGAGGGCACTTCCCAGTTCACAGTTGCTTGTAAGAAAGTGCAAATAGGAAGTGGCTCTCTTCCTAGGCTGAAGAGACAGAGGTTGGATCTAGGGGCTGCTGGAGCAGCTGGAAATGAATGGGAACATTCTAGGAGGAAGGAGCAACAGAGAGCCCCCAAATTTCTGGATGAATCCCCCTCAAATCCATGGCTGACTCTTTATATCTCTGCATGTACAGGGTGAAATAACGAGGAAACTGACAGCTGCTGGAAGGCTGAGATTTCAGTGGCTACTTGGTTCTGATAGAGAGTTAGAATTCAAGTTCTGCTAAGTTGCAAGGACTTGTAAAAACATTAGGCTTTTCTTTGAAACTCTAGGAGAGCCATGTCTTAAGGGTAAAGCCAGGAAAATGTGAGAGTAAATCCTAGGGCTACGGGGAAAAGCAAAATAAACCCATTCATAAAATCTAAAACCAAGCTTTCACAGGATTAGGGTGACCCACCAGTAATTTAATTGCTTGCCAGGATAAAATTTATCATTCTTAAGAGGAAAATACAAAATCTAGTCTCTACCATGTATCACCCACAGTGTTTAGTGTACAGTAAAAGACATGAAGAAACAAGAAAATTTTTTCTTTTAATGATTAAAGGAAAAAAAATCAATAGAATCAGGCCCAGAGATGAGTTGACATTAGCAGACAAGGACTTAAACCAAATATTTTAATATATTAAAGGATTTACAGGAAAAGATGGATGAAATGGGTGAAAAGATAGGGAATTATTGACAAATATAAACTATAAAAAAGAATGAAGTGGAAGTTCTAGGACTGAAAAATACAGTATCTGAAATAAAAAAAAAATCTGGTGGACTTAAAAGGGGAGATTGAACACTGTAGAAGAAG
Source organism: Daubentonia madagascariensis (assembly GCA_023783475.1). Taxonomy (NCBI): domain Eukaryota; kingdom Metazoa; phylum Chordata; class Mammalia; order Primates; family Daubentoniidae; genus Daubentonia; species Daubentonia madagascariensis. Next base: position 1,408,382 of record JAKFHU010000353.1, on the reverse strand, counting down.
AGATCAGTGAATTTGAAGACAAGTCAATAGAAATTCTCCAAACTGGAGCACATAGAAGAAAAATATTTACAAAATGAACAGAGCCTCAGTGATTGTGAGATAATGTCAGGTGGTCTAATATATGTGTAATTGGCATGTCATAAGGAGCCCAGATAGATATATTTGAGACAAGAAATGTATTTGAAACAATGACCATAAATTTGGTAAACTATTAGGGGGTAGTGAGGATGAATGCCAAATCTGGAGGGTCAAAGGCAGGGGTCAAATCAAGACCATGGAACAAAAGGTTTTGGGTGGGGAGAAAGAAGAATATAAAACATGAAGGTCCATCTTACTCAAAGAACACCCCTGTTGCCACTTCCCCACTCCAGTTCCTTTTAGAACAAATTGTTCTTCCTTCCCTGATTCTGTGGTGACTGTGTGTTGAAATGAAAGGTCATAGGCTTGGACTCAGACCTGGTTTCAAATCCCACCTCTACCTCTCATGAGTTTTGTGACCATGGCAAAGCCATTCCAGTCTGCATCCTGGGGTCATCATTTGTTGAATGGAGATAATGATCTCTCCTTCACAAGGCAGGTCTCCATGGGATAGAATATGTAAATTCTTAAGGGAGGTGCAGGCCACATCATAGCCAGGCCCTCAGCAGACAGTAGCTCCCTTGTCCCACCAAATCCATTCCTATTGTGGTCATCTGGCATCACCATCCACCCAGTCAGCTATAAACCAGATGAAGAAAATTGTGCTTTGTACAAAGAGCATCAAGATTTATGGAAATGACAGGATCATTTTTGGATTTTAGAAAGATTGCTCAGGCTTCAGTGTGAAGAACGGTATAAGAGTGTGACACAAGCTTTGAAGGGACCAGGTTGGGGGCTAGTGCTGTAGCTCACACCTTCTCTTTACACCCTTCCCAAACAACTGTATCCTCCTTTTTCACAAATACCTTGATTTTCGCTTTTAAACCTCAGCCTCCATCACTACAAGCAAAAACAAAGCCAACCCCTCCCCCCCAAAAAACAACCAAACAAAGCCAATCTGGGCCCCCTTTCCTCAAGGGCAGAGAGGGTCAAGCTGTAAGGAGTATGAGATGGTGGCCTGGACCAGGCTGGTGGCAGTGTGCCTGGGCTCCAGTGGACAGAGCTGAGGTCCCACTGCCAATCTAGCTCCTTATTTCTAAGAGATTTGATTACCTCCCTCCACAGAGACGCGTCTCATAGTATGGCTTTCATTCCATTGCTGGGGGAAATATCTGTCTCTAGAAGGTATCTCCACTCCTTAGTCTGACATTTAAGGCCCTGTAGAACCTAATTCCAGTCTACTCTACTGGTCTTTGTTTGTTTGTTTAAATACTACTTCTCACCCAACCTGTGTTGGGGCCTTGTGGCCTCCTGCCATTACTCTAACCACTTCACACCTTCCCATATATTCAACTGAAACTCTGCTCATCTTTCAAGTCTCAGTGACTTTCCCTCCATCCTCCCCGCTCAACCCTTCTCTGTGCCTTTGTTCACCAGATGAGGTTTACCGTCTTGCATTATGGTTAGATATTGAACTGATCATCTCCCCCTGCCTGTCCTGCATTCCTTTTGGTGATAGAGACTGGGTCTTGTACTACCAGGGCCTAGTCTCAAATATATGCCCTGAATCTAAATACTCATTAAATGAATGAATGCATCACATTCTTCACGTTGGTGACAGAAGTGGGAGAAAATTCTTTATATTCTGTTATTTAATTTACAGAGTTGAGCAAGAAATAATTTTAAAAGTTTAGCTTAAGATAAGGAAGGTTTGAGTAGAGGAGCAAAAAGACCGAGTTTCAGAGGAAGTCTCAAAGGAACTTCTGAGGACTTGAGCTGCTGATGGGCCGATACTTGTTACTGTGACAGCTCTTGTGTGTGGTGCCGGTGTCTCCCCATCCCAGCTTTCTGGGTGCTCGTTGGGTGAATGACATTCAGGGGGCTCAGGAGAGAAGCAGGAAGCAGGCGCAAGGCAAAGGAAACTGGCATTTGTTGACCGTCTGCTGGATGCCAAGCAATGGCGAAAGGAAGATCATTGCAAGGGAGAAAAATGGTTGAGAGATGGGACAGTGAGAGAGGAAGTACCGTATCCATCCCTGAAATGTGCATGACTGTGTGGCACACCATAGGGAAATGGGAAGTCTTGAATTCCTTGGATTCACTGGACGGCAGCCTCGGGGGGAGCCTGTGATGCCAGTCGAGTTGTCTCGTTGCCTCTGGACCCCATGGATTCTGTCGTGAGGTTGGGCTAAGCTGGTGGCAGAGACCCACAGCTCCTGGTGTTTGTTTTGCCCCTATTCCTAGAGCAAAAATGTGCCTGACCAAGTCATTAGGGTCACGTGAATACTGCTTGGGTTGATGAAAACACTTACCATCTCAAACCAGCTGTCTCGTCTGGCCTCCGTGTAGGTCCTGGTAGAGCGAAAGGCTTGGCTTTGCACCAACATCCTTCCCAGCCCTGCTGTTTCTTCTATGATAAAGTGAAGTGATCCAGGCTGACCCACTCCTGTTTTACTGATTCTCAAGAAAGCCAAGAGGAGGGTCACATTGTAGCTGCAAATTGCATTGGGGACCTTTCAGGAAAATTTCTCCATCTGGGGCCTCTTTCCCACATCCATATGTCCTACATTTTCTCCTAGGATTGAGCTGGAACTGAAATCATTCTACTGTGTTAATCAACACCCACTGCAAATGTCACAGTCGTTTGTTCATTGAAATTCTGCAGATCTCTTACCCACTTTAGAAGGGAAAATCAAATTCCAAGTACCTTAGGGAAGGGAGCAACCAGGGACAGACACACCTGGGAAATAGAACACAACTAAAGGGTGCCTTTTTGGCAAACTGAATGCTAATTTTTTTCCTAAGGCTTTCTTTTCTTTGCCCCAGGCCAGCTGTTGAACATATTTGTCAGGCCCTATTGAAGTCCCACAGTCACTCTGTGGGATCAGCTGCCTGATCTCCAGTCTTGCACTCATGTCCTCAGGAGGTGTTAGGTTCTCTTGAATTGAGGTGCTGCTGGCCGTTTAATCCTTTATCATTGTCCAGTCCAGTGAGCAACCACCTCTTTCCAGCAGCCTGGGGAACTGGGCTGCGTCCAGTGTGCTGGTTTTGAGAAGCCTGGCCTTCTACATGCAGTGGTGATTCTGTCAACGGGCATCCATGGCCTTGCAGGTCCGTCCCTGGGGGCAGCTGTGGCTCCACTGTCCTTAAGAGATACAGACACTCAGGGGCACATTCCGAGGAGGGCAGACAGTGAGCAGACCCAAAGTTGTGTCTGCTGAGGAGCAGATAAAGGAGCTTGTTGTATTCAGCTTAGAGAAGAGGAAGTCCAGGGAGTTACCAGAGTTGTCTTCAGACGGTCAGAGGGTGGGCAGGTTGTTATGAGAAGAGGGGCTAAATCTGTCCTTTGTGACCTCAAGTGAGAGGATTAGAGTGACAGAGGGAACATTCCAGGGTTTTGGTTCAATGTACGAAGAGCTTCCTAGCTGTCATTAGATCTGCAGTGAGGGAACTGGGCTGCTTCAAGAGATAGAGGGTAATTTGAACTTTGGACAACTGTGATGCCAAAGAAGTTTTGAATATTTGCAGGCCATTTAAGCTAGACAAGAGGGAAGGTCCTTTCCAGCCTTGGAATTCTGGCCCCTGGCCCCTCTGGGTAAATACAGACCTGGTGCTCTTTAGAGGATATGCTCAGGGTTAAGGCTGAAATACAGCAACGTGTGTGAGAAACCTGCAGCTGCATTAATCACAGTACAAAGGTACAGCAGAGTGTACATGTGCATACGGCCGTGTTTTAAATTAGGGAAGAGACTGAAAAGAATAATTAATCAAATTAAAGCAGCATTAGGACCTGATGTGGGCAGAAGGTAATTACTTGTCATCAAGTACTGAAAATATCAATCAGACTCTAATTGCTGTAGGGTTTCTTTTATCAGCAGAAGGTATTTTAAAATTTTGCAGTTTTCAGGCAAGAGTGGTGGTGAGGAAGGTATCTTGTTGAATTATTTAACGTGATGTAGGTTTTTGGAAGAGTAAAGCTAGCACAGAAGGATATACTGAAACCTTTACATTTTTGCCCTGTGTTCCTCTTCCTTGGGTATGAATCCTAGCGTTTTAGAGATGAGATCCATCTTCAAATCCCTCTTCTCCTGCCCCCTCCCCTGTCCAGCTGTGGCTGAACTTGAGTGCCAGTTGGTTGTTCTGGTCAGAGCTCTCATCTGGGTGTCACCCTATGCCTTTCAAGAGGACAGGGAGCCGTGGGAAGGAGCACCTTGGAAACCTGCTGCACGTAGCACGCTGTATGTGTGCTGCCGACTCTTACGTGTACTTTATTTGTATCCAGTAAAAGCCTGTTACAGAAAATGCAATTCTAATAGAGTGCTCCATAAAATCATGCTCTCTTCCCGAGATCCACATGAACTGCATTTTATTTCTCAGGTGCCACTGAATTCTCTGTAATGAATAATCTGATGCCACAGCACCATCCTTCAAATCCTGCGTCTGTAGTGGGAGGCTCTTGATCTAGCTTACTTACAGGTGTGTGTCGTTTTCCACAAAGACCAGCTTCCGGAGTTGTCTGCAGGGCGGCACCGTGGAAAGAACATGAACTTGGAATTCCAGGCGTGCCTAGGTCTGAATCCTGGTCTGCCCTGGTTCTGTGTCTTTGGGAAAGTGAGCTGACCTCTTTGAGTCTCTGTTTTCTCATCCTTAAAGTGGGGCTGATAAGGTTATGAGGGGACGCTGTGTGTCCAGAGATACTAGTGCAAAGTGTGGCTCACAGCAGGCATTTGGTAAAGACAAAGTTTTATTCCTTTCCCTTAACTTCCTTTTTCTTCTTGTCATATAAGGAAAGGGATACCAGGTTACTTATTATTTGTAGGAAAAATTTTATTTGCCCATTGATCACAATTGTGTAGTCACAGTTAAAGTTGAGAAGAAAAGAGATTTCAGTTCTCTCCTAATTCATGCCACAGAGCCATCAGATCATTCAGTGCTCAAGTTAGATGTTAGAAATAATGTAGTTAGAGATAACTTTTCAGATGACAAATTAAGCCTTCAAATATCCCAGTGTGTGACCCAGAGACACACAAGACACAGTGCCCTTGCTTGGGACTTGTGTTCTTGCAGGTTTGGGTGACATGGTGCAGGAGGCAGTGAGAAGGTAGGTATGTGAAGAAATGTTAAACTTTTAAAAGGTTACGGGTTCAGAAGTAGTCGCTAGAGAAGGGACGTCTGAGTTGGGTGGTGACCAGAGAGTTGCATGCTCAAGAAACGGAGACACTGGCTCCTAGAAACTCTGTAGGCAGAATCCAGAGAGGCTGAGGCGCAGGCTGTTGCGTCTGAGGGCTGAGGGGCGGCTCTGTGGCTCTGCCAAGGATGCTGTGACGCTGAGACCAAGGGTGATGAAAGAAGCAGTTTTAACCTGGGGTGGACTGAGAGAGGGAGTTCGGGGGGGGCGCGGGGGGAGGGCAGAGGCGGAGCAAGCAGGGAGAATGGAAACCGAAGCTCCTGAGTACCTATTACATGAAATTCCTTCAACGACTCTGAATAATCATCTTTCTGTTCTAAGTTTGTAGATGAGGAAAGCATGGTTTAGCGAGTATAGGGAGCTTGCCTGAGGCCACTCAGGTAGTGTTTCAGCAGGCAAGTCTGATTGAAATATGCCACATTCAGTACTTCTGAATCTTCGTCTACAACCACCCAGGAATTTGGGAAAGGAAAGGCAGAGGGGAAATGAGAACTTTCCTTTCTGTGTTCAGCTCTACGTTTTTTCCCCATATAATCATTGAGTTTCTACTTTGAAAGCCTCAAAGGAAGGGCTAAGTTCTCTATAAACCGGCATTATGGTTTTCAGGAATCCCTCTATTATGAACTCCATTACATACATTTATCATTACACTGATAAAGATACTCTGTTAAATTTTCAAAGAATTTCAGTTCAATTCAACAGATTCCTTCCCCACCCCCACGCCCCACCCCGGAGCCTCATGTATGCCAGGTGCAACGCCAGGTGACAGAAGGCAGACAAACTCCAGGGAGGTGGGTTCCACGATCAGAGTTTACTGTGTAGGGAGTGAGTTACGGGGAAGCCAACAGTCATTCTGCAGGGCAGACTATATACATGCCTGAGTAAGAGGACTTGACAATGCTTTGAGGTTCTAAAGGAGAGATTTGGTATCTGGTGAGCATTCTGGAAATACTTAAGGGACAAGGTGATATCCGAAATGATTCTGGGTGGATGGGGGGCGGTTTCCACAGGAGGAGGACCCCAGGTGTGGACCAGGATGGGGGTGCTCATGGGACAGAGGTCCAGTTTGGCTGAGGGAAGGGCATGGGTGTTAGAATTTTTACTGCCTTAATTTTGTTGGTTATAAAAGTGACATGCTCATTAGAGGAAATTTGGAAAATATATAAAAACACAAAAGAGAACAACCAGAGACAACTATTAGTCCAACATTTTATTGTATTTTTTCCAGACTGTTTATCAATTAATCTATATGAACATTTTAAAAAGCTTCCTTTGATTATGACAGTTGGAATTCATACTTCTTATAGAAGTTTGGAAAATACTGAGGAGTATAAAAATGAAAATAAAAATCACCTCTGACCCTAGTCAGAAATAATCACCACTATTAACATTTTGGTTTATTTCCCTTGAATCTGTTTCTCAGTATATATACATTAAATCAAATATGAAAAATTTCTTCAGACACTTTTATATCCTTAATATTTCTTTTATATCGTTATATTTCTTCTTAATGTTATGTTTTGAACAGTTTTCCATGTCATTAAATAACCTTAGAAAAGTGGATGCAGCAGATTATGTGACCATTTATAGTTAAATAGTTAGAAATATTTGCAAAATAAAAATGTTTTTACTGAAAAAAAGAAAGGTGGATGCATAATACTATACTCCAAATTATGGGTGGATCAGCATTTCTTAAATACTTTCTCTGATAGTGAATATTTAGGTTGTTTCACATTTTTTGTTATTATAAATAATGCTGTTAGAAACATTTTTGAAAATCAGTGTTTGCCTATTAAAAATATTTCCTAAGAACCGTTTGTTTGAAGTGGAGTCACAGTTTCAGAAGGTATTATTACTTTTAAGATTCTTGCATATTATTTATTTGTGGTTTTAGAGAAGGAAAATGACATGTCTGGAAGTGCATGTGATGGAGACCAACCTGGAAGGGAGGAGAAAGACAGTTACAGTGAGGGAGCCAGCCAGGAGGAGGAGGAGGCTGCTGTCATCCAGCGGGGAAGGGGAAAGGAGAGAGAATTTGAGAGATGAGGAAACTGTTTAGGTTGAGACAAGTAAGAGGGAAGACACAGAGGGAGGGAGTGGATGGACACTCTGAGCTTTCTTATTAAAGGTGTAGGAAGATGGTGATGCAATGACAACAAATAGAGACATCAGAAGAAGATGCTGGCTTGGTGGTCAGTTTGGTGTTAGCTATAATGAGTTTCAGGTGTCAGGGAGCCTTCCGGGTGGAGATCCCCTGCAGGGAGTTGGAAATGCCTGCCTTTCTGAAGTTTTCTTAGGTGAGTGGTCAGGGTTAGGCCTCTTGATTTAAGAGTCATTTTCAGATGGATGATACGTGGTTTGAACTATGTAGAAAAAGGCTGCTTTAAAAGTATAAAAAGGAAAGTGTAAAGTGTGTACTTTACAGCAAGCTAAAACAGGCAAAGCGATTTGGTTGCCTCAAACTGCCAGCAACAGTGAAGGAGCTGGGAAAAAGTGCACAGCCCCACAGCGGGGTGGCTGGGCCCCCCGGGCTATCCGGTCTAACTTTCTAGGATCCCAGTGGTGGAGGCAGCCCTGGAAGTTGTCGTGAATGTGGCTATGTTCTGCATGAAGTGTAAAAGTAGGGGAAAGAGCTGGAAGAGAGGGAGCATTTGGATGAGACACTGAAGGAACATGTGGTGACTGCACGTGTTCTAATGGGAGGCCGGCTTCCCTGTTGGTTTCTGCTCTGACAAGACAGACTGCTCTTCCTCCCCCATCTGTTGCTGAGGGTTTGTTTTTCAGTGGTACCCTTAACAGGAAGAGCTGGAGAATGGGGTATGCTAGTTAACAGGGAATAGGGTTTGCTAGTTAGCAGAGAGTTGGGCATGCTGGTTAGCAGAACTTGCTGTAGCCAGTTTGTGCAATGAACCCGTGAGGACGTGGCAGATCTGGAAGACTGCCTTTCGAGAATGCCAAAGCTGTAGTGGCCAGCCTGTCAGTTATTTTTAGAAAAGAGCATTTTAACAATCACACATCTTTACTGGTCAGGTAAAAAAATTTGAGTGTCCGTGTGTTTCGGAAAAGGGCTTTATGAAATTTGAACTTTCTTTAAAATTCTTTCTGAAGATTGCATATGAGTATCACAAGTCTTAAGGGAAAAGAAAATCATTCCCACAATATAAAAAATCCCATAGGCACAGATACTATGAGAAGTGACGGATAAAAACTTTGACTAGAAATGCAGGAATCTAAAGGTAATTCTAAATAAAAAAATCCAGTGGGACTTTTGATAAGTTCTTATCAAGTAATGATTTTTTGGGGGGGCTGGAAAAATGGCGGTCTGATAGCGTCCTCCCACTGCACCGCTCCCAGGGAAGGAGGTGAAGAACGCCAGCGGCTGCCTGTGAGCACGGACCGCTCACTCCGAAAACAGCATTGTGAATTACAGAGAAACAACGCCGAACGCCCAGCCCAAGAAAACAGGTACAAAATTTTCACAAAGATCGGAGGGCGCACGGAGCACAACAGAGCCCAGAGCGCGGGAAGGACGCGCTCGCCAGGTCGGCGCAGCGCCACCTGCCCCCCAAGCGGTTACGCGCCTCCCCATCCACTCAGGCAGGGACAAGCCCAGAGTTGGGACAAAGCGGTGGTGCGAGGCAGCAGACCCTGTGGAGACGAGACAATTGTGAGAGCCAAACACAACTCGCAGCTGCAATATACAGAGACTGCCGAGGGCTGGGGAGGAACTGGACGGGGACCGAGTTATAACTTCCCGGGACAGTGCGCGGGAACCCGCAGGCCGGCACTGCGCCACTAGAAGTCAGCGGGACTGGGCCCAGGAGTTTAACCGAGAGCGGGACGCGCCCTTAGAGGTTGCTAACAACTACCGGTGGAGAAAAACTGCGCTCCCGGCGCGATCAGAGCCCGGCTGTGCGCCAGGCTGGCGGCGGCCGCCATCTTTACAGCCGCCCGCGCGGAGCCGTGAGCCGCGTCTCTAGCTCCCCCCGCCCCGGCCCGGGGCTCTTCTGCTGGGGCGAGACAGGCTTTGCCTTTGGTGGCCAGGGACAGCTGCACCCGTGGGTTCCAGGTGGGATGAGATCCCGGAACGGTAGCGGCAGGACCTTTGGGTATTGGAAACAGTTTGCAGCTCGTCCATCTGGTCCTGCTACCCTCTGGCCTCTGACAAGTCCGCTACGTGCTGGTCCTAGTGCCCGCCCTTCAGGTCCCAGCCCTCCTGTATCCCAGAGATCACTCATTTTGAAGGTTGCTGGCTACAGTGACTCATTTGGTATAACTGCTGGTTCTCATGACAACCAAATACCTCAAGAGCCACAGGCTGAACCAGAGCAGCTCCCCATAATCCTGCCCAATTCAATAGGGAATTTCGCGCCATCCAAGAGCGCTTCCAGCGGCCACTACTCCCCCCTCCCCATGGGAACATCCCCCCGGTGGAGACTACTGGGGATAGAGACGGCCACTAGCCTCGCCTTGGGGTCTAGTGGTGGAAAAGGGGTGCACAACTGGAGATCCCCCTATCAGCCAGTATCACGCGGAGACGCACATCAGAAGGACAGACACACGTGGCTAGTTAAGCAACCTCTGAGCTGTGTAGAATTTTCCCAATTCAGCTCTCACACTGCAGCCAAAAGAAATTGTGTTTCTACCTGCACCCCAGGAGGAGCAGGGCCAAAGTAACCCCTAGGAGCTACAAGGCCCCTCCCAAAGCACGGGGCTTTCACATACCCCAACTGGGGGATCAGAGTCTGCCACGGACATAACAGAATACCTAGCTAATAGGGAGCTGTGGATTCATATCCTCAAGTACAATTCACTAGCTGAAAGCCCAAGCTGGGAGGTCATTCTCACCACACTCCACCGGGAAGAGGAGAAGACAACAGGCCAGAGATAACTCAAGATCCACCAAACTTGCTAAAATACACCTAAGGCAATACAGGCCACTACTTCTCTCCCTGGCTTTGCCAAGGAACAAAAATTGTGGGCCTGGAGACAGGGCCATAAACTAGCTCTAACACTCCCAGCTCTTGACCAAGAGGCCAGTTGAGAAAAAACCAGTGAAAGAACTCAGGGAACATGAAAAACCAGAGTGAAAAGTCACCCCCAAAAGAAACCATCAGTTCCTCAGCAATGGATACCAACCGAAATGAAATGGGTAGAATGACAGAAGAGGAATTTTGTTTATGGATTATGAGAAAGCTCAATGAAATTCAAGAGAAAATTGAATCCCAGCACAAAGAAACCACAAGAAAAATGCAAGAAATGAATGAAAAATTCTCCAAAGAAATAGAAATATTATGGAAAAATCAAATAGAAATCCTTGAAATGAAAGAAGCATTCAAAGATCTACAAAACACAGTGGAAAGCCTTAAGAATAGGCTGGACTATGCAGAGGAAAGAATTTCAGAGCTAGAAGACAACTCCTATGCGCTAAATAAAACAGTCAAAGAGAAAGAACACAAAAACAAGAGGCAGGAAAAAAGCATACAAGAAATGTGGGATTATGTAAAGAGGCCAAACATAAAGATCATAGGCATCCCTGAGGGAGAGGAAGAAAATTTGCGTGGGCTGGAAAATCTATTTGAAGGAATAATAGAGGAAAATTACCATGGCTTAGCCAGAAATCTCGATATCCAAGTACAAGAAGCACACAGGACTCCTGGGAGAGTCAACGTGAAAAGGCATTCACCACGCCACATAATTATTAGACTGACCAAAGTAAACACAAAAGAGGCACTCCTCAGAGCTGTAAGACGAAAAGAGCAGGTAACTTATAAAGGGAAACCGATCAGATTAACTGCAGATTTCTCAGCTGAAACCTTATAAACCAGAAGGGAATGGGGAGCTATCATCAGTCTCCTAAAACAAAACAAAGGCCAACCCAGAATTCTGTATCCTGCCAAACTAAGCTTCTTATATGAGGGAGAAATAAAGGCCTTTCCAGATAAGCAGTCACTGATAGAATTTGCAAAATCCAGACCGGCCTTGCAAGAAGTGCTTAGACCTGCATTATACACTAACCAGAGCAACAGACACCCACCTATGTAAAACTATGCAAAAGCTAAAACCCCAGAAACCAGATTCCACAATGATGCAAGAGGTAAAACAAAAGACACCACCCAATAGAATAATCAGAAATTTACCCCAAATATCAATTCTCTCAATAAATGTAAATGGCTTGAACTGCCCATTGAAGAGACATAGGCTGGCTGAATGGATTAAAAAATACAAGCCAAGTATCTGTTGTCTTCAGGAAACACACCTTACACACAAAGACACATTCAGACTCAAGGTGAAAGGATGGAATACAATTTTCCAGGCTAATGGAAACCAAAAGAAATCCGGAGGAGCCATTCTTATATCAGATGATATAAACTTCAAAGCAACAAACGTAAAGAAGGACAAAAATGGACACTATATAGTGGTGAAAGGAAAAATCTTACAAGAGGATTTAACAATCCTAAACATTTATGCACCCAACACAGGAGTACCCAGGTACATAAAGCAAATACTGCTAGATCTAGACAACATAATAAACAGCAATGCCATAATAGCAGGGGACTTCAACACCCCACTGACGGAACTGGACAGATCCTCCAAACAAAAAATAAATAGAGAAACAAAAGACCTAAACAGGACTCTAGAACATTTGGGCCTAACAGATATCTACAGAACACTCCACCCAAATAACACTGAATATACATTCTTCTCATCAGCTCATGGAACTTTCTCTAAAATTGACCACATCCTAGGCCACAAACAGATCTAAACAAGTTCAAAAAATAGAAATCATACCATGTATCTTTTCAGACCACAGAGGAATAAAATTAGAAATCAATTCCAACAGAAACTCACATCTTCATCCAAAAACTTGGAAACTAAACAATCTGTTGCTGAAAGACTATTGGGTCAAGGAGGAGATTCAAATGGAAATCAAAAGATTCTTCGAACTAAACGATAATGGGGACACAAGTTATCAAAATCTGTGGGATACAGCAAAAGCAGTCCTGAGAGGAAAACTTACTGCCTTAAATGCCCACATCCAAAAGACAGAAAGGTCACAAATCAGTAAACTAATGAATCGTCTTAAGGAAATGGAAAAGGAAGAGCAAAGCAATCCTAAAGCCAGCAGAAGAAAAGAAATAACCAGATCAGAGCAGAATTAAATGAAATCAAGAACAAAGAATAATACAGAAGATTAATAAATGAAAAGTGGTTCTTTGAAAAGATAAACAAAATAGACAGGCCACTTGCCAGGTTGACCAGAAGCAGAAAGGAAAGGACTCTAATAAGCTCAATTAGAAATGAAAAAGGAGAAGTCACAACTGATACCATGGAAATACAAAACATCATCTTTGAATACTACAAAAATCTCTATGCCCACAAACACGAAAACGTGGAGGAAATAGACAAATTCTTAGAAACATACTACCTTCCTAGGCTCAACCAGGAAGAAACTGAATTTCTAAACAGACCAATATCGAGCACCAAAATCGAAGCAGTAATAAAAAATCTTCCCACCAAAAAAAGTCCTGGACCAGATGGGTTCACACCTGAATTCTACCAAGCCTACAGGGAAGAACTGGTGCCTATACTGCAGAAATTATTTGAAAATATCCAAAAGGATGGAATCCTCCCAAACTCATTCTACAAAGCCAATATCACCTTGATACCAAAGCCAGGAAAGGACACAACAAAAAAAGAAAACTACAGACCAATATCCCTTATGAATATAGATGCAAAAATTCTCAATAAAATCCTTGCAAACCGAATTCAAATGTACATCAAAAAAATAATTCATCACGATCAGGTGGGCTTTATTCCCAAGATGCAGGGATGGTTCAATGTACGTAAATCTATAAATGTAATTCACCATATAAATAAAAGCAAGAACAAAGATCATATGATCCTTTCAATAGATGCAGAAAAGGCTTTTGACAAAATCCAGCATCCTTTTATGATAAGAACTCTTAACAATATAGGCATAGATGGCTCATACCTTGAAACTATTAAAGCCATATACGATAAACCCACAGCCAATATCATACTGAATGGGGAAAAATTGAAAGCATTCCCCCTTAAAACTGGCACCAGACAAGGGTGCCCACTATCTCCACTTCTTTTCAACATAGTGCTGGAAGTCCTGGCCACAGCAATTAGACAAGACAGAGGAATCAGGGGCATCCAGATGGGGGCAGAAGAGGTCAAACTTTCACTATTTGCAGACGATATGATATTATACATAGAAAACCCCAAAGATTCAACCAAGAGATTACTGGAATTGATAAATGAATTCAGCAAAGTCTCAGGATACAAAATTAATACGCACAAATCCATAGCCTTCATATATGCTGATAACAATCAAGCTGAGAAACAAATTAAAGATGCAATACCTTTCACAATAGCACCAAGGAAAATTAAATATTTAGGAACATATCTAACTAAGGAGGTCAAAGACCTATATAGAGAGAATTATGAAACACTGAGAAAAGAAATTGCAGAGGATGTAAATAGATGGAAAGCCCTACCATGCTCTTGGATAGGCAGAGTCAACATAGTAAAAATGGCTTTGCTACCTAAATTAATTTACAGAATCAATGCAATCCCTATCAAAATACCAACATCATTTTTTGCCGATCTAGAAAAAATAATTCTACGCTTCGTGTGGAACCAGAGAAGACCCCGTCTAGCCAAAGCAATCTTAAGCAAAAAGAACAAATTGGGAGGCATCTGTCTACCAGACTTCAAACTATACTACAAGGCTATAGTAACCAAAACCGCATGGTATTGGCACAAGAACAGACACGTAGACCAATGGAACAGGACCGAGAACCCAAATATAAAACCAACCTCATACAGTCACCTGATCTTTGACAAATTCCAGAAAAACGTACACTGGGGAAAAGATTCCCTATTCAACAAATGGTGCTGGGAAAACTGGATGGCCATATGTAGAAGACTGAAACTGGACCCACACCTCTCACCTCTCACAAAAATCAACTCACAATGTATAACAGATCTAAACCTAAGACATGAAACCATAAGAATTCTTGAAGAAAACGTTGGAAAAACTCTTATGGACATTGGCCTAGGCAAAGAATTTATGAAGAAGACCCCCAAAGCAATCACAGCAGCAACAAAAATAAATACCTGGGACCTGATCAAATTGAAAAGCTTCTGCACAGCCAAGGAAACTATCACTAGAGTGAACAGACAACCTACAGAATGGGAGAAAATATTTGCATGCTACACCTCTGATAAAGGGCTGATAACCAGAATCTATACAGAACTTAGGAAAATCAACAAGAAAAAATCAAACAACCCTATTAAAAAATGGGCAAAGGACATGAACAGAAACTTTTCCAAAGAAGACAGAATGATGGCCAGCAAACATATAAAAAAGTGCTCAACTTCTCTAATCATCAGGGAAATGCAAATCAAAACCACAATGAGATATTACTTAACTCCAGTGAGATTGGCTCATATCGAAAAATCCCCGAACAACAAATGTTGGCGGGGATGTGGAGAGATAGGAACACTCATACACTGCTGGTGGGACTGCAGATTAGTACAACCTCTATGGAAAAGAATATGGAGATACCTCAAAGAATTAAAATTAGACTTACCATTTGACCCAGCAATCCCACTACTGGGTATTTACCCAAAGGAAAAAAAGACATTTTATAATAAAGCCATCTGCTCACGAATGTTCATAGCAGCACAATTCACAATTGCAAAGATGTGGAAACAACCCATGTGCCCATGAATACATGAGTGGATTAATAAAATGTGGTATATGTATACCATGGAGTATTACTCAGCAATAAGGAACAATAGTGAATTAACACATCTGGTATTATCCTGGTTGGAGCTAGAACCCATTCTTCGAAGCGAAGTGTCACAGGATTGGAAAAACAAGCACCACTGGTACTCACCATCAAACTGGTACTAACTGATGTACACTTACATCACACAGGGCAATAACATTCATTAGGGGGCGGGCAGGCGGGAGGGGAGTGTAAAGGATGGGAAAACCTCTCACTGAATAGATGTGGGGGGCACAGTTTGCGGGATGACCACAATTGTGGCTCTGACACGGGCAGAACAAGGGCAATGTGTATGGCCAAAGTGTTGTACCCCCATGATATTCTGAAATTTTAAAAAAAAGTAATGATTTTTTAATGATTGTGCCAAAAATGTAAATCTGATACAGTGACACAGTTGTAATTTTGATATGTTCTTTAAGCTTCTGAGTGCTTAAATCATGATGTAAGTTTGAACATTTTTTCCCTTCAATTCAAAACTTTATTCCTACAGAATGGAGATGGCTTTTAGAAGTTCCTGGAGGTGGGTGGTGGTGGTAGTGACAAGTGAATTTATTATATTCTCTGACTTCCAAAGGCCTGTTCTTAGACCACTGCCATCAGTATCACCTTGGGATAAATATTCTTTAAAGAACAATGTAGATATTTTCTGTAAGAGATACTTATGCTCTAATTCAGGTTCTCTAGGGATCACCTATCTCTTGTTAACAGCCACTGCTGCATCAAGTAGCCCTGGGAGCTCTGATTACCTTCATGTAGGTGCAACTTGAAAGTGCTTCTTATCTGCTGCCTTCTGCCCAAGGTGACACACAAATGTGTGTGCCATGGCTAAAAATGAGCCTAAAAGTCAAAATTCCAAAGCATGTGAATGCTGCTAAGAAAGAAGCCAACAATGTCAATAAATGAAATATAAATTCACTCATGAAATTAATTTTGGGACAACCTGAAAACATTTTAAAGTGTATATGTTTAGGATATTCAAAGAGATAAATGAAGAAATAACAAGAAAGTATGACAGAAAATAGTAAAAATAAAACAAAAGCACTAATTATAAAGCTTAGAATTTAAAAAATAGATATTGAAATAATTCTACAGATGGAATTTTTAGATTGAACCCAGTTGATGAAAGACTTAGCTCATAGTTCTAGTGAATAGTTTTGATGAAGGCAGAGCAGGGAAAAGGGGAATCAATCAATCAATCACTCAGTTGGCAGTTAAGTGACACAAAGGATAAATTGATATGTCCCAACTGACATGTAAAAGGAGTTACAGAGAAGTAGAATGGGAGAAATGGTAGGGAAGCAATATTTGAGAATATATATAGTATTAATAGGTGAGGATTTTCTGGAACTGAAGAAAGACACAAATCATCATATCAAAAGTACATTTTAAGCCCTAAGCAAGATAAATAAAATTTATTGACACTTAGATCTGTCATAATTAAACCCCAGAATATTAAGAATAATGAAAAAAATCTTAAAAACTACAGGAAAAGACAGATTGCCTTCAAAGGAATGACTGTTAGACTGACAGCAGACTTCTTAGTGCCAATGAACATGACAAGACAGTGGAGTAACATCTTTGAAGTACTGACGATGTCCAGCTACATTATGTTGTAGCAAAAAAAAAAAAAAATGAATGAATGAATAAATTTGAAATTTATACAAAGCTAAACTTTCCCTTTAGTAGGAAGGACAAAATAGAAATATTTCAGGCATGAAAAGAATTAAGAGATTTCACAACTCACAGACACTTACTAAAAGACTGTTTAAAAGATACACTTCAGCAAGACAAAGAATTAATGTAAAGGTAAAGCATGAGTTATAACAATAATGGGTTCAAAAATGATTAAAAATGTTGATCACTGAATCAACTGTCAAAAAATAAGGGATTGTTCTATGTGCGGGGCCTTGAATTTGGGAGGAAGGCAGAAATACTGAGTAACTTCAGACTTCGTTAGGAAAAGCTGGTAGTGAAGTATATACATAAGAGTAGTAAAGCTAAACCCGAAAAGAACAAAATACATTTTTTTAACCTCCAAATTGGCAATCGAGGGGTGGGGGAAGTCAGGAAAGAAAAGACTGACAGAAGGTAGAAAAAGAGGGGAATAAAATCAAAGTGAAAGAAAATGATAAATAGAAAACACAAAACAAGGTTACGTAAGTAAGTGTAAGTATATAAATAATCAGTAAATATATTAAAATCACTAAGATGCAGAAATTATCAAATTGGCCACAAACCAAAATCCTGTTATATGCTGTTTACAAGGAATACACGGAAAACAAAGACACATGGAAAGATTAAAAATGAAGGATGGGAGAAGATATTCCAGATATGTATACACAGGAAGGAAATGTGTGGGTCTTAATATTAGAAAAAATAGATGTAAAAACAAAAGGCTTTAATAGCTTTAGGAAGAGATACTAAACTATAATAAAAGGAACAATACCAACAAGATAAAACAGTAATAGACTTGTATATGCTAATAGCATAGCACAGAACTATACAAAGCAAAACCTGCCAGAACTAAAAGGGAAATTGAAAAGTTCACAATCATTGAGGGATTTTAATTAAATCTCCATGAATCAGCATCACTCAAATCTGCAAGAAAATTAAATAGATAAAGATGATTTAATAATGAATTGACCAGCTTGTATATACGTGTCTGTAAAACCCCGTACGCAAGAAATATATAGAGAGAAATTTTATACTTTTCAAGTACACATGGAATATTTACAAAAATTGACCATGTTGTAGGTTATAAAATAATTCTCAACAAATTTCAAAAGAATATAATAAAGACCACATTCTCTAGCACAATACAATAAAATTGGAAATCAAAAGGAAAATATATAACAAATATGCCTTATGGTTGAAAACAAAACCGTATACTCCTAAATAACTCATGGGGTAAGAACAAAATAAAGTGGAAATTATACTAGAAAAGAATGACCCTGAAAGTGCTACGTTATCTAAATGTGTTGGATGTATCTAAAGCAAACCTTGCAGGTAAATGCGTAGCCTCAAATACATGTATTAGAAAATAACATTGGAAAATAAATAAACTAATATTAATAATTTATATCAAGAAGGTAGGAAACAGACTAAAAGTAAATTGCAAAACAAGATAATAGTAAAGAAAGAGCAGAAATAGAAAACAAAAAGATGGCTGGGCACAGTGGCTCACACCTGTAATCTTAGCACCTGTGGGAGGCCAAGGCAGGAGGATCACTTGAGGTCAGGAGTTCGAGACCAGCCTGAGCAAGAGTAAGACCCTGTCTCTACAAAAAATAAAAAACTTAGCCGGGTGTGGTGGCGCACACCTGTAGTCCCAGCTACTTGGGAGGCTGAGGCAGGAGGATCGCTTGAGCCCAGGAGTTTGAGGCTGCAGTGAACTATGATGACAACACTGTACTCTAGCCTGGGCGACAGAGTGAGACTGTCTCAAAAAAAAAAAAAAAAAAAAAAGAAAAGAAAAAAGAAAACAAAAAGATAACAAAGAGGATTAATGAAACCCAAGGTTTGTTCTGCAAAGAAAATCTCCAAAAACAGAAAGAGAAATAGGAACATGTGAGTATATAACAACAAAACAAAGCCTCCCCTAATTCCTCCCTTTCTTCTCTCCAAAGATACAGGGTCCACTTGGCTCAGGAAATTTTAATGTAACTTCAAGGAACAAATAATCCTCTCCTAATGCAATGTTACGTAGAGGGGAAGAAACACTAGCCAATGCATTTTATGAGGTCAGTATAACCTTGATATCAATTCTGGACAAGGACTACAAGAAAATAAAATTATAACAAATCTTTCTCATGAACATAAATGAAAAAATTTGAAATAAAATAGCACAAGTAATTCAGTGTTAAAATGAATTATGAGTAAGATTTATTGAAGGATGGTTCAGAAAAAATCTATTAATGTAATATAGTACCTTAAGAGATTAAAGGAGGGAACCATATGATAATCTCAAAAGAATCCAGGCATTGTTAATATTCAAGATTCATGCATGATAAAAAGCTCTTCAGACTAAGAATGGAAGGAAACTTTCTCAACCTGTTAAAGGATATCTTCCAAAAACCCACAGTAAACCTCATCCTTATTGGAGCCTTCTCATTAATATTAACGAGACAAGGATTCCCACCGTCACTCTTATTATTCAGCATTATATGGAAGGTTCTAGGCCAATGCAGTAAGATGAGATAAAGGAAGGAGAATAATAATAGGATAGGGAGATATAAAACTCTCATTTGTACAAAATACGGTTTTCTATATAGGAAATCAAAGAGAAGGTGGAAACAAACCATTAGAACTAATAAGAGAATTTTTTACATTTTCTGGCCGTATTGAAAGCACACTAAAGTCAATGGCGTTTTTATATACCATCAGTAAGCAATAAAAAAGTATAATAGAAAAAATACTATTTATTACAACACCACAAATCATGGGGTATGTAGAACTATAATAAAAATGTATAGTATCTTTATGGAGAAAATTATAATGTGGTATTGAAGGATATTCAAGAAGACTTGCATAAATGGAGAGCTGTGTTATGTTCATTGATAAGAAGACTCAATATTATTAATATGGCAAAATATTTTCAAATTAATCTGTAAGTTCAATGTAATTCTAATTAAAATTTTAAAAAGGTATTTTATGGAATTTGACAAGCCGATATTAAACTAAATTTGGAATAGTAATAAGTAATAGGCAAGAATAGCAAAGAAAATTTTGAAGAAAAGTATAAGGTAAGAAGACTTACTCTACCAGGCATTATGACCCGTGAAAACTAGAGTGATCACAAGCCCTGACCTTCCTGTACAAATCTGCTCCATCCGCTGTGTTCCACATTCAAGTCAATGGTCTTAGACTTAACCTTAACCCTCTCTTTCTCTCAAATCCTGCGTCTAATCTGTCAAGAAATTCTTTTGACACTGTCTTCACAATATATCCAGAATCTGATCGTGACTCATGACTTCTCCGCTACCACCTGGTCTAAACTGCCATTGTCTCTCACCTGGATTGCAGCCATGGTTTCCTGACCATTCCCTGCTTAAGTGATTGGTTCACTGTAGCCTATCTTCAGCCGAGGACAGCCAGAGTGATCTTGTGTAAAACATATGTTTTGTCATCTCTACTCCTGCTCAAAACTCAGCAATGGCCATCCATGTCACTCAGAGTAAGATTCAAAGTCCTTAATGATCCCACAAGGCGCTACATGATCTGGCTTAGTGGATTGTGTCCCACTACTTCCTCCTTGGTCACTCCACTCAAGCTACACTGGCTTCCTTCCTGCCCCTAAACGTAGCGGGTACCTTCTCGGTGCCTTTGTAGGACTGTTGCCTCTGTTCTTTACCTGGATGTCTGAATGGGTGGCTGCCTCACTGCCTTCAAGTCTTTGTTTGCAGTCACTTTCTCTTTGAGACCCACCCTGAACACTTTATTTAAAATTGTGCCCTCCAGCCCTCCTGATCTCCCTGACTTGCTCTGATTTCCTTTCTTTTCTTTTCTTTATAGCTCTTTTTACCTTCTAACTTGCTATTTCATCTCCCCATTATTTTAGTGTTGCTTATCTGTCTTTCCCCCTAGAGCATATGCACTAAAGAGGGCGGGATCTTGTCTGCTTTGTTTACTCACGTATCCCAACTGCTTAGAGCACTTCCTGGCATGTAGTAGGTGCTGAATAAACATTTGTTGAATAAATGAATGAAAAACAGTATAGTATTTGTGCATGAATAGACAAATGAATGGAACATAATAGAGAGCCCAGAAATAAGACCACTCATAATGATGCATGAAAGAGGTGACACTAGATGTAAGTGGGGGAAAGAATGGATTATTTAGTAAATAACATTATTTGGGATACTTGGTTATCAATATAGAAAAAAAATGAATTGAATCCCTGCCTCACACCCTACACGAAAATTATTTCCAGATGAATTAGCAACCTAAAATGAAGAGCAAAACTTTAAAGCTTCTAAAAATATAGGATATTATCTTTAGAACCTTGATATATGGAAGGAGTTCTTATGCAACACACAGAAAACCACAGAAATAAAGGAAAAGATAGAGAAATTTAACCACGTTAAAATTTAAAACATCTGTGTGACAATAGGCATCATGAGTGAAGGTAAAATCAAATCACACACGAGATGATATCTGCAAACAACATGTAAATGACAAAAAATTAGTATTGAAAACATAAAACTTGCAACAGATCAACAACAAAAATATAACAACCTCATAGAAAAATGGACAAAGGCAATTGACGAACGAGCAAACATGAATGGCCAATATATATAGGAAAAGATTGGTAATTAGCCAAGTATATATTCAAATAACAATGAGATATCATTTAAAACCCGTCCAGTTGGCGAATGTTTGCAAGGCTGTGCACAGCAGGACTCTCATGTGCTGCTTGTGGGGCAGTTACACCTGGCAGGCTCTTTTTGCCTACTCGCTCCTGTCTGCAAGGAGCCTGCGGTGCCCAGGCAGCAGCTGCGTCATGTAACTCAGTGGACTCTTGCTGTGTTCCCTGATGAAAGTGTACCCTTTTGGGGACCAAGCCCCTAACCCTGCAGAGCCGAGAGTTGTGGGGACAGGAAGCACAAAGTCTCCCGATGGGTCGTTGGGGTAGTAAATGGAGCTGATCCCGTTTCCAGCCCTTGCTTTCCGAATGTAAGTATTCTTCTCTTGGGGGACGTGGTGGGCCAGTATCTTTGGGGTCTTTGATTCAGCACTTACTCGGTGTCCTGAAGGATAGCACCCACCCTCAAGAGTATTGTTTCTGAACTGGTGCTGTAGCTGTGCCTCGGGGCCATTTCGTTTCTCAGGATGGCAGCCTCTGGTGGTGTGCAGTACACAAAGTAGGCGGAAACTGGTCGTTGGCCAGTGCTGCCTGCGTCTTCTGTGCTGTAAAGTGAGTCACGTGGTCTGACATGATGTTATATGACAGCGGTC
Source organism: Daubentonia madagascariensis (assembly GCA_023783475.1). Taxonomy (NCBI): domain Eukaryota; kingdom Metazoa; phylum Chordata; class Mammalia; order Primates; family Daubentoniidae; genus Daubentonia; species Daubentonia madagascariensis. The sequence goes on along the minus strand of JAKFHU010000353.1, from coordinate 1,386,338 downwards.
CCCAGCCTTTTCGGCACCAGGGACTGGTTTCATGGAAGGCAATTTTTCCATGGACCAGGGGTGGGGGGATGGTTTCAGGATGATTTAAGAGTATCACATTTATTGTGCAGTCAAACCTCTCTGCTAATGATAATCTGTATTTGCAGCTGTTCCCCAGCACTAGCATCACCGCCTCAGCTCCACCTCAGATCATCAGGCGTTAAGATTCTCATAAGGAGCACACCCTAGATCCCTCCATGCGCAGTTTACAGTAGGGTTCCTGCTCCTATGAGAATCTATTGCTGCCGCTGATCTGACAGGAGGTGGAGCTCATGCAGTGATGTGAGCAATGAGGAGCGGCTGTAAATAAAGATAAAGCTTCGCTTGCTTGCCTGCTGCTCACCCCCTGCTGTGCAGCCTGGTTCCTAATAGGCCATGGACTGGTACCAGCCCTGAGTTGGGGACCGCAGTTATATGGGATGGAAGTTGGCTGAGATCCTGAAGGCAGGAAAGTCAAACTCATCCTGGGAATCCATGTCCATTACTGTGAGAACGCACCACTGGCCCTTTCAGCATGGAAGGGCCCAGTGTTACCCCTATGCCACCTCATGGTTTGTTGGTCCCCTTTAGGAATAGTGCTATGTAAGGCACGTGGTGATGGTCTCTGTTGCTGGCAGGTTGGACATTTGGTGGTGGCCATAGCTAGGCAAGCCTTGGTGAGTGGGAGTCCAGGCTTTTGGGCTCATGTATGACCTCTGTCTTGGCCATGGTGGCCATTTTGTTCCTGTGTCCATTGTGCTGGTACTGGGGTGGCCAATGAAAGAGGCTGGCAGATGTCCATCAGCTGGGTCATCCCTCTGCTTTGTTGATGAGTGCCTCTTTCCTGGTGGATGCCCTCTGGCCAGCATTAGCACAAAGATCTTCACGCTGCACACGCTCTCTCACGTGTCCATCCACGTGCCTCTACCTCAGATTTCCTTGCTCCTGGTCTTCCAGTCTTTTTTGTTTCTGGCCTCTGACTAGCCAGCCAAGCTTCTCACTACTGACCATGTGAGCACACGTACGTTCTAAACCTGCTGCTTCTGCATGAGTGGACAACTGGTGCGCTGCCTGAAGGACCCAGTTGGGAGGATTTCCCCTTACTACTGTCTTTCACGGCTACTCCCAAGGAATACCGTGGCGTGGCTGCTGTGCGTTTCTGGCTTGTACCCACATAGTGAACCAGCCATCCATAAACCAAAAGCACCAGCCTTTTTCTTGTCCCCCAGTTATGTACAGAGTCCCCAGACAGCTCAAGGGAAGAAGTGAGGGAGGGTGTTGGTGCAGCCCTGGCGGATGCTGTGGGAATCTGACTGCCTATTCACATGGTTTGCCGATGCCCCCAGTCCTACCTGGGTGTGATCCCGATGTACAACTCCTACTTTACGATGGGTGGGGGGTGCACCCACATCATCTTGTGATTTGGTGAGTCTGACGGGAGTTAGCTTTTGATGGGAAATTTCAGCCACATGGTCCCCTCATGTCCCATGGGTGAGCACTTTGCAATAAACTTTACTAGTACCCAGGTCATGGTCTTGAAATACCTTTTCCTGTTTAAAGAAAGTAGGCTTCTTGGAGAAATGGTTGATTCCAGGTCTAGGGAGGAAGTGTACAAGATGAGCCTGGACCATCCTGTCAAACCAGAGCACAAGTAAGCTCCTGGGAGCCCTGTGGCCATTTATGTTCAGCAGAGCTGCTTAGCTCACCTTTTGCCTGTCCTTCTCTAAAGAGTTCCTGTCATCATTCCCTCATCCCAGGGAGTGCAACGAAGTGAAATTAATAGTGAATCCTTTCACTGGAGACCTGGAGATAACTTAATTTTTATAGACACTAAGTAAATATTTATTTATATTCACTAGCAGCAAACAATTCACTTGTAAACAGGAAAAGTAGTATAGTATAAACAGGAAAAGGTATAACTCAAATGATGCATATGCTTATGTTATTTCTTTGAATTTTTTACTTTTCTTTAAAAATGTATATATTTTTCATTTTTAAAGTAATAGGAATCTAGTTATTACAGAAAAATTTGATAAATGAAAAAATGTTCCTAAATTGTCACCACTGTAATATAATCATAGTAATAACTTTAATATATTTCCTTCCAGTCTATTTTGGTGTGAATTTTTTATGGTTATAATAAAAACGTGCATATAATTGTGTTTTTTCCTTTTTAATTTAGCTTTAGATAATTATATAATCGCATACATATTTCTATGTTGCAATATAATCACAACAGTAATTTTTTTACTGCACTGAATGTTATTTGGCTCTATCATATTTTTTAACTATTAATCTATTTTTAGTTAGTAGATTTTCCCTCATTTTAGCAAATAGAATATTTTTGTACAACTTTATTGCTTTTTAGGTTTTGTTGTTGCTTTGAATTTTTAAAGTAGAATATTAACAATTGTCAAGAATTTCAGTAAACTCGTAATTTTTCTTTCATCTCTGTCATTGAATCTAGCAAATCTAGTGATTGTAGGAGTCAAAGGCATGTGTTAATTTACCGACTGTTGTTCCATCCAAGATCTCAGTTATGTGTGACTTCATAAAGCCATATAAAACTTGAGTGAGGCAGTAATCTTGCTTACATTTACAAATGGGCAACAGAACAGCAGCTGTACTGGTCAATCTAGAAACTTACAGTAGAAAATGGGGTTCTTTGTTTGGAGCCCAAGGAAAGGCAACACAACATTTTCGATATGTGTGAGTGTGTGCGTTCTTGGGAGATGGGCCTTGATTTTTATCATGTGTTCAAAGGGATCCAGTAACTGCTGGTATAAACAAAATGTTTGCTAGTTGAGTGGAATGCTGTTTTTGTGAGTTTGATGTTATTCCCTCCTTCTCTGCCTCCCCTCCACACGCACCCACTCTCCTTCGTTATATTTGGAAAAAGAACTCAGAAAAATATACTTTTGGGTGAGCAGTGATTTATTACATGCAAGTTTATAGTGATATAAAAAAATTTAAAAACAACACATATGTGAGATTGTTAATTGGAAATATTGCATCAATGTGTGTTGATTTTGGAAGTTTTCCCATTAAAATCAATAATTCAGTAATATAATTCTTTGTTAAAATATTTCTTTTAAAAATTGTGACCAGAAAGCTGATCACTAAGTAAATTTCTATTAATTCAAATTATGAGTTGAGTGTGGAAATTATTCATAAAATACAATTATTCTTTTACTATGTTATTTGGAAAGGTGTAGATTTACTAACTCCATTAAATTTGAGGCTTTCTAAGTTTTTGCATAGTTAAAGCAAAGAGATATTTCTATGCAAATAACCTTAAATAAAATTATTAACCAATGTTAAAAACTTTCCTTCTTTAAAAGGAAATCTTAGTCAATTTTGATTACCAAATGACAGGAGAAACTTCTCTTTTCTAGTTGAACAGGCAATGTGCAGTGACCACCTTGTTTTTGATAAATGATTTATCAGTATCTTATTTTTTTTTTAGGAATGGGCTGTTTCTGGGGAGCTGAAAGGAAATTCTGGATCTTGAAAGGAGTATATTCAACTCAAGTTGGTTTTGCAGGAGGCTATACTTCTAATCCTACTTACAAAGAAGTCTGCTCAGGTGGGAAGAATTTGCTTTGTCATATTAGTAGGAGAAACAAGGGAGGTCTTGTTCCTGCTGTTAGGTGACAGGCTTTTTAAAATGGAAATACAATTTTTTTATTTTTCCTCGGTTTTTACCATTTCTGTAAATATACTTATTGGCCTCTCACTTTCTATTTTTAGAAGATGATAAACTTCCTATGGAATGTATCATTTAGCTTTTGCTGTGATATAACAACCACCGTAAAACTTAGTGGCTTAAAACAATCGTTTTATTAGCTTATGATTCTGATGATCAGAAAATTAGGCTGTGCTCAGCTTGGTGTTTCTTCTGCCAGTCTCCGCTGGACTCACTCCTGGGGCTGAGGTCAATGGATGGGTTGCCTGGAGGCTGGTTGGCCTAGGCTGGCTTCACTCATATGTTTGGCAATTGGTGCTTTCTGTTGGCTGGGAAGATGGGGATGATGGACCATATGTCTTTAGGCTGGACTGTGCTAATTCACACGGTAGTGGATGCAGAGAACCCAGGAGCAGTAAGAGAGGACGAGCCTGTTCTCTATGTCATGTTTACTATTATCCCTCTGGCCAAAGCAAGTCACATGGTCTAGTCCAGAGTCAAGGTAGGATGGGCTTCCCAAAGGCAGGGATATAGGGAGATAGGGAGGGGTGAAGAAATAAGGACCATTACTGCAATGGTCTACACGTAGGACAGATACAACATGTACCAGACGTGTTTTCTGGAGGGAAAAGCATTAAAAGCCATGCTGCAATGCACAGATCAGCAAACTGTGGCCCATAGGCCAAATCTTGCTTGCTGCCTGTCTATATAAATAAATTTTTGTTGAAACATAGCCATGCCCATTATTACTACTTTTTTTTTACACATTATCTATGAGTGTATTCATGCCACAATGGCAGAGTTGAGTGGTTGCAGCAGACTCTATGGTCTGCAAAGCCTAAAATATTTACTACCTTATCCTTTACAGGAAAACATTTACCGACCTGTGCTCTAGGCTAACAGGATAGGCAGATGCCCCTCTGGCAAATTCTAGCTGGATTACCAGACTACCTGTCTGGATTTGTTTCTGGCCCTAAAGGATTTCCTTTACTTTCCTGCCAGCTCAGGTAGCATTTAAAACAATTTTCTAAAAGAATATTTTATTCACCATCTTAAGAGGTCTCAATAGGGAGGGTTTATTTAGATCTGTAGTCCACCATATTGACAGAAATGGGATTTAAAAAATATGTAAACAGTTTTATCTTTTTAAAGTAAAGTCTTGAATTGGTGTTATTTGTGGAGGATGCTCTCGGCTCTCCGAGGGCCTCGGCAGTGTGGCGGGGAGGAGTTGGGGGGTGGGAGCCTGTGGAATAATGAGCATGTTGATTTGTTTGCTACAATATGAATTCTGATTTTGAAATGAAATTTGAGCTGTGCAACAATGAAAATATTATAAAAAATATGCATTTTCTTGTTTTTCTTACCTCTAGAGGAGAATTTTAAGTATTCTGACTGGTATTGAGAATGTGGAATATTGAACAAATGCTTTAATAGTTAATCTATTTTTTTTTTTTTGCTTCTGTTTCAAAATTAAACAAATGCTTTGGCAGAGGTATAAATAGAGAGATTCAGATGAAGACTGGAGATTGCCCAGGTGTATCCTCTCAAGTCTTAGGAATGCAAATGAATAGATTCCTTCCTGTAATTCCAGACATGACTTAATGGCCTAAGAGAAAAAGGTTGCTAAGAAAACCCCCAAATATCTACTGTTATACCTATTGCCTTCAACCAGAAAAATGCTAATAATCAATTAGAATATTGTGATTGCTTGTTTGCTCAGACTCTAGTTCAACTCTTTCCCTTAATGATAACAACGTGATAATTGCCATGTGTCGAGTTCCTACTCTATGTCAGACATTCTAATAAGCACTTTTTCTGTCTTTGCTTTTTTCCACACAGTCCCATGAAGTGTCTTAGTTTCTGTCTAGTATAGAGGGAGTGTTGAGGCTCGGAGAGGATAAATAACTTACCCAAGGTCATGCATTGGCAGGAATCCCTACCTCATTAGCTCTCAGCTCAAAGTTTATGCCATTGACTATGGTGTAAGTCATCCAATTGTCATTATAGCCCAGCATCCTCCATTCATCTGTTTTCACTCCCTCCATCAAGTCCCAAATTCTCTTTCATGTCTGTCCCTCTACTATACTTTTCAGTATATTGGTGTGCTTTTTAATGATTACCGTAAGGAAAATGCCAAGGAATTTTTTTTTTTGTCTTTCTGATGTTTAGAAGGAAAAAGGGCAAAACCCTTTTAACATACAGTTCGTGCAAACAGCTGGTATGTTAGAAGCCTGTAGCAATGGTGAAGTATAGAAACCACGGAGGTTGGTAAAGAACTCTCTATTTGATATGAACACTACCTGCTAAGTTAGCAGTAGCATTGGGAAGCATGGTTGTCATGGAAACTTGTTCCTGATTGGAGAGAGAGAGTTATAGGGTCTTACCCAGACACAGAAGGAGAGATGATTTCCTTTTTTTTTTGTTCTATCATAAAAGGGAAAAACAAAAAGGCAGAGAGAAGCTATGATAGAAAGGTCCCTCCGGCACAGAAGTGGTAGAGCCTTCAGATCCCTGGGAATAGCAGGGAAGGAGAACAAATAAGGTCCCTAGCTAGAGCAATTATGGTAACCAGCTAATTAAAGATTTTTGACCAAGGAGAGGGGTGGGGGAAACAGAAAGCAGGTTATACTAGCAGGCCTCCCCTCTGAAGCCTCTGGTGCTCAAAGCCTTGCTGAACAAGTCAGCCCTGGAGGGGTCTGAGTTGAAAAAGAAAAAAAAAAAATAAAAACTAAGCCTCTGGTAAGATAGATATGTAATAATTGCTGTGGTTCCGTGTGGCAGAAATACTAGTCTATGCTCTAGTATTTGCATTAATTTCAAAATTGCTTACTCTTGTGTTTGTAATTCACTTTGATCACAACCCATGAATATTTTGTAAAGGTTTTAATTTATTTTTATTTTTTCAAGAAAAGAAGCATAAGGACCTGGATTGTGTGCAAATTCCTTCTCTCATATATAAGCATTCTTGAATCTAATTGTACCATTTGGTTTCTTGGGACAGGTGCCAGAATTATGGGGAGGGGCTTACCAAAATCCACCGGGCTAGCTTTACCACCCCTCCTCCCCACCCCCTCAACCTATCGTATGATGACACATGTCAGAGCTTCCACAAGCATTGTCTCAGCACACAGATCGATGGTCACAGCCCAGGAGCCATGGACTCAAGTTTGCCACGCCCACCCCACTAGTGGGCACACACAGCCTCGACAGGGGATGAGCAAGCGAGCGTGTGTGTGAGTGTAGAAGCAACACGTTTCCAGAAGGGATGCGGATTCGTGTCTCCATGGTATTTCTGTGCAGAGATTGATGGGTCAGTAACTCTGAAACCTGAGGTGGAGTTGCAGTTAGGCGTGTAGAAAAGACATACAGCTTCTAGTAACAGCTGAGAGAGGAGATGACCCCAGCAGAGACCTGTGGATAGAGATCTGTGTAAAACATTCGTGAATGGGCTCACTAACGGGTCCATTCATAACGCGCAATCTCCAACTGTCAGTGCCGCTTGAGCCTGACATATGCAGAGGATACAAGGGGGCAACAGATCCTTAAGAATTAGGAATAAAGTTGCCTATTGGGAATGGGCGTATAAAATAAGCCTGTACTGAATCAGAGCAGAGATAGGCAGTGACTGAGAAGAGAGATTGGTTTCTGGGTCTGTAGGACTTAAGAGGAACCTGATGGAATGCCCTGACTATGTAAAAGGAAAACGTGGGCCTCAGCAGGAGGTTGGGTAGCCAGGACAGCCCAGAAAAGGGGGGGGTCCTGTGGCACCCTCTGGGGTGCTCTGGGCAGACCCACAGAGCCTGACACCATGGCACTTTTAAGTTGTATCACTAACCTCTTCTTCTGATACATGCTCTGTAGAACCTTCTACTCTTTTGTCCTCCTGTGGAGATTATTTACAGAAAGAAAATGCAATGAGACCAGTTTGGTGAGGCAGATAGTTCTAATTCTCATTTCAAATTCAATAAAATGCCACTCTGAGATGTATATCTCAGTCTATTGTGAGTTTAGTCTGCACAGGTCATTCTCTCCAAATTGAACTAACCTTGGGTTGAATAAACTGATGAAAATGGAATTTTGGCCTTCAAAGCTGAGAGCTGGAAGCCAGACCTCTGTGGTTTTCCAGAGGCTGCAGTTGCCTCCTTGTGTTCTCCTGGAGATTCCCCACCCCTCGCGTGTGTCTGTGACTTCATTTAAACCTGTTTTCAACGTGAACATCCTCCTGTAATCTTCCCTTCCTCACATCATCACTTAACACTGAACCTGTACTGCAAAGGCTGAGAACCTTTCCTCTCCCAGATGTTTTGGGCCTGAATCCGCACCCCTCTGAGAGCTGCCCGCCACCAGCTTCTGTACCAGGCACCGGTCTCTGTTCGGATATGGGGCAGCGGCTCTCAAGGCCAGCAGACCTCCGTTGGGCTGCTGTTCTGATGTGCTTCTGATCTGTCTCTGAGACACACTGAGAAGTAATGTAAGTCTTAGTGGCCATTCTGGTCCTAAAATGATTTCCAAAGCTTCATCCGTTTGTGTTCCTTACAAACTCAGTGTCTGTCTGGCACAGTAGAACCTGGAATCTGGAATGGAATAGGCGTGAGGAGCCTAAGTTTCATGTAGGCCTTCTTGAATAAATTAAACATGCCATTTACTGGGAATGCACCACACGCAAGACATTATACCAGGTACTAGGGGAAGGTTGTTTATGAGGTAAAGTTGAATAATCCTAGTCCTTGTCTTCCAGAATTCTTTTCTCTATAGTCACATGCAATCTTGATCTTTCACATTTGTTTTAAAGAGTTGGGCTGACACTGGTTTTCTCGTTACATGGGCGCACACACACACATACACGCACATGCACACACTCCCTCAAACAGTTGTTATGCAAACCAGCTGATTAACTGGCATGCTGTTGCCTTACTACATTGATTTTAGAAGTAATTGAGCTATTCAGATTCCTGAATACTCTGATAGAGAATTATTCTTACATTTTATAATAACGACTGTACAGATGAAAATATGAAAAGACATTCTGCAATGGATAAGCATTCTGGGTTAATTTCAGTGCATTAGCCTAATATACAAATACCCCCATTTCTGGCAAGAAAACCCAGGATGTTCATTCACTGGGTAATATCTTTTCATATTTCGCTTACAGATGTTCAGAACAATTCCATGTTTATTAGTCTATTCAAAAGCTTGTAGAAATCTGCACAGCCAAGTGGCACTGGAACCAGAAGCGTGAAAGGGACTGCACAACTTTCTGTCATCAGTGAGATTTACACAATTGCCAGAGGAAATCTGAGGCCCAGACGCTTTCTTTGTCAACAGAATACTCTGGAGGGTTGTCGGGCAGACTGTTCAACCAAGGTCCTAAGCAGGAGCAGAGTGTGGCAGTCCTCATGTGACCTTCAGGGGTGTCGACACCCAGGGCATTGCACTCCCTGAGCCTCAGTTTCCTCGCTTGTAAAATGGGAACAGTGCCACTTTATGAAGCCCATTGAGTTGTGGTTGGGTTCTTATTTGAAAATAAAATTGTTTCAAATTGGAAATATTCTAGAAAATCTAGGACATACACTTTCTGTCACTCTCCCCGTCAGGCATGTTAAAGGTAAAAGCAATGGGTCATGAAGCATCGCTTGACAGGGGACGGGTGGGCTTGTGGCTTGTGTGCCTGGTGCAGCACAAGAGACTCACTTTCTTCTCTTCCTCATCTGTGTTCTTAGGAGGTTATATCCACCCCTTCCCCAAATGCATGTTGTTATTTCCTTGATGCTTAAGAGCTCTAACTAAGCATTGAATAATAATTTCCCCACTAATATAAAGCAACTCAGTATACTTTTTTTTTTAGTTTGACTGAATTTCTGAAGTGTTTGGGTGGAAGTACATTTCTACGTATCTTACATGAGATTAATGATCCTATTCTTTTTCAAAGTAGGGATGAGTTCTGTTATTAGCAGATTTTATCAAGCAATGTAAAACTCATTCTAAATTCCTTACAGACTACATTAAATCTCTTTTTAGTGCATAGTCAGTCCTATTGTACTCATTTCAATGTCAGTCAAGGTAAATTACTAAGTTATTGACATATCCCTGAAAATGTAAGAATTCTGGTGTTCATTTCTTGCTGCAAGCAATTTGATCGCTTTTTGTTCCTCTTTTGGCATAAAATTGGACCTTGAACTTGTAGCAGAAAGGTTAAAAATGCTTCCCTCTCTCAAACCCACAGGCACAAAGCAAGCTTCGAGGGCAGGGACGTTTGACTTATAGTTATAACCCCTAGGACTGAAGACAACTCCCCCACAAAACTCCATCTGTTCACTGCATCATCCATGTAGCTTTTCGAGACAGATTAGTTCAATGAATGGACCCATTGCCTGAATGGAAAAAATACAGGTAATGGGAAAACTGCTGGTTCTTCTAAACCTCCATCCCCAGAAACAACAAGCTTGGCAGCTTGACAAGCAGCACCCCTCTGAAGGGAATAGGTCATGGGGAGGTCAAGGCATTTCAGACCTGGAGGGGACTTTAATCATCTTCCATCCGGTGGCTTTCAAACTGGGTGACCGTGGAGCCCTGAAGCTCCAGAGGGATGCTGCAGGGGTTAACAGGTAATGAAGTGTTTGAACTAAATAACAAAGATTTAAGCTGCTTGGAGAAACCATCCACAGCTTTTAGCTGTATTATGTATTGGGGTCCTGATGAATATTTCATTTTTAAAAGTTTTTAAAAACATTTGAAAACCACTGAGGCTACTTTCTCTTTCAGTTAAGGAAACTGAGGCAGAGAGAGAGAGAGAAAGTGATTTCACAGAGAGATTTGAGTAGAAGGGTTGAAAATTTACTTGTCTTCCCAGACCACAGTGTGGCTAGAATCCTAAAAGGAAGCTCAAGTTGTACGTCCATTCTGCCCTTTTAGGTGAGGTTGGCCATGAAGGAGTCAGAGTGGGGATGGCTTTTGAGTTTGAAATGTTAACATCCGAGTGATCAATATTTTTGTCATTTAGTTCCTGCTTATCATTTCTGTTAGGCTGGATTTTTCCTCCATAATTGAGTACTGGGGTTTCCTAATAGAAAGGTCTTGTGTCTCCAGATGCTTTAAGTGCTGTCTGAGACTGCCAGGAGCAGAGCTGAGGGCGTGACAATACGGAGAGCCTGCAGGAGTCGATGGACAAGGACTGAGAAAGGAAATCACTGAGCAGGGGAGTGGTTTCTTTGCCTTCTTACCCCCTGTCTTTCAAAGCTTATGCAAATGGGCTTCCCAGCCTGGGCTATGAACCCCTAGAGCCTGCAGAGTTAGGGCACACAGTCTGCAAATTGATGTGTCCACCAAGCATGGCCTATAGACTTTATACATAATAAATATCTATGTCAGTTTTCAATATACAAGGGAGAGGACATCATGATAAGTAAAATATGCACTCACTTGGTGTTGTTGAATTCAGAGCACCTTTTCGTCCCACATAGGTCCTTTACCCACAGATTCTAGAATTAGAGCGACTCTACGGGGGCTTTTATGCAGCATTTGGACAAAATCACATGGTCCATCGTAGGTCTGGAACCTGTATGCTAACGGGTAGTGCGAAGTTCTGAAAGTTGAAAGCAAATAAACATGAGCACATTTTGCTAGAGATATTTTGAGTGTACCCAAATATTTAAATCCAGCATTAGGCATCAGAGAGGATGAAGATTTTTCTGTAGTTTCAGAGAACTGAGAGATGGCAAACACCAAAACGTGAGGCACCACGAGACTGCTGTCCTCAGATGGTAGAAGGAAGAATTTAGTGCCTTTCCTTCCTCATTGGGTTCATTGGCCAAGGACTCCAATTATGTCAGGGTCTGTTCTTTGTCATTTAAGGTCAAGGGGTGAGTGAATTTTGACAGTTTATAGATTCTCTGAAGACTGTTACATTTGTTATATGTTCTTCATATGACCTTGATATTTTAATATTCTCTACCTTGTTTGGCTGTTCGATCCGCCTCTTTCCTTGAACAGCGTCAATCACTGCTGGGGAACAGGTGCAATGATCAAAGGTCAACAGACTGACAGACTTTAAGTAGTTAAATGTGTTGATATTTCAGCATATCTGGTGGTAAAATTCGAATAGGCCATGTAAATGAAAAATAAATTAAATGGAAAGGAACAATAATAAAAACATGGTTTATACTCATCCCAAACCAAAAATAGGTTATTCTTTCATTGTTTCAGGATTATATTCTCAAAGATTTAGAAGGGAGATTAAGAGGAATTTGCTATAGCAAGCAGTTCTTAAAACGTAATTGCAAAAGCAACTGATGAATGTGCCTACGCTGATATTTTCAAATCACGTATAATGGAGCCATAATGTAATATGAGAAAATAACCTTATGGGGGGTTGAGCTTCTGTAGGAATTTTATGTGATATGCTGGGTCTTAATTACTTCATAATGACTGACAATTTTTAGAGCCCTAGAATAAGGTTTCCTTTTTTTTTTTTTCCTAAGTAACATTAAAAATAAATATCTGGGTCAATTACTGCCCCATCTGCCAAGTGAAAATTGCAACAAGAGGGACTCATAGAGAAACACGGTCTCCCGTCGTGGGAGCGAAGCCCCCAGACGTGGGCAGAGCTGCTTGGGAAGAGGTCACTGCCGTTTGCTGGGACTGTGCCTCCGACTTGCCTGGGCCTCGGCAGCCTGGGAGTCGTTTACAAACCACCGGGGTCCCACAGCTACGGATGAGCTTGGCTTGATGAGTCCTGGCCTCCGATGCATGGCGTGATGGAGCCTCTCAGGGAGTGCCAGGGGACAGACCTGACTTCAGCGCCGTGTCTCTCTGGCAGGAGCGCTCTGATGAGGGGACCACTCGCCCACAACGTGTTGTGAACCTTATTGTTTGTAGTCGTTGCCTCCCTCTTTCCTCGCTGGCATTTCTTCCCCCTTCCCCTCTTCCCTCTTTTTCTCCTTTCCCCTAGTGAAGGATAAGTTGTGTTTTCCACTCTGGTTTATCACTATTATGATATAATGCTGAAAAAAAAGTCACTGGGACTGGTGACTTGGTTTGGTATATAGTAGACATCTTAGGTTTAGGAGAACAGTTCATAACATAATGCTGTCAACAGATATACAATAGTTTATATTAATCATTAATTTGTAATCTACAAAACATTTCCACATACTGACCTTTTGCAAACCTGTGCGATAGAGCAGCATCAACGCTCCCGATTACAAAAGTGCCAGGGGCTCGGGAACACTTAGAAAGTCACTCCGTGTGTCCCCTGGCTAATTAGCGTATTGACAGTCTCTGCTGGTGGCCTTGAAAATAAAGCAGGGTTTATATTTTAGACTGTTTCCTCCTAAGCTTTTTCTTCATTCATTTCCAATAAATGCATTTTCACGTGCCTTTCTTGAGCATTTTAGGACAATTTAAAAATATTAAATAAGCTGTTAAGTTCTTCTAGAATTTTGAAAATGGCTTATAAAAAGTGTCTAGTGGTCTGGAACCATTTAGATGAATTTGACCTACAGAAACATGGGATTTTTTTTTTTTCTTTAGATGGATGGACCTAAGAGGTCATCAGTTTGAGTGATTTTTGAAACTTTTATTAAGCATTAGAACCTTTTTTTCAGATAAAAATTGTGCACAGAAGTCTAATATTAAAACAGTGTCCAAGATGCTCTGCTTGGAAAGCTTCCCCCGACACTGTCCTCTTTATTCCAGCCCTGGAGGTGCCTCCTTAGAACCCACAAGGAGCTCGGTCTGCAAAGCAGGTGAAGACCAGGGATAGCTTCACTCCAGGCTGAAACACACAGTAAAATGAGAAGGCCTTCCACATTTCGTGTGACACTAGTGCCCGCTGCAGGGCTGTGCATTTGTTTTAAAGGTCTCCCTACCCCCTCATTCCCGGGAGGTAAGGAGCTGTTGGTGACTGTGCCATCAACGCTCCTGTCAGCACACCTGCTTTGCTCTGGAAGGGTGGGTTGACAAAAAGTCATAGGTGCCTGAACTTGTGTATCTTTGTGCACAAGAAAAAAAAAATCTGTCACTTTGTTTAAGTCTTGTTCGGTTGTATTTGATAGTTTGAAAATGCCCCAGGGAAAATCATCTGTCCACTTTTAAGAGTCGGGTGGTGAAATGGTGAAACCACATACTGGGGGCTGGAGCCGGGATGGGGGCAGTGGACTTTGGGAGGACGCTGGTTTTGGGTTATTTTTTAATCTTTAATTTTTTTTAAGCTAATAAGACTTTTTCAAGAGCAGTTTTAGGTTCACAGCAAAATTGAGCAGAATGTACAGAGAGTTCCCGTATACCCCCCACCCCACATACACACAGCCTCCCCCACTGCCAACACCCCCAACCCCCACCCCAGGGTGGTGTGATTATTACAGTCGATGAGCCCACACTGGCACATCTTCCCCATGCAGAGCCCATAGTTTACATTAAGTTTGGTCTTGATGTTTTGACATCTGTATAAGGACGTGTGTCCACCATGAGGGTATTTTACAGAGGAGTTCCACTGCCCTAAAAATCCTCTGTCCTCTGCCTTGTCATCCCTCCTTCCCCACCCACGGCCCCTGGCAACTGCCGACCTTTTCACTGTCTCCATCCTTTTGCCTTTTCTGGAATGTCATAGAGTTGGAATCAAACCTTCTGTGGCCTTCTCGGATTGGCTTCTTTCAGTAATGTACACTTAAGTTGCTGCCACGTCTTTCCATGGCTTGATAGCTCATTTCTTTTCAGCCCTGAATAATATTCCATGGTCTGCATGAACCGCAGTTTGCTTATCCAGTCACCTACTGAAGGACATCTTGGTTGCTTCCACGTTTTGACAGTTCTGAATGTAGCTGCTGTAAACATAGGAAGCTGGTTGTAACCATATAGCAGAGAGATTAATGTAAGGACTTTGGGTGGGGGAGTCCCGCAGGCCTGGGTTGAAGTGCGGCGGTGCCAGAGAGGGTTTCTGCTAGCTAATGCCAGGCACCTGGGGGCTTTGTCCATCAACGGCAGTTAAAACTAAAACTTGCTTTTTTGTGTATGGGGGGACCACATAGGTGATAAAAGTTTGGAGACTATGGCTGTGGGTGGGTTGCTGGTGATACAAATCTCAGGGGAAGATGTCTTTTCTCTCTCCACAGAGTCTCAGCGTTCAGATGGGCAAGTTTCCACGCTGCCCTTTCTGTGGGGCAGATGCCTTTCTCCGTTCACCCTTAAGCTGAAGCTGGAGTTTCAGCTCTGTGGGGTGTCTCTTATAAGATTCGTCACTTCAGGGGCCACTAGGGTTAGTCTCCTGCCCTCCTTGCCCTGCTCCAGAAGCTTGTCAAAGTAGGTTCAGGAGAAACTCCAAAGCTTTGGAATTTGCACACCTTCTAGGTTTCTTATTTTCACCTTGTTTTTGGCTTCTGTACATTTCTTTCTTTCATGCTAGCTCAGTGAAGAATTTTTTAAAAAAATATATTTACCCAACATTTTGGTTGTATCAGACAGGAAGATTGGTTAAGGTGTTGATATGCCGTATCCTTGGCCAGTGCATTCTGAGGTGCGGTTAGTGCTCATAGACAAATAACGGTTTTTTAGGAGGTGGTGACACCATTTCCCTCAGGATGGTCGGGAATGGGCATGAACAGATGGAAGCGTTCAAGTGACTTGGAAGGATCCTTAGGCAGCCTGGAGGTAAAAGGAAGATGACAGGCCTTCCCCAGCTCCACGTAAAACAGCGTAATTAAATATGGAATGCCCTTGCCCCAGGAAAATTTGGCCTCAGAGACCTTGAGTCCTGATGCATTGGGAGCTGAGACACTCTGACAGCCAGTGTGCTCTGCTCTGCTTGTGTCTATAAACTTTCTGATTTATTGAAAATTACTGCACCTCTATGACCTACCATTTGAGTATAGATGTTAAATAAGAGCAATTATATCTCAATCTTTGGACTGGTTTCTCAAGGCTTTGATGAGAAGGAGAGTTCCATTTAGAAAGGGACTTGCCTTGGTCACAAAATTCACTCTCTTACCTAGGACATAATTTTATTTTTCTGACAGGACATGTTTGATGGCATCTCTCCAGCCAGATCAACGCAGCAGAGAGGTGAGCACAGCATGTCTTGTTTAGGAGTAGGAGATGAGATTATGAGATGACCCCATACACATTTTGATAGCCTTTAAATATGAGTTTGGAGAAAGAAAATAATAGCTAATATTTTTGAGTGCTTCCCATGTGCTAGGTGTAATTCTAAATCCTTTACGTGTAACAACTTCTTTGGTTTTCATAACAGCTGAATAGGGAGGTGAGTATGCTAGTGTGCCTGCTTTAAAGATGGACAAAGCGAGGCACAGGGAGATTATCTTACGTGTCTAAACTTCCGTAATTAGTAAGCAGCAGAGCTAGAATTCACACATCGACAGTCTATGTCTAGAGTCCTTGCTTTTAGCTACTGTGTTGTGTCTCTCAAAAAGAATGAGAAAGTACAAGTAGGTACAATGAAAAGTACTCAATTTTCGGTAAGATGTACAACACCCTCCCAAAATAAGAAAAACAAACATTCAACTATTGAGAAGCAGGACTTGTTTTTATGTAAAGGTTCCCTGCCTACTAGATTATATTTTCCTTGAGGGTAGGGACTGTGTCTTTTCATCTCTCTACTGTCCTAACACCTAGAGCAGTACCTTGTACCCGGTAGGCACCCAATCAATGCTGCTTGAATACAGTTGTTATGTACCCGCATGTATTAAATGAGGCAAAGTCTGAGGATCCAACGGGAAAGTCTGGGGCAGGCCCTGGGGCTCTGGTGCTAAGCCTTGAGGGATGCTTCCTGATTAACACATTGGCTGTCACACCAGAAAAAAAAATATTTTTGGGGGGACCATGGTGTTTTATGACAAAAATAGAGTAAAAAGTTTGAAAACAAAACGATCCTTTCTAGTTTAATGAAAAATATGTTATTTTTTATTGTTTTCTGTGTCTTTTTCAATAAAAAAGTAATATAAAAACTTGAAAATTACTAATGTAAAAAGTAATGTGAAAACCTGAAAAATAGTTCATAAGGGTAAAGTGTTTTTCTTGACTTGTCAGGCTTATGTGTAATTTAAAGGTAAACATAAATAGAAAAATGAGATTTATTGGCTTCTATTCATTTAATCCACATTTTTAGAATAAAATCATCAATATTAACTGTAACAATATGAACATCAACAAGTAAGATTTTCACAAACCAACTGCAGGGTTTTGCCCAGGTTTTGCTTCATGAGGCCCTGGGCTCAAAACTGGTGTGAGTTAAATACAAATCACATGGCAGTCAATTTGTTAAATGAAGAACCAGAAAATACCAAAAGAGAAGTCCCAAGACTCTTGTAAGTGCTGACCCTTCTCACGGGTGGCAACTCTTTCTTGATGGTTTAAAGAGTGAAGGTCTAGATGAAACCAGGTGTTGCCTTAGATTGGTCAGCAAAGGGCTTTGCCAATTATCCAAGAATTTTTAAAAATCAGATATACATGTTCGTCTGTTGCCTTTGACCCTGTCAAATCTAGTGAAGTTCTCAATGCCCTGAAAAGAAATGGGTTTCGATCTATGGCCACTTACTGGTAAAAATGAGTGAACTTTAAAACTTCAGCATCTGTTGGGCTGTAGCTAGGTAAGACATGATTTATCACAGATAGTTTCTGGAATGCTCCAGAAACTAAATAAATACAATTTTATAGTTTCCGGAGCATACTCTCAACGTTGAGCTTATAAAACGGAATCCAGTTACGTGAAGAAGAGTTGATTCACAGGTTGGTGAAAGGAACGTTATTCATATTCAGAGTCAGCTGGTAAAGGGTATACTTCATAGTGAAACCAGGTAGTTAAGGACTCGTTTCCCTCCCTTATTCCATTCCTGTATCTACTGAGTACTTACTAGGTGAAAAGTGTTCTGGGAATTTGGGCAAGTTCAGAAAATAGTATGTTGCATATCCCGCTCCAGGAATGTATGCTGTAATAGGGAATGCAGGACTAAAGGCAAGTGGTCTGTGTGTGCAGAGGAGAGATCCGGGGTGTGTTGTTTTCTACCCTTTCCTGGATCTTACCTTCCATGTCCCTGACTCCACCTTTGCAAATTGTGCCTGCAGCTCTCCTGGGCTTTTCCCTGTGGATTTGTAGTGTCACTCTGCTCACCGGTGTGCCTAACTCTGGCCCTGCCTGCCTCTCCCCGGCCTGTGGGCCCTCGTCGTTGGGTGGTTCTGTCGCTCCTGGTCCTGGTTTGGTAAATGCCCTCTGATAACCTTGGCACGGAGCTCCAGAGAAGGAGCCTGGATCTGTTTCCCGGAGAATGCATCAGACATAGCAGTTCCAGAAAAGAAAATGCAAGCATGTTATTTAAGTTTGTTTCCCAATTTGGACTGGAAATAAACACTACCAAGACTAAATGGATTCACGATCACTATATGATCTGCCAGAATAGACGGCAAAGAAATGCAAGGAACGAGCAGCTGCGTGTAGGTGAGGCATTTGTGAAGGAGGCTCACCCGGTAATTTGGACCAGTTGCAGCAGAATAAAAGATCCACTTCTAGATGAGGGATCGCATGTGACAAATAAGCAAGAGTATTTAATGCTACCGTGCCTGGGCCAGTGGTACAGGGCACAGAATTCTGGTTAGTAATGAAAGTAAAGTGAAAAGGCTGCAGTTGCCCAAGATGAAAGGAACAGAGAAGGAGCAAAGTTTCGGTGGATGAGACGCAGGTGGAGGGGTGGGGGCGCCAGGAGAACATCCCACAGCTCTAGCGGCACACCAGCGAGGCAGCACGCAGTGTCCACAAGCACAGATGGCTGGTCACGTAGCCCGGGGTTAGGGCAACAGATGGACAATTCATTGCATAAATTGGCTACCCAGGGACCACAAATGCCTGCTAGGAAATCCAAGGACGTATCAGGCCGACCTAATGACAACATACCTGGGCAGAGGTAGAAACAGGTGCCCGTGATCGGAAAAGAAAGTGAATAGCAATTTGCACTGGTGGGAAAGATGCCAATGAAATCCAATAAGGGAATAAAGGAAATTTCACTGGGTGTGTGTATTTTAAAAAAAATGTCTTTCATAAGAGGACTCATCATCTTTAATCCATCTTTATAAGACCTGACTTTAATGATGTCCTTTCTGAATGTTGTAATCATATGGCACTGAGAGAGGAAATATTATGACATTTAGATATTTGATAGATATCCAAAATACATCTGAAATAAATTTTCTTAACACTGAATTTTTACTCTAAGCACAAAGTATAAAATAACAACTTTCTTGGAAATAGGTAATTATAGAATGTGGTTCAGTTTTCAAAATAAAGTGTAAAATACAAGATGGAATTGTTATTTAAAAACCAAACAGTATTAAACTAAAACAGAAATCATTTTCTCTGGCAATTGTAGGTCACTGTAATAGTTGTACCACGAAAACTATAGTCTGTTCTGATGATATTAATAACCTTTTTATTTGATGGCAAAATGGAGGAATTGGCATGTCTTTAAGTTGCTATTCATGCAACATTTTTATGTACATTTAGTATATGTACACGCTCATGTTCTTTTTTGAAAGCCTTTAAAAATTAATCACCTACTATTTGAAAGTCACTGTGCAAGGGGCCACATGCAGTGGTGAGCAGGGCAGACTCGTTTCTGTCTTTATGAAGGTGTACATCCATTGCTTTTTTAAAAAAATAGACTTTAATTTTTAGAGCAATTTTAGGTTTATGGAAAAATTAGGCATGAAGTACACACAATTCACGTTAACCCCCACCCCCTCACACATGTTTCCCCTGTTATTAACGTCTCACGTTAGTATGGTACGTTTGTTATAAATGGTGAACCAATATTGATATGTTATATTAACTAAAGTCCATAGTTTACATTAGGGTTCACTCTTGGTGTGGTACATTCTGTGGGTTTTGACAAATGTATAATACATGTATTCACCATTATAGCATCATACAGACTAGTTTCATTGCCCTAAACATCCTCTGTGCTCTGCCCATTCATCCTTTTAGTTTTGCCTTTTCCAGAATGTCATGTAGTTGCATGATTGAAAAATATAGTTAGAATCATACAGTATGTAGCCCTTTTGGATGGGCTTTTTTCACTTAGCCATGTGCATTTAAGGCTGCTGTCTTTTTATCACTGAATAGTGTAATCCACTGTATAGATGTACCACAGGTTGTTTATCCATTCACCCATTGAAATACATCACAGTTGCTTCCAGTTTTCGGCAAACAAATCTGCTGTAAACATTTATGTACAGGTTTTTGTGTGCACATGAGTTTTTAAGTCATTTGGATAAATATTTAGGAATGTGATTGTGGGGTCATATGGCAAGACTATGTTTAACTTCCTAAGAAACTGCCAAACTGTCTTCCAAAGTGGCTGTACCATTTTGCCATCAGTGATGAATGAGGTCCTGTTGTCCTACATCCTTGTCAGCATTTGGAGTTGTCAGTGTTTGGGATTTTGGCCGTTCTAATAGGTGTGTAGTGGTGTCTCATTATTGTTTTAATTTGCAATTCCCTAACGACATACGATGTAGAGCATCTTTTCATATGCTTATTTACTATTTGTATATCTTCTTTGGTGAGGTGTCCATTCAGATTTTTTGGGCTGGTGATGGCCTTAGAAGCTGACTGGCTGTGGTTCCCTGAATGCATGTGTGTCCTGCAACCTGGCTGTGGTCGTTCACCCACGGCTGCTGCAGTTTGTCTTGTCTGCTTTCTGGCTTTGGCTTTGTCAAGGACAGCTTATCCCGATCCCCACCCTGAGGCCTAGTGTCTAAAAAAGTTGTTGTGTTTTCAGTGATTGATTATCCAACCAGTTTTAAGTTGGATATTTATCACTTCACATGGCTAAACCCAAACTCTTTACTACTCTCACCCCCAAATTAACTTCCCTTTCTGACTTTCTGATTTCTCTTCTTAATGGCCTCACCATTCTCACAGTAACTCAGACTGTCAGTCGCAGGGTTATCTTTGATTTATCGTTTGCCTTCAGCACACATAGACAATCAGTGGCCCTGTTCTCAGACCTGAGTGCTTCAGTGCCCACCATTCACTCTGCCAAAGGGCTTGGGTTCTACCTTGATAGGAGGAAAAGCTACATCATCCCATGAAGGTATTTGTGCATGTTCAGGCATTCTGTGAGTGCCATATGCATTTTTGTGAAAACTCTGCATCTCCCTATAGGACAGCCTTGAAGAGCCTTTCTGGTGCTAAAATCTTGAAAGATTCTTTGGCTTTTTTTTTTAAACACTGAAATACTTTTCATGCCTTTTCTCTCTTTCCAGCTGCCCCAGTGTAGAACTGGCCATGGCTTCGTGGCTGGCTCCCGGAGGGTCAGACTAATGCTTCGGGTCTTTCTGAAGGGAATCCTGCTGGGGCAAAAATGGGGAATCAGATGGAGAGAACCGGAGAACTTTCCAACCCATCTTAGAGTCAGATCTTCGCAGCGTGATGTTGTTATTCCACTTGAGGTGCATTCTAGAATAGCTGATGATTTTAGAAATCAAATGTAGTTACAAAACACGTTACAAAACTAAGCTGTAGTGATTTTAAAAGCTTTGTCCCTGCTTATTCATTCCTTTGTTTCCTCCTCTTCACTCAGGTAAATAATGATTTCACCGTAATTTTCTTTACTTTAAAAAATAATTTTTCACAAACTTCAGGTCCGTGGGTCTGCTTGTCATGAAAAGTGTATTTCACTTTAATACGCTAATGGTTGATCACAATACAGGAAGCAAACCCCTCCAAGTTTATATTATGGGATAACTTCAAAAACTTCAAGGCTTTGACTAGACACCTGCTCTTCTAAAAGCCAGTCTTTTGTGAAACCCAGCTGAGTTTTCGATCTCCTTACACTGTACCTATGTGTCATCAAGTCACTGCTAAAACGGTCTTCCACTCATTTCCAGTAGCTTATGAGAACTTCAGCTATTAGCATGTAGTATTTCACCTCATATAATATTATGCCATTCCCTTAATTGCCTAAAACAATCTTATCACTGGATGAAGCTATTATAAATTACATGTATATAAGTTAAAATAATTGCAATATATATTTGATTCTACGTTTCTTTCAGAAGCTTAGCATTGAATCTTTCTCAGAGTTTTCTATTCTGTAACTTTTCTAGATATGTTTCAACTTGTTTGTTGGACTGTGGCTGCCTGCCTAGGCTAACACTGGCGTTGCCAGGCAAAGCAGCACCCAACTGGGCCCAGGTGGGTGTAGGAGGGAGCCGGCTTTCAGCCAGGGCCTGAGCTGCTTGGACAAGCAGGGGTGAGCAGGTGGGCATGAGGAAGAGCATGGCCAGAAGGTCCAAGGTGTAGAGGAAAAGGGCAAATGGGCTGGAGGGGCCTTCTGGTGTCCATGATTATTGTTAGAGACTAATTAGTGAGAAACCTTTAGTCTTGATGAATGGTCCTGTATGTCAAGTCCAAAGAACTAACCCAGGAGTACACTTGGAGGCCAGTGCAGAGGGCACTGGAAAGTTGGCTGAGTAGAGAAATGGGGCCTGTTTGTTGAAGAGATTGAGCAAGAGCCAAGTGGGGGAAGTGGGGACCAGGTTGTCCCGTGGCCCTCTCTGAGATGGGAGCTTTAAACCCCTCTCTAAATATACACTGCCACTGGGACTGGAATGAGGTGGGGGTTTTGGTGGGTCCTAAGTGTCCACTGGGATTCATGACAGAAGGAGCTTTTTCCCTTTGATTCAGGAAAGCCAGAGCGTTGAGGGCCATGGCTCACTTTTTACCAGTTTCCAATCTGATGCTTTGTCTGAATATGCTGGTAGTGTTTTACCCAATTCAGTCCCAGATATGGGAGAGGCCAGTCCCTATTCCAGATACCAGAGCAGATACTAAGGTGAGCTGTAGCTGGCTGGAGGAGGGCCTGGCCATATGCCACATGGTGGGGACAGACAAGGAGGCAAGGTCCCAGGCTGGTCCCAGCTGCAGAGTAGGGGATCCATCTTGGCTCCCAGAAGGCCTGTAGTGCACAGGGACGCCAACCACTGGGCTCTTGTTCAGGTGGGACAGGCACGTCACTGGGGCTTCTGGGCAGCAGTCAGCAATGGGGCAATCACAAAGTGTGATGGCTGCAGGAAATAGTGACCCACACCTCTGATGCAATGTGAGAGCCGGAAGTATCTTTGGAATCCTCTCTTCTTCCAGGGTGGGAAATGGAAACTCAGGAAGGCCGATGACTTATCATTGTCTGGTAGCAAGGACCAGATTAGAACCCTGGCCTTTTCTTTTCTTAATATTATTTTTTTAGAAATAGCTCTATTGAGGTGTAATTGACGTATATTAAAGAACACATTTTATTTTTTTAAGAAAGGTTGTCGCTCTGTTTCCTGGGCTAGAGTGCCTTGGCATCATTATAGCTCATAGAAACCTCATACTCCTGGGCTCAAGTGATCCTCCTGCCTCAGCCTCCCTAAGTGCTAGGGTTACAGGCATGAGCCCCTATGCCTGGCCTAAAGTACACATTTTAAAGTATACAATGTAAGTTTTGACATATGTGGACTGCAAAACCATCACCACAATCAAGATCATGAACATATCTGCCTCCCTGAAGTTTCCTCATGGGCCTCTGTAATCCCTTCCTCTTGCCTTCCTCATCCCTCGACCCCCATGCCCGGGCAACCTCTGATGTGCTTTCTGTCACCACCGATAAATTTTCATTTTATTGAATTTTATATGGAATCATACAGTATGTACGCTTTCATGTCTGGCTTCTTTCACTCAACTTAATTGTTTTGAGATTCATCCATGTTCTTGTGTGTATCAATAGTTCATTTTTTTGTTGTTGCCGAATAGTATTTCATTGTATGGATATTACATCCACTCACCTGTTGGTAAACATTTGGGTTGTTTTCAGTTTTTGGCTGTCACAAATAATGCTGTCATAAACAGTTACGTACAAGTCTTTGTGTGGATGTATACTTTCATTTCTCTTAGATACCTAGAAATGGTATGTCTGGGACTTATGGTAGGTGCATATTTGACTTTTTAAGAAATTGCCAAACTGTTTTCCAAAGTGTTTGTACCATCTCACGTTCCCATCAGCAGTGTATGGGAGTTTCGGTTTCTTCACTTGCTCGCCGGCATCCGGTGTGGCCAGTTGGGTTCCTGCTGGTGATTCTAGCAGGGTCTAGTGGTGTCACATGGTGTTTTTCACTTGCATTTCCGTAATGAGTAAATGATACCGAGTATTTTTTTCATGTACCTACTTGCCATCTGTGAATCTTCTTTTGTAAATTGTTCGGATCTTTTGTACATTTTTATTGGGTTGATTATTTTCTTATTCTGGAGTTTTGAGAGCTTTTCATATATGCTGGATACCAAGTCCTTTATCAGATATATCATTTGTAGATGTTTTCTTTGAGTCTATAGCTTGTCTTTGCGTTCTTTGAACAGTGTTTTTCAAAGAGTAGAAGTTTTAAATTTTGATGAGATCCGATCTATCAATTTATTCTTTTATGGATCATACTTTTGTGTCAAATCTAAGAAATCTTTGTCTAACCCACATTCATAAAGATTCTCTCTCTCCCGTTTTTTTCCCAGAAGTTTTGTAGTTTAACATATACATTTAGATCCATTTTGAAACAATTTTTGTATATGGTGCAAGTCTTTTAACACATGTGCACTATAGCAAAAGGCGTGTGGTCTCTTTATTGCACAGACAGAGATAGGAATCTTCCACCAGTGCTATCATATTGAAATGGAAAGGTCAACCATACATTATATATGTACATCACTCAAAAAAACACTAAAATACATTGCCCAGTTTTCATAATACATTTAATGAAAGAATAATAAGGTCATTAAGGGCAATCAGTGTTTTGTTATATTCTTGATTATAGTTTGTTGCATTTCTTGCCATGAAAATAGATAGAGTAAGAAGTATGCCTCTTCCCCCTTTAGTGGGAACCAGCGTAGCCCTGGACTCCAGTTTAAAACCTTGTCAACAGCAGTGATTGCATATTGTTTACCCCCCACCTCCTCCTGGTTGTGGTAATTATGGTCCTTTAGATTTCCTGGAGAGGACAGCAGAGCGTAATCATGTAATTATGTCTCTGGACGGCTATCCCAAACAATGTGGAGCACTCGCTCTGCCATTCATAAGAACAGCCAAAGAGAAGTTTGTTTGGGTTCTTTTTGTGAAGACCCAGTGGGAGGGGAGCTGCAGTCACAGAGAGTAGCTCATGGACAGGGAATGATTTTGGAAAGACAAAATAGGGCAGTGTAGGGATATCTGGGTTTTTTTTTTTTTTTCTTTTTTTCCTGTGCTTGTCCTCGTAATTATTAGAGGAGGAGGAATTCTTAGTACCATCCCACTGACCGTAGTATACAGCTGAAGATCCATGCCGGTTATCAAGGACTGGGGCTGGTCAGTTCACCCCTGGGAATGCCGTGTGGGTCCTAGTATTCAGCCTTTCATTGTGCTCTGGCCCCAGAGGTGTGCTTGCTTTCCAAAAATCAGTAGCTATATGGAAAAGAGCACTGGAATTGGAGTCAGCAGATGGATGTGTTTGCATTCTGACAGTCCCTTACACCTGCTGGGGGACCAGGAATGAGTCATTTAGCTTCTCCCAACACTAATTTCCTTATCTGTCAAATAAGGAGAAGAGTCTCTTTTTAGTGTGCTCATGGGTACGCGGAGAGAACATGCTCTGAGTGTACAGTGTTTCTCATAATGGGCCAAAGGCCATGCATTCTCTCATCATTTTATTTGGAAGAAATTACTTGCATGTGTTCTTTTGGGAGGCACCATGAGAAGTGGCTTCACTCCCTCCAGAGACCTTCCCTCTCCACCTCCCCAGCCCCGGGGTCGGGGTCCCCTGCACTCTGGCATTCCCTTTGCGCGTTTCCCTCACTGCACTTCCCACATCATGCTGATAGTTTTCCTCCCTGCCTAAAGTAGGAGTTTCTTCAGGGCCAAGACCTCTAACTTATCTTCGTAATCCTAGTGCCATTTAATAAATGTTTGATGAATAAACAAGTAAATGAGTAAATATGAAGAAGAGCAGGACAGTCCTTGTGTTAAAGGAATTTATAGGCAAAGGGAAGAGATGGATGCGCGTGTGAATAATCGTAGCACCTGCCGCTCTAGCTGTAACAAGCAGTTCATTTATTCATTTTTTAACAAAATGGGAACACTTCATTCTCATCTAATGAAATCACTTTTATTGGCACTCCAGGCATTTGGGTGGAAAGTATGTTGCTGAAAAATGATTCCTAAAAAGAGTGGAAGAGATGAGGACAGACTTTACTCCTTTATTCCGGCCATTACTCCCCTTAAGTCTTCGCTTTCCGTGGCACTGCACCCTCCACTCCCTGGGCTCCCGTCGGTCCCTCATTGTGCGTTTTCATGGCACCGTCCTTCTCTTTTCTGACACTGTCCTCATCATCTAGAATAGTGCCTGCCACATAGCAAGATCTCCGTAAATTGCTGCTGAATGATGAAGTATTTGATCAAACAAGTTTGTACCGTAAATGATTTTTTAAAAAATAACCCTGGCTTCAAATATTTTAATGCCATGAGTCTTCTTTTACCATCATGGGATTTTAATATGACTCTGTGGCCATATTAAATATTCCTTTTGAGCAAGATTACAGGCTGATTTTCTCAATAGGCCACATTAAGCCATTAAATGGATCTCTGTGTACCTGGCGGAGCGAACCTATTGAAGAGAATTATTTCAAGTTATCCTCCTGGAATTCAGGTACAATTTAACTTCTTGCCATTAAAACACAACTTTATAGTAGTAACCTTTTCCCACCTCTTGGGACCCTTATTTTTAGTTTTCTGGAAAAGATGCAGATTCGAACACAATGACTACAGATAGATAAGGCACACCCCACAAACCCATTTGCAGGTGTTCTCTGTGTTTCCTCGCTCAGTCATTTGTCCAGGTCTGAATGCTTCTCCAACGCCTTTATTGGCAGTTGAAAATAGAGTTCTAGCCAATGTAGATGCATTGTTACCACAAAATGCAATTTGCTGCCGCACGTTGTGTTCAGATAATGGGCAAAAGTAGAATTCATCCAAACAATTGTGCTCCAACAATTGTGTTCAAAGAAATGATACCACAGAGTGAGCCATTCTCAGTTTTCTGAATCATTTAAATGGTTTCATTGTAAGATATCCCTTTGTCGACTATTCTTCAGTGGGAAAATAAAGGCTTAAAGGAATTTCTTTTCTTAAAGAAACAGAACTTATAGCAGAATCAGAAATATGTTGTGATATAGACCTATTTGTGGAAAAAACCCACAAACCCATGTTATCATTGATTACTGGATCACTTTTGTAGGGTTGGGACAACACTATTAGTTCTTTGAATTTTCTGGATGCATCAGGCATAGACTTGTGTGGACAACAGTGAAATGTCACCTGCAGGGAGTCAGCAGGGCACAGTGACAAAAACATGGGATTCAGAGACAGAAAACTTGGGTATCAGTCTTGCTGCTACCACTTGCTCTCTATGTGACTGTGGGAAAATGATCTCAGGTCACTATGGGTTTGTTATGAGTGTCAAAGAAGAGGATGCACATGTATAGTATTGTTTGAACATTGAAGGAAAAATGTTTTTTTAATTGCTAGAGAATAAATATATTCTTGTGCGAAGAGAAAAACTTATTCAAGTTTCATATGGGAAGTTTGGTCTTCCCTTAATGCAGTATTATCAGAAAAATTTGTTTTGTTATGTATCTATCTTTGAAAGTTTACTTATATACCAGATCCTATTACAAGGAATAAAAAAGTTCTGCCTATCAGTAGCTTTTTTTGTTTCAAGTTAACACACAGAGCTGCGAAACTCCATATAAAAGAAAGACAACATGATGTCTTTTGGTTGAGGCCCTGTTCATTTTCTGTGTGTCTTCTTTTGAAGAAATATGTAGAAGAAATCATCTGTAATCTACTAGTTGCCTTATTCATGTAATAGAAATTTTAATCCAAATTTTAATTATAAAAAGAAATAAAGAGAATTTTGCAGATTAGAGACTGGCAGCTTGATGCTGGTCATGCACAAGATGCTCATGTGGGCTGCTAGAGGAGGACAGGGCTGTGACCAGGAGCCAGCATAAGGTCCTTGAAACTATGTTAGAGCAGCTGTGGTTCCGCACGTTGGTGCGGGATGCCAGACCGGGGAACCAAGCATCATACAGGTGGGTGTACCTGACATCCTCTGATCTCAGCATTTGCATGGAGTATTGGCACAAGTTATAACATTAGCTTGTTCATATATGATCCTGTAAAGAATTTAGGAAAGATTTGATTCCATGAGCTTTGAGTTTTTCTTCAAAAGCAGAGAGTTGTCATGCCAGGCTGGAGGCATTGCAGTGGGATCTGTGCAGCAGGAGAGGGGCCTCCAGACTCAGGGGGCAGCCAGGAGCCTCTCCCACTGCTTGGCTTTGCCACCGTAGAAACGCTGAGTTGGCAGGAAGCGCGTTTCATCCCTGGAAGAGAGCTTTATTTTATTTTAAACCCTCAGCTGCCTGGTGCACATTTTTGTTCTGGCAGTAAATAACTTTAAGCTCATTTATGCATTCTCTTTTTTTTAATATTCCATAGAAGAATAAAAGTTTTTATATGGAGAACTCTCAAAACTTGATAATAAGGACACAAACAACTTTTAAAAAGTGGGCAAAAGATTTGAATACACATGTCACCGAAGATATACAGGTGGCATATGACATCCAGTTTACAGGAAATAAAAGGAATAGAGAAACATTTTACATAATGCATACTGTGTGCAGCAAGCAGGCAAATCTAGAATGTGGGATACGCTAAGGACAACTGACCTGGTTTCTTAAGTATGTGAGGTGTTAAAAAACAGGGCAGCATTCTCTTACATAACATGTAAGAGACATAACAACCAAATACCATGTGTGGACCAAGGGATGGAATTGATTGGGAAAAAAATAATTCTAAAAGACTTTTTTTTTTTTTCCTTTGGCACTAGTCAGGGAAATTTGAATATGGCCTGGGAATTAGATGGTGCTAAAGAGTGACTGTCACTTTTGTTAGGTAAGATAGTGGTTTTGCAGTTATGTATGAAAAGATCCTTTTTTTTTTTTTAGCAATTATATATGAAAATATTGAGTAAAGTGATGTGAGAGATTTGCTTTAAAATACTATAAAATCAAGGAAAAAGGAAGAAAGAATGGAGAAAGGGGTTGATGAAGTACAGATGTTGAAATGTTGGTAATTGTTGCCACTGGCGAATGGGTGGGTAAGTGGTGTTTGTTTATCTATTATTTTTGCTTTTGTGTATGTTTGAAAACTCTCATAGTAAAAATTCTTTATAACCGTCTTTCCAGGAATTATGCAGACTGTAAAATATAAGTAAATAGTCACATAATTTTAGGCATAGATTACTGTGCATTTTACATGCAAGAAACACCTGCCCATAAATTCAATTAAAAATGGCTTTGTCTCTATGGAAAATTCAGATTTATCAGACAGTGTATTTGCATTACAAAGGGGACTGTTTCTTATATAAAATAGTTTGCCATAGAATTTCATTAAATGATTTATTTAATTTCCATGAGTACTCTTTTTCTAAATCCTCCAATTTAGCTTTTTTCTTTCCTTAGTCTCTTCTGCCCTTAACTAAGCATGCTGGGTCCTTTCATGCCTCCCAAACCTGATGAGAGTGTGTCTCCTCTAACTGGAGTTATTTCCTTCACTTTGTATTTCACAAAAACTTGTTATATTAGTCAATATTCTCCAGTGAAGCAGAACCAACAGGATGATATATATACATATATATCCAGAGTGAGAGAGAGAGATTTATTATAAGGAATTGGCTCACATGATTATGGAGGCCGGCAAGTTCCAGGATCTAAGCTGGAGCCCGGGAGAGCTGGTTGTGTAGTTCCAGTCCAAATCCCAACAGCCTGTAGATCCAGGAAGAGCTGATGTTCAAAGGCAGGAAAAAAATCAATGTCCCAGCTCAATCCATCAGGCAGGAGTCCCTCTTACTCAACTTTTTTTTCTATTCAGACCTTCAACTTACTAAGTAGTGCCTACCCACAGCAGGGAGATTCAGATGCTAATCTCGTCCATAAACACCCTCACCAACACACTCATAGTAGTGTTTGACCAAATGCCTTGGCACCCCGTGGCCCAGTCAGGTTGACACATAAAGTTAACTGTTACTGTTATTCACGCTTTGAGACCAACCTCAAATAGAAATTCTACTGGAAAGCCTCCAAACGTCTACACTGTATAGATTTACATTTCTGTTTGTTATGCTGGCATGTAAATTTCTTCATGCAGAGGTTTCTGGCTCATTTGTCCTGTGATCACTGGAGACTGGACTAGGGCTTGGCATTGAACAGGTACCAAATAAATGTCTGCTGAGTGAATGCATGAATGGATGACTAGATGAATGATTGTATCTGTGATAAATTTGGGAGAAACTCCAAGAGCTAGAAAATATCATATATTAATGTTCCAAATTTAAATATGACTGTAGGAAGAGGATGGGTCTCAGGATTGATCTAAGTAACCATGAAGGCTGATGGTCTATTAAGAAGTAGACCCCATAAGAGCAAAATAGTTGTCAAGCTCATTCTTAAAAACAATTCACATACACATTGGAGATTATACCTTGGTATGACCAAGTTAGCACTCAGTAGAATCTGAGTTTTTATTCTAAGTTGTGGTGAATTAATTATTTTATCAAGCCTTATATGCACATGGTTAAAAATCAATTAGCATTTAAAGTAAAAACAATATTCCTCTTCCTTATTCCACACTACCTTAACAGCTGCTCCTTAGAAGTCTACTTTATTTTAGCTGCTGCTTCTACTAGTAACATACACATCTTGAAACAATACATTTCTACCTCTATTCCTCAGTTTACCCATTTCAGACATTAATTACTCCCACCCCCTAGTAGTTGTACAACTTTGGATCAGTTATTTGATTTTGCTCTGCTTCAATTCATTTTTTATGGGGAAAATAATATTATTCCATCCCACAGTATTCTTGTGAAGATTAAATGAGTTCCTGTGTGCAAAGTGCTTGGTATGTAGTAAAAGCCATGGAAGTGTTATAATAATAATGGTAATCGTTAATACTGTCATCATCAATGATAGATAGAAATTAGCTTTCTTATGCCACCTCCCACCATCTTCTCCCCTCTCATTCTTCCTGTGTAACTATATCAAAATTTTTCAATAAATCAACAAACAATGTTCATATTACTATTATGTCTATGTAAATGTGTTCTCAACTGAAGTAGATACATACACCGTATCTGTTTGGGTCATTCTGCAGATAACACAAGCTATTCAAATTACTTTAAGCAGAACCCGAGAAAGTGAACTGGAGGCTTGCAGTGTGATCCTGGCGCCCACAGTTGGATTTGGCAGCTTCCTGTCTGTGGAAGAGGCAGCAGCTACGCTAATGGCCCATATGAGCCTAGTGAGAGGCAGCTGCTTTTCAGGAGGGGAGGGTGGGAGAGAGTTGTACCCTGCAGGGGTCTTGTGAAGGGAGCCCCTGGGAACCAGGAGGGGAAAAATCTCCTTCCTCCTCTTGTGTCCTTCCAGTGCCCTCTACTGCCAAGTGTTAGCATTGGCATCTGGTTAAGGTGACTATTTACAAGGCCCACCTCCATTATCACAGAGCAGGGAAAGAAGGGTAGATTTGGAGCTGAGACGCAAGGAATTAACAACTGGCACTCCTGTTAAATTCAAAAGCCTTCTTACATGCCATGATAGCTGAATTCCAGATGCTAAGTCAAAGGCTTGGGTATGTGTGGTGGGCAAGGGGGAAGCATATTAGTTATTTT
This sequence comes from Daubentonia madagascariensis, assembly GCA_023783475.1. Taxonomy (NCBI): domain Eukaryota; kingdom Metazoa; phylum Chordata; class Mammalia; order Primates; family Daubentoniidae; genus Daubentonia; species Daubentonia madagascariensis. The sequence continues at coordinate 1,354,855 of JAKFHU010000353.1, read as the reverse complement.
CAAATATTTGAAGAACAGCTACCAGAGGGAGGAAATCATTATTAGGTGTTGCTCAGAGGGTACAAGACTAGGGATGGGTATAGGGAGGCAGGTGTTGGCATACTATGAGGAATTTGGATATGTATCTCCAAATGCTGCCGTTATCCTGACACTAAGAATGATGGAGCAGAGGCTCGGGTGATCCTCTGTCAAGTTGCAGGAGTTCAGCTGGGATAGGAGGCTGAACTGGGTGATCCCAAAGCCCACTCCAATCTAGAGAAGCTCTGGACTTTTCAGGCACACCTTTGTTACCTAGAGTGAGGTTTGCCTGTATGTCTGCAGGTCAGACCACCCACTTACTTATCTGTCTGTGCATTATCCATACGCCTGTCCATCTGTCTACCCTTCTGCCCTCTATCCATTTGTGCGTCCTCTTTTGAGTTGCCTTAAAACTCAGTGAAGTCGTTTCACTCAATTAAAACTCACATTATTTGGGCCAGTGTTTATTGGTTGGCTTCCAAGAACTATGACATTAATATTGGAATTAATCAAAGACATTACATACAAATGCATTTATTTTTATTCAGTTTAAATATTAGAATAATTTTTATTTGCTGCCTCCTATATTCTAGGTATCCTTTCTTCTAAAAACGTATTGTCATATGCCAAACAACATGGGAGTAATATCAGCAAAGAGACCAAATAAAACCACATATGGCCAAATCATTAAAACGAGAAAACATAACGTCTTATGTAATAAACTAAATGACTCCAGAGTAATTCCACACCTAGTCGAGTCTGCAGCTTCAGAAATGCAACGCACAGTTGTCCATGCGGGAGAGCTGGTGGTCTTCCTGGACTCCCCGTGTTCTGTTTCCCGAGTTCAAGCCTTGTCTGAGGATTAATGGTGTGGTTTTACTGTTTTACTGGATGTATTTTCTTGCTGACACATGGGAATTTTACACAATTGGAGTTCTGCCACAGAAATGAAAGTGTGGAAAGCATTTCCTCTGTAGGGCGTCTTCACTGTTCAGTGGTGAGACAAGGGATGATGAGGACGCTGGACATAGCGACTGGTAAGAGGTGGAAATAGTGAGGTGAAGTCTGTGCCCTCACCACTACGCCCCGGCGCCTCCCATCAGGTTAGAAAATGTGTGTAAGTACGAAGGGATGCTGTGGGAAATGTGCAGCTGGTCAACGCTGTCACTTAGAAGCTGTGTGACACAAAGCTGGAGACCTTGGTTCAATTCATGAAGAAAGTAGGGCCCAGAGGATATGAATTGCCCAGCGTCACACAGACAAAGAGTCACACATCTGGGATAGGAAATGAGTTCTCTTGATTCACAGCCTGGAACTTATTTGTTGTTTTTTTTAACCTCCTTTTAATTTTTGTTGCATAGAAAATCATTAAGATAATTCCTTATCAAAATGAAAATCCCACTGCTGCAAACCTATCCTCTGGTACTTGGGGTTTAATTCCCTTCTGTCGCTCCGGTGCTGACCGGTATTTGCTTGCTGGTGCCTGGGCAGGCCCCTCTGTCCATGTCTGGGCACAAAGCTGCCTGGTGGTCAGTGCGGCCACCATCCCTGTCGGGGAGACAGGCAACACACGTAAGGTGACCCCCATGGTGGTGGTTACTCTGTGTTTTTATACACAGGCTTTTTTCTAATCAGTAACCCAGAGTAGTGGCTTCATGACCATGCTTTCTACAGCAGCTGTTTGGGGCTCAGTGGCCGGGCGCGCAGTCGAAGAAAGCGCGTGCCACCCCATCCCGACAGCGAGAGTTGGTTAATCACATATAATCCACCCAACAGTGGGCTGCCTTGTAATTGTTACAGGGCCCTTTCAATTTCTTGCAATTTCCTTTGTCTCAGCAGTTTTGGTTGCATCCTGAAAACTGTCAGGCTTCCTTGTTTCTGTAAGGACCTGACAATTCCGGCCTCACAATGCAGCTTAAATTGGACCAGCTGCTGCCTCAATGGAACAGTCTGCCCATCTCCAAGGCATTAAGCCCAAAATTATTTCGAAAATTGAAGCCTTTGACTTGCTGTGGATTAATGTGATTAAGCAGGGCTTGCTTTAATTTGTAGCCATCTCGTCCTTTATTAATAACATCTCATCAGTTGGAGCAGCACCCATCTCTGAGAGGCAACAGAAAGTTAGGTTCGTTGCAGTTTGTCTGTAAGAGAAGTCTTCACTGTTTCAGGAGCAACTGATACGAGGCTTCAGTTGTGGGCAGATTGAGATCTGCTTGTTATTCTTAATTTTTTATGGAAACCTAATAAGCAAATGAGTCCTTCCTCCTTCTCTTTCTTTGTCCCCACCCCCCTGAGATCTACATTTGATTTACAGCTCCCTTTAAGTAATAAAGAAAGGATCTTTTTTTCATCTGAATTGTATCAGCTGGTGAAATCGGGGAGAAATATCCTTCAGGGTTAAGAAAGGTAGAATTAAAAGGGATTTGAGGTTTTTTCCTCTGTGTAATTGAATGTGTATAACCATTATGATGATTATAAATAATCCGTTAGCTTTTCTAAATAAGAAAGTATATACATCATTACTTGAGACCTAGATTTTTATAATAACAGCAGTGGATTATAGTGGAAGAAATTAGGGCAATGTTTTAAACATGTCCTCAATAATTTTTTAAGCTCAATGAAATTATTCTTATAAAATTTTCCTGGCAAATTTAAGATGGTAATAATTATAATCACCTTTTCTCCTTACTATAATGCAGCTAATGAAGGTAGAGGTCCAAGTATTTTTCTGAAGTTCGATTTGATCTTCCTTCTATATTATCAGAGCCAAGGAACACAGGTCTGGGAGCCAGCAAACCTGGAGCGTTTCTACTTTTTCTCACCAAAGGGCTATGTTTTCTTGGAAAGGTCACTCAACCTCTTTGTGCCTGTTTCGTTGTCTCTAAAATTAGGAAATTGCAGAGGAAACTTTCTCAAATCTTTTCTAGTTCTATTATTCTGTAGTTCCAATGTCTAAGGTTTCTTACCCCATTTAAAAAGAATGATTCACTGGGTCTGGTTCCAAAGCAGTCTTCTTGCTTTTTCCCTGTACAAAGGGGACAGTATAAGTGACCAAATTTACTGATATTTGGGTCAAATCTGGTGATTTCTCGAAGTCAAAGAGCCTCAAATAACTTAGCATCATCACATAGTTTTAATTGCTCATCATCTTTCTCAAAAATAAATGGCTCTCTGATTTATAGTTCTCTGGCTACTTATTGGCATAATTTTTTTGCATTAACAGCTTTTTATAATAAGTATGTGAGGTAATGCATATACTAATTAGCTTGATTTAACCATTCCACAAGGTATACATATTTCAAAACATCATGTTGTATATCACAAATATATACAATTTTTATTTGTCAATAAAAAATAAATAAAAAGAAAAGGCCCCAGGCATGGTGGCACATACAGGTAGTCCCAGCTATTCGGGAGGCTGAGGCAGGAGGATCACTTGAGCCCAGGAGTTCGAGGCTACAGTGAGCTGTGATCATGCCAGTGCACTCCAGCCTGGGCAACAAAGCAAGACCCCATCTTTAAAAAAAATCACTCTTTATATAGGTAGTAGTAAATCCTTTTTCTACATCCTCCTTCCATTTTGTCCAATATTTTGACATCTCTTATGACTCTGATGTTTACTGTCTTGTTGAACACTTTTTATCAGTTGAGTCATTCATTTATTCTTTTTTAATTTTTTAGAGACTGGGTCTCGCTGTAACACATAGGCTGGAGTACAGTGGTGTGATCATAGCTCACCTCATCGTAGCTTGAAATTCCTGGGCTCAAGGGATCCTGCCTCAGCCTCCTGAGTAGCTGGGACTACAGGCATGTGCCACCACACCTGGATAATTTTTAAATTTTTGTAGAGATGGGTCTTACCATGTTGCCCAGGTTGGTCTCAAATTCCTGGGCTCAAGCAATCCTTCCACCTTGGCCTCCCAAAGTGCTGGGCATTTATTTATTCTTTGGATCTCACTTCCAAAAATGACTTGTGGTAGTTCTGGACTGGGGAGAGTCTGGGTCTGAGAGCTGGTACAGCAGGAGTCGCTGCTTGGTTTGAGTCAAAAGAAGTACATGGAGTTCCTTTCAGACATGTTTGGGCCATCTGCTCCATAAATCACTTTACTACACAGGAGACAGCCTACCTGCATCCTGACCTGGTTATGCTACTATCTATGGGGTTAGACTACTTGCCGTAACAGATAGAACTAACAAAAATCCTGTGGCTCAAACAGGATTACTCAAAAAGTAATATAGGTTTACTTCTCATTCATGCAATAACCAAAACCTCCCTTTCCTGATCAGTGGGCAGCTTTCCTCACGTGGCAATTCAGGGGGTCAGACAGCTTTGTTTTGTGACCCTGCTTTATCCCATGACACCACTGAAATCTGCATCCAGCCCATCAGATGGACAGAGAGAGCACAGGGCACTTGAAGGCCTTGGCTCAGCGATGGTGCATAGTACCTCTGCTCCCATTCCTGGTAGAACTCAATCACATGGCCACTCAGACTGCAGGGGAACCCAGGAAACGCAATGAAGCTGAGTTTCCAAAGATGAGGAAGTAGATTTTTGGTGAAGAGCCAGCAGAATCTGCTACAATCTCCAAGTCATTTTCAGCTCTGCCTCCGTGCGATTGCATGGTAACTCCTGGAAGAACGTGCTGAAATGGTTATCACTTGTGAGCTCGGCCCTTTACCAAGCTTTAGAAGTTCCAGATGGTCTTTTAAAGTTAATTTCAAAGGATCTAGGCATCTCCAAACTCCCAGGAGACTAATTTGACTTCTGGCTTGGTCTTTTGAAGTTTTTTGGAGCTGCGAGTGTTACTGGCACTATTTGGACAATCATGGTAGTCTTGCTGATTATGCTTAGTAACCAGAAGAGATTTTTGCCTTACGGTAGGATTAAAATTGTTTTTTCCTTTGGTGGTTGAGTTATTTTTACGAAGGGAATTCAGGCCTTTGGTTATATGGGGATCACCCTATGCTGTTGTTTCCTTCTTATTTTCCATAATTTTTACCAGGCTCTTCTACTAAATGGCTACATGATCTTGGGTATCTGAGCCTGTCTCTTCCTTAGTAAAAGGAGAGGTGATAATTCTTACCTTAATGGATGGGGTGATGACTAAAGCATGCATTGCATGTTTCCATGTAGCTACTGAACATAACTCTGTTAAGGGAATTAGTTAGTATAAAATAGCCAGCTCTCCAGACACATGTAATGGGTGAACATAGGGGGTGTGAACATCCGTTTTAGAAACACACTTCTGAGAGGTTTAATAAATCTGTAATATCACAGCTAATTCCCTGTGACAATTCAACTGAAGCATTTCTTCTTTTGGGTGACCTTTCCTGACCCCACAAGTTTGGGTCCAATGTTCCCCCAACCCTGTGCTCTTATCCCACCAAGAAGAACCCCTTTTATGCATTTTATTGCTGGTTTACATCTCTGACTCTCCCATTAGATCCAATACTGCTTTTTTCCCTGATGCATCCCCAGGCCTAACAAGGATGAAATGCACAAAATTGCCATTTCTGTAGTAAAAAATGGTTGAATGTTAACAGTTTCATATGGTTGAACTTAATACCCAGAGCCATGAGATATTTTGTTAGCTATTGAGTGACATTTGACACCTGGTTGTGGGGTCCATGCTACTCTTCTTTTGAGTCCCATGCTGTGTTTAACATCTATTATGCCATCATTGACATCATATATGCTAACGTATGACATAATCCTGACTGTGCTTCTGCAGCCATTTCAAGGATCTATGACTCAGATTCTCAGATGAACAAATTCTTATGGACAAGCTAGTGTCTGGTCTGTCATGTGTCTCCCACAATGCCAAATAGTTGTGAACAAATGGTAGGCACTTAATATTTTCAGATGTGTGCCTTGAATTGTCTTGCACTGGTTTATAGATGAAGACTGTGAGTCTCATAATTGAGAAATGTTAAGTGATTCAGCCATAATCACAGACTCTTTGACAGAACTAGCACTTGTACTCAGCGGCTAGTCTATTTCTATGATGGCATAGTTGCCATCGACTTGTTAAGGATGTCAGTATGATTTGACGGTATGTTCTCTTGCTCTAGTTTTGTGTGTGTGTGTGTGTGTGTGTGTGTGTATGTCATCAGGTTTCACTGGAAGAAACACCAAATTTGGAATCAGACCTGGTTTCAGATCCAGCTATGCCATTTACAGGCATGTGACCTTGGCACAGCCGTTTAACTTTTTGCTATTTCATTTGCTTCATTTTACAAAAACAAAATGCCTGCTTCACACCACTGATGTGAGGATTTAATGAGATCCAACATGTAGATTATTTAGAATACTTTTGGCTGCAAGTAACAGAAATCTCAACCAAAATTGGCTTAAGAATAGGAACATGTACTTTTTTACATAATTAGAAGTCAAGAAGTTCCAGGGCATGTAATTTAGTAGCTCAAAAACATAAATCATCAAGAATTCAGGTTCTTCCTCTCTTTCTGCTCAGAGCCATCTCAGCTTCAGCGTGAATCCCATTGGCCCTTGGACGGCTGTCACAATTCTGGGCATCAAGTCTTCAACATCAGTATCCATTGTCAAGAATAGAGAGTTCATGCTCCATTGTTGTGTCCTTTTTGTAAGAAGAAGAAGAGTTTTCTGGAAGTACCCCCAGCAGGCATCCCTGTATATCTCATTGGCCAGAAGTAATTCATATGCCCAGGTCTAAATCAATCACTGAAAGGGGAATGAAAGGGCCATGACGAGTTAGAACCGTGAAGACATCCCCTGGCACATCAGAAGGACCCAACCTGCCCCGAACTACCGACTGCCTGACTCCTGAACCAACCTCCTTTTCTAGAAGCAAGGAGAACCCGGGGAGTGGACAGCTGTTGGATGGACAGCCAACAGCAGCTGCCGGACCTCGTGGCAGTACTTGGCTGACCATAAAGTACAGTGACGTACGTGCAAGTTTAGGATAATCCTATTTAAGTGGTTGGTTATTGATGTGTATCTAAAATCAGACATGTCCCTTTCCTGTAGTTTTTATTTCATACATACATAAACCAGAGCTCTTGTTTCTTAATCCTGTTTCCTTTGAAGGTATATGTCTAAAAACAATCTCTGTAAAAACATAAAAGATTTTTAAATGGAACAGGCGTTTTGATACTTAGAGACATCAATTTAGATAACAAGTATGCTCTCTGAGACTTTGCAAGAGGAACAAGCAAGTAGCTGTATAGGTGTTTAAACGTCCCATCCAATTACCATGCAAAAGTTAAAACAAAATAAAAACATAACAAAACAAAAACCTTTTCATAATAATGGCTGAGCCACAAGAGAAGAGTTGCTGTAAGATGATCTAATTTGTCTTACTCATTATGATAAACTTGATATAAAGATATGATTTTCTAATGAGGATTCACAGATTAAAAATATGTTTCTAAGCATTTCTATGCATATTTTTACTTTCTGAAAAAAAAACCATAAAAATCATGACTTTGTTTTACTGCAAAATGACTGTAAAATCAAACCTATAAATCAAATGTGTGAGTCAACCCTCTTTGTCAGTCTCTCCCATCTCTGAAGAATAAATTATGTGCATTGTTAAAATACACATGTTCACAAAAATTCTTTCGACATCTGTTGAATGGCATTCTACGTACTTGTCAGTGTGGATGCTATGAAGGGGACAAAGGTCCATAAGACATAACTTTATTGTGATTCAAGTAGCTTATCATCTAGGAGAGCAGAGAAGATAATTCTAATTTAAGGTAGAAAATGCTGAGGACCACAAGACAGATCCAGGTGGAGAGCTCTGAGAATTCAGAGGAGTGAAAGGTGATTTCTGGCTGGAATCAGGAAGGTGTCACCTAGGAGGTGACATTGGGCAGGTGGAGGGTGGTGGGGTGGAGGATAAGTCCGGATCAAAGCATCAGACATGCGTGGGGAGCAGTGTTAGGAGAGGATGCCCTTGAGGAGAAGTAACAGGAGAGACTGGTGGAGAGGGAAGATGGGGCGGGCGCACACAGCGTAGATGTGATATTGGGGCATTGAATCATTCCCCACAGATACTAGAGTGTGCTTTAAAGTTGTTCAGAAAGATGATAAAAATTCATCATTTGCCTTCCATTTTCCTGAGTTCCTCTATGAACCCTAGCTCAGTCAGGCTTTCGAAGGTCAACGTATTTAGAATTCAGTTTAAGGAGCATGAACTTATTTTATCCTCTGCTGCGTGGAAGGCACAGATCTTTGATGCTTGGGATTTAAGAATAGAATGCGGTTCAGCTCCTGCCCTTAGGAAGATTGGGTCCCAGGGTCTTCCCATCAGCTAATCCTGGGCTAGTCCTTCCACCTTGTCCCATGGGAAGTGGGAACAGCTACACTGTCTGGGGACAAATCATCCAGCCAAACTTAGGGAGGTGCAGACAGCAGAGAATGAGAAGAGTTGGAAGCCAGCCCAGTGTGCACCTTTGCCGGGCTCGTACTCGGCAGCGGTGTCTCCATCACTTCTACCAATAAATTTCTTCGCATCTTCTAGGGAAGTACACAGCAGGCAAATGGGGTTGAACTGGATGTTAAATTCCACTCACCAAAGTCAGCAGAGTAGAGCCAGAATGTTGGAGGAGGTGCCACACTTTGCATTCTGCAGTGAGGTTTCAGACTGCCTGTGTAGGACATTCTAGGAAATTGTAGAACCCTTTCTCCCAGCATTAGACAGAGGGGTTTAAGGAATTGAGAGAGGGGGTTTCTTTGGAGGAGTCGTTGGAGGGTGAGGCATCCTACCCTACCCGATGCCTAAGGAGAGCCTCAGGGAAAGTGGATGCTTTATTGTTCCCTCAAGCTGAGTGAAGAAGGCTTCGGGGAGGGCACCTGTGGAACTTATCATGTGCTTCTGACTTTGGGCCATGTGAGGATAGGTGCATAATCCCCACTTGTGCAGGATAAAGGCCACGGCTGTGGCTGGAGCTGCCTGCTGGCACGGGAAAGAGGACACACAGCTAGACTGGGATCTAGCTGAGCTTCTACCTGTGGTGGGGCAAAGGAGTATGTTTTCCAGAATGGACTCTGAAGTAGGGAACTGCCCTGGGATCCTTTAAAAAGTCTGTTTCCCAAGAGGACCACTTGGAGGAGCAAGGGCACTCTCACAGAGAAAATCTGTGGGAGATTGCTGGAAGCCCGGAGGTTAGGGAGCAGATGGGACAGTTGGGAGCAGCCAGCCGGAGCAGGAGAGAGTATTACCCAGCTCAAGGGAGCAGTGGCCAGAGGTTCTCAGAGGCAGCATCCCCTAGAAACGCATAAAATTACCCAGTGAGGAACAGAAGCTTTACTGTACATCTGCCACATACAGAGGGAGGTCCTGTACCTGATTTATGAGTCTGCCTGGGCAGCCATAACAGAGTACCATAGACTGGGCAGCTTAAACAATAAAAATTTATTTTCTCACAATTCTGGAGGCCAGAAGTCCAAGATCAAGGTGCTGGCAGGGTTTGTTTCTCCTGAGGCCTCTCTTGTTGGCTTGTGGATGGCCTCCTTCTCCCTGTGTCCTCACATGGTTTGTCCCTTTGTGTGTGTCTGTGTCCTACTCTCTTTGACTTATAAGGACACCAGTTATATTGGATTAGGGACACTCTAATGATCTTATTTTAACTTAATTACCTCTTTAAAGACCCTATTTCCAAATATAGTCACATTCGGAGGTACTGGGGATTAGGGGTTTGACATATGAATATTTGGGGAACACAATTATTCAGCCCAGAACACCGGCATACAAGCGTTACCCACCACGTAAAGCTGGGCTCCTTCTCCCCTATGTCCTTTCTCTCTGGACCCAACCTCGCAGAGGTCAGAGTGGGAGAGAAAGCAGATAAAGCAGAGTGTGAAGAAGCCAGTCATGTCTTCCCTGCTGTTCAGAGCATCGAGGCCTGGAGCAGGCCCATTGGAGGAAGAGGAGTTGGGTTATTCTCGGGCCTTCATCGGGAGGTCTTTGGACCTCAACAGCCATGAGCAGTACAACTCCCATCCGAAGGTCTGATTTTTTAATTAATCTAGTCATTCCATGAGGGCATTGCCTGTGGTTTATTTTCTTACTTCATTTTAGAGTTTACTGCAGAAGGCAATCATATTTAACTTCCTGGCAGAGATCCTCCAAGAATCATTGAACAACCTCTAAGTCATGTTTTAGGCTTTATGATTTACAAGGCTTCTGAAGGGTAAATTTTAATAGAAGAGGGGAAAAAAAAAAGGTTTGAATCATGGCCTCTGTAATGAAAATGATTATTTTCAGTTCTAGACTGGTATGGTATAACTTAAACCTAGTAGACTAGTAATTAACTTGTGTATTTGTATATATAATTAAAGTTAAATGCACAGGTGAGGTGTTAGGAATAACTTGCTCTTAAAATGAATGATAAAGGTTAATGCTCATAGTTTCTTTTGGTAAGAACAGATATAAGACTGATAGTGGAGGGAAATTACAGGTGTTCGTTTTTAAAGAAAATTAGATATTTGACTCATGAAAGGGATTATATAAAGTGAATTTAAATTGCAAAGCCTTCCTTCTATACCTCAGTTCTGGGAAAAATAAATGAATAAATTGCAAAGCCTAATAAAAATGAACCCATCACTCAACTTAAGAACTAGAACTTCACTCATAATGGTGGGGCGGCGTCCACTCTCTGAATGTGATATTTATTGTCCCTTTGCTTTCCATGGTAGTTTTGCCACATGTTTGTGCATCCCAAAGCAATGCATTATATAATTTTCCTGTTTGGACCGTTTTATGAGTGGTACCATACTGTATGTATTCTTACGTAAATTATTTTTCTCACCTCACTCAACATTTTGTCCCTGGGAGTCCTCTCCAGGGATCCACGTAACAATAGTTCATTCCCTTTTTTTCCTGCTGGTGGCCTGTTATCGTACGGCCATACTGCAATTTATTTTTTTGTTTTCCTATAGATGGACATTGAGTTGTTTCCATTTTTTTCTATTACAGACACTGCTGCTTATACATCCTTGTACATGTCTCCCGGCACCCGTGTGCGAGTGTGTCTCTAGGCTCCTTCTGGGTTTTGGATATCTCAGCTTTTGATTTCCGAGGAAGGATGTTCCTATTCAGGGTGTAATTTTTTTTTTTTTTTTTTTGCCAATTTCATGGTACGGAATGGCATCTCCTTGTGATTTTAATTTGTATTTTCTTGATTACTAATGAGAAGAAATAATTTTCATATATTTGTTAGCCATTTGTATTTCTCTTCTGCGAAATTCCTATTTAGGTCTTTTACTAATTATTTTATTGAGATTTTTGTCTTTTCCTTCTTAATTTTAAGGAGTTCTTTATATATTCTGGATGCTAATCCTTTGACAGTTATATGTGTAACAAATACTTTTCTCATCTTTGGTGAATTTCCTTTTTAAAATTCTTTATTGTGTCTTTTGATGAGAAGTTCTTAATTTTAATGTGGTTGAGTTTATTAACCTTTTTCTTTATAGTTTGTACATTTTGTATAGTGCCTAGAAATATTTCCCTAACTCAGGACCATAAATATATTCCCTTCTGTTGGTTTCTAAAAGACAAAAGGAGTTTTACCTTTTATATTAAAAATTTTAATGTACATAGAATTGATTTTTGTTTATTATGTGGGGATCTAATTTTGTTTTTGTCTTTATGAATAATCAGTTTTTCCAGGGATCTGTCATGTAACCTCTGTCATATACTAAGTTTTCACACTTGCATGCGTCTCTGTCTGGGCCCATTGTTTCATTCCTTAGCTCTGTTTATCTATCACTGCATCACGCACTGATTTATTAATTATATACTTGGTAAGGCAGGTCTTTTCAACTAGTTTGTGGGAGAGTCTTGGACATTCTTAGTTCTTTGCTCTTCCGTACACATTTTAGAATCAGCTTTTCAACTTTCATGAGAAATTTCTTGCTATGATTTTGTTTACATTTTTGAGGATATGCCCAAGCTGCATGAAGTTTTACCTTTGAAATACATTGCTGGGTTCAGTTTGCTGTTAATTTTGGTTTGCAGTTTGCAGTTTGCTCATCAATGAGATTAGCCTGTAATTTTCCTGTTTTGCACTGTCCTTGTCTAATTTTAGCATTAAGTTGTACCAGTCTTGTAGAATGTATTGGGAGTGTTACCCCTTTTTTCTATCATTTTGAAGAGTTTGGATAAGATGTGGCTAATTTATTTCTTGAATGTTCTATAGAATTCACCTTTAAAGCCAACTAGACCTGACATTTTCCTTTGGGAAAGTGTTTTTTGTTTGTTTGTTTGTTTGTTTACTAACAATCCAATTTTTGTAAAGTGGTTATTAAAGATAATTCAGGTTGGGCGTGGGGACTCACATCTGTAATCCTAGCACTCTGGGAGGCTGAGGCAGGAGGATTGCTTAAGGCCAGAAGTTTGGGACCAGCCTGAGCAAGAGTGAGACCCTGTCTTTACAAAAAAAAATAGGAAAATTAGCCAGGTATGGTAGCTTGTGCCTGTAGTCCCAGCTACTCGGGAGGCTGAGGCAGGGGAATCACTTGAGTCCTGGAGTTTGAGGTTGCAGTGAGCTGTGATGATGCCACTGCACTCTAGCCTGGGCAACAGAGAAAGACCCTGTTAAAAAATAATAATAATAATTCAGCCTTTCTTTTTGTTCTTTGTGGGCCAGATTTGGAAAGTTACAGTTTCCTAAGAGATTTTTGGCATGAAGTTACAGTGTTTTTCTCATGTTTTTAATCTTGCAGCATCTGTACTTACTGCCCTCTTTTATTTGTGATCTAATTCATTGTGCTTTCTTTTTTTTTTCTTGAACAGTTTTTGGCTTCATGATTCTTTCTGTGGAATGTTTGTTTCATGTTTCACTAATTTTTGCTTTCTTCGTTTAGTCCCTTCCTACAAATATCTTTGTGTTCGCCTGTTGTTCTCTTTCTAACCTGTTACTTTGTTGGTATTTTTTTACTTTTTGCTTCTTTCTAATAATATAATTGAATTTATAAATTTCCATTGCTGTATCCCGATAGTATTTTCATTGTATTAATAATTCAGTTTTAAGTATTTTAACGTTTTTATTGTGGTTTTTTTTCACTTTTGAGTTATTTAACTTGTAAAGTTACCTTTTTGGTACTGATACCTAACAGTCTTAACCTAGACAACTTAAAAAAAATGTTTGTAATCTTCATATGCTGCTGGTGCAAAGGGAAAATGGTGTAGTGTAGTCACTTTGGAAAACAGTCTGGCAGTTCCTCAAAAGGTTAAATGTAGAGTTATTATACTATATGATCCAGCAGTTCCACTCCTTGGTATATACCGAAGAGAAATGACAACCTGTGTCCACACAAATGTTCATAGCAGCACTATTTGGCTATTCCTAATAGCTAAAAAGTGGAAACAATCCAAATGTCCATCAACTTATGAATGGATAAATAAAATACGGTATATACGTACAATGGAAGGAACTACTAATATGTGCGACAACATGGTTGACACTGAAGACCATGTGAAAGAATCCTGTCACAAAAGACCACATAGCATGTGATTCTATTTATTTGAAATATCCAGAATAGGGAAATCTATAGAGACAGAAATTAGGCAGATTAGTCACTACCTTGGACTGGGAGGTGAAGGGTTGGGGATGATAGCTAAAGTGTATGGATTTTCTTTTTGGAGTGATGACAGTGTTCTAAAATTGATGGTGGTGATGGGTGCCTAACGGTGAATATACTAAAAACCAATGAACTGTACACTGTAAATGGGTGAATTATATAGGATGTGAATTTTATCTCAATAAAGCTGTTTGTTGCCAAAGAAAAAACATTTTCTAGGGAAATCACCAATAAATTATAATAGCTCTAAACTACTTACTTTAAATCTCTATGTGCCCATTCTTCTTCTCTCTCCGGGCCCTCTCCCCACCATTGGAAATGTTGCATAACAAAGTGTAACTTACTTATCAAAAATGATTGATTTAATGAAGAGGAATGGAGAAGACTGACATGAACATAATTTCCCAGTTCTCATCGTCATCAGGAACCATCTACACACAGCCTGGGGTGACACAGCCTTGACGGGGCGGCAGCACTCACACTAGCTAGCACGTGTGGCGCCGACGGCATGGTTTTGTGAAAGCAGACTCCTGGAACGATACAAGTGTGGTGAACATAGGGGCGAGCACACCACATAAAACACACCTTAGAAAAACGCTAGAGTGAAGAAATGGTCTTTAAGAGATGATTTCTGGCATGTGCTACAGAGGAAAATGGTATCAAATCTACACAATGCCCGGGTTCTGTGGAGTGGCTCCTCTGTGGGGAATTTTACTTTATCCTCTGTGCCAGAAACCTTGACCCCACCCTGTCTGTGAAGTAGCAGCCTGCTTTGTAAAGGGCGCTGATCAAGACGATGGCTATTATTGAGCTGGGATCCAAACATCTGAAGCTTATCACCAAGCACAATAGTGATGGCTTCTTAGCCACGTTTCTAATTATATTTTTTTTCCCTGCTTTTTAGATAAAGGGACAAAGAAATATGGGACTGACTTTTCAGGTTTTTCAGGCTGCTCTGAAGTGTTCTTTTTAAGGTGGAGGGATATAGTTTTGTATAATAGCGGTGCTGTGATCAGGGTGTGTTCTTTCAGACTTCCCTTCTGTGTACAATAGCATGTGGATGTCAGAGATGCATTAGGAGCTGAAATAATTCATTTGTCCTTTCTAATGAATAGTAATAATTTATAATTTGTACTAATCAAAAACCTTTCATCCACAAAAACTAACAAGCTTTACAAACATTATCCTCTCACCAGCCTCTGCAGTAAGTGTCTGGCAAGTACGATAGTCATACATTTGCAGAAGGGCCAAAACAGGGAACACAGCACAGTAATCATTACTGATGGATCTGCAGCTTGAAATTTATATTTTGAAAGTCGCTTTGAACTTATTTTTATCAGCTATTTTGGTCATCAAGGAATATGATTTATATTGACCTCCATAGTGGATATCTGCCAAGATGAAAATTACCGAATTCATTTATTCAGATGTTTTCTGGTATCAGCAAACCCAGTGAAGTTTGTATTTTCCAGCATCATTGCCATTTCGGGGACAGGTGTCCATCCTCTGCCTCCTTGGTGTCCAGCCCCATTGTCTCTGCAGTCCCAGGTGACAGAAGTAGCAATGGTGGCAGTGTGCTTGATGCAAAACTTCAGCACCTTCTAGGCTGTTCTCTGGTCAGTGAGTGATGAGGGTATGGGCTGAGGGTAAATAATGCAGGAGGAATGTGAATGCCCTGTAGTCAGTGCCCCCATCCCCAGACCCTGTCACCACCAGAATGCCCTACACAGGGCTGCTAAGTTCATCTTGAAATAATGCAGCTGTCAACTCACTTTCTTGGCACCAGATCTATACTGTTGATCCTGGAATTCAGGATTCTCCATCAAAAACATGGAAAGACAGGTTGCTTCCATATCTCTCATCAGCTCCCCTCTATAGTATGTTGAGGAAAAGACTTGGATTTAATGTAACTAACCTGCTTCCCTTCCCCCTCAAAACAAACAAACAAACAAACAAACAAACTAGAGACTAGCACTGACCCCTAGAAAATGCATGGGATTGCAGACTGCTTTTGAAGACAATGGATGAAAATCCCATTCTAAGCTTCAGGAGCTGCCTTACACCTAGCCAGGAGACTCTCCGAAAGCTCAGTCAGTTCCAATGCAGACACATCATATATGCATATATTTACCTTACACACATGAGTGCACACACAGGCACACAAACACCCCTTTCTCTTTGCTTGGGAAAGGTTTCCTGCAGAGGTTCCTGTTCCAATGAACCATGCAAGATGCATCCAGACATTATCTTAGATTCCAGTGACACACAGTGAATCCTGAGTTTTGTCATATTAAAGTTGCACATCATTGTTAGCACAGCTGCAACTGTTCCTTCACACTGAGCACCGGTGTGGGCTAATGTTTCTTGTTTCCCATTACACAACGGCGTCCACAGTGGTGTCCACAACAGCATCCTAAGCTCCAGTTAGGCTGAGCTGTAGTAAAGGTATCTTATCCACTGGTTTTCTTGAGTGGTAGTTGGTTAATTAGGAAAATCAATTAAAGGCGGAATGAATCATTTAAAAAAGGTTTACAGAAGTTTTTTAAACTTAAATAAATGTACATTCTTGTGACAACCTTTGGATTCAGGTCCAGTCTCTTCTTTGAGTGTGGGTCCTCTCCTTCGAGTGCCTCCTGTCTCCCTTCCATAGCACAGTGTGGGGTTAGGATGAAGCATCTGGGGCTAGACTATTGAGGTCTGGATTCTGATTGTACCCCTTGTGGGCGATGTGATCTTGGCCATGGCAATGTGCCTCATTGTCCTCATCTGTAAAATGGGTATAATAAAAAGATCTCCATTATTGGCTTGTTGGGAAGACTAAATAAATTAATATATGTAAACCACTTAGAATTGTGCTGCATCCAGAATAGGCACTAAGTGTTTGCCACTGTTATTATCATCGATTTCTTGTTTTGGTGTCTTTAAAATCAAATGAGAATCACTTGCTTGAGAATCTTTAAAATCAAGTGCTCAGATCAAGAAATCAACCTGAGCACAGCATTTATCTAGATTTTCATGATTTCCTTCCCAATCTTTTTTACTTTTTAAAAAAATTAAGGTAAAATATACATAACATAAAATTTACCAGCTTAGCCATTTCTGAGTACACCATTCAGTAGTGTTAAGCACATTTACACTGTTGTGCAACCATCAGGACATCCATCCCCAAAACTCTTTCATCTTGTAAAACTGAAACTCCGTCCCCTTTAAACAGCAGCTCTGCAGCCCCTCTCCCCCAGCCCCTGACGACCACCTTGTAGTCTTGTCCACACCTGCTTGATAGTACTTTTTGAAGAACTTGTTTTTATTGAGTTTTTCTAAAGCATTTAACTTATTTTTTAATTTTAATTTTTGTTTTTATTATTTTTAATTGACACATAATTGTACATATTTATGGGGTAAAGTGTGATATTACGATGCATGTATACAATGTGTAACGATGAAATCAGGGTAATTAGCATATCCATCATCTCAAATGTTTATCATTTCTTTGTGTTGGGAACGTCAATATCTACTCTTCAATGACGGGTGCGGTGGCGCACGCCTGTAAGTCCCAGTTTCTTGGGAGGCTGAGGTGGGAACATTGCTTGAGCCTAGGAGTTTGAGACCAGCCTGGGCAACAACATAGTGAGACCCCTGTCTCAAAAAAAAATCCGTTCTTCTAGCTCTTTGACAATACAATAAATTTTTGTTAATTGTAATTATTCTTCGGTGTTATAGAATGCTAGAACTTATTCCTTCTATCTAGCTCTATGTTTTTTATCCCTTAACCAATTTCTCCCTATCCTCCATGCCCCACTACCCTTCCCAGCCTCTAGTAACTTCTAGACATCTAGTCTGCTTCTATGACATCAACTTTTTTAGCTTCCAATATGAGTGAGAACATGTGGCATTTGTCTTTCCATGCCTGGCTTGTTTCACGTAATATAATGTCCTCTAAGCTCATCCATATTGTCATTGCAAATGACAGAATTTTATTCTGTCATTCAAAAATTAATAATTAATTTTTAATAGAAACAAAGCTCTATTTTTCCACTCTTATCTCTTCTGTATGTGATATCTAATTAAATTTTCTAATTATAAGATAAAGTACAATTGGCCTAAACAAGTCTGGGAACAAACACAACTAACTTGGTAAGCGTACCCCTCGAGTGATGGGTGCAGGTGTACCAGAGAGAGCTGCTGGTGTCCTGGTGCCATGGACATCAGTCACCACATTTGCCAGAAGGAATGGTGTGGATCGGTGCCTGTAAGCCATCCTGTCCATTCTGGGGTCTTCCTCCTCTGTGTTCTCCTGCTTGTTGTTTTCAACATCTGAAACACCATCACCCCCAGCTCTGTGTGTCTAAATTGTACCCATCATTCAATGTCCAGTTAGATGGACCCCCCTCTATGAAACCTCTGCTCTCTTCCCTTGCAGACCTGCTTACCTGCGCCTCTCCTGTGGCTAATGCTTTCTATCCCGTGTTGTTAGTGCTTAAGTTTCCTGCACAGGCTCAGGCACATGTCTTTGGATTTCTCATATTATTGGTTTAGTGCTGTGCATGGAGCCAAGACTCAAGGCTCACATTTATTGAATTCCTGCCTTGTTAGGCTGGGACAGAGAATGAGCAGAGAAACCGAGCATGAGGGTACTTTATGGTTAACAAAACCTGTGTGTGTGTGTGTGGATGTGTGTGTACATGATGTAATCCTTACAGCATGCCTTTTTGGCATTTTTACTATAACTTGTGTGTGGACAAGGAACTTAAGACTCAGAGAAGTTAAGTAATTCACCCAAATCAAATATTCTGCCTGCCATGCCAATGCCCTTGACACAGTTTCCCAGCACTTCATTGTTGAAATGTTTGATATGTTCCTCAGGGCATGTCTTGGGCTCCTATGTTAATTACTGGCTGTCATCAAAAACCTGCTAATCAAGGCTAAAAGATTCCCAGTATCAATCAAACGACAGCTGAATTTGGGCCTATCAAAAGCCATTGGTAGCAATAATTTAGTAGTTACTCTCAGCTCCAATGTGTATAGGGAGAGAGCATGAGATTATGGAATCAAACCTATTGGACCCTGCCACCTACCGAATCACCTGAATTAAGCAAATAATTTGACCTCATTGAGGCTTGGTTTTCTCATCTGTAAAATGGACACAATAATACATGGAGTTCCCATGAAGATTTAATAGATAATTAATACACATGAAAGCATTTTATGATCCATAAAAGCATTGTACCGATCTAAAGTATTTTCATCAGCATCCCACACTTACTGAGTAACCGCTAATCTCAAGACAGAAAAAGACCAGTGCAGAGTTTGGTTTTACAAGAACAAGCTACCGTAAGTCCAAAATTGGGACTCTAGTGTTAGTTACTATGGGAGCGCCTTTGAGACACATGCTGTTCTCATGTGATGAGCTTAGTATTAGTGCCCTGGTCTGGCAAATTTTTGCTCAGGGTCTTGTTTCCCTCCTACGTTAAAATAACTACAGGCAAAGGCACATAGTCTAAATGAATGCCGGGACTGCCCAGATATCCTACGAGTGTGACGTTGCCAAGTATGAGGAGACCCGGGGTCGAGGGTGGCCATGCGGTGCTTGGTGTTAAGAGCAATGGTGTCACCTTTCCTCTGAGAAGTCTTCCCTGACTCCTCAGGCCAGGTTAGGTGTTCCTCTCTGAACTCTGAGCACAGAGTTCCCTTTCCCAGCTTTGCATCAGAAGCACCCACAGAGCTTTGTGAGAATGCATGTGCCCAGGCCCGGCCCCAGATCTCCCGTATCAGAATCCCAGTGGGAGGGGGAGGGGGGATGTTGAGTGTATGTTTCAAAAAGTTCCACAAGGAATTCTAAGGCACAGGTTTAGGAACCACTCTTCTTGTGTAGTCCGCTCATAAGATGCACACAGCCCTCATTTTAAACTTGGTGTATGATTTGGTAGCACCAAGGAGTCATGGTTTCTCAGTGTGCAATACCCTTGTTAATATTAATCAGGCCATGGAATAGAACTGTGTTTGTTGTCTTGGCTGCAAGGTACCGTGATCCCTACTTAGCAGATTGGTTTTGCTAATAACTCATAATGCCTCCCTATTTCATGGTAGAGTGTGAGTTGGTACCAGTCTAGAAGATGGGCACTAATCAGCCCAAACACATAGGTCCTTTCATAAGCTTTATATTCTGGAAAAACCAGAATCAGCTCAAAGGTTAGCACCGGGTATGAAGGCCAGCCTCTTTAATCAGCAGGTTGGGTACAGAAACTAGTGAGTGGCTCACTGCTATCCTAGTTACGTACTTGTACCTGCTAGTTACCTTTGTAGCAGTAGAAACCTCCAGTGGCACAAAGAATTAATGATTATAGTTGACTGCTTTCTTGGGACTTTTCTTGATCGAGTATTCAGCTGTGTTTATAGCATTCCTCTGAGAGCATCATCTCCGAAGGATGTGTCCATACAAAATATACACCAGATAATTATAAATTCTCCGTCATATCTCCTCCCCATGGTGGACCCCCCAAAACATCACAAGGGCTCCAAAAGTATTTTCTTCTACTTTTCAATCAATATGATGCTTTTTAAAGCTTATGTTTCTCGTTGGACACTTTAAGTGACCGATGAGACAAAAGAAGAAAAGCCAAGATGCAAGGACAGTGTAGACACTCCTCGAATCCTGCGGTGCACGCCACAGGGCATCCAGTTTTGATGTATTAGGATTTTTTTTTATAATGAGTACATTGTTGGAAATCCCATTTTCTATCTCCAGGAGCTGGAGATGAAACTGAGCTGACATCTTACCTCTTTGTAGTTAATTAGCAAGAGAAAAGTAGTGTTTTGAATCTTGTATGGGAAAAGGGGAGGTATTTTTCTCCCACCCTCTCCCCTTTTTCCCTTCAGACACCTGGATCTTTTTGTGTGCTCTTCGATTTGGCAGGGAAAGGATGAGGGGAATCGAAAAATGGTTATTATTTAATAAAAAAAAAATCACTGTAGCTCACTTACCCCCTCCATCTTGCCTGTAGGATAAATAAAATAGACTGGGTCTTTTTAAGTTAAAGAGCAGTTCCTTACCTGGGCTCAGGCTGTAGGCAATACCCCTGGTACAAGACTTGCTTGTTGTCACCATGTTAATTAACATTTGTCACCATGAAGCCCTCAACACTGAGCACAGTGCATGGAACTGTGTAGGCAGTCAATAAATATTTCTTCATAAATAAAACAGCATGTTGGCCCGTACAGGAAAGTGTTACAGTTGCATTAGCTGCGTGTAAGATCTTTCCTGGGTAGTGAGGTTTACATAGAATGCAGTGGTCAGGGACAGAGGATCAGGGCAGAGTGATTCCATCTGGGCACTGGCCAGTGGGCAGGTGAGCGGTGCAGTGCTGGAGTCCGCATGGCCACCTCTCTGGATGAAGGCAAAGTGTTGGGAAGACACAGTATGAGCAATCCTCCTGCCCCTGTGTAATTATTAAGGTTATATCACGTGCCCAGTCCTGAGAATGGCAGACAAGAGCCATTGTCATGGTTCTTTTTGTCATGTAGCTAGCTGTGTGTGTGGGAAGACTAAGCAAGCACTCGTAAACAACAAACACTCAAGTGTTGCACTTCGGGGACTGACCCTGTGTGGAGAAAGAACCCAGGGGAGGCCTGACCAGTGGAGGGAAACATCATTGTTCGGGTTCCCTCTGCGTGCCAGCCACTGGACTCTGCCTGCTGCATATGTCATCTCTGCTCCTCACACCCACCCCGTGAGGGACCTCGGGGGACATGTCTCCGTTGAGGAGCCCAGCTGTGAGCAAAGCTGCTCCATAGGCTGGCCCTGGCTAAGCCTTTACCCTGTGGGTGCCTCTCTCAAGGTCCCAAACTCAGAGGAGCTCCTGGAGGAAGCAGGACCTGAGGGGACCTAGAGGGCCGAGGAGGGCTTGGACTGGAGGTGGCGGATGGTGGCTGCAGGCTGGGGCAACAGGAGCTGCAGGGTGAAGGGTGTAGACCACCAGGGGAGAGTGCGGGGAATTGAGGCTGGGGCCGCACCAGTGATGGAGGGCCCTGGTGGCCAGGCAAGGGTTCCTGTGGGCCCCTGGGCAGAGGACAGAGAGGACAGGTGTGGGACAGGCAGCAGGCATGGGGGCGCATTGGACTCTGGGAAGTTTGGGGTCATTTCAGTCTTATGAGCTCTGACCTTTGGCTTTCCTGTCAGTAAAATGGGGTCATTATATTCATCTCGATAACCTCCCAGGGTGGCTGTGATACTGACATGAGTCTGTGGATCCAGAAGCACTTTGCAGGGCATGAAGTGCTACGTCCAAACTCGGGGGCTTTGTGGCCCTCGACCTAAGGGATTGCAGCGGGGACTTGGAGGTGGGCTGGCCAGGGCACTCTCCCGGTGACGGGGGCGGGCAGGCTCCTGAGATGACCTCCCATCCCTTTTGTTCCCCCTTTGGATTCCTGCGCCTGTCGTGGTGTTGTCCTCACTCAGGCTGCCCTGCCCTCTCCTCCGCAAGTCGCCTTGGCTTCTGCACTCCGTGTCGTCTGACATCCTGACGAGCACGTTGCTGCTCACGCGCGCCACACTGTCCTCTAGCTGTCTGCGCCTCTGAGCTGCCTTCGCCTGGCCCGCGGCTGGTGTCCCCCACGTGGTATTTGGATGACTTTGGACAAGCTCCTTTACTGCTCCACGTCTCAATCTGCTCCTCCAAAAAATGGGAATAACACTATTACCCGTCTCAGGGTTTTTGCGAGGGTTCACCCTGTCCGTGCAGTGCATCGCGTACAGTGAGTGCTGTGTGCTCGCTGTCGGTGCTGTTGCTATTAGGGAACAATGTCCCTGAGGGTAAAGAAAGGTCTTGAGAGTCCCTCTTTACCCATCTCGCCCTTATTCATGCCACAGACCTTTGTAGCATTAATGTCCTTCCTCCTTTTCGCTGTTGGCTCCCCCCCACCCCGTCCTTCCCCATTTTCCTCCCCTCTTCCCTCCCGAGGCCTCTGGGGCTCCCGTATTCCTCCTGACAATTGAGACAGCGGCTGTGGGAACCCAGGCTGAGGTCTGGCTGCTCAAGGAGCCCACTGGGCTCTAGGTTGGTGGTTTTCAAACTTTCGCTGCTGTTAATAATCACCTGGGGAATCTGGTAAAAATGAAGAATCCCAGACTCAGAAAATTGTGAACTAACAGGAATAGTAGTAAGCATAACAACACTAGCAGTGCTATTTTAATAAAGCTAATACTGTTTGAGTTTTTACATGTGTGATGGGCCAGACTATTCTAATGCCTCCCGTGGATTATTGAACTAATCGTCACAATAGCCCCCTGAAGTAGGTGCTACTAATATCCCCATTTTGCAGATAAGGAAGCTAAAGCCCAGAGAGGAAGGAGCTTTGCCAGGGCCACACAGCTGGTAAGTGGCCGGGCACCCACTGGAGAGAGGTGGCCTTGTGTTCTGAAGCCACAGCACAGGTGGTGGCGGGAGCTTCCACTCGGGTCCAGCGCTGGTGCCTCTGCAGTCTCCTGGGTCTCACTGACTGATAGAGGTTGTTGTCAGAGGAAACTGTCGACGTGGCACTGTGGGAAATGCCCCTCCAGGGAGGCGAGATTCCGGCCTCAGCTTCTGCTCCTGGATGTGTGTTTTTGCCTGGATGAAACACTTGCTCATTAAACCTGGCTTTTTATTTCTGATTCCACAGTGGGTCATCACGCTTGAGTCTTCTCCCTGCCACTTCATCAAAAGGTGTGAACCTGGGCCCTTGCAGGGTGTGGGTGAGGCTGGACTGCAGTCCCTGTCAGAGCCGGGGTGTGTCCCCAGGATGGTCAAGGGACCTCAGCACCCGGCTCTGCCGTTACGCGCACTCAACCGATACTTCTAGAATGGATGGATGAGTGAAAGAAGGAATAAAATCAGAGTTGGACACTCACAGAGATAAAATTTAGTTTGATAAGATGGAGACCTCCTTATGTCACATGTTTTCTCCTGGAGTTGAGTCCCGATGGGGAAGGCATCCATTGTGAGGAAACACAAAAGGGTCTTGACAATTGAAACCTCCTGTTTGTGTACAGAGAGCGTCCCTCATCCCAAATGCTTTTCCATATATGACCTCACTTAATCTTTCTTTTGTCACAGAGGTTATTTTTGTTCCCATCTAAAAAAGTGGGACATCCAGGATCACAGTCAAAGAAGTATTAAACTGCGTGTTAGAATGATGGTTCAAGCTACCTTGTGACTTCTGTCCCAGTCTTTCCCCATGCCATCACAGCCGATTAGAGAATAGTTGTAATGATAATACTTGGAATAATAAGATGCAGAGACTGAGACATACTTAGGTCCCATGTGCCGGGCACTGATCCCCCATTTTGCAGGTGGAGAAACGGTGCATAGAGTTGGTTAGGTAGATAAAGGGCCTCCGAGCACAGGTGTGGCCCCAAGGAAAGGCACGGCTCATTTGCCAGGGAGCTGTGCTTTGAACCAGCTTTGCCCTCTCTCCTGGGCCCCACCAAGGTCACTCGGTTGACAAGTGGCAGAGCCAGGAGGCCGGCTGTGGCAGTCTGGCTCCTGAGGGGGTGCCCCCCACCGGCACACAGCACTGCCCCTCTACGCCAGCTGCTCAGGGTCTCACTGGAGCTCTGCAGCTGCCTCTTCTGTTCTCATCTACGGGGTGGGCCGGCTCCCCACCCTCTCTCCTCTTCGCACCAGCCCACCGGCAGCAAAAACTAATCACGCTAATCTGGAAGAATTGAAGGTAACGTTTTCCCCATAGGATGGGAAGCTGTGCTGTAGGACTGTAGAAATTGACCAACTTATCTTGGGGTTCTCTTTAAAAGCACCTAGTTCCATGAATGACTTGGCTTCCACACAGCTAGATTACCCCAGAATGCCTGATTTTTCTGCTCTCAGAACGCACCCATATGTCTGTTCCTGGAAGTTTTGTCTTGGAAGGAATGGCTGTCCATAATCGACCTGTCTGTGTTCATTTAGGTAAATGAACCCCTCTAGGGCTGTGGGGTAAGGCACCCGAGGGAGATGCTCAGAGAGACGTTCATCCTCTCCATTTTTCCTTTCAAGATATTTTTGAGCAACAATGTTAAAGCACCTGTAATGCTTCTGTGAATTGTTAACAAGCATGTTTGTACATCACATCTATCGTGCTATTTGCACGATGTTATGTGAAGACACAGCTTGAAGTATTTTTAAGATATGGCCTTTTATCTCTGGAAACACAAGAAAGTATTTGCAGATTGGTTGCTGGAATGAAATTAGCCTAGCATATTGGCTACTTCCTGTAAAGTGTGGGCATTTCTGTAAGAGGTTCTGAGTCCCTTAATCCTTTTGATCATTTGCACTGTGTATTTTTACACAGGTTCTTTTACTTTAGAGAAATAAAGTAAAGAAACTTAAAGGTGAGTTTGGCAAGGGCATCTCTGCGCTGTTTGTCAATGCAAATGGATCTTGCATTTGAATGGTAGTAGTTTCTCTTAAACAACCAGGCTTTTTTAAGTCTCTCCACAAGTGATAGTATATCAGTGCCAGATTATGTCTGGAGGTGTTTGCTGGTGAGTAGAAATCTTTCCTGGCCCCACGTTACTGTACTGAAAGAAGAGCCTAATCCTGTACAATATTCTTGACAGCCTAAGTGTCAGTTACCGAACTGCTATGATGTCTCATCTGGGCCACAGCCTGTGTGACATTTGCTGTCACTTGGTGGCTTCAGTTTTCTCCATTCAGCCTGGCTCTGGGTCATAGCATGAGCTTAAGCTTCACCTCTGGTTAAAACCTGGTTGGCTTATAACTGGATCCTACTACTTATGGCTGTGGAGTGTTGTTTGTGAAAAACTTGCAGAAAAACCTTGGTTTCCTCATCTGTAAGATGGTGACCATATCTCTCTTGCAAAATTTTTGTGAGTAATATTTGTATACCCATTTTCATAGCAGCATTATTCACCCTAGCTAAAAGGTAGAGGCAATCCAAGTGTCCATTGATGGATGAATGGTTAAACAGAATGTGGCACACACATGTGCGCACACACACACGTGTGCATGTGTGTAGACTGGAATATCATATCATCCTTAAAAAGGAGGGAAATTTGGACGCATGCCACAACATGGATGAACCTTGAGGATATTATGCCAAGTGAAATAAGACAGTCACAAAAAGACAAATGCTGTATAATTCCACTTATGTGAGCTCCCTAGAGGAGTCAAATTCACAGAGACAGAAAGTAGAATGTGGTTCTCAGGGGCCAGGGAGAGAGGGGGGTGGGAAGTTAGTGTTTGATGGATACAGTTTCAGATGATGACAAAGTTTTGGAGATGGGTGGTGGTGATGGTTACACAACAACGTGGATGTACTTGATACCACTGAACTATACACTTAAAAATGGTTAAGATGGCAAATTTTATGTTATGTGCATTTTATCACAATAGAAAAAAATTGGAAAAAAATTGTGTGCAGTTAAGTGGCATCATGTAGCTCAAGTGGGTGCATATTGTTGTTCACTAAATAGTAACAGCTTTCACTATGGTTGGGATATGATATTTTAATGGCTCCATGATATTTCATCATGTGGCTGTGCCATAATTTGTTTCTTTTTTGTTTGACTTGTGTATTTCTTACAGTACTCCACCACTGTAATAATGATGGAGTGAATTTTTTGTGCGTTTATATATCTTTTCCATTATTTAGGGTTACACCTTTGAGACAGATTTCCTGGATCACTTAATCAAGGTGAATGAGTATCTTTGTGGCTCTTCATATACACACCAATGGTGTTTCAAACCTGATTTAGTAATTTTACCCCATCACTAGCCAAGTAAATGCATCATTTCATTGTATCCTCAGCAGCACTAGAATGCTTTTAAGCAGTTTTAGAAAATGTAATAAGAGATGGTATGTTGACGTTTAATATGCATTTACTTTTATTTGTTGGCATTTTGCATGTCTTGACTTACATTTATTTCTTCCTATGTGAATAGTCTGTTTACATGTTTTGCTTGTATTTCTAGTGTGGTTTTACTGCTTTTCATGCCAAATATGTCTGTCATATTTATAAAATATTCTTGCCATTTTTATTATTCAGAGAGTTTTAATGCTTATGTAGTTGAATCACTTATTTAAACATTTAAAGTTACAAAATAATAAGTTGTTAAAATAGATCGAAAGTGGTTTTCAATAACATGATTATTATACTTACTGTATGTTCTTCCCAAACTCTCCACTGTTATTATTTTTATATCTGGTAGCATAAAATCTGTTTAGGTGCTAACTTGAATGACTATGGTATTTGAATTAAAACTGTATGGACTAATCAATAATAAAAGATTAGTACAATCAGTTAATAACCCAGTATAAAAAGGACATGACAAAAATTAGAGCAAGGAAGAAATTAAAATTCCTAACAACCATGAACTGTATTTTTTACCTCACTAATAATTCATTCTAAATAAAACAATAGGATACTATCTTATAGCTATTAATTGTTAAGGATTAAAAACATTATAATAGTGACAAAGACTGGCCCTCAAATATGCTGCCAATGGGGAGAGAAAATTGGGCCAACTTTACTGAAAAGCAGTTTGGAACTATGCATTAAGAAATTTAGAAGTGTTTATAAACATTGATTTAGAAATCTCACTTATATAACTATGGCTTGAGGCAGGCTCAGAAGCATGGAAAAATATTCACATTCGTGGATAAAAATATGTTTCAGTCTAATTGCCCAATGACAGGGAATGATTGAATAAGTAGCTGGACAACCATCTGATGGAGTGTTATGTAGTCCTTATAAATGGTGTTTTCTAAAAATTTCAGTGACATGGGGAAATACTCACAATATACTGGTATGTGGGAAAAGCATGCCATAATGATTATAATGGAACAAATTGTGTGTGTGTGTGTGCGTGCTCGCGCGCATCTGAAATGCATTCAGAAAGAGATGCATGAAAAATGTTGATAGCGCTTTTGTAGCAGGAATATAGGTGATTTTTATTTTCTTTTTAATACTTCCTCTCATTTTCTAGGCTTCAAATTATTTGCAAATATTATTTCTACAATCAAAACAATTTTAAATATTAAAAAATTAAAGATAATGAAGAGATTTCCTTTCTATTTTGGAACTATGTTCCAAATGTTCACCTTGCTCTCTTTCCTTTTATGTATTTAATAGAACCCTAGACAAGATGTCAGAAGATTTTTTTTGTCAGGTTATGGCCCCAAAATTCACTAGCCGTGTGACCTTGGGCAAATCTAATGTATTTGTATCTCAGTTTTCCGGTTTGTAAAAAGAGGATTTCTGCCTTCTCTGCCTGTACCACTGGACGTTTGTGATAATTAAAGTGAGGTAACAAATACATGGCAAAAGACTTTTGCAAACTAAGGTGCAAGTTCAGGGGATTCCCAAAACTGCCCTCATATTTGATAATTTGCTTGAAGGATACTTATGGTTATGATTTATTGCAGGGAAAGGACATTGCTCAAAATCAGCTAAAGAAAGAGATGCATGGGAAGAGTCTGGGAAGGTTCCAGATGCTTCTCTTCTCCTTTCTCAAGGATTCAGAAGTATAAAGCTCCTGGCACTGATGTGTGATAATACACAGAGAGTGCTGCCAACTAGAGAAGCTCGCCTGAGCTTCAGTGTCCAGAGTTTTCTTATGGCTCCATTGTGCAGGCATGATTGATTGACTTGCCCACGTGGATGAACTCAGACTCTAGGTCGACTGACACCGTGTGATCTAAAGTCCCCACCCTAATTCTCATGGTTGGCCTTCTTGGCACAGCCAATCCCCTAAGACTTGTAGCTAAGACTGTTTGGTATAGCTGGCCCCATCTTACGATCCAGTGTGGCCAGCCCCCACCCTAAACAAGACATTTCTGTTGGGTATGACATAGATTATCTCCTAGGAGCTGAGGGCAAAGGCCAGACCTCTCTTTGGGCAGGGCCAAATTCTTTACTACACATAAGGTCGCTGAAAAGAGATGGAAAACAAATTTAAATATAGAGATGATGTTCTTGTGAAGGGGTCTATTATTTATTAATATCATGTTCTAAGACTGTAAAATAAGGCATAAATTCCATAGGTACAAGTGGTACTGCAAACACCCACTTCTCTGATGCACCAAACCTTAGAGACCACCTATGAGAATGGCCCTGCTTACAGGGGTCCTGCAAAGAGACAGTGGTTGTTTACCATAGACATGAATTAGGCTGAGAAAACACTTACTGCCCTGCTGGGTATCTGAATCTGCCCCTTACCTCAGTGTTAACAGCACAGCAAATATGTCCCTCTGTTAACTAATTTATCTAATGTGAACGAGTTATCAGCCTTTTTTTTTTTTTTTACAGGCTTCTGTATCTGGCACCATCTCGCTGCAGTGCAGCTGAGCTTACTACATATAGCATGGGGTGATGATAAAAATAAATTGGCTCATTCCCCTTTGCAGAGTTTCAAATCTTGAGCACTATGTCAGGTTGGATCCATAAGGTTTCATAAGCGTGAGATAGAAGAATGAAAACCCACATTTGTTTTTTCATGAACTTAACAAAATATATTAGAACACAGCGTGGAAGTCATCGTTGCAGGAAGCTTGCTAGAGGAGAACTGTGTGCTTTTATGGAAAAAGAGCCGGCGGCGGAGACTTAGGATGAGCCTGTTAGCTAAAGTCCGATCACACTTCTACCCTTCCTTCAGAGGGAAGAGTTTCAGCTTTTGTCAGTGGGTTTTTTGAGAAAAAATGACTTGCAATAAATGTATGTTGTCAGTAAATTTTGGTTGTACGTTCTGTTTCTTTCAAGGAAAAACGGGCCATGCAGAAGTCGTCCGAGTCGTGTACCAGCCAGAACACATCAGCTTTGAGGAACTGCTCAAGGTCTTCTGGGAGAATCACGACCCGACCCAAGGTAGAGTGATGAGTGAGCCAGTATTTAATTATCTTACTAATTACAGCTGGGATAATTAGTGTTTGAGCTGCATGGAAGAGATGAACCTTGAAATCACACAGGAGCTCAAGAATATGATTGCAGACATTTATTGACGGAGGAGAGGAGGGGACTGGGGGAGAGGAGGTGTGAGGATAAAGCCGCAGCCACATTCAGCGCCTCTGCCCCCCCTACAGCTGTCAGGGGTGGGAAGATTCCCACAGAGGAAGACGCCAGACAATAGAGATCCGTTCACCTTTGATTACTGCATTATTCCTCCTTAATGCAGTCTTTTGTCTACAAAATTAAAGTGTCTCTCCTGCAGCTCCAAAGTTTTCCTGATTTATGGTTCCTTTATTTCTTTGAGTTTAGCCTTTCTCATCTTTTGACGTTATCAGGTTTAATTTTTTTTTAAATGTCTGTGGGTGATAAATAAAAAAAGAACATAAAAGTAAAATGCAGTATTCAGTAGTTCCAGAATGCTCGAGTTATTTAAATATTTCATTTGTCTTCTTTGGAATTTGTTATGTGGAGATATTAATATATTTGGGCTATAAACAATGGTGGTCAGAAATTTTATTTGAGTGCACACACAAGCAAAAAATTCCATGTTGGCAAATATTATTGTAATATTCAATAATAAAGCAATTTTCGGATCTCATCCTAACAGCCTTACAGGCCCTGCTTTGCCAATGTGATCATCTGATATTATGAAGCTTATGAACTGAAAAGTCCTAAATAATAGATGTGATTTTTCACAAACCCTGTTCATTTAGCAATCAGTCTATTTAACAAAAATATTTTCCCTTTGGTGTCAGGTTTTTGTGTTAGTGGGTATGGAGTGTTGGCTATTTCCTGATGAATAGATGTGTTTTTCCAAATGTGTACTGTGCTTCATGGTGGGATCTTAATATTCCCCCAGCAGCACAGGTTGGTGGGTCCTGAGTGCTGGTTCTAAGAACCATCCTGTGCCAGGGTGATTTGCCAGAGGGCAAAGGTCAGTGATCCAAAAAGATCAGTGGAGACACACATCGGGAGTCCAGGCAAGCCTGAAGTCACACAGCAGACAGGCTGCCCCGCAGGTCGGGTCTCTGGCCTTGGGTCTGGCCAATCAGAATGCCATGTCCTGTTAGAATCTCCCTGGCAGAGTTTCAAAGGGGGTGAAATCTGTCATCAACTTCTCTCTGCTTCCCTCTCTTAAATTCTTACCCGTTTTATCACATCTTTATCAGCACACACCAGTTAATTAGTCTGCTAGAACTGGCCCCTGAATCTCAGGGGGATACGACCTTAAAAAGAACCTTAAAAGAACCTGTTGTCCTCTCCCACCGCATATCTCAAGTTGTCTCAACCGTGCCTCAGTCCTCACCCAGCCGCCTCTTTGAAAGCCTTGGCTTACTGTTTATATTAATTTGCCAGAGATGCCATTACAAAGTGCCACAGACTGAGGAAATTTATTGCCTCACAGTTCTGGGGGCTGGAAGTCCAAGATCAAGGTGTCAAAGGGTTGGTTTCTTCTGAGGCCTCTTTCTGTGGCTGGCAGTCTTCTCCCTGGGACTGCATGTGACCTTCCCTCTGTATCTATGTGTGTCCGAATTTCCTTTCCTTGTAAGGATATTAGTCACCTTGGATTAAGGCCCATCCATATGAACTCATTTTACCTTAATTATCTCTTTAAAAACCCTATCAAAATACAAATACAGTCATACTCTGTGGTACTGGGGGTTAGGACATCAATATATGAATTTGGAGGGGTTACACGTGAGCCCAGGAGACTGTCCAGTAATGTAATAGCATTGTCTACTCTTCTTCCAGAGGTATTTTGAGTCTAATAGGGCTCATAGACTCGTAGGCTGGGAGAGATTTTTGAGGTCATCTGGTTAAATAGCACAGACTAGTGTCTTTGGGCTTCAGTGTTAAGCAAAAAGACAAAATTGCTAATGGTGGGGTTTGCAGACAATAGAGTTTGATTGTTGAGTGATATATTTTTCCACTGATATTTTGGACAAATTACACATATAGGAGGATAGTTTTTTTTTCACCCTTTTGTATATCCATTCCTGTTTAGAATAGTCCTTGATGCAGTATATACTGTCATAAATATTAAATCACAAGATGTATGGTCTTCCCACTTAGAATTACTTTTTTGGACAGCTCAGTGTAATGTGCTGTGGTAGCATTTTTTTTTTAGCCTCGCAAGGTTTCCCGTGACCCTTGTGGAAATAGGCCCTGTTATACTGGCCAAGAGGGCGGGTACATAAGGCAGGCCTGGCCAACCACAGACTCTTGTCGTGTTGTCAACAGTGTTTGACCCAAGGATTGGGCATGTGAACCAAGGATTGGGCATGTGAACCAAGCAGGACCAATTAGAGTCCATCCCTGGGACTGTTATATGAGAGAAAAAGGTCTTCCTTTGCTGGGGCTGCAAAGGTGGAGGTGCTCTGTGTGTAGAAAGAGGCTGTCTACGGGAGAAGCAAAGCAGGAGGAAGAGAGAGAGACGGGAAGAGAGACCTTCCAGGAGACCGAGGGCCCTGGGGCCTCTCATTCCTGCAGCTCTTCCTTTAGTTCTGGCAGCTCCCCTTTCAGCTTTCCAAGCTATGAGACTACTGTATACTCCCTCTTTGTTTTTCTTAAGCTAGTTTGTTGAGTTTCTATTACGTGAAACAGCAAAAACAACAAAACTCCTAACTAATCCACACATTCGACCTAAACAGTCATGGTGCTCATTATATTCAGTAACTGTTAGTTAAGCATATTCATTTATTCATTTATGGTGTTTATCTTGTGTCTTCTCTGTTTGCCAGGCACTCTGCTAGGTGGTACTAAGTCACCAAGTGGTCTGGAATATGCAGGAATATCCAGCTTCTTGGTTAATACACATGGAAAATATATTCCTATAGGAAGAAAATAGTTAAATTCCCAATGTACAGAGATCAAATGAATATACAGATAAATGCACATAAGACCACAGACCAAAATATTAACATGATATTATTAAAACAAGCATATGTTAGCACTGGAACATTAAAAGCAAAAAGCTTTAGTTCAGAAGAACTCCAGTATCAATGGATTTAGTATTCCCAGGGAAGCCTGAAGGCCCAAAACACGTAGTTGTATGTAATTCTTCTGAGGTCAGATTTTGAAGCCCACTTCCTGAAGGGTGGGCGTGCAGCAGGGGAGAGCCAGGCTGCAGGTGAACGTGGCCATTGGTCACATACCACATCTGACCACACTGATCACGCTAAATTCTCTACTTGAGGTTATGTGGCAACTCCTGTCACATTTCCCAGTGAAAAGTGGCCCTGAAAAGAAAGCCACCAACAAAGCAGAGGAGGGTAGTGGAGACGTTGTCAGACTGACTGTTCCTACTCAGAAAATAGATGTTTCAGAAGAGAGCAGCATGTTGGATTTGGTGGTGGCTCTGATCTGTGAAGTGATAGCCCACTCTCGGTGCCTTTAAGAAACAAGAGTAGGTAATTACTAAAACTACTTGAGGACTGCTCTTGTCTGTGCCAGAATCGCTTATCAACAAAAAGACAGAACTCGAGTGAAAGTTGAGAAGGCATTGACCTTTCATGTGAGGATGTGCCCAGGAAACATGTGATTCTCCATAGAAATATGACTCAAGATAAATGTATTTTAATTAGCATGTTGAAAGATTTTAGTACCTTATTTGTAAAGTCGTTAAGAACTTGAAGGGGCTTAAATTTTTTAGTTATAATTTCCTGCATTGTGTGGGATAAGCAGTATTCTAGAATGATATTTGCAAATGTGGGGATTCTTGCTGATGTCAAGGGTCTTACTATAGTAGAAACAGCAAGAATTTAAACTTAAAGTCCCCTTTCAGTTAAGTCAAATCTTCATGGCATGGGCTTAAATAGAGAAAATTCTGCATGTTCTTCACTGCTTCGAGGTACTGAAGCAGCTCTCATGGCATCTGCTCTGATGGGTAGGATGAAGTTCCCATACATAGTCTGCTGTTTTGAAGGGTAAAGAGAAAGATTGGAAAGTGTAGGCTTTTTAAGATATAGGTGGGGCCAGAGACCTGTTATTCCACAGCCACCATTCTGGGAGTCCAGAGAGAGCGCCACTCAAGGGATTAGCTTCAGGTGGAGTACCAGACCCACTAGCATCATTATACATTTGGCCAATAAATGGAATGCTCTTTTCTCTTACTTTACCAATTACCACAAAACCTCTACTTTTGTTGAAACATTCAGATACCACTGTTTAAGCTAATACATCCTATCATGGTTGTCTGTCTTACTCATGGGACCAAATACAGTTCCTCCAGGCTTTTGAGGATGGACTGTCATGTGCCCGTTCCTGACCACGTGGTCCTCAGACCCCCACAGTCTCCAGATGACACGGCAGAGCTGGAGATTTAGGAGATTTGGGCTCTGGTCCCAGCTTGGCAACCTTCGCCAAGGCATGTACCCTATCTGGACCTCCATTTTTCTCATCTATGAAACAGGCATAATAATATCTACACTGGGCTGTCATAAGAATTAAATAAAATAATGTGAAAATGGCATGAAAATGATATGGTCCCATGAAAATGCTAGGTATTGTTGTTATGTCTTTCTTAATACAAGAATACAATTTGACTGGATTTTTACATTTATTTTTATATTCACATTGCCCTTGATTTCTTTCTGTAGGAAAATATTTACCCTCCATCTACTAAGGTGTGGCTTTTCTACCCACAGAGATTCTTTTGTCTTTCGTGCTTGTTGGAAAGAGAGTTCAGCATTGTTTCATTTGCCATTCTGGGATACCGCTGGTGCAGATGGTATGGTGAGGCTGGAGGATCCTTGGTCTGAAGGCTCCTTAAGTTTGCTGCTGACACAGTGATCAAGAGAAGCAGATCTGGTCCCAGCCTCTCATGCCTGGCCTGTATCCTAAGTAGCATGCTCTGTGCACAAATAACAGTTCAACCCTCCTATTCTGCATAGGATGCAGGGCACAGACCATGTGCCCTGGGCCAAGCCACAAGTACATAAGGCAGAGACCAATTTTGTCTGACTTCACCCCATAAATCTCATGCCTCAATTACAACCCATTTTGCTCCCCTAGATCCTGGGGCAAGGGATAATGACATTTATTAAGCGCCTCTTATGGGCCAGTCTTAGTGATAGATGTTTTATAATTCTAATTTCACTGAATCCTCACCATAACCCTGTGAAGTAGGGATCATTGTCTTCATCTAACAGAAGAGAAGAAATGGGGCCCCAAAGCCTCACAGTCGTGCTTGGTGTGGATGGCAGTATTTGGACCCAGCTCTGTCTAAAGCGCAAGTCTATTTCCCTTCCCCTGCACTAGAGCGGTCCAAGCTTCTTGACTAGGAAGACCTCTTCTAAGGATGAACATTCGTATGGATTCCCCCACATATTGATAGTTGTGCCTTTATATTTAAAAGCAAATATAATATAGTACTACTATGAATTTAATTACCCTTTAAATTGATTGCATTTTATTCACCACCACCACATCAAGTACCTCTGGAAAACTGAAATGCTTGCACACGTAATGCCTTCTGCAGCCTCTGGGCCATGCCTGCTGTACACTTGGATGTGTGGGTCTCCTGTGGTAACTCCAAGCCTTCCCAGGGGACTGTGTGGCTTGGAAACTGTTCCCATATACTCCTTAGGGAGCCTTTCTGCAGAGGCCTGTGGCTGCGATGGCAGGTTGACCCCAGGATCAGTTTCTCCACTTGTGTAGTATTAGAATTTTAGCCAGTATGCAGCCACCAACGAAAACGCCTTACAGCTAAGTATGGCCATACATCAAAATTCTAATTACCGAGGCCTAAGTAGAAGTGATGGTGTGCAACTTCTGGGTTGGGTGGACTTGGAGGAAGGGGTGTTCTCTTCCACCTCCTCCCTCCTGACAAGTTGGTGTGGGGGTGAAGTGTGAACCATCTTGGACCATGCAGACGGGGCCATACGCTTGTAATAATGGAGCTGCAAGGTAGAAGGATCCATAGTCCCCATCTCAGGCTGTACTCTTTAGGCAAGAACTGCCTTGGTTAAATTACTGTAAATATTTTGCTTCATTTTAGGTCTTTTTTTTCTCCTTTTCTATAACAGCTGAACCTATATCCTAACTAACATTTCAACTACAAGCTGGTGATGAACTCCCAGTCACCCCTCTGAAAACTTAATTAAAATGTTCCTTTAATTAAAATGTCTTTAATCAAACCTGTTGTTAAAAGTATGGACTCTGGGGTTAGAGAAGCCATGGCTTTGAGCCAGATCTGCCGTGCACTAGCTGTGTGGCCGAGTCTTTCTTCTTCCTATATCTTCTTGACCACTCGGGTCCTGTAATAGCCTCCTGACTGGCCTGCCTTGCCCTTTCCTTAACCACTCCTGATCCACAATGACCTGTTAAAAACATGAAACAAAGTATGTCTCTCTCCTGCTTAAAGCACTTTGCTGGTTGTCCAATTTCTTTGGGATGATATACAGACTCTTTACAATGGCCAACATGGCCTCAGATTAGCCGATTGGTGCCTACTTCTCCAACTTTGGCTCCGGCCACAGTCCCCACCCAGCCTGCATTCACTGCACATCAGTGACTATGGCCCTTGTTTGTTCCATTCCTGGAAGATACAAGAGCTTTCTTGCCTCGGGGCCTGTGCCTACTGCTCTGTCTGCCCGAAGCTCTCGGTGGGACCACTCCTTCTTGTCCTTTAGGTCTCAGCTGAAAATGTCCTATCCTCAGAGAGGTCTCCCCAGCCCCACCCTAATTAGAGTACTGTCCCCAGCCCCCAGCCCCATGTGTTTGTCTACTATAACTGCACTCTTTCCTTCCTAACACGTATCACAAGGTAGAATTATTTGTCTGTTTACTTGTTTCTTGTTTATTCTCTGACTCTTCCTCTAGAAAGTATCAGATTAAACAATTTCTCGTTGAACGAGTGAACGAGCCTCTGTGTCTGCATCTGTGAAATGGTTCCTACCGCCTAAGTGTGTGTCAGGACGGATGAGGGAATGTAGCTCGTGGTGCAGAGCCCAGTGCCTGGTGTAGAATAAGCACTGGGTGTCTGATGGCTTCTGTGCTCATACTGCCTGTGGAAGAGCCACGTCCACCAGC
Organism: Daubentonia madagascariensis; assembly: GCA_023783475.1. Lineage (NCBI taxonomy): Eukaryota > Metazoa > Chordata > Mammalia > Primates > Daubentoniidae > Daubentonia > Daubentonia madagascariensis. Next base: position 1,318,298 of record JAKFHU010000353.1, on the reverse strand, counting down.
TGCTGTTTGTCTTGTTCCTTCGTGAATCCTGGCATCTATCATCTTTCCTCGGCTCATGTTCTGATTACCCCTGATGGTTTCCTATTCTTGGTTCACACCCTTTATCCTCAATCAACTCCTCATCACCCCTTTCCCTCCCACACCCACCCTGCACCTCCAACACCACGCTCCCCTTTGTCCTCGGAAGGCTTGGCCTGGCTTGCCCCAGGGGGCTGCGCTGCCTATGCTGTTTTATGGGGCCAGCCACACACCCTGGCTGGCTGTCTTAGCCCTCAGAGCCAGGAGCCAGGGGATTGTGTGGGGCTCCTCAGCCTGTGCTTGGAACTAGAGAACCCACAAGGACTTTTCCCTATTCCATGCCCTTGGACCCCACATGCCCCCCAAGCAGACACGCACACTCACCATGAAGCCTTGCTCCGGGCACATTGTTCCCAGGGGGGCCCCAGAGGTGAGGGGTAGGATTGGTCCCTTCCATCCTCAGCAGGTTTGCTGGCCTCTTCCCAGGTGCACTCTGGAGAAGTGCTGTCTTACGGGAAACATTAATTGGAGGGAGAAAATCCTAGTTTCCTTCTGTTTCCCATCAACTTGGCAATTAGGTGCTGGTGTTCATAGATTTGAACTTGCCAAATTAATGTCTGAACTTGTTGTGCTGACCCTTTTAAGTTGGTTTTTTAAAAAAATAAGTCACCAGTTTTGAAGGACTATCCTTTTTTTAGACCATGTACAAGGAATCTATCATCTGCAAATAGTTAGACAGTGGGAACTGTATTGTATTGCTAATGAGCAGATGTGCATGCTGATAGTGGGGGAACAGCTGCACAAATATAAAATGCAAAAACGACCCAAACCCAGCATTATGAATTCTGAAAGGGGTTTCATTCTTTTAGGAATTTCAGAAACAGAGAAAAATGAAACAAAGAATTTAACTGATATTTTTCTTTATTAATTGTTCTTTCAGTCACACTGTTCCTTGCATAACATTGTCACACATGCACGTTGCATCTTTGCTATTTGCAGAAGTATTATTTGCACTTTCAAACCCCTCTCTTATATAAGGCTGTAGAGCTTACATTTAACATCTTTCCTTTGCCTTTCTAGTGTTGTTAGGGTTTTGTGGCTCCAAACTGAATGAAAGACTCTTACTGGGGGTCTTTTCTGGGCTGAGCACGGTACTTAGCTGCTTACGTGTACATAATCCCATTTGATCTTTAAAGTAACCTGTGAACCTCAGACCCTTTTTACAGATAAACAAACAGACCCAGAGATGTGAAGTGATTTAGCACAAGCCAGTTAGTAGAAGCTGGAATTTGGACCTAAGGGCTCAATTCTAAGCCTGTGTTCTTCCATTGTGTGGCACACGACCCCACATTATTATACAATACTATTAGTGAGCAGAAAACATGACCCACCATGGCTGGAAACAGCAGCACATTTATCCAGTGATCTTGAACTCCTAGTGGTGTTCATTATAATTTTATAATCCTGTTAAGGATTTGCAAGATGTGGAAGTTCAAATAATCAGCCTTTTGAAAACTTTCAGCCTGGAAGAATTTCACATATTTTAGATAGTAATGGTTAGGTCATTTAGAATTTGAATAAATTTCTGAAATGATATAAAATCAAGAAAGAGACATGAAGTCAGAAGAATTACTATGCTTCACATAAAAGAGTACTAAATTAAATAAGAGAAAAATCAGAGCTGATAACATTGGCAGGAACTAGAATTTCCAGGTTCTAGTAATGGCAGGCTAGATTATTCAGACCAACTTTCTCACGGAAAGCAACTCAAAATGTTGGATAAAATATAAAAAAAGTATTAAAATCATCATATCAAAGAGCTGACAAAATTATTAGGAATTACCAGGTTAAAATGGAAGGGAACACAGGAAACCAGACAGGTAAGCAGAGGATTAGCGATACCTTTATTATGAGCAAATTTGCAAATCCCAGAAAATTTGAGTTTTGAGAGCCTGATGAAGGATGTAGAGGGTGTGACCAACACAATTAGAGCACTTGACCTGAGGGACATATAAAACACTATACCCTACACCTGGGAGTGCACCTTCTAATCAATTGCACGTGGAACATATACAAGGCCATAAAAGGCTCAATATGTTTCAAAGGGATTAAAATCATATAGATTATGTTTCTGTCATAATGCACTTATGCAATAGAAATCAGTAGCAAAAAGATATCTAGAAAATCCCCTTATGTTAGGAAATTAAAAAATTTCTAAATATCCTATTTATCAAAGACAAATCATGATGGAAATTAGGAAATATTTTCAATCAAATGATAATTAAGACACTACACATCAAAACTCATAAGGCATAGCTAAGTCGGTTCTTAGAGGGAAATACAGAGCCTTCAATTGATATGTTAGAAGAAAGGCCAATCCAAGCATCCATCTCAACAACTTAGAAAATCAGCAACAAAATAAACCCAAGCAGCATAAAGAAATAATAAAGAGCAGAAATAAATAAAATGGGAAGCAAGCAAACAGTAGAAAGGATAAAAAAAAAAAAAGCCAAGAGTTGGTTTTTCAGAATGGCTGTAAAAGTGATAAAACTTTGGGAAGTTGATCAAGGAAAAAGTGAGAAGGCACAAAACCCAATTTCAGGAATACAAAGCAGGATATCACTACAGATGCGGGAGACTTTACAGATACTAGAAGGGCCTTATAAGTAAATTTAGGTCAATAATTTGAAAAGTTAGATAAAAAAATTCTTTAAAAATATAGCTTAGCAAAACTAAATAGACTATGATCAGTAAAGAAATTGAATCAGTGTTTTAAAAGCTTCTCATAAAGAAACCACTATGTTCAGATGGCTGCATCAGTGAGTTCTACCAACATTTAAGGAAGAAACGATTCCGATCTTCCATATTGTCTTCCAGAGATTAGAAAGAGATGCAGTTCGTCTTATGATCCTTGTGTAATTCTTGATAGCAAAATTCGACGATGTAAGAAAAGAAAATTATAGGACAATCTTACTCATGACCGCATATGCAGAAATCAGAATTAGCAAACTGAATTTAATAGTACATAAGAAGATGATACATCATGACCAATGTAAGTTCCTCCAAGGAATACAAGCTTGGTTTAACAGTTCAATATTAACCCATGTAATTAACCACTTTAGCAGATTTTAGAAAAACATATATATGAGTATTGAAATAGATGCAGAAAACGTATTGAATACAATTCAGTATTCATAAATGATAATAAACACATATAAAAATGACTTTGTTAATCTGATAAAGAATATCTGTGTTAATCTGATAAAGAGTATCTGGCCACGTGTGGTGCCTCATGCCTGTAATCCTAGCACTTTGCGAGGCCAAGGCAGGAGGATTGCTTGAGGCCAGGAGTACGAGACCAGCCTCAGCAAGAGCGAGACCCCATCTCTACTAAAAATAGAAAAATTAGCCAGGTGTGGTGGTATGTGCCTGTAGTCCCAGCTACTCGGGAGGCTGAGGCAGGAGGATTGCTTGAGCCCAGGAGTTTGAGGTAGCAGTGAGCTATGATGAGGCCACTGTACTCCAGCTTGGGCGACAGAGTGAGAACCTGTTTCAAAAAAAAAAAAAAAAAAAGAGTATGTACAAAAGCCTATAGCAGGCATCATACCTAATAATGAAACATTGACAAACTACAACAATGTCATTATAACTTCTAATCAGCAGTGTATTCGGGGGGTCCCAGCTCATGCAGTAAGTCAAGGAAAGGAGCAGGTGTGTAATGATTGTAAAATACTGCAGATACCTATTCACCTTTCCCCAGCCGGACATTTCCTGTCCTCCCTTGCAGTGGCCATATGACAGGGTTCTGGCCAATGGAATGAGACAGAAATGACATATGCTACTTCCCAAATCTGGCCCATAAAAACCTTCTGCATGATCTGTGAACTTTTCTCTTTACGTTCAATCTGCTGCTAAATGTCAATGCCAAGGGAAACCTTGGAAGCAACATATTGGAGGTGGTTAAGCTTCTGTCAGCCTGGGCCTCTGAAGGGTTCATGAAGCAGAACTGTTACCAACTCCTTTTTACTAATTGGACTTTGCATGATTAAGAAAGAAACTTCTATTAAGTTCAGTCACTAAAATTTCAGGGTTTATTTATTTATCAGGAATTGGTACCTTGAAGTGGAGTGCTACCAAAAAAATCTAAAAAACAAACCATGGCAGTGGCTTAATGGTTGGGCAGCTGGAAGATCCAGTATTGGGTCTTGGTTATGGTTTGTGAACACATCAATTCTCCCCAAATTGTTTTATAAATTCAGTACAAATCCTAATGAAATCCTGATAGTTTTTTATTGTTGCTGTTGTTCTTTTTGTGTTCTTAACAACTAATTTTGACATTTATAAGGAAATGCAAAAGACCAAGAACAGCAAAGACACTCTTGCAGAAGAACAAGAAGATGAGAGGACTTATTCTTCCAGATTTCGAGAGTCATTATAAAGCTACAGCTATTAAGACAATGTGAATTTGATGCAGGGACAGATGAATGGACCAATGCAATAGAATAGAGAATCCAGCATACTCATATCTCACTATGACAGGTGGTACAGTTGGCATTCATAGTATGGGGAAAAGAATGACTTTTTAATCAATAGTGATAAGATGATATTCTTATAGGAAAAAATTTAATTGGATTTCTCCCTCACACCATACACAAAAATCAATGCCAAGTTGATTAAAGACCTGAATGTGAAAGGCAAATGTGCAAAACTTCAAGTAGATAATAGCATTATGACTTTGGGTTTGGGAAGAATTTCCTAAACAAGACACAAAAAATACTAGCCATAAAGGAAAAATATTTGATAAATTCAACTATATTAAACTCACAACTTTGGTTCATCAAAAAACATCATAAAGAAACTGCCAAGAACAGAGAGATTTTATTTGATAAAGGATTAGTATTCAGAATATTAAAAAATATTGTTTTTAAATATGGTAGATTTCTTTTAGAAAAAAAGACAAGCTGCTAATAGAAAAATGAGCAAAGTACTGAATAACGGTGAAGAAACATATGAAATGATAATGTCATTATTAATCAGGGAAATGCAAATTAAGATCAATTAAGATTCCATTACATACCAAGCAGACTGACAAAAAGTGAAAAGTCTGACCTTAGCAGCCTTTAATGAATTGGCAAACATTTGGAGCTCTAGGAACTCTCGTGCAGTAATGTGGGTTTGTAAATTGGTACAACTACTCTGGAAAAATGGTTCAGCATGTACTTAAGTTGAAGACATGCAAACCCTAGAAGCCAACAGTTCTATTTCTGGATATGTGCTCAAGAGAAACTCATCCATGTGTATAACAGTATACATGTCAAGAATGTTATTTGCATGCATTGAATGTTCTTTGCAGAGCATTCTTGACATGTATTCTGTTATTGCGTACATGTATCCTGTTATACATACATGTGTTTTGTTATACATAAGGTGGTGATGTTCATCAACAGTAGAATGTATAAATCCATTGTGATTTATTCATGCAGTGGGATATTATGAAGCCATGAAAATGAAGACAGTGGAAGGAGCTCATGAACATGGTAGTAAGTGAAATATTCAAACCACAGTATAATTTCACTTATATAAATTTCAAAAGCAGACCAAACTAGACTATGTTTTTTCTGACTGTGTCTATGTGCTGAGGAAATTGTCACAAAAACCAACTAGAGAGAGGAAGGGCGTTGTCCTCATTGAGGACACATGGAGGGCTCTCAAGGGTGCTGGCAGTGCTCCACTTCTCAACATTGGTGATGGTTATATGAGTGTTCACTTTATATTAAATAATTATAATAACATTATATAATATATATTATCTATAATAAAGTAATGATAAAGTGGACACTTTAATAACTCTGCATTTATGTTATATGTACTTTAGTACATTTGTGTTTTATGAACTTTTCTGTAATCAAATCTGGAACCTACAAAGGCATAATATGCTGATTGCTACTTTTGCTCATAATTGGAACAGTGTCCATGATGAAGGACGAGCTCCATGAACGTCATAAATAGAATTTCCCTTTTTTACAATCAAAATCCACACTTTTAGGAAGAAATCACCACATCTTTTCAAAATGACTTATTTATGATTACAGAAGTAATGCCTGCTAATTACTGCAAATCAAAACCTTTCTTTTGAAAGGTTTTGAAAGGGCTGTCCATCCATTTATTTAATGTTTTAAATTCCAAATGGGCCATTGGTTAAAATTGACAGAATTAACTTCTCAGTCAGGTAAAGTGAGATCATTCCATATTAATAAGGTTTGTTGTCTAAAACATCTGAGGTAAAGGCCAGGTGTGCCAGGAAGGCTCACACGGGCAGTAAGAAGCGCCACCCATCACTGTCAGGGATGCAGGCTCGTCTGCCCGTGGGAGGACTTCAGGGCACTGCAGCGTCCTCTCCCGCAGAGACCCTATGTTCCAGCAGAAGGCAGGAGGTCACGTAGGTTGGCTTTTCCACTGATGCCATCATCCTGGGCCACTGCTGTACGCAGGTGGCCTTTTGGTGCAGCAGACTGTGGGTTGGGATCAATTTCTTCTTAGCAACAGTCAAAGGAAGGGAAGAATGTGGAGTTTATCCTGGTGGGAGCCAGTCTATATTTGCAACCAACATGGATAGTCCTGCTAATGAGTTTGCTCCTTTGAAGTTCCCTAAGATGGAGGTAGTAATGTCAGACCCTTAGGAATATGTCCCTACTTGCCCTGGTGTTCACTATTAGCTGGCGACTCCTGGGACCCCGCAAAGTGATCACCTAGCACCAACCCATGGCATGCACTTCCCTTTAAAATCCCCATGTTCATATCTCCAATCAGGATGGATAAAGCTCATCCCCCTTGTGCCTCATTATAGATTAAACATTTCTCTGTTTTCCAGCGGTTTCTCTAGCTCTGCTGAGCGGGAGAGAAATCTTAGAGTTGGTTTGTCCCTTTAAAATCTTTTTTGGAGAAAGTGGATGGAGAAATCTCAAACAGTTGGTAGATGCCAAGAGGTCAGTCCTCATGAAGAATGCCCCAAAGCCCAGTCCTCATTAATCAGTTTATAGAGTGTTATGGGAGAATTTTAAGCACAAGATGTTGTTTCTGAGCCAGTAATTCTCTTTTCAAACACCACAGCAAGCCCACTGCATGCTTTCCTGGGACATGCAGACAGCCAAATAGTGTCAATAGTTGATCCTCTTAGTTTTTCCAAAGCCAGGTAGAGGGCACAGTGAACTTTGCAATACCTGTTTGAGTCTATGTGAAAGAGAGTTCTGGGTTGGCAAAGGTTGTACTCTCCTGGGGTTCTGCAGAATTCTGTAGCCCCTGTGAGTCTGATCTTTCCATGCATCTCTGGGCCCAGGTGTGACTTGTCAAGATACCTATGTGGCCTCATGCTGAAGTGACCAGCTTCGTTTCCCACCAGGCCCCTTGTTGGACCCAGTCCTGTCTCTCTGCAGTCCTCAGAACCTGCCACGCTTGTTCTTGTTTCTCCCCACCTCATACACCACATCCAGGAGCACTTTGTTCCATTGTCTTTGACTGTTTTGCTGTAACTGCTTGTGCATCAATTTTGAAAGGAGAAAGAGCTTTGGTGTCAGGTAGATTGGGGTTTAAATCATAGGATGGCCATTTACCCTCTATGTGACCTCACTTAATGTCAGGTGGAAGGTCACTTAATGTGTCTGATCCATAATTTCCTTTTTGTCAAAGAGGGTTATGAATACTTCATCACAGGACTCATGTAAGGACTAAATAAGGAGCAATGGCTGAGACCTAGTACGGTGACGTGCAGTGTCAAGCTTGCGCCTTCTCTCTTCCCTCCCTCTCTTGTCCAGGTTATTTCTGGAGATCAAGGATTATGAACTAATTCTTCTGTGGCCTCCATAGTGTTGAGTACACAGTTGGCACTATATGAATACTTTTTGCTGGAGCGAACATGTTTGTTTGCAGAAGAAGGAAAGACATATAAGGGTTTTTCTGTCTCTCAACGACATTTTTCTGTCCTTTCTCAAAATATAATTTTGGTTAATTTTGCCCTCTGCAGGACAGCATCATAAAGGCCATTTAAATCAATTTATGACAGTCAAGTATTTCATTTGTTTCTTGATTCAGGGAGTGGACAAACAGGGCCACGTCTTGTATTTCCAGCGGCTCTGAGATGTTGGTTTTCTCATCTGGATTTTTACCCTGTTGAGCACCCAGATATTTTTCCTGGTGAACTGTATTTCTCATCTGGGCTTCAGGCTTGCTGGTGAAGTGCTCATCTTCTTGAGAAGCAGGGCCTCAAGGCTTTGATACAGATGCTGCCCATGTTGCAGCTGCTCTTGCAAGGAGTTCCAGTTCCTTCCACGTCCCTGCAGGTATCATGCTGTTCCCTGATCCTTACCTTTGTTCTGCCTCCTGAAGAGTGTCTCACCCCTCAGTGCCCACGTACTGCTCTTTCATGTCAAGAGTTGCATCCTCGATACAGCCTTCCAGAATTGGGCCCCTTCCCCACTGGTCACACGAACTTACCCACTCCCCTGTTTGAGCCCCTGTATGTTTAACTTGCAGAGAGTTTTCCCATAACACCTCTGATAAATACCTGATTATCTTACTTGTCTCTGTGTCCCCTTACTGTATTTGGAGTGTGACTGGTTGAAAATGATACCCTGTCTTTGTGTCTTATTTCTCAATCCTGGGACATTTTCCATTTTGACTATGACACGGTGATCTATAGGGGCTCTATGGTAAGCCTGTAGCTGTTTCATTCTGGGGACTCTGTCACTCACTCAGAAGTTGACATCCACCCACGCTTCAGCTGCTGGGACAGGTGGAAAGTGCACTTTGCTGACTGTAAGTCCCAGGTTCTCCTTTGACTAGGTGGGCGACCTTAGCTGTAGGTGTAGGACTCCTGCATGCCAAGCACTGTGCATGCTTGCATCCACACAGGATGCCTCATCAGGAGCCAAGGAAATGATGTGCATCGTAGTCATTGCATGTGATAGATGGAGTAGGTTCTTAATTACATATTTGCATATAAAGGTATGTGTTTATAGAGCATCTGATATTATCCAAGACCTGTGATAAATTTACCTAAGTTCAAAGATATTTGTTATAATTAAAACAGGGAAATCAAAACAGATACGTCCCATGCTTGTTAAAGAAGCCTATGTCAAGATAAAATTAAAACAAGCACTTAGCACATCAGTCATAAAGACCATAGGAAAAAAGTGTGAGAACCCTCAGCATTTTGCCCGGTTGGACCTGGCACTGTTGCGCAGTGACCCTGGTAACCCTCTCTGTTTTCCACTCTCCCAGGCATGCGCCAAGGCAACGATCACGGCACTCAGTACCGCTCAGCCATCTACGCAACCTCAGCCAAGCAGATGGAGGTGGCCCTGCGGTCCCGAGAGGACTACCAGAAGGTAGGGACCGCTGTGACCTGGGCCAGGTCCCGGCTTCAGAGGGGAGCCTGGTTCCTTTCACCTCGAGTTGTGTTCTATTCATAACTTTTAGAAATTTCTCTCAGCTTCTTGGAGTAGAGCCATTGTGCCTGATAGGTGTGCTAAGTGAGATTTTAAGAGTAGGCCCCTATGTGTTTCTCTTTAAAATCAACTGATCCAGATGAATATGTCACTTGTTAAAATACAGAAAATACAATCCCTGTCTCTGTCTTTCTCTCTGTTTCTGTCTGTCTCTCTCTCTCTGAATCTCTCTCTTCTTTTCTCTGTATTAGTTTGCTCAGGCCGCCATAAGAACACACCACAGGCTGGGCAGTGTCAACAACAGACATTTACTGTCTCTCAGTTCTGGAGGCTGGAAGTCCAAGGTCAAGGTGTGGGCAGGGTTGGTTCCTTCTGAGGGCTGTGTGGAAAGGATCTGTTCCAGGCCTTCTCCTTGGCTGTACGTGGCCATCTGCTCCCTGTGTATATTCACATCATCTTCCCTTTATGTGTGTCTGTTTCTATGTCTGAATTTCTCATTTTTATATGGACTCCAGTCATATTGGATTAGGGCTAACTCTAATGACCGTATTTAACTTGCTGACCTCTGTGAAACCCTATCTCCAAGTAAGGTGACGTTCTGAGGGGACAGGACCCAACATATCTTTTTGTGGGGGACAGAATTCAACCATAATCCTCACTCTCTTGCAAATAGCAGTAAATTGAATTATAATAAAAATACTTCTCAGAAATATATACATTATACCACAAAATAATTATTTTCACTATTGTGCAACATTTTTAAAACCTCCTCCAAATAGAAATTTAGTTCTTTTAAAAACAACTTGAAGTTGCTTTCATTTTTAGAGTTTTGTGATAATGCTTAAATTTTAATCATCATTATATTTTCTGTGTGGATTCACATTTGACAGTAGAGCAAGTAGCTACTAGACTGCTGATCTGTTTTAGAATTATGTAAAAAGTCTGGCATGCAACAGCCTCCAGGAATGTGTGGGTTCTCTACTTATTCCATGTGGTGGCAGAGAGGTGGAGTCTGGGACAGGAGTGTGTCCACCAGTGAGCAAGTAGCGGGACACATGGCTCGTGGTCACTTCAACTGTGAGGAGCTGAGAGGGTTGAAGGAGGTGCTGATGGAGCCTATTCCTCGGCCCGTCCCACCTCCCTCCAAGGCTGTGATGTCTGCTTGGCTGATCATGGTAGGCGTTCTGTAGCATGGCCCCTGGGGGTCTCTGCCCATGTGTAATCCCCTCTCTTTGAGTATGGGCTGGATTTAGTGACTCACTTCTAATGAATGACAGAGTGATGGGATGTACTTCTGAGATCAGGCCAATAAAAGATTGTGGCTCCCATTGTGGGAGCTCTCTCTGTCTCTCTCTTGCTCTGTCTCTGGGATCACTTGCCCTGGGGGAAGCCAGCTGCCATGTCATGAGACAGCCCTGCGTAAGGGCTCACATGGCAAGGGGTGAAGGTCTGCCAAGAACCACATGGGCGAGCTTGGGAGCCCATCAACCCCAATCAAGCCTTCAGACGAGACTGCAGCCCTGGCTGACAGATTGATTGAAGCCTCATGAAAGACCTTGAGCCAGAGGCACCCGGCTAAGCTGTGCCACAGAAACTGTGAGATAATAAATGTATATTCTTTTAAGCTGCTAAATTTTGGAGTAATTTGAATATACTTATATTTCTGTTCTGGAAAGTTTTTACCTTTAAATTATCCTCTCTCTTATCCCTTTCATCATGGCTTTTCTGACAACAGTGGGCTTATCTGGGCATTTGTGGTGGTGGGTACACATGTAGCCTCTAGCATCAAATTGTCTCGATTCACATGTCATCTGTGTAACTTATTATCAAGTGCCTGACACTTAGAAAGCCACATGTCTTATGTAACTCAAGTAAATCTATGAGGATGAGGGAGGCCCCATTATCCCTGTTTTTCAAATGCTCAAAGACATAGGGTGACGTCCGTAGCATAACTGGAATTAAAGAGAAGTAAGACTGGATGCAGAGAGATGAGTTGGGTAGCTGCTGTGGGCCTGTAGGCCAGAAATGATGGGAGCTTTGTCTAGGATGGTAGACGTGTGAATGGGATGAAGGGATATCTAGGAAGGGTAATGAATAGAACTTGGGACTCCACTGGAGGTGGACAGTCAATGAGAGGGATGGGTCCAAGGTGACCTGCAGGTTTCTGGCTGGTGACTTTCTTTACCAAGGTGTAGGGGAGCACAGGGAGATGTGTGGGGAAGGTAAGGTAAGTTTTGGAAATGGAGTTTGAGGTGCCCATGATATGGGCATCCAAGTGGCTGTTTGGAGGAGACATGGGCTGTTCCTACCTCATTGGGACTGTTAACTGGGCTAATATTCATGAAGCACAGGGCTTAGCACATAGTAAGTGCTCAATAAACAGGAACCCTGACTATTATTGGGAGTTATCAACTTATATTGAGTAAATGAAACCCCAGTTACTGATAAGATCACTTGGGAGAAGTGAGAAGAGCAGAGGAGAGGGCTTAGTACCTGAGGAACACTTACATTTGGGACATGGGTAGGGGAACACTACACCAGGCAAGACGCCACACTAGGCCCCGTAGAGGACCAACCCCAGCCAAGAACTTAAAAAGGAGTTCAATTTGGTTTCATCCCAGTGTATTTAATTACAAAGGCAATGTTTGTAATTCATACTAGAAGTCACATATGATCAATACTATCTATAAATCGCCTAATGTAATGATTCATAATCCCCTTGGGTGCCAACAGTAATATTAAGAAGCTCTGGAAGCATATTAACTTCCCTCTAGAATATCTTGAAATGAGATGATATCATGGTGTTCACAGTGGAGGCTTTAAGTTCAAAAGTTCATTGCCTTCCACGTGATGATTAGGAGGCTTCCTTAGACCTCATTTTTTAGTTTCTATCCCAGTATAGTTTCTACCTTTTGGTTTGAATAGAACCCATGTTGATTTTAGGTAACTGATATCCATAGGAGATAAAAATTAGGTATTAGATAATTAAGTAATTAGCTGCTTTAATAATTTTTCCATTATTTTAGTAGATTTTTGAAATGTTAATCTTGTATTCTAGATAGTTGTTCTAACCAAATGCTTTTTGGGTGTTCTGTACCTAAGCATATGGGAATTAAATATATATATACATATATATTTTTTTTCTTGGCTTTTAAAAGTAGAGTATATTTTTTTTTCATAAAGATTGGGAACTCCTATGCCTCCAGCATCCAGATATCCATTGCTGTTCACATAACCACATATAAATACTTTATCACTAACTCAGAGAACAAATACTGTCACATCTCTTTTATGGTATCACATAAATAAAACTGGCCCTAGCTTCCACTCCCACCAAAACTCATCTTCCACTGGGAGATGAGTTGAAAGTCCAGTATTTCTGTCTCAGCTAATTGACTAAAACCCAGAGAGCCGTGAATCTAGGCCAGCACTGCCAGTACCACTTGCCCTTCTGCCAGGATGGCAGTGGTCTGCTCTGCACTGTGCAGTGGAGAGCCTCTGGCCACATGTGGCTATTGAACATTTGAAATGTGGCCTGTATGACCGAGGGACAGAATATTTATTTTAATTAATTTAAATTAATATTTAAGTAGCCACATGTGGCTATTGGCTACCATATCAGACAGCACAGCAGTCCCTTGGGGGTGATCATGGGCATGTGTGCGCTGTACCGTGGGGGCAGGGGCACATCATCCTGGCTCCCTGGCCCTTCACCCTTGCCATGGCTTATCCCAAGAGCAGGGGATGGCCATGGAGCATGGTCCTCGTGCCCATCAGAGGTGCTGTACCAGGAACTGCTCTCTCCTTTTCCTTCCTGGACACCACAGCACGAGGGCCAAGTCATTTTCCTTTTCAAGAACCAAAGCATCTCATTATGTCCCCCATCCTGGTGTGCAGTAGGGCTCACCTGTGCGCAGGTGACCAGTGGTGTTTATCCTAGCCTGGGCCCCATGGAAAGCAGAGCCCGAGCTGAAGGCTTGTGTGTGGGGAGGGATTGGGGTGCATGGTGCCAGGGAGCAGGAGTAAGAGGCAGGGGGAGTGGGACAGAAAAGGAGGACTCAGTACAAGTTGGCCTCTGCTACCTGTAACAGGTTGTTGGAGCCTCATGACATGACCAGTCATCCCGGGGGACGACAGGAGGCATACTGCCCTTGGATGCTGTTGCCCGTGGGTTTGCTCTGCACTTCTGGGTTGTACAAGGGCAGGCTCCGGATACCGCCTGCTGGGGGGAGGCAAGAAGCGCGTGGTGTGAGTGTGGTGTGAGGCGAGGCGCTGGAGGTGCAGAAAGCGAGGAAGGGGATGAGGGCCTGCACGGCACTGGGCACTGCGGTGGGGCCGGCGTAAGAGGCAGGTGAGGCCACAAGGATGTGAAGCGGGGTGTGGGTGCTGGCTGCGATGCGGGCTGCGCGAACGCTGCCGGTGCCATTATCCCCAAGGCGTCCTTCCCAGTCCCAATCCAGGGAAGGCAGCTGACAACCGTGGCTCAAGGATGATTTGCCACAATCCAGTGACTTTCTGGCACTTCTTAGAGCAGAGAAAGGAAAAACACAAGTTTAATTTCCAGCAGGACATCCTGCTACAATCATATAGTGATATAATATATAGTTTTATGTATATAGTTTATATAACACGGTTGTATATAGTGTGTATAGCTATATAATAATAGTAATAATAATAGAACAGCAATAACAGTACCAAATGAGTACTTATTACATGCTATTTACTGTTTTAAGCATTTTACATAAATGATGTCATTACTAAATCTTTGTATTTACCTATAAGCATACATAGGTATAATAGATATGTTTAGATATAGGTGTGTATGTATCTCTCTGTCTTTATATAAAATTGTATGCATTCATGTATTTCTGAGGCCTTTGTTTTTAGTTTTAAAACAGGTATGAATTTCTAACCATTCAATTGGTATTATTGATAATATATACACGTGGACACACAAGAAATCAATAATTTGCAATGCCTGTGAGAGGTGATATTATTAGTTTTTATACATAAGGAAGTTGATCTGTACTTTTATATTAATCTTAAAAAGTAATTTGGGGCTGGGTATGGTGGCTCATATCTGTAATCACAGCACTTTGGGAGGCTGAGGCAGCAAGATCACTTGAGGCCAGGAGTTTGAGACCAGCTTGGGCAACATAGCAGGACCCTGCCTCTACAAAAAATTTTTTAAACAATTAGCTGGGCGTGGCAGCATGCATCTGTAGTCCTAGCTACTTGGGAGACTGAGGCAGGAGGATCCCTCAACCCAGGAGTTGGAGGCTGCAGCAAGCTATGATTGTGCAACGGCATTCCAGCCTGGGTGACAGAGCAAGACCTTGTCTCAAAAAAAAAAAAACAAGTAATGTGGTTTCTAATATATTCTACAAAATAAGGGGAGATTCAGATCTCACCAATTCCTTTAACCACTGGTGGAAGGAGAGCAGGGGGCTGATGAGGTGGCCCCTGGAATTGGTTCTCCTGTGTTTCCTATCGAGGGTAACCTTGAACAAATTCCTGAAACAACAGAGGTGTTTAATCTAGGGAGAGTCATTTCTTGACACTACCGGATTAGGGTCTAGAACTCTGTAATCTCGTCAAAAACATTTAGTTTTATTTCTAAAAGCAGGAAAATTCTGCAGATGGCTTGTTCCATCCATTTTATATATGCTGTTTTTCCCTTTAAAGGTTAGCATTTCTGGCCCTGTCACTCCATTCTGGGAATTTGTCTTATTTGAGCCCTGGTGGGACCCCATGCACTAACTATAACATTGACTAGGCTACTAATTTAATAGTCTTCACTAGTTCGCCCCCAGTGACCCCCTCATAACCAGCTTCTTCAGCAACTTCTTCACATGTGAAGCTTGGAGTGACAGTATTTCTTACCACAGAGCAGCCATTTAAACATAAAATTAGCTGATTTTATCACAGGGACCAATTGTTGAGCTAATTAGATGTGCAGTACTGCTGAGGAGCCAGAAACCAAAAGTGATTTTCCATCGAAACTGTGGTTTTCTGCAAAGTTGGCTGGGCTGTAGATACCAAGCTCACCCACGACTGCAGGCAAGGAGAACAGGCTGAAAAAGTTTGCGAACTTCTAACCAGTACAGAAAGGGCAGGAAGGCCTTGAGGAGGAGTCTGGTCTTACAGAGTGAAACTTGAACTTCACACTGAGCTTGCTGACCTTGAACGTGCCGGATTCTGCTCACAGAATTTGACAGCTGTTTCAGGTCTTTGGTGAGCCGAGGACATTGCATCAAATTGGGGGGGGGGGGGGGCGGTTCTTGCCTTTCAAGGAAAAGACTTAGTAATCTTTTCTTAACCTCTTATTTAAAAAAAAAAAACCACTTTTTTCCCCCAATGAGTTTCATGGTGGAATTATTTGCTTATAGTATTAATGGGAAGAGATAATGTAATGTATTATTGTGTTTGGATTATCACATGTGGACAATTTACCTCCCAAGTGAACCTGCCATGACAAACATTTTCTAATATCCTAAACTTCATGTGGCCTCTGGTGGGGGGTGGGGTGGGGAATGGTTCACATGTGATTGGAATTAAGTCTTTTGATCACTGACAAATTGTGTTTCTTGCAATTGGAAAGGCAGTACATCTAAACATAGTTCTTTGGGCCACATGATGCAGCTCCTTCCCCAACTCCTCAAGCTTCATGAACAATAAGCACAACATCTCCTCTGGATGTTTCTTCCATTAAAAAGAGAGAAGAAAAGCAGTGTTTTCTTTTGCATACATTTTACAATATATTAAGTTCTAATAAGAATAAAACCCTTCTAGAACCAATGCTAAATTACTCACTATGTTTCAAATATAAAACTGTCTTAAAAATCTGTCTCTACCAGATAGTCTCTCAGTTTTTATTCATCTTCCATATCTTCAATATGTAGCTATAATCTTTACATATTTGCCATAATTTTATCTTAAATTTCAACAGTCTCGCATGTTATCTATCATCTGTTTGTCTATACTCAGTACAGTGTCATTTTAAAGAAAAGTGCCCAAAGTGAAAGATAAAAGACAGTATGTAATGATTAGGTTATAGCTAGCAATTTTTAGAATAAAGGTTCATCTTTGATTATTGAATTTTCTTCCCACTTAGATTGCGGCCAGATAGTCAGTGACTCCCCATTCCATGCTCTCCAGTTAAGCCCTGGAAAGTTGTGGTTTGACTGCTGTGTGTGTGTGTGTGTGTGTGTGAGAGAGAGAGAGAGAGAGAGAGAGAGAGAGCGCGCGCGCGCGCAAGAGAGCACTTGTCATTATGGTCCAGAACTACCCTCTGGGGTCCAGATCTCCATATCCAACTACCTACTTGTTACTTCTACTTACTCGTCAACATAACATTTTTTAACCTGAAGGCTTGATTGGCACTCCCCCCCCCATTAACAAGCCCCACCCATTGGTGGCTTCCCCAGTCATCATTGTTGAACTTGCTTAAGCAAGATCCTCAGAAGTTATCCCTGATTCATCCCTTTCCCTCACCTCCAATTAATCAGATGAACATAGATGCTACCTCCAGAATATAGCTCCGATGTAAAGACAGTTGCAATTGCATTTAGAGCCCTCCCCCAAGTGATCCAGAATAATCCCCCCATCTTAAGATCCTTAATTTAATCACATCTGCAAAATCTTTGCCATATAAAAGAACACTGACAGATTTGGGGGAGTGGGACAGGGCCATTTTGGGGAGGGACCATTATTCAGATGACTACACTCCTGACAGCCTGGTCTCCAACCTGCCACTGTCATGTGACCACCCCAAAATGGGAGACTGAAACTGGGGGCTCTTCTTCCCTGGGCTGCATAGGAGAAGTGGGTCCTGTTCACCCAGAGGGAACCCATCTGGCTTGCCCTGAGCCCCAGGGCCACACACAGACCACTCTCTAGTTTCCAACAGAGGATGGATCTTGATTTTCTCTCTCTTGGGGTCTTTATCTAGTTTTGAAGAGAGGTGAAAATTTGCAAAAGTTTATCCCCTTTCAAATATCACTACCTTCAAAAAAGACCCAACTTTACCCCCATACTATTTCTGAAGTAAAGTGGCATACCGAAAATAGCAATAGAAGTCCTAAGAGCTAGAAGGATGTTTGAGAGAGGAGGAAAGGAAAAAACTCTGTGTGTGTGTGTGTGTGTGTGTGTGTAAGCGAAATACCTTTTGGATGGTTGACAAGAGTGTTCTAGTACTCTCTCAGTCACTTAACTATCTTTCAGCCCAGACATAATCTCTCTGATCCTCATTTTTAAATGATCTAAGTGTGGATAATGAAATTTCCCAATAGGTTTGTTATAAGAATTAAAAGAGATATACAAACATGCACACAAATGCATATAAATACGCTCCCACATGCTGGCACGCACTAGTGACCCCATATACATTAATTGAAGCTGAGCCCCTTCAGTTTTATGATCCAGAAAATAACTTTAATTATGCCAACCCAATTGAGGGAAATTAAATATACTCAATGAATATCCAACCATGCTATAACCATCATAATATAACTGGACCTGGTAATTCCCCACCAGGAGGTACATACAGATCCTTTGTGTTTTAAGCATCTATCGGCTGAAAGTGTCCTTCTCTCCTTACTCTCCCCCTAATTTCCTCAGTAAATTAATAAGTTAATTACCTTATCAAATATTAATTATGTCCCAGTTCTTTGCCAGACTTGCATTACAGTTGTTTTAAACAAAGCTATCTGAGGAAAGATCTTGTTGAAGTTTGTTGTAATAAACTATCCCACACACAGTCACAAAAGCTCACATGTGACAAATGTTCTTTTCTGTATAGAATTTCCTAGGAACTATTCTGATATTTTCTGCATTAAGTAAGCTTTTGGGGGGCTCCCATTTACCTTGGTGTCCCCAGTGCCTGGTACTGTGCTTGGCACCTAGCAGATTGTCAGCAAACATTTGTTGACCCAAACTAAAGAGTTGTAGCACAGAAAGAAGCCCATGTTCTTGTCCCTTGTTATGGCCTATTTGTGTCCCCACCCCCCAAATTCATATGTTGAAGCCTTCACCCCCAGGGTGATGGCATTTGCAGATGGGCCTTTGGGAGGTAATTAGGTTTAGATGAGGTCAGGAGGCTGGAGCCCCTCAGATGGGATTAGTGTCCTTCTAAGAAGAGACTCCAGAGGGTAGGCTCTTGAGCTCTCTCTTGCTGTGTGTCTTTATGCACAAAGAAGTCATGTGAGCACACACCTAACTGCCTACCTGCCAAGAGAAGAGGCCTCAGAATAAAACGTACCTTGTTCACACCTTGATCTTGGACTTCCCAGCTTCCACAACTGTGAGAAATAGATACCTAGTGTAACCAGTGATACCTAGTGAAACCACCTAGTCAGTGGCATTTTGTTATGGCAGCCCGAGCTGACCAGACAGCCTTGTTTTGTGTGCTCAGCTCCACGGAGGGGCCTTGGAGGAGAACACCTGGCTGGGACCCTGGCTTCACCTTCACTGACCATGACCTTGGACAAGTCTCTCTAGCTCTTTTGTAAAATGGGGAAAATAAGAACAGTGAAACTTTTCATAAATCTTAACAGTTTTTATCACTTTCTCCCATATGTGGAGTGACCTTCACACCCATGGAGGGAAGGGCAGGATCTGTTCTCCTACCTGCTTATGAGGAAACTGAAGCTCAGAGGTGTTCATTCACTTTCCCAAGATGACCCGATAGCAAATTTAGGGAGTTTGAGTCATTTGACTCTGAATTCCATAAACTTTTCACCCATGCTGTGTGGAAGTACTTGGTCATCTGTCAAGCATTTTATGAATACAGTCATCCCTTGGTATCCAAGGGGATTGTTCCCAGGACCCCCTGCAGATACTAAAGTCCACTGATGCTCAAGTCCCTGATATAAAATGGCATTTGCATATAACCTATGCACAACCTCCCTATACTTTAAATCATCTCTAGATTACTTATAATTACTGATACAAGATAAATGCTATGTAAATAGTTATACTGCTTTTTAAAAAAACTTGTGTTATTTTTATTGTTGTATTATTTATTTAGAATATTTTTGATGTGAGGTTGCTTGAATCCACATATGCAGAACCCAAGAATACAGAGGGCTGACTGTATCAGGGTTTAATGGGGTCATTCCAGAGATAAGGATGTCTACAATGACCTCATGCTGTCTTCTAGAGGTCCTCAAATTCCCAACCATTGTTAAAATATAGGATCAGGGAATCTTCCTTTCTGTCATGAGTTGAGAAAATGTCAGGATTATTTCTGTTTCTTTGTTCCCAGGGAAATGGGTAGGTTGCGTGCTAGAAGTATCCCTTCTGAGTCTGTTGTATTCTCTATGCTGCGATGTTTAAGACCGGTCAGAGCAGCGAAAGACTCCTGTTTCCACCAGCACTGAAAAAACATTTATTTGCACTGGAAGACCCTGAATAAACGTGGGTAAATGTCAGTTGATATTTTATGATTTGGGGATTAGACAGCTCTTCTTCATCTTTTAAAAAAAATTTTATTTGTACTATTGTTTAAAGCATGAAGTTACGATTTAAAATACCCATGAAAAGACCCTGAATAATTCATTCACTTACTTTAGTCAAAGAGAAAAATCCCCCTTTGTGTGCCCAGCAATAGAGATAAAATTCCTCTTAGACCCTTCCTGTAGCTTTGAGGTTACAATTACTGGTATTATTATGAACTCTAAATAAGAACTTGGGAAATAAATATTTTAAAAGCGCCCGTTTCTGGGCGGCAGGCATCGATATTCCTATGTATGCAGCCATATAGACAGCTAGATCTTTAGCCTTAATGGTTTAGTTGCATCTGGGCGATTATTTTGACTTCCCCTTATTACTGTGTGTTAGACTGCCCGTGTATGAGTACAGATTGCCCTTTCTTGCACTGTATTTAGAAATCTCTGTATTACCCTTGGGCATTTGTTCATTAATAGGGGGTGGGGAAAGGAAAAGCTTGTAATAATGGGCTTTACATATTAAAGTGTGTGCATCCGCATTCGGGCCCAGATGAAAAATCTGGTTTGTGTTACTGCCCTCTGGTGGCCGTAGGCCTTTGCTGCAGCGACAGGGAGGGGCGTGCCTGGGTGGAGTGGGACCTGCAGGGGCATTGGTCGGGAGCAGCGCAGACCCCGCATCAGTGTTTTATTCACGTTCACTGTTTTCCGTTCAAGAGCGTCCAAAGCACCCCAGGATTCCACATACTGGCCAGATTGATGACACAAGAAAGCATTCTTGTGAGGCCCAAGGCGACATTTTCATTTTAGGGAGGTACAGACACAAAATAACCCTGGCCGACATAGGGTGACGTCTGAATGAATGAATTCCAAGTTCTCCATGGGCCAGCTCTTGGAACCCTTGTCGTACGCAAGATGATTTTAGGGTGTACCCAGATGAAGCTGTTAAATCTTAATTGTTATGTGCTTATTTTAATATATATTAGGAAAACTACAGTGGGCGTTTGAAGCTCACCATTCCACGAATTTCATGGCTTAGGTGAAGACCAGGAAATGGCAGCTACACACAGCTGCGTTCTTTGCAGGGACGCGCCTTCTGCCAGTCTGTGGACGAAGCAAAAACCCCGTGGAGGCACGCGGATGGCCCCGGCAGCAGCGGCTCCGTGCTTGCTTGTCGTAGGACCTTGGATCGTTAGCTCGCTAAGCCTGGGCTTCCTGATTTGTTGAGCAGGGTAACAGTGGCTTGCTTAGGGAGTCACAAGGGCTATATGATGTGGTGCATATGTACAGTGTCTGTCCCAGAACAGGTGCTCGGCCAGGGCCAGGGTCTTCCTTTCCATCTCCCCACACCCCAGGACCATTCTCAGGGCCCCCCGCCCCCGTTCTCATCACACTTGGCTTGCAACACTCACTTCATCCGAGCCATTGCAAGAGCTGGCACGTTTCTTCTCCTCCTTGGTGATGAGTGGGACGTTCCCTTGCTTTGCTCTCTTGCAACACTCCGTGTGGTACTTTGCACGAAGCAGGCACCCTGTGAATGTCTGTCGGGTGCATTAAACCGAGTGCAAAATAACTAAGGCGACGTGTTCGCATCCTCGGACACATTCAGTGCCTTTCCTCCACCTCAGGAGGACAGGACCTGTGCCTTTTTCCTCATCCCCCATTCATGTGGGCTGGTAACGGGAACACCATTAGGTTCCCGCCCACTGGCTGCAAGCAGGGGGGAAAGGCAGGGCGCCTGGGCGCGTGTCACCGCTCTCCCCACCAAGTGGCACACGGACTCATTCTCTCCCTCCCTCCGTGTACTCGCTGATTTCCGTGCACGAGAAAGGGAGGCAGTGGACACATTTGAGAGCCAGCATTCCGGCGAGGACGGGGTCTGTTCTAGGGACAACGGAAGGGCCCTGTTGTCGGGCGGGCCCACGTGCGCGCTTGCCCTGGCTCGGGCCGCGCAGCCTTCGCAGGGACCGGCAGGGCGCGGCCGCCCTTTCGCCTCGGGGCAGGGGAGGGAGCGGGCTCGCGGCTCCCCGCGGGCAGCGCGTCCGCCTTCGAACTCGCGCCGCCGTCGCCGGGGCTCCACGTGGCTCCGCGGCCCGACCCGCGGCCGCCCCCGGCCGCCCGCGTTCCCGCCGCCGCGAGGCGACGCTCATTGAAGGCCTCCCGAGATCAGGGCTTTCGCGTCCGCCGCGGAAGCCGGGGCGCCTCGGGAGCGGAGATGAAAGGACATTTGTGTTTGCGCGCGCGTGTCTGGAGCTTAAAGCACGGGGAGGAGAAAGAAAATACATGGCAGCGCCGTGCGCCGACTTCAAAATGCGACCGCCTCCCTCTGGCGCGGCCGTTAGCCCCCCGCGCCCCCGCCGCCCGCTCACGTGACGCGCGCGCCGGGCGGCCGGGCCGTCTGCCCGTTGCCATGGCAGCCGGCGAGCGAGCCCGCCCATTGGCGGAGGCCCCGGCGGCGCGCGGGGTCGCGTGCCCAGCGTCGGGGCAGGGCAGGCCGGGGCGGGGTCGCGCAAGGGCCGAGCGGGTGGGGAGACTGGGCCCGCGCGCCCTTCACCGCGAACCCCTCCGAGTTCGGTTTCCTTCGCCGGGTTTGGATTCGGGACTCGGCCCCGTGACCCTTCTCCCCTGCTCAGGGCCACCCGCAGCGGAGAGCGCGGGAGCAGAGCCGGCGGTCCGCCTACCTGCACCGAGCCCTGTCCCGCCACAGCAGAACGAGGACAGCGTTCCCTGGCGACACCCGGAACCTGAGTGCTTTCAAAGTCACCTTCCCCGTATTGGCGTCACCTCTGAATTAACCGGGCGATTAGAATCACTGTCTGGCCTCAGAGCTGCAGGTGACTCCTATCCTGGCCCCTTGGTCTGGGGAATCTGCGACCTTGATCTTGCACCTGGCCGGACAGGTGTGGCGGAAGCCGCGCAGAACTGCAGCTGCCTCCCTTGAGCTCCCCTCTACTGGGGATCTGGGGTCCCTGCTGTTGAGTAAAGGGGCGCCGCTGTACCAGCCACACCCAGAGCCCCCAGTCCCCAGAGCTGGGGCACTAATCGGGATTTGGCTGTGGCTGGTGACCTGGCCCCTTTGGGCCAACGCTGAGCACGGGTCAGCAGACTTGGGGGTGCAGAAAGCACTTTCACAAACTTCCCCTCATTTGCTTTTTCCAGGGAACCCGGAGGCTGTTATTCCAATCCCTGTCCTACAGGGGACAAGCTGATGCTCCTGTAAATGGGGGAGCCCGGGGGGGCACACCTGGTTCTCTGCTTTGTGTGTGCTCGTTCCGCTCAGGCACATGGCGGGGTGGGTTCCTCTTGGCAGTTTCACGCCTTCGCTGGTTTATAAGTGGGGAATGAGCCTGGTGATGAAGGTCAATCCTCCTGTTTCTCCTTGTCTTTTATCTTGTCAGTTTTACATTTTATAAGAATGTGTTGTTAGTGTTTAATTTGTTACGATCAGGGGCTAATGGTTGAGGAATTTTTGTGGTTCTTTCTGGTGGCAGAAACACATTTACAAATACAAAAACTTTTTACAAAATAGCACGATTTAGTAAGAAAGAAAAATAGCTTGGGAAACAAAAGGATCTGGTTTGGGGGATATTGTTATGCCAAAGACACTTGGTTGAATTAAACACTAATATATTATTTTTACACATATTTGCACAAAAGGTGTTGTGTGGTTTCAGGAATCCACAGTTTAACGCCCAAGCACTTGTGATAGTAAAAAAAATTTTTAATACGCTTTTTTCATTTTCATTTCTGTTTGGCTTCTTTGCAAAGTCATCAGTGAGAATTTCTATATGATTATTTTTCCCCCTTGTATTACAGACCAAACTCAATGCCTAATGTAATTGAGTGGGGGCAAGTGATGTGGAAGAGACAGGACTGGGCCAACTAGTGAAGTTATGTTCTTGTTTGAGGGGGTAGCCCTTACTGGAATTCAGCCTTTTGTTGTAGGTCCCTGAATTATACCTTATATGATAAATAACAAGTTTATGTTTATTCATACATTAGACATAGTTTATTTTTTACCATTTTGTGTGTATATGTATGTGTGTACATATTTGCTTAAAATCAGAGAATTTCTGGGTCACATTCAGGTAACTGAAGGGCCTTTATAAATAGTTTATTGTCTAGACTCAACATTTGCTGCAGATACATTTGGGAGCAAAATGGAAATTAACATCTTTTTAAAGACAGGCTTAGAAATTCTAATCCAGTGAGTTGTTTCTCTGGTGGCAGAGCTGAGTCATACCTGGCTGCTAGGCCACCATTCACAGGTATAGCCAAAGAAACAGGGTATAGACCACCAAAAACAAGACCAGCCGGTCCACACTGTTATGGTACAGGTTTCACAATTCAAACCACCCATATTCAAAGGTAGATTTACAAACCCTCTGTGAGATACACGTGCTGTCAACATGGGATCACTGCTGTTGGTACACCAGTAGCCCTATGACCCTGTGTCACATTTAAGACATGTCCAAAAAGACTGTCTGCTATTAGGCCACAGAGAGCAGCGTTAAGGCCAATATATGTTGATTCATGTTCAAGTAGATTCCTTTCTGCTTCTGGCAGTTGGTCAACTTTTCTGGTTAAGATATTAAATACTGTTAAGTTTTCCTTGATAGCATTGTCTGGTTCATGATTTTCCATCCTGAGCCTTCTATTCCCCTTCTCCCAGTAGCCAGTGCCTCCCCAGGTCTCCCTCAGCTCGCTACAGCCTCCACTCAACTTGCCTGGCTGCAGCCATCTGCAGGAAAACGTTATTAGAGCATTATTAGTATGCAGCAAGGTGCCCTTCTTTCTGCTAAATCATTTTGTAAAGTGGTCCTCACAAATGCACGCATTCTTTGTTATGACAGCAGGGCTTCGTGTTTCTGATGCAAGACTAATAAGACTCGGAAGTAGAGAGGTAAATTAGGTGGCCCAAGAACGCAGGGGTTAGGGGAGTTGATAAAAGATAAGAGAAATGAACCTAAGGGACTATCAAAGAGCTGCAGAAGAAAAAAATACCCTTAGGTAGGAGAAAAGGCAAATAGCATGTGTGAAGGATTAGGGCTAAGAAAGAAAATGTGAGCCGTGTGTGCACATTGTGTATGCAAAAGGAGCCTAGAAACATAGGCCTCGAGAGAAAATAGAGCAGAAGGTGAAAGGTGGTCAAGAATAATTGTGTTCTTTATGCTAAGTGAAATGAACCAGGCACAGGAAGACAAATACCACATGACCTCACTTACATGTGGAATCTAAAGAAGTTAAAGTCATAGAAATAGAGAGTAGAAAGATGGTTACCAGAGGCTTGGGCAGAGGGGGGCAAGGGGAGTAGTTGATCAAGGGGTACAGAGCTCAGATAGACAGGAGGAATAGGTTTGGAGATCTATTGCACAGCAGGGTGACTGTAGTCAATAGTGTATATTTCAGAATAACAGAGTACATTAAACTGTCTCATCATAAAAAATGATAGATATTGGAGGTGATGGATGTGTTAAGTAGCTTGATTTAATCATTCCAAATCGTATACATACATCACAACATCACATTGGACCCCATAAATGTATGCAGTTGTTATTTGTCAATCAAAAATAATAATGAAAAAAAAATTTTAAAAGAAGAACTGTGTTTGGGTGAAAAGAAAAACTGAATATTTTAGCATTGAAAAAGCACTGGGAAGAAGTCACACAGACAAAAATTCTCCAAGAACTGTTGCCCACATACTGAAAGTTTCTAACACTCTTTAATGGAATTTGTGGTGCTTTGATGACTTATACAACTTTTTTTTAATAATTTCCTAATCTGCAAAGTCGAACTGGTAACCCTTGCCCTGCTTGCGCACATCGCAGGCTATTGTGAGGATCAAGGGAGATTATGAGTGTGCAGAGGATTGTCCTCTAGAAAATGCTCTACAAATGTAAGGCTTTAGCAGAATCGGGGTGGTGGGGAGCAAGTGACAGGCAGGTTTCTAGTCCTTGCCAAACTGCATTTTCTAACTGACGACAGAACCGACATTTTATTCTTTTCTATTTTTGAATTCACTGGGGTTATTATTACCTTGTTCTTATGAACTGGGATGACTTGACTGCAGAGATGAAATTGAGGGTGGCTGGTAGGTGAAGATTCAGTTGATCTCCTCCCGGTTCCCTGCTTTTCCCAGCCCAGTAGCTCTGGAGGGAAACCATAACTCATGGACACTCACCAAGGGATGGCGTTTGAGTTGCCCTTGGTAACATTTTTCCATTGCCGTCCATTTCTTTGAGCATGGAGACCGGCCCTTTTGGGTCTCAACTGTGTTGCCCTGGCTCATCTCAAACTCCGGGGCTCAAGCAGTCCTCCCTCCTCGGCCTCTCAAAGTGCTGGGATTACAGGCATGAGCCACCACACCTGGCCCATTTTGCATCAGCTGCTCTATTCACTTGACCTCTACTTGTCTTCACATAAACAGCAATTCTCTTGAGATAATAACAGTATTATTTCTTTGAGGAAAAAAATGGCCCTGAAAAGAAAGCCAACGGGTAGAGTCGGTGTGGAAAAGGCCTCCAGACGTTGCAATTAAATTTCCTTCTGGTCATGTCCTAATTTAGAGGCCACGCCAGAAGTCAACTAGACCTACTGAATTAGGATCTTTAGGGGTGGGGCCAGGAAATGCGAAATTTTTAAATCTCCCTAAATTATTTTGATACTAAACTGTGTGTGGGAACCTACGTAGTGTTAGACTAGTGCTTAGTCTTGGGTGTTGGACAGACTTAATTACCTGTTTGAGCCTAGGTAACTAACTTAATCCCTCAGCCTCAGTTTCCTAACCTGTGAAATGGATCTAATTTATGTACATCAGAGGATTATTATGTAGAGTAAGTGACATAACATATACCAAGCCCCTGACCTGCCATGTGAGCTGCTTTCTCTTCCCTCATGCTCTTTCCATTCTGGCACATTCTATTCAGTTTATATTGAAGTCTGCAGTTCTATCAGCAGTTGACATGAAGAGGCAAATGACTTGCCCAAGGGATTTGATGCTAACTCTCTGCTATTCATGGGGAGGGCATGTGTAAGGACAGTGCTAACTAAGGGGTGTATTTATATAATAATTGTTTCCTACCAATGCATTTCCTCCCTTGACATAAGGGCTTTTGGGAGTCTTCTCCCACTGTCATCTCCTAAGCCACGTGTGCCAGCAGGTCTGCTAAATTCAAGAAGTTAAAAACGTCTGGTTAGTAATCAGCTGAGCAGAAGCAAAACGAAAGCACTAATCTTTTTGTTCTGAAGTTTTGTTCTCCAGTGTTAGAGATTTTAGGCTCTCTTGTTGCCGTCGGTCTTGCCGGCATGACCTTGAGCAGCGATTCCCAGGCTTTTTGGCTTCAGGACCTCTCTAAACTAAAAAAATTATCAAAGACTCTAACAAACTTCTGTTCGTTATTTACCATATCAGATATTAGACCTGAGAAATTTCTAAAACCCAAGCACATTTTCCTTCCATCAGCCATTAGAGTGATGATGTCATCACACTTCGTGTAGCTTCCAGAAAACTCCGCCTGCCCTCATGAGAAAGAAACAAATAAATCTTGGTACAATTAGGAGAATAGTTGTGGAAAAGACCCTGGCCCGGCCCTGAGCCACACTGGACTGTTGGTCCTGAGCACGCAGGTGGTTCCGCCGTGTTGATCTGCCTCGCGGAGGAGCCCAGAGTGGAAGCTGAGGCCACGGAGTCACAACCCAGTTGGGAGAGGGTCTTAGGGAGGGCCTCAGAGCCTGGCCGAGCTCCCTGGTTTCCGCACAAGACCGACCCAACTTACCAGCCACACCTCCAGACAACACCAATCCCACAGCCTACTCACACCACCCACGCCCAACCTATCCACCCACTTCTAACCGCAATCAACTCTCTCCCTCTCTAAAACATATAAAATACACCAACTCGAAAACAAACATGAAACACCTCACAACCACACACACCACACACACCACCATCCACAACACACACCACACACCACCCACACCACACCCAACACACACCAACACACACACCCACCACACCACACACATCCCACACACACACCACCACCAACCCACCCACACCCAAACACCACACCACCCCCACAACACACACACCACACACACCACACAACACACCCCAACCACAACACCCAACCACACACCCACACCCAACCACACCACACACAACCCACCCACACACACCCACACACACACCCCATACCACAACCACACCACACACCACCCACACACCCCCACACCACACACCACCACCACCACACACACCACCACACACCACACACACACACCCCACCCTACACACCACAACACACCCCACCAACCAACCAACACCACACCACCCAAAACAACCACCACACCACAACCCACACACACCTACCACAAACCACCCCAACAACCACCCCACCACACACAACACCTAACCAACACCACACACCACTACACAACCCAACACACACACACCCTCATACCCACGCATCCACACACACAGCTACACACAGCTACACACACATCCACACACACCACACACACACACACCTCATACCCACACATCCAGACATACAGCTACACACACATCCACACACACACATACTCCTCTTTTAACTCTCAACTAACTGTTAAAGGAGCACATTTTTAATATTATATCAGTAACTACTCCCAGAGATTACTGCCAGCTTTTCCCCATCTCGTGGTCTCAATTGCTCTTTCCCAGCAGCCTTCAGGTGGCTCAGCGACACGGCAGAGCGAGGGGATTCCGGGCGCCGTAGGGACAGCCCCGTCTCCGTCTGCCTCCCCGACAGGCTGAAGGCAGGGCGAGGACCGGATATAATTAGCTCGCGCGTCAGACCCAGCCAGCCGGTCTGTATGTCATGCAGGAGTGGTCAGTGTTTTCAAGGTGGTACGAAACCTCATCATGAGCCAACGAATAGTATTATTTCAGTTGAATAAACTGAAGCATGATTTATGATGATTAAAAATTGTTTCTAGCATATGTTTTTCTTTTTCTTTTTTTTCCCCCGAAGTGGAATGTATGCTTCCGTAGCACCATCCGTTTGCAAATTGCACTCCCAAACCACTCTTGAATTGTCTACTGATCAGTTCAAGGGAGAGCTTAGTGATGGTAGGTGACCCAGTTCTCCTTATTTGACTAATGTAAATGTAACACTTTGTTCATTGTGGGGTCCCTGGTGGCCCTCGCACGCAAGTCAGTAGGCTTCTGCTGCAAAATTTTTAATATTGTTGAAAGAGTATACATGAATTTGAAGACTTCACAAGCAAGCAAACAAAGAAACACATACTAACAAAAGACAGAGATTTTTAAGTAATATCCTGTAAATAACTATCATTATATCCAGCCAAATGAGAAAATCTACCCTCTATGGGCTTTGCTATCTCAGATCCTATTTAGACATACGTGGGTTTCAATAATGAATGAATAAATTGGTTCAGCCTCAGTCTTGCTGAGTGTCTCTCTGGGCGATACTGCTTGTGGCTCTTGTTTACCCAAAGATCACTTTGAAGATAGAACATTCTATAGTCCCAAATGGCAGCATCTTGCCTAGAACTGACATGTGACCACTGTCTTTAAGCTGCAGGATTGGAGCTTCTTCCTCATGCCCAGGAGGTAGCATGTATCACCTGAAAGATACTAGCTTTGGAGTGACTGGGTTCTCATACTGTCCCTTGCACTAACAGCTGTGTGATGGGGGCAGGTGTTTTCACCTCTCTGTTCTTCCTTCGTCTCTGTGCAGTGATCTGTCAGCAGCCACCCGCCTCTAATGTTAGGCTATAGAACGGTGGTTGGTTCCTGCACCCTCACACACACAAAGCCAGCCGTATCCAAGGGCTTTGAGGGTAGGAGTATGTTGCATTAAATGAGAATCGTTAAGTAGTTGGATGAGCTACCTACCATGATTTTGAAGTGAATCTAGAACTTGATCTTAGGTTCGAGTGTCAGGGATAGCTTGGTTCACCAACACATTCTCCGTTACTCTATGAAGTGGTAGACAAGACCTCAGGTTCACTCTTGGGCCTGGGAATGACTGCCATGGGCACATTTATTTTTCTTTAGCATACAGTTGTCTGTTGGGGCATAACAAACTGCCCTAATCATAGCAGTTTAAAACAAAAATGATTATTTCTCATGATTCTGCAGGTGGGACAGGTTGTCCTGCTGATTTTGCCTGGGCACATTCATGTGACTGCATGTGGTTGATGGGTCACCTGGAGACTGGGGTCGGTTGGGACACCCAGGCTGTCTGGACCTCTCTCTCCCCATGGTCTTTCCTTTTCGAGGAGGCTAGTCCAGATTGGGCTGGCTTCTGCGATGGTGGCAGCATGCTGGGCCCCGACTGTAGGTGCTTGTCAGCCTCTGCTTCCTTTGCTGATGTTCCTTGGCTGAAGCAAGTCACATGACCAAGCCTAACATCAATGTGGGAGGGAACGGCCTCTCCCCATGTGGACACCAGGAGGCGTGTAACTATCCCCCACCTTAGCCTCAGTGCCCTGGTCAGTTAGGTGGGAACAGGTTACTAAGCATGCATGCAGGGCCAGCCAAGAGCATCGAGACATTTTCTGTGTCAGATCTATTTCTAAGTAAGTGTGTGGTCATGGGCTCCATTTTCCTCGTGACCAAGTGATCCAAGGGCCCACCTGTCAACACATCTACCCCCTCACACCCCCACCCACACACCCTCATACCCACACATCCACACACACACATCCACACACCCATACACACACACACCCCCGTTTTCATCTTCCACACAATGTGGAAATCAAATATGATTGGAAATGTCTTGAAAGTAGTAAAGAATTATACAAATGTAATGTATTATTACAAATAATATTTATGAGGGTTTTGGTAAATATATTTTCAAAAAACTTGTGATGACATTGTAAACATATCTGTTAAGTTAAATAGATTTAATTAAAAATAATCCCATTATAAGAAGTGCATTATTCAGGGTTCCATTTCTTTTATGGTGTTTGCAGTTCACACTAAAAAATTTTGGCAAATCAAGGTATGTTTGCATGAAATAAGGCAAACTGGAGGGCACTAAAAGGTGAAGTCTACGATTTGGTTGCAGCCTTTGTTCAAGATGGAGGCATCTTAGCTAACTCAAGTGTTTATTTACTCCAACCATTTGACAACCTACAGAGTCATAATTCAGCTGTTCTCCCTTGCCTTCCTGGTGTTTTGTTTATTTGCTTGGTTCACTTTGTTGTGTTTGTGTCTACATGTGTGTTAGGGCAGCTCAAGTGTGACCTCTTGCTCAGAGTTCCAAAATTGCAAAGTTCCTTAATGGTACCTGGACATCCCTGGACCCCTTCCCTCGTATGTGGTAGGCAAAAGCTGAGTGCCTTGGGGTCCTGTCCTCAGTAAATGTAGTCTCATCCCCACCCATCCCTTTGTTTATTCTCTGAAACTAGGGCTGAAAAGATGAGACTAAGGGTTCAGAATCAGCTCTGCCCTCTGTGTGGATGACTCTGCACCCAGTGTGAGCGTCATTCCTTCTTGTGGCTTATAAGGTCATTTCTGGTATGGCTGCTGGTTCCCGCTCTCCTAAGCCCAGGTTCCCTCCCCCACCCTGCTGGCCCTTCACCTTGTCATGCGTCCACAGCACTCCAGCCTTAAGGAATTGCATGCTGTTGTGGAAATAAACAAAGACCGCCAAATGGAAACGAGCAAAGATTCTTCAGAACGTTAGTTCTAGCTTGATGGTCCTTGGTCCTTGATCCTTGGTTCCCAGTGTCAAGAGTGAGTACTGGTACCGAGTTGAGCCCACGATGGCCTGATCACAAATACAAAGCAATCCCACACAAACAGTTTATTACAGAAAAGAAAGACACTATACAAAGTGAAAGTAAAGAAGGAAGCTACCCAAAGTGAAAATACATTGCAAAGACAGGAATGGGTGAGTCTCCACCTGTTGGAGTAGAGAAAGATGTTGAGGACTCCCACGTGGTTTCCTTTTATTGGCCTGGTCCCACGGAGGGCTTACAGGAGGTGTGGGATATTGCCAAATGATTATCAGGTGTTCTGCATGTTCCTGCAATCCCTTCCTCTGATTGGTCCCCTGCCTTCTCCACCCCTAGAGTGTTCTGCATTTTCCTGCAATCCCTTCCTCTGATTGGTCCCTGGCTTCTCCACCCCTAGAGTGTCTGATTCGATCTCTGATTGGTCCTGGCTCCACCTAGGTGTTTTTTCCTGCAATCCCTTCCTCTGATTGGTCCCCTGGCCTTCTCCACCCCTAGGAACCACCCTCCTGGCCTACACCCACCACTTACAGATTTGATCCCTACCCACCAAGAACTTTCTGTAGCAAGGGAGTCAGCTATGTCACTTGCACTTGGCACAGACTCAGGGCAGACAGAGCAGTGAGAAAGCTTGGTAGTTAAAAAGAAGGGAAGGCTTCACGTATGCCCGGATTGCAGGCTGTTGGCTGTGGAAGTTGCAGGTGGGCTAACAAGAAGCAGGGCATCTTATGGGACGGGTTGGGGTGCATATTTGGCTTTCCTCAGTTAGTCCTGAGTTGGAAGCCAGGAAAAGATTAGGGAAGCTGTCAGTTGTTAATCAAATGCGGGCCATTTGGGGCCGATTGCTACAGGCTTCCTGGACTGGTTACCAGAGATAGTAGGCCGGCTTGCTGGCAGGTCGCTGCAGGTCATGGGTCAGAATCAGGTCACTGTGCATTTGTGTGTTCAATCTCTCCCCATTTCCCAAGCTGAAGGTGCTGGTCTGCTGTCCTTTGTTCCCTGTCTTCACAAACCCCTCTCCAGACTCCATAGTTCTGGCTTAAGCCCCCTCCGGTGTGTTTTCAGAGCACCTGTACTTTAACCATAACACTTATCCTCATTTATTTTAATCATTACTGATTTGTTTCCCCTTTTGCTCCAAAAACTCCTTGAGGGCAGGGATTCTGTCTTGTTCATCTCTGTATCTCCAGTCCGTGGCTGGTCTTTGCCCTTTATAGAGCCGGCACATGGTATGTATTTGGCAAATGAGTGAAGGATGCAGCTGGTCTGTGCATCTAGACCAACCACCATATGAGATTATCCTTAGAGGGATTTGGGATTGATGGATTCAAACCTGCAGATGAGAGTCTGCTTATAAATCATAGGAGCTATATAGACAGAGTAGCAGAATAATCATGTGTCTGAACCATCAGTGTTTATTTAGCCCTTTCTTTTGTAGTTCTAGTAAATTCCTTTGTATTTGAATATGTGCTAGGGTCCTCTTCCCAGGAGATTTCTTTTTTTTCCTTTTTTTTTGTTTGTTTGAGGCCTGTACCAGTAGCATGGCCAAAAGCCTATTTCCCAACTTATATCCAGGGATAATTGGCTTCTCTTTAGTAGAAGTTCAGTTCACACTACCAGGGCATCTAAAATATTTATTTCCTTACTCATTAAAACTCTTCAGTCACATGTCATACTGGCAAGAGGGATAGGCTGGCAGAATTGGGGACCAAAATGTAGCTGGGATTTGCGAGGTATTGTGAGAAAGAAGTCTTGCTGAGGACAAGGTGCACGGGCGTGTGGAACGATCGCAGAGACCAGCATGGTAGAAAGCAAGGATATGGCCATCCGTCGCTCACACTATCTGAAAAAGCGTTCCAGCGGAGTTTGGTACTGATCGAGAGCCAGCATGGATAGAAACTAGGAATGCATCCGTCGCCACACTATCTAAAAAAGCCTTCCAGCTGGTAGTTGGTTCTTGGAATTTCTGATCTGATGATAATAACATTCAAAGAATGCTAGAGACACCAGCTAAAAATGATTAAGACATGATTTTATACATAATTATAAATCAATTACAAATATATAAAAAACAGAATACATTTATTGTTTAAATTGCTGAAGTTTATATTTAGAAATTGCCTTTGGTAGCATCAACATTTATATGGCCAGCGGATCCACCTTTGCTGTCAGGAGTTGCAAAGTAGCCATTTCAAATGGTTCTAATAACAATACGTGCTTCTCATGCAATGAACTGGCTTTCTGCTCTGCCGTGTTCTTGTGCATTCTCCGGTTTCCTATTGTCGCCTTTGCCTAGAATGTCTCTTCCTTCTTTATTCATTTTTCAGGATTTAATTAAAGCCCTGACTCTTCCGTGAAGCCACCCCCGCTCTCTCTGGTAGTGCTGTCTCCTCTGCCACCATGCGGAGTCCTGCACACTTGCTAATGTGCACCCGTGACCTCGTAACGCACCTTGAGCATGGGTCCGTCTCCCCCTCTGTGGGCCACCCCCGCTAACACTCAAAGATGAGGAGGACCCTGCCTGAGTTGTTTTTGTAAACTTCCTCCATCCAGTGCCTAGGGCCTGACCCTGTTTGGAAAGCAGGAAATACTTATTCACTGAGATGGGACGTAACAGTTTAGTTCTAAGAGAACCATGTCTCCCCATGGTGGCTGGTTTAGCCCCTCCAGCCCCACTGTCTTTAATGTCTGTGACAGGTCACCCCAAGTTCTCTGTGTGAGGCGCGTGGCCGCTAGAATGTTAGAGCTCCAGGGGACCTAGGGGCCTCCTCCTGCAACCCCCTCATGTTCCAGACACACATTCCAGAGAGGCCAAGGTGCTTCATGAAGTTCACAGGTTTCTTTCCAGCTGCCCTTGAAGCTTTGACTTTGTTCAACCAGCCTCCATGAGGAGGAAGGACGGACTCTCCCGAGTCACACCTTGGTTTGTACTTCAAACTTTCCGTTCGCTAGCTCGGCCATTTGGGGCCCTTCCCCTTTCTGTGTAAAACCAGTAGCCACAGACCAGTGACCTGTGAGTGGAATTTGGTCTGCAGTCTCTTTTTCTTTTTTTAGAGTTTGAATTTTAATGCCTTTCGAAAAGGCATCTGCTTTGCAGTTAGCTCTAGACCCCGGCCTTCCCACCGACAGTTACGACGCCTGAAAAACTGCTTGTTATATACACACAGCACATCTCAGCTTGGACCAGCTGTGTGTCCAGTCTTCCACAGCCACACGCAGCCAGTGGTTACAGTGTTGGGCAGCGCAGCTCTGGGTGCTTCTCCCATAGCTCGTTTACTGTCCTTGCTGGCTTCTGAGGGCATTTGGATCTGAAACCTGTGTATGAGAAGGTCATATAAAGTCCTTCCTACTCTGACATCCAGTGAATCTATTGTTAAGGTGAATTTCCGAGTTAAATGAATCCAGGATCATCATAGTTGTTTCATCGAATTAGAACTCACTTATCGGTAGCCATAATGTTTGAATTGGAACCAGACAATGGCTCTCAAATTTGCAGAGTCAGATTTGCTGCTCTTCGGGCTGAGTGGGTGTGTAGCTCCTTCACCCTTTGTCTCTGGCCTGGGCACAGTGGCTTATTGCCAAGGGGGGCCGCACTGGACGGCAGCAGCACCAAGCAGACCAAGCCCCCGGCAGACTCACCCCAAGGCCTCCTGCCTCTTCCGGTTCTGGGGATCATTCCAGACTGTCTTAGCCATTTGCCGTACTCAGCCTGGCAGGGAAGAGATGAGTGGTGACCGGAGGTCTTCTTGCTGCCCTGCCCTGCCTGTGGCATCCCTTCAGGTGACAAAGAGTATGCTTTTCAACCACCACCCAAGACAATGCTTCCCTGTTAATTCTCTGTAGCTGCTTTAGAATTGGCTGGAAAGAGAACCTCATTTAGCTGCCTGAGCAGGAGAAGGCTGTGAGTCAGAAGACATCCTGCCAAAGGCAACTCGAGATGCTTCGTCGGAAGCCTGTACCTCAGTAGTGGATCCCGTCCCCAGGCGCATCCGTTTAAGGGGAAAACGGTTCACTTTCCCTCGTCTGTGCCCGTCTTTTCCAAAAGACATCATGTAACAAACAGTGATGTTTTCTTCTTCTGAGAGTGACTCGTATTTGTGTAGATGATCTCTGTAAAAAGTGAAAGGTTTCTGTGAAAGTCTGATCCTTATAAAACATCTTTATAGGGAAGGGTGCTGGGTGATTAAACTTCTTCCCCACGTAGACAGTGCAACCTGTGAGAATACTCGTGGTCTGGATCCAAAGACTGTTACACACGGAAAGATGGCTATACAGCAATACTTCTCCAACTTTCACATATACGTGAGTCACCAGGGGAAATCCTTGTTAAAATGCAGATTCAGGTTCAGTCGCTCTGGGATGGGGCCTGGGTGGGTGTTCCTAATAAGCTCGCAGGAGAGGTCCAGGTTTCAGGGCTGTGAGGAACTCTGCACCCTGGCTGTCCAGCAGTCACGTTTAATAAGAAAACCCAACTATGTGGTTGTTGACTATGTTGGAAGAGAGCTGAGGACCGAGCTGACTTATAAAGCTCTGGCTTTCATGTTCATGAGCCAAATCGCTAAGATTTCTAAATAAAACAGCAGAAAATATGGGAGTTTGGAGAAGAAAAAAGGTGAGCTGTATGCAACAGCTTCCTACTTCCCGATCCATCGCGGGGGGAGTCAGTTGGTTTTGTTTGTTGGTGCCGATGATCTGGAAGACACTCAACTGAGCAAAGTTCCATCATAGTTGGACAAGATGGAGCTCTTGAACAGTGAATTTTTCCTAAATCCTAAAATTATTGTTATATATACAAACATATAGATAAGATATTAAAATAATATATAAATGACTGTGTGTGTACCCTGTGAAGCATGTTTTTGCTAGTATGTAAAAGAGAAAATCTAGTGTTTGGAATGAGTTCTCAGTTGTGCTTTGGGACTACAAGTTCTGCTTGGGGCAGCGAGGGTGGGGGGGTGGGAGAAGGGGGTAGGAAGAGTGGAACGGGGCCATCGCTTCTGTGCAGCTTGCAGCATGGCACGTTAATGTTGGTGACAGAATGATCTGAGGAGCTGGCTTATCAATGTGTACAAGATTGCAGCTGCAATTTGCTGGTTAGTCTCTGTTCTTTTAACGCTTTCCTGAAGTGCCATTTTGTCTCAGTAAAATGCTCCCTAAAAATACTCAAATATTTTTAGTTGTAGAGTACAAATCAGATCGAGCTGCACATTTCCCTGGTGAGCAAAAGTGATGAGTTTGTGTTCATTAACTCGAGGCCATCTGGTGCAGACATGCTGCCGTCTGTGAATCAAACGTGCATCAAACTCCAGGGATCAGAAAGCGCGCCAGAGCCAGTGTTTGGGAGCGTCAACAACAACCGGGGGGAAGAAAAAGGCCTCAACTATCTTTTTTCTTTTCTTTTTAATAATCGGCCCCGCCTCGCAGTATATCAGAGCATCCGGCGCCGCTCAGCGGACTCGCCACGCTGCTCTCTCGGCATCGCCCATCCGAACTGTCTTTGGGGTGTGCTTCTGCGGCCGAGGTCGTCTTGCCCGTTGCCATCTCCGTGTGGCTGGGGGGAGAGGAGGAGAGAGCGTGACGGTCCCTTTCCCTACATCCTTCCGAAACCACAGGGCAGAGCCACAGACCTGCGCGTGCGCTCACACGTTCCCAGCGCGAGACAAAGACCTGCGAGGAGGCGAAGCGATGCTCAGGCAGTTGACGTGCAAGGGAAGCTTCTCAGGAAAACCACCTGCTACAAACAGCCAGTTTCTTGAGGAGAGAGTGCTTCTGGCAGTCCTGCTAGGGAAAAGCCACTCAGCAGCGGCTAGCTTCCTGTTTAGCGCGCTGCCCCAAATACACGTAAATATTATCAAATAAGTTGCTGCTGGCCTGTTGCCACCAGACCCCTCAGGGCAGTGCAGGGAGAAGGGCCCTGGAGCCGTCTTTGAGGTTCCTCCCACCTCTGAGTCTGGACTTGATACTCAGGGCTTGTGTTTCTGTGTTAGCAGTCAGTCCACTGCAGAGCACGGTGGCCGACTTTCCTGTGATTAGATGCAGTTTTCTGGGCAGCCTCTGTACCGTGGTTTCAGCCATGCAGCTCTCCTGGAGGAACTCATCCTGTTTAGTGAAGAAGAGAACCTAGGCTGGGCTGCAGGCGGGGGGAACTTGAGAGAACAAGGGCTCTCTCTCTCTCTGTCCCTGTCCCTGCACTCGCCCCCTGTCCACCCTGCTGTGTTCTAAGATGCCAAGCAGAGGACAGGGTTCCACTTGGAAAGTTCTTTTGAATCCCGCACGGGACAATAACAAACATAAACAAATAAACAGCTATTTTTCCATTTCTTGTAGCACGTTGTAGGAAACTTTGTATTTCAGAAAATATAAAGAAAAAAGATGAAGCAAAGAACTTTAAAGGTGTAAACGACCTCATTGAGAAAGGAAAGCAGTGCCGGGAAGAGAGCTAAAATGAATTTTTTCTTTTTTCAATGGGCTAACTTTTGAACGTGCATGGTATTCAGTGCGCTGTGTTGCAACATGCCTCGTTACAACCTACTGCCCCAGCTGCTGTCACTGTTTTTGATGTTTGCTAAAATGGTAAGCATGAAACAGCACTTTCTTTTGTTTTACTTATCTTTGGTTAGCACTGGAGTTTAAATTTATTGTTTGGTTTTTGTTTGTTTGTTTGTTTTTAAACCCTAAATGAAGATTTTCTAGTACTTAGGAAAGCTCATCTTGCAGAACACAGAGAAGTGAGCCCAAGGAAGGTCTTGTGAAGCCATTAGTTGAATTATACTGTGTTTGCTTCGGACTTTATCTCTAACTTGGTAGAATCCACATTGTTGGCAAGGTCCGACTGTAGCGCACAGCCTGAACACATGGTGTGAGACTTGCAGCAAGAGCGAGTAAGTGAGCGAATCAGATGAGGTTTTAAGGAGGTTTTTGGAGTTACAAAATTTTATTTTAGTTTTTGACTATACCATTGATGTATGTTTATTGTAGAAAACACAGATAAGCAAAAAGAAGAGGATAAAAAGTGCTTTTACCAATTGTATTTTTAAACATTTTGGTGTGTATGCTTTTCTCTATGGACATAACTACCTTAAACAGTAGAATCATAGTGTATATACATTCT
Source organism: Daubentonia madagascariensis (assembly GCA_023783475.1). Taxonomy (NCBI): domain Eukaryota; kingdom Metazoa; phylum Chordata; class Mammalia; order Primates; family Daubentoniidae; genus Daubentonia; species Daubentonia madagascariensis. Next base: position 1,279,530 of record JAKFHU010000353.1, on the reverse strand, counting down.
GTTTCATAATATGCATTTTTCTGATCAATATTTGATGAATATCTTTTTATACCATTAGATGTAATTTCACCATACTATTTTCATCACTACATAGTTTCCATTGAATGGATATACCGTAATTTATTTAACCAATCCAGTATTGCTTGATATTTGGGTTACTTCCAATATTTACCCATCATAAACGCAGCTGTGATGAGCATACTTGTAGCCGAATCTTTTCATGCATCCATGATTAGTTCCCTAGAATAAGTTGCCAGAAGAGCAGTGGCTGCATACATGGGCATGCAGACTTTTATGACTTGGACACATTTGTGTCAGTAGCACAACGTGCTTTCCTGACTCTGGCATTTGACATGCTGTTTGGTCACTGCTTGTGTATCGTCCTCCCCTTAAATATTACTGGGTCAGGGAGGGTTGCGTGTTTCTCCTTCATCAAAACCTACCACACCAAGATGCCCCCCAGCCCCTCCAGTGCCACTTGTCCCTGCCCAGCCTCGTTCCTGGCATGGCAGCTTGCACGGAAGTGCTGAGCATTGAGGGTATTTGCAAAGAGACAGCGGCTGTGGATGGACGGCGAGAAGTGTGGAGAAAGTCTCTGTCGGAGACTCGTGGGTTTGGGTACGGGCTTTACCACTGATGGATGTGGGATCTGCCAAACCTGCCATCGCTTCTTTGAGTCTCAATGTCCTAACAAAAGCAAATGAGCTCGTTAAAAAGGATGATCTGTCTGAGGGCATTTCCAGATCTGGAGACTTCTGAGTCATGTGTAAGGAACAGAAAAAGCTGGCTGGCTTGGGTGGTGTGCTGTGTCAAAGAAAATGAAACTGCAGTGAGGTTGGAGGAGTGGGTTTACCTTGTAGATTAATTTCTTCAGTACATAAATGACAAGGGAAGGGCCTGGACTGCAGCAGGATGGTCACTCTGTGGGAGTCAGGCAGCAAGGGTGGCTCTTGGAAAGAGGCAGCGTCTGAACGTCCTGGCTGGCAGGACTCCAGCTTCAGACACCAGATGGGTGCCCTTGCAAGGCAGATGACTGGGAGTGGTCCAGGTGAGGGGCTCCAGAGCAGGTATTAGTCAGAGGTCTAGCTGGGCAGATGGCCTACATCAGGGAGGCCCAGCAGTCCGGGGGCCAGGGTTCAGAGTGGAACCTTGGAGATTCCTTGGAGACTTGGAGATGACAGGCATGACCTTTGTTTCACAGGGATGAGGGTCCTGGAATCTCAGCAACAGGAAAACTGGTGTCCAGTACTAGAACTGGGAGTTGAGAAAAGGGCTTGTTTACAAGGAAGCTAATAGGAGCTCAGACCCTTTGAGGTACCACAGTCGGGGTGGGACCAGCAGCCCAGATGGCTGAGCTGTTGACCTGAAGCTCCTTAATTTATCTGGAGAGCTGGGACCAAGTCATCCCCACTGTGAAGGTTGGTGGCTACAGAGTCGAGGGGTCTGGACATTCACTGCTACTAACTCTTTAGTTGGCAGTCTTGTCTCTTGGCTTTTGTCTAGAGCTTGGAATACTCTGGATGACTTTTAAAACTGATCCCTGGGGGAATTTTTAAAAGTTTGTTTTCATCTTTGTATTGTAAAATAAAACAGATACAGAAAACAACAGTAAACAAATGTGTAGCTTAGTGATTTGGGGGTAATAAGGCAAACATCCTGTCGCCACAGAACTTTGCCAGTCACCTCTAGATCCCCTCCCTGTGCCCCACCCCAATCATAGCCCCTCGTCCTTCCCAGCTTTCATGGCAGCTACTTATGTGCCTTTCTTTATGGATTTGTCACCTAAGTGTGTGCTTGGGACCAAATGATTGTGTCCCCCTCAAATTTATATGTTGAAATCCTCACCCCCGTGGTGATGGTATTAGGAGGTGGGTCTTGGTAGGAGATTAGGTCATGAGGTCATTAGCCTTCAAGAATGGAGTTAGTGCCCTTACAAAAGAGGCCTGAGCAAGACACCTCATTCCTTCTTCCATGTGAGGACACAGCGAGACGGCGCCATCCGCGAACCAGGAAGCAGGCCCTAGCCAGACACCAAATCTGCCTCGATCCTGGACTTCCCAGTCTCCAGAACTGTGAGAAATACATTTCTGTTGTATATAAGACACCCAGTCTATGGTATTTTGTTACAGCAGCCGGAACACACTGAGACAGTATGCGTTCCTCACTGCTGTTTTTGAGTCTTGCCCAGTTTTAAAGAGATGATATGTCTTCAAAGCCTCCTTTAAGACCTGCAGCTTTGCTGCCATGCCTTTCTTTTCCTTACAACTTTTTCTGTGGGAGGACTCAGGCGTTTTTAATCTGTAGATTCCTGTAAGCTCCTGTACTTGTGCAGTTCCTCTGTCCTTTGTATTTCCTGCACATTGGCAGCTGCCTCCAGAGGCGTGGCCAGACTCAAGTTCAGTCTCTTCGGCAAAGTAGTGGTGCTTTTCATCAGGAAGCACATAACGTGAGGTTTTTGCTCCTTTTTCACGTTAACAGCCAGTGACGCTCGATGCCTAGATCCATCACTTCACTGAGGTGCACTTCACTTCGCTGCAAAATGGTGTGATTCTAACTCTGTAATTTTGCTTTCATTTATTAGCTGGGATGATTTTTTCAGAAGAAGCGTCCATCCATTTTCCATCTGATTACTCAGTAATATAGTTCTTACAGGAAAGGCAGAATAAATGTTTAATGCCCCCTTTCATATACCTACTTTTCGGGATAATGAATTGGTTTCCTGTCATCCTTAAGATGTAACCAACCAGGCCTTTTGAAATAATATTATAAACTCATGGATTTACACATATTTGATGGGTTTCAATCCATTGCAATTATTATGTTTATTGAAACTAATATTTTCCCATCTTTGGCCAATTGGAACTTCTTCAAATTTTCTCCAGAGTCCTTTTGCTATGACTTCAGGAGTTTTTGTATCTTCCTTACGATCTGGTTTATGAAGATACTCCAGGCTCATGTTGTCTGCTTCTTGCCCCAGACCTGGTATCAGCCATTTCTCCAGGAAATCTGGTTTCTTCTAATTGGAAAAGGTATTTCAAGACCACAATCTGGGCACTATGGACGCATTATTGCTACTGGGTTTGTCTTTGTTTCTAGTATTTTCAGTGGACAGAGTGTACACATGTGTAATGTGTATGAGGTGTGTGTATATGTGATATCAAATACTTTGAGAGTTCAAACTGGTATTTCAGACTCAGATTTAGAACTTTATTGTTTTTACTTAACTACCTTTATGTTGCATTTCTGTCTCCTTTCTTCCAACCAAGAATCCTGGTTCTTAAAGACAGAATTAGAATTAGAATATCCCATAATTATTACAATAGTCTCAGAATAACAATAATAACAATGCCACCATCATCAATGCTAATTACCAAAAACAAACATTTTTTAGTTCCCTATTCCCTTCCCTCCTTCCAATTTTTATGGTTGTGTTACATTTGCATTATCAGATCATGTGGCCAGCACATACTGTCACCTGTTCCTTCTAATTCTCATTTTGTCTTAGTTATACAGGTAGCTATATATTTAATACTCACTACCCTTATGTTGATGCAAATTTAGTCATTTTGGTTGTCTGAAGCTAATTCTCTAGTAGATTCCTTAGTAAGGGTTCATCTCACAGAAACAGTATTTTCTGAATTCTTGCCTATTGATAACTGTTTATTTGTGCCCTTCATACTTGAAGTCAGTTTTGCTGGATATAAAACTCTTAGCTTACACTTTTTTCTTAAGGATCATAAATAAGAGTATCTTGAGCCTCAGAAACATAAGGAAATAGTCTAGTTTCTTCTATCATAAAACATTGCTGTCAAAAAACATGTGATAATCCAATTTTCTTTTCCTTATACGTCATGTACTCTTTTTACCTAGATGCCCAAAGGATGTTTTTCTTTCTTTTTAAAGTCCATTAATTTTGGATTATGTGGTGCTGTTGGTCATTCTGGATTGATGGTCTCTAGTATGTGGTATGCTTTTTCACCGTGTGGTTTTACTTTCCTTTTTTTTTTAATTTCAGGAGAATTGTCATGAGTCATACGTTTTAATATTTTTCTGCTCCCTGGCTTTGGTTTTCTTTTTCAAAGACCAACTCCTCTTCTCCATGGATTGGATCTTCTTTGCGTATCTTCAGCACTTGTCCGTTTCTCTGAGTTCCTTTCTGTCTTTTTCTTCATTTCTTTTTGATTTTTAAAAACTTATATCCTTTTCGCCTCTCTTTTCCTTAAAGGCATCATTCGTTTTATGTATTAGCTTTTGTGCTCCTTTGAGCCTAATTTTCATTTCTAAATTATCTTTTAATGTTATTTAGGGTCTTACATCATTTTTAAAGGCCTTTAGCTCGTTTTGAAATAACGTGCTACAATTTTGATCATTTTTGAGTCCATCTTCCTGGCATGCCTTCCTTATCTGAAGGATGCCCTTTTCCTCCTTTGTTCTAATTTGGATAACAGCCTTGTGTGGGATGTGACCTTGAAACACACAGCCACAGAGAGGCCCTGCTACCAAGGCCCCTCAGATGGGGGCCCCTTTGTAAAATTTGAATTTTTATGTGAATGTAGTTCTCCTGAAATTTTAGGAGACTTAGGTCCTATAGATTTTCTAACCTTGCAGTGTACCATCTTCCGTTGTTCCACATAGTGTTTAAAAAGTCATGCAGCTTGCTTTCTGAGATTTCCTGTTTCTGTTTCCCTCCTCCACTTTTATCTGGGTCACCTCCTTCCTTAATCTCTGTAATTTCTATGTGCTCAGTTTTGATTCCACTCCCAGCAGCGGAGTCCTGGAAAAGTCCACCGAGAGTTCCTAGGAATGACACGGCTCCGGCCTCTTAACTCCAGACCTCTTAACACAGGCCTCTGCATGCTCCTACTGTTAGAGTGAGCAAAGCTGCTCCTGGTTTTGCCACTCAGACTGCCCATCTGTGCTCTCCGGGGAATACCTGTTGGATATTTTGGTGTTTTGTTCCCTGGTCCATCAGGTGCCCTGTTGCTTCCCTCTCTCTGCTTTCTCTAGCACAGGTGCCAGGAAAACACAAGTCTTGTGGCTGTTAGGGGTTTGTATTTTGGGGGTTCATTGGAATACCTTGTCACCATTGGCTTGTATTTTGGGGGTTCATGGGAATACCTTGTCACCTAGTTTTGTTGCAAACATTGTCTGTGAGGTGTTGATTGTACATTTAATTTCTCTGCATGTTTCTTCTGTGAGGCATTGGAAAGGTGTCACCATAGCTGCCATCCTCCCAGAGCCCGCCACTGAGATGTTAAGCTGGTGGGAGGCGGGGCCCATATGGAACATCAAGCAGCGCTTTACACATTGTCCTGTGTACGACATGGACTCGATAAATGTTTGTGGAGTGACACAAACCCGTCTACCTCTGTATTAGAACCCCAGCCCACAACAGGCACAAATCAATGCTTTTGGCAGTGCATCCTATTTGTAATTTATTTGGAAAATATTCATTTGGATGGCAGGGACACACTGTCTGGGTCGGATCTGGGAGGAGCCCACCCTCTAGCAGGGGAGAGCAGCTCTCTGCTGCCTGTACGTGAAAATGATGGGTTGCAAATGTGGAACTGGCCTGAGTGGTCACAGCCCACTGCTGTGCACCTCCACCAGGATGGGGCATAGCTGGGCTGTGATGCCGAGCACCTTTGCCCCTTAAGGTAATTTATACAGCAGTAACCTGTCTGCTTCTTTGCATAGGTCCCTAATTAAAGCAGTCTTCAGCCCAATAAACAGCCTCACCCTGGCTACTAGAGTTGGACGATTCTGTGGCCTCCTCCTTTGCTCCCTCAGGCTCCGCAGCTCCAGGGTTAAGTTGTGGCCACCCTCGGCAGGGCCGCCTACGGAAACAGTTAGCGAGGAGACAGTGGTGTGTCTTGCAGACATAATTGCAAGAGACGCTTAATGCAGCTTTTCTTGAGATAACAGGCCTTGTGAAATGCAGTGTGTTGGGGAAGATTTCGCCAGGACCGGTGGCTGCCTTAGCTGTTAGGAGCCGTGACGATAATGCCTCATGTCCGCCTCAGCACAAAGGCTCTGGGGTCTGTCTCTAAAGTTTATTAAACTTTATTTGAAAGACTTGAACTTGGGTCTTATGGTTCTAAGTCTCTTCTTCCAGTGTTTTAGGCTGTAACTCACTTGTATGTCATTGTGGCTCTGGACAACATTGGGAAATAAGTAACTTCCCTTTGAATCTCCCATTGCTGTAAGACTGATATATCCCGGGTGTCGGGGGGTACATAAGCCTGTCCTTGCATTTTATTGGGATTTCTTAAGGCTGGAAACTCTGGATGCAAGTAGAAACCACTACTGGGAGACACATGTGAGACTTTATGCCCTGTCTTCTCAGGAACCTGTCTGTCTTCCTCAAAACTAAAAAACAATCAAACAAAAACAACAACAGTAAAAAATAACTTACGAGTGAAAGACTTATTTGGCTCTTAAATGTACTTGGGGAGCCATCTACTTAAAGTAACTCTTAAGAAAATCACTTTATTAAGTACATGTGACTTTTGTAATGTGAAAAATGTCTTCCAAATTTATTTGTTTTAAAATTTCAATTTTTGCACATAACACTGTCATCCTTCAAGGCAAAGGTGTCTTTTTTTCTTCCCACTGTCTTCCCCTGCATTTCCTGGAAAGGGAAATAGTTTCCTTCACATGAGCTATGTTGGTTCATTTTGTTTGTATCTTTTGCCTCTGGGAAGCAAAGGAAAAATCCTGGATTGGGAGTGAGGGAGACCGTGTCCTTCCCACTTTGCCCCAACTTGCTGCAAGACTTTGACCAGTTATTTAGCCTCTCAGAGCCTCTGTTTTCTTACCTGTAAAATGGAAATTAAAATCCCTGCATCACTTCACTGCAACAGGATTGGTATAGTAATATATTCAAAGAGCTTTGTGCCTGGCACAATGTAGTGCTCAAAAATAATTTTCCTTAATTGGGGGTGCTCCTGCCAATGAAAATGTGACCTCCTGCCAAAGACAAATACCTTTTGGTACCTGTCCCCCACACTCCACGAGTGGGGTGCCATCCCTTTCTCCTCCTGCCTTGCTGGGATGTGTTTCTCCATACAAATTTTTCTATGGCCACTAAAAGAAACCAGAAATTTCCTACTCAAAGTCATCAGCAAAAGAACCCAAACCAAAAATGTAGGCCTGGATCTTTAACAACGTGGGTGGTGGAATGGAGGGTCACGGGGACACTCTGCCCCCTTCCCGTTTCTGAGGTTTGCGTGCCTCTGCTGTGTTCCCTTCATATATGTGCCTGGCTCTCCCTGTAGACATGACTCCTGGCCAGGCAGTCCTGTCAGAGTCCAGGATCCACAGAGAGATACCCCTTCACCATTTTCTCCCAAGGGGAGTGTGGTCTCAGATGGGGTTCCTTTTGTAAAATGTTGCTGCAGAGACTGAAAAATCAAACTCATGCCTGCTGATCCTCGTTTCTCCCTGGGACTTATGTCCCTGCCATTTTCCTCCTTGTCCATTTTTAAACACAGCCCGCTCCCCTCCCCTGTGCTACCCCTGACTCACCCCCTACCCCCAGCTCTTGTGCTCCTGTTCCTGCCCTGTCCCCTTCCCTGAGACACTTGGCTGCTTAAATGTCATTAAGTGAAACAGCAGAAGGACGTGCTGCATCTTGGGCAAAGAAATTTTTTTGATCCATTTGGTGTTAAGAGCACTCACAAGAAATGTATTCAGGGACCCTGGCCAGCCCCTTCCACGGGTGTGGCTCACATTCGGTGGCTGGTGATAAAACAAGCAAGACATTTCCCCCCAGAAGTGTCCATTCTCCTACCCTTTTTATCTTCTTCCTTAGAGTCCTTTGTCTTTCAGCTCCTTCTGTACTTGAAGCCCAGCAGTTCCTAATCCGTTTTCAGACAGCCTTCTCCACCCAGCTCCTTCTCAGGCCTTTGAACCAGGTTCTTGGGAAACCTGCCAGGGAATATGGCCCAGTCTGGCGTGCTCCTCTGGGCCGTAAGATAAAGGGAAAGGCTGGAGAGGCTTTGTTCCTGCAGGGACCCCTAGGGCCACGGTGGAGCATGGGAGGAATCTGCCAGACTGGGTGGGGACCTCCCTTCTAAATGTACTTGTGCAGACACAGCACCTCCTTGAGGAACTAGAAACTCAGCGTTCCCCCAGGGCTCGGTCTGTAGCCTTCCTCCAGGGCCTGCCCTCCGTCTAGTACTGTGACTATACGTATCCACACGTTGTTAGTCCCCTTCCACTGTAAGCTCTTTAGGGCAGGATCCATGTCTGGGGCATCTGCATCCCAGCCCCGACCCGGTGCGAGGAGGGAGCAAAGAGAAGCGGTCACTTTCTCCAGACTTCTTCCTCACCACACTCTGCTAAAGAAATGGCGCACGCGCATTTGTGTTATTATTTTAAAACCCAGAGACCCTTTGCTCATTACTCAAGGTCCAGATGAGCAATTATGCTATGAATTGGAATTTTAATTAGCTTGTTTTTCTGGCCAAAATACCTGATTGCAATACAGTGACCAGATCGTCCCTGCCCGTGTGAGTTACTCGGACTGCAGTGCTTTAAATTTAGTTAGGTTGTAATTCGTGAACACTCTGGGTGGGATTTTTTTCCTGCTTTTCAAAATCATCACACAAGCTCCTCGGGCCTCAGATATGTCAGAGGACCCTTAATGCAAGGGTGGTTTGGGAGATACTGTCTCAAAATTGTACCTGTCAGGTCTCCATCCCACTTCCCTTGCATCCTAGCTTCCTGTTTGCTTTTGGTGCCCTAGGAAGAGAATCATGGGGCCATTAGCAAACACTTCCCCCTGCCTTCCAGCCATAGTAAGAATTTGGAGGAAATGAAAAATCGCTCAATTTTCACACACCACAAAAAAAAAAAAATCGAGTTCCTGTTCTAATGAGTTGTTTTGACATTCTACTTGATAGGAATCTGACAATTTGAGGTTTGCAGCATGAATGACCTTCTTTATAAGTGTTCTGTATCTTCATTGACTTTGAACAGACCTGAATTGACGAGTGAATTTGAGCAGAGCTCAGTCCCTCCTCAGACGGGTGTGCCGAACACCACGGGCACTATTTGGGCTTATAATCCAAATTCACGGAAGATATTGCCACCCTCCAAGTTTGTTTGGGGAAATTCCCCCCATGTAGAAATGCTGGAGTCGTCAATTTCGCATTCGTGGGTCTTCCCTAAACCGTGAAACCTCCTTCCTCCCTGAAATGTGAGTAATTGATCCCGTCTTGAAAATCAGCCCGGAGCGAGGCTGCTTGGTGAACATTGCTGTGTGCGCCTCTCAGTTGAGGAACGTGTTTGAGGTTCTCTTCATCCGCCTTCTCCTCACCCTTGAATTTCTCATGGAGATAGAGATTTGCCAGACAGGCAGATAGGAAGAAAATTAGAAGCTTTTCCCTGTGCTGACTTCTAAGGGTCTTCCTGGTTTTCTAAGAAGCAATCCCTCCCCCCCCAAAAAAAGTCCAGACTGGAAGAAGCAAACTTTCAGCTAATTATCATCTTTTTTCCCCTCTGAGCGCACAGTACTGTTCTTGATTTCCTGACCAGCTTGCGCCCCTGCCCCGCTCCCTCGGAGCATCTGTGGTGGTTTCCAATTGAGCCTCGTTCCTGCTGCTCTGAGTTTCCAACATGCCACACCAGTTGGTTTGCCAAACAGTGAACTGCCAGCCATCTGCCATCCAAAGTCAGAATTTACATTGTTTCATCTTAAAATAACGCCTCCGGAATAGCGAGCCACTCTATGCATCAGGTTTTAAAATTGACAGTCAGCCAGAATTAAAAACAAATACCAAACGGGCATAAAGAAAGAACGTGGTGGGGGAGGGGCACTGGCATTTGACAGAGAGTTTATTTTTCAGCATTTTTTACCTGATTTTCCACCAAAATAGCCATGCCATTTAATTATATCTGCAACAGCAGGAACTACTTACAGACTGAGAACTGTTAACTTTTTACTTGCCTGGCTCTAGATGGAAGAAGATACAGGAGCATGGGCTAGAGCAATCGTCCTGGTCTGGGGGTGGAGGGGAGCCTCCGAAACTGTAGGGAAGGGAGGCTTGTCTTTGCCTCTGCTTGGCAGGCATCCTCGTTGCTCAGGTGAGAAAGCTAAGACATGTGAAGGTGGAAAGTCTTGTCCAAGGTCACATGCTGGTTAATGAAAGAGCTATATTGTGAACCCAGGGCTCCTGGCCCCAGGCACATCCTTCTGCACCCTCGTCCCTCTGCCTCCCTCCGCAGCTTTGACTAGTCATTACAGCTGCACGAGGCCCTTCTTCCCCCTTTAGTCCTTAATATCCACCTGCAGCGACCTTTTATGCCTTCTTCCCTTGCTTTTTCAGGGCAGACAGGTGGGCAGGATGTCCATCTGCAAGATCTGGGGGACACCTGGGAACCTGTGATGTTGGTGTGGTGGCCTAAGGGGAAGAGCGACCGTTGTTATCTGGATGGCTTTCCAGAGCAGATGGGCTTGAAGGAGATTTATTTTTTTTGAAAGGGAAAAAGAGAAAGGCTTCATGTTTCTTTTAGGGAAGCTGTTCCAGGCAAAGGCAGCTTGGGGAAAAGTGTGAAGTTATGAGTGGGCAGAGGAAGCAAAGGGCTCTAAATTTATACCAAAGACACCTGCCTACAGTTTGGAACTCTGTGCCATGGGCACACCAGTCTGAGCTGGGAAGAGGCGAGGACCCTGGGCTGGGCAGGGCACTGTGTGGCCCCAAGCCAGGCCTCGTGCAGCCTCTCTGGAATTCCCCAGGAGCTGGCAGTGGGGACAGTGGCAGGCTTTGCCCCGGGTGTACTCAGATATTCTGGAGTCCAGGCAAGCTGCCTGCTCGGCTGGGTCTTGATGTGGACGTCAGCAATGGGAACTGTGGTGGTTTTTTGGTTTGGGTTAGTGTTTGGCCAGACAGTGGCATCTCCTCTTGGAAGCCTCCTCTCACCCCTAGCGTGAATCAGGGGCCCGTCTTCCATGCTCCCGCAGCCCCCGCCCGTAGCTCTCACAGCACCTGCCTTACTAGCTGGGCTTCGTTGCTGGGGGCGTCTGTCCTTCCTGTTAGACTCCCTGTGGTCAGCACTGTCTTACTGATCTTTCGGGTCCTGAGCACCGTTAGTATGTGCTCAACTAATGCTCATTTCATGAGTCAACTAATTGCTGAGATAATACAGACTTAACTGGTTGTGTTGACCACTAGACCCAGGGCCCACGGTGTTTCATCTGGGAAAAGCTGCTTTTGGCTTCCCTGGAGTCTTCTGATTTTATTATGTTCTAGTTGGCATTGTGATTACATCAGTCCCCCCCTTATCCGTGGTTTTGCTTTCTATGGTTTCTGTTACCTGTGGTCAACTTCAGTCCAAAAATACTGAATGGAAAATTCCAGAAATTAACAATTCATAAGTTTTAAATTGTGCGCCATTCTGAGTAGCGTAATGAAATTGCATGCTGTCCCGCTCCGCCCCTCCCAGGATGTGAATCATCTCTTTGTCCAGAGGATCCACACTGTCTACACTACCTGCCTGTTAGTCACTTAGGAGCCTTCTTGGTTAACAGATGGACAGATCACAAGCAGAGGAAGGATGAATGCAGTGCACTCAGACGTTTTGAGAGAGAGAGAGAGAGAGAGACCACATTCACATAACTTTTATTACAGTATATCATTGTAACTGTTCTATTTTGTTATTATTGTTGTTAATCTCTTACTGTGCCTAAATTATACATTAAACTTTACCATAGGTATGTATGTACGGGAAAAAAACATCGTATATAAAGGGCTTGGTACTATCTGAGGTTTCAGGCATCCACTGGGGGTCGTGGAATGTATCCCTCACGGATAAGGGGGGGCCACTATATTAGCTACCAGTTGTTGAGAGCATCCTCATGTGCCAGTCATTGTATGAGGTATGTTATATATGTTCTTATCTAATACAACTTAATTCCTTTTATTCCTAATAACCCTGGGAAGTGATGAGCCAACCAAGGCACAGAAGTGTTGATTTTCCCCAGGTCACACTGTGTGTGAGTAGCAGGGGCAGATTGGAACATAAAGAGCTCCATTTTGATGAATCTGGTTACACTTTCTCTAGCTGGCTGGGCCTCACTGGAATGTTGTGTTCAGACTGGGGACAGTCCAAAGTGCTCTGACACTCACAGCACACCTGGAAGAGACATGGGGAAGGCCTCGTGAGGAAGCCGCTGTACCTGGCCTGAGGAAACACTGAGGGAGGGGTGAAGGCTGAATTTCGGGCTCTCTGGCTGTCCTTGGGAGAGAGAAGGTGTACTCACTTACTCAAGGGCACAGCAGAGGCCTTATGAGTGAAAATGGCAATAAGGCCAATGCTAGCCCATCAGGAAGGACTTCCAAGTACAAGGAGCTGCCCAGCAGTAGAATCCCCTGCCCCACAGAGGAGTGGGTGTCCTTCCCACAGAGCACAGCAGCAGCAGAATGACCATTTATCATGAAAGGATGAAAGGATACAGATGAACTGATGTGGATCATGGTACAAGCGTGCCTTCACACATCCATTCTGACTCCAAATTCAGTTGGTTCCATATTGTGATGATACATTTTTAAAACTTAAAATAGTCTTAACTCTATATTTTTATAGAGTGAGTTGTTTTAAGCCCTCCCTTTGCCCAGCCTTGAAAATCTGATCAGAAGAATCCAAATTAAAACAAAACAAAACAAAAAATTAAAATTTACAAACAAGATGGAATGCAACACTATCGTTTGATTTGTTGAAAGGTATCTTCCTTTGCAGAACTGCAAGATGAAAGTGTGATTCCTTCCAGGGACTGTCAGTGTTGATGTGCAGAAGGCCAGGGGCTGAGGCTGGAGGCCACCAGTGGCAGAGGGGCTGAAAAGCATCCATGCTCACGGGCTACCACCAGAGTGGTGTGGTCCCACTCCTGATTGCTTCCAGTGGAGTTTAAAACCCTGCATAACTATTGGCCCAAATGCTATTTTTAAGATTCACTATTCTGTGATATAAGATAAAATCTCTTTTATAAAGTAGTTGTGAGACAGTGTCTGACCCTGAGTTAGAGGCATTACTAAGGGAACCACGTGGAGTGTGCATGTGTCTACATCTCAAGATTCCCCTTGGCAGGAGGGATGTTTTTCCCTTCAGAAAGAGTGGAATGTCACTTCTGTGTAAGTTTCATGGTATTTGCTGCCTGCACATACTTGTACCTGTCTGTCACCACTTTTCCCTTCTGCCTGGGAGATGGGACAGTAAACTCTGAAGGGCTAATCTCAGAGCCAGAAAATCAAAGAAAAAAATTTTTAAAACCCTCTAGTGGTTGCTAAGAGCTTAGCAAGAAAATAGAATTCTTGTGGTTCTAGGGCACAGCTGTGCTGATGAGGAAACAGCACCCACAGGTGTGTTGAAACAACAGGCATGAAGTCCAAAGGCTAAAAGAGCAAGTGTCAGGATCCAAGCTCATGGTTCATAGTGAGTTTGAGATGAACTCTGCATTCAGTTTTTAGGGAAAAACAGTTATATTAAGTAGTGACTGAGTACCTAAAGATGAATTATTAAGATAAGTTTCATAACTATTTAATATTACTTTTTATTAAGTGTTAAAAACTAAAGTGGCCTTTTAAATGCTATTGTATTATGGCTCTTTTCATAAAGAGTTTTTTTTAAAAAAAAAAAGGAAGAAAAACAGGTTTCTGTCTCCCTCTCAGCTAAGAAATAATCCATTTTAAACAGAAGCTTATTTGGACACAGCATGAACGTGACTCTACTGCCACCTAATGGAAGAGTGCCTTAATTGCAGACAAAGTACCCAAAGAAATATCACTGAAATTTCACAACTAAATATAATTACAGCAAACAAAACACCACCTACAGCGACTGATCTGTGTAAGTTTACTATCATACCTAATTAAGAAATTGTCATCTTTTGACCTTTGTGTGCTTTGTGGTACTTCCTGCATTAAAAGTCCATCAGAGATTAAGAAAAGGTAATATAAAAGAATTATGGAAATTTATAATATGTCCAAATTTGATTTCAGGATGAAAACTGTTGTTAAAAAATGAGGCATAGGTTAAAATAATTATTAATATGGGATAGGTACTGCTCATTAACACTCATCCTGTCTGTGCATTACTGATAGCGCAATAATTTATTTAACTTAATTAGGGCCTCTTAATCACAAAAATTTTTTAAAAAACCATCATAGGGACAAAAATACATATATGGGAATTATCCATCAGTTTTCTAGGTTTAAAAGCGCCTTGTATAACTTACAGCAGATAAAAGAGGGAGACTCATTCCTTCATTGTCCTGTGTGGCTGTGAGACGGTGAGCTCATAGCTGAATTATCCACATGGGCAAGGTTCTGACGTCTCATCCTTGACGGGTACTGGGCATGTGTGTTCTTTCACGCTGTAGAAACTTGATGTTGAGTCCTCAGTAATAGGGTCACCTTTATAAACTTTTGTTTTGTCATTATTTTTTACTTTCTGGTTTAATAACCAACATTTGTGTCATGTTTTGAAGTTGTGAAATGCTTTCACATGTTGTTTTCATTCTCCCAACCACTGGATCGTTAGTTCCTTAATTCCTTAATTTTACAGATGTGGAAAGCATTACATTGAAAGAAATGAAATGACTTGCTCAAGACCACATAACCAGTAAGTGGCAAAGGCAGGATGTGAATCTAGATTTTCCGGCCTTCAGTTCCATGCTTCCTCCACTCCATGGACACTGCTTCCCAAGAGAAGAATTATTCCTCCACGTGGTCTTTGTTACGTGTGGTAGCAGAGCATACATATGGCCAGTCAAGAAATAGCAAGTTAGGTGGAGAATTGCCCAGTGCCTGAGGTTCTGAGGAAAGAGAGTTCACACTTAAACTGTGGAATATACTTGTCCTTTAATGAAATGTCAGTTGCCATTCATTCGTTTATCCATCCAACAATAATTACTGTAAGAGTAGCCACCACATCCCCTGGACTGTCAGCACGGAGAGCAAAGGGCTGGTCCACGGCCTTTAGGAGCCCCTGTTTTGATGAATTGTAAAATGCCTCTCCCTTTTCCTGACCCCTTGTTTCTCCTTGTCTTTTGCCACCTCCAGTCCATGTTACGTACCTGGAATGTCAGAGGTGTCATGGTGAACAACAAGGAGAGCTTGGTTTGTTACAAATGCCTCATGGTTTTCACCTGAGAAGTCCTGTTGGTCAGCTTAGATCAGCATGTGGATTTGCTCTCTTGCCAGATGAGTCAGCCAGCATGGGAACATTTATCCGAGCAAATATGTGCCAGTGTTGCCATGGAGAAAAAAGGTACTGGCATTTTGTTCTGGGACGTGCTGTCACACATGCTCGTGGGCTAGTCATGAGAAGATGTGTCTACAGGACGGTCCAGGTCTCCTCTCCAAAATCCCACTCCACCCTGAGCTGAGGATGCTCACCCGGGGCACATCACAATGCCCTGGGGACATTCTCAAACCATGCTTCTCCACTGCACCCCTCTGCAACCCCTATGAAGACACAGAGCTCTCTATGTCATGATAGGTGACTGATAAAAACTTAATTCCTCAGTTATTTTTAGGGTATATTATTTTGGGACAAGATCAGGAAGGAAATAAATACCAGAAGGCATTTGAAAGTCAGAAAAGAAGTATTTTGCCATCTCAGGTTCTAGAGATGGTGTGGCTCTAATACTGAGGAAGCTCATATTGTGGGAGAAGTCTGCATCCTCTGCTTCCATGGGCTCTCCTTCATGTTGGACGTGGGGAGAGCACCCTCATCACCAAACCTCTGCTGGTCAGCACCTCATTCCCTGACTCCCCTGACCCTATATATGACAAATGTGAGGTTGACACAAGCCTTCCCCAGATGGTCCCTGCACGTGGGGGGTGACACAATTGTTTGTCTCCTGTTTTCAGCTTTTTGCGTGGGCAAAAGTAAACAGCAGCGAAGAGCAATATTCTTACCAGTCAGGAAGGGAGAAGAGGAGATTGGTCATCTGGCCAGGATGGTGTCCAGATGCCTCAGCACGGCGTGCAAGGCTGTATACAACTTGCCAGGCTCCCTTCCCTCTGCCTACCCTTATTGACGCTACTATAAGCTTCTTTGCTCCGACACCTCTGTGGCTCCCTCCTCTGTGGTCCATGGCGTCGTAGTTCCTCCCACACGTGTGCACCCACGTCTGCCTTCCCCCCCACGCCTAAGAGGAAGGGCCATGGTGCTTCCACCTCTGTGTCCCCAGACTCTGTGTCCTGCAGGACTTGAGACGGGGTGGGGGCTCGGTGAGGTTTGCTGAAGGTCTGCTCAAGTCCAACCCTATGATTCTGTGATACTGTGGGCTTTCCTCAGGTTTCCAGTTCTTCTGGAACTTTCCTCCTACACATGATACATCCAAAAGGCCCGGGTAGAACCAGCTTGTCGATGCCATACCATCTCAAGCATTGGAAGCAATTGTCATTGCCACCTAGTGACAAATGGAGTCTGGGATGATGGGGCAGTGTTGGCGGCACCGTCTCCTTTGGAAGGGCAGCGTCAGCGCTTCTCACTGGGCGGTGGGTCTTCCCACCTTTTGCCTGAAACACTGCTCGGGGCTTTCCCTCTGGATGTCATTGGCCCTGCTGGGCAGCTGCTGCCGCATGAGCCAGAGGGGTCCAATTGGGAATTAAGAAATAGACAATTACAATCACAGGCCTCATTGAGCTGAAAGTGTTCAGCGTAATTTTCCAAGTGAACTCCATGGAGATTATTTTCACCATGCTTGCAAATAAGATAAACAGATTCCTTATGCATGCGGAGTGTTTTCAGTTACCATACGCTTGTGCATAGGCCACTTTATTTTATTTTATTTCCCTACAATAATGTTACAAGTATATAGGGCAGGTTCTCTTTTCCCTACTTCTAGATAAATAAATCGAATCTCAGAGAATCTGACCTGTACAACCACTGTGTTCCTAGTGACAGAAGCAACAATCCAGTCGAAATGAATCTACTCCCACCTCTCTCTCCCCCTCTGGACGTGAACAAAGGGAATCAAGCCTACAATTAGACAAAACTAAGATATGAACCACCATAGTGAATAACACTGGTGATGTGAGATAGACTAGAAGTACTCCAGGAATTTGCAAGAGAAGGTGGGGATGGTCAGGGAATAATGATTAAAACAATAGCTACTGTTTTTAAAGGTTTAAGAGTTGAGGTAGACAACTAAAACCAGTTTGGAAACTTCAGTAAAGCTAAACACAAGGTTTCCTATGTGGGTTTCGGTGCCAAGCACTGTGCTAAGTGTTTACAAGGACTATCTTTTCCATTCCTTTGTCCAGTCTGGGAAGCAGGTACTGTTATTACTGCCATTTTCCAAATAGCCAAACAAGGACTGAAAGATTAGGCAAATTGTCCCCAGAGGCCCAGTTAGCTGGGAGAGGTGGAACCCAGGCCTGTCTGACGGGTGCTTTTGACACGACATTGTGCTGCTGCCTGTGGGCTGCACGGAGGAAGCAGGGCCGGGACTGGCCCTCGTGGGGAGAGGAGGCCATGTGCTCCAGGACTGAAGGCACAGGGGCGGGACACAGTGGACGCAGGGGAGAGGGCACCTGTCGGGCGCTCTGGGGATTGAGTGGGAGGAGTGAGAAGGGGCCAGACAGAGCCAGGCGGAGGAGCGTGGACCCGGTGGGGTGGGCCGTGAGCCTTTGGAGGGTTCCGAGCAGGTGCAGGTGAGAAGGGAGGTATCTGTAAAGCTCTTTGAAGGGAGACGTGGGCTGTGGGGTCAGTGCTGTGGCCGGGGGCTTTCAGAACCCATCGAGAGACCGTGGGCTGGGTCCGAGGGCAGACGCGTGACGCACTGCCACGTCGCCCTCCCCCCACACAGCAGCCCCCGTTCCTCGCTTCCGTGCAAACACTGGAGACACCAGTGGAGACACTGTCCCCTGCTGTTAGGCTGATTGATCGAGAAGTCAAGCCGCCTTATGTTCAGCGCGGTGAGCTGATGGGCTTTTGTTCTCCAGGCCAAGTTCCTAGGATCGTTTTGGTCCCAGAACACTTTGCCTGTGGAGTTTGTGAGAAGAAAGTACACAAGTGAACTCACAGAATATAATTTGGAGATTATGGGTAGAGATATTATAGGGGAAAACGGTGACTCTCCTAAATCCAAGGCCTTATGTAATCAGATGGGTTGGCTGCCCCAGTTGGGTGGGAAGACCCCTGCATGGGCCTCCGTACTGTGCTGGAGACGGGATATAAATAGCCATTAATTTAGCACGACCTACGTGCCAGGTGCCAGGCTGGGTGCTTTGCACATGAGTCCTGCAAGAACTCTACAAGGAAGGTGTTATGAGTCCAATTTTGCAGATCAGCAAATTAAGTCTCAGAAACATTAAATAACTTGCCTAAGGTCTTACAGCTAGAAAATGACAAGTGAAATTATAGTGTCGGTTTTTGTGTGTCCTTCCTACTGTATATTAGCGGGAGGTAGCTTCAAGGTCTTTGCTCTGTACTATTTATCGTCTGACCATTCAGTTTGCTGTTCTCCCTCCATTTTGCCTTCGAAATCTCCTGTGTACTTGAATAGAGAAAAGACTTTTGGAATTCACTTGTACAGACACGTATCAGCCCCTCCTTTTTCTGTGGTTTCCTCTCTCTTTTTTTTTTATTTCTTTGCATGTCTTGTAATTTTATGTTGAAAAGTGGACATTTTAAATAATCTAATGTTGCAACTGTGAAAATCAGATCCCCCTCCACCAAGATGTATTGTTGTTGCTGTTGATTGTTGTTGCTTTTGTTGGTTTTTTGAGCCATCAAAAAGGAAATCTTGCCGTCTCAATAACATGGATGAGCTTGGAGGACATTGTGCTAAGTGAAATAAGTCAGGAAGAGAAAGATGAATACTGTATAATCTCACTTATATGCAGGATCTAAAATAGTTGAATTCATAGAAAGAGTAGAGTGTTGTCCTTGTTGCTTCTTGTTTAGTGACTTTCTTGAACTAATTCTGCAAAATCACTGTTCTTCATCATGTGCAGCCATTGAAGTTTCACTGTCCTCTCTTGCATCTTCCCTCCTTCCCATCACCAATTAATTTAGAGGAAAATAAGGCTCCTTGTATCTGCTCTGTAGTGATTTGACTTATTATCAGGCGTGACCTGACCAGGAGCTGTGGGCATTGTACACCACACAGGGACGGATGGTAGGGATCTCTGGCCCTTGGGGTAGACAGAAAAACCTTCATACCAGGGGCACTACCACAACTTTATCTGCAGAACTGAATTCATTTGCTTATGTTTCTATCTTAACATCCCCAATGGAATGATGTTTTGTGGAGCAAGTGGTTCTGTGGGTGCTGCAGGAAGAATAGGGACCAAGGACAGCCTGGATGTTCCCAACAGCCAAGCACCAACCAGGGAGTGAGGGATTAATGGGAGAGACTTGTTAACCAGCCACAAGTCCCTGAACTTTGAATTTTTCAGAGGCAATTCATTGGTAAATAAGGCATCAAGCTCACTTCTGCCATTTCATGACAGGAGGCCCCATCACTGGTGGGAATAGGGGACAACACACAGGTATACCTTGCTGGTGCCTGCGGCCACTCGAAGACCAAGGTTTCGCTTTGGGTTTCAAAGCCAAGTAGTCAGGACTTAACGCAAATGCCCGTCATGGTAATTCCTGTTCTCTGTAACTGTGGTTGTACTGACCTACCCACCCTGAATGTTCCCTCCCTTTGTACCGGAATGGAATTGCCCCTTAGGACAATAAAATCAGCTCTACCTTGGAGGTTTCCGTGTGGATTTTCAGACGGGGAGCAGGAGGGGTAGCTCCTAACATGGGTTCCTGTTAATCACTGTGTTCCCCTCCCCTGTCAGGTTAAGGACTTTCTTCTGAAGGGCTTTGGGAAGATTGTGTCTTCCTGAAACTTGACTCGATTTTGTTCAGGTTTCTCTTAGTGAATTCCCTTTCTGGGTTGAAGACTCACATCTCCAACAGTCTAAATGGCTCACTGTTGCTTAGGGAATAGAAAATATATTCCTTTAACTGAATCATTTGGCAAACATTAGTGCCACTTGTGCACGTGAGATCACGTATCCCTAAGGACGCTGATGTTTCCAGCCTCCGTATCTTGGGGAGCCTCATATCCTTCGCTTCTACAACCCAACTGGGAACAGCAAAAACCACTTGGATCACTTATCCACAAGGCATCTTTAGGACTGTGCCTATATTTTTAATCAAGTACAGATTAAGAAGATACCTAATTAGAGGCAGGATAGCACAGTGTCAAAACCATGGACTCTGCTGTCATATTATCTGGGCTTGAATCTTGGCTCTTACTATGTGCTCTTGGGCATGGCATGTTGCTTCTCTGCCTTGCCTCAGTTTCCCGACCTGTGAAGTGAGGATAATGATAGAACCTGCCTACTGGGGTTTGGTAAATAGTAAATAAATTATTTCATGTAAAGCTCGTAGAATAGTGCCTGACACATAGTAAGTGCTCAATAAATATTAGCCTCTATTAAGTACTTCAAAACCCAAGGGAATCCTGTTTTCCTGGTTTTTAACTTTTTTTTTTTTCAGAGCCTATTGCCCAGGCTGGAGTGCAGTGGCACAATCATAGCTCACTGTAATCTCCAGCTCCTGGGCTCAAGTGATCAACCTGCCTCAGCCTCCCAAGTGGCTGAGACTACAGGCACGCACACCACACCTGGCTAATTTTTTTGGTTTAATTTTTTTGTAGAGACAGGGTCTTGCTATGTTGCCCAGGATGGTCTCAAACTCCTGGCCTCAAGTGATCCTCCCACTTTGGCTTCCCAAAGTGCTGGGATTACAGGTGTGAGCCACCGTGACCCACCTGTTTTTTAACTTTATTGGAGTTTTTAAATCACATTTAGTGGTCTAATTCAACTCTTATAACTGAAAACATTTAGTGACCACATACAATGAACTGGCATATGCTAAGTGCTGAATACATAAAGACAACTAAGCTAAAATCCTATTCCTTCAGGAGATCGTAGTCTAGTGGCAGCAAGTATTCCTGGGAATAGCCGCAACAAATATGTAAGGGCTGTCTTCACTGTATCATTGTACTGAAGTCAGGCAAAAAAGCATCTTGCCTGAAATTTTTTTTTTAAAAGTGTGTAAGGTGGGGAGGGGTCAAGAGGACTGAATCTTAGCCCAGATCCCTTTATCGCGTGATCTTGGGTAAGCCACTCAAACTTTTTAGAAGTGACTCACGTTCCTCATCTGTAAAATGGGGCCACAAAGTTATGTACTAATTTCTAATGGCAGTTCACATCACGCAGCTGGGTTGAAGGACCATGGTGTTCTGTCTTACTGAATGTAATGATCACAAGCTTATTTTGGGGTGATTTGCCTGCTATACAGGTGGACCCAGGCTCCTATCCCAGCCAGAGGATAAAAACCAGGCCAATTTGCCTGCATGATTTGACATTAATTACATTTGACGTTCTTGGCTGGCAAAATCTCAAACCGGAAGGTAGCCTGAATCCCCTTTGAGGAGATTTGTGCCAGCATCTATGTGGGACCTCTGACTTGAAGCACAATTTGCTTTATTAAGAACCAAATCCTCTGATATTACTAGTAGCAATCTTTTTCCATTAGCAGATCAGCAGAGTGCATTACAGTAGCAGTGACCGGCTCTGTTAGAAGGCATAGCTTCTCTTGTAGCCATATCGTCTGGGGGTGGGCGGGTGGGTGAGAAAGGGGCTTCTAGGGGTGGTTGAGGTAAGTACTGTAGATATTTTTACCCAGAAATATACTCCACAATTCCCACTTTGGGTTTTGCCTCTGCCTAGCAAGATGTATCCCCAAAATGGCTCGTGGACAGTGCCAGAAGCCCGTGAACTGGTGCTGGAGGAGTGAGCAGCATGTGTCTTTCATAACACCAGAGCTGCCTGATTCCAGGCTCTAAAATCAGATCGGAACCTCTGCTGGGTCTCTCTGGGCTGCTTTAATGTGGCAAACTCCCACTGGCAAAGGGCTTTTTCAAAGAAGGGTCGTGAAGAGCAAAGTTCTGGGTATGGAAGTGGGTACATCCCCCGGGCGGCCAGCTGGGAACACAGGAGGAGGTTCCTGGAAGAGCCAGCACCCGTGGTCCAGGGAGAGTCTCAGTGTGCGTTTGGGTGATGGCAGCATGCCAGTGACCCCCATGCTGGGCATGCCGGGCCCCAGCACAGAAGCTTCTAATCAGCAACACCTGCTCAGGGCGAAAGGCCCCAGGTGGCCAGGCCAGCAGATGTCCTGTCAGTGGTTGAGCATTGGTGGAGGAGCTCTGCCGACTCTTGAGAGCACAGGGCAGAGGGGAGAGAAAGGGCTGTGGACGTGGATCAGGAGCCAGGGTTCTGGTCTCAGCCCTGCCACAGGCCAGCTCCTCCCCTCTGGGCCTTGACATAAGGAAGCTGGCAGTTGGGTTAGCTCACCCATGAGTCCCTGTGGCGCTAACAGCCTGTGTTCCTTCTGGATTCTGAGGGACCACAGGGAAGAGCAATTGCACAGTGAGAGAATCTGGAGTGAGCAGCTGCCCCAAAGCAGTGTCCACTGGGGAGCCCTGCTGTGGGGCACTGCTGCACCCCAGAAACTGAGAGGGCTGGTGGCTAGTCTGCCTGTAACGATTTCCCAATCTCTGCAAGCCACTGAGGAGTTTTCTCTCAGGGCAGCATCTCCTGTGACCTTGCTGAGTTGGTGACCTTGACCGTGACCAGGCTGGATGAGATGGGCTCACTGCAGCCATAGGATCATGAGCTGCCTTCCTCTCCTGGCCAGCTGAGAGCCTCGCCACGTGGACACCTGCCGTCCTCAGCAACTCAGAGTCCATCCCTTCACAGAGACCATGCACGGCCTGGCGGTTCTCAGTGTGTGGTCCCAGTGACACCAGCATCACCTGGGAACTAGTTAAAAATGCAGATTCTCAGGACCCACCCCAGAATTTCTGACTCAGAAACCTAGGGGGTGGGGCCCGGCAATCCTTGTGTAAAAAGCCCTGCAAGTGGTCTGAGGCCAGTTTGAGAACCACTGCACAGACCGACTCCATTTGCCCTGGTCTGTCTCTCTCTCTCATTTAAAACTGCCCCTTATTATTAAGACAACACCTTAGCAATAAAGACACCTTAGAAATTACCACGCCCCACTGCCCCCCGCAGTGCCCGTTTCATCTTTCTGGCCTCGCTTCCAGTCTTTGTCCATTTGCACGCGTATTATTTTGCATAGACGGCACCATCTTACACAGAGACACCTTTGTGTTGTCCTTTGTTCACTTAACATTATTAGTGTTTTTTTTTCATTGCTTCATAACCTTCGTATTTGTCTTTTTCATTGACTGCAAAACATTTGCCCAGTGTGACCTGCTTTATTTACGTGCGTGGCTGCCCTGTCCCTGGGCACTTGGCAACTTGCCACTTTTCACTATTGGAAAAGTCGCCTGCCTGTGCGGGGCGAGGTCAGCTTCTGGGGCATTCCTCAGCCCAGTGTCTGACCTTCCCTGTCAACCCTCAACATGAGGTTGTCTGAAAAAGATTACTTAATGAAGGAAAAAAAGAAAGCACGGAACAGATACTAAGTCTACAGTGACGCGCCATGACTGAACAGTCCCTGCTCCCCCAGGTTTTCCTCTCCTGGGTCTCTTCTTGTTCCACTCACAGGTGGTGTCAGCGGAGGGGAGCCCAGGCTGGGGGTGGGGCTGGAGGCCTGTGGCCTCGCCCGTGCCAGGCCTGCCTTCTGGTCATTTCCTGAGCATCCTGCTCTCCCAGCGGGAAGGCCAAGGCTCGCCTTTCCTCCCCCCCTCCCCTCCACCTTCCTTCCCCTCCCACCCTGCACCCTGGTCATCTCCCAGCTGGGCTCGCCCAGCTCGCCCCCCCGGTGGTAGCCCCTTTGTGTGGGCAAGACCAATGCTCATTCTCAGCCCATGTAAGTAACACTGCATCTTCTGGAGTTATTTCGTTAGGATACAGCCCCAGGTGTGGGGTTACTAGGTCTAGGGTAATCCTTACGGCATCTTTTAGGCCATTGTCTCTTCTGTCTGTGGGTCCACATGTGTGTCCTTTCAGTGGCTGCTCATTGCTTCGGGGACAAAATCCAAACTTCATGACATAGGCGGGCCTGTAACAAACCAGAGAGAATAACCGGCTTAAAACCGATAACATTCAACAACAGCAGCAAGTTATTTACCAGGTGAAAGATAAATGGTGGAAGAGTAATTGTTTCCATCTGGACCTGGTTTCTCTCTTCAGGTTCAGTGTCATCTCCGCCCCACCCCGCCCCCCCGTGTTCCACACTTTACGGTTGGCAACCTCTCTGCCTTGTGTTAGTGTTGGGTAAATGAACTCCCTCCCCTTAGATCTGGACCTCATGTTGTCTAGGCATCTTGATTCTTCTGAAATTCTTTTTACGGTTCCCAAGGACCTATGAGTGCTGATGTGTGGCCTCCTTTGCTATCTGTCCCTATGACCCCTTCTGGACAGTCCAATAGGAAAATGCAGGTCTTTGTATTTTTATTTCAGACTAAGGGACTCATCTTTATGTCTCCAAAGTAATTCTTGGCTACAATAGTATTTATTACTTTTGATATGGCATGATGATGCAGAAAGATGTGGATGACAGATGGAAATGTGGATGTGGAGAGATGGTGTGGATGTGGAAGATGAGAGAGGGATGGAGTGGATGATGGAGAGGATAGGGTGGATGGTGATGATGAGAGGATGGATGTGATGTTGATGGATGGATAGATGAGGAGGGATGGTGATGGATGGATGGGTAAATGGAGGAGGATGGTGATGGTGGTGGATAGATGGAGGGAGGATGGTGATGGATGGTGGATGATGGGGAGGATGGGATGATGGATGGATAAATGGAGGGAGGGATGGGTGATGGATGGGTGGATAGATGGAGGGAGGGATGGGTGATGGATGGGTGGATAGATGGAGGGAGGGATGGGTGATGGATGGATGGATAGATGGAGGGAGGGATGGGTGATGGATGGGTGGATAGATGGAGGGAGGGATGGGTGATGGATGGGTGGATAGTGGAGGGAGGAGGGATGGGTGATGATGGAGGGTGGTAGGATTGGAGGGAGGGATGGGTGATGGATGGTGGATGATGGAGGAGGAGGGATGGGGATGGATGGGATGGAGAGATGGAGGGAGAGATGGATGGATGGAGGATGGGTGGATGGAGGATGGGTGAACATCCTATATCTATTCCCGTGCCCCTGTGGCCCTGAAGGGATGTTGTGGCAGTGTCTCCCCCAGTGGCCTCTCCCAGCCTCTCCGCTCTGTGATCCTCTGCCCAGCACGGCAGCCCCCGCTGTGTTCTTTCCTTCCCACTTTCCACTCTCCCATGCTCCTCTTCTTGGCTTTACCCCGAGCCCATTATTTTTCTCTCTCCTTCCTTTTCTCTCTGATCCACCCTATTCCTAATTTACATCGGTTCATTCTCTGCCTCCTCTCACTTGTTTCACCCTGACTAAACAGCCAGCATGTTTTTTGTTTAGGGCTCATTCCCAGGACCTCAAGAAGGGAGTGGCCCGAGGAGCAGCACCCCCAGAACATTTCAGGGGAAGAGCCGGGAGAAAGGGCCTAGATCCTGCAGCTGGGCGTGCCTTGCTGGTCTCTCCCCACAGTTTCCATCACCCTTCACATTGGAGTCAAGTTTACCTGCTGTCCTGGAGGCCAGGCTGGTGGGGGTGGCCGCACACATGCCCCCAACCCTTGTGGGTGGAGTTCTAGGTTCTGGCCCTCTTTCTGGAGTTGCCAGGTGAACCACAGGGTGGGGCACTTCCCCCACCTCCCATGATGTTAGGGCAATAGATTCTGCCCCAGCGACAGTGTCAAAGCAGAGGCAGGGCAGACCCTTCCTTTCCTTAGAGATCTAGGAACTGTGGCAAGGACCCCTGACGTCATGGCCATCTGGAGGGGCTGTCTGCAACCTGCCCCACCCCGGGCACCTGCCGCTCCTGGGACCGTAGGGGATTAGGGCACGTCAACAGCAGACTTCCAGGAGGCAGATCATAAGTAAGTGACTGTCAGAAAAAGTGGTGTGTGATTGGAGAGCAGCAGTGCTAACTAAGCCACTTTATCCCAGGTGGTGTGGGGTCCTCCTGCCCACTACGGGTGAGGAAACCGAGGCCTGTGTGGTTGGGTGGCTTCCCAGAAGTTGTACTGCCCCCAGTGACCTTTGGACTAGGGCGAGGCTGTTGTGCATCCTTTGGCTGTGGGTGAACTGCAGGTGTTTATTTAAGCTGCAGCAGATGGGGCTGCTCTCTTCCCCCTTCTGGCTGCTTCTCCAAGGCCTCCAGCAGTGCCGGGAGCTCAAGAGCCTTTGGACTTGGAGATGGCCCTACCCTTAGACGTCCCCACCAGCACTGCAGTTCTGTGGGGTCTTCAGGGGGAGAGTCCCAGCCCATGATCTCCTTGGTCTTTTTCTCCCAGTCCACACTGGTTTTGAAAAGACACCTGTGCCCAGAGTGTCCCTTGAACTGCAGTTAGTGTAAAGATCCATCAGTGGCAGCTGGTGTAGAGGCTCATCTTGACCTGCGAGGGAGGCACACTTTCAGTGCCCTGTTTGCAGAGCGGCCGGAGGCTGCCATTCTACACCTGCCTCTCATTTGGAGACCTGATCTCAAGTCATAAAGGTGGTGCCAGGAAAGGGCTTTGCCAAAGCATCTCATGAAAATCTGGTCAACGGGCCTTTGGGGTCCACTAGCTACAGTTTCATGCAGCAAATATGTTGTCTCTACTTTCAGATTCAGCAGGTGACAAAGGACTTGAATAGACTAACAGTCATTCAAGGGCATGAATGGCATTTCTGGACTCTTCTCCCCAGTAATGGAAGGACAGGCTGTGCTTGGGAAAGGTCTCACTCCGCCAGTAACTGGCAGTTAGTTCAGACTCACGTCACCCAGTCTCTGCCTCTGCCGACTCACCCGTCCTGGCCACCTCAGGTCCTACCCTCAACCCTCCCCAGCCAACTCTCTTTTAGGCCTTCAGCTTCCTAAATGTGTTTTCCTCTCTAGAACTTCCATCTTCTCCTGGGGTGCTGGATGAGAAAACAGAATCCCCGGACCTTCACTTTTGAAAAGGGCAAGAAGGAGGGGCTTTGCTAGAGCTCTGGAAACTTCCATGAGAGAATAGCTCATTCACACACCTGACCTTTAGGGGAAACATCTTAGGCCTGGAGATTGCTCAGGGTCACAGAGCTGGTGGATGGCACAGGCAGGACTGTCCCAGGAAGGGTGCTAGCCCGTTCTGCTGCCATCTGGAAGCACAGTAAGGGTGCAGGAGAGGAGGGTGGGGGTGCAGGCAGCTTCGGTGGGGGCACCCGGGTAAGATGTGTGTCCAGGGGAGCTAGGGATGCAAAGTGGGGTGTTTGAGGTCCTGTGAAGAGAAGAGGTTCCAGTTCACCTCGCACAGGTTCAATTTCAAAGCATGTGTGTGTGTGTGTGCACGTGTGTGTGTGAGTGTGTAAACGTGTGAAGGAGAAAGGGCTTTGTGGCCTGTTCCAACTCAAGAAGCTTCTGGGCTCTGGTGAAGTAATTTCAGTTTGGTTCTTGTGGCTTAAAAGGTCGCTGGAACACTTCAGTGAAATTATAGGTCCTTAATTTAGCTGCCTGTCAGTTATTTTTCTCCAGGTGGTTTCGGGTTGACAGTGAGTTTGACATTTGTAAAAATGTTTTGGAAACTGTATCAGATAGCTTGAAATAAAAATGAATTTAAAGTACGTTATTCCGGGAAGCACGATCG
Organism: Daubentonia madagascariensis; assembly: GCA_023783475.1. NCBI lineage: Eukaryota > Metazoa > Chordata > Mammalia > Primates > Daubentoniidae > Daubentonia > Daubentonia madagascariensis. The sequence continues at coordinate 1,251,841 of JAKFHU010000353.1, read as the reverse complement.
GAATTATTCTTCTGGCCACCCCAAATTGGATCTCTCTTTCCATAATTTCTGTAGACGAAGTCCAGGTTGCAGAGTTGTAGGATACTTCTGAGTATGGCTGCCGTGTGAATTTCCTTCCTGCTCACTGCCACCTTCATTTCAGGGACTTCTGCTTCATTTGAGCACAGCGTTTCTATTTTGTTTGTCAGAACAACATAGGCTGTTAGGGGTGGGAATAACTTTGGGCCCCTCTTCATAGGCTCTCCCTTACTCCTTTCCAGGGGCTCAGAGGGTGGGGGCTGTGACCACATTCACATTGCGATGGCTGCAGAGTTGAGATTCATCCCCAAATCTATGACCTTTCCAGCACCTTTGCTCCATGAAGCCACATGCTAAAATGCTGTGACATTTACCTGCCAGTTTCAGGCTTGCTATGCGCCCAGAGCTTATACCTTAAATTAGAAGGGCCTGACATATATGGCTGTGCCACCTGGACAACTACGTGATAATTCCTTCTGTGCCCTTAGAGAGGGGGAGCAGTAGCAGCCATCTGTCTTGAAATAGGAGCGTCTCCCTCGACCCCAGCCTGCTTGCTCTGATGCCTTCAAATCAATTCAGAGACATTGCCAGGCACCTGGCCATGCGGGGAGTGCAGAGAATGAAGAGGCAGAGCTCCTGCCCTTGGGACAGATATTGATAGGACAATGCGAGAAGAGCCCTAATGGTGGCCTGGGCCACCCACAGCCTCTCTGGGTAGCCCCGAGGGATGGTGGGATGGCGGGACGGCAGGATGCAGGATGTCAGGATGACAGGACCGCTTTCTCTCTCCAGGAGGAAAAGGGGGAGGATGCCCAGGTCACAGGTTTTCAACCCTGGCTGCTAACCAGGGTTGCCAGTGGGGTTTATAAACTCCCCACCCCCATTCTGACAGGTAACTTGTCTGAGGAGGGACACGGGCATGAGCAGGTTGTAAGCGTCCTCACTCACCCAGGACGTGTCCTGTAAAAGCAGGTAAGGACAGAACAGCAGCAATTGTGGAGAGAGCAGAAGAAGAGGCGCGTGCAGAGGTGACTGAGGATTCATAGTGACAGAGGAGGACAATGCCATCGCAGACATGGAAGAGGAAGGAGGTGGTACCCCTTCCTTCATTGCCACCCAATGATTAGGTCCCCACCTGTGGGCATTTCAGGGCAGGGGGATGGATGGTCAGCCTCGGGTCAATTCCTCTTAAAATTTCAGAACATAGGGGCCATTCAAGTGTCTATGTGTTGTTACCTAGTTGCTGAAAAGAATTGTAAGTGAATATATATTGAGTTTCATTTAATTCTCTTCAGTTCTGTGAGATAAGTGTTATTCTCTCCAGTTTACAAATGGAAGCTGGAGCTCAGAGCCAAGTGGGAGAGACATTGGAATCTAGATCTGTCTGATTGCAGACTTTTCTACTGTCTCTGTTACATTCACACCGATTAATCTTCTCTGGTCAGACTCTAGGAAGATGTGAGGGCAGCTAAGGATGGGGTGGTGGTGGTGATGAGTAGATACACCTGAAGAAGAGAAGAAAAGGTTTTTGTATGATGATGTTCATTAGAGCATCATTGACAAAGCCGTCCAGCCACATGGGAATGGGCATTTCTTTAGGACGGGGGCAATTGCTGGGCTCCACCTAGAGTTATTTGGTAGGGCTGGGACTGCCCCAAAATGTGCATATCTAACAAGTTCCCAGGTGACACGGATGATCCTGGGATCACACTTTGAAAACCATTGGTCTCATTTAAACTGCAAAGGTGATGGGTTCTGGTTCCAAATGTGGGAAGAATGCATTTAGCTTTAGATTTCTGTGTTGGATCCCTCCTCCAGAGAAAAATGGGATTCAAACCCTTTGAGAAGACTCTTCTTCAGAGTTGATTTTTTTTTTTAAAGTCTTTAGAGTCTGCAGAAAACTTAATCCCATTGGCACAGGGCAGCTGAACTGCAGCTGAGTGAGCGGTGCCTTGCTGCAAAACACCTGGGGGCTTGTTAAAATAGAGTCCAGCTCACTATGTCTGGGGTGAGGCCTGAGCTTCCGCATTTCTAACAAGCTCCAGAGGATGTTGCTGCTGGTCTGCACAGCTCAACCACACTTTCAGTAATGAGGCTACAGGAGCCCCGATCATACTGGTTCATGTGATACATCATGAGATTTAACACCTCCCGCCCTCCTGAATAACATTAGAGACATCTAAAAATCTCTATTTGAAATGCTCTATACTGTTCAGTAAAGCAGATAAAACAGAGCAAATTATTAATAGTTGTCATTATAGGGGTGAAGGGAATCTTTTCCTTCCCCTCTGAAGATTTGAGTTTGCTGAAATAAACTGAAAATAGATTAATGGGAGAAAAGGCATACACAATTATCAACGTGCAACAGTGCGCAGGAGCCGTACAAAATATGAGACTCAAGGAAGAGCCAGATGGTTGAGGCTTAAATACCCACCTCACAGGGGAGTGGGCAGTGGGGGATGTGGGCAGTCTTGAGGGGTAGCAAATGATTTTTAGGAGAAATGAATGAGCCCAGAGAACAGACAATGGTCTGGGACAAAGTTCTGAGCTCTGGGGGAGGTGGCGACAAACTGCAGGAAGGTGAGGGGCAGAACCTCACTGTGAGCAAAAGCTGTGTTATTACGCAGATGAAATCTCCCAGGTAATCCCTCAGAGCTGCCCTCAGAAGAGTAGATGCAAAGTCTTTCTGAGTGTAGTGGTGACTTTTAGTCTTTTCTCTTCTTCTGTAGTTAGTATTTCCTGGTTATTTGATGAGACACCCGTACGAATGGAGATGTTCTTTATAGGTGTAAATTTCCCTTCCAAAAGGTTGCAGAAAGTTGTCAGAATCAAAAAGGAGTCACTCAAGTTAAGAAAACCCTGACAAACAGACTTGGGGAAGGGCATGAAGAGGGGGTTCTTACACTTGTATGCCTGATAGCAAAAAAGATTCTACAAAAACCACAACCTGCAGAAAGCCCATTGCAATCTTACACAAAAACTACTTCTGCAAGAACATCTGCCCAACTTGGGTGCAGTGGCTTACGTGTATAATCCTAGTGCTTTGGGAGACTGAGGTGGGACAATCTCTTGAGGCCAGGAGTTCAAGACCAGCCTGAGCAACATGGTGAGACCCTGTCTCTACAAAAAGCAAATTTAAAAAAATTAGCCAGGCATGGTGGCGTGTGCCAGTAGTTCCAGCAACTCGGGAGGCTGAGGCAGGAGGATCACTTGAGCCAAAGAGTTTGAGGTTGCAGTGAGCTATGATGATGCCACTGCACTCAAGGCTGGGCAACAGAGAAAGACTCTCAAAAAAAGCCCAAAAAACAAAACGTCTATCCAACTGCCTGTCCAACTCAGATTGGGCATCACCCTTGTTACTGATCTTAGTAGCTGTCGACCTAGAAGGAAGAAGCTGAGGCAGAATTAATATAGAGAGTTTATTTGGGCCAACTTTGAGGACTGCAGCCCAGGACACACTTCCACATTGCCCTGGGGAGGGCTCCAGAGAACAAAGGAAAGGCTCAAGGTTTTAAAAAATAAAGGACAAAGCAGGAGAAGGGCGATTACAAAAGCTGTTCATCAGGAATTCTCGTTGGTTTACAGAAATAACACTGGTTAGTGGTTGGCTATACCTTGTTGAACTATATAAGGCATTTAATGGCTGCTTGGCCTCGGCTAGTCTAGAGCCCACACAGCAAGTGTCTCCCAGAGGTAATTATTTAGCTCAAGGGGGAGAGAGACTTGACTGATGTTATAAATGCCTCTTGGGCCTGATAATTTAAAGGGGCTCACATTCCTCAGATAAAAGGGTTTTTTTTTCCCTTTTGCATAGCCAAGGATAATTATTTCAAAACAATTATGTAACCCTCCTCACTTTTTCCTTCAAAAACCTTTTCTTCCTTTACCTCCCTGAATATGCACATGGTTTACTATGGCACATGCATTCCCATCACAATGTTCTATTCCCAAATAAACACCATTTTCTTTTAGAGAGCCTCTCTGTACTTGTTATTTAGGTTGACAAGGGTAACTTCTCTGTTTTCAGAGCTTCTCCTGTGTCTGCAGTTTCTCAAAATGATCAGCTCAAAATAATCCTTATGCCAAAGAGGCATATTTCAGAGTGGCATATTGCAGTCTCCTACATTAGCTTCAAAAAATCCTGCAAGATAGGAGACAGCATTACATCTCCCGCTTTTCTGATGATAAATCTGAGCCTTCAAAAGGCTAAAGAACTTGCTCAGGATCCCAACTCCGTGACATCAAACTCCAAATAACACACACAATACATCCCCTTTTTGTTTAAGTGGAGCTAATACCATATTTAATGAGAGCAGAGTTTCTCAAAAGCATTTGACATTTGGGGCCAGGTGTTTGTTGGGGGGCATTCTGTGCATTGTAGGGTGTTTAGCAGCATCCCTGGCCTGACCCAATGGATGACAGCAGCTTATACCTTCCCTACCACCCCAGTTGTGACAACCAAAAATGTCCCCCAGACATGACCAAATGACCAAATGTCCCCTGTGGGGAGCTTGTCTCCGGTTGAGAACCACTGAGGCAGGGCGCTGGTTCCAGCGCTGGCAGTGTATAGAGCTAGCTGTGGTGCTTAAAAAAATCGACACCTGGCTCCACACCAGACAGTCCGATCAGTATTTCCCAGAGGAAAAGGTCCCTGGCATTGGTATTTTTTAAAGTTCCCCCGTATTTTGAAATGTGTAGCCAGGCTTGAGAACCACTGGAATAGTCTCCTGAATTGAGCAGTGATACACTTTTGCCAGGAATATTTTAGATTATTTTGGAGGCATGATGAGAGGAGATAGGACAGTGCAATTATAGTGTGAGGGTTAAACACAAGTGCTAGTTCCCTTTGCAGTATTTTTTTAAAGTAGCTGTTAGGCTCTAAACACCCTGTGAAACTAATCTGTCATCATTTGTGTTTTCCCACCGAATTGCAACTTTCTTGTTACCACTTCAGTAATGAAATTATTCTTTTTAAAACATGGGGTAGGGGGTGGTTATAAGAACTGCTGGCAGGATTTCCTTCCTGACATGTCTTTTCTCTCCCTCCTGTGCCCTGCCCCTACTGAGGAGCCGGCCCTGCTTCCTGCCCTTGCCTTGGAGGGCCACAGGGGACCCTGCCACCCTGTCTCCAGTGCCAGCTCAGCTGCCAGGTTCACTTTCCTTAATACCCTGGCCCTGTACTCTTTTCTGTTTTTTTCCCAGAAGTCTTTTTTTTGTTGTTTGTTTGTTTAAATTTTAATTCAACTTTTCCCAAAGATTAGAACTACTTCTCAATTATGTTGGAAATATAATAGTAATGTGGTTTTGGAAGATGGTCTTAAGTTTAGCAGGGTCCTTTGTTTCTTTTTTTTTTTCTTTTTTTTAATTTCAAAGTTATTACAGGGGTACACATCTTTTGGTTACACGGATTGCTTTTATAATGCTTGAGTCAGGGTTGTAAGTGTGCCTGTTACCCAGACAGTGTTCATTGTACCCACTAGGTGGGTTCACCCATCCCATCCCCTGCCCCCTGCTTGCTTTCTGTTGAGTTTTACTTCCCTCTGTGCACGTGTGTGCTCATCAGTTAGTTCCGATTTAGTAGTGAGTACATGTGGAGTTTGTTTTTCCATTCTTTAGATACTTCACTTAGGATAATGGTCTCCGGTTCCATCCAGATTGTCGCAGAAGGCATTAAGTCATCCTTCTTCATGGCTGAATAGTATTCCATGGTGTTTACATACCACATTTTATTAATCCACTCATGAATTGATGGGCATTTGGGTTGATTCCACTTCTTTGCAATTGTGAATTGTGCTACAATAAACATTCGAGTACAGGTGTCTTTTTGATAAAATGACTTCTTTTCCTTTGGGTAAATACCAAGTAGTGGGATTGCTGGATCAAATGGTAGGTTGACTTTTAGTTCCTTAAGGAATCTCCATAGTGTTTTCCATGGAGTTTATACTACTTCGCAGTCCCACCAACAGTGTATAAGCATTCCTTTCTCTCTGCATCCACACTAGCACCTATTGTTTTTGGACTTTTTAATAAAAGCCATTCTGACTGGGGTAAGGTGATATCTCATTGTGGTTTTGATTTGTATTTCCCTGATGCTTAGTGATGTTGAGCATTTTTTCATATGTTTATTGGGCATTTGTCTATCTTCTTTTGAGAAGCTTCTGTTCATGTCTCTTGCCCATTTTTTGATGGGGTTGTTTGATTTTTTTTTTTTTGCTGATTTGCCCGAGTTCTTTGTAGATTCTCGTTATTAGTCATTTATCGGATGTATAGCTTGCAAATATTTTCTCCCATTCTGTAGGTTGTCTGAGGGACTAGAGCCAGAAGTCTTTTTTTCAAAAGACTTCAGTGGTCCCATTGCGCACAACCACTGTTGCCTGAAATCTAAGGTCTTTCACAGAGTGGCCCACACACTGTGCACAGAGTGAGTTCAGGCCGGGTAGGTCAGTGTCCTGGTTCGGACTCACCATGCCTGTCCCTGCTTCCATCACATTGTCCTACCTTCTGCAGGCCTGGCTCAGTTGCCCCCTTCACCGCATCCCCCAGATAGAGCTGATCTCTTCTTCTCCTGTCTTCCTGTTGCTCCAGGCTGTGCGACAATCTGTCTGCCTTGGGGACTGCTCTGCGCCTGTGTGTTCAGACCAGCACAGGGTCTGCTGCGAGGGGACGGGGCCTCCGTGGGGAGTGGGCAGCCCTGAGAGCAGGGATTCTTGTGTGGTCATGCATTTCCAAGTACAGAATTATTGGCCGGCAATTATCTGGTTAACAGGTGCATCCAGCACAGATACAGTCAGCAGTCGGCCTGATCAGGCTCTTCTCTGAGGGCTGCTGGCACTTGCCGCTGGGTTACCCACCTGGTTCCTGTCCTTCTCCCTGCCCACCACAGCGAGCCGGGGCCTCTGGTGAGCACTCATGCCATGATAGGAGGCAAAAGGAGAAATTCCAGTTAAAGCATATCCTTATACAGCTGACTGTCATCACATGATGATTTGGGGAATTTTTTGGAGATTTGCCAAGGCACGGTACTAATTACAACGATAAAATGAGACTTCACATTTGCTAGTGAATCCAGTTGTCACACTGTTTTTGTATGTATTACTTGATTCAACCCTTCTGAGATGTGGGGACTTGCCCTAACTCCATTTTTAAAGATAAAGACATTAAGGATATCAAATTATATCTTAAAACAACACAAGGTATTGTGCTCTGAGTTTTTGAAGGTGAATCCTACTCATTCTCCAAGGTAGCTCATGTTCTGGTGCTTCAACAAGCAAAAGGAGAGGGATGTAGTTCTCAAACTTGTCCATGTTCTGACTCCATAGGAAGAACACTTTTATAAAAATATTAACTTTGTTTTACATTGACTTTTATATTTCCTGCTTAAACCTTTAAGTCATCTGTAACATACCCCAACTGAACTGGGTTAGAAAAGAGGTTTATTTATCAGTGTTGCAGCTGAAGAAGGCCTGGATTCAAGGCCTCTGCAGCACTGGGCACACTTGCTGCTCTTGGCAACTGAAGTCTGAGTCTCTTCATCTGAAAATGGGCAGCACTTCTTCATATTGGCCCTGCAGGCGGAAGGCACCATAACGTGTCTGAAATGTCTTGTGTCCTGCCTGGGACCTAGCAGACCATTGTAGGTATCTATGGCATTCTCGGTGATTGAGCCCAAATCATATCTTTAATTAAAACTATATGGAAAGATTGTTCATCACTTACTAATAACTGTGGGCATGTTACTACTAATAAATAAAATTAGTGAGTCCGAGAGGATTTGCCAGAGATCACCTAAAGCCATCCATGAGGTGACACTGGTGAGGACACTGGGTGAGTTCCGGGGTCACACACTGGCCGTCTGAGCCGAGGTTGACCCCGGGTTAGAAGTCGGCGCTTCCACACGACCACGCCTGGCAGCCGCGCCTCCCACATTCACAGCCTGCCCTGCTTTTGAGTCTAAGAGGAGTAACTCGAGTCCTTGTTCGTTTCTGGCTTCACTGCCGCACGTGAAAGAAGACGGAACCATGAGTGAGCAGACAGCACTGTCTTTAAGACACTGCGTGTCACTTCCAGGCACATTTCGCCACGGTGCTCTTCGTGCAGTGAACATTTCCTGACCCACGGAAGTGTCTGGAACGTTTCTCTACATTTCCGAAAGTTGGTATTTTAGGGTTATTTTTCAGGCTCTCGGGAAGAACTCACGGCCCAATCATAGAGCACTGAGAAAACAAGGTAGGAAGGTTTGGTGAACCACGGCCTCCCCCACTGGCTTCTTAGGGGAGGGTTCACCCTGAGAAGGGGAGGGGACCTGGAGGGTTGAGCTGTCTGTGCGGTGCTGAATGTTGAACCCAGACCCAGGAGACCGGGGGAGGGGCATGCAGGTGCCCCCTTGGGGCTGGCCAGAGTCGAGGGACAGACACCTGTCTCCTTCTCTCTTAAACTTCAGCAGCCTAAATGCCAGGGCTTCCTGAAAATGGAGTGATGCTCGTGCCTCTGAGCCAGCCTGGCTGTGAAGGTGAGCAGGGACCATGGAGGCTGTTCCCTCCACGTACAGCCCAGGAAGCGGCCAGCCAGAGCAGGAAGGTGGCCTGTCAGTGTCAAAGTTGGTCCCCACCTCCAGCTGCTCTTGGTCCCGAGCTGCACTTCTGTCCCTGTCTCCTCCTCCCTCTCTCAGGATCTGGCCCTCGGTGCTCTTTTCGTTGTCAGGAAATGTGCTCAGTAGCCAAGCATACTCGGTAATTAAAAATTAATCCGGTGGCTGAGTATGTCATTGTGCATACACTTCATCCTTTGATCAGCAGCATGGCCTGCAGCCATCACTTTGCCCCTCGGCCCTCGGTTTTTCCATGGATGATATTAGGAGGGTCAAATTAGCTGACCTCAAAGGACCGTTCCCATACGGAAACTGTCTTCTGCCAGGCCTGAGCCCTGAGTGACGTGGGGAGAACGGAGCTGCCCTGGCTGCCCTCAGCTGCTCCTGGAGCTTGGGGAGAACGTGGGGCGAATTGAAAGCAGACCCCCCCGCCCGCCCCCAGCGTCTCTGTTCAGTGTGAGACGAGAAGGCAAGGCCCCTTCCTCTGCTTTCAGCGTGAGTACAGCACCAGGCCTTTGCTTCCTTGCCATTGTTCGGGCACATTTTACTGCATTATTTTTCCATCGAATTTTCCATAATGGAGTTTTCAGACTTGAATCCAAAGTTATTACAGCAAATCCTGCTATATAGCTGAGAGGGATTTCTTGGCTTTTAGTGAAAATGGGCTTGTGTTCTAGGCAAAAAGATGCCATCTCAGAGGCAATTGGCACAATAATTGTGTGCCTGACACAGGGTCAGCACAGACATGGTGAGTTGCTGGGCACTGTGTGAACATAGCATTGTGACCAGTGCCTCGGTATTGGAGCTGGACAGCTCCTTGGCTGTCATACAAACATAGACTATGTAGTTCTATGGCTAGCCTGGAAATATTGTATGGATTTGCTTACAGTGTGGGAATTGTAAATAATTAGGACTGGCTAGCACACAGATGTCCTATAGAGTTTATGACCCGCGCACAGGCAGCTTGTTCCGCTCATTATATGGTCAGCACGTGGGTATCGTATAGGCACAGTTACGTGGCTAATAGGTGAGCAGGCACTGAATTGAATTGAGGTGGTTTTGTGATTAGTGCCTGTGCACTGCACATGCATACCTACGTGGTCACTTTGCAGGTTTCATGCATGTACACGGACAGGTTGGCATGAGGATGCCATGGGTGTGGTCATGTGGTCGGCGGGCAGTGTGATGTGGGGGTGGCCACACAGCCAGCCCCCCGAGGCCGTGGGTAGTGTGAGCCTTCTGTGATCTGTGGCAAAGCAGACGGCAGATGGGAGAGACCCTCAGACAACATGACCAGTGTTAGCATTGGGTTTCTAGGGAGCTGATAGGAGCTGGTAGCTAGATGGCATCTGTGTCTTGTATATTTATAATAACATTTAAATATTTTATCAGTCTCTTCATCTTCCTTGTTATGATGAGTTTTTCTCATTGAGTTTTTCAAAACCAAAAGGGGTCGTTCAATATTTTTATCGTAGAGAAACCAAAGTTAACACTATGCATCTGTACTTTTGGCAGCCAGAACCCTGTAGTCCCCAAAGATAATAGTTTGTGTTTTCAAAGAAGTTGTCCCAAAGGACCCGACCCTTTGCCAACACTGAGGTGTCAAGCCATAAATAGAGCTCCCACACTTCCATCCCGTCTTTCCTCTACACAGTCCAGCAAAGGGGATTAACATTCCATTAGCGACGAAAATCTGCTTATCATGGTAGGATTTACAAAATGATTACATTAAGTTTTCTCATTTGACAAGCACATTTTTAGTTCTTAAAGCTGTTTTCTATATATCACCTCATTTGATTCCCTGAGCAGCTCTGTCAGATGGACAGAATTCTTACATCTGTTCCACAGGTGGGGAAACCAGGCCTCAGAAAGGCCGTGGAGCTTGCCTGCAGTCCTTACCTGCAGTCGCGTAGCTGCTGAGAGAGCAGCCTCACAGCCAGGCCTCCACTGCACTCGGGGCACAAGCCCCGCTTCCTCTCTGCGCTCACCGCCAGCAAATCCTGTCGGTTACTTTCTTTCTTTTTTATTTTTTTCATTCAATACATTAGATAACACCCTGTCAGTTACTTTCTAAACCCTGGCTAGCAAGACACCGGGAGACACAAACAGGCGTAGGCTACTTGTCTGAATGGGGTCCAGATTCCTTTCAATATCGTCCATACTTACTGATTATAAATCAGTGACCTACAATGGTATTTTTAATTCAATTTGTCCACACATGGACTGAGTCTGTGCCACGTTTAGGACACTGCCTTAGGCATTGGGGCATGTGGGAGGGTAGGGGGGGACCCATAAAAATGATTCCAACTCAGTCTCTGCCCTCTAGTTAACTCACAGTCAAGTGGCAGAAACCAGCACACACATGGCACATGGGTACCTGGAACCACGTGTGGTAAGTGCATCCACAAAGATGAGTTCAGGATGGCTTAGGAACACACAGAAAGGAACATTAGATTCTGGCTTAGGGGCAGGGGGTCAGGGAAAACTTTCAGGAGGATGGTCCTATTTAAGAGTGTGCTTTGGAAGATGAGTAGGGTTTTTAACAAGCAGTGGAGGCGTGTGTGTGTGCACACATGTCTGCACAGTGCGGCGGTGGGTAAGGGAGAGGCAGTGCATTCCAGGGAGAAGAGAAAACCTAAACGTGTGTGATTCTAGGCAACACCACGTTCACTGGCAGAATCACAGGATGTGAGTAGAAAGGGTGGAGGATGGAGGGATTGAGGTTGGAAAGTTTGGTTGAGGCCGAAGTAGGGAAGACACATTTAGCTATGTTTTTGAACAGGGGAATGACATGGCCAGGGATGTATTTCAGAAAAGTCATTCTGACAGAGGCCAGGCAAATGGAGCTGAGGAAGCAGACACCGGAGTTTGAGGCCAGTTTGGAGGCTCTTGCAGATGTCCAGGCAGCATCACAAGCGAGTCATCGAAGCTTGGAATGAGAAGGGGTTTTGTTGCTCCTCTGTTATGCTAAAATGCTGAGAATGTCTGCATGTCCGCTGACCCTGGGTTCGTCCCAGCTGCAGAAAGTACCTTTACGTACTAGGCAATTGGAAAGCCTCCCTGCAGTCCAGTGAAAATGCGTCTGCCAACTGCTGAGAGTGTTTTTCAGCTTCTTTTTGTCCTGCAACACTGACAAATGCTGAAATCCTTGAGGCTGTAGATGTTCCCATCTTGAGTTGCAGAGGCACACATCACCGGTTAAAATATAAAGTGGTGCTCCTGAGCACACAGCCCCCTTCTTTACAAAAGCTGAAATAAAAAGTGGCATTTCACAAAGATTCTGGTCTGTGACAGTCTTTGTGCAGCCCCGCAAGTGGGTCGAGCTCGGGTGGGCGATCTCTGGCCCACACGTGGTGTGGCGAGATTTCTGCTGGAATCCTCCGGCTCTGACGTGGCTCGCTCCCCACCCCCTTAGCAGCAGCGTTTCGTCTCTCGGGCTAGTGCCTGCCATCTGGGAGGCCTGTCCCCGCTGCCTTTGCCTTTGTGAGGTTGTTTTTTCCCCCCCCCCCCCCCCCCCCCGCTTGCTTGCTTAGTGGGGCTATTCTCCCTGCTCTGCTGTAACCCATGCCCTTGTCCTGGTACACGCCAGGAGGAAGCCGTTCCTGCGCTCAGCCCACGCCGCCTGCAGCCCTTCTCCTTCCAAGTCCTCTCCCTGCCCCGTTCCCTTTTTGTTTACACACTGAGCATCAAGAGCCTTGAAGGAAGACGTAACATTTCAGTAACTTCTCATTTTCCTATATTTGGAACTGCAGAGCAAGAAGAGGCCGTATGTTAAAGGAAAATACTATAGGGAAGAACACCAGAGACATGTTGCTGCGAAAAGAGATTGGAAATGGATTTTTGAAGACTATGCGCTGAGAATTTGCACTGTGACGCCCGGAAAGTGCGTCCTGGCTGTTGAACCTCTTGGGAATGATTGTAGATGGTTTTAGGTTTCCATAAAGTGTAAAGGATCTTCTGGTGTGGGTTGAAGACAATTTCTGGGTTAGAACTTTCTAGAAGGATGACACATTTTCAACTGTCGTATGACCTTGTCTCTTTACCCAAGGGAGCTGCCCTTAGAAGTGTTTCCACTACCTTCTGTTCTGTTTTTGTTTTTCCTCTTGAGACCACAGCTTCATCTGGAACCTCGAGCTTGTTAAATGGGTGAAATTGGCCGAGCCAAGCGGAGTTGAGGGTCTGGGGTGTGGCCCCCACATGGAGATGGCAGCAGTGATTGGTGGCGTGGTGACTCTTGGCAGTGTCCCCAACTTACACAAGAGCCCTTGAGCAAAGCCTTCCCTGAGCCTTCCAGCCAAAATGATTTGGTTTGACCTCTGTGCTCCGAGGTGTGACCTCTTGGGTGCCAGTGCTGTCGGTTAGCATCCAGACAGTGCCCGCTCCAAGCATGGCTGTGTCCCAGGCTCTGTGCTTTTGTACAGTCCTGGATAAGAGCTGTTCTCCATCCCCCAACAGCTTGGAGACAGGGTCCTCTTCATCCGTGTAGTCAAATTTGTGCTTCTGTTTTAATGACTATGTAGGACCCTGTGACCTTCAGGTATTTGTTCCACCTTTGTCTCCCAAATGTATATTTCTCCTAAAATGTGTATCTCCCTGGTCCTGTTTTTATTTTCGTAAACCATCTCTGATGCTTGTGGAATAATGCAGAGGTATAAACAAACCAATGGGCAAATATTTAGAAGTTCTTCCCCTTTGGATCCTACTCTTCTAAGGCCCTAATATTGAGCCTGGTACTTTGTAGGACCTCAGGAAATGGTGCTTGGATTGAGCTTGTTTGAAATAAAAGCAGCTAGAGGACAAACCTGTTGACCTGCAGAGAGTCCATGGGGCTGGAGAGGGGGCCCTGGCGGAGGAAGAAGTCCATACAGCCTAGTGTGAGCAGAGCTCTGGGGTATGGGCCACACAGAGCCTGTGCTCTTTCCTGAAAGTGTTCACTGGTCTGGTCTTCAAGGTACTTCTCAGATGTGCCTGCAGGCAGGGGCCACATCTTTCATGTATCTTTATCCATGATGGTAGCTAACGGAGGGCCTGGCACATGCCAGGTGATCTCTGGGTTTGAATTGGAAGGCTCTCTGCCAGTGAAAATTATCTTGTCTTCTACCTAATTTGTGTTCTCTTGCTTTCAATTTCCATTTTAAAATATTCCACATTGAACGTGAAGATGTTTTGTAGTATTGACTATCTGGATTGAAGGTTTCTTTGAAGAACATTCTGTTTACTCGTGGTCTTTAGGACTTTTTATTCCTGCCCTAAAAGTTACCAAAAAAAAACAAAAAGGAAGAAGAAGAAATAAAGAAGCAAACCCATTATAACAGCTTGTTGCAGGGTACAAGGGGGTGAAGGCCCTATCCCCTCTCCCGTTAATGGGAAAAGCCTTGACCTTGGGCTGTAACATCAACATCATAGAAGGTCGTGTGGACTCAGCACAGGTAAAGAAGATTGGTAATTACTGTGTGGCTTTAATCAGAGCAAAGTGACAAATTTATAATTTAGTACATACAAGCACTTTGGAGTCTATTAAAATTTTGGTCCCCACTATCCAGTTGACTGTCCATAGTGATAACACTCATCGGCTCCTAACTGGTGCCCAGGGGTGTTTCCAACTCTAAGAAGCTAAGTTCTTTTCATGCTGTCTGGGACCCATCTTAAAAATTCCCATTTTAACAGTTCTGGGGCAAGCCATCCCATCGTCAGAGACCTCTGATTTGGACAAAGTTCTTTTTCACAATGAAAGGGCTGAATCTGCCTCTATGTAATTCCATTTGCTGGTCCATTCTCAGCTTGAGAGCAAGACGGCGGAGATCTTCTGTCCTTTGTCAAGAGAGACTTTCTTTGAGGCCAGCAATGAAGTTCTTCTGTAGCCTCCATTTTGGTGGCCTGAGCACCCCTTTTCTCCTGCAAGGGTCCCTCAGAAGTCTCGACCACTGGGATCGCCTTTGCCCTGCCACGATCAGACTCGTCAGTGCCGGCACAAAGGCGGGGTGCCCAGACCTGGACAGGGGTGTTGTGCCTGGACAGTGGCAGGTACCCCCGCGCTCTGTGCTGGGGAGACGCTGCCTGCTGCCAGCAATTCCTCCAACAGCTGCTCAGCCAAAAATAAGTTCTCAGCTGCTAAGGTCTGATCTTTCTGCTCCCCTTCTTTTCGGAAGCTGAGAATCCAGCGGTCTGCCAGCTGGAACTGGGAGATTGGGGATTTTTTTCCCATTCAGCTGAAAGGAAAAACAGTATGAAGTTTTTTGTTTCTTTTTTAACCTTATTATGCCAAAGGAGGTGTCTTGTTCTTAAGGGCAAAAAATATCACCATTGCTTCTGAATTTGCTTTTAAAATAGCATTGGAAGTGGTGGGGCTGCATCGAGCCTCTGCTGATTCCCTGGCAGAAGTCCCTATCAAGAGAGGCAGATGCGGCTTCCACTCGAGTGGAGGGACGGCTCTGGGAAAAAGCCTGAGGACCGAGTTTGGCTCAGCAAATCTGCTGCCAACCTTCGGATTGATAAACTGCCTATTTGCACAGAGGACAGGAGCAGCTGCCTACACTGTGGAATTTTCCAAGGGCTGCAAAACTTTAAAGTCAGAGCTCGAAGTCATTCATTCCTTTATTTAGCAAATATTTATCAGCACTTGCTGTGTGCCAGGCACTGTGCCGGGGTTGCAAAGGTGGGTAGAGGACAGTCCCTGTCCTGAAAGCTCTCACTGTCTAGAGGAAGAAATGGACGAGAGAGAAAATGAGTGTGGTCTACTGTGATAGGTATTCTAGAAGCATCCCCCATAGCATCAGAGTGGAGGTGGAGATGGTTCTGATGGTGATGGTAGTATCAATTATTGCTGCTGTTGTTACTAATAAACTGCAAGGATACACAGCACATACGAAGGAACGAGCGGCTCTGCTTCAGATGGATGGTCTTGGGGACAATCCAGAACCTGTCACAAAGGAGGTGACATTTGAGCTGCGTTAGAAAAATAAGGCAGAGCTTGGGAGTGGGCCTTTCCTGACAAAGATTAAACATGGGAAACACCCGCAGCTCTTTCAGTGTCTCTAGAGCTGTGTGTGTGGGTAGGGGTGTGTGTGTGTGTTAGGGTAGGGGTGTGTGTATGTGTAAGGGTGGGGGGGGTGTGTGTGTGTTAGGGTAGGGGTGTGTGTATGTGTAAGGGTGGGGGGTGTGTGTGTGTTAGGGGAGGGGGGTGTGTGTGTTAGGGTAGGGGTGTGTTGTGTGTGAGGGTGGGGTGTGTGTGTAAAGGTAGGGGTGTGTGTGTGAGGGTGGGGTGGGTGATAAGCCACATCCCTGGAAATGGGTCTCTCTGAAGAGCTCTAAGCGGCAGAGACAAAGCGAGTTTGCTGTCCCTGGTCACTGCGGAGCAGCCGTGGGCTCGGCACGGTGGTGGCAGGTGGCTGAGGGTGGGCGATGACGAGGGGCCTGGGCTGCGGCAGAGAGTGTGGAGGGAGGGGACAGATGGAGAAATAAATCAGAGAGAAGGTCAGGAGGACTCCACGACCTATGCCCTGTGCAGGCTGTGTGGGGGCGAGTGAATGGGGCTGGAGCTGGAATATCGAGTCCCCCCACCCTTCTGTGGGTCCGATGGGAGGAAGCACAGGAGGGGACAGGTGTATGACGAGAGAGAAGGACACGTGTTGGTCCGTGCTGACCTGGAGTGTGGGCCTGCTTTTTGGGGCTGTGCCTGGAGGCAGTGAGAATCCGACTGAGAGATGTAGGGCCAGAGGCTGTCAGCCTTTTGGGGGAGTCCCACTGCTAGGTGGTGGCAGCAGGAGAAGGGTAAGGGGCAGGGTGAAAAAGGAAGGGGGGACCCTCACATCCATGTCAGCTGATCTTCGACAAGAGTGCCAAGACCATTCAATGGGGACAGGACAGTCTTTTCAAGAGATGGTGCTGGGACAACTGCATTGCCAGTTCTGTGAGTGCCTTACCTCACACCTCACACCTCACACCATACACACCTCACACCATACACACCTCACACCATACACACCTCACACCTCACACCATACACACCTCACACCTCACACCTCACACCATACACACCTCACACCATACACACCTCACACCTCACACCATACACACCTCACACCATACACACCTCACACCTCACACCTCACACCATACACACCTCACACCCACACCTGACACCATACACACCCGTTAACTCAAAATGGAGCAAAGACCTAAACAGAAGAGCTAAAATATAAACCTCTTAGATGAAAACATAGAGGAAAACCTTCATTGGGTGTGCAATGGATTTAATGCAAATCTACATTGGACTTGGCAATGGTTTCTTGGATATGATGCCCAAATCACAGGCGACACAAGAAAAACAAATTGGACTTCATCAAAATTAAAAACTTTTCTACATCAAAGGACACTATCAAGGGTATGAAAAGACAACCCACAGAATGGGAGAAAATATTAGCAAAACATATGTCTGTTAAGGAATTAATGTCCAGAATATATTTTTTAGAAGCCTCCTACAACTCAACAACCACAAAAAAAGCAACCCACTTCAAAAACAGGCAAAAGACTTGAATAGATATTTCTCCAAAGAAGATATACAAATGGCCAACGTGGCATATGAAAGGATTCTCAGCACCACTAGTCATTAGGGAAATGCAAGTCAAAACCACAATGAAATACCACTTCAGACCCATTAGGATGGCTATTATAAAAACAAGACAAGATAGAGAATAGTAAGTTTGGCGAGGATGTGGAGAAATTAGAACCTTTGTGCGTTGCTGCTGGGAGTGTAAAATGGTACAATGACTGTGGGAAACAGTTGGGCAGTTCCTCAAGAAGTTAACATAGAATTGCTGTATCCTACAGGCAGTCCCACACCTAGGTAGATACCCTAAATAATTGAAAGCAGGGACTCAAACTGATACTTGTACACCTATGTCCATAGCAGTGTTATTCACAATAGCCTCAAGGTAGAAGCGACCCAAGTGTCCCTTGGCAGATGAAAGGATAAACAAAATCTGGTCTGTACACTCAACGGAATATTATTCAGCCTGGAAAAGGAACAAAATTCTGGCACGTGCGACAAATGGATGAACCTTGAAGACATGATGCTAAATGAAATGAGCCAGTCACAAAAGGACAAATACCATTTGATTCCACTCACACGAGGCACCTGGAGTAGTCAAATTCACAGAGACAGAAAGTGGAAAAGAGGTTCCCAAGGGCTGTGGAAAGAGGGAGTTATTGTTTAATGGGCACAGAGTTTCTGTTTGGGATGGTGGAAAAGTTTGGAAATGGATAGTGATGGTGGTTGCACAACACTGAGAATATACTTATTGCATCTAATTGTATACTTAAAAATGCTTAAAATGGTAAGCATTATGTTATGTAGATTTTACCATAATAAAAAAATGAAATAAAAATGAAGGCAGGGCAGACCCCGAACTTGCAAGGTGCTTTGCTCAGATTCCCTTGGTGCTCCCATCTGGAGTGCATTTTGACCTTGGACGTGGCTGAGGGGGTTGCTGTCCCCTCCCTGTGTGATTCCTGTTACGTGAGCTGTGCCGTGGTTTCATTCTCTCCCTTCCCTGAGCGTTTGGCTGAGAAGGCGTTGTCCCCAAACTGGGGAGAAGCTCTAGTGGGCTGAGCCTGCTCTCAGAGACCCCAGCCTCCTATTCCAGCTGCCCCTGAGCAGGGGAGACAGAGCCCTACAGGCGTCTCTGCCGAGGGCAGCCCTGATTGTAGTTCTTTCTCTTCAGCCACCAGCTGCTCTCTGGGCTGGAAGCCTGCCCCCCATTTCTCCTCAGCCCCGCAGAGGGGCACCGCAGGCTGCATCCTGTGCATCATCATTCCACAGGAGCAAGCATCCAGCACCCGCACCACGTGTCCCACAGCCCAGGATGCTCGCTGGAGGCAGCTGGGAGCCCGGGCACCCGTAGCATTTATACCCAAGGATGGCTGCTAGCTTGGGGGTAAGGGCCAGAGAGAGAGGGAAGGAGTGTCCACAGTGGAAAGAAACACTGTCCTGACACAGGCATGGTCACATTGGTGTTGGAAAATTCCCTTTTCAAAAAACGTGTAGTTGCACGTGGCCAAGCTATTCTCAAAAGGGTAGTAGAGTGATACTTTTGTGTGGTATTTTAGTTACTTTGTTTGGCAATATGGAATCAGTAGGGAATTTCCAGATTTCAGGTTTAAACACAAAATTGTACTAATGTTTTCCCTGCACCGAATGGCCCCGACGTTGGTGATGGACCTGGTTCCTTCTGCTATTTGGAGGAGTTTATTTCTGAGGAGTGAAGAGAACACACCTACCAAGTCTTTGGCCCCCGAACTCATGGCCAGAGCATGTTGCCCCTCGGTAGCAGAGTGGTGTTGTGTGTCCGAAAACTGGAAGAGAAGGCAGCCTCCAGGCAGCCATAAGATGAATTGCCACGTCCAAGCACGACAGCCAGCGTGCTCGACCGGTACATATAAAGCTTGAGCTTCTTGTTTACCAGCCCCTATAAATGAGAAGCCACAGGTGAAAACGTCCCAGGGCTGACTTGGGGAAGGCCCGCTGAAGGCACCAGAGAAACTCCTGTAAACTTGGCACCTGAGACAAAAGAAACACCCGCCAGCAGAGAGGGAAAGCAGGTGGGAGGGTTCCAGAAACAAGGTACCTCGCCGTGTGACGTCCCGGGGGAAATGAGGTCGCCACCCCCCATGCCAAAGTCCCATCGTGCCAAGTGGGAAGGCAAGTGTCGTGCCCCACGCTGCTCAACAAGCTCCCGGCACAGTGGCTGGGAGCCAGGACGATGGGGTCCCTGCTCCCGTGGAGTTCTCAGGCCAGCAGAAGGGCCCTGTGGGTGCCAGGGGGACCCAGCCCCATGGGATAAGAGAGCCTGGGCAGGGAGGACTTCTGGGGGACTCCGGGAGTGCTCGCTGGGGGCAGTGGGTTTCCAGCTGGGCTTCAGCACTCAAGAGCAAGGCTGTTGGGTGGGCTCTGTGGGGCAGGCTTTCCAGAAGCGCCTCCAGCGCCTGTGTCTGTGGCCTGGCCTGTGGGTGCTTTACACAATCAGGGCCTTTATTAAGGCCTCAAGAAGTTGAAATCGTGGGGGAACAGGTGGGATTAGCAGCAGCTGTGCTGTGGGGCCAGGTCCGGGCTGAGGCAGATAGGCCGGACCCGAGTCCTGGCTCAGGAGGCGCAGCTGTGTGTCCCCCGTGTGGCTCGCCCCCTCCTGAGTCCCCAGGCTTCCAACCTGCACCTGCCACAGAGGATTGTCTGGGGATTAAAGAAGACAAAGTAGTAAAATACCTGCAATGTATGAGCACGTAATAAATACATATTTTAAAAACATGGTGGGCAGAGACGTATATAACTTACTTTAGAAAGATTTCTCATTAAATGTCATTATAATATTAAAGGTTTTTATTTTATGTTGTTGAAGTTAAACTTCAGAAAATGCTTCAGAGGACCCAGGCCTGTGCCGGTGGCCCTCCCAGCATGTTCCGCTCTGTCACCTCCGCCCCTGATCTGTGTAGAGAGGACACCTCGTTCCTGACAGTGCCAGGAAACTGAGGTGTAGCTCTTCATCCTCCGTCAAGAGCGAGGCAGGGATTTGCCCCAGGGGAGGCTCTGGCCTCGCACCTCCGGATAAGAGTCGCCCTGACGGGGACCATGGATGCATTCTGTGTCAGCCCTGTGACAAATGATAGTCAGGCCTGCTGCCAGGGAGGCGAGGAAAGTGATGTCCCCTGGCCCCTGTGAGGGGGCGAAGGTGGCACAGGACCCCGGGCCGCCCCCGTGGGAGGGCTCCCCGGAGCAGTTGGCATTCCTGCGGGGCCGTCCGGGGTGGGGCCGCTCCCTCCCTCACCTATGCGCCACCGTCAGCAGCTGTTCCTGGCAGGCGCTCGGGCTCTCCACGGCAGATGGTGACCAAAATGGGCTTGCTGGCAGGCTGCGCCGCAGCACCGCCCTCCCCGCACACACCCACGTGCACACCGCAGCCCGGCGCTCGGCTCTGCTCTCATGGCACCTGCCTGGGGCTGCAGGTGTAGCCGGAGGGCTCGTTGCAGAAGGGCAGGCATGTTTCCCCGGGGCCGCCCACTTCGGTCTGGCACCCTTCAGTATTTGGCCACCAGACTGTGAATCTGGCATATCCTTGTTCCCAGGCACAGCTTTTCTCCCTCTGTCTCCTCGCTGGTGTGTTTGGCACACAGCCTGCGTACTCACGGCTCCCCACGGATGGCTTTGGGCTTGGCCCAGCCGGAGTCCACGTAGGCCAAGCCACAGTCGGCCACGGTCACAGGCTCCAGATGCAGGGGCTGGGCTGCCCTTTGTTCCCTCCCATCTGTTTCCCGGAGCGTGGTCTTGCGTATGACGGACGAGACTCCTGGGTGCTGTTCTGCTGTTGACAGGATCCTAAATGCACCGGGAGGCTGGTCTCTGTAAAATAGCAGCACAGGTCTATGCCCCAGTGCCAGAGGGGACACAGCGCTCAATCTTGCTCCTGGAAGGGGGCCAGGAGGGACTAGGTGGCTCCGCCCTTCCCAGTGGCCCCTTCACCTTGTGCCGACCCTGCACCTAAGCAGAGGGCTGCCCCACCCCCAGGGCATCAGGGCATTGCCAGGGGCCACCCTGCTCTGCTGCCCACACCCTGCAGGAGCCCCCCTGCACCGTGTTTGGGCTGCTCATTCCAAACAACTAACCAGCCAAGGCAGCCAGATGAGGGAGACATCTGGCATGAGACAGTCGCCAAGTCACCCCTATTCCATCACTGGCAGGAAGGAAATGGGCTCTTTGTGCCAGATTCTTAAAGAGAGAGAATAAAAATATGTGCTCCACACCCTGCATGTTTTTTCTTACCGTGACACCCCAGCCATCACTTTCCTTTCCCTGGAACTTAAGACTCCTAAGGACCCCATTTCTGCAACTATTTAGGGCAGACTTTTTCCACTTGGTGTTGATCAAAGTGCTGGAGCCAATCATGTGAGTGGGAGCAGGGTGACGAGGTTTGGAGGTGAGCTCTGAAGGAAAATGCACACACACGTGCTCACACACAAGCTCACGCACACATGTGCTCACACACGCACGCTGACACGCGTGCACATGTGATAGATTGGGAGGGACAGGAGTGACAGAGGCGCTATTTGCTGGGTGTCTTCCAGGGTAAGGCTCTCTGCACAGTGCTCTTTTATGGAGCCGAATAGGATCAGAATAAGACAATAGAAACTAAGTACCTTGTTTCCTGCTCTTTACCAATAGGGGGAGAGATGTTAATGACCCTCCCTGTAGCTGATTCTTTGGGGAGTGACAGATTCAGCCTGGTGCCTGTGAGCCAGGCTGGAACCAGGAACAAGACTCATCCGCCTGTGTCAGGTAGGGGCAGGGGAGAGGACGTGTTCCCAGCCAGAGTCGCTGAGAGGAAGTCTGGCTTGCCAGGCGGAGAATGGTCTCCAGTGGTCATGGCTCCTCGTTTCAGTGGGACCCTGGGCAAGTTCCGTCACCTCTCTGAGCCTGTGTTACTCTGGTAATGAGAATAATAGTCTCTTGAAGAGTGTTTTATAACTTTTCAACTAACACCTCTACAAGATAATATTGTCATTTTCATTTTAGAGATGAGCAAATTCAAGTAGAGAAAGGTTCAGTGGCTTGGCCAGGGTCATGTAAGCAAGGGACATCCTATCAGGTGGTTAAAGCGCAGGAGGAGAGAGGGGGTGTGGGGATGCCCCAGAGCGGGCGGGCCTGGAGTTCTACCAGGCAGGTCAGGTGCTGGCAGTGTGGGGGTCATAGGGCCCTGGGCAGGTTGGTTTGTCACCTTGGAGGGTGTTGCTTACTTTTCCCTCTTGGCTTAAGGTGATCTGACAGCCTACTCTCACACACAGAAAGGTGGTGTTTTTCCACATATGAGCCACGTCTCCCCTGCTCTGTGCTTGTTCCTTTGATTTCTTTGAGGGGTGCAGGGGTTATCCTGATCTCTTTGAAAAGTCTTGTGTGGGCCTATTTTCACAACAAACTGAGAACTCCTTGCCATATAAGCAGCCTAAGGAACCGAGATGGGGCTCACACTGGGGATGGCCTTGAGTCTGCCTTGTCAGATGTGATATTTTCTCTGTGTCCTTGCAAGTTTGATAAACAAGAGCTATGCATCTCACAACACAGAGGCCGATATGAAATGCCCATGCTGTCACAGGCCCTGTCAGGGCAAGGGGTGGATTTCAGGGTCATAACGTGGGTCAGCAGGACCAGCTAGAGGGTTATGGCAGCAGTCCAGGCAAAGGCTGGAGGTGCCTGAACCCTGGACATGTCCATTAGGGCCATGAGGGTGGGGTGGATTCGTGGACTGTTCTGGATGGACTGTCGTGATTTGCTTGATGATTGTGATTTGCTATGGGACATGAGACCAGGGAGTAGATGATGTCAATGAAATGTGTTGCTCGGGGGACAGGTGGCTGATGGTACCTTGTGCCGGGAGAGGGAACAGGGCAAGACCAACAGCTCTGGAGAAGGAAGGAGAATGGCTCTGGGTTTTAATGTGTTGTGTTTGAAGTTCTGGGGCGGGGGGTGGTGAGGGGCAGGCAGGATTCAGTAGGCAAGTGAAGAGAAGGGTCTAGATCTCAGGAAATGGCGGGGGATAGAAACATGGAGCAGGAATTATTATTGGTCTGAATAACACAGTACCTGGAGTATGGGATAATTTGTATTTTCATTAAAATTCTTACTTGCTCATTGTATTTTTATTTTTATGTCTGTTCTGCCTCCTATGGTGATTGTATTCTGAAGTCTGATCAGGTTTCAATTCTGAGAATTTTGTCAGGGATCACTGCAGTCTTTAAGCTATGCTGGCAATGCATGATATTTTGAATGGATTAACAGGATTGCAAAGAAGAACCAATAAATGTAAACTTCTTAGACTTTCAATTTTAAAATATCGATAGGCTGACAATCTTCTACACCAAATTGTAATTTTGTTTCAAGGGTAAATCATGAGATCAGGATTATAGGAGAAAAACTGTGTCATCGCAGAGAACTAGCTTCCTGGCGGGAAACACACGCCAGAGAGAAAGGACCATATCTCTGGGAGATGTGCAAACATCAAGGTTCTCAGCATCATTAACTTGGACCACTCTTATTTTACATCTTCATGGTGTCATTTAAAAAGGAATATGCAATAAAACCATCCGAATTTTCAAATGAAGTTACCATCTTCCATCGTAAGAAGCGTGAGTAAGGCATATTGTCACGCAGTGGATGTGGAATACTTTCTAGTTAAGGAGGCAGCTGTAATGAGTGGTTGAAAACCTGGGTTCCAGAGCCAGACTGCCTGGGTTCAAATCCTGCCTCCCGTCTTCTCTGCTGAGTGTTCTTACCAAAGTGGGGCTGGGAACGCTGCTTTCCTTAGAGGGGCTGTGATGGGGTCACGTGAGACAATGTATGTCCAGCACGCATGGCAGAGCCTGGCACAGAGGAAAGGCTTGAGCATCATCACACAAACATCCTATTCCTTGTCTCCCAGAAACACAGGATTTTCACCTGGGCCTATTAAATATGTATCAATTGAGACAGTTCTTCGTAGAATAAGTCAGAGGAAAAAGATTATCCTCCAAGGCCTGGGTCCAGGCTCTTCCCCGTGGCGGTGCCGATCCCATGTATTGCTATACATTTTGTGACATCCAGGGGCCACGTGCAGTGGGGCCACTTGGCCAGGCGCCACCAACACTCTAGTGTAGAAAGTCTGGCGATAGGCCATGTCTTCATAGTACCAAAAATCCAGATGCCGTGTGAAAACCAAATCACTCATTTGGGTGTGCCAGCAGAACACAGGAGTGGTGGAACAGAGCTACAGTTAGGCAGGCTTTGCACGGTCCCACCTTCTCTGGGCGTAATCCCAGCCACCTCATACCTCCCATAGTGTGCCATTCCGTAGCATTGTAGAAATTACAAATAATGCAGTTTGAGCAGTGCTGCTGAAATTGAATTCATGCAACGTGTTATTTCAAATGCGTGATTTTATCTATCCCTCCAAACAGTGCTGAGAGGTAGACATCTTATCCCCATTTTACAGAGAGGAGGCCAAGTTCAAGGTCAGATGCTCAAGGTCATGTGGTTTCGTAGAACCAGGGGTAGAGCTCAGACCCCTGTGGTCACCAGCCTCTAGATGAACATGACCTGTCTGAGAACTCCTGGAGATGTTAGAAGGAAATTTTGATACGTAGAGATACAAAATGCTACTTTCAGTACATAGTGCTATTGTCATAACTCTAGTTAACATGGATTTTTAGTATCTTAACTGGAAATTATGCCAATTATATGCAGATTTAAATTGTATAATTAGCTTGTGTTCCTGCTCTCTTCTCTTCAGGGGGTTTCAGTTCTTCCACTGGTTCTGAGCCTTGAAGAAAATGAAAATGATGCTTTGGCAAAGAATTTAATCCTGTGGCCTGTTTTGGGTTCTTCTCCCCAGCCCCGGGCCTTTCTTTCCTCCATTCCCTCCTTTCCTTCCACCCTTCAAAAACATCCTGACTGTACTTCATTGCTAAGAAGATTAAACAGCCTGAACGAGACCCCTCCATCTTATCTCCACTCAGGTTTTATTCTTTTTCTCTTCGTTATTGTACTGGAAATTAGAAGAACCAAGAGGTCAGAGTGCGCCAGTGGTGCCTGCTTAGAAGTTGAGATGCGGTTGCCTAGAACTGCTAGAGCACCATGCATGCTTGTCACCAGCAGTGCCTAGACGTCACACTGACAGCATCGCAGGGAAACAGCCTTTTGTGGGCCATCGTCCGTGTATTCACACTGTGTCATTTTTAAGCTTTAGAGGAAACTGACAAAAGCTGCTTTTCTGTCTTTCTTTAGCATCACTGTATATTCCCAACCCTGTGAGGCTGGAAGCTAAATCATCATAGCAAACTGTATCTGAAGTGCATGTTCTCGTATAGCTCATATTTTATTTTATAGTCCTATTTTTAATTTCCTTTGATAATAATTTAAAAAATTTAATTCTTAGCCTCGGCCAATATTGTGTGAGGTTATGCGTATTGCAGCCCAGGGGAGAATTTCCGCTTGCAAGCTGGCCAGCCTGTTTGCAGTTGACAGATGTAACCTGCCCCAGGGCAGAGGAAGTCTCGAGGGGGCTTTTAATTTCTTAATATTGAAATGAGCACAACTTTTATTGTCTTAATCAGTGAATAAAAAAACAATAAAGTTGCTAAGTCTCATTTTTTAAACTTAGCATAAGAGGATTTTAAGGAATTGTGATTGCTTTTTAAGTTGCTATTGAAAGTTAATTTTCTCTGTGTTCAGGAAGATTCTGCTAGAAGTTCTCCAGATAGATGGTCATATTGCAGTGAAGTAAAACATTCTGCAGGGCTGTTCTATAGGCCACATCCCTGGGCGGGAAAGGCTATGTGCTGTGCACAGAGTGGTTTTACTTTATCTCTGGAATTGGCTTTTGTCCCTTTTCATAAGCTCAGAACACAGGAGCATCCATTTAAAATTGCAGCCGAAATCTTCCAATGCAAACTGCACTCTTTCAGAATGTATGATACCTTAGGCAAGGCCTATATTGGGGAACATTTTTGACTATTAATAAGAAAGGGATTTACTCATGATAATGGCCTTTATAAAGTCATAATGAAAATGTTTCAGTTGTTTATATGAACAAATAATTTTACATTAAAAAAGCTGATGTAGTACATGCAGTCATTCTTATATATTTCTTAGTTTAATCCAAATCTAAACCACATTGCTTAAAACTGAAAGTTCCTCCATTACAGGGGCCATATGCTGGTCAATTCTGGTTCCCTAATACTTTGTACAATACCTGATAGGGACATAATAAATGTTTCTTGAACTAAACAGAAAAAGCAAGGTTGCTTTAAGAGCTAAATGTGTGTGTGTGTGTGGATACATATACTTTATATAATATAAAATATAAAACATTATGTTACAGGTATAGAACTAAGATGCTCCATGGGAGCATATGTTTTGATTTGAAATCAAAACACAACTTTGGAATAAATATATAGAGAACTCTCAAAATTCAACAATGAAAACCCACCAATTAAAAAATGGACAAAAGATTTGAACAGACACTTCACCAAAGAAGACATACAGAAGGCATATAAGAACATTAAAAGCTGTCCAACATCATTAGTTGTTAGGGAAGTGCAAACTAAAACCACTCTGAGATACCCCTGTACACCAGTTAGAATGGCTAAATTGAAAAATAATGACACCAAGTGCTGGCCATGACACAGAGCAGTGGGAACTCTCAGATTCTGCTGGTGGGGTGCAAAATGGTACTACCAGTTTGGAAAACCATTTGGAAATTTCTTATCAAGTTTAATATACATTTACCTAACCTGACCCAGAAATCCCACTCCTAGAGTTTTACCTAAGAGAAGCCTTGTGTTCACACAAAAACCTGTTCCTAAATGTTACATCAGCTTTATTCATAATGGCCCAAAATGGGAAACAACCCGAATGCCCTTCAGCTGGGAAATGGATAAGCAAACCAAGGTCCTTATGTGCCTGAGGAGCCCCTGATCTCTCACTTGCAGCTGGCTTTGAGGCCCTGTGCAGATAAAGAGAAAAAGAGAAGGCAGAGTTGGAAACCACTTAGCATTGACAGTATGTACCCTCCAACACACACATGGAGCCCCTCAGCAAAGGGTGGAAGATGTATTGCTTCAAGGCATGTAAGGACCTCTGTGCCCAGTCATTAGCTGATTATTTGCTAGCCAAGCAGAGTGGTCAGTGGCCACACCTGAAAGATAACACAAATTTTACAGAATGAGTCTGAGAAAGTCACTAAACAAATGAACAGCAGCAGCAATAACAAACAGCAACAACACCGTGTCGCTGGGAAAGGGTAATCTTGTTTCCAGAGTTGCCACATTATATTATTTAAAATGTCCAATTTTCGAGAAAAAATTATGAGGCAAACATAAAAGTATGACTTACTAGACAAAGGCTTTAAATCGGCTATTACAGATGTGCTCAAAGAACTGACAGAAACTATGTCTAAAGAATTAAAGGAAAATATAAGAACAATGGCTCACCAAATAAAAATTGTCAATAAGGAGATACAAATTATATTTTAAAATAACAAAATAGAAATTCCAGAACTAAACAGAACTAAATAGAACTTCAAAAGTACAGTAACTTAAATGAGAAAAGTCACTAGAAGGGCTGAGTTGCCAGAGGGGGTAATGAGCGAACTTGAAGATTAGTCAATCGAGATGACCCGGTTCAAGCAACAGAAATAAAAACAATGGGAAAAAAATGATTGTTGCATAACTCTGAAAATATGCTAAAACCCTCTAAATTATAAACTTTAAAAGGATAAATTATATGTGAACTATATTTCAATATAAAATGGTTATCTGTAAAAAAAAGGAGCACAGTTTAGAAAAGGCTCTAGGAGACATGGCTCAAAGAGAGACGTTTAACAGGAGGACATCCTCCTGGTTTGACATTCCCATTTTACAGTTGAGGAAACTGAGGCCCAGATAGATGAAACAAACTGCCTAGTGCTTGTAACATAATAGACATAAATTTCCTTAACTGTTCTGCAGTTAGGGTGACCAACCATCAAAGTTTGCCCTAGCTTTAGCACTGAGAGTTCTGCATCCTGAGAAATCCCCCAGCTCTGACAAACCAGGACGGTTGGCCACTCTGTCTACAGTCCAAATTGAGACCAGTCTTTCCAGCAGGTCTTGAGTTGCTGACGTTCATCTATAAATGAGAAATGGTGGTGTTCAGAAAAGTTCCTTTGCCTTACTGAATTCAGTGTTCTAAACTTAAGCAGCTGACATTTTGCTTTAAGTTCTTTTCTATTCAACCTTTTGGAATGAAGGATCTTTCCTTTTAATGAAATCTGCATTTCATCCCCAAGGTGCAACCTGGTGTCCTTGGCTTTCTCTGAAAAGTGAAAAGTGGTTTCCTTTGTGTACTAAATGCTAGGCATATAACAAAAACAGAGGTTGGAGCTAATTGATTGCAGATATGAAAAAGCAGATTATAACCCCTCAGAGAGATACACAGAGAACAGAGAATTCCGTGCCTCCTGAAACTGAAAGCCATGAAAGACAAACTTGTATAGGAAATGCCGTTTGAATTCTTTTTCAAAACCAGCAGACCTCAAAGGAAAGATCAAATCAAGAGAAACCGGCAGTCCTTGAATGTGTGATTGATGTAAAGCATCTTATAGGTGGAGAGTGCCCTGTGCGGGCCAGAGCAAATGGGCGGTGGTGCATTCCAGCCACGTGACCCTGAGCTTCATCCTCTGGCAGCCCTGCCCAGCTGGTGGGGTGCCACCTTTCAAGGTGTGCAGTAGAGAGGAAGGAAGGACCCAATTCCTCTTGCACCCAGGAAATGGTGCTTGGAATTTGTAAGGAGTGGGAGGTACAGGGTAACGAGAAAGCAATGGGAAGCCAAATGATGGCCACCCCCTTCCCCGGGGTCCCCCCTTGAGCCCAGTCAGCCTTACAGCCCTAACTGCCAGCCAGTGGGTGAGCCTCAGAGACACCTGCCAACTTTGCCTGGGTTCAGGTGGCTCCTTCAATCTTGTGAAGTGCCCCCTCTGTGGTTCCACTGATTGCAGGTGGTGGAAGGACAGTGTGTAGCTGGGTGACCTTAAATGGGCACACAGAAATAGGCCATAAGCTCAACACCTCCAAAGGCCTCTCCCTCCACGTCTGCTTCCATCTTTTCCTGCGGGTTGGCCCCAGGGTCCCGTCTGCCAGGCCCCTCACCCTGGCCCCAGCCCACCTGGAATGTTTATCCTCCATGTCACCACAGCTCCAGGCGTTTGATCATGGAGTTTCAGGAACAGGCCCTTCATGTCTTCATGCCCACTCATTGTAAAATTCCCAGTTCAACATCCACCTCCTCTGGGATGCATCTTCCCAGCTGTACTAACCTTTCCTTCCTCTGTGCCCTCAAAGGACTGTTCACACCTCCAGCATCCTTGCAGATCCCTTCTGCCCTGCATGGTGGATGTTCATGATTGTGTGTGTCCTGTCTCCTCCAGCAGAATCCTGACCTCCTGGTGGACAGAGATTCTCGTCACTCCCTGGCATGTTGTCACGGGGTGTGGCCCTCAGCAGGTGCTGGATGAGAGTTGCCCTGGAGTTCTGCCAAACTCCCGAGACCTTAGTCACTCCCATTTTGTTACATTTTAGCTACAACTTCACACTCTTCAGCCGTGACATCTTAATCATATGACCTCCTTCCTAAACCAGGAACCCCTTGAACACAGGGAACTTTTTCTTCCTCAGACCTGCTGCCCCAGCATCTAGCACAGGGCCTGCTAGGCACTTAATGCATGTGTGTTGTAATTGCTTGTGTGCTCTTCTGAGAGCTCCTTGAGGTCAGGGATTGTCTGGTTCATCTCTATGTTCCAAATGCCCCACACGGTCCTTGGCACGTGGCCAAAGCACCATAATGACTGTTGAGATCAGTTAATTAAGTGAAGTTGGAGAGTTTAAAAACTTTGCAGAGAAGTCTTGCTGCTGCTGACTTCCGCTCGGTTGTGCCTGTGTTCCCAGCCTTTCAGCATCACACCCAAGCCAGGGAAATATAATGGAGGAAATACAGTATTCCATTTGGGGGCTCTGCTTCCAGATTGTCATTGTCCTCACACTAGGACCTAGGGTGATGGAGCCATCACTAGCTAGATTGCTGGTCGCTGTGGCAAAGGGAGGAAAGCAGCAAAGCTCCTGCTGGCACTTTACAGCTTCTGCCTGGCCACAACCCGTGTCACTTTCACTCGCAGCGCATTGGTCAAAGCAAGTCACATGGGCAGTTTGCCTTCAAGAGGCAGGGTGAGGCATTTGGAGACCACTGGTACAGTCGGCCACACTTGCCGGTGAGAGCAGCGCTTCTCACATTGGAACATGCACGTGGGATTCAGCAGGTCTGGGGAGGGGCCCAGACTTTGCATTTCTAGCGAACTCTGAGGAGCAAGGGCAGAGCCTCGGAGCCGCAGTGGTCAAGTAAACACACTGAACTCTTACCTTCCTCCCCCTTCTCTGCAGAGACAAAAGTCAGCTTGTAGCTCTGTTGTTTTGCATTGCAAGCCAAGAGAAATATCCTTGACAGTCAGAAGGTACTGTGATTTACCTCGAGGGTGCAGGGGACAAGGGGGATAGATCATGAAAGCTATTAACTTTGACAGAACTGCAGTCTGGGGAAGGGCAGCACAAGAACGCCACGTTGCTCTGTCCAGAGGCCATCACTTGCATAAGCAGGTCTTTTAAATGGACCAAATTAGATCTAACCGTGTCACCGCTCTTCCTACTTTCCCACCCGGTGAGTTCGCAAAGCTGGGACGGGTCAGCGCGCTCCGCCCGGGCCTGGTACGGGCCTCTGCCCCTTTGCGCGTTCTCCGTTCCTCGCCGTGCTGTTGTTGGAGGGAGCTTGTGCTGACTGTCATTTGCCCCACTTGCACGTGCCAGCAGCGATGGATGGGCTCAAAGGGGCAGTGCCATTGTCCCCGAACCTGGATTCCCTGCCGGCCCAGGGTCCTCACTGGGGTTGAAGGCAAGCTCTTGGCCCCTCCTTGTGGGCAGGGGTTGGCACTTGGGCTCTGCATCGTACTGAACCAGAAACGCATGAGCCTCTGCCCAGCTCAGAATAGATGGTGCTTTTCTTTCGGGTGGTTTTATTTGCTATCCATGCCAGTCATGGTATATCCTTGCCCACAAGTTTCAATTGATGGTGATCTGGTCAGCCAGAAGCTGCCTATGGACGGAAACTTGAGTGGGCTATTGGCGTGTGTGTGTGTGTGTGTGTGTGTGTGTGTGAGAGAGAGAGCGCGCGCGCACACGCGCACGCATGCACAGGACAGAAGCACAGCACCGGGTTCGATGGAATCGGAGCTGGGAGGAATTGGCAGGTGGGTGATATGCCTGGTACCAGCCCCCTCTGCCACTAGAGGGCAGCGTGAGGAACAGGATCCCCATCCCTTGTCCAGCCCCCGGCCTTTCCCCTAAAACAGCCCACTTGGCTCCCAGGCAGCAGCTTCAGGTTGGCCTCTTAGAGGTCAAACCCCAATTTCCTATAGGCGCAGAGTCATAAATTGGATTTCTGCTCTAGGAAACTAATGTACCAATAAAATATTTTACAAGTGATCATTAAATAAAAAGAAATGCACATATACATTTTACAAGTAATTACATACAAACCCAACATTAAGGCTAAATTCTTTTGGTGGGTGGAGGAGGTGGGGTTTGCCCAGGTCAGACTTAATGAGGCTTTCAGAAACAGGAGTCTGCTGAGGTTCGAGCTGCAGGTGCCTCATTTCCTTCCTGTGACTTTCCCTTGAGCAGGCCACAGCCACTTCTCCTTGCTACAAACTGTGCTCAGAATTAGGTCATCTGTCTCAAACATGTTCACCGCTTGTTGGAGATGCCCACACGTTCCCAGAGCCCCGTGAGTGGTGACCACTGGGGATGGGCAATGGCCGTGGTGACTCTGGACTTGGCAACCCTGTCTAAAGGTGCTGAATCCGGGCCCATGATTGGACTCCAGGGGGTCATAGAATCCTTTGACATTATAAGCAAATATTTGGTTGTGGATTTATGTGGGTGGAGGGTCCATGGTGTTTGTTCACTGGATTCTCAAGGGAGTCCCTGACCACCCCAAGATGTTCAGGACCACTGTCATATACTCACGTTTCTTCTTTGTAATGATATACTTTCTGAACAGTAAAAAGTGTCTACAGGTCAATCCATCTAAGGTGGGGGGTGAATGCATATCACACATCCTCTTGAGCACATGTATGCACATACTTATGGTGCATACTCACATGTAAGTGTGCACACACGTGCCCCTCCTGTCCCACACACATACACATGTGTCAGTGTCTCTTGAACCAGCCCCTCTACTCCCTCCCTGCCCCAGCTCCGTGGAATTCCAATGCAAGGTTCTTGTGGGTTCCTGTCGACCTCTTGCACCTCTCCCATGGTGCAGAACAGAGTAGATACAGCTCCCCGGGGCTTCCTTACCCTATAGTCCCAAATTCTGAGGACAGCATGTATATGCAAAGGAGCATGGAATCCCCAGAACCGAGAGCCAGGCAGATCTGGATCCTTGTCCCGGACCCGCCGCTAACGCTCCAGGCACTTGGGTTTGGGCAAGGTTCTTAACTGCTTTGAGTGTCCTTGTGGGTAAAATCAGAATAATGAACCCCACCCCCCACAGGATGACTGGCCTGATGACACGAGAAACTGAAAGTGAAAGCACCCTACAACTTGTATCACACATTGGAGGGCCCTGTACACCCTCTTCTGATGTCCATTAAAGAATCGATACTGAGCCTGGCACGTAAAATGCAAACTCTGCTTTCCTGACACTTTAGCATGTCTTCTGTCATCTCCTGGAATCAGGCGATGCTTGGGAAATTTGTGGAATTCAGTTTTTAGGGGCATATATCCCTTTGAGTGGAGGGGAGTGGGCAGTTCCAGCTCTCTTGCCATCAGGTGACCTTGGACGAGCCCTGTGTTAGCGTCCCCTCTTTATTATGGGCTCACGGACACTAGGATCAGCTGGGGGTGGTGGCGGGACAGGCAAAAGAAGAACTGAGCTGCAGTGTTTGCAGCGACCTCTTCACTGTTGTGCTCTTTTTGCAACTAGAGGAGCTCAGTGTCCTTGGGTCAGGCTACTGAGGCAAACAGGCCAGGAAGTGTCTAGGTGTCGGTTGTGGGGTGTGCTTGCCATATTCCTAGATGTATTATTTACATGTAAATAATTCCTAGATGTATTTAAAAAACAGTGAAAAGCAACCCATATATCCATTGACAGATGAATGAATAAGCAGAATGTGGTCTGTCCATATAATGGGTTGTTCTGACATCTGCTACAACATAGACGATCCTTGAGGATATTATGCTACATGAAATCAGCCAGTCACAAAAGGACAAATACTACACGATTCTACTTATATGAGGTCCCTAGAGGAGTCAAATCCGTAGAGACAGAAGTAGAATGCAGGGCTGGGGTAGGGGGGTGTGGGAGTTATTATTTAATGAATACAGAGTTTCAGTTTAGAATGATGAGGACGTTCTGCAGATGGATGGTTGTGATGGTTGCATAACAATGTGCACGTACTTAACACTACTGTACACTTAAAAATGGTTAAGACGGTAAATTTTATGTTATGTGCATTTTACCACAATTTTTTTAAAAAACCACCAAAACCCACCAAGATATTCTGTGAAATAAGCACCACATGTTTTGAGTTCTAGGGAGGTGAGCAAGGTGGGGAGACAGCCTGATTCAAATGTAGGATGGTTCATGTCTAGACCTCTTATGGATATTTTTAAATAATAAACTATCCCTCTCCCAGGGAAAGGCAGCGTCCTTGTCTAGCCACCTGTGGAAATAGGAGACAGGGTTCTGGTCTGAGCTCAGCTGCTCAGGAGTGAGTGGCATTGGACATGCCTCTGCGTTCCCTGGGTGTCACTGTCCTCAGCTGAGAGATAAGAATGATGATACCCCACATTGCAGTTCATGAAAGGCGCACATAAAATAGCATGGAAGCCCTTTGGAAGTGCTGCCGTTCGGGAAAATGCAGAGGCTCGGGCTTGACGCTGGCCTCTGGTCTTCATGCATTTCTGACCTTGCCCTGCCGTCACCTGCACCCGTGCTGCTGGGCACGTCCAGACCGTGTTTCCCAGGGACATGCAAGAGTGTGTCGCTTCCACGTGACATGCTGAGCAGACTTGGGCACCAGGAGGATCTCGGCAGTTCTGATAAGCTTGTTAGCAGGTTGCAGTAAGCAGGATGATCACATGTTCTTTAATTTTATTGAAGGAAAGGCTCTTTACTGGCAGCCCTTGAAGGATGGATGGACCACACTGTGCCCTGCCGGGAGAACATCTGTGAGGAGTGACCTGGCTGCTTCTCCCGTGTCTGTGGTGTTCCCAGGAGTGGCTGGGGCTGAAGACACTTGTTGGGGGCCTGAGGTGGGCCAGGCCTGGGGGCGGGTCTGCACCCATCTTAGGGAAGCTCACCTCTTTCTCCTGCCCCAGGCATCTGCTGCTCCACTGTGGACGTGGGCACACCTGGGGCATGTGGAAAAGGGGCCGACTTAAGGAGGGCAAGATGGGTGGGGTAGCTTTCCCCCAGGGTGGGATTTTGGGGAAAGAGAGCCAGTACTCTGGAGCAGTTAAAATATGCCAGTCAGAGTGCTGTGCGCTTTCCCTGCTGTCTCTGGAGTCCTTATCACAGCACAGTGAGCAAGGTATGTGCCCATTTTACAGATAGAAAAACTGCTTCCAAGAAGAAAATGGCAAGAGAAGAAAGGCATAGGTGACCTCCTGGGGCCGTCTAAGAAAAAGGGTGTGGCAAGAGTCTGTGAGCAAAGCAGGACTGATCAATTCCATTTGGTGACCTTCTGGAAATTTCCTGAACCGTGTGTCACGAAGACCTGGATTATTTTATTAGACCCCACTAACTTCCTTCCAAAAAATCAGCCAGACAAAAAACATTCCTACAGACAAAAGCTTGAGACACTTGTTCTGGAGTCACTGAGCATGAGAGAGAGAAGAGGGAGGGCTGGGGAGGGAGGGAGGCCCGGCCCCCCCCGCCCCCCCAGGGGTGGAGCTGCCCTGCGCAGGGTGGGACCTGGGGCCTGCTCAGCAGAACAGCCGCTCTCCTGGCAGCGTCATGGAGGGGTCTGAGCCGGCCCTGCAGTTCCTTTAACAGGCAAGCCCTTCGTGACCTGAACTGTTCCCTACACCAAGTGGTTCTGCGGGGCTGGGGGATGAGCACAAAGGCTCCCGGGTGCGGGAGGCTGAGCCCATGAGCCTGGGGGTCCCTTGGGGACTGAGCCTGCAAGCACATCTTGGTCTCGAGGCCAGAGCGCCGGCTGCCGCTGCTTCCCACTCTGTGTCCACCACTGTCCTCTCGTTGGGGGCTGTGCCCACGTACTCTCATGGGTACAACCTCCTTGTTACAAGACACCAAAAACTCTGCAGGGGATGTGAATGGTCATTTCTATAGTCACGAATGGCCCCTCCCCATGGGCTGCAGGAGAGACCACCCAGGCTGCATGTTGTATGGGGTTCCCCCCCCCGCCCCCCCCCCCCCCCCCCCCGCCAACTCTCTCATCTTCTGATGCTCTCCTCTCCCCCCACTCCCATGAGATCGGGAACTTAAGCCTTCCACCTGCTCTAACTCATTAAGGAAAAGTAGATTACTGACAAGCCCTTATCAGTAACAAGCTAGTTATAGCCCCCTCCCCTCCCCATCACTGATGGGGACACCTGGTATGTGGTGATGTTGCAGCAAGAGGGCTCAGAGACAGGGGCACCCCAGCAGCACCTGCACAGCTTGGCCACGGGGCCCAGAGGGACCATCTGGAACCCGGAGATAGCAGTCTTCCTCTGCCACTTCCCCCTGCGCCTCCCCCACCACCCCTCACCCCCAGAAGAGCCAACAGCTCTTTTAGCAGCTGTGGACGGTGCCGAAGCCATCCTTCTTGGAGGACAACTGGTCCTCCCTGCTTGGACACAGCCTCCACGCTGCCACGGTCCAAAGAGTAAACCCACCCACGGAACTGGCCAGGGCCTGGGGAATAGGGAAGTGGCTGCCTGAGCTCCCTGGCTCCCCCACACGAGTCCCTCCCAGGTCCCAAAGGAGGTGCTTTGGCTTGAGGTAGCAACAGGGACCCAAGTGGAACCCCAAAGTTTGAGGGAATCTCCAAAAGATCCCTAAGAATCCATGGTTCCTGTTTTTTATTCATTGATTCCTGTCACACTCAGTACATGAGGCTGAGATGAGGCAGACAAGACAGTCCAGGGAGGGGAGGTGGCTTAGAGAATCAAGGATCATTACGATGTGACGTCCTGAGCGCTGTTGGGTGTTGCAGTGCTGCAGGAGCAGGGAAGATGGAGCGACTTCTGCCTTGGAGAGTCTGGAAGGGCTTCATAGAGGTGGTGACATTCGGTCAACTGAGATCCTGAGAGATGGCGGGAGTCCACGCGGCAGGGAAGGGAGGAAAGGAGCTTCCACGGAGGTCGTGCGAGGGAATGGAATGTTCAGGAACTAGGTGAAGGTGAGCACGACCCAAGAAAGGTGTGCTCAGAGCGCAAAGGGGAGGAGGCTGGGGAGCTAGCAGGTGGCGAGGCTGAGGAGTGCAGTGGGACCAGCAGGAAGGGTCTGGTGTATTCCCTGGTGGGGGGCACGGCGCCTTGGCTGAGGGAGGTGGTAAGACTCATGCGCATTCCCCGGGCTCCCCAGGGAACAGCAGACCTGCAGCGCCCTGCGGGGAGGTCATGCTCTATTGAACCCCGTGTAGAGAGGCCCGCCCAGGGGAAGGGTGGAATTAAGTAGCAATGAAGACAAGACCTAAATAAGGAAAAGAGGCTGAGGGAGGTGCCCCCAGATCCCCTGAGGGGCCTGAGGGCAGTGGCTTGCAGGAGGAAGCAGAGGGCCCGGAAGTCGGCAAAGGAGGGGTGGCGGGAGACTCAAGGTGGCCTTTTCCTGTCTGCCTTCGTTCACACCCGGTTTCTTTCTTACATTTTTATCCTCCTGTCCCCTCCACCCCGTTTTGGGGTAGGCGGAGGGGACAGCCGCAGCTGAGGCCTGCAGGAGGGCACCACACTCACCGCGGCCCCGGTGGCCGCGGCCATTGTCTGCCACCCAGCCGGGCCTGTCCAGGAGGCCCTGGCCTGGCGGCAGCGGTGCAGGAAGGCAGCCTGTGGCGCCGTCTCGGTGGGTGCATCGCGGTTCCTTCAAGGCTTTTCTTAGTGGAGTGTCTGCCATCTTGTGGCAGACACTGGTACTGCCCGGGCCCCACCGTCACACCTGCCGTTCAGGCTGCTCAGGTGCTGCCCCTGGGGTGGTCCCCGGGCCAGGCAGGTGGCTGTGAGGGGAGGACCCCCTTCCCAGGTGCCTTGCTTAGAGAGGCTCCTGGAGACAGTGGTTGTGAACTCCCGGGCAGGAGGCAGATGTCAGCAGGGGACAGCATAGGGACCCGGAGGTGAGCGTCTGTCGGTAGGTGGTGTGGACAGCGGGAGGGAGGCAGTCCTCTGTAGGTGATCAAACATGTGCCTTACTCTGGGCTTTAGACCAAGTGAGGGTGTGAATTGCATTCTAAATCTGGACCCTTGGGAGCAAACTTTTTATTTGGTATCTGGATACAGCTGCAAACAATGCGAGATCATTTTAAATCAGTCATAGAAGTTCTCTGGTTCTCTTAACTTGCTTTGGGCCAGGAATGTCAAGTCCTGAACCTAGCTGCTTCTTTTCTACAAGCTCTCAAGTGCTGCCCAAAGCAGCTGGCACACCCCACAGACCTCATACTCACTGTCTTCACCAGAATATTCCACTCTCACAGCCACCTGGTATCCAGAGCTTGCCTTCAGGGGGCACGTCTTCATAATGCCAGCGTGCCAGCAATTCTCTAAGTAACTGCATTGCCACTGCTGTCTGCGGGCACTGGCCCGTCCTCCACACCCCCAGTGAGGTCACTCCTAACTCTGCATCTAACCACGCCAGTTAATCAGCCCCAAACTCTTGTTCTTACTGAGGTTCTGTTTTCTGAAAAATGATCTGGAACCAAGTCCAGGGTTCAGTCACAGAAGCAGAAAGCATTCGAGGTATTTACGGCAGGGTGGGTTTTACCAGGGGAATTTGGTGTTTACAGAAGCATTAGCAGGGCTGTTGGGGTGAAGTCCAGGGAAAAGCACCATGAGATTTCAGGATACCAAGAAGTTACAGAAATTGCTAGAAATCCTTGCCGAGGACTTCCTGGTCTGCGGCACAGGGGTGACTGTGACTGACTCTCAGGAGGATGGCCAGGATGGCTCCCAGCAGAGACCTGTGCCCATCCTCGCAGCTGTGCCCTGCAGAAAATAGCCTCTCCTTTTATCTAGCCTAGAAATTGCACGGGAGTTTCTCTCATTGGTGGAACCTACCGTGGGGCCTTGCTGGTGATAGGATCTGGGAGATGTAGTCTCCAAGCTTCCCATCTGTGCAGCACCAGGGCCAGCCGAGAGTGTCAGGGACCAAGGCACAACATCTGACACACACTCAAATATGGTGGTAATAACAGGACTTCCTTCCTGCGGCTGTGGTGAGGCTAAAATTAACAGGTGTGAAGTCTCTGCACAGAGCACAGCATATGGCAGACCCTTGATAACTGCTAGTTTACAATAAATTGTCAAAACTGATGTTAGAATGGCTTCTTGTTCGCATTTCTAACCCCTGCGAGAAAGCGGCTGCTTCTGTGCTGTGGGGTCCCATCTGCCCACCTTGGCGAGGACAACGTTCCTTAACATTCCGGACCAGCTGGGCTTTGGGACCCTCAGCCGGCCTCGTGGGGGCTCAGAGGGCTGAGCAGAGATTCAGGAAATAGGCGACATTTCTCAGAAAAAAACTGAAGCTGGGAGTCATTCTGAGTGCTAACATGGGATTCACTCTGCTTGGCACATTTGGGAACTTCACCGCAAATGGACCAGTGGACAGTCAGAGTCTGGCCAGTATCCACCCTGCTTTGCAGCTCTGTCCCACATGGAATCAACGAAACCTGGGTTGAGTCCCTGTGGCCTCGTGCTCAATGCTCCAGGCAGCCTGTAGTGAGAGGGAATTAGGGCACAGCCGAAATCCGAGAGGGACAAGCAGCAGCTGAAGTCCCTGGGGAACCATGTCTATCTCCTGATTTGTCTCCTGCCCCAAATAGCTCTGCTCTCCTCCCCAATTTGCGTTTACACGTGCCTTTCCCTGGCAGTAGATGCCACCAGGCTGCAAACTAGGACACAGAGGTGAGCAACGGGCTGACACAGGCTCTCAGGCCACATCCTCCATGGCCCTGACTCCCCAGGTGCCCTGGCTTGGAGTTGAGAGCACAGACCCCCGCTGACCCCTGCTGGCCAGAACATCCTGCAGCGTCCCTGCTCCTAGAGCCACGGTGCATGGGGGGACCCTCTGTCCGCCTGAGGGGGCCGGGGCCTGTTCCTGAGCTGGTGGGCAGAGGAGGTAGTGCTGGGCAGTGCTGCAGCCCTCCCTGCCTGCTCCCCTGCACCCTGCCCCTGTCATTCCCTGCACTGCAGCCCTGCCAGTCCTCCTCGGGGATGCCACACGCACCTGCTCTTTCCCCCGGGAGAGTTTTGGGGCTGGTTTCAGACAGACCCACAGGGTCCAAACCAGGGCTCCTGGAGCACAACTGAGGCAGCACTGGTGTGGGGGGTGGAGCATAAACTATGGCGTGAAAAGGCTGATCTAAACCTGATTTCAGTTCCCAGTCAGCTGAGGCACAGCCAGGTAAGTGCCCGCCAGATTCACCTGACTGGGAATGGCCAGAGCCACCCAGAAAGGACCCACTGAGCCTCTCAAGCTGCAGCCTGCTCCCCTCAGCGCCACCTCCCAGCCCCTGTGCCCCAGTGCCCTCTGTCCAGCACTGGGCCTGACAGCTCCTCTCTCCCCCCACAGGTTCTCTCAGAGCACGGCTTCGGCTCCATCACCACCGACATCCGGGAGGGACAGACTTTCTACTACGCGGAGGACTACCACCAGCAGTATCTGAGCAAGAACCCTGGCGGCTACTGCGGCCTCGGGGGCACCGGAGTGTCCTGTCCTCTGGGTATTAAAAAATAGTTTCTCCCCACATGCTGAAACCTGGAGGTTCCAGCAAAAATGCTTTCAACAAATTGGGCAATGGTTTTGCGATTTACATCAGTGCCTTTTTAAAAATGCACAAATCACAAAAGGCGTTTATAAAAATCTGGCTTATTGAGGTATGATTTACAGGATGTGCAATGGCAAGTTGATAAAATGTAATTGATCTTCTAATAAGTTATTGTGAGGGTGGAGCTGTGAAGTTTCTGGATTATTCGGGGTCTGAATGAAGATAACAGACATGCTGTGTTCTCCCTTCTTGGTCTGGGTGCCCTGGAAGCCAGGGGTTGAGCTGGGAGATTGTTGGGCAGGATGAGGGGACCTTGGAGATCCTTTTTCTGTGCCCTCTTGCCCTCCAGTGCCTTACGATTGCAAACATTTATAGCCTCAATGGCTCATTCACTGAAACACTTTGCTCTATGGGACCTAGACATGTGTAAGGGGCTTTCTCTCCCTTTTCAGCCCCCTTTGTGCAAAGAAAAGATGGGAGTCATCTTGATGAATTCTAATGCTTTGCTTATAGCTGTGGGAAATGCTTGTTCTAATAAAAACCTGCAGTCCATTAATACAAACCACCCGGCCTCTTTTCCTCTTTACCTACTCATTTAGGTAGGATATTTCTAAGTGCTGTCAGGTAAACCTAAGAGCTCTAAAAGAGCTTGGGAGGGGAAAAGCCTCATATTCATTTACCCCCAGATGGGAAATATTATGATGGAAATTTGTGGTGAAGATGCACACCTCTAACTACTTGCAACTTTAGTAATAAAAGTTGTTTTTCTGGTGCCTGTCATATTCCCCACATCAGGGACTATTCTGGTTAGAATAGACACCTTCAATCCTGTTGGGGACATAGCAATAAACATGTAAACAAATGACTACGTAAAATGATTTCGGGTCCTGATGAGTGGTATGAAGGTGATGAGCTGTGTCTGGGGCTGTGGTGTTGCCCCCGGGGCTGTCTTAGCTGCGGTGGTGGAGCGGCCTCGCCAAGGTGGTGAAGGACCTACAGGAGGCAGCATGTCAGGAACACACAAGGGGGTAGGTATAAGGACTGTTGGCATTCCCACTTGGTGGGCTTTGGTTGCTTGAAGAAAAAGCTTTCCAAACAGGAGGATCAGGAAGTATGAAAGGCCCAAGCCAGGGAGGAATGTGCTCAGAGACAGGAAAGCCAGTGGGGCTGGAACAGTGTGCTTGGGGAAGGCGGTGGGGAGAGATCTCAGGGAGGTGGGCAGAACCAGGTCGCAGAGAACCTTCTAAGGACGTGGTAATGGGACTTCTAGTTGATTCTATTTAATTGGGCAGCCATTGGAGCATTTTAAACACTTTCTCTCTCATCTGTTTTTTGACCTGAGCAACTGGATGGCTAGGGATGTTGTTTACTTGCAGGTGGGTGAATGGATTGTGTAGTTTTGGCCACAACAAATCTGAAATGTTTCTGGGACATCCCAGTGGAGGTGTGGAGTGAGGCTGTTTGCTGCCTGGGTCTGGAGCATGGAAGTAATCTGAGAAAGAGATTTAAGCGTCACCAGTGTGTGGATGACATTTGAGGCCACGGAACCAGTTGAGATCATTTAGGGAGGGAAGGGAGGGAGAGAGAAGGGGCCTGGCTGTTGAACTCGGGGGCATTCCGACACCCAGAGGTCTGGTGAAGGAGTAGCAAAGGAATTTGCACAGTGACACCGGAGGTAGGCACGTGAAGGAAGTGTGTTCTCCCCAGGTAAACAAGGCACAAGTTGCATCATGAGTCTGGGGCAAAGCTCAGACCAATGTCTGTGTTCAGAGCAGAACGAAATAGAAACCGATGAGGAGGCCAGGTCCTTTTGAGGAGGGACCTTGCCACGTGTCAAGTGGCACATTCCTTGAATCTCACACTAAGTCTTCCCCGAATCTCACACTAAGCCTTCCCCAGAAGGAACCAGGGTCTTGTACCAAGATGACTCTGCACCCGGGAAATGGAAACAACCCAGGCCTTCTCGGAGTTACCACATTCTGGTCCTAAACTGATGCCAATCCCTGGAGACCTGAAATGCCACCTAGGTCTGCTGGGCAGAGTGGGGGTTTGTGAAGACCAGATGGGGTCTTGCTGCAAGTCTGTCTCTCAGCGGGCCCAGTGGGTCTGAATGATAAGCCTGAAGTTATAATATTTCCCGACCCCCAGAATGCGTGGTGTATATTAACCAGTTCTGTGAACATGATCCTTTAACATCACCCTGCCTTGTCTTGGACAACCCGGTGATGTGCCGACTCACCTTGCCTGGCCTCCCCCGCCTATGCCCACTTCTCCAAGTACACCTCCTGGGGGTGTACTTTTTCCGATACAAACCAACTAATCCAGATCCCATAGCCCACCTCCTTTTCTGGGCTCCCATACTCTGGCCACTATCCACCTGCCCTAATCACCCTGGGGCCAAGTACTTGCCGACTAGGGACAGCCCGTGTGGCCCAGGGCCCACTAAAATTCTTCAAACTAGCCAGCCCTCTACCTGCTCAGCCTTCTCACTGGCTCTGTCCCAGGGAAACCACAGTAAAGACTCCTGTCCACTGTTCCACCCCGCTCTGCTTCCTGACTGGCCCTTCTGAGTCCCCATGCGGCCCCTTCTCTTAGGATCTGTGAATAACTAACTTCCCGTTCAATGGCAGTCATCTGCCTGGTCTGTCAGCCTTACTATACCTAAATAATAAAACCTATTGCAACATAGTTAGAATAGATAACACCTCTTGACTCAAAAATCCACATTTTAGTTCCCTGATCCATGGAGTAAGGTCTCCCATACTCCCCCACTCCAAAAATAGTAAACAAAAAAAAGGACACCTTATCTCTGGGGGAATTTTACATATCGGTGGCACCAATCTTAAATGTAAATGATGCAGGGGGTAGGGATCGGTGCCCTCTTTGGCAGTTGCAATATTGTTTTCCTCTCCCAGTTTTGTGTGACGTGTGGGTTTCATTAGCATGTCCTCAATGTCTTCTTGAAAGTCATTATGCAAAATATTGACCTGGGCAGCTCCCTTAGAGAGACCTGTCACTTGTTTGAGGTGCGAAAGCATCCATTATAATTGGCATGACTCACCATTCTGCCACCACCTCGAGACCTTCCCTCCCCTGGCCTCTGGCAGGAATTGCTGGTAGATGGCCTGGCTCTTTCCTGCTGCGACCAGTCACACCTTCAGGATTCTCCTACACAAAGGACCCTGGGCAGCCACTGCCAATCCATCAGACTTGGTTTTCCAGGTGAAACCCAGAGGCTGCCTTCCAGGTAGACATGGAATTGCTGACTAAAGCTTTCTATGTAATGCCTCAGCCAGGGGAAAGTTCACCTAAGAGAGCATTCGCCCACACAACACATCATTATGGTAGCCATGGCGTGATGCTCAGAGAATGGCGCAAATCTAGAAATAGTGCAGAAGTGGGTGGAGAACTCAGCTGGTGTTAAGTCAAATAGATCTGAGTGAAAGATCTAGATCTGCCTCTCGTAGCTTGAATGACCCTGAGGAAGTCACATGATGGCTCTGAGATGTGGTTTCTGCGTGTGTAAAATGGGGGTAATCATACCCATGTTGCAGGGTTTGGGGAAGATTAAATATTATACATATGTGCATATGTGTGTATATATAAAATATGTACACACTTGGTACAGAGCCCAAGACATAGTAAGTGCTCTCTGTGTGATCGATATTATTAACTCCTCTTATAAAAGAGAGAAGGGGATTATATGATGAGACTTTTTAAAAAAAAAAATCTCATTCACTTTTGTGAATCCACCCTGTCCCCAGAATGATTAGTGACCTTTTCCAAACATTATTAGTTTGTTTGAATAGGTTATAAAATTTCCAGGGAATAATCTTTTTTTTTTAAATTTAGCTATATGTTGATTCCAAAATGCTCTTTTTTGTCCCTGAAAATCTAGATATTTCCATCAGAGATCAGGCTACAGGTTCATTGAGATGTGGTCTGAGTTCCAACTGGGATGTTGGGATGCCAAGAATGTATCTTCCCTGTTGACAGCAATGAGCATGGGGCAGATATCCCTGGACACCCACCGTTCACACAGTCTGTGCATCTTCACACCAGACGACATCTCTAGGGGCCCCTTCCTCCCCTTGCTACAGAGCCACTCTTCCGTGACCAGGCGGCCCCCCAGAGGTGGAAGCAAAAGGAATAACTCCTTGATATTCTGTAAAAGTCTCTTGTTTGTCAGAGGAGTTCATCAATAACATTAAGAGCTGCTTCGTGTTGCTCCTTAATTCGTTCACCCATGAGTTAATTAATTCTCTCGATATGTATTTATTGAGTTCTTACTATGTTCTGGGGTCTAGTGGAGAAATTGGATATTAACAGTTTCACAACTAGATAATTACAAACTGTGGATAGTGCTCTGAGGGAAAATCATAGTGTGTAATAAAAAAGTGAAAATGAGGAGGTCTGATCAAAGCTAAGAGAGTTGCATTTGGGCTGAATTCTGAACGATTCAGGAGAATTAACACAAAAAGCAGGGTCAAAGATACGTCTTCCAGGGTCACATCCTGAGGTTCCTTTGTGGCCTTTGGTTTTTATTGTTAATGATTTTCTTAAAACTGCAATTACCTCATGGTTAGATTTTATTTTTTAAAAAGATATTAATATATTGAGATATAATTGACACAAAACTACACATATTTGAAGTATAGAAT
Organism: Daubentonia madagascariensis; assembly: GCA_023783475.1. Taxonomy (NCBI): domain Eukaryota; kingdom Metazoa; phylum Chordata; class Mammalia; order Primates; family Daubentoniidae; genus Daubentonia; species Daubentonia madagascariensis. The sequence goes on along the minus strand of JAKFHU010000353.1, from coordinate 1,206,992 downwards.
TTGATAAAATTTTGATGTATGTATACAGTCATGAAACCATCACCACAATCAAGATAATAAGTATATCCATCACCCCAAAAGTATCCTCACATCTCTTATTCCTGGGCCTGCTTCCAGTATCTTACCCCCAAACCCAGTGCTGAGGGAATCTGTTTTCTGTCAATAGAGATGAGTTTGCGTTTCTGGAATTGTACATAACCGAAATCCCACAGTATTCAGTCTTTCCTGGTCTGGCTTCCTACACGCAGCATAAATGTTTTGAGATCCATCTCTGTTGCTGTGTTGTTGTGTGTCTCATTGATCTGTTGCTCTTTATTGCTAAGTAGTATTCCATTGTATGGATATACCACAATTGATTTATCCATTCATCTGTTGATGGACATTTGGCTTGTTGTCAGTTTGGGTTGTTTTCAGTTTGTGCCACCCAGTTTATGGTATTTCATTATAGCAACCTGAACAGACTAAGACAACCATCCTTTCTCAACTGAATTGATTTTGCACATTTGTTGAAAATCAATTGTCCATATATGTATGGGACTGTTTCTGGACTATTCTGTTTTATTGTTCAGTTCATCTACATTTATGCCAATGCTACATTGTCTTGATTACTATAGATTACTGTATAGTTCTTAAAATCAGCTAGTGTAAACAGTGAAAATCACCAAGAGTTCAGAAGTTAAAACCCTAGTATAGTTTTGAATAAGGTACTTAATAGTCCTCCTTCATCATTCAGCAGGAATGTCCCCTACATTTCTCTAAAGTTTGATTTTGTTCTTTATTTCAAGAAAAAAAAAGTATTGTGAACAGTTTGTACCTGAAAAGTTCACATGAAACCATCACACAGGAACTGGATGGATTAGAAATCTGTTGTCAATTTCTAATTTAATTCCATTTTTGTCAAAAAGCGTTGTATGTCTTGAATGCTTTTAAATTCATTAAGACTTCTTTTATGAGTCAGAATATGGTCTATAGTGGTAAATGTTTCATGTGCACTTGAGAAGAACATATATTTTGCTGTAGTTGGGTGCAGGGTTCTGTAAATGTCAATTAAGTCAAGTTGGTTGATTGTGTTGTTCAAATCTTCTGTATCCTTCCTGATGTTCTATCTACTTTTTTTTTTTAATCAATTATTGGGAGAGGGGTGTCAAAATCTCCAACTGTGCTTGTGGATTTGTCTATTTTTCTGAATAATTTTATTAGTTTTTGCTTCATGTGTTTGGAATTTCTGTCACGAGGTGCATAAACATTTAAGATTTTCATATCTTCTTGATTCATTGACGATTTTGTCATTGTGAAATGACCCTCTTTATCCCTAATGATATTCTTTGTTCTGAAATCCACTCTGGCCTACATTAGTACAGTCACTCCAGCTTTCTATAGATTAGTGGTCACAGGGTATATAATTTTCCATATTTTTACTTCTAATCAACTTGTATCTTGATATTTAAAGTGAGTTTTATGCAGCATATAGTTAAGTTTTACTTTTTTAGCCAATCTGACAGTTTCTGATTTTTATCAAGGTGTTTAGACTATTCACATGTGATGTGATGATTTATATGGTTAGGTTTAAATTTTCAACGTATCTGTTTTTTTTGTTTTCTTCTTCTCCTACTTGTTCTTTGTTTCCCTTTTTGAGTTTTTCTCCTTTATTTTAGGATAATGAATATTTCTGATGATTCTATTGTGTCTCATTTGTTGGCTTATTAGCTATGCCTCTTTATTGTGTTATTTTAGTGGTTGCTTTAAGGTTCATAGTATACATCTTTAACTTATCACCGTCTACTTCAATTGACATTGCATCACTTATTGTATACCCTAAGTACCTTAAAATAGTATACTTCCATTTCTGTCCTCCTTGTCATGTCACTATGCTATTTTTATCATATGTATTATTCTACACGTTATAGACTCCATAATACATTGTTATTATTTTTGCTTTGAATAGGCAATTATTTTATAAAGATATTTAAATAATAAGAAAAAGGTTTTTTATATTTGCCCACACAATTAATATTTCTAGTGTTCTTTATTCCTTTGGTTAATTCGTATCTCCATCTGGTATCATCTTCCTTCTACTTGGAGGACTTCCTTTAACATTTCTTACAGTGCAGTTTAGCTAATGATGAATTTTTTCAGCTTTTGTATTTCTGAGAAAGTCTTCATCCCACCTTTGTTTATGAAGAATATTTCTTCTGGATATAAAATTCTACACTGACATCTTTTTCTTTCAGTGATTTAAAAATGTTGCTCCCTTGTTCTTTCTTATGGCTTGTGTTGTTTCCAATGAAAAATATGCTGTCTCTTTATCTTCCTTCCTTTGTACATGATGTGCATAATTTTTTTCACTCATTTGGCTGTTTTTATGATTTTCTTTTAATCACTGTTTTTAAGTAATTTGATTATTGTAGCGAGTAACATTGTGTTGCCACAAAAGAACACATCCAAATTCTTGCCCCTTGTGCCTGTGAATGTGACCTTAGAACTAGGGTCTTTCCAGATGTAATTAAGTTAAGATGAGGTAATACCAGATTAGAATGGGCCCTAATCCAATGACTGGTGTCCTTATACTATGACAGAAATTTGGACAGAGACACACAGAGAGAAACCATGTGACAACTGAGGTAGAGACTGGAGTGATGAAACTGCAAGCCAAGGAACACCAGGGATTGCCGGCAACCAACAGAATCTGTGAAGAGGCAAGAAAGGATCCTCCCCTAGAGCCTTCAGAGAGAACATGGCCCTGGTGACGTCCTGATTTCAGACTGTGAGGAAATAAATTTCTCTTGCTTTAAGCCACCTATTTTGGGTAGTTTGCTGCCGCAGCCACAGGAAACAAACACGATTGTAATGTGGGCTGCTGTAGTGTTCGTGTCTCTTGTGCTTGGATTGTATTGGAGCTTCTTGAATCTGTAGGTTTATCATTTTCATCAAGCTTGGATACTTTCTGCCATTAAATCTTCAAATATTTTTCCCATGTAATGTCCCACTGACACTCTGACCATTTTTTTTCAGCTTTTTTTTAATCTTCAACTTTTATTTTGGATAGTTGCAGTCCTATTTCTAGGTTTTCAAGTTTGCCAATCTTTTCTTTTGCAATGTTTAATCCGCCATCCATCCCATCCAGTGTATTTTTCACCTCAGACATTGTGGTTTTCATTTCTTGATGTTTGATTGGAGGCTTTAATGCATCTTCTGTATCTCTACTCACATGCTAAACCTTTCCCTCCAGCTTCTTGAACATATTTAATACATTTATAATAACTGTTAAAGTGTCCTTATCTGTGTCATTTCTGGGTCTCTTTGATTGATTGATTATTCTCATTGTGTGCCTTGTTTTATCACTTCTTTGTGTGCCTGGTAAATTTCGACTGGATGCCAGAGACACTGTATATTTTACCTTTTGGGGTGGTGGATATTTTTGTTTTTCTGTACGTACTCCTGAGCTTTATTCTGTGACACAGTTAAACTACTTGAAAACCTTTTGATCCTTTGAGAACTTGCTTTTAAGCTTTCTGAAATAGGACCAGTGCAGCATTTAATCTAGGACTAATACATAAGCCACTTAGGAGCACTCTATCCCCTTCCCTGGGAATTGTGAGGATTTCCACTCTGGTTGGTGGAAACAGGCTTGTTCCCCCTGACCCTTTTGCACGGCTGTTTCCCCAGTCTCAGAATATGTAAGATCATGTAGGCAAGGCCTGCTTATCCGTTAGATGGAATAGGCACAGTGGCTGGGGCCTACAATACTTTCAGGGGCTCGTGAAAATGCTTTAATTTCTTTTATGATCGGAAGGGAAAAAAGTCAAAGAAAAGGTTTTAATATATGCTCATCTATTCATCTTTATAGCAATGCAGTTGTAAAATATGTAGCTATGTGGGGGAAGGGATGCAGGAAGGCAAAGTGTCTGGGGCCCACGGAATCATAAAAGCAGCCTTGCAGCGGTTAGGGGAGCGCATCTTGGCTAAGAGCTGAGGGTGAGAATCCTCTCTCACCAGGCAGTACTGCAAACAGTGTAATTGGTTGAGCTCCCAAGTGGAGCTGGTTTCCTGGGAAACAAGCCCAGAGCAAAGCTCGAGCCCTGGGTTTGACCCACAGTGGATTGGCCAGAGAAAGGAGAACAGGGTGGCCTGAGAAAGACAGGCAGTGAGGCCACGTGGGGTGAGGTGCAGAGCAGGGCACTTAGGTCAGCACAGCCAGGGCAAGTTCTCTTGCATCTCTCAGCCCAAGTTTCCTCGTCCCTACAAAGGAGTTAGCGCTAACTGCCTTGCACCGGGGCTGTGAGAATTCAAGGAGGTAAGTGTGAAAGTTTTGTGTAAAGGGTAACTCTCTGCAAATGTTTGTTGTCAGAGAAAGGAGGAGGCTGTAAGTAAGGGAAACTGATTACAGCGGGGGGGCTGTGCTAGTTACACAATGGCAGGACTGGGAGGGACCCTTGGGGCCACGTTATCCAGCACTTCCAGAGGCGCCAAAGACATCGGACACACTGTGAAGTGAGACCGTGGGCAAGGACTCACCCGCCACCCACACTGCTGTGAAGCGCCTGGGAAAAGCGTTCCTGAGATTTCAGCCACGGCAATCCCGGGAGAGCTTGTGAGGGCCGGGGCGCTGCTGAACAGCAAAACCAGTGTCTGGCGCACGGTATTCAATGTGAGGGACCGCGAGGATCCCCTCGCCCGGTCGTTAATGACAGCACTTGTGATGTCCTTAGTTCGGTGTGGTAAGCCCTCAGAATTTGCTCACTTGCAAAGATGGTTTTCTCAGAACGCAGTTAGAGTGTCTGACTCCTCAATATCATTTCTGATCCTGGGAGGGAACAGGCGGATTTGGTTCCACTTGTTTGGGCCTCGATCATGATGCTTGTCTTTATTATCCAGTTCCAGGACCATCGTTCTGCTTTATTCCAGCTCGGAGGGGGAATGGAGAGTCACAACTCCATGCAGGTGCTCAGGGAAAAAAAAAAGTGCATTAAGGGGACAAGCTCATTGTCGAGACCAGATCTATAATATTCTTAGAAGGCTTCAGTTCTTCACTCTAAGCAGAATCAGTCGGAGTCTAATCAGTTCCTATATGAAGGCACAAATCCAGGACCTGCCCTCACAACCGTCTGTCCCAAATGGAATTAATGAAACTGCAGTTGAGTCTTTGTCATCTTGTGCTCAAATACTCTAGCCGGCTTGGAACAAGACAGAATTAGGGCAGAGCTCAAGTACAGAAGTGGAAAAAGAAACAGGCTAAAACCCAGAGGGAAAACTTCCTATTTCCTAATCTGTCTCCTGTCCCAAATAGCTTGGCTCTCCTCCCCCAGGTTGTGTATATGTGTTAAGTTTTTTCCTCTTGGAGCAGATGCCACCAGACTGACAGTCCCTAAACTAGGTCAGAGAGAGGGGTGACGAGTTGATGCAGTCCCTCCAGCTACGTCATCCTGTGTCCTCACTCCCCCTCCACCCCTTGCCTGCTTTTCCTGGCCTCTTAGGGTGGTCCCAATTCCTAGAACCACGAGGTCGAGGGAGTCCTCTGTCCAGCGCCAGGGTTCTCTACTTGCAGGTGATCAGCCCTGGTAGCTGGAAGCAGAGAGGAGAGCGGGGCTTGACTGGGTGGGGCTTGGGATTGGTGGGCAGGGGCTTGAAGTGATGAAAATGTTCTATAGCTTGATAGGGCTGTGGGTTACATGGCTATAAGCTTTTCAAAACACTTATCAAACTATATACTTAAGATCAGAGCATATCTGTATGTGTAAATTATACCTCAATTAAAAAAATACTTTGAGCTCTTGATTCTTCCTTTTAGAATTGGCAAAAATCCAAAAGTTTGACAACATACTTTGTGATGGAAGCAGAGCAACACCTTCCCCCCAACACACACACACGCTGCGTCCCAGGAGCTTGGCCAAGTGGTCTGGTTGTTCCAGCTTCTCGGCCAGTGCTGCCCTGAGCTAAGGGCACAAGACTGTGGCCTCTCCTAGCCTCAGCTTTCTGAACTTGACGCCCAGGGAACTACACTGCCTCTCCTCCCATGGAGAAGAGGAAATTTTCTTTCTAAACCTACCTTTCTTGGGGATACTACCATGTCTGCTCATAGCCACACTTCCCTGCTTTCCAACTGCCAACATGCTTGTGGTAACTCTGCAGCTTTGGCAAAAATTGACTAGAGGTGTCTTCTCAGCCAAATGCTTTCTAGACTCAGACGGTGGACAAGCTGCCCTGTGCCGAGAACGCCCGTCACGCCCAGGCCAGAGGAACTATCTTTGCAACCTCTCTTTTCTTCGTTCTCAAAATGCACATGCACAAAAATTGATGGTTTTCCTTTTTCTTTTTCTTTTTTTTTTTTGGTTCACAGCTCAAGGTATTCCACTGAAGGCAAACTCATATAAAAACACTCAGATCTTTCAAAAATACTCCACAGCTTTTTCCCTCTCTCTTCAAAAATATGCTGAGTTGTCCAACACTTGAAGGTTTTTTAAAAAAAAAAAAAAAAGAAAGGAAACCAAACAAACAAACAAAAAAATATGCTGAGTTGCCTTAGAAAAGAATGCCACTTATTGTGTCTTACCTGATTGGAAAAATCATGCTCATGGTCAATTGCATGAAGGATGGACGGTCCACCCACTCACCCAGATGGTCTGAAACATACCCTTGGTTTCCATCAAACTCCAAACAGCTGTTTACTGAACAGCGGCCAAGGTCTATGATTCTGTACTACCCCATGTCCTTCTTTGCTGCAGGTTGAGTTTCTGACGCTTGCAAGCAAAGGTGCCTTGACCTCAACCCAGTAGCTGTGCGTTCCTTTCCCACCCGCCTCTAGGACACTGCTGTGCCAGTGATTTCCTGATCCTGAGTCAGCGTTGCTGCTCATAATCTCTGAGCACCAAAAGCAACCTTTACTGGGGGCTCAGAACCAGGTGGTAGCTATGGAAGCAAAGCAGGGTAAAGGGCATGGATCTTTCTGGAACCCAACTCTGTAGGTCTCAGAGATGAGCTACAAATGGAGGAGGAGACAGAAGTTAAAACGGTTTCTTCTTTGACGAGCTGTCCACCCCTTTGGAAGATAAAAGCCACTGTGGAAGTTGGCCTGTGTTGTTTGCGAGAGAGGAAAGAGTGGACTTTCTGCTTCTTTCAGCAGGTCCTTGCATGCTTCTCCCTGTGGAAATGTGCTTCCTCCAAACCCTTTGAGAGGACTCAGGCTGAAATGGGTAACCTACTTCCAAGTTCTAGGTGACCCATAGGCTGTGAGGTGGGTCTTGGGCGTCTTGTAAGGACTCCTATAGGTCTACGATTAGTTCAGGCACAATTAATCACCTGACAATCACTCCTTGCAATCTGGACCTACCCTCTACCTTATTGCACAAATGGAGAAGAACACTTGGCTTTTAAGACAATACAGTATTTAATCTTAAAGAAGATATAAACATCACAACATATAGTAACAGGACGGCCCAGGGTGGAAGAAGCACGCTGGACCCAGAGTCTCTCTCGTACCTATAAGGCTTCCCTGCCAGCGTTGTCTCCCTTTTAATCCAAAGCAGATAATTTGCCACTTTCGTGTACACTCCAGGCAAGTCCTTCTGGCCACAGCCCATGCCCCAGCTGATAATGCCCAGCTGGTACCATATGTTTTTCTTCTTCTTTTTCTGGCAAACCAGAGGCCCCCCACTGTCACCCTAGGAGAGAAAAGTTGTTTGGGAGTGAAAGGGACAGTAGCAAGTTACTCCTGTAGCCTGCTGAGGTGTGGGCAGCTGGCACAAGGCAACAAGCACTCACAGTGTCTTTTGACGAGCAGACTTTGGTTCTGTGGGCTGTGACTGTCGGGAAAGGAAGCAAACAGTTCGGTCAAACGCAACGTGATAAGTGACAGCTTGGATCCCAAGAGAAACCATCAGCATCATCTAGTCTCGTGCATTTGCTTTAATGTACCAAGGAGGGGTCTTCCAATCCATTTTGCCTCTAAGCACTTTTGTTGTTTTTCAGAATTCTTCAAAATTTCTCCCTGCCTTTTCACCCCAAATCCATACTCAGCCAGCCCATTTTTCTCTTTCTGTATTGTTCACAGTAGCAAAAAGTAGAAAACAAACAAAGAAAAAATCTATTATTCCTCATAATAGGTCACTGGGCAAATACCGTAGGCATACAAATGGACACGTGCAAAATGCAAAAAATACAAATGTCATGTCCAAATGTTATATTGCGATTTAAGGTGTTAAATTTTAAACAACTTACAGATTTTAAAAGATCATGAAAAAGATTGCCAAATCAGCAAAAGTAAGCAGGGCAGACATCATTGATGTGAAAATTGGGGACTATGGTAACTTTCATGCCCCCAAACTTTTGGACCGCCATAAAAAATTCTATTAAAGGTAAAGTATAATCATGAAAAAATTGGAAAATACAGATGTGGAAAAAGAACATGAAGAATATCCATAAATATATAGATAAGTAAATCTCTGTATAAACACACAAAGGATTGTGTATGAAAAGAATATTTCGGGAAGAATATGCATCCATGTAACAGTGGTTTCTCTTTGGCAAGTGAACTGGGAACGAGTGTAAGCAGTGAACTTCCTTCTTTGCCATGTAATCAAATAAATAAATGAAATCAACAATAATTCTAATTCACCCATGCAGAGGCAACTCCCACTGACATCTTCAGATGTGACTTTCTACATCCTTGTATGTGAATGTGTGTACATATCGTTATTATTTTACAGAAATAGGATCTGAATTACAAAGCTTTATTCTTGAAAATGTTAAGTGACACACAAAAACTGGAAAAAAGCACCACGCAATGATCTGTTAAAAATCCAAATACAGGGACATGCATGGTGGCTCACGCCTGTAATCCCAGCACTTTGGGAAGCTGAGGCAGGAGGATCGCTGGAGGCCAGGAGTTCGAGACCAACCTGGGCAACATAGTCAGACCCCATCTCTACAAAAGAATTTTTTAAAATTAGCTGGGCATGGTGGCACGTGCCTGTAGTCCTAGCTACTTGGGAGGCTGAGGCAGGAGGATCACTTGAGCCCAGGAGTTTGAGGTTGCAGTGACCTATGATCACACCACTGCACTTTAGCCTGGGTGATGGAGTAAGACCCTGCCTCTAAAAAATAAAACAAAAAAAAATACAAAACAAACAACAAACACACAAAAAAACCAGGATATGGGATTATTCATATGTTGAAATATCTGATTTTTTTAAAAAACCAGATTGTCATCGTGAAAGATGTCAGGTAGAACAGCAGTACAGTTAGGATCTTACATTTCTGGAGCCAAACAGACCTTTGTTCAAATCCCCAGTGTGAATATTTAGCTGAGTGAATTTGAACAGTTTCTTAAGCAGTTTAAGGCTCAATTTTTATGCTGATGAGAACAATTATACCTCTCCTGAAGCAAGGCTGCGTGAATGGAGGGAAGCAACTAAGTCCAGGTCCTGATGTATGGCGGGCGTTTACTCAGTGGTAGCTCCCACTACTTTTGTGGTTGTTGGACCATGCAAATCTGGGCATGACTAAGCTAGGTTTTTACTGGAACCCAAAAGGTGGTGCTAACCCCAGAAGTCAGCATGCCTTCATTAGAATTCTGGGTCTGTAATTTATCTTGCTGGTGTGTCCTCAGCAAGGCTTTCAGCTTCTCTGATCCTCAGTTTCCCCATCTGAAGTAGGCCTGTCTCAGAGAGCTAATTCATAATACTGTTATGTATTTGTGGAAGCAGTGTGTACACTGTTGAGGATTGGACAGCTGTGAAAGACAGTGATGAAGAAAACAATATATTAACATTTCCTGCTACCTTACTCAGGGCTTTGTGTGCATTAACTGAATTCTCACAACAGCCCAAGAAGGTAGGAACTCTTAGTATTCCCATTTTAAAGATGAGGAGATATGAAAAGATGTCTAGGCATGGGGGACATCTCTTGCCCAGGTCGGTAAGTAGACAGTAAGTAGAGCAGCCGGGAGGGAAACCTCGTCATCTGACTTCGGAGCCTGCACCCCTAACCACTACTCCTCACTGCCCACCTTTGGGTACGGAGTATCTGTTCTTGTAAGATCTTACAGGGCATCTGCACTGGGTTCAATAGCACCCTCCCCAAATTCATGTCTACCCGGAACCTCAGAATGTGACCTAATTTGGAAATAGGGTCTTGTAGATGTAATGAGTTAAATTAAGATGAGGTTACGCAGGATTACAGTGAACCCTAATCCACAGATTGACTGGTGTCCTTATAAGAAGAGAAAACAGAGGAGGCCTATGCACGGGGGAGGCGGCCTTGGGAAGACTGAGGCAGAGATTGGAGTGATGTGCCTGTAAGCCAAGGAACACCAGGGCTTGCTGGCAACCACCAGGAGCTAGGAGAGGCAAGGAAGGGCCTTCAGAGGAAGTATGGCCCTGCTGACACCTTGATTTCAGACGTCCAGCCTCCAGAACTGTGAGAGAATCATTTGTTGTTGTGAGCCACCTGGTGTGTGGTCATTTGTTGTGGCAGCCACAGGACACTCATATAGCATCTTATCCAGAGGGGGAAGAAGGGAGCTGATGATCCTGGAAGTGCTGGCCCCCCCTCCGCAAGCATAGGATCAGCCCCGTTACCTGGCAGGCGTCCTTTCCACCTTGAGCACTCCCAGCACACAGCATGTTGGTGGTGATGAGAGGCAAGGTATTGAAGCACTGCTTCCATTTCATCAGCTTGAGGCTGACTTTCTGAAGGGTTGGAGGCAAACTTGGCTTAGGATCTTGATCTGAGGAGAAGCAGATGGAGGCAAAGCCCTGAGTGGTCCCTTTGGGTTGAGGCCAAGCACCCACCACGTCACGTCTTCTTACCTCAATGACACGGGAACTTTCCTATAGCCCAGAGAACAACCCACACCGGGACAACGGAGTGGCGAGAGGTTGGGGGGGTGTCTAGAAGACTTCAAGCCCACCCTCTCGGAATCCAGAGCTCCTCAGGACCGGGCCCTAGATCAGTCTCAGCCAGAGTGCACCAACTTCCCCCCTTACGGAAGCCACCAGGCTCCAGCTAGGATTCTGGAAAGGTGTTCTGTTCAGATCTGTAACAGTACAAGGCAACCCAAGATGGCGAGTTATGCTGTGGGGCCCATGGCAGATAAAGACAGGCCTGAATCATGTCAGGGCTTCCAGGTGGTCACAGCCTGGGGGGGAGGTGAACCCAACAGCTAGAATGTTCCCTCCCCACAGATGGGGATGTTTCCTTCTCTGTGTATTTCTGAATCCCCAGTGCCTGGAGCACCGCCTGGAACATAGAAGAGGTTTGACGAATACATGTTGAGTGAGGTAGGAGGAACTCGAAGTGAAAAAGATGGCCTTTTCTTGAAGCTCACAAAAAAGTTCCAAGGGTGATTCCCAGCAAGCTCTGAGCTTTGGGATTGCACTGGAGTAAGTACACAGCCATCTGGGTGCCTATTTGGAAGAGCAGTGCTGACTGAAATGTTTTTTCTGGATTATGGGGCAAAACACATTTACCTGGAACAAAGACAAAAAGGATTATTTTGTGGGTTGGCTGAGAAGAGGCAGGGCAGTGGGCTATAGGTTAACGATATAAGGCAAAATTTATATTCAGTTTATCCCATCTCCTTGGCCTGGATCTGTGGTTGTCAAATATTTTAACCACAGAGGGCTTTGTCACAGGAGAGCAGAGCTCACGCCATCAATTGGAAGAGGGCTGCTCTGGCTGACATCGATTGGTGTGAACTTGCTGAAGCCCAGTTCATGTTGCTGCCCCTTTGCCCACCAATATGTCCCTCAAAATTCCTCCAAGTCACCTGCCAGTGTCTGGAAGTTTCCACCTGGGTTATCCCTGAGGCCCTGTTTAGGGGTCGTGTTCCACAATATGGGCACACAGGGAGCCCAGGAAGGATGGTGCCCACGTGCACCGCAGACGAGGCCTGTGGTGAGGCCTTCGGTGAGAATGTGAAGCCCTGGATCCACCAGGCCAACTTCCCGGGGCCAGCAGAGCCTCCAGAGTTCGCTTCCCATCCCCGGCACCCACAGGAGCCCGCCCGCCCTGGGCTGGTCGGCCTGTAGTAACTCACTAGTAACGCCCCATCCGGTTGCCCAGCAGTTAGTCCATTTCTGTATGTCGGTGACCTCTGAAAGGCAGATGGGTGAGGTCTTGGCACCCAGAGGTAGTGGGGATTTGAGCAAGAGCAAAGCTATGTCATTATCCAAGATCCAGCTGTCAAAATAATGGTGAGTGATTAGCTTGTCCACTTTCACCTTGGTGAAGTTCATGATACTGAAGTTGCTTACACTGTGTGCAATCACCAGGTCATAACTTTCAAAACAAAAGAAGAAGAAAAAATGTCAGTGGTGGAAGGCGAAAAGGTGAGTCTTAAGAGGAAATAATTCTACCAGTCTGAGGCTGTGAACCTCAGGAGCTGGAGCTGGAGGCATCTGCTGCCATGCCTCGGCCACAGAGCTGGGAAGAGAGTCCCAGCTGGGCAGCACAAGACAGGTCGCAAGTGCAGTCCTGCCCCGCTGCTGACTGGCTCTTGGCCGGATAGTTTCTTCTTGGGCAAACTAACTTGTACACATCGTCAACAAATGTAACTAAGGGGCTTGACTTTGATTTACAAGAAAGGCGGGACTGGGCAAGCACCTGGGAAGCTTCTTAAAAATACTGGTTTGTGGACACAAATTGGGAGCTTCTGATATGCAGTGAGGCCTGGAGCCCTGCCCTCGGGTCCTAATTCCTTTGAGAACTCTCTGGACCTATGGTCGCTGTCAGGCCACTGTCTCTCTGACTGAGGGCAAATGCTTAGGAAAGTACTTCCCAGAGGCTTGGACCAGGACCACATGTACTTAGCAAGATTTGAAGAAGTCCAGGGAATGTTTGCTCTGCAATTTAGGGCACACTCAACCACACGTGGAACATCACAGGAGGAGAGCAGCTCACCTCCCCCCTGTGAAGTGTAGATTTCAGCCACACAAACCTGTATTTAGCCACCTGGCATTTTTTTCTATGGCCGACAAACCTCAGGAAAATAATAAGCACCTAGGGCCAAATATTCTACCACGTTGGTTTAAAAAACTTCTGTTTGCAATACTCACTTGTCTCTTTCAAAGAAGCAATGGGATGCGGTTAGAATCCACCACTCATTGAGTACAGATCCTCCACAGAGATGGCTGTCTTCGTGAAGGATTCTTACCTGCCACGGAAATTCTAGAATGTCTGCAGGTGCCCCGCCTATGATTCCAGAAATGTCTAACTCCTTAGGTTTCACACTTATCCTTTGGCCGCATGATACTAAAGGAAGAAAGGAGGAAGATGTAGGTAAGAGGCGGGGCCCAGTAGTCAAGCTTGGTTGGCTTGGAAGAAGCTTAAGCACCGGTTCTCCTCCCCGTGAAGCACACGGACAGCAGGGGCCGAGCCAGGTTAAAACCAGGTGGGAGATGCAGAAACAAATGCGGTCCCCCCAACGCCTACCAAGGGTGCCACATTGGGAGAGTGTGATTACGGGGGCTAGAGGCAGCTGCCTTCGCCATAGCGTGGCTTCTTGGAAGGCCTGTCCCCATGAGGGCCTTGAGGAGCAAGACTCACCGCCCAACCTCTGGGGCCAGATCTTGCTGTTGCACCCACAGAATGAAGCCAAGGCAGGAACAGTCACTTATTTAAAATTATACCTCACTGCCCTCTGAAAAACAGGGCCTTGGTGTGGTGTCTTAGTGTGCATTTAGAGGTGAGTGACCACATTGGGAAGCTGAATCTTCCAAGGAACATACAAGGAAAGAAGACTCAGGTGGGCCTCAGACACCTGTGGGATTTCCTTCAAGATGAGGGATCAGGCTTTTCCAGATCCGGCATCAGTGGGTGGAAGCTGCAGGTGAGCATGACAAATCTGATAAAAGTATAACAATTCTGCCCTATTGCTATATTCTACTTTGTTGGAAATTACACACAATTGAGGCTGATTTGGACAATCTGAGCTCCATAGGTGTGAAATTTAGGGGAGTCCCTGGGAGCTGAAGGAATTTGTATATGCTTTAATATCAAAATTAATGTTGTGGAACTTCCCTAGAGTGGAACACATTACCTCTAGGGTCTTTGGTTTTCTCACCCATAAAATGAGGGGATTTGAGAAAATAATCTTTAAGGTTCTTTCCAGTTCTTCTTAGACTCTTCTGCTCAGTTCTTGTCTTCTTCCAAAACCCAAGGGTAAATCCTCAGGCCACTTCTCTCTCTATACTCTTTGGCTTCAAATGTCACCTTTACACAGATGATTCTCACATTTATGCCTCTGGAAACTCTCCACTGAGCTCCCCCCTCATTTAACCCGAGGGGCTTCTGAGGAATGCAGCTCCCGGATCCTGACCTCCTGGGAGGTGACCTTTGGAACAAGCTTTCCAGGTGATTCTCCTGCCCTGGCCAGACACATCCGCAAGGAGCCACAGAGACCTACCTGTCAGGAAGCCATGTGCCCAGGACAGCAGCAGGGCAACCTGTAGCAGGAGCACTCCATCCTCCATCAGCCCCGGACTTCACATCACCCACAGAGAGGTGTCTGGTGAGGCAGAGGGATGCAGGGCGGGGCTACGCTCTCCCAGCCTGCTGGCTCCCAGCCACCCTCACCGCTGAGGTCACAATAGGGCACTGGGTGGAGCTACCTCGCTCCACACAAAGCAGCCAGGTGGTCTTCTGAGCCCCCTGGGATGTAGAAGGTAAGGGTGGAGCTGGGGGTGAGAGGGAAGGAGTGTCCACGTCACAGATTCATGATAGAACAAAATAGCTGAAGGCGCTCTCCAGGAATAGACTTAGTTCATGAGAAGGGATCTGAGGCTGATGGTCCAAACAGGTCAGGTGACACAGCAGAGAGAGAACCGACTTGGACTCCTATAGAAGAGAGCTCCCATCACCTGTGGGACCTCAGGGGAGTCACTTACCTTTGAGCCTCTGATTACTCATCTGTAAAATGGGGATTAGTGTAGTATATCATTATATGGATGAAAGGATCAATGAGCCAATCCATGTGTCCTAGCACAAGACCTGGAAGACACCAAGCCCATGATTTTAATTCTTCAATTTCATCTCTATTAATGTCTTCCTGCAAAGGAAAGCACCTTGACCCCAGCAGTTTCTATGAACAAGACATGCACAAACTACAGATCCATGCATGGATTAGCTTTAGGGTGGCTTTCCGTGAGGCATTTCATTCATTTCTTTGTTCACAAGGTCTTCCAGAACTTTATGGAGCACTTTCTTCATGCCAGGCTTGGAGGATGATGCAAAGATGAACAACAGATGGTCTCTGTCTCCTTGACATTCACAATCTGTCTGGGAGAGACATGTGAGCAAAGAGACCACCTTAATCAAGGGGAGTGGCACAAGTGTGTGGCGGGTGGGGGAAGAGGCCCTTGGGGAAAGTTGTCTAGAGGAAATAAGGTCTGTCTGGACTAGGTCAATCCACAAAGGGAAATGGCCTTAGGGAAGGGCGGGAAGGCATTTGTATGGCTTGAGTGATGTCCCTGCTAAATTCCTGTGTTGAAGTCCTAATCCCCAGACCTCAGAATATGATCTTACTTGGAAGGAGGGTCATTGCAGATGTAATTAGTTAAGATGAGGTCATGTTAGTGTAGGGTGGGCCCCTAATCCAATATAATTGGTGTCCTTATGAAAAGGGGAAAATCGGACACATTAACACAGGGAGAACCCCATGTAGAGAATGGAGTTATTCTACCACAAGTCAAGAAACTACCAGAAGCCAGGAGAGAAAACTGGAACAGATTTTTATGGAAAGCTAAGAATTCCCAGCGTTACCCACAGTCCTGCTCAGCTTAACCACATTGCTTCTGGGGCAGGTCCCAGATTCCAGAAAGGAAGAACATAGCACATGTATTATCTTCATTCAGTCCCTAAATCATCCAAAAATCATCCAAGCATGTAAGTAGATGAATTCACATTTCTATCAAAATACCTTTGCATGAAAACATATGTCCACACCAAAACCAGTATCCAATGTTTATCGTGGCTTTATTCATAATTGCTAAAAACTGGTAGCAACCTAAATGTCCATCATCAGATGAATGGATGAACAAATAGTGGAACATCCGCACAACACAACCCTATTCAGCAATAAACAGGAATGAACTACCAGTACATGCAGCAACATGAATCTTAAATGCATTATTCTGAGCTGAAGAAGTTGCACACAAACAGCTACATACTGTATGATTCTATTTATATGGCATTCTGGAAAAGACAAAACTACAAGCACAGAGAATGTATCAGTTGATACCAGAGACTGGGGTTGAGGGAAGGCGATGACTACTAAGGGGCACAGAGGGAACATTTTGGGGAGATGAGAAGGTTTGACGTCTTGATTGTGGTGTTGGTTATGCAGCCACTTGCATTCACCAGGATTCACAGAACCATACACCTTAAAATGATGAATTTGCTGAATAGAAATTATACCTTAAAAATCAGACTTTAAAAAATGCCTTTGCACTTCGTGCATTTTAAAAAGCCACTGATGGGAGCCACAAAAGCATCACCCAATTTGTTGGAAGCATTTTCATTGTAACTTCAAGAGCCCACCATGTGGGAAGAAATTATTTTTTAATACTGTTGCAGTCTGCTCAGGTTACCATAATAAAACACAGACTGGGTGGATTAAACAACAGACATTTATTTTCTCACAGTGGTGGAGGCTGGAAGTCCAAGATCAAGGTGCCAGGTGAAGGCTCTTTTCCTAGCCTGCAAAGGGCCTTCCTCAGTTCCTGTGCATGAGGGGAGGTGGGACAAGTGAGTGTCCATCTTATAAGAAAGAGTCCTTATAAGGACACCATCCTATCAATCAGGACCCACCCTTATGACCTCATTTAACCTTAATTACTTCCTCAGTGGCTCCATCTCCAAATGTTAGGGCTTCAGCATATGAATTTGGGGGTGAGGTGGGGTCCAGAAACCTTTGTCCATAACAAACACACAGTGGACAGGACACTCCAGTGCCCCTGAGTCCATAGTAGTCATCCGGGTTCTTGCTCAGATACTGCTGGTGGTAGTCTTCTGTGCAGTAGAAAGTTCCTCCTTCCTGGGTGTTGGTAGTGACAGGGCCAAAGCCGTGCTCTGAGAGAACCTGTGGGGACAGAGAGGCACCGTTAGGCCCCATGCTGGACAGAGGGCATCAGGGGGCAGGGGCTAGGAGGTGGTACTGAGGGGAGTGGACACATGGCTTGGGATGCACAGTGGGTCCTTTCGGGGTGGCTGTCTCTGTAACTGAACTCAGGCTTTGCTACTCGCCGCCTGAAAGCCAGACTTGAGAGACAAGGGTTGGTGGAAGGAAGAGCAGGTTTATTCAAGAGCTGGCATGCTGAAGAGATGGTGGACCCATGTCTCAAAGGCCATCTCAAGTTCCTCAGGCTGACCAAAGGGTTTTAAAGGGGAAAAAGTTTGGGGAAACTACATGCATGTCAGCATATCTCATTCTGACGGTTATCTCGAGTAGTGGACCATCTGGCGGTCTGGCTGGCATCAGCTAGACCGCAACAGATTTGAAGGGGAACTGCTCAGCATTTTCCTCCAGGGGAAGTCCCGCAATCTTGGTTCTATAGTTAGTTGCTCAAGGCTAGTTCCTGGAATTCTTAAGCAAGCACACAATTAGGCATTGTAAAAAGAAAGAGTTATTAGTTAGCTTTAAGTTGGAGTGACTATTAATCCCATAAGGGTGATTGTGGGGGAACACTTACCTGGCTGTGCCTCAGCTGACTGGGAACTGAAATCAGGCTTAGATCAGCTTTTTTACTCCATAATTTATGCTCCACCCACCACACCAGTGCTGCCTCAGTTGTGCACCAGGAGCCCTGGTTTGGACCCTGTGGGTCTGTCTGAAACCAGCCCCAAAACTCTCCCAGGGGAAAGAGCAGGTGAGTGTGGCTCCCTGGTGTCCCCAAGGAAGACTCAGCAGGGCTGCAGTGCAGGGAATGGAGGGCTGCAGTACTGCCCAGCGCTACCGCATCTGCCCATAGGCCCCAGCCCCCTCAAGCAGACAGAGGGTCCCCCCATGTGCTGTGGCTCTATGAGCAGGGACCTTTCAGGATGTCCTGGACAGCAGGGGCTCATTTGGGGTCTGTGCTCTGAACTCCAGGCCAGGAAGACAGGGGAGTCAGGGCTGGGGAGGATGTGGCCTGAGGGCCTGTGTCAGCCCATCACCAACCTCTGCATCCTGGTTTACAGCCTGGTGGCATCTACTGCCAGGGAAAGGCATGTGTAAACACAAATCGGGGAGGAGAGCAGAGCTATTTGGGGCAGGAGACAGATCAGGAAATAGACATAGCTCCCCACAGACTTCAGCTGCTGCTTCTCCCTCTCGGATTTCAGCTGTGCCCTAATTCTTTTTTGTGCAAGGCCAATTGGATCATTACCTACGATGCAACAGAGGTCTAAGTCCAGATTTAGTGATTCCTCATGGTCAGGTGTGCGAGGTGAGGTCTCTGGACTCATGTTTCCATAAGGGAATTGCCTGTGTGCTGACAGTCCATCCTCGAGTCTTGGTGTTCAGGATTCCTCCCCTCCCCTCCTGCTGCCTTACCTTCTCCTGAGCCCTGCCCTGGTTTTCTGAATTTCCATCTAGCCCTCTGAGGCAGAAGTGAGGAGGTGGCTGGCTCTGAAACCAGCAGGCGTGGGGTGATAAGGAAGGTGACCCCCAGCGTATCAATTAGGAAGCATTCCAGAAGGAAATAGGGTTCCACTCTGAAAGTTCAAATGAAGGCATTTTAATAAAAAGCTGTGGGCATTGCAAAGAAATTTAACAAAGGAGAACAGGGGGTCCAGAGACTAGCAACGGTAGTAAGCCACAGGGACAAGGAGAGGAAATGTTGCTATTGGAACCAGTGAGAACCGTAGGTATGGAGGAGGGGCTGCAAGTGGGAGCTGAGTCAAGAAGGGGCCCAGCCACCAGCAGCACGATGGCCTAAACAGGACAGGGACAGGAAAGAAATACCCCAAACCCTCCCACTTCCTGCCATGGTACCTTTGGTTGGTACTTGCTGAAAGCAAGCCAAGGGATATTGGGATCCCAGGTGACTCAGTCCCTACGAGCCAGCCCACCCAGACCCAGAGAAGTACAGCAAATGGATCTGTAGTGGGGAAATGGGGACAAATGGAAAATAATGACTCAGTGTCATCTGGCATTTTCTCCTGAGGACAGAGTTGACGGCTATGAGCCATTCTGATTTTAGGGCTGATAAAGATGCCCAGCTACCCATTATTAAGCCTTATCGTGTACAATAAACCGTGCTCAGGGCTTTGCAAGTGTTACCTCACTTAATCCTCACAGCAACGTACGAGGGAATCGCTCCTCGTTTCCCACGTTTAGTAGGCCAATGTGCCAGATATTATGTGTTGATATTTAGCACCATCTCTGCCTTTCTGACCTCTCCCAGGTGTTGTAGAAGGTGAACTCTGAACGCACTTCTCAGAATCCCAGGCGGCTTCCGGTTTAGGTCCTCAGCCAGGCTTTGGGAGGCAGAGGGAAGGGAGAAACCGTCATTTTGCCACAGCCGCTGTGTGCAGGCCTGCGGATTTCACGGCAGTCATGAAAGCCACTTGCTTTGTGTCTCCTCCTGAAAATCGTTACTGTGGTGCTGAAGACAGTAATGAGATCGTTAGCAGTGGGTTCCAATGATCCCTGAAGTTTACTGAGCTCCTGAAAGGAAGCGACCTTTTCCTGGCTGTCACACTCAATCCATGGCTCTGCAGGCATCCACTTTCATGTGCTCAGTCCCTTTCTGCTTGAGATACACAAGTGTTTTCTGTTTCCTGACAGAATCCTGACTGATACGGTATCTGGTACTGAAAGTGGTTCCAGGAAATTACAACTGCAAAGATGGAAATCTAAGATATGTTGTTAGGCCTGGTTTGAGCTGAAGGCAATGATGACCTCGTCGCTAGTAGAAAATGGGATTCTGGTACCCATGGCATGCAGTGTCAAAATAGCTACTCAGGGTATTACCTGTCATTCCTGGAATCAATTGCCTATTAGAAGAGACCAAGTGGCTTTTGCAATAGAATTTTCTGGGCTATAGTTAATGCAATGGAAAGTTTACAGAAAAACAAAGAGAAACACAAAACACTCCCCCACAAAACCCCCAATAATCTCAGGGCTTTCAATTTTCCACTCAAAGGCATAATCCAAAAGCCAGAGAAGCCTCTACAACTGCCCCTGAAAGAATCTCTTTCTATTGTATTGAAAATCAGACCCATGGTTGTTCCCGCAGGTGGCAGAATTACAACAAAACTTGAATTCACAGCCTCTTTAAATGCTTACGTGAATGGCAATTAATAGGGAAAAGGGTGACCAAAAGAATTGCAATGGGACATTTGGGTGGATTAAGGTGAATCAAGGTACATTAAAACCTTAAATCCCACTGAACTTCCCTTCCTATCAGAAATAGTGCCCCCCCGCCCCAGAAGTCAGTAGTCATCCCAATAGACTTCAGAGGGGGTCAGTTCAAATCTGACCCAGGCCAAAATAGCATACACATTAAACATTCTGCTGATGTATGTTTGCAGAAACCCGTAGATTATGTGTGAGAATGGATTCTAAGCGGTAAAGGATAAAGTAAAATTCGGGCCACATTTATCAGTCTAGGTGCACTTAAGAGAAATTCTGGATTCAATGGTTTAGCTGGATCAGCTAGAAGTGACTGTCTTTATTTGGTTGAAGGACTAAAACCTTGGACAAAAATAAATGCCCTACATCGAATGGAATTCCTTTGTACAATATAAAAGAAAGACTCCAAAGTCTTAGATAGAAATGTCAGATTGGATTTATTAAGGTGACCTGTTCACCCATCCTCTAACTCTATTCCTTACGAGGGTCCCGATGACACTTCGTGAAATTAGGCATTGGAAAATGTATGTCAAGGAGAGCATTAGCATCCCTGAAAGGGCCTGCTGTGGCCATTTTCTGTATACGGGGAACAATGTAGCACATAACCCACCTGGTGGGAAACTGATTACAGTTGACCCCTTCCCTCATGGAGTAGACAGCAATTTTTCCTCAAAGTAATAGACATTTCTCTATATGGATGTACCTTCCTTGCCCACAATGCCTTTGCTGCCCCACCACACGTAACTTATTAAATGCCTAGCTATTCATCATGATGATTTTCCATTTGGCATTACTTCTGACAAACTGGTTATAATGCAACAGAAGTGAAGCAATGCACCAATGCCCACGGGCTTCCCCCCACCCAGAAGCAGCACACCTGATAGAACAGTGGGGTGGCCAAATGAAGGCTGTGTAACCAAGCCTGCGGCACTCTCACGACGTGTGAGGCTGGAGAGCTCACTTCCCAAGCACAGTGTCTGTTAACAACTAGTATTCTGTGTAAGGTACTGATTCTCATGTGGCCAGAAAACACGGGTTTGGGAATCAAGGGATAAAGGTGGGATGGGCTCCATTTACTGTTTTGCCTAATGACACATACACAAAAAAATATTTTGCTTCTTATCACTACAACTGTGAGCTCTGGAGATTTGAGGTTTTAGTTCCCAATGGAGGAATGCTTTTACTAGGGAACACAGTGGTTCTAGGGAACAGAGACTTGAGACTGCAGTCTGGTCATTGGTGGCTCACCATGCCCTTAAGCCAACAGGCAAAGGAGGTAGTTCCTGTCCTGGATGAGAGGATTTGACCCTGACTGTAAAGGACTAGAGATTGCTACACACAGGGGGGGCAAGGAGGAATATGTCTGGAATCTATTAAATCTTCTGGGGGTGCTCTTAGTATTTCATTTTCCAAAGGGAGAAATCAGTGGAAAACTATAGCAACCCAATACAGGTAAAACCACCAAGAGCTCAGAAATGAGTGTTTGGGTCACCCCGTCAAGTAAAGACTCAGCTGAGGTTCATTCAATTTGGAAGAAGGAATTTACAAATATCAACTGTGGCCTCAGGGTCAGTTGAAGATTTGAAAACTGTCACAGCTACCGGGATTTTCATATTTGCTTTGTTATGTATTTGTGCATACCAATTTCCCTTTTTTCCTTCCTTCCCCACATGTGGGCATTGGTTACATTTATTATTTGGTCTTTAGGATACAAGACTGTGGTGGCCACGGAGGTGCATCACTCAGTCTGTTGCAGAAAGCATAGTAGATGATAGCCTTCGGCTACTGCTGAGGTATCATGCATCATGCAGCCAGACCAAGACTGCCCTTCTCTTGGCTGAGAGTGGCGGGGGCCAGCCCATTACTGCCCAACCTGGCAGCTCAGCAACTCCCAGCAACCTGGTCCAGGCGTTCTTGGAGCTGCACCGGGGTCTGAAGATGCCCTTCCCACTGTTCCCTCTGCCCTTTATCCTTCCCAGGCATTTCCCCCAATAAATTCTGTCACCTATAATTCTGTCCTGGCATCTGCCTCTTGGAGGACACCAAACTGACACAGAGATATGAAGCTGGGATTGTGGTTAAACTAAAGGAGGAATGACTCTCACTCAAAGAGGGATGTTGTGATTTATGAGACTTTTCAGAGAGGATCAGAGTGTTTCTTTAGTTTGTATGAAGGATAGTTGTATTGTGTGAGGCAGAAGCATGCTGTTGTTGCTATTCTTGCTTTCTAGAAATTTTAATGTAGTCTAGAAGGTTGTGTATACACGCTGAACAGCCAAAGTGGTAAGCTTGTTGGGTATTGTCTAGTAGCCCTCAAAATCCAATTCCCTAAACCCTAAATTCCTTTTTTTGGTGTCATATTGCACCTCCTTCACACTGGCATTCTGGATGTGATTTGGGCCCAATGAGATCCACTCACTAATATTTGTGATGCAGAATGTAGGCAGTAGCAGTGGCAGCTAAAGCTGGCCTCCAGTAGAGTTGAATTTTCACAGGGGCCTGACCATCTCTCCTGGTCACCAGCCGCAGGGCTGTGGGCCAGCTTGGGGGAGAGAGGGCAGCCGTGTTTCCCACCACCTCCCAACCGCTGGCGGGAGCACCAGCCTCCCGGCCTTGGTCATGGTCACAAAGGGGTGACCTTATAAAATCACTGGCAAATGAGGAGCAGCCCTGCAACCAAGCCTGCTCTTAAGATAAGGGCTCCTGTCTGCTAACCTTACCTAGAGCTGCTTTATTCTCTTATCCCTGTTTTCCCTTCAGCCATCATTCCCAAGTACTATGAATAGCTTTGCCATTTAGTATGCATTTTGTTTTACAAAATGAGAAAAGGTTATAAATACTTCAAATTGTCTTTTTCCTGCCTCGCTCCTTTTCATTTCTTTTTATAAGTTATGGTAAAATATCTAATATATAACATGGTATAAATAACAATCCAATAAAACAAACGTAGTTGACGCCCCGTGTCTCCCTCCATTCCTTCCAACTGTAACAGCCTGAACTTTGCATTTATCTTCCCTTTGCATTTGCTTAGCATTTTTCTACATCTGAGTATATCCTAAGCAAAAGTAATTGTCTTGCATATTTTAAAAATTTATAGAAATGATATCTATTATATCAAACACATTTTTCTGCAACTTGCCCTTGCCTGACATTGTGAGATTAATCTGTGTTGATCAACTTAACTCTAGTTCATGTATGTGTTCACCCCCAAATTATATTCTATTGTATGACTATATAAAACTTGTTCAGGTCTCTGATAATGAGCACTTAGATTGTTTCTAATTTTTTGTTTTTACAAACTATGATGCTATGAATATTCCTGTATACGCCATCTTCTAAATGTAAATTTTTTAAAGTGTTTTTTAACTATAGATATGTGTCACTCATTTTGGAAAAATGGGTTGTTGGGCAATTTTGTTGTCGTGCAAACATCATAGAGTGTATTTACACAAACCTAGATGGTGTAGCCTGCTACATGCCTAGGCTGTATGGTATAGCCTATTACTCTGACCACTGTTACATATGTGGTCCGTCATTGACTGAAATGCGTTTATATGACACATGACTGTATTAAAATTTTTTCAGTGGAAAACCATTTTTAAATCTGTTTTACATGAATGATAGTTTTTGGTGTCAACAATTTGAATATGGCAGTTATTTTCTCTCAGCACATTGGTGGTATTATTCCAATGTCTTCTGGCTCCCATTGTTGCTGCTGAGAAGTCTGTCAATTTGATGTTCCTTTGTAAGTCATTCACTGTCTCTCGTGTGTGCTGATTTTGAGGTCTTCTCTGTCTTTATTGTTCTCCCATTTCACTAAAATGTGTTTAGAGATATATAAATTCTGCATGGGATTTGTTGTGTTTCCAGAAGTGGAGGATTTATGTCTTTCATCAATTATGGAAAATTCTTGGTCATTGACTCATTGAACATTTCCCTTTGTCTATTATTTCTATTCTCTCCTTCTGCAATTCCAGTAGTCATATGTTAGTCCTTTTTAATCTATCTTCCTTGTTTTGTAACTTCTCTCTCATATTTTCTCATACTGTCTTTTAGCATTCTGGGTAATTTGTTCAGATCCATCTACTGGTTTACTGATTATATTTTTATTTCCATAAATTCTATTTGATTCTTTTTCAATTCTGCCTGGCCATTTTTGATAGTATTTTGTTTTGTCTCATCTTAAGTTTTCTCCTTTTTAAAAAATATTTTATAATAATTTTTTATATTCACTATCTAATAATAAATATGTGAACTCTTTAGGTGTCTAATCTTCTGTCTTTCCTGATCTTTTTCATGATGGTTTGTTTTCTGTTTATGAGTTTAGCAATTTTATGTTTTAACTCATGTTTGGCTGAACTTAATATATGGGAATCTGTAGGGGACAATGATTAGGATTGCCAGAGTTAGGAGAAAAAAACAACAATGCCCAGTTAAATTTGAATTTCATCTAAACAACTAATGATTTTTTGTATAAGTATTTCTCAAATATGTCATGCTGCATATTTATATTAAATTTTTTGATTGTTTATCAATGTGAAATTCAAGTTTAACATTACTTGATGTGAAATTCAAGTTTAACATTACAACCTATGCTAGAGATGCTTGCCTCCAGAGAATATTTGTCCTTGCTTCTGGGAGATTCCTAGGGGTACACCCAACTGGGACTACTTGAACTTCTCAGACACAGAACTTACACTTTTCACAAAAGTTAACTAAAAATGGATCACAGACCTAAATGTCAAATGCAAAACTATGCAAACTCATAGGAGATAACATAGGAGAAAATCTAAGTGACCTTGGGTTTGGCAATACCAAAAGCACAATCAAAGGAAGAAAAATTAAGTTGGACTTCACTAAAACCAAAAACTTCAACTCTGTGAAGACACTATTAAGAGAATGAAAAGACAAGGTGTAGACTGAGAGAAAATTTTTGCAAAATACTGATCTGATAAAGGACTGGTATCCAAAATATGCAAAGAAATCTTAAAACTCAACAATGAGATAATGACACAATTGAAAAATGGTCAAACAATTTGGACAAACACTTCACCAGGGAATATATACAGATATAAAATAAGCACATGAAAATATGCTGAATATCACAAGTTAAAATAACAATGAGATACCACTACACAGAAATTAGAATGGCTAAGATCCAAAACACTGACAACACTGAATTCTGGTGGGGATGTGGAACAACAGGTCCTCTTATTCATTGCTGGTGGGAATACAAAATGGTACAGCCTCTTTGGGAGACAGTTTGGCAGATTCTTACAAAACTAAACATACTCTTACCATACAATCTAACAGTTGAACTCATTGGTATTTGCCCAGATGAATTGAAAACTCATGTACCCAGAAAAACCTGCACAGGAATGTTTATGGCAGCTTTATTCATAATGCCAAAACGTGGAAGCAACCAGTAGGTGAATGGATAAACAAACTGCGGTACATTCCATACAATGGAATATTATTCAGCATTAAAAAGAAATGAGCTATCAAGCCATGAAAAGACATGGAAGAAACTTAAATGCATATTACCAACTGAAAAAAGCCAATCTGAAAAAGCTATATACTGTAAAATTCCAATGATTTGATGTTCTGGAAAAGGCAAAATTATGCAGGCAGTAGAAAGCTCAGTGGTTGACAGGGGTTTCGGAGAGGGGGGTTGGATGAACAGGTGGAGCACAGAGGATTTTTAGGCAGTGAAACTACTCTGTGTGATATTATAATGGTGGACACATGTCATTATACACTTGTCAAAACCCGTAGTGTGCAAGGCAAAGAGTAAACCCTAATGTAAACTATAGACTCTAGTTAATAATAATGTATCCATATTGGGTCATTAATTGTAGTTAATTGAAAGGAGATGAGGTATATGAGAACTCATTATACTTTCTGCTCAATTTTTCTGTAAACCTATAACTTCCCCCAAAAAAGTCTATATATTTTTTTAAGTGTAGCAATTAGAAAACTAAAATTATAAAAACCAATCTTTCTGACTTTGGGCTAGGTAGGGTACCCTGTCTCAGTGGCATGAGAGAAAGGAACCCAGTCTCTCCACCATGGGATGACAGCAACAAGAAGAATGGTGCTTAGTGGCATGGGGGGTTATCACTTCCTTTTACAATTTCATGTTGGGAGTGTGTTATATTCTATTAAATTTCCCAGTAGTCCAAGAGATGGGACTATGACAGGGTGATAGTTAGTTTTATGTGTCAACTTGGCTAGGCTCCGGCACCCAGTTGTTTGGTCAAACACAGCCTAGATGTTGCTGTGAAGGCTATTTTTAGATGTGATTAACGTTTAAATCAGTAAAGCAGATTACACTCCACAGGTGGGTTGGCCTCCTCCAATCAGTTGAAGGTCTTAAGAAGAAGGATTTAAGACCCCAAAGAAGGAATTTTACTTTCAAACAGCCTTTGGACTCAAGACTGCACCATCAGCTCTCCCCTGGGTCTCCAGCTGGCCGGCCTGCTCAGCAGATCTCAGACTTGCCAGCCCCCACGATCACAAGGGCCAATTCTTTAAAATAAATCTCTCTCTCTCTCTCTCTCTCTCTCTTTATATATATATAATATATATATATATATATATATACACACACACACACACACACACATACACTGTCCAGAAAGTATCCAGCCGTGTAATATGTTCTCATTATATTAACAATGGCTGGGTACTTTCAGGACAGCCCTCATATATAAACACACACACACACACACACACACACACACACATACATGTATATATGTATGATGAAATGAAACTATAATGAAGTAAAACTATATATGTATTTTTATATACTTATATATAAGTGAAATGAAACTATATATATACTATATAGTATAAATGAAATGAAACTATATATACACACGTACATATATACACATACATATATATTCAGTTGGCCCTTCTTGTCTGTGGGTTCTGTATTTACATTGTATTAGGTATTATAAGTAATCTAGAGATAATTTAAAGTATATGGGAGGATGTGCGTAGGTTATATGCAAATACTACACCATTTTATATAAGGGACTTGAGCACGTGTGGATTTTTGTATCCAAGGAGGGTTCTGGAACCAATCCCCCATGGATACCAAGGGACAACTGTATTTATATAATGAAACTAATTACTAATTACTAGGGGACCCTGTGAGAAGAGGCACACATTGGATGTGACATACACATCTGAAGTCATGAACCACCATATCATTTACATTCCTGTATCCTTCCAGTGCCTGATAAATAAATATCAGTGTTCACAAAGTATCTGAATGAATGAATGAATGAATGGGTGTGTTCCCTCCCATGGGCCCACATATGGTGTCTCCTTTGCAGCTATGCCAGGCAGACTTAACCAACAAAGGACCCAGAAAAGACTCTATCACTAGCCCCTGACGACCCTTTATGGCACTGATCTTGCAACATGGTCTCACGGTTTTCTAAAAATGAATTTTTATCGCTTGTGTTTTGATCTGGCCACACAAGCTCTTCTGCCTCCTCTCTGTGAAAGACCTGCTTGCTTTCTTGTCCTTGAATTTTTACCCTTTCTCCCGGGATGGGTAATGACTTTGTCCCCTTGGCAGTGGGCCCCATGCAGTCCTCCAGGTGTGTGGATGTGGATGTGGATCCAAGCTGCCTCATTGTCCTGAGAAAAGTGTGGCCTCCAAGTACCAAGTCATATACTCCCCACTTTCACATCCAGACTGGACGAAAGACCCCTGATCCTGATTCTCCTGTAGACTTTCTGTCATCAATGGCCCAGGAGACTAAAGCATTTGCACCTCAGATGGGGAGCTCCCTGCGTTTGGGTCTCAGAATTAAAGTTGGGCAGTAACAAAAACATTTATAACCCCTTAATATTTTGAAATAAGAAAAAAAGAATTAAAGCTGGGCAATGGCTATGTTACAAGCTATTAAGCATTATAGAATGTTGGCATGAGAAAAGACCTTCAAGTTCATCTGGTGGAATCTCCTTTTTCATAGACAAGGAAACTGAGGCCCAGAAACATGAAAACATGATTTCCCAACATTGATTTTCCAGTGCTTTCCTGAAGCCTGCCTCCTTGCAGGATGTCATTGTCTCTTTCTCTGGGATTCCCCATGCACTGCTTACGCCTGTTTTTAGCATTGTGTTTGATATCCCTTCATTCGACCACGAGATTTGGGAGCATTAAGTCCACATCTAACTTCTGGGGTCTGGTGTAGAGGGTACCCCATAGTAGAAGATCTACAGATGCTTGTGGAAGGATGGGAGGGAAGCAAGAGGAGGGAAGCAAGAGGAGAAAAAAGGGTGGATCCAAAGCTTAGCGATTTGATTTGTCACCAATAAACATGGTGCTAAGCAGTATCTGAGACCCCAAGCCTAGCAAAAAGGGGTACTGTGGACCACAAACCGCGGAGCTTCTCGGGGCTCCTGAGATGGTGTAGGCCTTCCCCTCCTTTTCCGTCTCCTCCTGGATCCATGGAATAAATTGAGCCACAGACACAAACATACCAGGCCTCCCCTTGGAGCCAGATCTTATGCCCCAGCTGAAGACACCCACTTGGAAGAGTCTCTGGGTTCCATAGGCAGCACAGACCATGGGTGCCCCGCTGTCCCCCTGGGAATGATAAAAGGAAGAAGGAACAGTCTGCAAGCAATCGATGACCTCTGGCAAGAGGAAGTGGTAGCAATGGGGTGGGGGGTCCTAGCAGTGTGGGCTGGGGGCCTCGCAGGTGCTGGGGTGTGTGGAGGAAGGGCCTGGGTCGGCTGGGTACCTTGCAGTTGCCATTCGTGCTTGGTTCCTGCCAGGCACAAAGCAGGTTCCTGGAGAGCTGGTTTACCCTCTTGATGCATTTCTTCCGGTTAATCTGCACCACTCTCAGCTTCTCCAGGTGCATATTTAAGCCACCACCACGTTGGCCTGACAAAGCAAGGAAGCCAGTGTGTGAGTGAGCACTGCACTGGCCGCCAATAGTGACCGGCCCACAGATGACCAGCAGGGAGGCCGGAAAGGCCACGGATGCACAGGGTGGGGGAGGCCCAAGGCGACCCAACACAGAACCCTGCTCAATCTCGTCTCCAGCAGCCCCAACAAGTGGTTCCTCCGCTAAATGTGTCTCCCTGTGGAAAGCTCAGTCCCTCCGGAAGCAGCCCACAAAAGCCCCAGCCCCAGCCCTGCCAGGGGAACCCAGAATGAGCTTCCTCCGTAGTCGCCCACTCCCCACAGCCATGCTTTGCCCCTGTGCAGAGGGTCAGAACAGCCCAACCTCTGAGTCGGTGCCGTCCAGTGTCTTCACCAAGCCAAATAGAGCAACCAGGAAGAGGACACACCTGGACATGCCTTTTTGTGGGAAGGAACTGACCATGATGCTAGAGGAGCCCTTGGCTTTCTCCCCACCCCATTCCCACCCTCCTGGAGGCCCTTCCTGGCTGGCCTGGTGCCCTGCAGGGAAAGGGGTGCAGTCATGGGTGACTGTGCTCAACTAAAGAACTGCCGGCTCAGTCATTGCAGGATGGTGCTTCCCAGCTGGGGAGACGGCCACCGTACAGCAGCCCCTGAGGGCAGGATCCACACTGGCTTACCACACTTTTGGCTCCATAAAAATTATCATTGCTCTCATGCTTTGAGATTGTTCTGTGTCCCAGGCTTTTACGGGGGACCTTGCATATATAATCTCATTGAATCTAATCCACATAACTTATTTCAGGGAGACATTGCTGGCATTCTGCAGGTGAGGAAAGGTGAAGGAGATTAAGAGCAGTGAAGCCAAAATTCAGACCTCACCTTCCTGCATCCAAAGCATCACACTGTCTAGCCCAGTGGGAGCCCCTCAGTGCGGGCCTTGCGTGGGTGCCGAAGGGAGGGCACATACCATGCCCACGAGTCGCTACCCACTCCGCCATCCAGCACCGGTCCCAGCCCCTCTCCTCCTCCTGCAGGCAGATGGGCCTTTTGAAGTCAGAGAATTCTACCGGTGTGGCGAGCAGCAGCAGGGAGAGGTCGCTGTCGAGGTGCGGGGGTTTGTAATCTTTGTGAATAATGATCCTCTGCACTTGCTTTCTCTCCAGGTGGACGTCGCTGAACGTTTTAGCTCCCATGACCACGGTGACATTTACCACTGCCATTTCTAATCTAAATGAATGTGAAAACACCAATGCTAACAATAGTTACAGTGCCTTGCACATTCACAGACACATTTGTAAATAGCAGAGCTGACAACTAAATAATGAGAAGTCGGGGGGAGTGGGTGTGCTGCAGCAGCCTAGGGCGTGGCTAAGATCAGACAGGGAGGAGTCGGGGGCGAAAACACAGGCAAATCTCTGAGCCAGTGAGTGGTCAGCCCAGGGAAATGCCCGTGTGGGGGCGAGGATGTGAGCTCCTTGATCACAGGGAGCTTGGCTGTCTGGTCGACTGCTATATCCCCAGCACTTAGGGCAGCACGCAGTAGGTGCTCAATGAGCATGTGTACAATCAATGAATCCAATGTGATGTCTGCATATACAGATGGCAGGCAGGAGAAGAGATGCCTTGTGCTGATCTTTCAGTACTGGGTGTGTAGCTGCCACTAGCAGCCCACCTTTGGATATGGTTGACTAAAAAAGATAGAGTGGTTGCAGATCAGAGACTTTGGGGTACAAAGCCAACGGGAACATACTGGGTACAGAGCCCAGGGCTTTGTACACCATGAGCACCAACCCACTGAGCGACCCAGCCCAGGTGTAGGTTACGACGACACCCCAGAGACTTACAGGGCTCTTGGGAAGCAATGTGCGGCTGTCAGAACCCACCACCGATGTATGATTGCGCCTCCGCAGAGGTGTTCCCGAGACGTCTGGATACTCACTTGCCACGGGAACTCGCCATTGCGGACTTCAAGCAGTTCACGAAATGGTAGCCACGATGAGTTTGGAAAGGCAGGTCTGTAGCCACATTGAACTTCTGGAAGAGAAAGGAAAGAGCCATTTGTACACGAGAAGCATGGAGAGATCTGTTCCCAACTCCCTGGCATCTTCCCAGCCAAGACCAGTGCCAAAGCCAAGTGACACAATGTGAGCAGACCCAGAGGGAACAGATCTCAGCAAACACCAGCCAACTGCACCCCTGTCAGTGTCTATTCCCCACACCCAAGAGGAGCTGGGGGACCAGGGGCAGTCAGGGCAGAGCTCCACTGGAGGGCATACAGGGTCAAGGTGGCAATGGAGATGCACCAAAGACATGCAGGGTCCATTCAGGAGACAGAAACCATGTGGTCATTTGAACAGGGAAAGTTTAATATGAAGAATCATGAGCTGTAACTGGGCAGTAACTACAAAGTGTCAAGAGAACTCTAGAATACCACAGGACTAGGGGACAGTCCCTAGGGGGAAATGAACTTGGCAGGGGAGCCCCTCCCCATGACTGGAGCAGGTGTGTTTGCAGCCCAATGGAAGGCAGAGAATTTTGCCAGGTTGCCCCAGGCCAGAGCTAGTCCCCACTGCTAGACAAGCAGGACACCCCCCTGCTGGGGTTCAGGTGAGCTTAAAACTGTGGCCAGGACTGCTGGGTGCAGGTGGCTGATGCTGGCACACAGGTGCATGGCGGGAGCTTAAGGTCAGGAACCCAACTGCCGTCTGGGGGTGAGAGGCCTTGGGTGTGTGTCTGCACTGGGACAGTTGCAGTGAGGCGTAGTGGGTTTGGGGGATTTCAAGGCTGATCAGAGAAGAAGATATCACAAGGTGGCAGTAGCACGTGCCAGCTTTGTCTGGGTGATGCTTTGGCTGGTTTGCATACAGGGGGAGCCCTTTACAGCATGAGACCATCCAGGGCTAAGATGCAGGGGCCACCACCTAGAAGGGGAAGAGGGATCTGAGAGGGGGTTTACTTGTCTAGGGGATGTTGCTCACTGGCAAGGTGGGGATCTCTGGGTCAGAGAGTTCCCAAGGGCAGCAGTAGCTTGGGTCTTTATAGCTGCAGGCTTCATCTTACCTACAGCTAGCAGATGGGTGCAGTTTCATGAGGTATGTAAAGCAGGCAGACTCTAGATGGCTAAAATCTGCTTATTTGGACTATGTTTAAAATAATTGGATGTGTAAAAAATTGAGTTTGGCACCAGCAGGCTTTCGCGCTAATGAGTATCAGCCTGCTGTGAAGAAATAAACAACCTAAGGGCTAACAGACAGACAGAGGCCATCTTTGGCTTATTTATACAACAGGTCACTGAACAGGGGTCAGGACTTAAGCTCACTGAGAGATGCATGGCTGGAGCCAAGCACCACTGGATGCCCCCCCAACACACACACTGCTGTCAACCATGCCATAGGAGCAAGAAGAAGCAAACAGAAGCATGCCAGACAGAACCAGGAAGAAAGCTCTTCCTTCTGCAGTATTCCTCGAGCGCCTTCCACTGAGAAAGCTTAATGTTGTGCTTGATGCAAAGAAAAATTGCTTGCAGATTCCAGGTCCATTATAGTAGAGCAGGTAATAAAGGGTGGATTTGGAGCTGAGAGCCAATAAATTGAGGGATCTAGTTTACAGGGATCCAAAGAAGGCTAGTGTACTTGTGGAACAATAAACACAAATTTCATCTTTCCAGGAATTGCTACAATATACCAGGCAATAATGATACCTGGTTCAGAAGCTTCACCTACATGGCACGTGACAGCTTAAGCACCTTGGATAAGGTGGGCGGAGGGGCAGAGGGGAAGAAGCAAACATTTTTTCAGTGAATTTATTAACTGTTCACAGAATTACATGGACAATAGCTAACAGAGACAATCTTATACCTCCAGTGTAGCTTATAGAATTGTTTTTGGTAAAATAAAATTTTTAATCTATCTTTAAAAAGTCAAGAAAGAAAAGAAAAAGAAAGGATGAAGAGATGTTGCAAATAGAAAACAAATAGTAAGATGCTACATTCATGCCCAAATATCTCAGCAATAAATTAAGCTAAGTTAAATGGATTTAAAAATAAAACAACTATATGCTTCCTTTCTCATAAGGATGTAGAAAAATGAAAAGTATGTCAGTAGATAAAACATTCACCAACCAAATATACCCATTGTACTAGCCATCCTACCTGGCTAATGCACTATGTAAAAGAAATAAAATATATGAGAATAGGAAAGGAAGAAATAAAACTGCCATTATTCACAGATGACATGATTATGAATACAGAAAATCCAAAGGAATGTACATATGAACTGTGACAATTAATAGATAAATTTAGCAAGGTGACCGGATAAAAGGTTAATATAAAAATCTATGTAACAGCATCAAATGAACAGGAAACAAAAAATGTAAAAATAATAGCATTTAAATTAGTTTCAAAATCATAAAATATTTGACAATAAAGGTAAACAATGTGTGCAAAACTTCAAAAAAAGTTTAATTGTATACCTTATCGAGATAAATATGGAAGGATATAACATGTCCATGGATCACAAGACTCAACATTGTAAAGATATCAACTTTCCCCAGGCTGTTCTATACATCAAATGCGATCAGCATCAAAATGCCAACAGTTTTTTTGTGGAACTTGACAACCTTATTCTAAAATTAGAAATGCAACTGGCCAAGATTAGTCAACATGGTATTGAAGACACCACAAAGGACTAACACTGTTATATTTCATGACTTGTTATAAAGCTGTGTAAATTAAGACTGTGTGGTGGGCACACAGATCAATAAATATGCCAGTGAAATTAGCAGTCTAGAAACATCCTGACATACATGAGTCTTGATTTCTGACAAAGGTGGCGATGAGGAATGAATGTTGTTTCAATAGATGATGCTAGGTCAGTTGATATCCATGTGAAAAAAAATTAATCTTGATCCTTATCTCGTATTATACATAAAAATTGATACCAAATGGATTGTAAATCTAAATGTAAAAGATGAAAAATATAAAACTTCTAGAAAATAACATAGGGAAATATTTTTACCAACTCAGGGTGAGGAAGAATGTAAATTTCAGAAGTGAAGTCATAAAAATTCTGGAATCTGTATGAAATTAACAAATTTTCAGCATTTACAAAGTGTCAGGCACTGTTCTCAGAGCTTTATGTGTACTTAATTCTCATAACAACCCTAATATGGCCATTTTACAGATGGGTAAACTGAAATACAGAAATGTTAAGTAACTCATCCTAAGGCCACAGAGCAAGTACAGAGGAAATGTAATTAGAATGCAGATGGTCTTTCTTCAGATCTCATACAAAGCTACCTCTCCGCAGGCCTGACTGTGTTCATAATCTTGGGATGAAAAAGCCCTCCTAATACATAGAATGAAAGCCAAGAACCATAAGTAAAAATATTGATGAATTTTTAACATAAATTTTAAATTCCTGTTTGGTCCAAAATAAACTTGCAAGAGAACTGAAGAATTAGGAGAAAAGATTTTGCAGATCACATATGACAGACAAAGGGCTAATGTCATTAAAATTCAAAAAGATCCTGAAAATCCACTTTAAAAACTCACCTGGATAAGAAAAATGGGAAAACTATAGCGACAGGTAATTCTTAAAAGAATAAATATAAAACGGTACAAATAGGCTAGGAGTGGGGGCAAGGGTGGTCTTATGCTCAGCAGTACCTCAGAAATGCCAGATTAAGTAAATTAAACCACTTTCTTTACTGTAAGATATAGCAGAACCTTGAATATGTGATATCCACTGTGATCCTACAGAAAGAGTATCAAACGGGACATTTCCAATCTTGTCTAACTATAGAACTTTTCCCCATGGACCTTTGTATAGCACTGAGGCGCTACAGAACAAGCTTTGCATTAACTCATTTACTCCTCATGTTGGCCCTATAATATTCCCCATTTTATGAGATTACATAATCTAATACCGGTGTTCTAAATTAAGTAGGGCCTTATTCCACCACGACTCTGCTGCCTCTCCCAGAGTGTTGGGCCCGGAAGGATCCTTCATGTTTTTGCAAAGAGGGGAGTAGAGACAGAAGCAAAGTCAATTACTAAATTGTTGTGCAAGTCCCCTGTATTTCCAGAACTCTGGGTCCAGATCCTGGGGGGGTCATTGTAGGTGGCAT
This sequence comes from Daubentonia madagascariensis, assembly GCA_023783475.1. Taxonomy (NCBI): domain Eukaryota; kingdom Metazoa; phylum Chordata; class Mammalia; order Primates; family Daubentoniidae; genus Daubentonia; species Daubentonia madagascariensis. The sequence continues at coordinate 1,171,638 of JAKFHU010000353.1, read as the reverse complement.
CTTCACTGAGCCTGATACATCTACTTTGATTCATCAGTGATAATCTCTTGATTTCCTGAGCCATTTGCTCTAATCCAGCATCCCTTGGGCCTCTCCATGAACTGTATAGGAGCCAGGTAGGAGGTGGCAGCCCTTTCCCCAGTCTCTGCTCCGGGCAAGCCTGGCACAGACCTGGATCTTCCTGGGCATGTCCCTTGAGTGCCATGAGCAGTGGGATTAGAAGTTGGAGCATCTTCTTGTCATTCCAGCCCAGAGTTGCCCGATCTTTGCCTCCAGCCAAAGCTGATGAATTGCCAGATGTGGCTGCTTCAGGCGGGGGCATCACAAATGCATGGCAGAGCAGGCCGGGTGACATCACAGACAGCAGGGCAGGGGCAAAGGACACAGGTCAGTCAGGCTGAGCTGAGTCCATGCAGCCCAGCCCTTGTCTGACCAGTGCTCCCTCTGCAGTAGTGGCCAGTGGGACATCCTCAAAAGGCCATGCCAGGCTGAGGTGTGTCTGCACACTCCCTTCCCACCATCTACTCCAGTGTCTGCTCTGATTAAAGAGCTTTGGATCATTGGGCGAGTTTTTATATTCTCCAGAACCAGGTTGTAAAAACCTGATATGCCTTGTTAGTAGATTTGGACCATCCCATGAGCTTAATTGGGGAAGAAGGGATAGAAATAAATGGGTCACATGGTAACATTTGCATTAAAAGACGACTGTTGGTATAACACGGAGGTTCCTTTAGAGAGAATGAAGCTGGAAAACAGAATGTCTTGTAGGAAGTGGCTGCAGTAATACAGATGAGGCACGGAACAAGACGTGTGGCTACAGGGAAGCACATGCAGTGGAGGGGCACTGAAGACCCCAACCGAGGGGTTTTGCGGTTGAGGGGCTCTGTGGGCTGAGCAGGCAGACACGGATCCAGGTCTGGAAGTTTGGGGGTGGAAGCACACACTGGAGAGTCATCAGTCCACTGGAGTCGCGGGGGGTGGTGAGGTTGCACAGGGAGAGTGTGCCCAGGGCAGCGCCAAGCCTGGGAACTGCCAGCGTTCACGATCAGACCAGACGGAGGAGGCAGGGCTGGGAAGGGAGGCTGGCGAGGCCTGGGAGAGCAGGAGGAGAAGCAGGAGAGGGTGGTGGTGTGGAAAATGGGAGGAGAGATGCTCTGATGGTGATAATGCCTCCCTCCCGAATCTCTCAGCTCCTCCCCTGCTCGGACTCTGATACCTTCAATGACACGCCCTCTCCCTCTGCCGCCCGCCTTCCCTCCACATCCTGTCCTCTTAAAACCTTAAACAGCCCCACAGTGCCCTCCCTCCCCATGGCTCACTCACAGCCACCGCCCTATTTGCTCTCAGTCACAACCTTGGTGCTTGTCATTCAAGGAAGAAAGGAAGGGAGGGAGGGAGGGAGGAAGGAAGGAAGGACGGACCTGCTGCTTGAAACAACAGGTATCTGAGAGGCCCGCAGTGATCTCCCAGGCTGGCTCCCTCCTTCCTTCACGTGTCTTCTGAGCGCCCTGGGCAGTGACACCTGCCAGAAGTCCCCACAGAAAACAGCACCCAGCCCTCCCCCAGCCCGCACCCCTCCTGCTTCCCTGCTTTCCGTCTCCCCACTAGACTGTAACCTTGATAAGGGTGGGAGCTTTTTCCTTTTTATTTACTCCTGTATCCCCAATTCCTAGAATGGTGACGGTACATATTAGGCACTTAATAAATAGTTGGACCAAATGAATGGATGAATGAACGCCCTGAGGAGAGAAGGCCTCCCTCCCGCTCCCTGGCTGCACCTGGATGAGTTGTATGATCTTGAGCAAGTCACTTAAAGTCCGTGAGTTTCTTCTCCCATCATGGGCTTTTTGAGAGGGTTGACCAAAACGATGTGGGATTTACACAGGATCACATGTCTAAGAGTACACTGGGAGCAGCACGGACTTCAGAGACTGGTGTAACGCTCAGGGACCTGTGCTGTTGGTCTGGCTCCTTAACGTTTCTGAGGCCGTCTCCTCCGTGGAACAGGGACGGGGTAAGTTGCTCTGGCTGGTGGGATTGCTCTGCAAATGCAGACACCTTGGCACACGGGCAGTCGTCAGAACAAGTCAGCACCTGACCTCCTGGCGCCCAGGTGCCTCCGCTGGAATCAGAGAGGGTTAGACGGGGAGATGGCTTCTGAGCTCCCACATGCATGAGACACGTGTGACCGTGATCTGTCACTGGTGGAAAATGCCAGCTTGGTGGTTACAGCTGTAACCTGGACTGCAGAACATCATTGCCATCATCACAGCAAACACGGTATGGAAGCCGCCCCTCCTCCCACCAACCCTAAGAGGTAGATCCTATTATTACCCCCTGTGTAGACATAAGGAAATAACCTGCCCAAGGCCCTTTATGGACGTGGTGGATGCAGAATTTGAAGCGAGGTCCATCTGATTCCAGAACCCACTCTCTAATGCGACAGGCCGGCCACCTCCTAAATAATGCAGCACAATATAAATACAGGGACAACGTCTAGCAGCAGCAAGTGATCACCAGAGGAGACAAGGTGCCTCCTCCCAGACGCTCTGGCTTTCATCCTTGCTGGATGTTGGTGAGGCCCTCATGCCTGTGACAATGACAACAGGTTTCATCTGATCCCTGGGTATTGGCTGCCCAAACTGCTTCATCAAAAGAGATTCTGAGGCCAAATCTTGGCTCGGTTGTGATCAACTGGCCGCACCTGTCATGAGAGCTGGGGTGAGGGGTGGGCCGAGCATAGCAGCTGTGCCAGATGTCCGCCTCCCCGTGCCAGGTCACCTGCCCACCCTTGTACGATTTAGCGGGTTTTGCACACATGCCATTCAGCAAACAGCTGTAAATGGAGAATCATGAGGCTTTGGCCAGACCTTGCCCGGGAGCCGTAAGAGAAGACCCTGTGGCCGAAGCCCGAGGACTGCGGTGGTGGCGGGACTGCCGTTTGAGCAAGGGCAACGTGTGCACTGTGAGCAGGACACAGGACTCTTGTTGTCTCCCACCACCCTTTTAAAAGCATTTCGGTGGGCAGGATATGTCCTGTCCAGATAATAAAGCTGGAGCTGGACTCGGGGCTTTCCTAGTTATTCTTAGGGAATAGCCTTACAGTTACTTGAGTCCAAACCCAGGGACAATTTGTGTGGTGGCAGCATATCCAAGCCCTTGTTGCACTCCGGATGCTGGATCTGACTCCACTGTCTCCCTCCCCGCCTGGGTCCAGTTAGGAGCAGGGGCCTTCTGCTCACCTTCCCCCCACAGGTCAAAGTTGAGGGGAGGGCTCAGGTCAAGGTGAGCCCACACATGTGCTTATTGTTCCCTGGGCCTCGTGGATGCTTAAGGCTGACCCTAAGGGTGGTGTTTTCATGGGTTCTTCCATGGTCCCCTGCAGTACCCAGACGCACCTGGGGCTGTCTCTATGCCAGGGTCACTTCCTGTTCTTCCTCAGCCCCTGAGTACCTGGCGCTACATCCCCAGCCTCTTTCTTCTGAGGTTTCCTTGGCCCTCCAGGACGCCCCATGGGATGAGTCCTAAGACCACCCCTGGGCCTCTCTCTCCTTGTGCAGCCCACACTGGGTCCAAGGACAAACTCTGGGGGTTCAGGGCAGTCCCACCCAGCAGCCGCCTTCCCAGAACCATCTTGCACCCTCCCGATTTCCCAGGTATGAGTCACACCCCAGTGACCCCAGCAAAGCTCTCTGCATCAGGCCTGATCATTCTCAAAGTGGGCCAGAGGCACTGGAATCATCTGGAAGAAGCTGTGCTGTTCAAAGTGCTTAGACCCAGCTCTCTCCCCTGTCGTGCTGGCCCACCCCAATCCACTGGACCAGGTTCTGAAGGGCTAAGCCTAGAAATTGGCACCAGGATTGACAGATAAAACATAGTATATGAGTTATGTTTGAATTTCAAATTAACAGTCAGTATTTTTTTTGTGATAAGTATGTTCCAAACACTGCATGGGGTAACTTATACTAAAAATATTTGTTGTTTATCTGAAATTCAGATTTAACAGGGCATCCTGTATTTTTATTTGCTAACTCTAGCAACCCTAATCTGCACCGAACAAGCTCCCCAGGCTGCACACCAAAGTCAGTGCTGTGGTTTGAATGTGTCCCCTCCAAAATTCATGTGTTGAAAGCTTAATCACCAATGCAACAGTGTTGGGAGATGGGGTGTTTGAGGAGGTGTTTAGGTCATGAAGGCTCTACTCTCATGAGTAGATTAATGCTGCTATATAAAGGGCTTGCGGGAGTGGGTTCACTCTCTTCTGTTCTTCTGCCATGCAAGGACACAACGTTCCTCTTTTCTTCTTCTCCAGAGATGCAGCGATGAGGCACCATCTTGGAACAAGAGACAGAACTGGTGCCTTGATCTTGGACTTCCCAACCTCCAGAACTGTGAGGGAATAAATTTCTGTTCTTTATAGATCACCCAGTCTAAGGTATTCTGTTATAGCAGCACAAACAAACTAAGACAATCAGAGAACCACTGTCCAAGACTTTGGTAAAGTCCCCAAGGCAATGCCACCCTGGAGGCCTCTGAAGCCTAGCGATCATCTCTGAGCAACCCACATCATTGTGTGCCTTCTTTCCTCTTCAAATTTCTACAGATTTCTTCTAGAGCACTGAAATTGCTCTCCTCACCCTGGGCCCCCATGTTTGCCCAGTTCATGGTATTCTATAGGAGTGGCACCCTCTGAGGGCCTGCAGGACCCAGTATGTGAGGCTGCGCACGGTGTCTGTCTTCACCCATCTGTTCCTCCATGCACGGGGGCATGGTGCAATCCATCGTCATTGTGAAGATCTGCAAAGGAATCCTGGACAGTGAACAAACACACAAGAAATAGGACCTAAGTCACGTTCATGGGAGGGATATAGATCTCACAGGGTGGTCTTCTTAAGGAAATTGACATTTCTAGAGGTGAGCTGGGATTTCGAGCAGCAGTTTACAGTGGATGTGCCTCTCCATCTGTGAGATTAGCCACCATCCTCCAATCCCTCACCCGCCCTGGAGCCGGGGACTCTCCTCCCACTCCCAGGACCACTAGACACTGAGCAAAGGAGAAAGCCATCAGCATTCAGCAGGGGTGGGTAGCAGGTCCAGGGGAGGGAGAGACCTGAGCCCAAAGGAGAAGTGATGAAAACCCAGGGATTTTCATCACTGGCGGGGCCACCCAAGGGCCAAAAAGTGAGACTAAGTGACAAGACCACGGCCACGTGACTGGGTGTATTTTCAACCCTTTACCCAAGAAAAGGCTTGGCCTTTCGCCAGGGCCAGAACATCCAGTGTTTGAGGAGGCAGGCAAGGCATTGTTCAGGCCACATGGGGACTGCACCACCCCACAGCCGCTCCACAGCCTTGGTCCAGTTCTCAGGGGGCACATGGGGGTGAGGAGCCACACCAGGGAACCACACTGGGGGGAAAAGCAGAGGAGACATCCTGGAACTGCTGTTCCAGAAAGTAGCCAGAGCCACACCCTCTGTGTCATGAACAGGAGCCACTGCCTCAGTGACACGACCTCATTCTGAGCCTCACAATAGCCTCTGTCCACTGAGCCTCAGCTCCCTTTGCTACAGATGAGAAGACAGAGGGAGCAGGATGGGCAGGTGCACATGCTGTCACCTGGGGAACTGAAATGAACACATAATTCATGTCCAGTCATTGAGCCTGGCCAGTGGCCAGGACAGCAGTGTCTGGGCCGCTTTGGTAAGTCCACTCGGGGCAGGGCACGGAGTGGTATAAAATTAAAAAATGTATGTATAAAGTCCAAATCTCACGACTGAGTCACTGACCTCGGGTGAGGCTGTGGGCCGGGCACTTTCAGCTGAGTCTGACCTTTTCTTCTTGAGGAATGGACAGGGGCCCACCAGGAGACTTGGGGACCACATGGAATGAATCCAGAAAGTGGCAGGAGCAGGGATTGTCACCTGCTGGGCAGGGTGTGAGGGTGGGCAGCAGCTAGCTGCTGGTCCCATGGGGACTTTGAACCTGGCCTGCAAGATCCACACCTGGGGCCCCAGGTCAGAGTCCGGGCAGCTCACCTCCACAGGGTGCTGGTGCTGGGAGAGGCCTCCAGGCCCCTGGGGCCCTCCCCAATCTTGAGGGTCCAGGCTGGAGGCCCCTCCCCCAGGCCTTGCCCCTGTAGTCACAGAAGCCGTGACCCAATAGGCTCCATGGAAGAGGAGGCTCATGAGCCTCAGAAAACGTTTGGGTGTGATCGGATTAAAAGCGAGGCGCCCACTAGGCTGGGGGAGGCAGAGGCACCTAGGGCCGGGGGTGGGGGGGAGGAGCTGAGGTAAGAAAGGCTTCAAGGATAAGGTCCCTTTGTGCAGCTCTCTTAGAAACAAATCGCGGCGGGAAAAGAAGTCTGCGTGACCTCAGTCTGGGTTCTCAGACCCGCAGCCCATTGTGACATCGCTGGCCGGGGTCCGGCTCTGAGCAGGGAGGCTGCGCCACCTCATTGCCTTCAGCCCTGGCCTCCGTCCCCTCCCTGGCCCCCGGCGCAGCCCAGGGCCATGCTCCTGCTGTCAGTGCTGCTGCTCTTGTCCCCAGCCGCGAGAGCGCAGCTCGGTACGTGGACTCCCCTCCCAGTGGCCAGAGCGGCTCTCCCAGACGGGGCTGGGCAGGACCACTGCCCTCCACGCCTGCCCCTGTCCAGCCAGGGGTGAGCACAGGGGCAGAGGGAGAGCTGGACAGCGGGCTCAGTGACTAGCTGCCTGGCCGCCAGCAGGCCAGCTCTCAGGGCACAGGCCGTCGCTTCATGTTTCCCCGTGTCCCTTCCTCAAAGCCCTTCTCATTCTCCTCCTCGTCCCCAGCCCAAAGTTTGACCTGCCTGCCCTTGAGTTTGGGTTTTGCAACCTGAGACTTCATCCCCAAAGGAATAATAGGCTGCCCAGAAGCAGGAGCCCAGAGTGAGCCAAGCGTCATTCCTCTGACTCGGAGGGTGAAGAGCTGCAGCAGGAAGCTCTGGGGACCGCAGACACAGCGCGGATGTGTAGCTTAGCATGGTCAAGTTCAAGGTTGCTTCTGTCCTTGCAGTCAGCTTCCCACAGCTTCCGAGAGGGTCCTATCTCTCTCCAGGGGTGTGGCTGAGGCTGGAAGGAAGCTGGGGTACTTAGCAGCTGTTATGGTCAAGTACGTTCCATGCTGGGGCTTCTGCTCTGAGCCCATGTGTGGGTGAGGGGCTCAGAGCCTCTCAGAGGTGCAGGATTTGCCCAAAGTCGCACTGCAAGGAGGTGGTGGCTCTGTCTGCCTGACTTGCCCCAGGCTGACTGCAGTGCTGGGCGTCCTCCTTCTGCACACCGCCTCGCGCCCAGAGCACAGCAGGTCCACCTGGCCTCCTTTGGCCAGGCCCGGGGTCGTGCACTCTGTGTGTACAGGGGCGTGGGGGCATGTGGGGGCATGTGGGGACAGCATCGGCAGAACGTGCCCTTTGGTGTCCGTGTGCAGTGGGCCAAACACACATGATTGCTCAGATCTCTCCTCAGCCCTTTCTGCTGCCATCACTGCTGGCAGGCTCTGTGCTCTTGCGTGAATCTAAGAGTCCACCTGATGCTGCGCTGGTGTTGCGGGTGGTCCTCGGGACCAAGAAAATGGAGAATGGGTGCTAGCTGCTGGTCCCATGGGGACTTTGGTGCAAAATGGATATGAGAGGTTCTGACCGCTTAACCGTCATGGGGATTGATTTTTGGTCCGAACACTGTGTTGGGCACTTCAATATCCATCATCTCATTTCACCCAGACATCAGGCTTATAGGGTCGTATTATCTTTGCCCATTTTAGGGATGGAGAACGGGAGGGTAAGTAGCTTCCCCCAAATCACTTAGCGAGTAAGTAACAGCCAGGATTCAGACTCGGGTGCCGTTAGTGCACGCCATGGTCTACACCCAGAGGGAGAGGGAGAGGGAAAGCCCGTAACTGTCACCTGTCATGCCATCAAGCGCACAGTCACCCTTGGTATTTTGATGTATTTCCTCCCATACTTATAAGTCTAAGTTTTTAACATGATGAAATCACAAATTTTAAATATGATTTTCATCCGACTTTTTCCACTCGACTTTATATCACGAGCATCTTCTCATGTCATTGAAAATTCCCTATGAACATAATTTTTATGGCTGAGAAATAGTTCATGCTATCGATGTGCCTTACTTTATTCAACCATAACATTTAGATTGTTTACAATTTGTTGCTGCCGTAAAGATCGCTGCAGTGAACATCTTCGGACACATGTATTTGCTGCCTTTCAGATTTTTCCCAGAGTGGGATCACTGAATCAGAGGATCACTAGTCATTGTTCAGTGCCCCTTCCACGCCAGGTGTGGTTGCCGGCCCCGGGGCCCAGTGTCAACACGTCAGGCCTGTTGCTCTCCCTGTTTGGAGCTTACATTCTGCTACCAGAGTCAGACAGAAAGGGATCAATAACATGTGAGTTAATGTAACGATAATGCGACGAAGAGAAACATGATAAAGAGGAACCAGGACAGGTTTCTGGTTTTTTAGACAGGTCAGGGACAGCCACTCCGAAGAAGAGATTCCTGGGCAGAGGCCTGGACAAAGTGAGGGGTGAGCCAGGCAACCGTCTGAGAGAAGAACATTCCAAGCAGACTGCCTGGGTTTGCATCTTGGCTCAGTCACTGCCTAGCTGTGTGACCTTGGGCAAATGACTTAACCTCTCTGTGCCTCAGTTGTCCCAACTATAAAATGGAGGTGAAAATAGTAGTACCTACCTCATAGGGTGGTTATGAAAAGTAAGTGAATTTGTCTTTTTAAAGTGCTTGTAACAGTGTCTGACATAGTAAGCACCGTATGTGTGTTTGATAAATAAAATAAAAGAGGAAGTGTGGATCCAGAAGTTCTGAAGAGAGCTTTTACGTGACTGACAGCTGCAGGCTCTGGACAGTACTGCTAAGTTCTCACACTGTATTTTTTTAAACCAAAAATGACCACCGCTGGGTTACTGCAGTCCATGCTATGAAACCCCCGAAGCCTCTGTTGAGCTGTCGGTTGGAAAACTAGCATCAAGAAAGAGACACGAAGCGGGTGTTGGGCTCTTTAGAGTCAAAGTCACCCCGTGTTCCAGAACACAAGAGAGACATTGAAGGCAGCAAGTATTAACGGAGTGTCTCCTCTTCCCGGGGTGGGGAGCTGGACCTGGCCTCCGTGCAGAAGGTAGATTTCTCCCCTCAGCCCGGGCAGCTACAACTCCTGCTCTTAGCCCCCCAGTAGCGGAGCTACTTTGCACAGTTAGCCTAAGACAGCCAGGGCTTTCCACGAGGTTGAGGCACTTTCTGCACCACCCTTGTGGTTTCCTGCACGTACTAGTTTCCTAGGGCTGCTGCTGTAACAAATTACCACAAACGTAGTGGCGTGAACAACACACGTTTCTTATCTTACAGTTCTGTAGGATAGAAAGCCAACACGGGTCTCCCAGGGCTAAACTCGAGGTGTCGGCAGGTCTGCGTTCCTATTGGATGGGCCAGAGGAGAAGCTTTTGCTTTTCCTTTTCCAGCTTCTAGAGGCTTCTCTGAGCCCCCTGCCTCCGTCTTCAAAGCCAGCAATGTTGCATCTCCTGTATAGTCACCTCTTCCTCCGACTGATTGTTCCTCTGCCTCCCTCTACCACTTTTGAGGACCCTTGTGGTTGCACCGGGCCCGCCCAAATTATCCAGGATAATTTCCCCATTCCATCTCCAAAGTCCCTCTTTCCTTTTGAGGTGAAATAGTCTCAGGTTCGGGGGCATGGCCCATTAGAACTTGGACATCTCTGGGGGGCCATTATTCTGCCTGCCACACCGGGGTTGGCATTGGACAGCATTTCCCTCCAATTTCTCCTGCGTGAGAGCAGAAACAAGCTGTGGGAAGTGACTTTCCCGAGATCACAATGCCAGATGGAGCCAGGGCCAACGCTTCTGACCCACACCTGAGCTCTGCGCAACCACGGCAAAGCGTCTGCCGTCTCGCGCATGTCGCTAGGGGGGCCTGCGTGGGCCAGCCCCGGCACGCTCATCTCCAGAATGAGGACGAGGACACCCACTAACGAGCCTCCCGCCGGCCCAGCGCCTGGCCCGTGGGGGGCGCTAAGTGTCGTGTCTTTTCTCGTTCCACCAGGATGCGGTGAGAGACCCGCTTTCGAGGGAAGAACTCGGTATTCCCGAATCATAGGGGGGCTGGAGGCTGAGGTGGGTGAATTTCCATGGCAGGTGAGTATTCAGGCAAGAAACGAGCATTTCTGTGGCGGCGCCATCCTCGACCAGTGGTGGATTCTCACGGCTGCTCACTGCTTGAACTCTGTGGACATCTCGTAAGTACCAAGAGCACAGCCCTGCTGCTCCCACGGTCCCCCTCCTCAGACCTGATGGCTGAGAGGATTCCTAGGGCTGCTCAGGCTCCAGGTGGACACAGATGACTCCCACCCAGCCCCGCCAGCCCTGGCCACGTGGAGGCAGCCAGCCCGGGGCTGTGCCCTCCTCCTTCCCACTCAGGGCCAACGACATGGTTCCCTGAGGCCACACGCAGTCCCCTCCAGGAACACCTGTGGCCTGATGAAGCCAAAGGGCTTGGTCCTTGTGCCTGTCCTAGATTCTAGTCCTTCTAGGAGGACATCCTTCCAATTCTGGAAGTCTGCTTTGCTGGGCCGTCTGACCCCTGCTCTCCTGCTCCCTGTAGAGTTTTCTCTGTGCTGCAGCACGTTGGTGGACGTCTAGCATTTTACTGATGACTAACCATGTGCCAGCGACCCTGCTAAGAGACTTTACCTGTATTAACTCATTTAATTGTACAACACCTGTCTGAGGCAGGTAGAATGAATAACCCCAATTTATGGGTAAGGAAATTGAAGTCCAATAAAGTTAGGTAACTCACCCAAGGTATGCACCTAGTGGATAGAGGCAGGATTTAAATTCTGGCTCCATCACCCATGCTTTCTGCCACACTACCTCAAGAAGGTTTGAAGATACATGGAAAGGCTGACTTTAGAGGGTTAATCAAAACCTTGGGGAAGTTTGATCATGGCCTAACCAAGGAAACTTGTGGCACTGTTGTCATGGGACATTTAGGGATTGGCTATTGGAAATTTCCTGGTCATTATGCCTGGAGTGGGGTTCCTGAATGTTGACTTATTACTGAAGATCTTTTCTGCTTAGTCACTGGCAGGTCTAGATTAACTTCTGTTCCTGGGTCTCTAAATTGTTGGTAGACCAATTGACGTAAAATAGATGTAATAACACCTTACCTATCTGAAGGCAAGTTTGATCTGTGCCAAGCAGTCTTTGGTGGGCTCTTCAGATTGCCCCCAACAAACTGTTAGGCAAGAGCATCTTGTTCACTTCTCTGGTCTCGAGCTCCTGGCCTCAAGCGATCCTCCCGCCTCAGCCTTCCAAAGTGCTGGGATTACACTGTGCCTGGCCCCAGTGTTCACTCCTTTAGGACCCTCGATGGAGCAGAGACATAGCTGTGTTCTGCTCATGGGCTGTTCTGGCTCTTTCTCTCCCTTTTTCAAATTCTCACACCCTCTGAGCAATAGCCCCAGGACAACCTGAAGGTCCTAGAACTATGGGATTTAGGTTTCTCGGGCACAGCCAATTCTGTGCACTTTGGTGACTTCCCTTCCCCTCCCCTTACCCCTCTCCGGTTCTGTGCCACCAGACCTGCAGAACTGAGTGTCGTGGTGGGGACCAATGACTTAACCGGCTCACATGTGGAAGTAAAGGCGGTGACCAGCATAGTTTTTCACAAGGACTTTAAAAGAATCAACATGGACAATGACATTGCCTTGCTACTGCTGACCACATCGATCACGTTCAGTGACCTGAAGGTGCCCATCTGCCTGCCCACGGAGCCCAGGCCCTCCACATGGCATGAGTGCTGGGTGGCAGGATGGGGCCAGACCGAAGCAGGTACGAGAGCTGTTGGAATCTGAAGGAGGGGGAGGAGGGTGACAGGAGAGAGAGCTGAGGAAGGGGGAGGAGAACAGGACCTGTGTGGGAGCAAATCCCCACATAGCAGAGGCCCATGCAGGCCTGGTCTCAGCCCCTTCTGAGTGCCGGGGCCCCAAACTGAGATGCCAGGTCTCAGCCAGTCCCCGGGTACGGTCTCACCCAGCAGCACAGAGCAGTCTTGTTTGCATGTTTAGTTGAATGTAAACTCGCCAGTTAGCCAGGGGCCCCTCTACTCTTTATTCCAAACATCTCCCTTGATTTGCATATTGATGCGTCCTGCCTGGTTCCTACAGGCGTCTGAGATGCCCACCTTGGGCGAGGCTCTGATGGTCCTGGCATGTTGCCTGACTGTTCTGAGAAAGGAATCTGTTGTTACTTGTTGTTACGCTTTTACTTGACCAAAATAGGAGAAAGTGTACCGGGGCAGAAAGGTATCTCGAAAGCCCCACTGGACTGTCCCCAAAGAAAACCCAACAAAACCTAAAGCAAATATGCAGGGGAGGAGACAGGAGCAGCACAGCCTTGTGTCAGGTCTGAACAGGACTCCGGATCCGTAGGGATGTTTTGCGTCGAGCGGGGCCTGGGAGACCGTAGGCGTTTCAGGAGCTTAGCGACCAGGGGGAAGTGGTGGGGCGTTGGCTCCGGGCTCCAGGCACTCCTGGAAAGGTAGGAGTGGAGGAGGAGGTTAAAAATCCTCAATAAGGGGAAGAAATAGGAAACGTCTGTGTGGTTAGAGTTAATGAGGTCTCCACCTCCGCAGATTCCCCCCAATCCCCTCTGAAGACTCTCGGCCAACCCCCCTTTGCAGGAGGACAAAAGTTTTCTCACTGGGGCTGCAAACCCACTTTCTGTGGCCCTGTGTGAGGGATGTGCCGTGCTCACGTAATAACAGGTAGCAACAGGCAAATGCATTGGTGAAGCAGGATTATGCCGGGGAACGGTGGATAGCCAGTTCCAAGGAGAAATCAAATTCCTCAGGCTGGCTGGCGTCACGTTGGACACCTTGGAAGTAGAAATGTGGTTTTGAATGAGAGGAATTGTTCCAGGGGTAGGGGAGTTGTTTGTGAAATCTCGGGGTGGGGGTCTGGGTGAACTGCAGGCAAGGGGTTACCTGAAGGAGGTGCGTGGAGGCGGGAGACGGGGACTGTGGACATGGGCTGGGCAGGGCGGTCGAGGGCACAGTTGGTTGCGTCATCTGCGCAGGGACCTGCTGCCTGGTGACTTTTCTAATGTACTTTCTTTCTGTGCCAGCTGACAAAAACTCCATGAAAACAGATCTGATGAAAGTGCCAATGATCATTACAGACTGGGAGGAGTGTTTAAAGGAGTTTCCAAAACTTACCAAAAACATGCTGTGTGCTGGATACAAGAATGAGAGCTACGACGCCTGCCAGGTAACTAGGGGAGCCTCCCTCACGTGACAGTCCCCAGCCCTTCAGGGTGCCAATGCACGGGTATCCTCTCTCTGCTGGGAATAGACAATTAAGTGTCTGGAAAGTGTATGGGAGCCAGGCCGTCAGCCCTGGGAATGGGGACATGGATAGCAGAGCCTCCAGATACTCTCTCTGTGAACAGCACCCTTGGAGCCATCGGCCCACAGCTGGGAGTCAGTATGCCTCAACCCAACTCAAAAATGTCTGATGTTCTTCAGGTACACTAGGCAAGTAGGGCTTCTGGGAATTCTTAAAAAACAAATAATCTAAGGAGGATTTGAAATGGATACAAGGAGCCGTTTTAATTCATTAATGAGCAACCTTTGTTGCGCATGCTTGGCCCTGGGGACCCACGGATGAGACACGGTTCCTCACCTGAGGGAGCCCGCTGTTTCCTCGGCAGGAAGTTGGGTAAAAAAACAACCATAATATATTGGAGGATGCACGTGGGTTTCATTGAACCAAAGTCTGGTCTCTTAGCTTATCTTTAATAAAATGAACACAAAAATTTAAATAGAAAGAAACTTTTATTGATGGCTAGAAAAATAGAAAAAACTCATAAATTCGTTCCCTCTGGCTCTAAGGACAAATGATAAGATTGGTGTGAAAGCTCACAGATGCCCTCATCACCTTGGGAGCGGCCACCCAGCCGAGCACACTTCGTCCCAGCTGAACGCCAGGTGTCCGCTCACTGGCCCTGCAGTGACCTGGTCGTTGGTGTAAAACTACAAAAGCAGAACGGTGATGGACAGTCTGCCCCATGGAAGGGGAGGGTATTTATCTAGAATTATCTATTATGGTTTAATGCAAGGAAATTGGTGGTTTTCCCTGGTAGAGTATGAGTCGGGGCCTTGGGAGGGTGTTGCTGGGATAGGGATTGGGGGCGGCAGGAAGAGGAGATAGGGGAAGGCGCTCGGAGGTAGAAGCAGCGACTGCAGCGGCAGGGCGTCGGGTCTGGTGGTCCCTCGGGATGAATCCTGTGAGGGTCAAAATAGGCAGAATACATGTCACATGAGCCTTGTGTTTTTGTCACGTACTGGACAATTTAAAACACTACAAAAAAGAAACCAGGGAATTGAGACTTGTGGTTCTGGGCAAGACGGAACAGACACATTTCCCCCGGCCCCTTCCACTAAGTACAACTAAAATCATCGGATGTAACATTGTGAAATGAAAACAAAAAGGCTCTGAAAGGTGCAGAGAAGAAAGTGCACTGGCTGGAGATCCTCGTACTGAAGGAATGACACAGCAGTGAATTCCCTGGGTTTCCTTTATGTCTCCAATATATCTCAGACTGAATGCTGGAGACGCCTGCAACCCAGACATGCCAATGGGCACAGAAATAGACTAACAGCAACCACCACAACCACGCTAGGGGTTACAGAGGGGTTGAGTGGGGCTATTTAAAGGGCAACAGGAAGGGTCCTTGTGACGACGGCAAAGTTCTGTATCTTGACCAGATCAGTGTCACTATTCTGGTCGTGATATTGTACTGTAGTTTTGCAAGATGTTTTCCACCGATAGGTGGAAACTGAGGGTGTATGGGATCTCTCTGCATTAGTTCTTGCAATTGCATATGAATCTGCAATTATCTCAAAATTAAAAGAATCAATTTAAAAAAAAAGTTTTAAGTGGCACAATCAAGCAAACTATAAAGCCAAACAAATCCCCAGCTAGCAATGCAATGCTTTTGTGAAGGTCCTTCTGAAGCAACAGTCATCACAATGAACTGCAACCACCTGTTTTCTTATCTGTCTTCTGAGCTCCGGCAGAAATGTGTCTTATCTGTGAGTGAATTCCCAGTGCCTGGTGCAGTGCTTGGCACATGACTAATGCTCAACGAACGTTGGTCAAATAAACGAACTGAGGAATCCAGCTATCAGTAAAGTGGCCATGGAGGAAGGGGCACCTGAGAGAGATCCGAAGGATCCTGAGCGTCTGCAGGTGGAGATGGGGTTAGGATCAGCGGCCGCTGGGCTGGAGGGCAGTTTGGTTACAGGGCTGTCCAGCTGACTCCGATTTAGGCCTGGGCTACTTCCCAGGGTGCTGTCTTGAACACATTACCCACCACAGTTGCGTGGAAGTCTTACCTCACTCCACAGAATCTTAGACTTCAAGAATCATAGACTTCTAGAGCTGAAAAGGAAAGCACAAAAACATTTAATCAAAACTCTGTTTTATGGATGAGAAAACATGGTTATTTTTGTCATCAATCATTCCCGTAGGTATCAGAATGGATCTGACGCAGTGTGCTAACTTTACAGCTCTCTTACGCATATTCAATAATCTTGTCTTCTCTGTTACCCTGAAAGAGGAGTTGGACAGTTCTCACTCTCCCCATTTAACAGATGAGAAAACAGGGATCCAGGATTTAAGTGATTTGCTCAAAGTCCAACATCTGGTAGTGACGGGGCCAGGCCCGGAAGCCAGGTCACCTGCTTCTACCCCAGAGTAGACAGGAGTGATCACGTGGTGAAATTGACCTCATAGTGGTGAGCTTGGGAGGCTCTTGGGGTCAGTGTGTTTCTCACCAGACGGGTCTCTGGTTGCTAACCTTAGCCCTTGGAAGAAAGCCCCTCTTAGGCGGCTGTCATCAGCGCCAGCACCTTGCTGACTGAGGCCAGACTTTCCCTTTGAGGGAAATCCTTGCTTTCTTTCCAAGAAGAAGAGAAAAAAAAAATTAAAGGCATAAAAACATAAAAGGACATGTATTTACGGATGCCCCTCTGGGACCCAGCAGTCCCTGAAGTGAGTGTCTATTTCCTGAATATACAAGTGATGTTTGTAATACGCAAGGGTAAAATAATAATACTAATACATTTCTGGAACATTTACGACTACGTAGGTCTTGTACTGAGTGATTTCAAAATTTTTTCACTTCATCTGCCAACAATCTTAAGAAGTAGTTTGTATTATCTCCATTTTAATGATGTGGAAACTGAGGCTTAGAAAATGTATTTGCCCAAGGACAATTCTCTCCCTGTTATGTAAGGAAATAAATAATCACAGCAACAATTTAATAAGATTTTAATCACATTTGTGCCTTCATAAGATAAAGAATATTATAAAAACAGCCTTCATGGAAGGAGCTATTTGAGAAGAAATTCCATTGATTTGGTCTTTGCCCATGACTTTGAAACAGAAGCAGCACAAAGAAAGAACACCGTGTGCCCCCACAAAACACAGACGGGTGTTACAGGCTATGTTCTGAACTGGAAAGGTGATTTTGGTTTTGGCCCATCTTCCCTGGGTGTCCTCAATGAGCAGCCTTCAGCCCTGACCTCTCTGCTGATTTGCAGCGAAGGTCTGCACGTCCCTCTGCTTGGGGACGTGTTCCACAGTCAAACCAAGCCCTACTCGAACAAGTTTAGTCACCACCTTTCCCTGTGCTGTGTCCCCGTTAGCTGTAGCCTGGGGCTTAGAACTGGTTCTCACCTTCCGTGTCTGACAACCACCTGTGACAAGTCAGCCTCCAGGTCTCGCCAGTTTCAAGCCATCTCCCTCTCCATCCCACCCTCCTCGTGCCCTGGTTCAACACCCCCCATTTTTCACCTCCTCTTAAGTGGTCCCTCTGCCCCCCACTGCCTCCCTTCCCCACATACTCTACCTGTCAAATGTCTATGCATCTTCAAGCCGAAAGCTTTCCTTTCCCTCGATAGAACCCCTCTGTCTGCAGCACTGCCTCCCCGTCCTGGTCACACTTCTGTCCCAACAAGCACAGTCAGTCCTATCTGTTTACGTGTTTAACTCC
Source organism: Daubentonia madagascariensis (assembly GCA_023783475.1). Classification (NCBI taxonomy): domain Eukaryota; kingdom Metazoa; phylum Chordata; class Mammalia; order Primates; family Daubentoniidae; genus Daubentonia; species Daubentonia madagascariensis. The sequence continues at coordinate 1,154,522 of JAKFHU010000353.1, read as the reverse complement.
ACTACAGACCATACGGTCCTGCATCCCAAATGCCTGCCAGTGAGCGTTGCCTCAATGAAGATTTGCTAAATGAGAGTGATCGAACCTCTTCTGGACTTCAGTTTTCTAATCACAAAATGAGGCTCAAAATACCTACCTCACAGATCCATGAGGTGGCCGGGTTGAGGAGGGAAAAAGGCAAGGGGCTAACGCCGTGCCTTGTGCCTCGTGGCCAGGACACGCTAATCCTCCTCCTGCCCTTTTAGGGGAATACTCCACTCATTCTAGTCCCCTTTCTAGGAACATGGAAAGGGACACCGTCTCTCCACTGGACAAAGACTGCTTGCAAGGCTGTAGCTACTCAGCTCCTTGGGTGAGAGAGTGGCGTGGCAGAGGTGGACAGAGCCCGGGTTTTGGCATCAGAAAATGCTGGGGTCCAGCCCTGGCCAGGCGACTGTATACCCTTCAGCAAGCCCTTTATCCCTCCAGAGGCGCATTTGCCTTATATTAAGATGGGTGGAAGGAAGCCATGTGTGTCTAGGGAGCACGGCAGGGACCGGGTACACGTGCTCTGTGTGATGGGATAAGCGTGTGAGTCACAGACCCATGCGATTCCATCCTGGAGGGCCACACATTCCAAAAAGCTTAGCTCTCCTGCCCTTAGCAAACACCCACACCAAAGAATTAAAAAGGAACATCATTCCCCCCACGCGCTGGGAAGAACATCAAAGGAGACCAAATTCACAACCCTAACAACGCTTCTTGGGTCCCATTTTCTCTCCTGCCCTTTCCAGCCCTTTCCGGAGCTTCTGATTTGACAAGACCCACGACACTAGTCTCCACTCTTCCCTCAGCCTGCGCGACGGCACTCTGTCCTCCCACTGCCGTGTCCCTGTGCTGTGGATGGAGCGACCTTCTCTCCCTCTTCCTCCTCCAGATCCGGTCCCGTCCCACACCTTCCCCCCCACTCTGCTCCACACCCCACAACTCCCGAGCCGGCCCGACAGCAGCTGCCCCTCGGGACGGGGTGGACATTGGTGGGCTTTGACGAGGCCGCCCGGAGCAGGAGAGGCCGAGGAATCCCCTTCCACGAATGCGCCGTGCCCTGCCTCGCACGGGCCGTCCACAGCGGGCTCCCTGCTGACTGTGCTCTCCGCCCACAGGGTGACAGTGGGGGGCCTCTGGTCTGCACCCCGGAGCCTGGTGGGAAGTGGTACCAGGTCGGCATTATCAGCTGGGGAAGGAGCTGTGGCCAGAAGGGCACCTCGGGGATATACACTGCCGTGGCCGGCTACAGCCTCTGGATCAACCAGGTGACCCAGATGGAGGGAAGGCCTTTCAAGCCCCAGGAAATGCGAAGCCTGAAGCAGAAACCAAGCAGCTCCCAAGCCTTGGGGTCCCTGGAGCCAGGCAGCCCCCGATTCTGGCTCCAGCTGTGCCTCCTGTCCTATGTGTTATTCAGAGCTATTTTCTACTGAGAATAAAACAGATGCTATTTTTTAACCCTAGGAGGGGGTATGAGAATGTGCCTCCCGCAGAGGTGCTGGCTGCAGAGCAGAGCTGGGCTGGGAACTGATGCTCATAACAGAAGGACCAGAAAGTCAGGCTGGGGCCCTGGTTTGGGGATTGGGCTTTGGGTTGGTGGGTTAGTCAGGACTCTTTTAATTCCAGGTGACAATTACCTAACTCACACTGGCTTAAGCCAAAAGAGATGTTTATAGATATGCATAACAGAAAAAAAACCCTCAAAAATCCAGGGGTGGTATGATGACTTCAGGCATGGCTGAATCTAGGGGCTGAACAGGTGTTGACAGGGATTGGTGTCTATGGCTGCCACCCCTGAAAAGGGCTTCTAAGGGGTGGCTGTGGTGAACACCAGTGCCTCCAGCATGCATCCCACCAGCTTAGCAGTTGCAGTGGAAAGACAAAGCTTATTCCTGATAACTCCAGTGCAAGTCTGTGGTCTTGCTCTCAGGACCCGTAAAGCCCACAGCCCGTTGCGCGAGGCTTGAGACCCACGCCCACCCCAGCAAAGGGCCAGCCATCCAGCTAAGTGACCTGAGAGTGGGTGAAAGGGTGGGCCCCCGAACAGAAATCAGGTGCCATGAACAGAAAAAGGGGATGGACACTGGAGATGTCCTTCGAAGGTAGACACTCTGGCTGGCCTCCACTGGGCCTGCCTGGCTAATGCAGCTAATATGGGCAGCTTCTGAAAATACAACATCTAGAGATTGCTGCTTCAGGACCGCTAGAGGAACAGGGTGAGAGGGGGGAAGAGGAGAAAGAAGAAGCTTTTAATTTTTTCTCACGATCTCTTTCTGGAGAAGGGTCAGCCATGCTGGAGGGCATGAGGAAAAGCCCAAGCTTCCATTTAAAGCTTTGCATTTCAGGAATTGCCACTGCGTCTTTAGTGGGGGTCCAGGGAACCCAAATCCAGAAGAGACAGGCACACGGCAGGTCACATTTTAAATGAGCAGAAGGCAGGAGCCTGTTCTCGGAGGGCTTTTGCAAACAGTGTCACGTGCCACACTCAGCTTGTCCAGTTGAGAGCTGGAGGGTGTGGACCGCCTGGACGTCCTGCCTGCTGCAGAGGGGCCACACCACGGGCCAGTGGAGCACAGCAGGTACCTCAGAGGGGCCGAGCCATGGGGGCAGATCAGCTGAAAGGGGCTTCTCAGAGCCTTTCTGAGCATGAGATGAGCATCACAAAGTTGGCTCAAGGATAAAGCAGAAGAGAGAACTGGTAACAAGCTGGGAGCTGAGGGAAGAACAGGCCTGTCTGCTCCAAAAGAGAGGACCTCCCAAGACAGGGACTGGGAAAAAAAGATGATTTTAAATAATGGGGTCCTGAGGAAAAATTAAGGTAGCTCAAGAGAAGGGTGAAAAATTTTAAATAAGTTGTTGTCCTTAAGGGAAGGGTAACCAGGAGTGCATCATTAGTTCTGACACATGGGGGTAACATAAAATAGCACGTGAAGGATACCTAGAAAGTGCAATGGTTAATTTTATGTGTCAACTTGGAGGTGTCTTTAAATGAGGTTAACATCTAAATCGATGAACTTTGAATAAGCAGATTGCCCTCCATAATGTGGGTGGGCCACATCTAATCAGTTGATGGCCTGAAGAGCCCAAAGACTGGCCTCCCCACGCAAGAGGGAATTCTCCAGCAGACTGCCTTTGAACTTCATCTGCATCATTGGCTTTCCTGGGTCTCGGGTCTGCCAGCCCATACCGCAGATGTGGACTCACCAGTCTCCATGACCAGGTGAGCCAAGTCTGCACACACATTCTATTAGTTCTGTTTCTCTGGGTTCTGTTTCTCTGGGGAACCCTACCTAACACAGGGAGGAAAATCTTCAGTACCATGAAGGGGCTGCTAAAAAATAAATCTGTGATTCACCTCGTTAGGTGGAAGCAACGTTGCCATTTCCCATTTAACGAAGCAATGCAATGATTTGTCATGACATGGAAATTTAAGTTGGAACATCATCTAGTCAATCAACTTGTGATTAGTCAGGCCACGTGATTATCATGTAGGGCTCATCAGAGTTTTCATACCTAGCGCTGCAGTTCCTAGACTGTGCACTGAGGTGCCCCGTGGTGTCACCACAGATGTGTTAGGGACACCATGGACACACAGAGACATCTGTTGGACATAGAAGGAAACAGCAACATCTGTCGGTCATGGAGCTGACTGCTACTGCTAAGTTGTTTGGACCTAACAACTTAGTAAATGCAATTGTTAGGTATTTCTTTTGGCCTAGGAGCACCATGAGAAAAATGACTAAGACACGAAGCGTCCATGAACTGGGAAAGTTTGGAAACCTCTGACTCTGACTTAATGGATAACTGCTGACATTAGTATTTTGTATTTAAGAAGGCATGGTTTGAGAGTAGCCCAAACACCTCCTTAAAGATTACCTCCCGCGGCAGGGAACAGGGCATCAAGGCTGAGGTGTACGTTGGCTGTTTTGTCTACTTTGCACCCAGTGGCCTGGTTTATTTTGGGATCTTCCTTCCCCACTCCCAGTTTACGATCCCACCACTCTCGGGATCCATGTCTTATGGTAGGTTGACCCCACTTTGACTCCAGAGGTCGCATGGAACTAGGCCTGGCCGCCTAGAGCCCCTCATCCCAGGGCCTCAGGAAGTAGTGCGGGTTGTCCATAAGAGCCAAGCCTGGCAATGAGAACCTTGCCTAGGACTGTCACAGGAACTTTGATGCGAGCAGTTCTCTGTCTGCTAGGATTGGCCTCTGTAGGACGTCAGCCTGGAGCTTCTGGAGCCCCCATGGGAGGTGACCACCCCAAGTGTGAAGACACCACATCCTGATGATGTCTTTGTAGCTCCTAGAGTCAGCCATACCTGAATCACAGATTTATTTTTTAGATTAATAGACTTCATTTTTTAGAATAGTTTCAGACTTACAGGAAAATTAAGCAGATATTACAAAGTTTTCATAAGCCAACCTCCCGTCTCCGTGCACAGTCCCACCTATTTTTAACATCTTTCATCCAGAGGGTTCATTTGTTACAATTAATAAACCAAAAATAATACATATGGATACATCATTATTAACTAAAGTCCATGCGTAGTTTATTCATATTTCTTAGTTTTTAGCCTAATGTCCTTTTTCTGTCCCAGGGTCCCATCTAGGATACCACATTACATTTAGTTGTCGTGTTTCCTCGGGCTCCTCTTGGCTGTGACAAGTTCTCAGACTTTGCTCATTTCTGATGACCTTGACAGTTTTGAGGAGTCCTGGTCAGATACACTGTAGGATACTCCTCTATTTGGATGTCTCTGATGTTTTTCTCATGATTAAACTGGGGTTATGGGTTTGGGAGGAAGACCACAGAGGTAAAGTCCCTTCTCACCACGTCACATGGAGATTACGTTCCTACTGTCGTGATTTATCGCTGTGGAGGCTGATCGGCGTCCCCGGCTGAGGCAGCGCTTGACAGGTGTCTCCGCTGTCAAGCTACTCTGTTTTTCCACCCTTTCCATGCTGTGTTCTTTGGCAGGTGGTCACAGTGCACAGCCCACATTAAGGAGTGGGGAGTATCTACATAATTTATTTGGTATTTTTGTCCATGGGAGAGTTGCCCCTTCTCTCTCATTTATTACTTTATTCAATCATTTCTTTATATCAGTATGGACTCATGGAGGCTTATTGTTTCATTTGGGTTATAATCCAACACTATTTTATTTATTTTATTGCTCCAATTGTTCCAGCTTTGGCTATTGGAAGCTCTCTCCTGTGCCCCTTTGACATTACCCCCTCCCCAATGTGGTGTTTGTTTTATTTTTAAACATTTCATTACTTTCTGGCACTATGAGATGCTAAAAGATGTGCAGATTTTTAATTATGAGCCAATGAAATAATTCTTTTTGTTAAAGTTTGGTTTCTTTGACCTGCAACTAGAAGAGTTCTGATCACAAAAAGGGGGAACAGCCTCTCTCCTGCACAGTTTAAACTCAGAAGATTTTCCCGTGACACTGGACTGCAGGGACTGATTACCATAGGAAAACCCCAGGGGGGCGTTAGAGTCTGTCAATGGGTGACAGAACAGCCTGCAAAGATTTATGACCAAACAGCACTTTAAATCTGAGCAGGGGCATCATCAGTCCCAGGCCCCCCTTGCCTGCTCTGTATCAGGCTGTTCGAGCATCTCAGGGGATAGAACTTCCGGTTCCACTGATTGACAGCCAGAGGGAAGGGGAAGGGGAGGGATGAGAAGTTCAGATTTTGATATGTTGAGTTTAAGGTCTCAGTGGAACATCCAGTAGAGATGTTTGGCAGGCACTGGAATATATGCTTTGGGGCTCAAATGAGAGGACAGGGCTGGGAGATAATAAATTTTAGAGTCGCTCACATATACAGGGGTGATTGAAGCCATGACAAGAGGCAGATTGTCAAACCAGGTTCGTGAATCAGATCTCTAATCTGGCTGGGGGCAGTGGAAAGGTTCGGTGGCTAAGATGATGGCTTCACGGGTGAATGCACATGTCAAAACTTCCCACATTACACACTTCAGATGTGCTCAGTTTATTGTGTTAAATTAAACCTTAATATAGTTGTAAGGAAATATGAATGCTGGACGTCAGTGACTCTTTTTTGCTTTGGATTAAGAAATTGTCTCCAGTGCGCTATGAGAACTTGTCTAGAGCTCTGGTCTTGATTTTGTTGTTTTAAATGGGGCATCTCAGTGGTTACCAGATCCAGGTTGGGGTCATAGTATGAAAGAACTGGAAGGGCCCTTAGGAATGATCTGGTCCAACCGTTTCGTTTCACGAATGAGAAACCAGAAACCCAGAGAGGGCAGTGACTTGTCCAGGGCCACCCAGCTATTTGGTGGCAAGGTCAGGGCTTGAATGTGGGTATCCTGATTTGGTCACTGGTCTGCAAACCCCAGAAGGGCACTGTGGCTCCAGGAAGGTCAGCAGTGGTCATCGCCACTGAGCTGAAGGTCACACGGCTGGAGCCTGGCACAGTGCCTGGGCTAACTTGCAGCAAACCAATACTTTCGTAAAACATAAAATTGAATTATTTGAAAAATGAAATAAAAAATGAACATATAAAATGCCAGCCCTAACTTTTATGATTAGAGTCAACCCACATAAAATCACTTTGTTAAATGGCTATAAAGGTTTCTAAGTATTTCCTCTCCAATTTCTGTATTGATCTCTTCATGGGCCAGTAACAAGCAGTTTGCAGACCAGCAGTGGTCCACGTTCCACACTTGGAGAAGCATTTCCCTAGAAGACCCAAACTTTAATCGCCAAGAAATAGGGGCTACCTGGCTGCCAAGCCCAAGCGTTCAAGTATAGGAGGGTCACATTAGGATATGGATCGGATTGGAATGAAGCCTTCGGTGTGATTTGTGAGTCATCATTTGAATTGAGACCGTACAGACTCATGTATTATTCATTGTCTTGAGCAATAAAAACTCGAAAAGCCTCTTAGTGCCCCAGGCCCAGAATAGCTTCATGGGGCACTGTGGCTCTGCAATGCAAAGTGCCTGTTTAATTCTGAGTTCTGCATTTTTACATCAGAATCGGCCCAGTAAGAGGTATCTTCTATCTTTAGTTCCTGCTTATAGGTCTTTGCTTGCGTGTGTGAACAGGCGGCCCCTCCCTGCAGAGCTTCCTGCCAGGGTGCCGTCCCCAGATCACCCAGGGCTCAGATGCTGCGGGAGCAGCCGTGGGCACAGATTGGAAGAGGAAGGGCAGCCCCCTCCTGGAGTCCAAGAGAAGAGCCAGGCCTCAGTGTCACTCTCTTCCAGGGGAGCTGGGCAAGGCTGGGCTCCCCTGTCCTGAGTCACCCTTGAGAGCCGTGCAGGGCAGTGGTTGTGAGCGACAGGGTCAGGTCCAGAATCAATCAAGGCTTAGCCCCAAGAACATGAGCCTCTAAGTCCCAGGCCCCTTGCCTGTAAGATGAGGGGAATCATGACACAGATGGTGTCAGGGTGTAATGTCCCAGATAAAGTGAGGAGCAAAGCCTGGCGTGGAGTAAACACCCAGGAGGACTAAACGCCCCCAGGAAAAGCCAAGCCCCAAGACCTCTGGGTTGGGAAGGACCCTCAGGACCCTTGAGGCCATCCAGTTCTCTGTCCCACCCCCAAACCCCTTCCTGGAATGGGAATGGATCCCCTTGAAGTTTTCTATATCAACCCTGGCAACTAGTTGTCTCCCTTGAATACTACAAGTGACAGGGAGCTCACCACCTACAGGCAGCTCAGCTTTGACCGAGAGAACAAAGTCCAGTGCTGAGCTACATCCCTACATTTGCCTCCGTGCGGCCTCAAGCATACCAACCAGGTGCTGCTTCCGGGCCGCCTTGACCATGGTGTGCAGGCTTGAACACCAGGCTCTGGCTTCAGGAAGCCGTGACATCTCCAAGCTACACATCCGAGCTCCTGCAGTGGCCTCACATCCTTATCACTCCTCTCGAACAAACCCGGCATGAAATAGCTTCCCAGAGTGGCTGCTGGGAGGCAAGGTGGTGGTCCAGGCACGCCTAGCCTCTGGGCTCTGGGATAGGCCCATCACCCCTCTCCTAAAGACCAACACCCTGAAATCCATGTCCTTCTCTCCCCAGATGCTGGCCCCTTTGAGCTTCCCGTGAGCTAAAAGCCTACTTTGTTCTGTAGTGGTGCTTTTAGACCCATCCCCATTCTGCCTTTGCCAGGTTTCCTTTGTGGACCCCAAAGGGGGAGCCCACACTGATCTTTCTGAACCCTGGAAGGTGCAAGACTCCCAGTGCCCTCGGCCTCCTGGTTTCCCTCTTCCTGACACCATGGCTGCTTCACCTGAGCCCTGGGCCTCCTGGGGCTGCTCCTCCCATGGATTCCACAGAGGCAGGCACTGTCCACACTCGGGGCACACACAGGAGTCAGCGTCTGAAGCCGCCCCCTCCCCTCCCGCATTCATTGTGGATTGGTGTGCATTTGGTGTTGCTCATTCATTCATCAGACATTTGCGAGTCTCCCACGTGCCAGTGCTGTTCTAGCTGTGGGGAAGTGCAGGGAACAAAGTGGCACGCCCTCAGAAAGCCACTCTCTAGTGGGGGACAGCACAGTAAACACACAGACGCTGCTGGTATTACAGGTGGAGAAAGGAAAGAAGGCTGTGCGGGGAGGAGGATGGACTCCTTTAGGGCAGGTCTCAGGGAAGACCTGGCTGAGAGCAGAGACCCAGAGGAAGTGAAGGGGCAGGACCCAGGCACTAGTGGGAAAAGGGTGTCCCAGATGGCATCGGGTGCCCTTACAAAATAGAGCTCTCAGAGCTCCTTGGGCAGCCAGGAGGGCTTTGGAGGGGCGGAGGTGGGGCCCAGCCTGCAAGCGCGCAGGTGGGACTGGCCGGGTGGGGCTGCAATTCCTGAGGTGGTCTCCAGGTGGCAGAGTGACTCCAGACAGGAGGTCTTTTTTCCTCCATGGGACGAGTGCTGGGACAGGCCTGGAGACCCTGGGCACCCAGGGGAGTGACAGGCCTGCCTCTGTAAGCCAAGTGGCATGGAAACACCGCCATGCCCGTTCACTGGCGTGTTGTCTTTGGATGCTTTTGTGCTATAAACGCAGAGCTAAATCACTGCAGCAAAGACTCAATGGCCCACGAGGCCTGAAGTCTTTACTACCTGGCCCTTTCCAGAAAACAGTTGCTGGCCCCTGGCCTCAAGGGGGAGACGGGTCACATCACTGTAGTAAGTGCTATGATGGAGCTGGGCCCTGACCTTTAGGGATCTGCAAGTCCCCTGCAGTGGCCAGGGGATCCACTGAAGGGGTTCGAGCAGGAGCGACCTGACCACCCCCAGGAACTATTGTGCGGAGCGTGGGTGGGTGGGGAGCGAGGGGATGGCAGACAGCAGAGCCAGGGCCCGGGTGAGGTTTGTTGCTGGGAGGGAGAAGGGAAGCTGCTGGGGCCAGCCTGTGGGGGTGGAGAAGGGGGTGATGCTGGCGGGATTTCAGAGGGTGGACGATAGCATTTGAGTGTTGGGGTGGGGGGGGTCAGCGCTGAGCCTGCGTCCAGCTTGTGTCCCAGAATCTCGGGGTCCTTCCCTCATTCATGGTGCACATGCCTCCCTTCTGAGTCAAGATTGCCTGCAGTGTCCCCACCTAGCCTTGCCCCCTCCTCCCTGCCAGCCCCTATGAGAATATTTGACGACAGCTGTGTTGTATCCAAATTCCTTGTAGCCTGGGATTCGTACCTGGGTTTTTAACTGTGTTAACTTCTCCTGAAGGAGCAGTTTTCCATTTGACAGCTGTATTGACCACTGACCTACTTCCAAAGGACATGGTGTGTACGTGTGTGCATGTGTGTGTGCAGGAACACATTCGTATGGGGTGGGGAGAGAGCTTGCGGGAGGAGTGTTTGCTTGGTTGTCCTGTCTTCTTTCACATTCAGATGACGCTCAATAAATCAATTACTCCCACTAAGACTTTTTTCTGCCCTAGCAGCCAGCCGAAAGGGACCCAGCCTTCCCCCAGGGCCACTTTGAAGTCCCCTGCCACATTCCCTGGCTGTCTTCTTACTCAGCACGCTCACAAGGTCCTGCAAGTGGTGGGCTTTGAGCACCACCCAATCCCGCTTCCTTCTGGGAGGGCGGTGGAAGGATGTCCATTAAAAGCCGCCTGTGCTCAACAAGCGATAGAGGTCGCGCTTCACAGTGAAGGTCAAAGGGCACAGGAAGCAATCGGCACACAGGACTTCTACTGATCTGCTCATTTGCATTCTTTCCTTCTAGGACACGGACCGTGTGGGTAGAAACACCCTTGGCTTTAATATTCATTCATTCATTCATTCAGTTACTGAATCACAACAGGTGTTAAGTGCCTTGCTGTGTGCTGGGAAACACAAAAACAGGCAGGGTGGCTGCCTAGAGGGGGCTCGACCCCTGGTGGGGAAGGCAGAGTAATCAGAGTAACCAACACTATCATGGCTGAGGGATGCTGCGCTGCTGGAGGCATGAACTGAGGCCACCGACCCCAGCAGATGGAGAACAAGCTTCCCTGTGACTGTGTGTTTGCCTGGATCATCTTGTTCAAGGTAGGGGGACCCCGTAGAGGGGCTTCACTTGCTAACCCCGGCAATGCTGATCAACGTACCAATAAGAGGGCTGGAGGGAACAGCCAAGAACAACTGAACAGTGTCTCTTCTTCCTGTCCTGGCCTCAAGGGCTCTTGATGACTGGCAAGAAGTGCCCACCACATCCTTTTCGGGAGCAAAGAATTGCACTAGTCTTTGCACAAGACCATATGCCAAGTCCCACGTTGTGCTCACTATAAAGCACCTCCAGAGTCCCTGTGATTTCACGTGTCTATTTGATGGGAACCAACAAACACTTCCAGAAGCAACATGAAATCTCTGCCTTCAAATGTTCCTGCCCAAAGGGGCAGTTAAAGACAAACCATTGCCCGTTTGGATAACAGCAACACAGAGCCGCCGCAGGGTTAGAAGTGCTACAGGACATGCTGGAGACAACTGGGGAAAAGGGCTCGTTTTCCTGCCTTGTCTCAGTGAGCCTGAATGTGCACAGGCAAAGGAGAATGTCTTCATCCTTAGAAGAAAGAGTATTGGAAGCTACTGGTTATGAAGAAACTTCTCATCTTTCTCTTAGAATAAATGCTGGGGACTATTTGATTTAAACCAGAGAGCCCATTTCTAACTTACTGATGCCCTCAAGTTGGAAATTTTGAGAAATCCCATTCTTTGAGAGAGTAAAATCATGGGAGTATTAATACTGGCAAAGCCGAGGATGGCTGGAGGGCCTCCAGGGAACATCTTCCTACTTTAATCTGCTGAGCATTGGGTTGAAAAAGCAAAGCTTGGAGTTGACCCCAAAAGCACAGGCAACAAAAGCATAAACAGACAAACAGGATTGCATTAAACTAAAAAGCTTCTGCACTGCCAAGGAAACAATCTACTGAGTGAAGAGACAACCTACAGAATGGGAGAAAATATATGTAAACCGTACTCTTTTAAGGGGTTAATATCCAAAATATATAAGGAACCCAAACAACTCGATACCAAGAAAACAAATAACCCAATAAGCAAAGGCCCTGAATAGACATTTCTCAAAAGAAGACATACGAATGGCCAACAGGTAAATAAAAAACCGCTCAACTTCACTAATCATCGGAGAAATGCAAATTAAAACCACAAGGATGTATCACCTTACACCTGTAAGAATGGCTATTATCAAAAGACGAAGAGAGTAAGTTTTGGCAAGGATGTGGAGAAAAAGGGTCCCTTGCATGTTGTTCATGGGAATGTGAAGTAGTACAGCCATTATGGAAAACAGTATAGAGGTTCCTCGAAAAATTAAAAATGCAACTACCACATGATCCAGCAATCCTACTCCTGGGTATATATCCAAAGAAATGAAATCAGTATATTGAAAAGATATCTGCACTCTCATGTTCATATTATTCATGATAGCCAAGACATGAAAATGGCCTAAGTATCCATCAACAGATGAATGGATAAAGAAAATGTGAGACACACACACACACACACACACACACAGGAATACTATTCAGCCTTAAAAAATGGAAAGCCTGTCATTTGAAACAACATGGATAAAGCTAGACGGTATTATGCTAAGTGAAATAAGCCAGGTACAAAAAGGCAAATACTGCATGATCTCACTTATATGTGGAATCTAAATAAGTCAAACTCATAGAATTAGAGAGTAGAAAGGTGGTTTCAGAGGCTGGGGAGATGGGGAGATGTTGGTCCAAGGGTACAAAATTTCAGGTAGACAGGAAGAATAAGTTTTGGAGATCTATTATGCAGCATGGTAACTATAGTAACTACAGTAGTAGTGTACTATATGGTTGAAAATTGCTAAGAGGGTAGATCTTAAATATTCACACCACAAAAAAGAAAGGTGACAACTATGTGAGGTGATGGATATTTTAACTAGCTTAATCGTGGTTATCATTTCACAGTGTATACACATATGAAAACATCACATTGTATATCATAAATATATACAATTTTTATTCGTCAGTTATACCTCAATAAAGATAAAAAGGAAAACAAAGCTATTTTCCCACTTTACAAGAAATGAACCCAGAACCTGTGAAACAAGGCCACCTGGATCCCAGGTCTTTTGTCTGCAAAATTGGTGCTTTTCTTTTTCTTCTGCACAGAGTCATTTTTCAGGTAGCAAACATATTCCTTAGGCATAGTCTCAAGTTCAAAATCTTTGAGGGCTTTTTCTGTCCAAATGAATGGAAAAATTAAGTAAAGCCTCTCCGTTTTGACAATGCCCATGCTTGGTGATAGAAGTAGCCTCAAATTACGGCTAAGGGGTTCCTTTTTCCTGCCCCATAATGAAAATTCAGGCAATTACTAGCAAAAAGAGAAGAGCAAGTTGCCTTGATAGGAGAATTACACCTCTTCATGACTACACCTCCACTGGTTATATTTCATGGTGAGAGAGCAGGCCAGGAGTCTGCCTCAGTGGACCCTTGGATAATGGTTAATTTAATAATAATATTTATTGGATGCTTACTATATACACTTCTAAACACTGTATGTAAAATCTCATTTAATCCTCAATATGGCCCGATGAAGTAGGCCCATGGACAGATGAAGAAATAAGACACAAAAGGGTTTACATAACTTGAGCAAGGGCACACAGGAACAGGTGGTGGGCCTTCTACCTCCTGGGCCATCCCTCATGAAGTTGCTGAGAACCGCCCAGGAAAATGCAAGCCGTGTGTAGCCAGCCAGCCTCCAGTTCCAAATCATACATGGTCTCCTACACTAAGGAACGGGGCTCCGAGGACACCTCCTGCCCTCACTGCGTGGTCTCTGCCCCTGTGACCACCCTCTAGGCTTCCAGTTCCCCCAACTGAGATGGATGTATTTTCTAAAATTGATATGGATCACTGCATCATTAGGAAAATAACCCAACAGTTCTCAGACGCCCACTGAGAAGCCAGCCCTGGGCCTGGTGCTGGGAAACTGGGAGATGAGCAGAAAGAAACAGGCAGGGCTTCACAGCACCCATGTGGCCATGGGGGAGGCCGGCATCTGTGAAATAAATAGGCGAGTGTGCGTAAGTTGCAGCTGTATGCACATGGCATTGGAGAGACGAGAGGAGGGTCTGGCCTGTGGGTCATCTCCTGGAGGCCTTCTTGAGAGTGTAGCATGGAAATTGAGATAGGAAGGAGCATTCCAGGCAGAGGGCACAATGTGCACAAAGCCCTTACAACAAGGGAGGACATGGTGAGTCCCAGAGGCTGAGAGAGGGTGTGATTGTTAATTTTATGTATCATCTTGACTGGGCCAAGGGATGCCCAGACAGCTGGTAACACATTATTAATGGGTGTGTCTGTGAGGGTGTTTCAGGAAGAGATTAGCATTTGAATCTCCAGTGTGGGCAGGCTTCATTCAATCCATTAAGGGCCCAGGTAGGACAACAAAGCAGAGGAAGGATGAATTCTCTCTTCTTGAGCTGGGACATCCATCTTCTCTTGCCCTTGGACATTGGAGCTCCTGGTTCTCAGGCCTTCAGATTCTGGGACTTATCCCAGCACCCCACCCCACCCCCAGTTCTCAGGACTTTGGGCTCGGACTAAATTGATCCACCATCTTTCCTGCTTCTCCAGCCTGGTACACCATGGCATGTGGTGGGACTTCTCAGCCTCCGAAATCACAGCCAATTCCCATCATAAATCTCCTCTTACATACTTGTATACGTCCGTTGGTTCTGTTTCTCTGGACAACACCAACACAGAGAGCCAGAGTTGCTGGAGCAGAGAGAGCACAGGTGTGTGCGTAGCAGGTACCGAGGCTGGAGACCTGGGCAGGCGCGAGTCACACAGGACCCCGAGGCTGGGGTACAGAGTTTCTCTGTCCTCTGAAGAGTGTTTGGGAGGCCACTGTTGGGATGGCAGGGGGTGGGATGTGACTGAATCTGCACTTGGGAAGGGCCCCGTGGGCACAGCAGGGGAAGCATAGGAATGGAGTAGATGGACGTGCCTGGTTTGGGTGGGTGCAGAGCATTCTAGGTGGCAGAGAGAAGGTGACAGGGTCAGGAGCTAGTTAGCAGGTAATGTTGACAGGACTTTTGATGTCCTGGACAAGGGCTGCTGGCGGGAAGGAAAAGGCAGGAAGTCACCTAGATGTGTGGATGGTCAAGAACGCAAGCCCTGGGACAGGGAAGAAGGAAAGGCAGTGAGGCCACCTCTGCCTTCCCCGGGGACAGACAGGATGCCCTGAAGTGAGTGCACGTGTTCCCAGCCTGCCTGCTTCTCCAGTCTTGGAGGACAGCCAGTGGTGACAGACCCACGCCTTTCTGTTCTGACTCCATTGTGCTGTCAAGAAGCAAATTCAGCCACCAGAAAAGGCCTTGGACACTGCTGAGGTCCTCGTCAATTGGATTCCACCCGCAGATCCTCAGTGTACTCCCTTGACCTTTAAAATTTCCCACTTGCTCCGCCCACCACATCCAGCACACCCTCCCATAGGTAAGCTGTGTGATCAGGAACCTCAAGTGAAATATACAAAATACAGGCAGACACCATCGCCAGAAAAACCTACAATTTGGGTAAATTTCTGGACTCTCATCAAATTCTATTGAAATCCATCTAAAATCCCAACCCTGCAGATTCTCTCAGGGTTGAAAGATCGAGAATATGGAAACCCACGCTGGGTGTTCGATGCCCCCTGTAGGTTGCTGTGGGAGTTCCTGGCGGGGATTTCAAATGTCAGGAGGAAGGTCATCCGTCCCAGGGAGCCAGTATCTTGCCTCACCTGTCTCCAGCAGTGCTGACATTTCCCAAGACCTCTGGAGCCACAAGCCAGATTCCAGGGTCTCCAGTGGGGGTTAAGTTGTTAGATCCCAGCTAACCTCAAGTTCCAGAAATTCCCTTCTGTTCCATAGAGCCCTGGCACAGCCAATCTGATCCCAGACTCACCAAAGATAAGTCTTACTGGGTTCTCCCTCCCTTCCTTGAATCCAAGAGCCTTTACCCCACCGGCTAGAGGAATTTAGGCCTATTGCCTACTAGAATGCATGGAATCTGTCCAAAAAAGACTTTTGTCCTGACCCAGAGAGGTCCCAGCAAGGACCTAAGGTGAGTCAACTCTGCATGTCAGTGCCCCTGAGCTCCCTGCTCACTGACTGGAGCTTCTGAAACCGTGGTCGAGGTTCCCACAGCTCGGAGGTGGGTCCTCTGCTAGGTGTCCAGGACCCAGAGGGCCACCTCTGCAAGCCTTCTGCAGCCTGGGGGTCCCAGCCCCACTGTGGTCAGGCCATACCTACAGCCTGGGATAGTCGACCTGAACTCAGAGGAATTCAAGGAGGCCCCCAGAGCAGGTGATTGCTGCCCACCCCAACTACCCGAGGAAGCAAATGCTGGAATTTCCCCGGGGATGGAGCATCCCCTGCCCAGTACAGCCTGTGCAGCCCCTGGAGAAGGCTCTCTGGGCTGGAGAGCCACCTCCTGCTTCAGTCTCCTCCTATTTGCCGTGTTGGAGCGGGAGGGATTTGGTCTCACTTTAGGGTTATGGGAATGGCTGAACACAGGACAGCTGACACGGAACTGATGAGATTGATGAGATTGACAATAATTTATGTCACATGTACTCACAGCCCCAGGGAAGGGGACACAGCACACCACACACAGCCACATGGGGGTTGCACTCAGGAACAGAGTGACAACCAGAGGCTGTGGGAGGCAAGCTTTGTAGTATCAAGGGGTTGGGGTGGCCCTGACTCCCGCAGGAGGATGCGATTGGCTTGTTTGAATAACTCTGTGGGCTGGCAGGGGCCTGAAGCCTGCTCCTCAGGGCTAAGCAGGCGCTGTGCCTGGTCTCTGTGAAAAGAAGGGTTGTCTGGCTGGGTGGCTGGGGGACCTCACCTGTAGGAGCAGTGTGGGGAGAGAAACCAAGGTTGGGCCATTCGGTGTCTTCCTGATTTTACCAGCTATCAAGATAGCACATAATACTGAGCCTTAGTTTTGGGCCTTACACACCTCCAGACCCAATCAATAAAGAGTCCCAACATCTCCCTAGCACTGCCCAATTGTTCAGAGAGATTTGCAGAACCAAAAGCCACCACTTTAACACATCCTGATTCTGGATTCCCTGTGGACACCCATCCTTAAGAAGCCCCTTAACCCAAAACAGGGTCCCAGAGGCCAAAGGACATCCCAGGACATAGGACCTGCCACCTTATGAATCAGAGGACCACCAACCACCAACAGGGAGCAGAGCCCTGAGGCTAGGTTCCCCCTCTCCCAGCCTGGCAACTGCACTAGGTCCCCAGTGGACCCCAGACCTGTGGAGGAACTGGGACACAGCCTGGTGAGTCCTGTCGTCATGGGAAGGGCCCTGCAGAAGGACTTGGCCCATGGTCACCACTGCAAGGTCTGGCTGGTCTTCCAAGCCCAGCATCCCAGCTGCCAGTGGAGGCCCAGACCTTTCAGCTCTGGGAGCCTTCTAGGGCCTGATTCAAAGTATTATCTGCACCTGGATTCCCCCTGCAATCCTGACAGCTCTGAAATGGTTGTAGAGAAGGGCCCAACCCCACGCTAGGAAGTGAAGCTTGAGGGCCAGGCAGAGCCATTATGCAGGAACTCATAAGGCCCCTGACCTCTCCTGGGCCCTGTCTGTAGGGGAGCATTGCACTGGGCCCTCTAGGCCAGGGCCAACCATGGGCTCAGTTTCCCCAGCCCCTCCCATCCCATGGGCAGGCCTAACGCTAGAACTGGACTCCTGTTTGTCCTCCCATTGTGGGACATACAGGGACCTAAGCAGTAGCAGATCAGAAACTCTCTCAGAAGTGTGCAGATACTTGCATTAAATAAGACTACATTAAACCACATGGACTCCATGGAGAGGTTGACTAGCAGTACACTGATCCATGGTCATGTAGCGTTTTTCTCTGCCACTAGGTGGCCAATTTTCAGGGTTTATTATGACTGCTGAAATGATTACCAGTTACTGTGAGGGAGGGTTCTGGTTCAGATTGGCAAGTCCGGCCACATCCTGCCTGGGCTGAGTCTGGAAAGGATCTTTGCATCCTGCAGATGAGACGTCTACCCTCCTCTCTGGCTCTCCTGAGTCAGGCTTCATTCTAAGCTGGGTTGTCCCCAGGTCCCCCAGAACCCAGAGAGAAACGGCTGCCTCTTCCTCTAGGGTCCACAGAATGTCTTCCTGTCACTTTCAGGTTACTCCTGGTTCCAAATCCTACAAAAATCTCCCAAGGGACTCCCTTTCCTCCTTTGCCTGCCCCTGCCCTCACTGGGCTGCCTGACCCTGTCTGCCTGTGGCATGAGCCTGGCCCCTCCTGGGGCCTAGAGTCAGCTGTCCCTTTCCCAAAGGATCTGATCATTAGCATCAAAACATTTCCCAAAGAACGTTCCACAGGTCCCATGAACTGCTGCATGTTCATGGATGTTTGAGAACCTCCCCTGGCTGCACCTCTATCTTGAGGATTCTATGTTTGTTAGCACAGTAAACTTTCCGGAAAGTACTGTAGAAAAGGCTACTATTCTACTTGGTGAACCTGGCCTTCCCTAAACCTCATGGCCGTGGAAGACCTTCTTCCACATAACATTTGTGAACATCCCACGATGACAAGGACAGATGCAGCCATTTGACAGAGGCACGTGGGAGGCATTGCCCCCCCCAAGCACTGAGAATTTGGATCATGGCACACACACCAGCTCTAAGAAAAGGCCCAACTTCCTGCTTCTTCACCGAGCCCCGAGCCTTGTTTCTGTCCTTGGTTACTTCCTTATATTTCAAGCGCTGATAACTAATAGCAAACATCAGGCGCCAGAGTTCAAGCCTGAACATGCATTTCCAAGAGAGAAGTTGCAACTTCATGGAGGCAGTGCCAAGTGATCATGAGACACACTTCAAATGTTTGCAGAATAAATGAATGAACAAATGGATTACCTGGAGGATCTGGCACATCATTCTAATTTAGTTCCCTGTGTAGGTGAAAACCATGATATTCTCCCCTTAGTGCGTGTGTGTGAATGTACAAAAGACTGTCTCAGTCTGAGGGAGGAGTTGTTCTAGGAAACGTGAGACCCAGCACACAGCTGTGGCATATTTAGCAGGTGCACTCTCTCTCCTGCCTTCTCGTTTTCCTGCTCGCGTCAGGGAGAAAGCCTTACTGGCACCCGTGGTCACTGAATGTGCCTTTTGCAGGTCCTGAGTTCTCCGCTGCCAATAGGGAGGCTGTGCCACAGATCGTGACAGCAGGTACTAGCGTGGCCAGGGAGCAAGACCCACGTCCTACACCCAGTGGCTCTCCTTTCAAGGCTGGCTGCGCCTGTGCCTGCTCTTTTACAGTTGAGGAACCGGGTCCAACAGGATACCGAATTCCCTGAGGGCAAGCTGCTGGGAGAATCAGAATGCAAACCGCCAGCTCCTCATCTGCTGAGCTAGAGCTGGACTTCTCCACCCCAGCTTCCCAGCACAATTATGGGGAAGGCTCTAAAAAATATCCATGCCTGGGCCCACTCAGAGAGGGTCCTAGGGAAATAACTCCACTATGGCGCCCCAGCAACCTTGCACGGATCCACACAGGCACCGTTGAGGCACAGCGTAGGCAGGCCTTGGCAAGACACCTGGTGGTCCCCCAGCACACAGAGGAGGTGAGCCTGTGAGGAGCCGGGGGGCGGCATCTCCCACCCCTCCCTATCTCCCCAGAGGCTGCCTGCCAGGGCTGAGGAAGTGTGGGATCTCCCTCCATGCCCACTCAGGGTAGCGAGGCAGAGTAGAAACCACTCGGCTGCAGTCTCGAATCAGCTCCTTAGCAATGGGGTGGCCCACAGCTCCTGTCTCAGCCGCCCGGCCCCTGTGTCTCGGTAGTGTCCTGGTCCGTGTTCTGGTGTGTGGGACAAGGCTCTCAGGGAGCTGGTGACAGTAGCTAGTTGTGTTAGGCCTTGGCCTTGCCTCATGGGTGTGCTTGACAAGAATCTGACTCCATGGTAGGCAGGGATGAAGCCTGAAATGTTTCATTTTTGGGTTTTTGCTTTTACTTTTTATTTTGAAACAATTCTAGATTCATAGAAAAATTTTTAAAAATGTATAGGAGGTCTTGTGCACCCTTCCCTCAGTTTCCCCCAATGGTAACATTGTGTGTAACTACAGGACAACATCACAACCATGAAGGTGACATCTGTGTGATCCAAGGAGCTTCTTCATGGACTCGTGGGAGTTTGTAGTTCTGTGCAGTTTTATCACGTGTGTAGATATGTATGACCATCACAAGCTACAACATGCAGAACTGTTCCATCAACACGAGGCTCCCTCTAGCTACTCTTAGCCTCGTCCCCCAACCTGTTCCTAACCCCTGGCAGCTGCTTACCTGTTCTCCCTCTATAATTTTAATATTTCAAGAAGGTTATCTCTCTTTTACCTCTCTCAAGTTGTTGCTTGTATGAAGGATTCACTGTTTTGTTGCTGAGTAGTATTCCATGGCAAGGACATACCACAGTGTAACCATTCGCTCCTTAAAGGACATTTGGGTTGTTTCCATTGTGGGGCTATTCTAAATAAAACGGCCATGAACACTCAAGTACAGGTTTTTGTATGAACGTAACTTTTCATTTCTCTGGAACAAATGCCCAAGAGCACAAATGCTGGGTCATATTGGTAATTGTATGTTCAGTTTTATAAGAAACTGTCAAGCTGTTTTCCAGAGTGGCTGTCTTTGTTGTTTTTTAACTCTCTAATGACTCTCCTGTGCAGCCAAGGCTGGCTGCTGCCACGGGAAGCCAGATGGAGACGTTCTCAGATGCTGCAGGAACTTCAGCTAATGGAGTTGAGGTCTTCATTTCATCCACATGTAATATATACAAGTCACTCAATTTTTTTCAAGGATAATTCCTGGGAAATCTTTCTGAATTGATCCCCAGTTACTGAAATGGGCCGTTTTCTCTGCCTTCCTAAAGTACTTACGAGGGGGTTTCTCAGATGTGAGCTCAAAAGAATGTGAAGGTCCACACTGGCTCCTACGCGGGTTTCAGTGAGTGGTGCCAATTGGCCTAAATTCAACTGCTTCAGGAGTCAGACCGAGCTTTGTGGCCAGGGGCAATTGTTCCTCTGCCTGCTGACACCCCTGTCTTGAGGGCTGTGGGGGTTTTCTCGAGAACAGAGTTCTCTCCTCATAGCTGAGATGTCCTGGACCCTGAGCCCCACCCTGGAGCTTGTAAAGAACCAACGTTTATGGCATTTTCTTTCCCAAGGGGTGTGACTTCTCTGGGCTCCTTTGGGTGTTCTGGGACAAACCTACCATGCTTGTTCCACCAGGAGGAGCAGACAGTGTTTGCAGCTGGGGCCGCTGACAGGGCTTCCTTGGACCCACTTGCGGGACTGCAAGCCTGAAAGCAAGGAGTCGCCGAGTATCTGAGCTGGCTTCCAGCTTCCCCTGTAGACACAGCGCTTGGCCCTGCACCTCCACCCGCCCTGCAGGTGAGCATCGGGCACCTGCCATTCGTGTTGCACTGCCCAGATCAGAGCACTCGCGCCACCGGCTTTTCCACCCGGCAGGAAAACATCTGGTGCCTCAAGCATCTTACTCTGCTCACCTCACAAAGCCCCCAGAACATTTCCTCCCCGAGGAGCTGAGGGATTTCCCCCACGTCCCATCACTGCCCCCTGCCTGCCCCCCCCCAGACTCCCCCAGCAACCAGCCCAGGGTAGCCAAAGGCCAAACAAAAACAAAACAAAAAAAGGGAAACAAAAGCAAACAAAAGAATTCCCCTGACCTCCCCCAAAGCACACACAAAAGAGCCGGCTTGTGGGAAGAGGGAAGCTAAGCTGGGGGGCTGGGGGCACCCCATTGTTCTCCCCAGGCCTGGTGATGACAATCCCAGCCCACAGGTTGCAGCCCCTGCCCTGCAGCCAAGCACCGCCCCTTTCCCCACCTTGGGCCCCTGAGAAAGACGACCCAGGCACATGTGCACAGGCCGGAGTGGTTCCCACGGGAGGAGGAAGTGAGCGCTCACAAAAGGCCCGGCTTTTCCCTGAGGAAGCGCAGTGGCTTTCAGTGACAGACTAGCACAAGGATGAGGGACGGAGGCCTGGGCCCAGGGGACAGGGCCTGGACAGCAGCTGGCATTGTGATCCCTTGTTTACTGCGCTGATGGGACCTGACCTCGCTGCTTGTCAACAGGCTGGGTGCCCCCACACCCCGCATTGTTGTGGAGCTGGCCCACTCATGCTCCAATTTTGGGGGGGGGGTGGCTTTCTGCTTCCAGCCCCCCCCCACTGGCTCACTTTCAGCATTGTAACCGGATAAAAAGGCAAGAGCTCCTTCCCCTTTCCCTGGAGCCAGCTTCCTACCCTGGCCTTGTGGGCTCCGGACTCTGTTAACCCTTCGGAGAGCAGGAGAGGGAACGGGGTCCCCTCAAGAATAGGCACAGCTCACGGCAAAGCAGGCACCAGACCCCGGCCCCTCCCTGCCGGTGTTTGCTGGAGACAGAGATGTGGGCTCCAGGAAGGGTGTGGGCAGAAGCAGTTTGGGATCACCAATTGATTTAGGACTGAAAGGAGAGACTGCTGGCACGTGGGAGGGGTTGCAGGGGCAAGAGGAGGGAGCGTTGAGGACAGGGCTTTCCTGAGAAAGGGCCAACTCTCAGCCACTGCAGGGACGCCCAGATGGAGCACACACACTGGCCAGCCAGGTGGAGGGCAGGGGGGCTGCCCATGAGGAACATTCCAGAAGTTACATCAAAAACAGAGCAGTTGAGTGGATTTGGGAGGCCTGGCTTGGAGAAGACCAGGGCCCTGTGACAGGGATGTCACGGGGGGGTGGGCTTATGCTTAGGAACTCGAGGGCTGAACTGGTTCATGTCAATAAAGATTGCTCCCCAACGTGGGAGGCAGATGTGCAGCCCTAGGAAGGTAGTGAGCTCCATCACTGGAGGCAGAGCTGTGGCACGTGGGAGCCAGAGGGTGTCCAGGGACTGTTGAGACCAGTGTCATGGGGCCAGGAAGCTGAGGCTCACCCTGGGACCGGCTCAGGCCACCCAGGCAGCCCCAGGCAGAGCCAGGACTGGAACCCGGGGAGTCCCCTCCCACACGTGTGTGCAACCAGAGGCCGGCTGCCCTGCTAGGGAGCCCCCCTCCGAGGCCGACCTGCAGAGGAAGTGGAGGCCAGGGGAACTGGGGGTCTTCTTCTGAGACCCAGGCTTTGAGGGCTGTTCAGTCCCCACACCCCACTCCAATTGCTCCTTCTAGCGCCTGCGCATTTAGCCTTCCTACCTTCCTACTCTTTCTACCTTCTCTTCTTGCACCCCCAGCTTCAGCTCAGAAAATCCACAGGCTGCCCGGGGCTCCTGGCCACCTGTTCCCTTTGGAACTGCCTCCTTTTCCTGGAGGTTTCCACCTCCCACCAGCCCCTCCCACACTCCAGGACAACCCCGAGTCCCCCTGGCCACTTGCCCCAGGGAAACTTCTCTGACAGTGCCAAAGGCTCCGAGGCATTCTTGCCTCTGTACTCGACAGCAACCACAGCCCCCACAGACATATCATGCCCCAGGTGTCTCTGTACAGTTCCTGACATTTAGGTTTCTACTCCGTAGTGGAGTGGAAGTTTGCAGAGGACAGAGCTTCACGTCCGCCCCTGTGCTCTGGGGCTATGACAGGGTACAGGGAGGATGGTGTCCCTGCCCCCACGGGGCCCACAGGCCAACAGTATCCTCAGGCTGCCTGGTGACAGCCAGCACAGCGCTAAACACCCACTCTGCAGCTGTGTCCTCATGTGGTGGGCTGCACACCCCCAGCTGTCCGTGCACGGGAGGGTGTGTGAGTTTGCTAGGGCTGCCATAAGAAATACCACAGGCTGCATAGCTTGAAACACAGACCTTTATTTCCTCACGGGAAATCTGGAGATTAGAAATCTGAGGTCAGGGTGTCGGCAGGGTAGGTTTATCCTGAGGCCTCTCTCCTTGGCTTTCGGACGGCCATCTCCTCCCTGTGTCCTCACATGATCATCCGTCTCTGTGTGGCTGTGTCCTAATCTCCTCTTCTTATAGGACACCAGTCAGATTGGATTAGGACCCACCCATAGGACCTCATTTTATCTTAATTACCTCTTTAAAGACCCCAATTTCAGTCCCATTCTGATGTACTGGGGTTTAGGGCTTCAACATGTGAATTTTAGGGGACACAACTCAACTCCCTCACAGGGGCTTTGGGGTGCTCTTTCTCTAAGACCACCTGTAGGAGTGCTCTGATTATAACAATACTCATATGGCCAAAGAAACACGGTGATGCCTAGAAGGGATGGGCAGCGGGATCTGAAACTAAAGAGTGGGGTGGGGTCTGGAGAGGCCCAGAACTTTTCCTGGGGGAGCAGGACCCCATCTTGGCGGTCTGTTCAGTGTACAACCTGTTGGCACTTTGAGGGGCCTGAAGCCCGTTCATGGCCATCCATGGCTTTTGATCGAGGTTTCAGTCAGGCCTGGGTCTAAAGGCAGTGAGATTTGTGACACTGACAGAAACCAGCTTAGTGGAGGGAGGGTCCCCTCCTGGGAGATGGACGATGCGTTGGGAGGAGTGGACTAGCTGGGTGGGGAGGGGAGGATGGGCGTGGGATGCTTAGGGCTCAGTGACAGCCCACAAAGTCTCTAATCCCGAACCACAGAGGCCACACAAAGGGTAGGCAAGAGACTTCTTAGCAATGCAGGGCTCCTGGAGGGGAGACAGCACTCACCCCAAACTCCCTTGCCGTGTGTGTGTGTGTATGTGCATTTGTGTGTGTACATGCATGTGTGCATATGCATGCAGGTGTGCATGTGTGCACACATGTGTATGCATGTGTCTGTGTTGTGTGTGCACATATACATGTGTGTGCATCTGCTTCTCCCTGAGAGCCTAGTCCTTCTGGGAATGTCTCCTACTGTCTCATTGTTGGTCTGTTTGCTTTTCTCCAGGAAGCCCCCTGGTTTATGTGACAGAGACTGCTGGGAGTTGAGAGAGTGGGTGTCTTCTGACCAGCAATGACGTGGTTCATCCTGGGAAGCCCTTACACACCACACAGACACATCCCACGTAGTTGTCACAATGGCACTTAGGCAGAGCAGGCAATGTTGTCCCTGTTTTGCAGCTTCGCTGGCAGACCAGGGCTTGAGATCCTGGACCAGCCTCTTTGCAGTTGTGTGACTCAGGGCAAAGCTGACCTCTCTGCTCGCCAAAGTCCTGAGATGCAGGGATGTTAACACCTATGGAAGGGCTTTTGTGGTGGTTGATGAGACAGAGGAGGTGACCATGAAGCATGGCTCACAGCAGGTGTGTCGGCCCCTGCAGAGAGGGCAGGCGGCAGCCCAGGGCCACAGGGAGCAGAGTTGGGGTGTGCACTGGGAGCACCTCATCTCCCCTCTCTGCCTGTCTACAGAGATCTCTTTGCTCAGCTGTCTCACCCCAAGGCTGGCTCTAATCTGACCCACCGAGGTCTGGGACTAAGAGCAAGTTAGGGTTACCAGCGGATTTTCAATGAGGCCTCCTCTTTGGGTTTCCATGTCTGTTCTTGAAGGGTCCAGTTTTATTAAGAATTCTCCCACCCTGCCTATCTAATTCCCCTTAATAGCTGATCAAATTCCTCCATACTCACCAGCCCCCAGGTAGTGGCCGGTCACCCCAGCCCCCTTCAGCAAGAATCCTGTTAGGTCAGTTTAGCCAGAACCTCCCTACCCTTGACGGCTCCTCTGGATAATTTTCCATCCACCGACCACCCCCCAGCCCCGCTCTTTGGCTAGAAATCCCCACTTGTTCTTGTGCTCTGTGTTGAGCCCCATCTCTCTTCCCTATTGGGTCGTCTTGACACCTGCCAGGAGAGTCCTGAGCAAAGTCTTCCTTACCGTCTTAACAAGCATCAAAATAATTTTTCCTTTAACAGGAAATGCTAAGAGCAAATAAACAGGTGGCTATGTGCTCTGTCAGGGCACTCGGTTGAATACAGGTGTCTGCACATGAGTTTCACCAGCTGCTAAGCTGCCCACGTGACTCAAGGACCAAGCAGGAGGCTCGGTAGCAATGCAGAGTCATGGCCAAGTGGGAGACCGAGGCTGTTGGAGCCCCCGTCAGGCACCAGCCCTGGAGCTGACCCCAGCAGAGTGGGGGCCTTGACAGCTGGTGGCTCCCAACACTGATGCCTCTGTATTGAGGGTCTACCCAGAAATGGAGCCTGAGCTCATGACCACCCTCAGCCCCCAAAAGTCTCCTGTGACCGTGGGGTGCTGGCCAAGGATCTCTTTTGGAGCCTGTGGTTCAAGGCGGGGGGACTGACCCCTGCATGGAGAGGAACAGTCACATGTGCAGGGAGGGTCCTGCCCTCTCCAAATGGAGGCTCCTCTCCACAGGCCACAACCTGGAGGAAGATTTTCCTCTTCAGTGTGTGCCATGTGTATTCACAGCTTTGGGAACTGGAGACACTGGAGACCTGGCCCGCTCCCTCCGATGGTGATTGGGAACCACACCGTTGGGTTAAATCCCTCACCGACTGCCAAGCAGCAAATGTGTGGGCACAACCAGGACTGGAGCCCAGGACTGGAGCCGGGTACCCCCTTCCCAATTTGAGGGAGCCCACAAGATTGTCCACGAAGGGCGTCAGAAAGGGACTTCACAGTTATCTTTCACCCTCTCAGTAGGGACAAAACTATCCTCTTAAGTTTTCTTTGTGGGAGGAGGAAAAAATAAGAACCTGCAACTCAGTGGGGAATACAATTTTAAAAATAAGTGTCGGGGCCGATGTGTTTAATGCCCGCCCCGTGGGGCTCCTCGGCCCATAACTCAGGAGCACAATGGCTTTTCTTGTTATGAATGAGTGTGAGGTGCCAGCAGAGGAAATAGGAAGCCCCCAATATAGTCTGAATGGACCTGTGAACAGGGATAATAAAGTTGTCCTGGATTTCCGTCGCCACCAGGTGTTTCCGCCAGGACTTCCATTCATTCAGGCTCGGGTGGCCGCTGCTGCCAATTCTCCCCCGCCCGACCCCGGGCCCTTGCTCCCTCGGGCCTGGGCTCCGGGGCCCGCTGATGGGCGGCTCTGATCCCATGGCCCACCCTGTGGGAGTTGTTCTAGAGCAGAGGGATGGCAAGGGGTGGGGGAGAGAAAGAGGCCACCTGTGTACAGTGCCCCCCAGAAGGTCTGCTGCCCCCCATTGTCCATAGGGGAGCTCAGGAGAGAGGACCCAGGTGCACATGGACACAGGTGGTCACAAGCTATGGGTGGTAGAGGCAGAACCAGGAGGTCCTCAGCAGCGGGCAGGACCAGGGTTAGAAGCTGCAGAGGACACCCACCTGTTGGTGAGGGCCGAGACACATCAACACCAGGCGCATGTCCCAACAGCCAGCATCGGAGCCCAAAGCCTGCCTCCAACTCGCCCCCTGACCTTGAGCTTATCACTTGCCTCAGCAATGCTATCCCTCAGCCCCCCAACAAGAAGGTTGGGGTGGCCTGCTCCATCCAGAGCCACCTTCACCATTCCAAACAGACTGTGACACAGGATGACTCTGACCAAAAGGGAAAGGGAGGCTTTGCCCACATGAGCCAGGCAGGGCATGCACATGAGCAAAATCTGCCTGGTGCAAGACCACTAGGGGTAGGGGGACTGTGGGGCTGGGGTCCACCGCCCTGCCTGCAGGGGCTCACAGTCAGTGTATCATAACACGACACAGGCCATAGAACGTACAGCTGCCCACTGCTGGGTGAGGGCCTGCTAAGGCAGCCTTACTGTTCTTGGACACCTGGGAAGCTGCTGCCTCATGAAGTCAATGCTGTGTGCTATCATTTCAGGGGAGCAGAGCCATAGCTGTGCTGCCACATCATTCTGAAAGGGGGGGTTCTCCAGAGGTAGAAAATACATCACGAATGACCTGGCTTTTTACACAGTAGATGGTTTACCACACACACTTGCTGAATGGACAAGAGATCTTAGACCTGTCCTAGCCCTGACCTGCTCAGGTGATTATCACTCCTCACCTGTCCCAGCTAAGAAGGCTCACCTCCCCCCCAGCAAGCCTGTCCTGTCTGCCCCACCTGGGGGACACTGCTGTGTGTGTGGAGAGCTGACCCTGTAGTCCCTAGGAACACAGTACCTGGGATCTGTCTGCTGTCGCAGCATCACTGGGGCAGGTGGAAGAACCTCCAGCCGTGAGCTCTAAATTCTACCATGTCCACGCTCTGCCTCTCTTGATTCTACTTTCAGGAGAGGTCGGTGAGCAATCGATGGGAGCAGAGCTGTCCTCTCACTGAGGTTGTTCCAAGTGCAAGTTCCAACCACGGACAAACCAGGTGTCTGATCCGCACTTTATTAGCCACCTAAGGCCCTTGGTAATTACTAATTAGTGTCGTGCATACCAAGATCCGAGATAAAGTACATCTTCAGTTCCCCCAGGCCACGATGGTGATGATGATGATGATGCATAGATAAACAGCTTTCAGGGGGAATACAGAGCTGTGTAATTTTCACATTATTTATTTTATTTTTGTCCTAGCAACTAAGTGATATAAGAAGGGTAGGGATTATTGTACAAGCAAGAACACTGAGGCTCACAGAAGCGTATGGGTTGTTAGAAGTCTTACAACTAACACGTGGAAGAGACAATCTTTTGTCTTCTCAGCCCAGAAAGTCAGGTCCGCAGAGCGCTGCCAACCACAGCGGCACCACCCTGCAGATGCCAAGCCGGCTGAGTGTCGTCGTCCACGCTGCGGAAATTTGTTGGGCTGTGAAACACCACCAGGGCTGCCTGACTTTAGTTTCTCTTACAGAAAATATGGGAAACCTGATCCTCCTCCAAGTCTCGGGGAAGCCAAGTAGGCCTAGGGCCCCCGCTAGACTTCGCAGGATGGCAACGTGCCGTCCCTCCTTCACCCTTCAGTCTGCACGTGTGTTGGGCTTAGGGCCTGCCGGGCACAAAGTGGACAGGGAGTGTGGCAGAGAAAAGCACCACGCTGGATGCCAAAGATCTGGGTCAAGTCACAAGGCAGCCACTTCCTAGCTGCGTGATCTTAGTTGAGCAAGAACCTTCCCTTCTGGCCCTCAAGTTTCCTCATCTGTAAAGTGAGGGAATTAAATTAGATAAGATACTCTTTTATGTCCCATCCAGCTTTGTACTGAGTTGTTCTAAAATGGCCCCAGGGCCATTTGCACCTTCTGGAAGCCCACCCAGGGGAGGCCGCTATAACGCCATCCCCTTTCGTGGAAGAAGAGAAAACAGAGCAAGAAGCAGGAGCTGCCTCTGGGAGACGGTTTTGCTATGAAGTAGCAAAGCCCAGCAGCCCGGCCCTGGCCTTCCCCTGCCCCCTGCCCTCTGCACCCCTGCTGGCTCCAGCTCTCCACCTGCAGGGCAGCACCTCCCACCCTCCCCACTGCCAAACCACACTGAGCTCAGACTCTCACGTCCAGAAAGCTCCACAGGTGCAAACCAAAACGGCCCCCCTCCCCCGTCCCTCCCAGGCTCCCCTTGGCCTGCAATTTACCACACTCTAGGGCTGGCTGTGTTGGCCGTGGATTGCTTTCTGATCCTCACGCTTCTTGGAAGGGAGAGAGATGGGAGGTGACTGCTGTCACCACGGGTCGGTGCAGATGTTGTGGTTTTGCACCTGGGTTTCTAACTTGGCTTGTGGTTGCTGCCAGGGCTGCGAGGTGGGTGACCCAGTCACAAAACAACCATTCCCGGAGCTGAAAAATCTACCCCTGCAGTAGTGGAATCCCCTTGGAAGGAGGATAAGAATATGACCACCAACAAGACCACTGCTTTGGTGTCTTTGGAGCAGGGAAGGGGGACATGGCCAGAAGAAACACAGAATGGAGATTTCATGCCCAGGGTAGAGGAAGAGGCAAATATCTCACTACATAGGTACAGTTGAGGCAGTTCTGTCCTGGCTCCTGCGGAGGCAGTGAGGGGTGTTGAGGGACAGAGTCAGTAGAGACAGGCTCACACCGTCCCCTCCCTCCCCCCTCCTCTCTCTCTCCCCCTCCCTCTTCCTGCCAAACCTGTCCATATTCTCCACAACAGTTACCAGGTTATCGCTACCTGAAAGCATCTCATTTGCTAGTCATCATTCACGGTTTCACTTTCTGCTTCCTCTCTCCAGGAAGAAGGCGCCATGAGAGCAAGCTCTGGCTTCTCTTGTGCACTGCTGCTGGCCCACAGCCCAGAAAAGTACCAGTTGGTGCTCAATAAACGAGTTGGTAAGCAAAGAAACAAACCCTTGTTATCACCATCCCTGAGATAGAGTTAAAGGAAAAGGAGGCTCAGAGAGGTTAAGTTACCTGCCCATGACACACAGCTAGTAACAGAGGCAGGACCCTGTCCCGGGTCTTGGCCCCACAGCGGATGAATTGTCTTATGCATCCTGTGTGACTTGTCTCATCGCCCCCTGAAGCAGTGACAGGCTTCTCATGGGGTCTTCCTTGGAGCTCTCTGTCCTCTTGTGAGTGTGCCCTGTGCCCTCCCCCACCCACCACCTTTCCCCGACTCAGATGAACAATGGAAACCAGCTCAGGCCGCCCGAGGGCCACAGCTTATTGATGTGCACCTGGTCCCCACAGGCCTCGCAGGAGGTCTCCATCTCAGACCCCATCAGTGGTGGCAGAGTGGCCCCGAGGGACTGAAGAGTCCTCAGGTCTGGGCTTTCATCCCAGCTCCGCCACATACAAGGGGCATTGGCTGAAATTCTTTGAGCCCCAGTTTTGCTAATTGTCCTGTAGGAATAACCATCCACACCTCCAGTGGCTGTTATGAGAATGAGCAAAAGTGTGGGAAAATGCTGAGCTCAAATCGGCTTTCTAAGCACAGCGTCTTCCTCTGAAACAGGAATAAGACTTAACATGGGAGGTGGGGTGAGGATTAAATAGGAGGATGCATGTAAACACGGCAGCGTGCTCCATACACTGCTGGGTCTCAGTAAGTGGCAACGACTGTCATCGATTAATACTGAGGTCTTTATAGCGGGCACTGCCTGGACACCCAAAATGTGCCCAGGTGGTAGAGAGGCACCTCCTCCAAGCAGGTGGAAAGAGGAGAGCTCGGATAGCTCTGGCACCTAGTGCTTGGCAGTGCGCTCAATAGGCCGTCCTCGGTTCCTCTTGAGGAGGTGGGATGTAGGGGAAAGAGTCTCGATTTTGGAGTCCGACAGGCTCCTTACACATCAAAGAAATCCGCATTTCCCACTGGCTAGCTGCATAACCTCGGACAAGTCATTGAACAGTCTCCTCCTTTGCAAAATAAGATAAGAGGGAGAATTTCCCAAAGGAGCCATCACGTGAATTGGGCTTGGAAGGCAGATTTGGAGGAGCAGAGAGCAGGGGAGAGGCCATGGGGGGGGGGCAGGAAGGGGTGGGGCAGGGGAGCAGCCCTGGCCAACCGAGGTGTGACTCGGGCAGCTGGTCGGGGAGGGTCTTCTCTGCAGGCAAGAGGGGCCGTGGAAGGTGAGGGGCCCAGGAGGCTGCCTGCACTGGGCCTTTGTCCTGTGTTAGAGGTGACCTTGTGGAGTTGCAGGTTGTGCAGTAGAGTCTGGGAAGCCCGAGATCCTGCCACAGCACCCGCAAAGGCAGAGCACGAGGAGCAGGAGCATGGCATGTCCTTTCATGCCCTTGTACAGGTATGTGTGGCTCAGATGTCAACCTGGCCGACTGGGATAGTGTTCTTGTTAGTCCCACTATGTCGTCCGTGCCAAAGAAAGCAGGGAAAGGCAGACAAAGTCACTGACAAGTTCTGCTCCTGAGAATGTGCACAGAATGGGTATGAGGCGTGAGCAAGTGGCGTCTCTTTAGTCAGGATAGAAACACGGATGGGGTCTGGCCATTTGGAGAGGTGAGGACCCAAGGCCAGTAGGGCAGGAGAGGGCCACACCAGGAGTCTGGCTGAGCTGGAAGGGCCTAAGACGGTGGCATCGGGGGATCGGGGCATTGGGTGACATCGTGCGCTGGAAAGAGTGCCAGACCCAGAGTCGACAATCCAGAGTCCAACTTCTCTCCTGCTGCTGGTCAGCTGTGGAGCTGGGGTGCGGCATTTCACCTTCATGAGCTTTACTTGCTGCTCTGCATCATAACATCGCTGTCTTGGGCTGTCAGGAGAAGCCGGGGAAACAGTGTGGACTGGAGCAGCTGCTGCCCATGGGAGGCCCTGGATCCATGTGAGCCAGATGTGAGCACCACAGGAACACATAAGGCCACGTGGGACACCAGAGTCTGAGGTCTGCCATCGGCAAGAGCAAGGAGGATGGTGCAGGCCTGGGGTCCAGTGTGGCTGGGCCAGGAGTCCTATAAGGGAGGAAAAAATAGGACCGCCAGGAACAGAAAGTTAAACACCACATCTCACTTGTATGTGGAAGGTAAAAATAGCTGATCTCATAGAAGTAAAAAGCAGCACAGAGAATATTAGAGGGAAGAGCAGGAGAAAGGAGGGAGGGAGGGATAAGGAGAGATTTATTAAAGGACACAAAGTGACAGCTAGATGGGAGGAAAGAATTCTAGTGTTCACAGCACTGTAGGGTGACTATAGTTAACAATAATATATTACATAGTTTCAAAGAGCTAGAAGGAAGTTATCCAATGTTACCACAAAGAAATAAGTTTGAGATGATGGATATGCTAATTACCCCGATCTGATCACTATACATTATATGTATTGAAACATTGCCATGTACCCCATGAATACGTACAATTATTATATGTTAATAAAAACAAAAAAGTCTAAAATATAAAAAACCTTAGGCCCTATGCCCCAAGTTCTGGTTTAATTGTTCTGGGATAGGGCATGGGCACCACTGTTTTTTTTTTTTCCCCAGAAAACTCTCTGGAATTTTTATTGTGATTACGATGAGTTTATAAACTTATTTGTAGAGTACTGACATCACATAATGTTTCACTGAAATACCATAAATATGTTATCTCTTTCCATTTATATAGGTTTTTTGCAGCTTCATTGAGGTATAATTGATATACAATAAAAACTGAAAATATTTAATGTAAAAAAAAAATAGGACCATGACATGCACGCAGTCCTAGGGCAGAAGCTAGATGCTCCATCTTCCCAGCTGCAGAGCTGACTGTGGTCAAAAAGAAGCTGGAGTCCAGAAAATACCCTGTTTCTGGCATTAGCTGTAAGGACAGGGCTTCCTTTGCCTCTGGCTCCTTGGTTTAGGCTGCATCTTTACGATTCTATGAGCATAACTGAAAGCAGCTTCTCCATCAGGGAGAGCTGTGGACTAGAGTGGCCCTGCCGAATTCACCATGTTGGAGAATTAGGATGGCAAAGATTTTTTTTCTTTTCAAGAACTTTTAGATTAATAGGGCCACAGATTTCAGTCTGAACCTGCAGCAGATGAATGACAGTATTCAATCCAATTTTGAAAGTTACCAGTCATGAGCGAAGCAAATGCTCCTCCCTCCCGCCATTGACTTCCACGCGTGGTGGTTAAGCGGGGTTTGTGGAGTTGAGGTTTGGGGAGATTGAGTGACTGGCATGAGCTCTGGGCTCAATGTCAAGGGCCCACCTGAAATCCTGCCTGAGGAACTTGCTGGGTATGTGGTTTCAGGTATGTTACTGAGCCCCATGGTGGATATCAGTGCTCTTGTTTGTAAAATGGGATAAAGGGATGCTGTGAACATAGGGAAGTTGTTGAGATTGTGTGAATCCAAAAGTGCTTTACATTCCACAAAGTGTATGTAGGAACTCAAACCTGTGTTATATACTGTAGAAATAGGAAATGTTATGATCCTTGAGTTTTAGGACTGATTTTCTTGGCCTAAGAATCTCTTGTTCAAAGCCATCCTCAGTTGGCCTTCACTGTTGTCCCCCCACTCTCCCTGGGTGGCAGGAAAAGTGGAGCTGCCAGGAATGAAGTGTGGTGGTGGGTCACAGGCTTCTCCTGGCCCAGGTGAGGTTGTTCTTGGGCAGGGATTGAAGGGAGCGTCCAGTGAGCTTGGTCCCCCTCCTGCCCACTGAGAGGCTCCCACAGGAGGCCAAGGACTCTGGCCTTGTGTTGTAAGCACTTGAGGACGCTCCTCCTAGGAGGCAGGTAAAGCCAGAGATCAGGAGAATGCTGAATGCAGGTGCTCCCCAAATAAAGCCTTTGGTCAGGCCTCTCTCTGGGGTTGAAGAGCCAGGAAGCTCACAGAGCATCTGCTGCATCTCAGGCCCTGTGGGTGGAAACAGTGAGGTGTGGCGGGGAGAAGGTTAGAACCAGGAAGCCAGGGTTCCCACCTCAGCCCCGCCATTCACTTTTGCTGTGACCTTGGGCAGGTCACACCCAGCCTCAGTGTTTAGCCTGGAATAATCTCTAAGATCCATGCTGGCTCTGAAAAGCAAATTCCTGCCCCTTGAAAACTCGAAACATATTTCAACTGCTTTGCTCTTAGATTTCAGAATTTAATGCTTCTGTTCTCCCCTCTGTCCCACTGAATAATTCCGAGAGTCCCCATGAATGACCCCAGGCTAGCCTTCTCTGTCCCTCCCGACTCTGGAATGTCCTACCCAGGCCCTCTGACCTACCAGGCCTTGTCTAACACCTGCTTTCTTTTCCCAAACAAGAAGATTTAGGCCCAGGAGAAAGCCGGGACACCCTAGATCTCCCTCAAAGGTGTATGTTCACTCCGACAGAGCTTTCCTGACACTATGCCCCAACTCACAATGCACTCCAACTTTTAGTTTAACCCAAAGAGTCAGATGCTGGGCACTTGCTTTCAGACAGAAGTTGGCTGCTAAGTGAAAAATTCAGGGGTTGTAAGACCTTCTAGGGCCCTCCAGGCCAGAACACATGGGTGACCAGCCATGCCACCTAGTTAGAGGGATCGAGTCATTCTATATTAATTTGATACCCAGGGCAGGTTAACCAGCTGGATATGGTTGAGTAAGGGCTGATAGGGGACCAGGTCCTCCCAGTGTCAGACGGAGCAGTTTGGAGGACAGAAGACAGGTCTCACTGCACTTAGTCTTGCAATAGCAAAAGGGCCGAGCTCAGTATTCACATACTTTATAAAACAAAGCTGTTTCTGCTGTCCCTTTTCCTATAATCAAAAGGCACTGCCATTTGTGCAGCCTCAGAGGAAACAGAGAGCAGAAGAATCCAATGCATTGTCACGGTGCCTCTTTTGCAGATGGAGAAACTAAGAACTGGATTCAAGGCCTGACTTGGCCAAGCTCACCCCCAGGAGTGATAGGACCTGGAGTGCTGTCTCCAATTTTAGTGCTGGCAAGGACAGGACACCTGTCCCAGGACAGTGCCCCACACACAGCGCCATGCACACGGCTCCCAGAAAGTGGGCTATAAATAGTGTTGGGATTTGTGCATGCACACTCCCCGCCACGGTGCACAGGGCAGCGTGCACAAGCCCAGGGCACAATGAATGGGGATTGTTTGCCAGGAGATGCCTTGTATTCATCTGAATTGCTTGGGTCCATGCCAGCCCCTTTCCCTAAGCAATGCCATTTTGGCTATTGTGCTGATTATGGCCGATGATTATCTTGGTTGTTTATCCAGTTGCTGCATAGATTGACTTTCTGAATGTCAGGGTTTGACTATTTCCATAACAGGAAGCTGCTCACTGTCTTACTGTATGAAGGAACTCTAGCCTACACAATAGAATCCCAACAAAACCCTAAACACTCCGTTTGCTGGGGGAACCTCATTGAATCCAGCTCTTATTGTTTCTTTTATGGGCCGAATCCTGTATTTACAGTCAGAGGGTGTGTGTGTGTGTGTGTGGTTGTGTGTGCATGTGTGTGTTTGTGTGCATATGCACGTGTGGGTTTAACAGGATATTAAGCCTGGCTTGTCACTTTCCAAGTTCTCTACCTGAACCCCAGTATAGATCAGGGTGCCGAGGGTCCCCAGACATAGACCTGCTAGGGTTGGAGGTGTGGAGACGAGCAGGACTCTGTCCCTGGAAAGTTTCTCCTTGGTTCTAGGGTTGCCTTACAGTCAGAGGGAGCTGAAGTTTTAGTTTTCCTATGGAGGCAAGGCATGGTCAAACA
This sequence comes from Daubentonia madagascariensis, assembly GCA_023783475.1. NCBI lineage: Eukaryota > Metazoa > Chordata > Mammalia > Primates > Daubentoniidae > Daubentonia > Daubentonia madagascariensis. The sequence goes on along the minus strand of JAKFHU010000353.1, from coordinate 1,119,077 downwards.
GTAGAGCAAAACTCTCCAAAGTCGAACCCAGGCGCCAAGACCCCTGCGGAGGAAAAGGAAGACCAAAGGGGAGACACTCAGCTCTAGTGTCTGTCTGTCATGATTATTTATTATCTTCTGAGGTGGTTCCCAGGCCCGTGGGAGTTTTAAAGAAGGTTTTTAGGCACCTGGTTAAATATCAAAGATTCCTTTTCGATTTTATTAGGCTCTCCCTTCCCACCCTCAGCTGCCAAGGAGCTTAGAGAAGAAAATAAATAGGGCTCAATTGGAAGAGTCTGGTTGGAGGGCTGCCTGCTTCAGAGCAGAGAGCTGGCGTGTTCGAGAGTCAGGTGGTTAGAGTTGACCGGGAGCTCCTGGAGGGCACAGCCTCCCAGCCTGGTACCTGACACAGGTGGTGCCCAATGTACCCACCAACCTGAATGCGTCAGGATGCTTACGAGCTTGCAGTCCCTGGGGATGCAAGTTTAGATGGAAAAATAAGCCTGAATCCCTAGGGGTATGGTCCCCCGCTGCTTTTAAGCCTTGAAAACATTATAAACACAGTTGAGTTCAGGCATTTTTGCCTGATATAACCAATTAAGCCAGTGACACAACTTGTCAAATCATCCATAATAATGTTAAGCGAGTGTGTGTAATGCACCTTCCTTCCACAGAGTATGGAGGATATTCCTTAATATCAGGAAGGGGGTAGATATTTACTGTATTCGGATGTTAACACACAGATTTCAAAGAGAGCAGTAGGTGCCCCAGGTTGCAGAGGCTACCTGGTACAGACGTCCACTGTTGAGGCGCTTTCTCCCCCGTGTAGTAAGGCGGCTGGTCTACGGTGAAGGAGCCTGGTGGAAACAGGGGGGAGACTGTGGGGTTGTCAGATCCTGCAGGGAGCTGGAAGGTACTGTGGACATCATCCAGTTCAATCCATTTTGTTACTTTACAGGCGAGGAGAGGAGGGTGAGCAAGTGAAGCCAAGAGCTCCAGGTGAGAGGAAGCTGGCCCACGGCGAGGGGCGGAGGGGGTGTGTGAGTGGCAGCTCGGCCGCCCAGCAGGCCCAGGAGCCAAGAGAACGTGGACACAGGCTGTTTGTCTCAAATGGCCGAGCCCAGGTTATCTTAGATTACCAAGTGCATTGTAACTTCCAAACAGCTTTAGAAGAAAGTTTAGGTTTCCTGGGGAGATACTTCAAGTTACATAAAGCATGGGAGTCAATCATCTTAACCTGTCTTAAATTATGTAAAATTGGAAGTCAAGGGACAGGTGTGCTTAACTCTTGATTCCCGGGATAAACTCCACATGGACAGAGGCTTCCATTCTGCTTGCAAAGACCTGACACGGTGAGATCTACACACCAGCCAATCCGCTAGATCTAAACAGGTACAAAAAGTGTTTTTTTTTGTTTTGTTTTTTTTTAAATTATCTAACCAAATTTGAGTATTCTTGTATCTTGATGCTGATAAGAGTTCTATGGGCCTTGTAGTCAAAGCTCAATCCAGTGCTTGACTCTAAATATGTTGCCGAGACAGAAAACTTCTGTTTTGGTTGCAGGTGTATGGTATCTTAGGGATCAAACATCATTTCCACCTGATTCCACTTCCCTTTGAGGGTTGCCCGTGGACGGACCCCCATGGGAAAGCTGGGTTGCCCTTCGAGCTGTCATATTAGCTGCTTAGCAGTAGAGGGCATTGTTTACCTAAAATCCAAGCACGAACCTAGGCCACGAGAAAGTTAAGAGTTCTGATGCCCTGAGATCGGTCATCTAACCGGCTCTCATGTCCCCTCCAAGCCAAGTCCAAACCAGCCCCACAGATGAGAAGGGTGTAAGTTTACGAAGAGCTCCCCTGCCTTACTCAGGAACTTGGGCTGGTGTAGCAGTCCTGCCTGTTGAGAAACCCTTAAACCAGCCTGCACCCATTGTGTTACGTTTCCTCCCGTTCTGTTCCACTGACTTTGAACCTTGAGTTCACATTGCAGCAGATCAAATTACTTCCCCAGGATGCCTTCCCTCCTATTATCCTTGTTTACTGGGCATTAGCTACGTTTTAATGTCTCTGGGGTGGAGGATGGGGGAGGGTTTGGACAGAACAGATTGGGCTGGATTTGAACATTGGCAGCTTCAATATAACATTGTCTGAGAGTTCAGGATAAACCTAGATCTTATAAACAGTAAACAAAGAGCATTTGATTATTTATTGGGCTTACAAGTAAGAAGCCTGATCTCCATAAAACACATGCAAAAATCAGAATCACACTTTCCGGGCTATGCTTCTTGGAAAAATGTCCCCAAAACACCTGAAATACTGATCATTCTTTAAATATTAGCCAATATTTTTGTGGATAGTGTTAACATTCTTTGTGCTGTGGTTTGGCCTGGGTGTATGTGTAGTGTGGGAGGTTTATAGTAAAGCTAACGAAGATTAATCCTTGGGCCCCTTACTAGATAAAGCACCCCACTAACGTGTTCACATGGCCGTATGTCTCCATGAAATTTGCAAAAGTAAGATATTTTATTCACAAACTGGTTAAGACTGTTGTTTTTTCCCCCTCTGATGTCCCCCCCATGGTACCAGCCCTATTGTTGGGTGGCATTGGAGTGGCCTAGCACATTTTTGGGATCTGGCTAAAGGGGTGTTGGATTGAAGAACTATTTAATTAATTAATTATATAATTAATAATTAATTATTAGTAATTATTTAGTTAATGGGATCTGTTTATCTATCTCAGTCACTTCTGTGGCATGACAAATGTTGCTAGCCGTCCTGGTGTAGAAATGGCTTCCGGGCACACTCTGATGGCCCACCAGTGCCCAGAGACAAAGGTGTAAGGCCAGACTCGGGGCCTCCGTGGGAACGTGTCTTAGGGTACCCACACATACCAAGTGGAAGAGAAACAGGATTTGAATGTACAGAGCCAGAAGCTTGTACGGATTTTTTTTTTCTGGTTTTGTGATATTTGTGGAGTTTTTCAGCTTTTAAAAATGCACTATTTGGGCGAAACTATGGAGACAGTGAAAAGATCAGTGGTTGCCAGGGGTTGGGGGGAGGGAGAGATGAATAGGCAGAGCTCAGAGGATGTTTAGGGTAGTGAAACTATTCTGTGTGATACTGTAACGGTGGGTGCATGTCATTCCACATCTGTCCAGACCCATAGAATGCACAACACCAAAAGTGAACCCCAATGTAAACTGTGGGCTCTGGGTGATAATGATGTGTCAACATAGGTTCATTGATGGTGACAAACGTGCCATTCTGGTGGGGGATGTTGATGGTGGGGGAGGCTGTGCATGTGTGGGGGTGGGGAAGTATATGGAACTCTCTGTACCTTCTCCTCAATTTTACTGTGAACCTAAAACTACTCTAAAAAATAAAGTCTATTTAAAAATATGCTACTTGTTGTGATTTATTTCCTCATTCCAAGTAAATGTTAACTTTTGAGCCTAATTGTTCATTCACAATCTTATATGCTGTGTCTGTAATCTTTCTTCTGTTTCTGAAAGAAATGGGTTTTCTTGACAATGAAGATTCAGGAAGGTGAATTTTTCTTCAAAGGTCTCCAAATTGTCGAGAAGACTGCCACTCCAGAACCCAAGTCTGCCCTGCTTGCATGTAGCATATTCCTGCAGTTGTATCGGCTCACACAACTGTGCCGTTTTCCCATTCAGATTATAAATATCTTGGTGGTGAAAAAGTGTCTACTGTTTCCTGTATTCAGTACATGAAGGAAAACCATTCACCCACTGGAGTTCACGGACCCCCTCTCCCCACACGGCACCGACTTACTCGCAGGGATGCTGCTGTCGGCCTGTTGAGCAGAGTTTGGAGAATTTTGTCCTGAGTTACTGGTCACTGGGAGGTGTCTCAAGCTAATGCAATTGGGGATCACAGGAAGCATCTCATTATCTATGTCAACAGGAGGGAACGGCAAACAGTGAAATGCACAAGCCAGTGACTTTGGAATCGTACTCATGGTACGGTAAACCAGATAATGACGTCCTGCCCCGTCAAGCTGGCTTGGGAGGGGCTGGGAGGTCCCTCAGCGTGGCCATCCCGGCCTGGGCTTCCACCCTATTAATGATTGAGAGACATTACTTCACAGACCGTCATGTACTTTTTTGTTTCTAGAAGTTTCTGGGTTCACTCTCTCTGGAACACAAAATTAATGACTTCTATATTTTATTTTCTCTGAGTTCATACTTGGCTCGAGTGAAAGAAATGAGTTTTCTTGACGACAAAGATTCATGAGGTTGAATTTCCTTCACAGAAAAGCCACAATTCAGACTGTCCTGGAACAGATAAAGAAGAGTTGAACAGAGACCCCCACCATGGCTTATCTGACAGGTAAATCTCCCAGCGACAAACCCTGTCAGTATCTGCATTTGCCGGCAGAGGGCGAAACACAGCCACCTGTCGGGACAGAGCTGGCGCCGCCTCCAGGGTGCTTTCCACGGACCAGCAGGTGACAGTCCAGCTGGACTGACTTTCCCTAATGTCCCCACAGCCCCTGAAGACGTGGCCCCACCTGAGGACGCAGGAAAGATCCCTGGGCCCAAACGTCTGACCTAGGCTGCTCTGGGGGCCTCAGATGTGGAGCATCCCTGTCCCCTAGAGAGCCGGCCCAGGCTGCAGGTCTTCCCTGGACAACTCTGGAAAAGATGCTCCAGAGAAACTGTCGGGAATGAGACAGGTCCAGGAAGACACCCCCACCCACCTCCCATCCCGTCCAAACATCCCAAAATCCTCCCTACAGCATCTGGACCCTCCACGGGGGTCTCAAAGTAGAGTCGTCGGAGGAATACGGGATGCCCAATTACATTTGGATTTGAGATAAAGAACTTTTTTTTTAAGCATGACTGCACCAAATATTGCATACTTATATTTTTTAAAGCGTTTTTTGTTTATTTGAAAATTCAAATTTAACTAAGTGTCTTGTATTTTTTATTTGCTAAGTCTGTACCACCCGGTTCTCCTTGGGGCTTCTAGAATATTCAATCCCAGTGCAGACCACAAGTGCACTCCTTCTCCGTTCGCCCAGCCCCTTCTCCCCAAGCTTGGGTAGTGGCTGCCATATCAGGCCTGCTCCCATCTAAACCCCCCCCTTCAGAAAGGGCGAGAAATCGTGGCTGCTCTGGACCTCTGCCACCCAGCAGCTCCAACACGCTCCCTCATGTCTGGAAGGACAGTTCACAAAGCACTGCCCTTTCCTCGGCCGTCTACGGTCCTCTCAATAAAGCAGGCAGACCTGTGCTTAGCAGAGAAGGAAACAGACGTGGAGATTCCCCCTCGTGCAGGGCCTCGGCCTCAATGGACAGACCCAGAGATGCTGCGTGCACCTCCCGATGTCACAGTGGAAAGTGGGGGGCCTGGGCCCGGAGTTTCCTGCTCCCACCCAAGCACTGAGACCAGGATACCCTCAGAGAGCACGGCCATGTGCCGGGTACTCCACCACCCAGCAAAGGAGACAGCCGGGATACCGGGACAGGCCCCGCCAGCAGGACACCTGGGCCGGTCCGCGCAGCCTGGGCGACGGCCTCAGCGGCAGCCTCACTTTCCTGTGCAGCCGCTGCAGTGTGTAGGATGCTGATAACGCGAACAATGCCGCAGAGGAAAAGTGGCAGGACAATGAGCCGGTGGCGGGGCTCTCCCAGGCCGGCGGGGGTGAGGAAGGCTTTGCAGGTCCCAAGGGCCAGGCTGGAGACTGCACTGTGGAGGGCGGTGGGGGGGCCCCGTGCTCCACTCCCTGCCCTTCCCCGGGCAGCGCCGTCTCTGCGGGTGGGGCAGGTGCAGACGGGGAATCATTCACCCAAGAAGGGCCCTTCCAGCCTTCCGTGCACAGGAGGGCAAGGGTCACGCGTCAGAGCAAGGAGCCAGCAGCTCTGGGATGGCCACGGCGCTGAGTGCAGGGGGCCCGGGACCTCTACCTCTGCTGCCCTCCTGTCCTGCCAACACCCAGCAGGAGGGCTCCTCGCCCCCAGCCTGTGAGAATGGCTGTGTCCACACTGGACACCCAGGTGGGCCTGCCGGTCACTCAGGTAGGCTGGCCGTTGGGGGTATCAGGGGGACAAAATACCTCAGGGTGTGGCCCACCACTAGACCAAGTTGTCACCAGGGCTGAGTGCCCTACAGGCACCTCTGAAGTGGCCCCCATGAGGAGCTGCCTCTGCCCCAGCTGGACTGGTGGTGGCTCAGATGGCAGGAGTGCTGAGCCGTTTTCTCTGCAGATCTTGGCACGCAGGAGGGATGGAATAAATGTGTGCAGACCAGAGTCCCGTCCTCCCAGGCCAGGTGGGAGACCACAGAGGGGCAGCCCAGGTGCCGAACGACAAGCCTGGAGGGGTGATTTCCTCTTTCCTGTCCAACAGCCAGATCCCTGGTGCTGAGACTGCATCTGTGGGTTCATCCCCCAGCCCCACCTTCCACCTTATGCTAAGAAGGACTCAGAGCAACCTGTGAGATGCAAACAGCATAACAGGATAAAATAGGTCATAATCAGGAACAAACCTGAGGGGAAAAGAAGACAAGGAGGGAAGGTGAAACGGAGCCAGGAGTGGGGGATAGGCCCGCAGGAGGCAAACCGTGACATCCACCGCACGGCTGGGGAGCTGCAGACGCCGCAGTCAGCGGGAAAGAGAAACATGACCTGTCACGGTTGTTGTTTAATAGGAGAAAAAACACACAAAAACGAACCCAAAGTATTATTCCTGATACTAACACCAAAGAGAAATTCTTGCCCAAAGTCCTCACGGAGAGCACATGTTGTAAGGCTATGGATACCCTCCCCAGGCAATCGGTCTCACTGTGGCCACAGCCTGCTGTTCCCAGGGCTGCTTCTGGGAACTTCTCTCAAAGGTAGGCAGGGGCCGGTCAGGAATAGCCCGAGAAGGAGGCCACTGCGCGGTGGTCCATGCGTCCGGCTCTCTGCTGTCTGGAGGGGCAGATTAGACATGTGTAGAGAGGTGGAGGTTTTGTACAGCTCCAGTCAACCTTCAGCCCGCCCTGTTCTCTCAGTGGGGCTTCTGTTAGGTGTCAGGTAGTACAGAGCTGGAGACGTCCCTCTGGCAAAAGCCAGGAGGGCCCATGTGCGCGTTCCTGGTCTAGTGCACGCCCCTCTGCTGAGCCATGTACCCGGGGTGGGGCTGCTGCCCTGTTGTGAAAGAGGAGCTGTCTCTCCACCCTGGGGGCCAGGGAGGCCAGGGCTCAGCCTAATGTCAGGTGTACCTAGTCCTGAGACAGGTCACCTGGCTGTACCAAGTGAGCATGTCCCCTGATTCCTCCCTTTGCTGACACCTCAATGTGTACTCGTAGGTGAAACTCATCTGACCTTAAATGTATCAACTGTGAAGGGAAATGACAGGTGCTTTGCTGGCAGGAGCCAGAGGAAGATGACTGTTGAGGGCCTCCAATACCATGTCCCCAGGATGCCAAGTGGCCTTTGACTGGTCAGGGCAGATCTGTGTGTCATACCCCAGGTACAGCCATGGGGGCAAAGCACAGGTCCCAAACACTGAGACGTGTCAGTTTAGAGGGACTCTAGCACATTCTCCAGTTTGGGACCAGGGTACCTTTGCATTTGCTGCCAGGGCCACTCCCTTGGTTAACCCCAAGACCTCGGGGATGAGCTGGGTCTGTTCCCGGCAGCCCCCTCCCCCACACAATCCAGGGCGGTGCACCAGAGCTCCCTATTATGGACTGTTTTGTCAGCACTTGGCATGCAATCAACAGAGGTGACACCAATTACTTGTGTCACAGCTTCTGGGGAAGACAGAGATGTATAAAGTCCGGCTTGGGGGCCATCCATCAAGGCCTGAGAGGGGGTCGGGGGTCCATCACAGTGACAGGGAATTGAGGGAAGCCGTAGTCTCTTGGGACAGCTGGTTGGCAGAGTATTTTATATCATCAGAATTGATGCCTTGGCAGGACTCCTGGCCCAGCATCAGGGAGCCGGGCACGGGCCACAATGCCAGCCTTGCCCCCTACGCCTGGGCACTGGGACACTTACTGTCTCCCAAACCTCTATGCTGTGGACAATTCTATTCCCTACTCTGGAATCTCCCCACCCCAGCTCCCAACTCCTCCTGTCAAAGCCCTCCGGGTTCTGCAAGGTGTTGATCACATGCCACCTCTTTCACGGCACCTTTCTCAAAGCACTCTGCCCAGTCTGAATGTGTGCTCACCCCTCGGCTGAACTCCAGTAACCGTCCATACCTCTTAAGCCAAAAAATTTTCAACCTGTCACAAAACTAACTTATTACATATTTATGATGACATGTATCCATTACACCATTGAATTCCCACAACCGCTTAGGTCGGTGGGAGGCCAATGGGTAAACTGAGTCGCAGAGACATTGGTTTCTTGTCCCAGACCGCACTGCTGGTCAGCAGAGTGTGGCAGGTGGCAAACTGTAGGTGCAAGAGAAGGCATGGCAGAGGGGCCTTCAAGACTGCTGATGTGCCACTGGAGACCCTGGGCCAGATCGAGGCTCCCTGAAGGAAATGGGGTGGCTGGATGACCTGGTTCTGGAGGTTCCACAAGCCTCAGGAGGACTCTGGGCTTTCAGGGGCACCTGCCGGGGAGACAGAAGCTCTCAGAACCGCCCCATCCCGCCTCTGCGGTTGGTTCTCACGACACACGGTTCTTGGACATCTCTTTGCGAGAGACCCTTTCCCTCTAGGATTTCTCCAAGTCTCCTTTCATCCTTCCTTACCAGTCTCCTCATCCATCAAATGGGCACAGCAGCCTGCCTTGCCTCTTCCCTGAGTCATTCCGAGGGCCATAGGAAACCAGGCTGGGCTTTGTGAAATGCACATGGCAGCTTACACGTGAGGTGCCGTCTTTGTGGAGTCAGGGACAGGGAGTGGAACAGAGCCCTGGAACGTGGAGAGGTACTTCTCTTAGCCAAGGCTGAAAAACCCTGAGGCTGGTGGATTCCAGGCTCCAAACCAAGACTCCAAATTCACAGACCCCCAGCACGTGGCTCTGGCTCTACTCCAGTGAGTACAATGGGAAACTCAGGGGGTGACTCAGCCAGTATTTCAGAGCTGGAAGGGACTTTAGGAATGTCGTAGATGAGAAAACAGGCCCAGAAGAGTGAAGGAGCTGGTTCAAGGTCATCTAGCTTATTATAAAAAAGCTGACATGAGGACCTATCTCCCCAGGCGTCCAGGAGAGTCTCCCTAGAGTGGTCCCCTAAGGGGTCTTCCCAGAAGGTGGCAATTAGCAAGTACAGAATTCTTATTCTGTTTTCATCTAGATCCCTCATCCAAGAAACCACTTTCATTGTGGCGATGTTAGAAGCTGTTCAATCCACATGTCCTTTAAAAAGCGAGTTAATGGAGCGTGGCATGGGACCGCTGCAAGGGACTGCCAAGGACTGCATCTGCTTTGCAGCTGAGGAAGTTAAGGCCAAGTGGGTGGGACTCGGTCAAAGTCTTACAACCTGTGCTGGAAAGGAGACACCTATGCAACCCGCTGGTTCTCCTCTTGCCTTGTCACCGTGTCCTATCTTCATACCGTTCCTGTCACAGCCTGAGTCACCTGCACATGGACCTGCCGGCCAGCCTGGGCCTACGCTCTAACAGCTGTCTCCCCGATTTTCCCATTCCATTAGCCCTTCATTTGCCTGACACCACAGGTCCCCCACTGCTAAAACACATCCGGTGCACCCAGATCTGGGGAACCAGGGCCCCGGGCAACCTGCTTTCTTCCTGACTGAGGACAGCCAGGCAGGGATTGGAAAACACAGCAATCAGCACTTATCTTAGTTAACGTGACCCTGTTGCGTTAATTAATTAAACCTCCCTGGTCGTGGAGAAAGGCCACAGAGTTGTTCCTCCTCAGAGCCGGGGGTAAGGGGAGGTGGCTGTCAGCTCCATTCCATCTGTTGGGAGGAAAAGTGGACACAGAGCCCGGAGTTCCAAGAAAGGGAGCGGGCGCCTCCCCTTCTCCCGACCCTCGGCTGCCACCACGCCTGGACAGAACCCTGCCGGGAAACCCGCAAGGGCTTCGTGTCCCTGTCCTTCCCAGCTGGGCAGGCTGCGGGGGAGGGGCTTCGGAGCTGCAGCAGAACGCCCTGGAAAGGGGGGAGGAGAGAAAGAACAGCTGAGAAAATGCAAGTCGGCTCAGGGAGCGGCATAATGGGAAGATTTCAGCGTGATGTATGGTGCTGGGGACGTTATTAATGGTTTGCTGATTTTTACCTTTAAAACCTCTGGGCGGATTATTTATTATGTCCTTGGCATGCCTATGATCTATGGAGGGGCACTAATCTCCTAGCACGGCCCCCCCGTGTCCCTGCTCCTCGACAGCGTCTAATTAGGCCGGGATGCTGCCCTCCCTGCCGGGGCTCCCTGTCCACCCCCGAGTGGGGAGGCGGCCAGGATCTGGGGCTTGTGCGCTTTGGCCTGTGGAGCCTGTGACTCAGGGAACCCAGCTCCTAGGACTGGCTCTGCATGGACTGCTGTGTGACCTTGGGCAAGGGCACAACCTCTCTGGGCCTCCACCCTCTTATCTCTCAAATGAAGGCGCTGGACTACACAAGTTCCAATGACACAGAGATAAAACATGGTGGAGCTAAGATCTAGCAGCTGTGTGGCCCTCCTGGTGCAACAGTCCCATGATTCTGTGACACGGAGAATCAGGAGATGGCAGCAGGGCCCCAGGGGCTCACTGTTACCAGCCCTAGAAGCTGAGTGTTTTGGGGTGAGGTGGGATGTCATCCTTTCCCATTCTGGCTCTTCTGTTGTGGCTGCTAAGCACAGGGTGGGCCTTGTGAATCCTTGCCCCCAGAGCTGGGAAGGGGTGGCTAAGTCCTCCAAGGACATGGGCACCCTGGGTCATTCTGATGGATGAGAAGCCAGGTTTAGTGAGGAAGGCCATCTTAGCTGGCAGGTGCAAGGCCTCAGGCAGAAACATCTAGAAGAAAGAAGACTGCACCCCTCTTGGTGGCCTGGACTCCGTCCCCCAGGAACCCAGTGATCCCGGTAGTTCTGGGCACTCTGCCTCCCACGGCCACATCCCTGACAAGAAACAAGCCCAGCCCAGCTGCACCCCCACCTCTCTCAGGTTGTCAGCCACCTCTTTCTGGGTCTGTGTTTTGGGGACCCTGGTCTTCGAGCCAGGGACAAGCCTTGAGCTGCTGATGAGCTGGCTGGAGCCCTGTCCTCCCTGAGCACACAGGCAGGACTCTCACAGCCCTGACCCCTCGTCGGCCAAAGCTCTTGCCTTCCAAAGAAAGTGTCTCTTGGGTCTCTGGCCTGGGGGGAATCAAAGCCCCCTCCTCAACTAGGCAGCACTTCTGCAACTCTCAGCTTCCCACAGACCCACCCATCTCCCCACGCATGCATGCAGACACACATGCACACACACATGCACACACAGGCACACACATGTGCACACACATGCATGCCATATGACCTGTCTGCAGTTTCCCCTAATTGGGGTCACCCCATCCTACAGCCTCTTACCCCAGCCTCAGATCGTGATCCATCCTGGTTGCAGACCTTGGCTCCTGGAAAAGCCACACACCACCACTGCCACCATCCAAAGACCCACAAACCCTGGCCCTTGCATGGTTGGTGGTTGCTATGGAGGCCACTTCCACCCCACCTCTCTGTTTTCTTGGCCACCACCTGGGTTTTCTGCTGTTGCCGTTGCCCATGGGCGCCCGGAGCAGGACCACTGTTCTGTTATTCTGCTTGTCTGTCAGAGGGTAGCGCCTCTGATCACTGAACCCCAAGGGAGTGGGGGCACATGTATGGGGGATCTCAGGGACAGTGTTTTTTCTTCTGTACCCTCAGCTGTGGCATGTGGCCAGGCACAGAACATCTGCTCAGACCAGGATGAACTAGACACATCTAGCTTCATAGTAGGGGAGAGTCCTTGACCCAGGATGGAATAGACTCAGTTTATCCTACAGTTTTCTCTCATCCTCATCCTTAAATTCAGAACTTGTGGGTTTGATTCTGACATGCATTTGGGGAGCTCAGGGTGCTCGGAAGGCTGGGGTAGGAAAGGGAAGATGGCTAATCGCTACTTAATGGCGGAACAAAAGAGTCATAAAGCATTCTCTTTGCCCTGGGTCCCCCAAATCTTTTGGAGCTGCCTGTCCTGCTGCGGCCTGTCTCTCACAGAGAAAGGAAAATGGAATGTGGGGCTCAGCCTTTTCCAAGAAAATTAGTCACTTTCCAACTCACACCCTTCCCACCTTCGCAACTTCACGTTATACCCGGCAGGCGTCTGTCCCTTTCTTGGAACTGCCAAGATTGATAGAGCTTGGAGAAGTCACCCCTCGCATCCCTTCGCCTCCAGGCATGGTGCTCCCAAGCCAGCCTGGAATGCTGGGAAGTGACCATGTTCTTTCTGGGACACAGTGGGAAGTCAGAGGTCAGGAGAGGGATGCGCATCCACTCCTAGCCACATGCCTCTGGGGATGGTGCCCTGCTCCCGGATGGAAGTCTCGAGCAAGTCTGGATCACTCTGCCTGCGGCAGAGCTCAGGGCCTTTGCAGCCCAGGTCAGTGTCTGTCCCGGATGAGTCTCCATTCCATGGATGGGGGCTGGGCAGCCAGCTGTGCCTCTGGCGCTGGGATGGTGGGAGGTTGTCGGGGAGGGAGGGCGCTCTCTACACACCCTAATTGCCTCTCAGGGGAGGGAGATGGACAGAGAGGTTGACTCTAGCTGACCCACTGTCTCCTGGGAAGACCGCACAATGAATGACAGCCAGGAAGCCACCCATGTGTGTGCACGTGTGTGTGCGTGTGTGTGCATATGCACGTTTGGTGGGGGCAGGGCTGGAAAGAGGGGCTCAGCCTCTCGGAAGAACCCAGGTCCTGGTGGGCAGATGGCCCAACTCTAGAATGTAGACAATGGGGAGTTTGTGGTGGTTTTCCTCCACGTGCTTGTTGAAATGCACATTCCTGGGCCCTGCCTCAAACACACTGGATCAGAGTTTCCTATTCTGCATTTTGATCGAAACTTCTGGTGGTTTTCATGTTCATGAAAGTGAAGGAAAAAACCAGCAGGCCTATGATTTGTTTGGAAACTTCTCAGGAAGCCTCCCCTCTCCAGGCATGCTCTTGTGCTAGGGCTTCATCAGACCAAGGACAGGTCACCTCCTCCCCTGGCCACGTCAGATGGGGCCTTCTGGAGACAGAGTCTGGGCCTCGGGGGGAGACTCAGACGCAGGGAGTTGGGTGAAGAGGAAGGGCGTGTGGGTGACCTGGCCTGGATGACAAAGGAGCAGACTCGCTACCTGCTGCATTTCTCTGCAGGGCTTCTCGTACTCCTGGGGTGGGGTATTGAGTGGGATATGGGAAAAGGCCACTTACACAGCTGCGGGATTTAGGTAGTTCACTTTTTCAAGATGGATCTCGGTCAGGAGGCTGCTGGACTAAATCAGTGAACCACCACCTCGACTGAATATTACATACACCAGGAGCATCATGTGGGAGCCCTAAGCCAGACCCATGAAGTCAGAGTCTCTGGGTGCAGGGTTGGGCACGGGGCTTTGGTTCTCAGCCACTAAAAGGTGGTCCTTTTGAGCTGGAATCTCTGATCCCCTCCAGCTGGACAACAGGGATAGGAGAGAAGGGCTTGGTTCCTTTTCCCCGCCATTCAAGGAGAAACCTGCTGGCTCAAAGCGTGGACATTGCTGCTGACACCGTGAGCGCTTTGGCAGCATTCTGAGTGACGGTGGCTCAGTCCGGATTAGGAGGCAGGCGAAGGCTCCAGGAGGGCTGGTGGTCAAGAGATTCTGCACGATTGCTGTACAGAAAGGAGGGGGGAGGAGGCAGAAAATCCTCACCTTAGCAGATGGCCCTGAAAGGCTTCATCTCCAAGTCAGAAGAAAACACAGAGTTGTCCATTAACAGCAAAGTTTTTTCAATATAAAGAGCAGAAATATTCTGGGGCTTAAAGCAGGTGAGTTTGTAACTAAGAGGAGAAGCCCACGGGTAGATAACTTTCAGCTGAACCGTTGGCTTTACAAACCCACTTTATCCCTGGCCCCTGTTATCTATACAGAAGTAGAACATGACTAGGGCAGAATGGAATCAGTTGAGCAAAAAATCCCATCTAAGTCACTTTCCTAAGTCTTGACTATTTTGTAGTAAATTCATTCCACAAGGTGTTGGCCACCTTTAGCTAAGTTACTTATTTACAGGGCCTGAATCAAAATGAAAAAAAAAATCTGATACAATGGAAAAGGACGTAGACTTTAGAGTCTGAAATATCTGCATTTAAATCCTGGCTTTGCCTAACTGGCTGTGTGTGCCTGGGCAGGTTTATGTCTCTCTTCTAAGCCTCAGTTTCTTTGTTCATGGAGATAACAATGCCTGCTTGCTTACTTCACAGATGTGCTGGGGAACATTAAACAGGATCATTTATGTAAAGATCTGATTCACCTGATTCATTGTAGGCATTGAATACATAGAAGTTATGATTAAAATATCAATATAGCCCCAGCATATGTGTGATGAAGTTTCACATGTTCTCTATTTATCAACGATACAGTGAGGAAAACATTACTTAGCCCATTTCACAGATGTTGAAACTGAAGTGCTGTCACTGGGACTTGAGCCCAGGTCCTCCAACTCCAGGTCCCATGCTCTTTCCATTGCAATTTCTTGACTAGAGACAATGATGCCATTTTAACAAGGTGCCAGCTCAACAGGTGGCAGGGCTGGCCAGCGCTGGCATTTGGGGAGGCAGGAGGGAGTGAAACCAAGGGGTTTCACTCTGGGGGTGACTGGGGACCTTAAATCACAGAAGAGGTGCCTAGAGGATGCTTGGTGCCAACCTGTGGGGACAAGTGCTGTTCAACCCTGCACGTCACCACATCCAGACAAGCCCACAGTGCAGTCTGTGCCACTGGGGGCTTCTGGCTAAGATGCCAAATCTTCACTCTGACTGATGGGGGGCCTGTGAGTGTACAGCCTCCACCAGCCCTTCAGCCAATACCAGCAATACTTGACCCCCCAAATATTAGTATATAAAAGTTTATATATATATTTTTTATGCTTTTATTATAAAAACTTTAAAGAATTACCTCTGCAGAAATTTTAAAAACATGTCAAATTTTATTCAGAACATCTTCTCCATCTGTAGAATAGATGCCTGCAGATGTGAGATACAGCATACACCCCACCTTCGCTTTGTGTGGATACATTTACACAAACAGTGAACAACACCTGCTCTTGTAGCATAGACTTCCATTTTAATAAATCTGGATACCATGAAATGCCCCTGAATGAGCAGGAAATCTGGTAAGAACCAGTCAAAGGAATTATGCCCCATCCAGGAGCTCCTACCTGGACAGGGCCTAGTCCAAGCACTGCTTTAGAATAATGTGGAGAGAGGGCATTTTTATTAATAAAATCTGACAAATAGTACACAGAATTTTTTTTTAATTATAAAGGGCACATGCAAATCAATTCACTTAAAAAAAAAAAAAAAAGCTGGAACCTCAGTAGAAAAATGGGTAAAAGGCATACACACATAACTCACATGCAAATAGTTTTTTAAAACCCTAGGCAGAATTTTAATCTCACTAATAATCAAATAGATCTAAAATAGTACCACATTAAAATGAGGTACTATTTTTTGCCTATATAATTAGCAAATGATTTCTCATTTTCAATGGCAATTCCGAACACGGATGCCCAGGTGGTGGGTCAGTGATGTCAATTACTACAGACCTTTAGAAAAACAACTTGGACATCAAGAGCCTTAAAAATGTCAACATCTTTTAACCCAGTAATTCCATGCCTGGGAATCTATCCTAAGGAAATAATCAGAAGTTCAGGAAAAAATTTTAAGAATAAAGTAATGGAAACCATCTAAACATTGACTGGTAGGAAAATGGTAAAATATCTTATATTCTCATAATGGAACATTATTCAGATATTGAAATATAGGTTTATGATGATTTTGAGCTATGTGGGGGAAATTCTTACCTTGTTAAGTCTAAAAAGTATGTAAACGTGTATGTGAAAAATTATGTCAACTATAAAGTGGTTAGAAAATTATGGGAAGGAAATACATCAAAGTGCTAGCAGAAGTTATCCCTGAGTGATGGGATTTTGGATGACTGCTTTTCCTTCTCGCTGCTTTTTTGCATTTTCCAATTTTTCCCTTACCAAAAAAAAAAAATAAGAATTAAGGAAAAACACTTGGACTTTGGGGCTGAGAACAAACTCTATCAAATGACCCTGAATTTATTTGCTTTTCCCAAGTATTCACATCTGCTGAGTCACCAAATATATTCAGGACTTGAAAAAAAGCACCTCAAAGTCAAATGAAGTGAGTAGCAAGAGACGCCAAGGAGAAAAACAGCAGGAGATCAATAAGGAAAAGGAGGAGAGAAACACTTGCCAGCAGAAAACAAACACACAACAAAAACCCTCCCGGAACCTTTCCAGTCAGTGCCATCCTTAAGCTCTGCAGACAAACGCATGGGAGCCGCTAAGCCCTGATGACAGGTCAGGTCTGCAGATCACCCTCCTTCCCCCTGCATGTGGGATGGGCCCCGGGGCTCTCGGAAGCTTCTGAATTCAGAACTCAGCGACAGCATGGTATGGGCTGTGTCCTTGGCAAGTCCTTGGTCTTTTCCCACGTGCTTTGTACACCTGCAGTGGACTGAGCCTCGCTCAGGGTTGTAGACAAATATTAATAAACACAGAGCACCTAAGCTGTCTTGCAGCCTGATCTTGTCTAGAAGTCTAAGTCGTCTTGGCCGAAGCCATCTGCCCCGCCCACGACCTGGTGGAGGGGTGGCTTGTAGCTGCCTCCTCATCTTGTAGGTCAGAACCTTTGCCTGCCTCCTGCTCTGGAGTCCTTGGGCAGGAAGGGGCCCCTTCTTGCTCAGAAGTAGAACTATCTGGATACATCCTGGTGACTTTTATCCCTGTACGAGGGACCCCCTTTGACTCAGCTTCTGTGTTTCTTATGTCTCCACTTGCATGATCTTCTGAGCCTTTCTGAGAGCAGCTGCCCAGGCCGGATGGGCTGGAGGAGGAAGGACCTGTTTGGGGGCCTGGGCTTTGTCGGGGCGTGTCTCCACCTGGGGCAGGGAGTGATGCAGGCCTGCCCTCTTGGTCCAGGCTGCCGTTTGCAGAATCTTCCCCAGGCTGGCTCTGCTCTGAGCTGACTGGAGGGCTCCCTCCTCTCTCACCTTGAGTTCCCCCTCCTGAGCCAGGCCGTCCCTCCCCTTCAGCTTCCTGGGCCCCTACACCTTCTGCACCATCACTCTGTCCTCCTAGATCTTGGTCACCTCTTGCTAAGGCTTCACCCTCCAAACTGTCCTCACTCCCGGAGACCTGGTCCCTGTCTTCCTCCCTCCCTGCCGCCCCCAGGTTGCTGCCAACACTTGTAGGGCTGTGTGCCCTCCTCCTCTGAGCAGCTGCATCTTTCCTGCCTTCCCAGTGGCCAGCCCCCTCCACACCCTCTGGCTCAGGACCATCATCCCTGCTGCATCTCTGGCTCCCCTGCCCCTCCTCTGCCTGCACCTCAGGTCCCGGCCCTCGCCCCAGCTCCAGCCCATCATCAGGTCCCCAGGAGGGCCAGGCACTTGAGGGGTCCTCCTGACGCTGCTCTGTCCCTGTCTTCTGAGAGGCCACCTCGGCTGCGTCCCCACTGGAACATCCTCCTCTCTTCTTCTGCAGGATTTGCTGCAGGTCAAAGGCCTCTTTGATAGGTGCCCTGGTTGTCCCCACTGTGTCCTTCGGGGACACAGGGCTCACTTTCTTCCTTATGCAGGCCACACAGGGACAGAACTCCTCCCCCTCAGCCTCCCCACCCAGCCAGGTCCCCAGGGCTGTGCTGAGGGCTGGCCCTTCCTCCAAGGAGAGGGGCCCCAAGCCTCGGGTCCGCTCCGAGAAGGCTGAGAGGTTGCGCAGGCCCCGAAGGCAGCGCCTGCGCTGCTCTGTCTGCAGGGACAGCTCTCCCCTGAGGGCCTCCCTAGGCGGCCCCAGGGCCCTCCTCCCTGCCCGACTCTGCATCTTTTGGAGCTCTCTCTGGGTGCTGTCTTGGAGCCGCTGGCCTACGTCCTGCTGCAGCTCGACTGCCATCTGGTCCAGCAGAGGGTGGTCCTGCAGGCTCCAGCGGGCCCGGAGCTCTGCCACAGCGCTGGCAAGGTGGGCCATGAAGGTCTTCTCCATCTTCTTCAGCCTCGTGGACACCCAGATGGGGTCCGGATCCAGAGACGCTCTGCCGGCCACGGGTGGGCTCTTCGCTCCAGCCCCCAGGGGGGGCGAGGCCTGGGTTTGCTCTTGTCCCATCCCAGCTGCTCCAGGCAGCTCTTCCAAACCAGGTGCCAATTTGGGGCCACTTTGATCCTCACTGGCATCTGGGTCCCTCTGGCTGAGCTGACCAAGGGGCTCTGCAGGTTCCTCTCTCCTCGTTGCCGGGGCAGAGGCTCTTCCTACTTCCTCCTCCTGCCCCCCTGCTTTCCTGGGGCCGCCTTTCCCCCGCAGAGAGCCAGCCCCTGCCACCCCCTGCCCGCCCAGCCTGCCCTCTCCTGGAAGCCCTTCCTCTTTCATCCCCTCTCCTTGCAGTTTCTCTCTCCCCCTTTCTCCTCTGGTCGCCCCTGACTGCACACCTTCCTCCTGCGCTGTGTTTCCCACCGCCTGTCCCCGGTGGCTGCCCAGCCCCGGGTCTCGGCTGCCTCTCTCTGCCCGGCCCTCGCTGGGGGCTTGTGGGTTAGGGGAGGCCTGGGAGCAGCTCGGCTGTGGGTTTCCCAGATCCTCTGCGTTCTCCGAGGCTCTGGAATCAGGCCTCTGGGAGGAGATTTTCTGTGGCAGCTCCACCCTCGCAGGGCCCAGGGCACAGTCCGTGGCACAGGGTACGCTGCCCTCCCCCGAGCCCCCCGAGCCACTGCTGAGGTCCACGCCAGAGGAGGACGTTGGCGTGAGGTCCTCAGTCACGGCGTGGGACCTGAGGCCTGGCAGAGTCTGGCTGCATGTGAGCTCCTGGAGGCCGGAGTCTGGCTGGCCTGGGCCAAGGTCACACCCTGGCCACAGGGCCTGGGAGAGGCTGAGCAGCTCCTGGTACTGAGCGGAGTCCGAGATCCTCCCTTTGCCAGAAGGAGACACAAGATCTTCATCAAAGAAGTGCAGCCTGGCCAGACAGGTGATGAGGGCCCCAGCCGAGCGGCTGAGCCTCCTGGCCACTGGGCCAGACACTTCGGGCAGGCTGCTGGGCCGGCCCAGCTTGGAGCCCAGCAGCGCCTTCATGATCTGCGTGGAGGCCGACACCCTGGCGGGAAGCACCCGCTGGCGCACCCCACAGCCCACCGCCATCCCTCCACCCACTCTGGACTCCGCAGGGACTTCGGGATCTCCGCCCGGAGCTGCCCCTTGGCGAGGACCCTCTCCTGATGAGGGACCATCACCACCAGTCCCCAGAAGGGCCCCGTCTGGCTCTGGGTTCTCACCAGCGTCCCCATCAGGGGGCTGTGGCCTGGCCTGGGCTAGCTCCCCGGGGCCTTCTGGAGAACGGCCGTCCCCAGGGTCCCCCTTGGGGCTTTCTGGGCCACCCCCGGCCGCATTTGTGGCCTCGTCCACCATCTCGTATTTCATGAGTACGGGCTCCTCTGGGATGTTGCCCAGCCATTCTCGGACCACGGCATCTGGCGAGGCATGGGGCAGAGCACCCGGGGACGTGCTGCCACCCTCCTCCTGCTCCTCGGGGCCTCCCCCACCCCCAGCGGTCTTCCCCTGGGCTGCCCCCCTGGGGTCCGGGGGCAGTCTACACCCCACTACAGGCGATTCCTCCCCCTGCTGGCTCCCTCCTGGCCCCTGGGCAGCACCATGGCAGCCACTGCTGCTACTGCAGCTGGAAGGGTGCTTCTCGGCACAGGGCCTCCCCCTGGGCGGGGTGGGGCAGTACCTGCTGCACACCCAGCTGGCCTCGGAAGAGGGTGCCCACAGTGCCTGTGTGTTGCCACCGGGACCCCCTTGGACCAGGGATGCCCCAATCTGTGAGCAGCAGTGGCCTCGGTGGGCTCCTGGCTCCCCTCGCTCCGGCCGTCTGACCTGCAGGGCCAAGGGCGAGGAAGGCGTGGGGGTGCCCCCTGCCTCTGCCCCCTCGCCACCAGCTCTAGCCTGAAAGCAGGAGTCAGGTGTATGGGGAGGAGATGGGGGCAGTGAGCCCACCCTGGATCCTGCATCCCCTGCCCACTCGGCAGAGGGAGCATGACGGTGGCAGGAAGCAGAAGCACAGTCCGAGTCGCTTGCAGGAGAGATGGTGGCACTACTGGCTGCAGGCAGGTCCTGGGAATGCAGAGAGCCCAAAGAGGGGGGTCTCAGGTCCCTGGAGGCCTGTGCCTGGGTGCTTGAGGAGCTTTCAGAGAGTCTTGGCGCTGGGCCTTCTGGGCAGGTCCTTCCTCGGTCAGGAGGCCTTGGCACTGGCTGGGCTGCACGTGAGTACAGTGGGCAGTGGGTGTCCCTGCAGTGGTGACACTGCCTGGGATGGCCTCTCCGAGCCACTCGGCCAAGGCCAGGAGCACTGGGTGGAGACACGGCACTAGCTCGGGTCCTCTGCTTTCTTGTCCCCCGCTGGGCCAAGGCACAGGCGGGAGGTGGAGGAGAACCTCCTTCTGTATCCCAGGAACCAGAATGGCCCGGAGCCACGGGCAGCCTCATCACAGACCCCCACCTGGCCTGGCGGCACCCAGTGCCCTGCCCACATGTCTCTGCCTGTAGTTCCTCATTCCTCAAAGATGAGGGAGTCAGGGTGGGAGAACCGGGGCCACCTCCCTGGGTGACCTCCCACTGGGAAGTCATAGCCCTTGCCTCTCCCGAGCAGCCCTGGTGCTGCCCACCCCATTCTCTGGCTGACAAGTCAGGAGGAGCCCCTTTGGCGCCCCAGCTGCCCAGCCCTGCTGCCTCTGGGCACGGGCCAACTTCCCACTTGGCCCTGCTCTGGGCAGAGAGGCCACCACTGCCCATGCCACCCTGTGGGGTCCTGGGGCAGCAGGAGGAGTCTGGCCCCGAGCCCTCGGGGAGGCTGGAGCTGGAGGCTGAGCTGATGCTGTCCCGGCGTCTCTCCCTGAGGGTGGCCCCTTGGCCCCGGCAGCAGGGGTGCTGGGTCAGCCCCGACCTCCTCCGAGAAGCCAGCCCCTCTCGCTGGGCTGTGTGCAGGGGGTTCGTCCAGATTTCGTACCTGGGCCCTGACTGCATGCCTCGGCCATAGGTTTCCGTGCACTCTGCCCCACAAGGCCTCGGCCCCCACACCCCAGGCGCACAGCAGCCCCCAGGGTGTCCCTCCCACATGCAGCAGAGGGGGTCCACCTCCCCCAGGTCGGGGCCCCCCCCCGGCCTTCCCCACCCTCCGGGACCACAGGAGCGTGTCCTCGCCCAGTAGGTGGAAGCGGACTTTCATCTCCACGGACAGGCTGCCGTCCTCATTCACGTGGACTTTCTTCTTCATGCCATCGCTGGCCACCAAGGGGCCAGGCTGGGCAGGTATGTCCTGAGGGGCGTTGTCGGGGGCGGGACCCACCCAGGCTCGATGCAGGGGTGCTGGGGCGTCACTGAGCCCAGACCTCTCTGACAGCAAGGAAGACCGCCGTGGCCTGCTGCCCGACCTGGACCTCGCGTGGATCACGCTGCGCCTGGCCTTTGGCCCCCAGCTCCCTGGCACGCAGTGGAGAGTGACAGAAAAAGAGGGAAGACAGTGAGGGCAGGAGAACAAAGAGGCAGTGGGCCTTCCACCGGCCGCACAGCAAGGGCAGAGCCGTTCCAGAACCACGGTCTGTGAACCCGCACAGCAGGATGAACTTGACTCTGAATTCCATCTCACCTCTGCCACTTACCAGCCAGGTAGCTTTGGACACAGCCCGTTTTCTACACTGTGAAATAAGTGAACTCATACTGATTTGGTAGGTTTATCTTGATGTGCGCCATGCCTATAAAACTTCCTGCGTAGCTGCTGGCACAGAGTAGGTTCTCGAGAGACAGCAGAGCCGGCAGGCAGAGCAGCAGTGCCCAGAGCTCACGCCCACCCCAGCATAGGAGGCGAAATCAATAGGCTGCTGCCTACGAGCCTGACTGTAAACTGTAACATGCTCGGCAATTATCAGTGGTGATTTATCACCCTGATGCTCATCATGCTCAGGGTTGATAAATGATTGCAAGGAGGGACCCGGAGCACAATATCAGGTCCTGCTCATCACGCCTCACCCCAGCCATGCAGAAGAGAAGAAAAGGCCGCTGGGGACAGAAAGAAGGGGCCATAACTGCTTTCACATTTCATCTCCTGAACTAACGTGTGCAAGAGGGCAGGGCCAGCGCAGGCTGGGCAGAGGTGACTTTGCCGCATCCTGCCCCTCCATGAGCATCCGATGAGACTGGGGGCTCCTCCGGGAGGGGGCTTGGGCTAAGGTGTCTCTGTATGTCCAGCACTGGGGAAACAGCAATCTGGGACCCTTGTTGTTGGTGTTTTCTTAGCTTTTCACAAGGGATAGTACTTTGTTTACTCACCAGATCTGCCAATTGTCATTCCGATAATTTTGCTTAAACTTTTATTCCGCATTGGTTAATTGTGCTTTTTAAAATAATGTGGGGGTGTGTGTGTTTTAAGAGATAGTATAGCCTAGACTGTGGCACAGGGTAGGCCTTTTGGACGGATATATGGGCGGATGGGTGGATGATCAATGGTCATGGTTAGTTCTCGTCCTTTTGACCCCTCTGCAGGCCACCACTGTTGCCTAAGACAGTTGTGACCCTTCAGAGAGGCAAATGCCACATAGGCATGGCCCATCGCCTCTATGTCATGCCCACTGTGGTTCTTAATAAAAGTTATTTTAGGTCCTAGAAACTTCGAGTTCTGACCCCCGCTCCCTTTAAATACCAGACGCTGCTCTCTCATGTCCCTGTCAAATGTTCAATCCAGTTAAGGTTGATGGTGATGAGGAGAAGGAGGAAAAGGCAACAGAGACCCCAAAATGACTGGGACACCTGAGAATTGGGGCCAAATGCAGGTTTCCTGAATATTGTGGAAGCGATATCTGCTCAGCCCTGCTGAGCCACCATCCAGCCGGTGCAAATCAGATTGGGGAAACTCCGAAACCAACTCACCGTTTTTATTCCTTGAAGTCAGCCCAGCTGAAGTTTCAGTCCTATTTTTTCTGGCATCTTCCATGGCCAGAGGTCTGAAGGCCTCGTTGCCGGCACACACCAGCACGGAGGTGCCATGGGGCAGGGTCTGCAGGGCGTCCACCTGCAGGAGAAGGGCGCTGAGTCAGGCCCCCCGCTGCAGAACGCCTCTGCCCAAAGGCCCAGGGTGTAGGAGGACCCAGTCTCTCCAGCCCTCTCCTGATTTCTGCACATATCACCCCAAATTCCTGGTCTGAGGATCCCACCCACTCCCCATAGCTGGGGGCTGAGGTCCTACCACTACCATCTCCCTCTCTACCCTCACCCCTCCCTGCACCAGGACGCCTCAGGTGGAAAAGACTTCAGTGCCTTTAGGCTGTTTTTCTGCCCACACGTCCACCCTCCGCAATATGTGTTTCCTAAAGCAACCAGAACAGAAAGCCCTCCAGCTCCCACGTGGGGACCCAATTCATGTCCCACCCTTTTCCCATATGGAGGGCCCTCTCTGGCGTCTGCTCCATGTTTTCCAGTATGACCTGGGCCCATCGCCTCTGCCTCGCCCGAGTGGAGTGGAGAGGGCCGGGTACAACTCTCTCCACAGGTATTCCTTCCCTTCCAGAATCCTACAGTGGTCCCCAGGCCCACAGCAGGACGTCCCCCTGCCCATTCTGGGCTCGGAGGAGGCAGCATCACTGCTGGGTTCCACTCCAGGAAACAGGTCTCTGCTTTTGGAAAATCTCACCTGGCTCCAGAGGTCCCTGCAGTCTGAGGATTTACACTGTCGATAGCATTATGTTGTAATTAGCAATGCCAGGGGATGCATTTCCATCTTTAAAGTGCAGAATATGTATTTTTTCATTTTCTCAAATTAGAAGGGTATGTTCATTAACAACAACAAAAAAATGAAGAGAGAGAACTCTTACATCTTCTCCCCAAAAAATGACATATAAGTTTGTTGTACACTAGATCTTTTAGCCCAGTTAATTACAAGTTTGTTTTAAACGACTAGATGCATTTCTTCTTTGATTTAGATTTCTAGTCCATCGAGAAAATACAACCATGACTCAAGCCTATCAATTTATGGATGCAGCTATGCTTCTAGGGAACCAGACTCTGCAGGGAAGACGAAAGAATTGAGACCCAAATGACACCCATCCCTAAGGAGAGGTAGCCGTCTCGGATCCCCAGGGAAAGGAGTATGATCCAGAATGCCCACCCAGTAGATGACCCGCAGGCTGATGATCACGACGCCATCCTTACTGGAGAGCAATGAGGTCATTATATTTACAGAAACTCCAGTAGCTCTGCAGTAAGCCTAGGTGAAAATATCCTGGTGTCTTTTTTTCCCAATTAACTCATTTTGTGCTTGCTCTATCCCCTTCCCCACACCCACTAACCTGGGAGCTAACCACAGCTGGGGACCTGATCTTATTTTTCTGTCTATTCTATGTAGCACATGATAGTAGGTGTTAAGTGCATAATAATTCAAAGGCATCCTTGCATTAGGACTCTGAAGTCATTCATGCTGGCTCTATCATTGGCCGGCCACGCAGCTTTGAGCAAATCACTTAACCTCCAAGCCTGCCTTTTCTCACCTGTCCCCGGGGGACAACAGCATCAGCTACCTCTGCCCTAGACAAGGCCGCTTCTATCTTGCTTTCTTCCTGGTGTGCTTTCCAGTTCTGCAGAGTTTAGAAAGCCGCCAATTTATTTCCTGAACTCCCATGCAGCTCGGGTTCTAAACACGAACTAGGTCCCACCACGTGGATGTGCTTGCACAAGACATGGAATGTGGCAGCGAAACACAGCCCATCCTTCTGCTTCTGACTGTCGCCACAAGCACAACGAAGTCAAAGGTGCAGAGAGGTGCGTGCAGCTGAGATTGTAAAAGGCACCTCGTTGTTAAGTACCAAGCACCAGCCTCTGGACATCCACAGAGGGTTGTGGCCCATCACCGTCCCACTCTGGACCACAGCAATGGGGGGTGACATTGAGCTCAGTAATTCCAAGGACAACCCCCCAAAACCCACTTTCCTGATTGTGTTAGAGAGGTCTACCCTCATGGGCCAGTTCTGTGACATTCTGGGTATCTTTTCCAGGAACCAGCCTGTGCTCCTCTAGCCTTTCAGTGAATCTTTCAGCATCAAACTCTGTGTGTGTAATTCCTTCCTGCTTGAGATACTGAGAGAAGATCGTGTTCCCCACACCGAACCACGGGTATGACAGTGTATGACCAGTGTATGACAGCACAGGTGGTCACAGGCAATAGACCTTCAAGGATGGGAATCTGGGATTAGTTATCTCACCTGGTTGGATTTGAAGGCAGTGATAACCTGTGACCATGGGCCATGGCAGCCCATGGCACACAGTGACAAAACAGCTCCTAAATGGTCACCTCTGAGGGTAGAAAGCCGAGCTTACTGGGAGTGGGACTTTGATTCACCACTGGCTGCCCTGATAGCCTCTTCTGAGAGTAAGAAATGCTACTTTCCTATACGACTTTATATGGAGTATTTGGATGGTCATGGAATTGATAATTAAACCTTAAGATAGATGATATGAAGATGCATTGTGACTGAACTAGAAGACGGATGGTCCAGTGATGACTCTGCGGGGGAAGGTTACATGTTTCTGATTATGGGAGGGAGAGCTGTGTTACCAGGTGGGAGCATGTTGCTATGGCTGATGTTTGTAAACTGAAGTATGAGTGGACTGGTGTGTACAGATGTTAAGTAGCAATAGAATTAGATTGTAAGGAGGCTGTGAATTAGATCAGTCAACCTGCATCCTCCATTCTGCTTACCTTTGGTGGAAATTCATGTTCTGCAGAACCTGGACAGGTAAAAATCACATGCATCTTGGACTCAACGACCTTAGCAGCTTCCAGCAGAGGTAGTAGCTTCCTACAGGTGCTGGGAGCCTTGCCTGCCAACCAGCTTCCAGCTCCCTCTCCAGCTTCCCAGGGATTTGGAAGCCCCTCAATGCCCTGTGTTAAATCGCTTTCTGCTTGAGGTACCTGGAGTAGCTGCTGTTTCCTGCACTGAACCTCGCTGAACTAGGTTGTTGAGAGGACTGCGTAAGAGGACCATGAGGAAGGGCAAGGCACTGTGCCTGGTGCTTACGAAGTGCTCACTAAATGGTAGCTAAAAATGTGAATGACGATTGCTTGTTGATTAATTGACTTGACTGAATATCTCTACCCTATTCACCTTTAATTAATAGAAGGGCAGTCAAGTGCCTCTTTTTAAGGAATAACCGCCCCATTCCATCTAAGTATCATATTTTGACCCGAGGTCCAAAGAACTTTTTCAAGGAACTATCCAAGCCTAATAGCCTACCTTTTTCCCACTGATCATGTACACCTGCTTCACGGGAAAGTGCAGAACATCTGAGGCTTTGCTGAGAAAGGCGGTCAGGTTCCTAGTATCTCTATGGCTGAGAACCACCGTCTGCTGGAATCTAGGGTCCCCATTCTTAACCAGCAGTATCCTCCTTGGGGCTTTGGGACCCTTCCGGGAGGAGGATGTTCCTGGTGCCTCGTGCTGGCCTTCAAAATCCCGCGACTGCTGAGCAGAGGGGCCTCTCCCCTGCGGCCGGCCTGGACCACTGGGAGTCTTGGGGGGCTTCTTATCGGAGCACAGGTAGCAGCCACCATCTTCCAGCTGCTCCAGGGCGCTGAGGCCATGCAGGCCCCGGGGCGTGGTGACGGAGCGCACCCCGAAGGAGAGAGGCACGCGCTGGGAGAGCTCATCCATCAGGGCGCTGAAGGTCTTAAAGGCTCGCTGGTGAACAGCCAGGCGAACCCCAGCAAAGCGGGGGTCCCCTCGCTTGAGGAAGGTTATCTTCTTGGCTGGTGTGACCTGGGTGACTGAGGGGGTGCGAGCCACAGAGGGCAGGAGGCACTCGCGGTGGCTCGGGGCCTGGGCTCCCCTCAGGGTGCTATTCATGGTGCGGCAGCCTGGGTGGCTGTAAGAGGTCAAAGGAAGAACACAGTCAGACAGCTTAAGGGGTTTGCATTTCGTATCTCTCCCCTTCTCTGCAGAGGGGCTTCCTGCTCACCCCACTATGCAGAGGCAGGCTGATTCATTTGGGTGGACTAGGAAGAAGGCCAGAGGTTTCGCATCAGGCAGATGTGAGTTCGAATCCCAGCCTCACCACGTACTACCTGTGTGGCCCCACAGGTGAATGATGTAATCTGGGTTTTGATGGCCCCATCTGTAAAATGCAGCTATGGTCCCTGTGCATAGTGGTTATAACAATGAAAGAGCTTCACATATAAAGCACCTGGCAAAGAGCAAGTATCAACAGATACTCCCTTCCTTCCTCCTGCTGTCCCTCTGACCCTCTCCCACCAACCTTGAACCCCTTCGAATGGTACTTTAGTGTCATAGTTTCCCTCCTAAGGAGGTAGGTAAAGAGAGGACCTTGAAACACAGAGGCGACAGCGCTGGCCCAGGAGGCAGCAATGCCCCCTCTCCTGAGGTCTCCCTGTGTGGTGCCAGGGGACTCCCACCTCTCTGGACTCATTCCTTCCAGCTGTCAGGTGAGAGGGCTGGAGCAGAAGGTGTAGGTCCCCAACCCCTCAGGGACGGGGTACAGACAAAGAGACTTAGAGCTCTGTGTCTGTGACCTAACATCACAGATACTGTGTGTCTTCTTTATTATATATTGATGTGTGCTTTAATATAAAAATAATGCTGCCTCTCACATTGCCCCACAGACATTGCAAGGTGCGTGATGACGGTTGACTATTCTAGCCCGCTGCTGCCAGCTTGGGAGATGGGGGCACAGACCTACTGTGGCTGGTCCAGACCATTCGCGCCCCACCCCACTGCCTTCTCCTACTCCCACTGCCTACCGCGTGGAGCCCGTGGCCTCACCCAGGACTCTGCACAAGCCTCCCCGTGCTCTTCCTGGCCCAGGTGGCCATGCCCTGCTCTGTGCACCTGCAGCCCGGTTCTCCTGAAACCCGGCTTTCACCCAGACATCTCCAGTGCCCCAAAACCTTCAAGAGATTCCCCAGTGTCTACAGAAAAGCCAAAGTGCTTTATCCTACAATTCAAGGGCTTCTCCCACTTGGCCCAGCCTCCCCCTCGAGCCTCGCCTCCTGCTTCTTTCCTGCATGAAAATTCCCCCTCCAATCGGGCTGCCTGGCTCCTAGGTTCTGCCTGCAAGGTGGCCTCTGTCCTACGTGCTGCCTTGGTTTTCCTCCTTTGTGGAACCTTCCCTGGTTGTCTGAGCCCAGAGCAACCCCCATTCTCAGTGAAGCTTCCCCAACAGGTCCTACCTCCTGGCCTGCTCCACCCAGGCCTGGCAGGCAGAACCGATCCTCCCAGGCACCAGCCTGGCACAGCACAGGGCTCCGAAAATACATTCTGATTAGCAATCTGATATTTCACAGGGCTTTGTACCAGAGCCAGGACTGTCAAAAGCTGGGTGCCGAGCAATGACATCGGGTGAGGCGTCATCCCAGCTCACAGGGGGTTCAGGACCATAATGGACCCATGTTAACATGTACCCACAGGTAACGGCATCTTCCCCGGTGCCACCCTAGTGCCTGTGTGTGTTCGGGTGTCCGTTTCTCTCCTTCCCCTCCGTTTGTCCACATTTGTCCAAAGGGAAAGAACGATTCTCTCATTTTCAAAATTGTGCTGCACAAAAAGACCTTGTAATACTCTCTCATCTCTGGCACAAGTTTTATAATTAGCTGTTCGACCTCCTCCCTCCCAACTAATCCCCTGAAGCTGCTCTTCCTAGGCCTCAGCTGCCATCCCTGTAGGGCCAGAAGCAGTTCGTCCACTGAGTGCCCTGGGGACCAGCACTTCCTCCAACTCAATTTTCATCTTCACTTGCAACTGTGAGCATCTGTGTGGCCCTCGCTGATGGACTGAGAAGGAAGGAAGTGCCACCTTGTCCCAGATGTCACTGTGCCCCCAACATGACCGTGTCTCTGGCAACTCCATGTCCCCAGCATCCTCGTGTCCCCAGCGTCACTATGTCCCCAGCATCCCTGTCTCCAGCATTGCTATGTCCCTCAGCATCATGTCCCCAGCATCACCATGTCCCTCAGCATCATAACCCCAGCATCAACTTGTCCTCAGCATCACCATGTCCCCAGCATCACCACGTCCCCAGCATCACCACATACCCAGCGTCACCATGTCCTCTAGCAAACCCACTGCCTCCCAGGGCTTCTGCTCCCTGTGGCCCCTCCTGTGCAGGGGGGCCCCTCTCAGATGCCCCAGGACAGTGGCTCTGAGGGGCATTTCAGGGAAGGTAGGAGGGTGTGAAGTCAAAGCCCTCTGTGCTCCCAGGCCCAGGCAAGGGCAGAACATCACCACACTCTCTCTGGCTGGCAGCCCCTTTTTCTGGCATTCTTCTAGAATATTATCTTTGTCTGAACTGGAATTCATCTCCAACTGGACTTTTGAAATAAAAGGGGAATGTGGCCTGAGGGACCTTAAGCACCAAAGACCAGGCTGATACTGGGTGCTCCACGACGGGACCCAGCTCACAGCCCCAGGGGAGCTGGTGGCAATCCTGGTCATCCCTCTGATAAATGTGCCTGTGCTCATGTGACCGACAAGATTCTTCAGATGACGTCAAGGGGTGCACACACATCCACACACACAAACACGCATTAGAAAGAATTTAGGACCCACGAGAAGGGGCTGAAGGATGGTCCGGCCCTGGGCTGTGAAGGCGGGGGCATCTAGGGGACAGACCCCACACTGCTCTGCATGGCTGTCCAGCCTCATGGACACAAACAGAGGCAGGTGCAGCCTCACCTCTGCGGACAGTCACCAGCAAGCACGACCTTCTCTTGCAGCCACGGGGAAGGGAGACGCAAATAGGAATGATTTTCTTCTTTGAAGAGACTTAAACTTCTAGTCTTTCACCCTCAAAATAACCCGGCCCCATCAGGTTATTCATTCATTCAATCACTCATTCATTCCCTTATTCATGTATCCAACAAAGACTTCTGAGCATCTATTGTGCATCAGGCTCTGCACTGGGTCCAGGCAGTACAAAGATTAATAAGACACATCTTCAACAGCTTCACATTCTCCTGCGACAAGTAGACACACTAATACATACCGTAATAAATGTTCTAATGTATATATGTGTGTATGTGTGTTTGTGTGTGTGTGTGTGTGTGTGTGTATGTATCTACAATATATACAAGGTGTGCCAGAAAACAGAGAGATTGGACTGGCTGGTTAGGGAAGACTTCCTGGAGGAGGTGATGTGAAGAGTCCTGAGCTGGAGCCTAAATGAGAGTTTAGGGATTAGGATTCTTCCTTCTCCCGGGAAGGGAGTAGTTAGGATGGGCGTGACAACGGATACGACCGTGGGGCCAGCTCTGTCCAGAGGGGTGGGTTTGGAGGGATGGGGGAGAAGGTTCGAGACATCTCATGTGCTGCCATCAGCTGCCACCAAGTCAGGGTGGAGAAGGGCCGCTCTGGGCACCAGACACCTGCTATCCCTGCATCGGGGCCTTTTAAAATCCAAATTGAAAAGCTGGACTTTTCAGTTCCATGAACCAACTCCTAAACTTACTGGGCCTGAGCCAGGGTGTCTGTGTCGTAACTGAGAAGAGCCTAGGACGTGGCCCCCAGGGAGTGCCCGCTTCCACTGACTTCTGAGGCAGGAAGGCGCTGGGTGGGGTGGGAGCTGAGGCTTCTGCCAGGTCTCCCCACCTTGTCCAGGGGACGGTAGGGGGCAACTGCCCCATCCCTGCATACCAGACAGGCCTTCAGAAGCTGCACAGAGGATTGACACTCGGCTGACACATCAAGTTATATACGTTTTCCCCTCTGCTTTCCTCCTTTAAAAATCATGATGTTTCTCTCTCCAAGCAGGGGCAGGACCCTTTTAATGAGACAAGCAAGGTGGACACCAGGCCTGGCCCAGAGGGAGGGCACCCAGGACCCCCGGAGCTCCCTGACCCCGTCATGGACCAGGCCGGCCATGCGATCGCAGAAGCTCCCTCGGTGTGGGGAGAAGACGGGTCCTGCCCCACTGCTCACCAGGGGCACGAGGCCAGTAGGAAGGGTGTGAGGGGTGGAGGAGGCTGACCCTTGGGTGCAAGGGACTGTTGGAGAGAGAGCAAAGAGAGGAAGGGAGCAGAGCTACAGGGCAGCTGCCCAGGGTCTGGTCCCCAGCTGTCCACTCCACTCCCAGCTGGAAGACAGAGGAACATCTAGACAAGGAGAGAGACCCTCCCAGGGCAGAGGGCCTTTGCCCAGCCAAGCCCCATGTCTGAGCTCCAAAGCTGCCTCCAACCCACCTCCTCTGTGGGGCGGGGCCTTGGCAGGCCTGTCACGCAGAAAGGGCAGGGGATGCCCTGGCATTTAGCTTCCTGAGCCATCAGGGTGCCCCTGGGGTCTGGCTGGCAAGTGGTGGTGGGAGGTCTGGGTGAGCACAGAGACTGGGGCCCCACCACTGGTGCTGAACGGGTCTCAGCAAGCACAGCAAACCCAGGGCCCACAGCACAGTCAGAGCCAGGGGAGGCTGAGTCTGCAGGCAGGTGGGCGGGTGGGACTGGCAGGGAGGGGCAGGTGCAGGGGATTTCAGGAGGAAGCTGGGGAAAGACAGGGAGGAGGCCTTCCAGCTGTGTGGGCGTGGGGGCGGGGGGAGCAGGGACAACAGATTAAGGGGCAAAGGGAGAAAAAATAGAAGTCACAGGAAATGCTCAAAAAAGGTGACAGCTCTGGTGGAGGGGTGGAGGAACCGGCAGGGCCAGGGTGGGCTTGAGGGGAGGAAGCAGTTTTGTCACCGACCTGGAAGTGGGTAGGCCGGGCAAGGGCGGTGGATTCAGGAAGAAGGAATAAGTTGGGCGAGGCTGGGCATTGCAGGAGAAAAGAAACTCCAGAGAGGTAATGACACCAAAGCCAGCCTAACGGGTGAGCGGGGAGGGAGCAGTGCTGGTCAACTTGACCAGTACACAGCTGAGAGAAGCCACTTGGCACGCAGGGTAGAGTCCCCAGAGAAAAGTGCTCGGGCAGAGAGACAAGAGCTGGGGCACGCAGCAGTGGGCCGAGTCCTTTTGAGGATCCCCACCACCACAGGGGTCTACACAGGCTGTGAGGGGCCTGGCAGCCATGTTCAACACTACCTCTCAGCGACTAGAATTTGCCATGGGTAAGAGCACCAATATTTTATGAACCAATAAGAAAGAAAAAAACAGTGACAAACTAAGACAAAGACATGCCATTAATTGCAAGATGCATCTTGATTTCAAAGACATTAAAACATTAGGAAAAACCCCAAACCTGTGCGTATGAAAGTCAGTGAAGACAGGATGACAAAAAGCCAAGCACACAGTCGCACACATATTCATGATAAAGCCACAGCACTTCATCCAGCGACACTGAGATTGATTTTGGGTGCTGACAGCATCGGGAAGCCAGAGGCTCCAACCTGGTCAGGCCAGGTGGGTGGGTGAATATAAGGCCAAGGGTTGGGGGGAGGGAGGACAGAGGAGAGGCCACTTCACACCCATTAGAACGGCTGCTATAAAAATCAAAAACAGAAAACAAATGTCGAGGAGAAATTGTCGCTGGCGGGAATGTAAAATGATGCAGCCACTGTGGAAAACAGTATGGTGGGACCTCAAGAAGCTAACCACAGAATTGCCACATGGCCCAGCAATCCTGCTTGGGTATCCCTCCAAAAGGATTGAAAGCAGGGGCTGAAAGGGGTGTCTGTACTCCCACGCTCATAGCAGCATTATTCACAGCAGCCAGAAGGTGGAAACAAGCCAGATGCCCACCCCTGGATGAATGGACAAGCAAAATGCAATCAATACACACAATGGAGTATTATTCTGCCTTGAAGAGGAAGGACATTCTAACACATGCTGGAACATGGATGAACCTCGAGGACATGATGCTCAGAGAAATAAGCCAGTCACAGAAAGACAAATGCTGTTTGATCCTCTCACATGAGGCATCTGGAGTAGTCAGATTCAGAGACAGAAAGCAGAATTGTGGTTGCCAGGGGCTGGGAGCAGGGATGGGGAGGTAATGCTTAATGCATGCAGAGTTTCACCTTGGGGAGATGAAAGAGTTCTGGACATGGATGGTCGCATAACAATATGGATGTACTTAATGCCACAGAACTGTGCACTTAAAAATGGTTAAGATGGTAAATTTTATGTTATGTGTATTTGACCAAAATTAAAAATAACAAAATAAAATAATAAAAAAATTTTAAAGAAGCGGGGGGGGGGGGATGAAAGGCAATTTGGTGGAGGAAGTCTTCCCTAAGCCAGTCGCTAAACAGGTGAGTGTCTAGGGAAACGTCACACTGTTCCACACAGCAGGACAGGTACTCTCTGGTGCTCAAGGTTCTGAGTGGTGGGCTCAGGGAGAGAGTGGCAGAATGAGTAGGGAAAGGGGGTTTAACGAGAGCAGTACTTTTGATTAGCAGGCATATAGCAATCTAGCAGCAAACATCACTCACCTACTATGTGCCAGCTAGATACTTAGTTAGACACAGAGAACGAGGCACGCATGGTGAGCGAGGCTCATGCCTCACGGGATTTATAATCCAGGAAAGAAGACACAACTGCTGTGCCTGAGTCCTTGCCCTTTAGTGTATGAGTGCCCTGGGTTGCTTCTGGCTCTGCCAGTAACTAGCTGGTGGCTTTGGGCACTTGACTTCTCCGTGCTTCTATTACCTTAACCATAAAACAATGGTGTTAAACCACAGGGCTGCTGAGGTTACACTAGGAGCTTGTAGGAAAAGATAGCTCATGAGGCTGTGCTATAAACATTTACCCTTGAATCTGGGAGACCTCTTGAGAAATTATAAAAGGCATTCATTCTTAAAATTTTCTAATATTCCTCTCCCTTTCAAAATTATGGTGAAAACCATGAACAACACCAATGTCCCTCCTGAAAAATGAGCACATTCCCACATGCACAAAATACTGCACACACTTTCTGGGGACATGAGCCACTGCAGCTCATCCACAGAGGCCCCCAGAGATCCACGAAGCCCAGGTTAAGAACCTTTGATCTAGTCCTTGGAGATGAGGACTCTGAGGGGAAGACGGATAATAGAGAGGGCGGCAGTGCAGCTCTGGGCCGGCTGTGGGGCCCTGAGGGTGTGACGGAGAGAGAAGAGGAGAAATCACGTTTGTGAATACAGACTCTTGTTCGTCCTGTAGTCATGGGCCAAAGTTTCCCAATGATGGTTCCCGTTCTGTCTGGTAATGAAGGAAGGACACATCTGTGACAAGTCAGGAAAAGAGACCCAGCACTGGAAGAAACCTGATACTGACACAGGAAGTAGAATCCTTGGAAACTGTCAAAAAACAAAACAAAAACCAGTGCTAGAGTATCTTCCTGCCCCCCCCCCCCGCCACACACATACTCGCTAATATTCTCTAGACAGCATATCAGCAAGGGAAGTAGGTTAATGAGTTGACCTGGATTTACAGGGTTTACATTGCAAGGCGGGGTGTGCAGCCTTGTCCGAGCGCCCTGAAGGCAGGAAGTGGGTCTGGTTCGCCTCTGTCCCTTGTGCTTGGCACATTGTAAGTGCTTGCCAAATGTTTGCAGAATCAATGATGCTCAGGGAGCCATGTGATGGTAAGAATGGGGTGAGAAGTACAGTCAGCAAAGAATAGGATGATGATAAAACAGGGCAAGGGTAGAAAGCTCTCTTGCCCGACCACAGGCCAAGTGCACGGAGGAAGCAGATAAACAGTCCAGGAGCAAAAGGGGCTGCAGATGCACAGACAGAGCACACACCTTGGGCTGCCTGTGGCCCTGAGCAGCTGAGAAAGCTACTAAGGGGGCCTGGGGTCCAACAAACAAACAGTCGCAGGTGGATGGAGCAAAGAATGTCAAGCTGAAAAAGTAAACAGGCAGGAACTAGGGAGAAGCCAGAGAGGAAGAAAAGACTGGATTTCTTTGGGGCAGCCCTGGAGGCAGAACTGCCTCCAGGAGTTAGGAATGGCCAGGACTTTCCCAGGACACTGAGGCAGATCTCAGCTCAACTTGGGAAACAACTTTAAACAACTGGAGTGGTTCCAAGGTATCTTGGGCTGTTGTATCACAAATTGAATCTGGTTGCTGGCAACAGAGACCCTCCCCACCAAATGACTTGAACAAAGTAGGGGGTTATTTTCTTCTCACATAGAAGAAGTCTAGGGATAGATGCTCCCATGCTGGTGTGGAGGCTCCATGCCCCTGGCTCCCTCTGTCTCTCCGCCCTGTGTCCTTCCTTCTCATTCCCTCCCCAGACTCCTCACAGCTACAAGACGGCTGCCGTGGGTCCTGCAGTTTGACTGAGATCCCATTCAGCCTGGCATTAGTGGTCTACCCCCAGTCTCTGCACTCACCAAGAGCACCTACCCTCCACTCCTGTGTGGTCCTGTCCACACCGCATGGGCACTGAGGTGGCTCAGGAAAGCCAAATGTCAGACCCTCCTCCAACCCATTCTGCCTTAACATACCTTGATGAGGCCCCACCTGGAGGGGGAGGTGGGTTGGTGGTAGGGTCATCTTTAGAGCTCAGTCATGGGGCTTGGCTGGGCAAAAGCCCCTGCCCTTGGAGAGTCCCTCACTTACCTAGATGTCCTCCCAGCGCTGCACTCCCCACCTGGCCCCCAGCTGGGAGTGGAGTGGCCTCCTCCAGC
Organism: Daubentonia madagascariensis; assembly: GCA_023783475.1. Taxonomy (NCBI): domain Eukaryota; kingdom Metazoa; phylum Chordata; class Mammalia; order Primates; family Daubentoniidae; genus Daubentonia; species Daubentonia madagascariensis. The sequence goes on along the minus strand of JAKFHU010000353.1, from coordinate 1,083,345 downwards.
TCTGCCACCCCATCCACATTCCAGGCGGGAGGAAGGGGAGGGGCAAAGGCTGACTGAGTTGGCCCCTTTGATGCTGACCGGACCCCTCTGTCTAACAACTCCTGCCTCCACCCCACTGCAGACCTTGGTTCCAGGACCGTCTCTATGGAGTTGGGAGGGGAGGGACGGCAGGGGTGGCCCCTCTTGGCCATTGTTGGCATTCAAGTGGAGAAAAGAGAAACTGGTATAAGGTTTGAGAGCTATAAAGGACAGATTGAGAGAAAACACCAAGACCAATTCTGGAGAATGGAGGGCTTTTCTTTTGCAAAATGGAGTGTTTTTTCTTCCCAGTAGAGGAAAGCCGGGTCCTCAGTGTGGAAGGGATTGGAGAAGGGAGCTTTGCTGCACGGGGCAGGCAGCCTCCACTACAGGCCCTGCCTCGCTGTGTGACCGCCGGCAAAGCACTCCATTTCTGGGCCTCGGGTTCCTGTCAGTAAAATGACCTCTAAGTTCACTTCTTGGAAAAACACTTTTTTCAAGCAATTTTTTAGTATTTCCACTTTTTTTTTCATTCTCCTTTTTTTTAAAGCTCCCCGAGTGATCCTCAGCCAGCGCTGGAACCCACTGGGCTGAGAGAGGACACAGTTGGACGGTGACTGCGTGCCAGCCGTGCAACGTGGAGCCTCTGCCCACGGGGTTCACGAGAGACTGGTCATTGCAGCTGGAGGACGTGGCGTCCTGGTGGGGCACGTGGGGCCTGGGGAAGGTGTGCCTGGACAGAGTGGGGCTGAGGGCAGCCACTTTGCAGGTGGGGAGAGCAGAGCCAATGCCTGACCCTCAGGAGTGGTGGCATCGCCAGGCTCTATAAAACAGCTGCCGCAGTTGGGAGCCACGGTCGACTTCAGAGCAGGGCATGGTGTCGTGAAAGTGATCACCCAAGATCAGCCGACAGGGTGTTTCCCAGGGCCTGTGGGGAGGAACACCCAGGCGGGGATGTTGTCATGGCAACAGCAGTTATATATACACACACACACACACACACACACACACACACACACACACAAGGGGAAGGGAGCACTTCTTTACAATACATAATGACATGTGCAAAGCTCTTCCCCATTTACAAAGTGATTAGGTATATACATAAATATTATTTCAACCGGCCCCACAATTGCCTGGAGGAGAGGGGGCCGGGAAACCCCACTGAACAAAGGAGCAACTGGAGCTTGGCACGGCTCCACGGTCTGTCCCTGTTGCCCCACCCCCACTTCCTAGAGGCAGAGGCAAGGCTGGAGGCGGCTTGCAGCTTTGCTGGGTTCTCTCCCCAGCGCTGCCTCGATGCCTCCATGAGGGCCGGTTGAAGGCAGGAGACAAGCAGCCCATTCCCGATGGGAGGAAAGCCATGGACAGTGGGCCCTTAGAGGTTCTGCCCTGTGCGGGGCATGCTGCCAGGGCAAGTGCTGGACTCAAAAACAGGAAGGGGGAAGCAAGCCCAGCACAGATCTGGGACCATTCCAGGGGAGCAGAATGAATAACTTCCAGACCCGCTTTCTCTGACACTTATGGTGGCCCTAGAAGCAGAGCCCCGGGAGCAGAGCTGTGCATTTCCTTGAGAATGTTTTTGTCATTTGGTCATCACGCTTCACAGAGTGGGTGGCGGTGGGGGAGGGAGGCTGCAGGGGCCACTGGAGGACAAGTCCTGTTGAGGAAGGAAAGAGCAGGGCTGGGGGCAGGGATGTCGTGTTCTCACAGCCCTGTCTCTAGTCCTAAAAAAATGTCCTTGTCATAAGGCAACCTGGAGTGACTATGGGGTGCAAGAACCATGGGAGAGCCCTGTTTTCCCTGCTTAGATTTAGTTACAACTGGGTAACCCTCGACTCTGTGACCCTTCATTGGGATGGAGAAAGAGCCTTCTGGGCCAACCTACTTCAGCCTTTTCTCCTCCAGAACATGGATGGAAGCAACATTCACATAGTAGGACACCAACAAAGATTGATTCTGTCTTTTAGCTTAACTCATGGGTAAACAATCAGCTCCTGCCTAGACAATCCAATGTATTGATTTGTGCAGTTTTCTCCCCCTAAGATTCGGCGGTGGGGCTGCCCTATCTCATCCTGACTTCCTCTTCCACCCTGAACACCTACAGCACTATGCCCCTGCTCCCCTCAGCCTCCTGCAGACTTACACCTGCACAATTGCCAAGTGTGTACACAGCTGATTTTTCCTGCTGGACTAGGAGACGGTTGAGGGTGAGGACTAGCCATTTATTTTGGGCTTCCCAGTGCATAGCACAGTGCACCTTGCAGGTGCTCAGGAAATGTTTGTTGAGCAACTGAATGAGCCAATGGATGAACATTCACTGGATGTGACAGTCATCTGAATCTCAATGTGAGGTTGACCTGACAGAGGGTAGGTGAGGGAAGTGTTAAAGCCTCCAAGGACCTCCTGATAGCTCTGACGTTATTTGAAGCCAAGAATGACCTACCATTTTGAGACTGCTCAGCCCATCAATCAGAGTCATCAGTTTCTACTCACTCCTCCCTGGGCTGAGGCCATGACGTGCAATGTGTCCCCACCCACTGCCCTTGCTTCTGTGTCATGCTGGGCTGTGGCCCCCCAGAAGCTGGAGGTGCCTCAGTGCCTGGGGGGGGGGTCACTGAGAGAGAAAGCCAGCATCAAAGAGTTAACTGAAGAGAGTTTATGAAAGAGACGTGGGCAACACTCTGTGTCCAACAAGCATCCAGCAAGGGACAGTGATATGTCTAGCAGATGGCAACAGTGTGAAGCTATCACCATGTCTGTGCCTGGGGAGAAGAGGCAGCAACACTACCCAGGGGGAGTCAGGGGTATGGAGCAGCCACCCAGTGACCTTGAGCAGAGGAGGGCTGATGCTGCCACAGCTGTGGCCTAGCTGGGGACAGGGAAGCAAAGATGCTGACCCTGCTCTCCTCCTGCCCTTGGATCTACTGCTGGTGGCTCCATTGGCCAAACCCAACCAGAAACCAGAAGGCAAGGGTGCTGGTAAGGCAGTCCACAGAGGTCAAATTCCTAGGTCAAAGGACAAAGAACAGATCTGGAGTGGTAGGTGGAGACTGGACAAGCCACACACCCCAGATCACATCAGCCCCCACCAGAGGAAGCCCTGGGTGGGCACAGGTGACACCCCTATGAACCCTGCTAGGTGCCAGGCACCGGGAGGCCCAGGGGGCCATGAGCCTGCCCAGAGGATACATCATCCTAGGTGAGAGGCAAAATGGCGGATGCTCTGTGGATGTCTCCTTGAGTCTGGCTTCAACCCAGAGCACTGGGGAGGCTCCAAATGTCCAGGGTGTGACCCAAGTTACCCCGGAAAGTTCTCCAGACCTAGTTTAAGATCATATGAACTTCAGTACAGTAACCACTACTTCATGGTGGGTGGCTGCTTACAAGGCATTTTCATGTTATTGTATCTAATTCCCACATAGTCCTATGAGGGATGCAAGGATTACATCCCTTTCCATCCTCCTCCAATTTTTTCAGATGAGAAAACCTGTCAACTAATGTGAGGGAAATATGGTCTTCATGACTCTAGAGACCCTGCCTCCTCTCTTTCTGCCTGTGGAGAAGGGTGGCTGAGGGCCTAGCCAGACGCCCAAATTCACCCTGCTCCCCAGCTACTGGGCAAGGGACAGAGGGTCAGGCTGGACCACACCACAGCTGTCTGAGCAGGCAGAGAAGTGATGGGCCATGAGACCAGGGGAGTCCTCACACCACGCAGCACCTGAGGATCAGGCAAGAGTCTCTGGCTCCTCTCTGACACCCCTATTTGCTCGCATGGGCTCAGCTGCACGTCTACCACTCTCTTCTGCAAACTGTTCCATATACCTGCTCTCCCAGGATCCAGGAAGGAGCTGCAACCAGGACCGCAGGCAAGAGCCGCGAGATGCTGCAGCACAGGGACCATAGGATGAGCCGCGCCCTACGGGACAGCCGTGTCCTCATCAGCATCGTTGAGGCTTCCTGAAGCATATGAGCTGACCTTCTGTGGTGTGCCGAGTCGGGAAGATCAACACAAAGAATACAAAACGGCCAGAGCGTAGAAGATGGGGGTTGGGTCGTATTGCTGCGAGGGAAGAACTTAAGTTTCCAAGACCATCCGGGGCTGCCCCCAGCATTCCTGGCCTTGCTGGGGTACCGCTTCCTGGAGCTGCAGGAGGCTCTGGGTTTGGCAGGGCAGCTGGCAGGAGAGAGCCAATTCTTCAGGCTCTCGCTGGATTAAGAGGCCATCCAAAGGGCTCGGGGACAACCCCACTGGAACTGAGTCTACAGGCACAGTGACAGCTGCTGCAGTTGCTGCTACACTAGCATTGCTGGAGCTGCCACGCAGAACCTGCTGGGCCAGGGGACACCAGCCCATCTGTGGGCAGAGGAAACCCATCCCCAGGCATTATGGCTCTTCCACCCAACCCCAGCTGGACTCTCCTCTCCTCAAGAGACACCAAGAGTCATGGCCTCTCCAGGGTCCATGAGACCCTCTTCACCAGGACTTAGAGGCCCCTCTCCCCCAGAAAGGCATCCACCAAGACCCTACGAGACTGCTGGGTCTTCTTGGTCACTTTCCCCTGCAATGCCACTTGTGAAAGTGTGCAGACTGTGAGCTACATTAACATGGGCTGATAATAATAAGTGCACAGACTGATGGTGGAATGGGGGGAAGACAAGCAAAGGCTCAGAAGACGAAGTCTCCCTCTAATTCTGCCACTGGCCAGTGCACATCCTTGAGGAAGTCACTTCACCTTCCTGGGACCATGTTCCCCATCCGAAAAGTAGGGGAGGAAATGGAGGCTCGGATGCTCCCCAAGTGACCCATTAGCCTCAGTGGCCCAGGACTGTTACCTCCTCCAAGAGGGGACACCCCCCCAAGTTAATCTCTGGTCTTCCTCACCCTACCATGTCTGGTTACCCCAACCCACCCAGAGAGTCAACGTGTCATGAGCTTCCTGCCTCTCTGGGGTGTCCTGGAAGAACATAGCCAGTGAAACTCACGTTCTTGAATCAGTTCATTCCTTCATTCCACAGACACCTGCTGATCACCTCCTAAGTCCTGGGCATTGTTGAGAAAGAAGACCAGGGAACTTCTCGGAGCTGTTGGTGTCCAAGGAAGCCGGAGGTGAGACGACGGGGCACTTGTGAGATGGTGGACGATGCGGGACGACTCTGTGCTATTCTTGTGACTTTCGATAGGTTTGGGATTATGTCAAAGTAAACCTCAGTTCCTTAAGGAGCATGGGAGTGGGGACTTGGGGTCAGCTGGAGACCACAGGGCTGGATGCTTGGAGTCAGCAGACACTATAAGACCCCCAAGGTCAGGCACAGCATTGACCTGTGCACAGAACCATCCCCACTGAAGAGGCAGGTGCAGGTCGAGAGTACTAGAGTGCTCTGAGGGTGCTGGGGGATGGGCCTGGGACTTCTGCCACTAATTCCCTCATTTATTCAACAACTCTGTGACAGCTTGCCTTCTGCAAGGTACTTAAACGCTATTTTGGGGTGGATGAGTTGCTTCATCTCTTTGGGCCTCAGTTTCCTCATCTGTTATTTAAAAACAAGTTATTTAGACTCGACAATGCTTATGGGTCCTGCCATCGCTCACGTCCTGAGTCTAAAACAAGGGCTTCAGGGCGCCTCATGTCTCGGTCTTGAAGAAGGGTGCTGGGGGCACCTGGGGCAGGTGAGCCGTGCCCTGTCCAGCATGAAGATGTCAACTGGGATGAGAAGTAGGTTTGGAAGCAGCCAGGGCCCCCTGCATGCCTGTGGCAGCTATAAGACCTTGGAGAAATGAATCCACCTCTCTGAGTCTGGTTACCATCCTCTGCAAGGTGGAGACATTGCACCTGCCCACGGGGCTGTGGTGGGATCCACCGAGCCCTCCTGTGCAGGCAATGCCCTGCCTCCTTCCTGCCCCCTGAATGGCATCTCAGGCCGGCCCAGAGAAGCCTGCCTCACCACAGCCTCCTCGGATGAAAGGCACGGGGCCACAGGAAGGACTGTTGTTGTAACTGCTGTCAACTTCCTCCCTTTGTCTCGGGCATTATAAACAAGCCTATTCCCCAAAGCCACATCTGATAATCCAGCTGCAGGGGTCAGCGGTCAGGCAATCAGACATGCTCTCAGCTGGATTGGGTCATTCCCAGCCGGGCCTCACGCCGCAGCAGGTCGGAAGCACTGCCCCCCTGGCCAGCACCAGGGATGCCCTGGCTCTGATGCTCCCGGGAAGGTGCCTGTCACCCAGTAGAGCTGCAGGAACCAGGACGGGGGTCCACCTGGCCACACAGCTGCCTGCGACAGCTCCCAGGCCCGGCCGTGCCTTTGGGCCTTCACCAACCTGAGGCCATGACAGTAGGGCCCTGTGTGGGGACACTCTCTGCAGTGTACAGAGCACCCTCGCCCACTGTCCTGGGTGGCCCGCGTAGCACCCTCATGAGGGAGAGAGACAGGTAGAGCATTCAGAGGAAAGAGCAGGAGCCCCACGGAGCAGGTGAGGAGAGCTGAGCCCTCCTGGTCACACTCAGTGCTCCCTTGCCCCAGAGTAGAACACGTAACCTCCTCAGTAGTTACCTTGTTCACCCAAATTAAGCCAATTAGGCAAAAAATGAAATGAGCACCCACTGTGTGTGATATTATATAGAGGCTAGAAAACTCTAAGCCCTTTCTGGCATTAAATGAAGGAATAGACATAGCAATAAAAATTATAATTAAAAGCCAGGCATGGTGGTGCAAACCTGTAGGTCCCAGCTACTTGGGAGGCTAGGGCAGGAGGATCACTTGAGCCCAGGAGGGCAACATAGCAAGACCCCATCTCTAATAAATAAATAAATAAAATTTTAAAAATATATATAGTTAAAAGAAGTCCCCATTTACAGTCACTCAGTCTACTTGACATATACTGGATGCTCTAGTTAATTATTGCTCAGCTAAGCTTTCCTGCGAAGAAAGAGTTAATGTGGCTGTTATTTGTGGTAACTTATCTCCCACATAGGAGTTTATTTCCCTAGGTTGGTTGAGTCAGGAGGGGAAAGAGGGGGGAAGTAGGAAGAGAGAGAGGAAAAATGAATTAATTTCAAGATCAAAAGATGCTCAGAGATCCAAAAGGAAACACAAACCGCGGGGGTGGGGGGATTTTCTGGACTCTGTATCCTCCTGATAAGGAGCTAGTTCTCGGGATGGCCCTACCCTCCTGCCTGCAGCCCCAGGCTGGGTCCCCTTTGCAAGAAGAGCAGGCGAGGGCACACACACCAGGAGCTGGTGGCCTGAGAGGCCAGGGCAGCTTAGGAGGTACAGCCACAATCTAAGTCCACGGTAGGAAAGAGCAACTGGAAAACAACTGCTTTGTTTACACCTTGTCAGGCTTATTTACGTATTTTCTTAGTCTCAGGTATGGCTTATGTGGATTACACATGTGAACAGAAAAATACTGGCTCAGTTTGCCCATGCAAATCAAACACACATTCAGACACATTTCCATGTGTCCACAGGCACTTGTGATTCCCACCGAGGTCTAATCAAATGGTAAAACACTTTGGTTAGCCCTTGATGATAAAAGTATAAACAGAAGCACGAAATAGCAACTTTCCGTGGATGCTGGGACCCGAGCAGGAATTTGAGACAGTTTCACATGGTGGTGGGGGGGGGGGGCGGAAATTAAAGGAAGAATTGTAATAATTCATTCCCTTGATCTTTTTTCCTCACAACATTAAATAAATATTTCTACTCATATTGTTGGAGGGTTAGAATTGGGACCAGGACAAACAAGGGGGCTCTCCAGACAGACTGGCACAGGCAGAGCCTATTAGCTGCTCAGCAGATTAATGGAGACGCTGCAGCTGTGTGGTGGGGGCTGGGCGTTCTCGCCACTGCCCTCTGATAAAGTGGTGTCACCTCCGCTGGGGACCTTTGCGCACCTCAGTCCTGGTCCTCCCAATCCTATCATCAGCATGAAAGTTTCATGCATCAGAAAGAGAGAGACAGGACATAGAGGCAGTGTATGACCCAGGAGTTTTGGTAATGTGATCTATCCTAAGTGTGTTAACCTGTCCCACCTCCTTCCCTTTGATTCTTGCTGCTGGTTTAAATTTATTGACTAAACTGTGCTATGGGAGCATCTTATTTTGAGCCTTTCTGTTTCATGACCTCAGAGAAAGTTTGACCAAACTGTACATAGACCACCTCTGCTTCAAGGTAGCCTCACACAATAAATCTGAAAGATGAATGGCATTTGACTTGGCAAAGACGAAATGAAAATTATTTTCAGTAGAAGGAATGGCATGTGCAAAGGTCCTGCAGCATCTGCCTCCTTTTAGGTGATGGTGTTGGGAGAATGTTGCACAGGCTGTATTTATTACAGGGCTCTGGATGGTCAGGTTTTTTGTTTGTTTGCCTTTTGGCTCTACTTTATTTACTTAAAAACAAAAAATAAAGCTACCTTGGAATGACAGTCATAGGAAAGGAACTATGAAAACTGGCTAGAAAATTTGAGGGTGAGGTTGATAGGAGCCTTACACTGGCCACAACGCAAATCTACATGATCCACATGGCCCCGCTTTGTCCCTTCTGCCTTAGCAGTGACACTGTTCTGACAGCAAGGCCTTGTCTACCTCACATGGTTGGAGAATGAGCCATTGTCCACAAGTGAACTTTCCAGGTAACAGAAGTTTTACTTCCTAAAAGACAAGATTTTTTTCTATGCTGGAAATCATTCTAAAATTTTGTTTTTGAAGAATCTGTAAGAAGTAGGAAAGAGATTGTGTTATAATATTTTGTGCTATAATATTCTAAGATTGTGTTATAACATGAATCTATAAAATAAAATACATTTTTCATGCACTATGTAGCAGATGCAATGCCACAGCCCGTGTCATCCTGGGCCATGTTCTTCCCTCCTTTGTATACCTTCCTGTCCCTTGCAGTTAGATGGGCCATATGACCAGCTCTCACCACTGAAATGTGAGCAGACATGACACATGTCACCACTATGCTAAGGCAGTCTGGACAGGAGAGCCAAAATACTAAAGCACCTTGGGTCCTGGCGTTACCACCTGCAGGACAGCAGCCCCTGAGGGTGGCCTGGACTGACAGTAACCTTGTATCAATGAGCAACAACTGTGTTGGACTATACCACTGAGATTTAGGGGTCATTTGTTGCTGCAGCATAACCTAGCTTATCCACACTAATGCACGTACAAACATGAAAACAACAAGATTAAAAATACACATTTTAAAAGATGTGAGGGAGAAACACTCTAGAATTTTTATAGTGCTTTTTTTTTTTTTTTAGATGATGGTACCTACAGGTAAAAAAAAAAAACTTTTAACCTTTTTGCTGTTTTCAATATTACCATAATGTAATGTGGACCATACAACTAAGCAATTGCACTCTGGGCATTTATCCCAGAAGAATGGAAACTGAGGTTCACACAGAAACTTGTACACAAATGTTCCTAGCAACTTTTATGCTAAAGACTGGAAACACCCAGGCATCCTTCAGAGGATGAATGCTTGAACAAACCATAGTATATTCATACTGTGGAATACTACTCAGCAATAAAAAGGAACAAACTATTGATACACCCAACAAATTGGACACAAAATGTCACATACTCCATGATTCCATTTATGTGACATTCTTGAAATGACAAAATTACGGAAACAGAGACTAGATTAATGGTTTCCAAGGGTTACAGAGGGGGGGTGGGATGTGAAGGAAGTGGGTGTGCTGTAAAGGACAGCCCAGGCGTCCCTGCAGTGATGGGATGTTCTGTACCTTGACTATATCAATGTTACCATTGTGGGAAACCGGTAAAGGGCACAGGTGATCCCTCTGTACTATTTCTTACCCCTGCATATAAATCTATGATTAATTATCTCAAAATAAAAGGTTTAATTTTTTAGAAAGAGGTTTTTTAAAAGTCCAAAGAGCGACAGAGATACTAAGTATTACCATGTATAGTAAAGACTGCTAATATCCATTCCCCCTTTTTTTCTTACTCACTGAAGTTCTATATATTGGGGGCTGCAATATATCCAGTTAATGAAACTACGTTTCCCAAGTTCCTTTTCAGGTGGGGATGGCCAATGAGCTTTAAGCAGAAGTCATCTGGAAGGGCTTCTAGGAAACCTCTTTAAAGGTTGTTAAAACCCTTTCCCTGTTGCTCCTTTCTCCTTCCAGATGCCTGGAACATGTGCACAATGGCTGGAGCTACAGACACCATTTTGTCACCACAATGAAATCCAGTACTAAAGATAAAAGGTAGAAGGAGCTTGGATGCCAGTGACCGTAGAGACACCATAACAGCCCTGCACGGCCTCTGAGTTTCTCATTTAAGCCACTGAAATTTGATTTTCCATTACATGCAATTAAACTTAATCCTAATTAGTACACCATATAATTCACCACGTTTCTCTCTGCCCCATTTCCCCCTGCCCAACCCAAGCATTTTCACCCCCCACAGAGAAAAGGTAATTTACTGGCCTGGGTTTTAGTTGTGCTTAAAGCGTAATAAGTCTGCAGAACTGGAAAGCTGAGAACGCCTGGAATTATTTGTATCAGAGAGCTCTGGAGAAACTTAACAATAATTGGAAAGTTGAACATGAGGGAAGACAGGGGACAATAAACAAACAGTACCAGCTAAGATCATGAGAGAAAAAAATGTCTAGAAACTTTTAGAAAAATTGGGGAGGAAGAGATAGGTGAAGATCTGTTGGATGTTTTGCTGTGGAATTACCTCCTTGGGGCCTTTTAGGGAGGTTTCAATAAATATTTGGGTTTAAAAAATTTTTTTAAAATATAAGAACAGTGTCTCTTTGATTCTAACAGCAGGCTGAGATGTGCCACCAGGCAGCCCAGGTTTATTTGGGTTACAACAAGGATGGTTTTTGCACCCAGGGTCTCCAGGACTAGATGCTCCATAACTCAGTGGAAGAGAGGAAGAAAGGGGGCTTTAGTAGGCATAAGCCTCTACTCTGACAAAACTGTGATCAACTTTTTTAGAAAGTACCAAAAAAAAAAAATCTTAAGGGCAAGTTCAAAGAGGTTTTCTCTTTATTTGTTTATTTATTCATTTTTATTTATTTTTTAAGAGACAGGGTCTCACTCTGATGCTCAGGCTGGAGTGCAGTGGCTTGATCATAGCTCACTGCAGCCTTGAACTCTGAACTCAAGCGATCCTCCCGCCTCAGCCTCCTGAATAGCTGGGACTACAGGTGTGCACCACCTTGCCCGGTTTTTTTCTTCTTGTTTGAGTGCAGAGCTTCAAACAAGGCATCATGAAGCTTAGAGTCACACAGGCTAAGGACAAATTTTGGTTTTTTTCCCACTTACTGGTTATGTAATTTTAGGTAAATTAACTAGGAACCCAAGCTCAATTTCCTCATCTAAAAAAGAAAATAACAAAAAACATCCCAAGTACTATAATGAGAAAGTGTATTTGAAAATGCCAGGTACGCAGTGGGCACTCAACGTTAGGTCTTCCTCTCTTGTGATCACTCCTAACTCGACGTCTCCCCTAGGACAGCCAATCTGCCATGAGCTGCCTAAAGACTTGGGGATCGGGGAGGAGAGGTACATTGTCATCTTCCCAGAAAGGAGGGAAAAGCAGTTATGTCTTGGGAAAAAAAGGAAAAAGGCCGTCTTCCCAGCTGTCTCTTTCCCAGGTAACAAGGAGTCTGGGAAGAGCTGGAATGTGGTCTTTCCTGCCTGCGGGATGAAGGCCAATGCCTGCACCAGGAAAGAGAAGACCCTGCTGCAGCCAACAGTCTGATGTGGGCACTGGCAAAACGCTCCTTCCTTGCCTGGGGCCTCACTCCTACCTCTCACCTGGGCAGGTGGTGGAGTGTGGCAAAGCCTCCAGCTCCAGAAACATGTTGATAGAGCCATGGACATTCAGAGAATGGAAGTGATCGGAACGTTACAAGAGACTGATTTATGAGAAGATAAAACTGGTGTGGTCTGCCCATCCCTGGCCCACCCCTGTCCTTGGAAGGTACACATCAGGCCACACGCTGTGATTCCCCCAGCCCTTACCTGGGCCAGAGAACTGTGATGGCTGAGAATCGATAGGTCAAGGTGAGGCTGCGGCATCTGTGGACAGAGAGCCGGAACCTGCCCCTCCCCTCTCTAGCTTTTGGCTAATCCGTTCACCCCTCTGGACCTCAGTTTTTTTATCCTTTTGCATCAATACAACAAGAACAAAAATCGCTGCTCTCTCACAGAGGCATTCCCTGGGGATGCCACAAAGCCGGTGCCCAGGAGGAGCCCCGAAACCACAGCAGCTTCACGCTGGCTGCCCGTGGGCACCTGCCTGGGCCGCCAGAGGGTCCCACTTAACTCCTTTCTGATGCTGTCCTAGTGCTCCCGCTGGCACTGTAATACACACTTCTTTACAGCTCCGCTTAACGGCAGGGCCTGCAGTAGCCAAGAAAGGTGAACCATTCAGCCAAGTAGTTATTTAGTTTCTACAACACTAACAAGCAGTTTGTCACATTTTGGTACGAATGCCCACTTATTTTAACATTATTTGATACAACTGGAGTGACCCCACTTACTGACCTCCTAAATTTCTATAATGCTTCAAATTCTTTGGGAAATGAGGAAATCAACAGAGAAAAAATAAAAATTCAAAATCGTTTCTATGAGTCCTCAAAAGCAGTGGTTGCCAAACTTCAATCTTCAACACCACCTAGGTCCCTATCACAAGGGATTTGGCGAACAACACAGATTTTCCAGACACCACTCTGTGAACAGACAGCAACCAACCCGGTGATCCAGGAGCCCAGCCAGGCTGGACAGTCACGGCTGTGGGCACCACCCTCCAGGAAGGAGTCCGTGACCGTGAGCATTCAGATGCCCCCTTCCAGGCCTCTGGGTCCTCCACTGAGCAGTGGGACACCTGTAAGTGACAGCATTGGTGCCAGGGGGCCCAGCCACCGAGTGTGACCCAGGCTGGGGAAAGGGACGTGTTCCTACGTCAGCCATCAGGCACCTCTGGGCCACACACCAGGTTCCCCAGGACAGGACACAGCCTGACCCCAGATGGCAGCGTTACCCTTGGGTGGCCAGGCGGCCCTTGCTGGGCTGAGCTTTCCCCCTCTTGTTTGTCACAGCCTCCCCACCCTCCTTCCTTCCCTCAGCGGGGCCGACTAAACCTCCAACTCTGCATCGGGGTCACCAAGGGAACAAGACAGAAGCTGTCCCTGCACCCCAGAGCTTAGAGTCTGGCCTGGGGACAGATGGTGACCAGGCTGTGTCTGGAAGGGCAGAAGGTGCCGCAGAAACCATGTGAGGTTGTCACCTGTGAGGCTGCTGAAGGAGCCGGCTATTCTATCTCCATTTTGTCCTGGAGGAAGTGGAGGATCCAGGGTTAAGTCACCTGGAGTCACCAGCAGCTGATGAGGGAGCTGGGATTTGAACCCAGAAGGGCAGACACCAATGCTGGTTTTCTGAATTGCTGGGGGCCTTGCGTGCTGTACGAAGACCTTGCCTTTCACTGAGGAGCCATCGAAGGATATTGCATCTCTTACCAGGGCTCTTGGGAGGATAGATACAGAGAAGAGGTGACTCTGGCCCTAGAAACTTCCAGGGAATTCCAGGTCCCCCGTGTGGGCTCCGGATAGGGCAGGGGCAGTCACATCCCCTTGGCCCTCTGGTCTCCCCGTGCCCTGGGAAGTGGTGTGGGTGGAGGGCCACAGCTCCTCTGGAGTCCAGGCCAAGGCAGGGCCTCTCTTGCCTACGTCCAAGGGTGGCACACAGCACCCTGGATGCAGAGACAGGAGGGGAGTGCAAACCAGCTCAGCCACTTACTAGCTGTGTGACTTTAGGCAAGTGATGTAACTGCTCCGTGACCTCACACAAAACAAGGACAAAGCTTTCTGCAGAGAGCCTATGAAGACCACAGTGAAGATTAAACAAAAGTGGGTATTAATTGCCCATTGTGTGTCCCCTGCCCTTAGGCACTTGCATCCACTTTCTCAAATGATGGCTCTGAGCCGTCAGCCTCCTTAGGGGACTTCGCCAACAGGAGAAAGCCTTGCCCGAGGCCACACCCCTGGCAAGGCAGTGCACACCCAACGACGGGTCCAGGGGTCCTTTAGCCTGGTCATGTCACCCCAAGTTGGGACAGCAGGAAAGAGCTGTCCCACCTTCAGAGCTCCCTGTAAACCTGGCTGAGTCTCCACTGAGGCCCCGCGGCAGCCCGGCCTCCCCACTGCGCGCCTGCTCCTGGGCCTCCGCCATGGGGCTGGTCGCCAGGGCGCCTCCCAACGAATCTCAGCCTCTGAGCTCCTTCCCAGGGAACCCGTCTGTGACAGCTCAGAGCCTGCTGTAGTCGTTGCTGCTATTGTTTGGGGGGTTTTTAAATGGTGGCAAAGTACACATAACAAAATTTGCCGTCTTAACCACGTTTGGGCGCACAGCTTGGTGGCACCAAGCCCATTCACACTGTTCAGCAACCATCACGACACCATCCATCCCCAGAACTCTTTCGTCTTCCCAAACTGAAACTCTGTCCCCATTAGACACTAACTCCCCATTCCCCCTTCCCTCCAGCCCTGGCAACCCGCACTCTGCTTTCCATCTCTATGAATTTGACTCCTCCAGGGACCTCATATCAGTGGAGTCACGCAGTATTTGTCTTTGTGACTGGCTTATCTCACTGAGCATGATGTCTCCACGGTTCCTCTGTGGTGTGGCCTGTGTCACAATTCCCTTCCTTTTTAGGGCTGAGTAACATTCCGTTGTGTGTGTGCACTACGCCACATTTCTTTATCCATTTATCCGGTGGCGGACTCTCGCATTATTTCCACCTTTTGGCTATTGTGAATAATGCTGCCAGGAACAGGACTTACAAATATCTCTTCAAGACCCTGCTTTCAGTTCTTTTGGGTATATACCCAGACGTGAGATTGCTAGATCATATGGTAATTCTATTTTTAATTTTTTGAGGGACCCACAGACTGCTGTCCACAGGGGCTACACCATCCTACACTCCCACCCACAATGCACAGGGCTCCGACTTCTCCACCTCCTCAATAACACTTGTTATTTTCTGTATTTTTACAGTAGCCATCCTAATGGTTGCTATTGGTTTTCAGTATAGAGTACCAGTTCCCTCCTAGAGGTGCTGTGTTTTTAAAGTGCCCTAGGCAGGTCTGACACACAAACAGGTTTGAGACCCACAGCTCTGAAATCCAGCAGTCACAGCACCTGCTCCTGCACAGCTCTGTTATGTGTTTGCAAGCTTGTAAGAAAATGTCACAGAAAATGATGGGTCAGGCCTGGGGACAAGGCCCTAGGTTCTCTGTCTCCATTGAAGTGGCCCCCATGTCTTTGCCAGTAAAACGGGAGCTTCCAGCCAGAGGTTCATTAGGCTTTGCTGTCCTCCGACTCTTGGATGGGTGTCGGACTCCGGCTGGGAATTCATCAGAGAAGTCACTCTGCTGCGTGTTGACAGACACCACACACCCAGGGGAATCTGACATAACGTTTCTCCTTCCCAGCATCTAGCCTCCTCAATCCTGCACGCACCATCCCTGGAGACACCCCCGAGTGGAGTGTCTCACCGCTTTCCCATGAGACTTCACAGGAGCTGGGAGGGGGCTTCGGGCCCGGGGCATCCACCCCGCAGGCGTGTGGGCTGTGGCCTCCCCTCTCCTCCCAGCCGTGCTGCCTTTCAGAGTTGCTCGGCCACACCTGAGCCCAGAGAGGACTAAAACCTTGGAATAAATCCTTGTACAGGGTTTCCCTTCCTTAGAAAATCCCTGCAGTCACCACCCCGGTGGGTTCACAAAGCTCTTTCAGAGGAGGAAGTATGAGGCTCAAACAACCCACAGACAGGACTTTCTTAGAGCACCAGCAAAATCTGTTCTATCCAAAGGCCTCTTCATTCTCCTCCTCCCCACTTACTGGCCAAACTGTTTTACCCGTGGCTGTTGGTGTTGCTTCCTTAAGCACTTGGGGACTCATCAGGAGCCCACGCTAGTACCAGGACTAGGTTAGATTTAGAACACACACAGGATAACGCTGCCATGTGCCTTTGTGAACCCTCAGAGTCAAGGGCTTTGTCTGAGAAATACTCAGTAGCCAGCTGGGTCCAGTAGGCTGTGGCCTTGCCCTGAGCCTGCCCCAGCTGGGGTATGGGGCCGATTGGCTGCGGATGGTTGTCCCTGGCTCCCAGAGAGCTCAGCGTTCCCTTGTGAAGGTTCACAAATACCTACCTAACCAAGAAGCTTTCAAAGATTCTGCCGGGGGCCCTTCCTGGCTGTGCTTCCTGCTCCAGGAAGACCCCACAGTGTGTGGGATTACAGGTGTGCAAGTAAAGCCCTGTGGACACGACTTTTACTGGAAAAAGATATTGGAGCACGGCAGATACTGCTGGTTGCCTCCCCTTCAGCCATTCCCGTGTAGCTCCTTGCTTGCTGACAGAGGCCCGTTTGGGTGGCTTTGCCTGGGCCTCTCCCAGTCACTGGGGTTGAATGTGAACTAGCCTAAGCCAATCACGTAATTCCCTTTCCCTCGCTATGGGACATGTGCTGCAATCCTGGCCAATGAGAGGCTCTGAGAAAGTTTTTTCACCCATTAAAAGAGACACAAGTCAGGGACTCATCTCTTCCTGCTTTGAGATGTCGCTGTGTGTGTGTGATGCTTGGCGCTGCTGGGGCCACCATGTGACCATGAGGATAAAGCCAAGAGAATTCCAGAGTCTTTACTCGTCAAGCCAGTGAATTAATCAACCCCAAACTACCCTGCCTCTGGACTTCCTGTTTAGATAGGGCAACAAACCCCATATTCTTAAAGCCACTTGGAGCTGGGAATTTTGTTTCTTGCAGCCAGAAGCATTATAACTGGTAATAAGTGGCCCAAAATGCAGCTTTGACTAAAGGGGCTGACAAGACACAGAGCAGCATCAGCCAGGGCATTAAATATAAACACGCATCATCCACATCTGTAACATTGAGCTGCCACTCAGCCAAGGCTGGCACACAGGATGGACTCATTGGCCACCCTGTCATATTGTGGATGAAGAATTGGGGCTTAGGGCAGTTATAAGAACAAGACTCTATAGTTCTTTATATTTCACAAAGTGTTTTTATGTAGATCATCTCTCTTAATCTTTATAAAAATTACTATTATTATCCCCATTTTATAGGTAAGTTAAAGCTGAAGGGGTGCATTAAGCTGTTAATAGCTATGTTGTGTTTTATGGTTTACAAAGTGCTATAAAATAATCCGTCTAATTGTTACTTTTAGACCTAATCTATAAGGTAAATGCTGATCAATAAGAAGGCAGTCTCGGAAGGGTCACCTAACGTGCTTGAGCTCCACAAAACTCCAGGGCTGCTCTTCCTACATCAGTGGTCCTCACAGCGTGGGCCCCCACCCTGCGGCCTCAGCGTCACCTGGGAACTTTTTGGAAATGAAAGTTTTCGGGTCCCCCCAGACTGGCTGAATCAGAAACTTTGGGATGGAGCCTAGCAATCTGTGTTTTACTAAAACCCCTCAAGTTTGCAAAGCACTGCAGTGCACCCTAGCTGTCTTCTCTGTGATTTGTCTGAAATTACCTTGCCAGGTTAACCCCAGGTCTTTGTCAAGGACCAAGTGCTCTTTCTAGTACAGCAAATTGATGCTAACCTAAAAAATAATATGAACCCCAACCATTAAGATAAAGGCTAAGCTCACAGCTGCTGATCTAAGACTGTAAAATCATAAGGTATACAATATACAGTCCTGCATTGCACAGCAATGTTTCTATAAGTGATAGACCACATATATGATAATGGTCCAGTAAGAGTATAATGGAGGAGCTGTCTATACAGATGTACCATTTTTTATCTTTTATGCCATATTTTTACTGTACCTTTTCTATGTTTACATACACAAGTCCTTACCATTGTGTTGCAATTGACTACGGTGTTCAGTACAGTGACATGCTGTGCAGGTCTCTAGCCTAGGAGCACTAGGCTGTACCATCTAGCCTGGGTGTGCAGTAGACTGTACCATCCAGATCTGTGTAAGTACACTTTATGTTGTTCACATAATGACACATTTCTCAGAACGTGTCCCTATCATTAAGCCATGCAGGACTCTCCTATAAATAAAAGACTGTCCTTTAAGGTTGAAGGAAATTATTTTAGGATCATAGACAGTAATATCGTGTATACATCACATAGTAGACTCATAGAACTTAGAACTCCAACTGATGGTACGGCTGACAACATACATACCTGTATAAAAGAGTTGAGGACCTGTTCAGAGACTGATCCGTAACGCCTTGTTGAAAGGGAGATTATACACGTGGATTACCTGCTCTGCACCAGACATTTTACGAATGTGATGTCATCTAAGTTTAAATAATCCTTCCTGCTGGGTACAACCATCCCCGGGTCATCATAAAGAATCCAGGCTCAGAAAGATTAAATGACTTGCCCAAGGTTCACACAGTTAATGAGTGGTGAATTCAATCTTTAAATAAAGGTCCAGTTTTCTCCAAATCCTGAATTCTTTTAGCTACTTCACTTTATGATTGATCGTGCTGTATTGGGGAAAAAACCTTTTAAAGCAGCCCGCATCTTAACACCAAGGTCCCGTCTGCAGCTGTGAGGTTGGCCAGCTCCCCACGCAGGACCCAGTCACCCCCGCCCCCCACTGCCACGACCCCCCCCATCCTTCTCGTGTTCCTGCCCTCACCCTGGAGGTCAAGAATAGCATAACCCTCCTTTTTCTAACCCTCACTGTGCCTAGTGCAGCTCTGAACAGAGCAGGTGCCCTGCTAATGTCTACTTAATGCATTTTCAGACATTCATGTTGGGGAAGGCCCCAGTCTTTTGGGATTAGTGGATTAAAAGGAATGGCCCACTGCTGGACAAATGAACTTGTGGTCTGCGGCAGAGTGAAACTCTTTTTATTCCTGTGTGGTTGGATTGTATCAGCCCAGCACCTCCAGCAAGCCACAGAGTGGTTGCTCAAGAGATATTGTTGACAGACTGATTTACTGACTAATTTATACGACATACTTATCCAATGACACAGGTCTCTTGGAGGGAGTTCAGAGGAAAGTAACCAAGATGATTAAAGGATTGGAAAATGTGTTTTACAGGGGAGGTTATAGGGACTGGGGTTATTTAACTTGGAGCTGAGAAGGCTGGTGAAAGCTGCATGCACAGGCTGTCGGGCTGGAAAGAACTGAAGGCTTGTTCAGTCCAACTGCCTTGATTTCCACCTGGGAAACCGAAGCCCAGGAGCAGAGCGCCTCACAGCCGGCCAGAGCAGGTCTGCACTTTGTGACTGCGGGTCCGGGGGTCTGTCCACAACACTGGGTCTCCCCACTCCTGTTCGCAAACACACATATTCACACCAACACACGCACACACACACACCCAAACACCCACTCACACATGCAACCTGTACGTACATCCACGCGGACCCTCATTTGAGCGCTAAAATGCTTAAATGGCAACTGGATCTTCTGCTTCCCCTGGCTTAGAAGGGGGAGCAGGCCCTTCTGAGGTCACTACGATTTATAAGAGGATTTCTAGAAGATGTTTACAGAACTAAGAGGGTAAATAAAGAACGATGTGGGGTGCACTTCTCTGGGGATGTTCTTGCTAGGGGGGAGGGTCCTGCTGCTGCCCAGGGCCTCCCCCACCGCTACACTGGGAGGCAGTGGCTCTGCCCCCCTCCTTGTCACTGTGCAGCAGCTGGGGACGGGGTGGGGGGGGGGTTCCTCCTCTGTGGAG
The DNA here is from genome assembly GCA_023783475.1 of Daubentonia madagascariensis. Lineage (NCBI taxonomy): Eukaryota > Metazoa > Chordata > Mammalia > Primates > Daubentoniidae > Daubentonia > Daubentonia madagascariensis. Next base: position 1,063,602 of record JAKFHU010000353.1, on the reverse strand, counting down.
GGAGCTGGGGGCAAGTTGGTGGCAAGGTGTAGCCCCATGGGAAAATACAGAGCCGAGGTGCAGGGACAGTTAGCCACAGCCACACTGGACCTGGGCTGAGGAACCCAGACTCTGCTGTGGATCTACACTCAGTGGCCGTGTGACCTTCTGAGAACCACGCAACTGCCCGCAAGCCTCAGTGTCTTCCTCAGTGAACCTGGGACAGGAGACTGGCATTGGCCCAGCCCACCGTAAAAAGAGCAGACCCCAGTTTGATTTCATGGCCCTTCTACAACTTAATCTCCCTGCGCCCCAGTTTCTTCTGTAGACGTGGGCATGGGGAGCCGACCTTGAAGCCGGGTAGAGAAAATTCAAAGAGGTCATTTATAGAGACCGCCTTCCTTGCCCCTCTCTATACCCCCCTTGGCTCATCAGAGATTTCTGCGTGAAATCAGGGTCCTCTAAGAAGCAAACCCGCCCCCTCCCCAGTTGTCCTCACCCTGTGGGAGTCACCCCTCCCTTCACTCCAAAAGCCCGAGGAGGGTCCTCAGGAGGGACGTCTCCCTCCTGGCTCCAGAGGCTGCCTGTTCACCCTCCAGGTCCAGGTGGGAGAGCCAGACTGTAATAGTAACATCCTGTAAATCAACGAGCAGGAACCTGAAATCTGCGGCTCCGTGTTTAAACATGATCTGTTCCCAAACAGCCCGCCAGGCTGCGGGGAAGGGACCCGGTCTTGCATCACTGGGAGCATCCTGCTCAAGACATCCCTCCCCGACTCTCAGGCTGAAATGCCTCCCGGTGTGCTGTGACTTCCCAGAGCCAAGACTCTCTGCCCCGTGGGTGACTCACCCCACGGGACACAGGCAGCTGCTGACTCACCGTCCTCTGGGGAGCACAAGGGCATGGCTCAGCTCCCCTGAGCCCCTGGGCCGCAGGGGGACGTCCAGTGGAGGAAAGTCAGGCTGATGTGGATGCTGTCTCTCTCCCTGAAGCTGGTTCAGCTCCCACTGGGCTGCAGGGCTGGCCACCCTCCTCTGGCCTGTCCTCAGCTGTTCTCCTTGGTTTGAGAGCCGAGAGCCCAGAGCCCCAGTCTGTTGGGCAGGAGCTGCATCTCCTGGGCTCAAGCAGATGGCCCATTTGCACCGAGACCCACCACCCCGGCAGTTCTTCCCAGAAGAGAGCTGGATTAGGACCGACCCAAGAGGATTAGTGGGGGACGCCATCTGCAGAGAGGATAATTGGCTTAGTGGGGTTACACAGATTGTTCCTGGCCCTCTGCCCAAGGGTACACTCGTCAAGACTGTTAAACACAGCCCAGGGGCTGCAGGGAGCCCTGCCAGGGGCTCCCCCCCGATTCCAGCCATCTGGGGGGCTGTAACCAGCCTGCACTGGTTCAAGAGCATCCCACCCACTGTGGGTGCCAGGTAGGAGCCCCAAGTCCTGGGTAGGGGACACCAGGGAAGTGGGGCTTCCTGCTGGGCATCTCCCTGAAGAAAGCAGAAAAGAAAACATGATGACATTGTGTCAGACAGGAATTAGGTGCAGGGAGGCCTGAAAGAACCAGCCAACAAGTCAATCCGTCCTTCAGCGGTTCTCTCCGCCTAGGCTGAATAACCAGAACCCCCGGGGAAGGCTCTTCTTACTCATTTCGGACTAAATTGATCTTTTTGGTTTTATGTCAGCAACACCTATTGGGAACTATCGGAGCCTGGAGTTATCAAATCCACTCTCTGAGGGTTGAAAACTTTTTTTTTTTAGAATATCTGTGTTTCAGTGCAGGGCTGCCAGGAGGCAGGGGATGAACTCTGACCTCTAGCCTGGCAGTTTCCTTACTGGAAATAATTAATTAATCAGGTGAAAGAGCCCCCAGTGGAAATTATTGGGATTGAGGGTGTGTTGCAATCAAGAAGCAAAGGCTTAGCTTATGTGTGTTCAGCATCAAACTGATCAACTCTGCAAAGGAAGGCACCTTCGGCTTGCCTCTGGCTGACAGACACAGCAGGTCAGTCTGAAGGGCCACACAGGTGTGGGTGTGGGCTGTGGGGTGGAGTCATGCTGTAGGGGAAAGCTGGGCCTGCCTGAGTAATTTTAATAAGTTAGAACAAACGTTGTCAAGCCCAATGGTCATCAGCTGGAGTCCACATTCTTCATGCAGAGCACAGCATATGGGTAGCACAAGGACATTTCAGATGGTGCATATTTGGTTCACATCTACTGAGTACACTTTATAGGTGTATAATATTCACTGGTATTCAATACATGCTGGTCCATCTGGATATATGAACAAGCACACAAGGGCAATAAAAACTTTCACTAGCTTTTTTTTTCAGGGGAATGTGGGGAAGCATTGCAAGTAAAGGAAAAATATAATTTGCTCAGTGTCCACATTTATGAAGTAAGGGGAATGGACTCAGTGGCCTCTAAGTGGGCTGGCCACATATTTTATCAGCTAACCCGAGTCACTTCAGGGAGGGAAACAGGGCATTATCTATTACATCGGAGCTGCCCCAGGCAGTCGGGACCCAGGCCCGCCCTACTTCTGAGAACGGCCATGTGTAAGTATCCACGATCCCATGGGTTTCTTGGTCAAATAGCCTTTGTCCTACAGAGAACCTGCTTCAATTATTCAAAGCTCTACAAAGGTAACCAGAACTTTCAACCTGAGCCTTGGAGGCCTTTTATCAATCAATAAGAGACACATGACTCAATGTTTCTAAAACACCTACCACATTCCAGCTGCAGCCTTAGCAGAGAAGCTGACATCTTGTAGCGACGAGAGATAAGCCAGTTAATGTTAAATATCAATCCTAGAGTTTGACAAAATTTCTGAGTGGCCAAAAACAGAGCGTGCCAACTGAGTATTATAGACAGTAAGTGCTATGAAAGTTCTGAAGCCAGAAAGAATATCGGAAGGACACCATTCTTGAAGGGTGGACAGGAGGGGACATTTTGATCCAGATGAAGCAGTATATTTGTGCATGAATTTATACCCTCTCCTCCAAGTTCATAGCCATGAGAGATAAAATAAAATAAAGGAAAACCAAAAAGATATAGCTAGGCTTTGCCCCCACCCCCCAAAAAAGACAAATATCTCTATTGCTCAAAACTAGAAGAAAAACACAAAGCAGTGAGTACGGCTGAAACCCTAGGCTGGTTGTGTTCCTCTACGCCTCCCCAACACAGAAGCTATAAAAGGTAATGCTGACCCCTGCGTGGGGGTCCCAGCAGGAGCAAAGCCAAGCCCTGCTCTCCTGGAGGTCACCTCCTAGCAGGGGAGACAAATGTATAGTAAATAAATCTAGGGCCCTGGCGACAGAGCCGGGGAGGCAGGGACTCAGAGGAGGGGCTGCCGTTTCAGGGACGTGGTCTGCGGACACAGCCTGAGGACGGGAGACAGTGGACCCAGGCCTGAGTGCAGTGAGCTGGCCACGCAGGCGCCTGGGAGAAAACCCTTCCAGACAGAAAAAAAGGTACAAAAGCCTGAGGAGGCTGCCCCGGGGGATAGAAAGTCCAGCAGTGGAGACAGGACAAAGCAGAGTGAGGAAGGGACAGTGCCCGGAAACGAGGTTGCAGAGGAAGTTGGGGCCACAGCACATAAGCCCTTACAGGCCGTCCTATATCGTTCGCTCCTAGCAGCGTGGCTGCTTTTCAGGGCACAATAAATATTCACTGAGTGAATGAATGAATGAATGCGTTAGAGCGTGCCCAAAGTGGCCTCATTGTAACCTGGGAGCGTGGCCTGTGTTCTGGCTGTTCCTTTCCCAGGGAAACCAAGGCTGCTGCCCCAGCTGACAGGCTGCAGGCTCACAAAGCCGAAATGCACGTTCTGAGAAGCGTCAGTGAATGGGTAGACTCTGGCTTCATCGGGAAGATCTGTCCTTGATGCAGTTGCTTTTATGTTAATGAGCACACTTCCCAGCCTCCCCCTCTCCCCGCCCTCCCCCAGCCCTGGAAAAGTCTCCCAAGATGACCGGGGGACTGTCCCTTTCTCAGGGCCCTGACAGGAAGTGGGGCGTCAGCTCACGCAGGTGATGAGGGGAGACATCCTGAGGCCTCAACGCCCCCACTTCCTGGTTCTGGCAAATCGCTTTACTTCTGTAAGCAGGAGCCCTGCGCTGCCTGGGCCACCTCATGACCTCATTTGACCTGACTGGGGCCTTAGAAATTCAAGTCTAGAGGACCAAGGGATTGTGTGTAGCTACATGGAACTCTGAACCCACACAACGGCAGCTTAGACTGATATGGGTGTTTCTGTCCCACATATCACAGAGCATCCAGACGTTGGTGGTCAGAGGCTGGTGCCGCAGGCCTTGGCTATTGCCACAAATCCCAGAGCAGGATTCTCATTCACATGCTTGCAATATGGCTGCTGGTGCTCCAGCAATCACCTCTGCATTCCCTGCTGGAAGAAAGAAAGGGGTAAAGGGCAAATGGGCTTTCCAAAGCTTGAAAAACAATTATGTTACATGACTAGTACAATCTGCAAGGGAGTCATCAAAATGTCATTTTTTAAAAACTGGTATATTACCCCCTCCAACAAAGTTGGGTTCTATTGGTAAGGACTAGGAGAGAATACTGGACAGACCACAGTGTGTACCACAATCTGCCTTTTATGCTACCCTTCAGCCATAAATACACTTTCACATTCACATGCACCTGGCCCTTCCACTAAGGGGTGCGCAGGAACTCTGGGTGTGCTCTCCTGTCAAGTCTAGACGTGGCCCAGAGCTCTAAAAACTCAAAGTCGAAGAGTCTGCCTCCAGCACGCCTTGTATGCAACGGCAGAAAATGAAGAGAACTATAACAAAACTCCCATCAAGAAAAGAGACTAATGGGAAACACCCAGCGTCATTGGCCGTGACAACTATCAAGTGCTCTTGGACAGAAGCAGTGAGGGCTCTGTCTCGGCAAGGGATGGCATTCTTTGGTTAAAACCAGCCTCGCTGATTTTCCTCTGGGGGAATCTCTCCTGAGCATTTTCCTCTGTTGCTGTCCCTCTGGAAGGCTCTTCCTGGTTCGCTGTTCTCCCTCGCTTCATCTCAGAAGGGTGTTTGGGGGGATGACATTCCCACCTCCTGTTAGTTTAGGTCCGGACACTCGGGAATAGTTTTAGGGATTTAAGAGTCACGGGATGTTGCAGGTCAGGTTAGGCTTTCTACAGTAACAAGGTTCTGTCAAAACTGAGCTCACTTTGGCTCTGGTTGCTTCCAGTTGATTCCATGCACATAACACATGGAATCAAAGATCATATCTAGACACAATTTTTAGGGCTGAAGCTGCTTGTCTTTTCCTTATTGGCCACTGTGTAATCCCCAGCCCCCAAGCACTTAAAATATGGCTACTGACTTGAGGTTATTTCTGAAACAGTCAGCTCCAGTTGGAAGAGTAAATCCTGTCTTTGTCAGATCACTGCCTTTGCCTGGTGGGACAGCTCACTTATCCCACTGCAGCTGCCGTTTGGAAGTCCACACTTATAAATGGTTCAGTTTCTCGGGTATGGAACCAGTTGGATTTTGTTGATCTTGCAGGACTCGAAATTGTAGTGCTGTCATTTGTGCACTTGTGTTCATGGAAGCTTATGCACAATAGTCAAAAGGTGGAAGCGACCCGGGTGTCCATTGATAGATGAGTGGATAGACAGAGCGTGGTAAATATGTGCAATGGAATATCATTCAGCCTTAGAAAAGAAGAAGGTCCTGACACATGCTACAACACGGATGAACCCTGAAGACCCTATACTAAGTGCAGATAAGCCAGTCACAAAAGGACAAACACTGTATGATTCCACTGATGTGAGGTACTGAGAATACTCAAACTCATAGAGACAGAAAGTAGCATGGTGGTTTCCGGGGGCTTGGGGTGACGGGAAATGGGGAGTTGGTGTTTAATGGGTGTGGAGTTTCAGTTTGGGAAGATAAAAAGAGTTCTGGAGATGGATGGTGGTGATGGTTGCACAACAATGTACATGTACTTAATGCCACTGAACTGTATACTTAAACATGGTTCAAATGGTAAATAGTATGTGTATCTTCTCACAATTTTTAAAAATCAACTTAAATAAATCTGTGAACAAAAAAATTACAGTGGTCTTAGTCAACGTAGATAGCAGATCACAGGCAGATGACATATCTTCTAGAAAAGCAGAATTTCCATCCATTTTGGCTTGCAGATAGCCCCCCCCAGTCTGAATTCATCTCTCTCTCTGAACTTTTCTGCCTCCAGTCTGGATTCTTCCGACCACATTCCCTGATGTTACAGCCTTGGTTGGCATGTGGTATATATTCCAAGGTACAGCAAGCAACACAGTTTTAACAAATGTTTTCAAATGCACCATGACTCACTAGCTTTTAGTCTGTAATATCTGAGATATTAATATCGCTCTACATACCTTCTTCACTCCATCACTTCCAAAATATTAGGTTCTGTTACTTACGACACCCCACTTCTGGTACCATAGTCTTCGTAAGTTAGGAGCTGTTAGAGCTGTACCAGAGACCCAGTTATGGTGGCTTACACGTGAGAGGGTTTGTTTTTGTCATCTAATGAGAAGTCCAGAAGTAGGAGGTTCCTGCTGCTGTTAGCTCGGTGTCTCTCGGTGTCAAGGTCCAGGACTCCCTGATGAGATTGGTATTTTTCTCATGGTCCAAGATGTTTGCTGAGGCCTGAGCCATGGCATTCCTGTTCTAGGTAGGAAGAGAAGGCGGAAAAAACGGCAAAAATGTGTGTTCCAGCTGGGCATATTCTTCCCCAAACCCTCTTCTGATAGTCTACCTAGAAACCTCTGTTTATATTGGGGAAAATATTATCATACAACCGCTCCTAGATGAAATAGAGGCTGACAAATGTAGCTTTTAGCTAAGCACACATTGCTGTCCCCGCCCCAGCCCAAATCAGGACTCCGTTAGTAAGAGGAGGAGACCAAACAGTGAAGAGCGTCAGCGTTCTCTGTACCTCCAGAGAAACCCAAGTTCTTGCGATACCACAAGCCACCATCTCCCAGCCAACCTGTCAACGGTCCTATTAGGCTGCTTCTCCTTGGGCATTCTTAGTAAGTAGAAATAGTTTTTTAGATAATTTTGTTATTTTATGTGTTATCTTTAAATTTATACATGCTGTATATATGTAAACAAAAAGTTATATGTGCCATGAAAATCCCTCATGGCGGTGTATCAGTTAGGGCTCTCCAGAGAAACAGGACCAATAGGATAGATAGATGATAGATAATTAAGAGATTTATTTTAAGGAACTGGCTCATATGATCACATAGGCTGGCAAGTCCAAAATCTGTAGGGCACACTGGCAGGCTAGAAACTCAGGCAGGAGTTGATGCTGCAGTCTTCAGGCAGAATTTCTTCTTTTTCAGGAAACCTCAGTTTTTCTGTTAAGACTTTCAGCTGATTGGATGAGGCCCACCCACAATGTTGAGAGTAATCTCCTTCACTTAAAGTCAGCTCAGTATACATGTTAACCACATCTATAAAATACCTTCACAGCAACACCTAGATTAGTGTTTGTTAATAATTAGATTCCTGGAAACCACAGCCTAGCCGAGTTGACAGCTGACCATCACAGGCAGGTAGCACGACGTAGATGAAACAGCACTAATATGTTTTCTTAGGGGGGTGGGTGGCAACGTCTAGACAAGAAATGATGGTGGACTGTACTTGGGTAGTGGCAAGGGATGGAGAGAAGAGAATGTGCTCAGTAACTATTTAGGAGGCAAAGCTGGTGGAAGTCGGAGGTGGCTGGGAAGGAGCAAGGGAGAGGTGTTGTCCAGAACGACATCCAGCTTGCTGGCTTGAGCAGTGGGTGGGACCCCCAATCAGCCCAGGGGGGAAGAAGGTCCGGAAGGCTTCCCAGAAGAGCTAACATGCAGTCTGAGTTTTGTAGGGTCCATAAGAGTCGGCCAGGTGGGGGGTGGGGTGGTTAGCAGTCTAGTAGGGAATGTAGGGAAGGAGGTGGCACAGGAGCCTCTCAGGGAAGACCCCGAGCATGGACACAGTCCACACCAGCAGAGCCACGAGTCAGGGGCGTTCCTGACAGCACCACTTGAGCGCCTGGGCCCTGCCTGGCCCTACGCAGGCACCGGGACAGTTTAGTTACGTGAGACAACACACTCTACGCCAGGCTGAGTTTCTGACAGGTGCAGAAAAAGAATCATGACTACTGCGACTCCAAGGGGAAAATGGAAAGGGACGGGAAGGGCTCCAGGTTGGGGTATCGAGCCCCTCCCCAGGGGAGTCCTGGGGCAGCAGACTCGGGAAGAACTCGAGCAAGGAGCTCACCTGCAGGCCCAGGCACAATGCGGCCTGCAGCACCCACCGCGGCGCTGCAGCCAGGGGCAGCTCACCGCCAGGCGGATGCCAGGACCCCTTGGACCACCGCTTGAGGACTCCTGCCAGTGCCACACCCCAACACTGGTAAGCCCCTGGGGAGAGGCTGCAGCACCCAGCACACCCCTGGCTGGACACAGAGAAGAGTGAAGACCCCCACCACGTCAATGCGGGAGTCGTTTGCAATGGATGGACCTTGGGACTGGATAAAGTCACTCAAGAATGTGTGGCCGGGTAGGGCAGTGAGGGCCTGAGAGATCTCACCAGAAGGAAGAGGAAGGTGGGCTGGGGAGTGAGCCTTGGTGGAGCCATGTGGCTGGGGGAGGACCGTAGTTCAGGGTGGCTGAGGTGGCACAGCCAGGGTCTCTCTCAGCCCTGCCCTGGGGGAAGCACTGTGACTCGGGGAGCCATCTGCCAGGCCCAGCCAGTGCACCAGGCCTCCTTGCTGGGGCTCTGGGCAGTGAGCAGGGCAGAGCAGATCTTTCCCCAGATGGCCGGGGGCGCCAGGGGCTTCCAGGACAGAGAAGGGCAAAAAGGGGAGAGGGAGCTGGCACCCTCCTAATTGTGGCATGTAGGGGCTTGGGCACTGCACTTGGGGACACCCCTGCAGAGCTGTTTTCTACACCCAAATCAAAGTCATGACTCCAGAAACACGGAGGCATGGATGCTGCTGGCCAATGAAGAAGTGGGGTGCAGGCCAGATCCTAACGGGGTGAGGCAGGGTGGGGGCAGGACATGTAGGATTAGGGGGCAGTGTGCGTGTATGTGCACGTGTGTCTGTGTGTGTGTGCATGCATGTGTGCATGTGTGTGTGTGCGTGTGTTTGCCTGTGTGCGTGTGTGTGCTCGTGTGTCTGGGGAAGCCCGGGACCACTCCCTTTCTGAAGGAGAGCAGGTTCTGAGGAACAGGAAGGGGGTGTTGATCCCTGGGCAGGGGCAGGTGGCGGAGACCCGGAGCCCCATGGAGAGGCGGGGCCAGGAGGGACGAAGCCTGGGAAAGTCCTCAGTGAAGCAGGCCTGGTGACCTAACAAAGCTGGCCTGGCCACCCCCAGGGTTCCGGAAACTCTGAGTCAGTCCTGGCTGGGTCTCCTGACAACCAGGTACAGGGGCCATGGCACTCTTGACACCCCGGGGAGTGAAAGAAGTCTTCCAATTTCAGGTGAAGAAAGAGAAAACGTGTCTCTTAAAAGGAAGTAGGCTCGGGTTGGTCCCACAGGGAGGGTGTGCTGCAAGTGGCTGGAGGCAGTGCCTGTTCAGGTGGAGCCTGTGGCGGCCGCCACGTCCTGGCACACCGCCCCTCAGGTGCGACAGGTGTGTGAGCTCCAGCCAGGTGGACCAGCCCCGCACGTGCAGGCTGTTTCTCAGGCCCACAGTGGGGACCCCGCTGTGGCGGAGCCTGCCTGGAGGGAAGGAGGGGCCGAGCCTGCCTCCCGGGGAGCCCAGGGTCCGGGAGCCCTGTGGAAGGGCACGGCAACGTGGGGAGTGGGGGGCTTCTGTTACTTTGAGGAAGGGGCTGCAGGGAAGGGCTGCCTGGGTCAGGCAGTAGAGCAGTGGCAGTGAAGGGGAGTCCCCGGGGCCAAAGATGGGGCTTGGCCTCCCTCTGTCACAAGTCCCTCAGGATCCCCCAATCCCCTCAGCCACAGCCTCCCCTCGCTCTGGGGGAGCAACACTCCTATGTGCAGTGGGTCTCCACATCACCCCACACCTTTTCTTACCCCTTCCTTTAAGTGGCGCTTGCTTCTCCTAATCTGTTGGTGACCTATAAGAACCTCTCTAGAAGGGCCAGCCGAACTCTCACGTAAAATGGGTTCTTACCTCTAGGTAGGGAAAAAAGGTACCCTGAACAGTCTTTTCCTCCTGGCCTGCCAGCGGGCCTGAATTTTCACCAAATAAGGCTCATACCTTCTGCTAAAGCATTGCCTCACCAAGCCTCTTCTCCATCAGTCATGTGCACTTTAGTATGAATTTCATTATCAGAGCAATACCTCTGGGCCAGCTAGTTGAGAGTAGGGTTGGAGGGAACTCAAATTGTGTTTTAGGGAAGAGGGAGGAGGAGCCATATTTGAAAATTTGAGGCCTGCTGGGGGTGTATAGACCTGGGGCTGCCGTGGCTATCATGAGAATTCAGAGAGGAAGGGCAGTGCTAGAAAGGAGAGAAAGTCCTTAGGAATGGGAGGGCAGCCTGGAAACCAAAGCGTGATTCCTCCCAGGTGCACCCACATTCCTGATTACTCATTGGGGCTCTGGAGGGCTGGCCTGGGCGCCCAGTGGTGTTTCGCCCAGTAAGGACAGCATTTGACCCCTTCCCCTGCTACCCCCCCCCACCCCCGCACACCATACCCTGCAGAAACCGAAAGGTCGGGAGCACCTGCGCAGACTCCTGCACTGGGAAGAGTTTGATGAGCTGAGGGACTCCCGCAGGAGCATCCTGCTGGACGCGCTCTACGATAGCATCATCTTCGCGGTGGGCAAAGGCTTCCCGTGGGTGGAGGTGGCCCAGGTGGTCAAGTTCACAGAAGAACTGCTAAGGGAAACCAAAGGTATGGCGAGTCCCGGGAAGGAGTGGGCGAGGCTGGCGGGGGTGGAGGGGGGCACAGGCCTCCCGGCAGGGGCTCTCAGGGGGAGCCAGGGCCCCTTCCTGCCTTTCCTGCCATTGCGCCTCCACACACGCTGGAAAATGAGGTCCCTGCCCGGGCTGTCCGAGCACCGTCGCTGGGTCTTCCCTGGTCTGCCTGGCTGCAAACCCGCAGCACCCTAAGCTCTGCACGCGGCAGCTGGGGGGTTTGTTTTTGTTCTGTTTTGTTTTTGGTTAACATAAATGAAAAGTGTCACTCCCCTGCTTGAAACCCCTCGTGGACCCCTGAAAGACTGCTAATTGCTCCCAGTGTCAGGTGTGGCCCTGCAGCACGTCCTGAGGGAGCCCTTCACAGGTGTGAGTTTGCGGGTGCAGGAACAGGGGCGCGGTCAGGTGAGCGTGTGGAGGCAGCATGTCTCCCACAGGAAAGTGACCCTGTGGCACGAGGGGATGTGGTCACTCTGTGCGCCCCTTGGGCTGTGAAATGCAGATTCATTCATTAGGCAAATACATGGGGCAGCCCCTCTGTGGCTGATATCATGGTAATATTAGCCGAGCCAAGAATCGTCAATTGGTGCTGAAACTAGTAGGTGAGCACCTGACAAGAAATGAGACATTCCCAGGCTTTCTAATAGCCTTCCCCATGACACCCTTCCTGGTGACAACAGGAAAGGAATACTTTTACAGCAAAGAAGCTGACGGACACCTCCTTAATCAAATGGTCCATGTGGACTTCATCAGTAAGAGGCCATGCTGAGAACCATGTGCCACCTGGTAGAAGGACACGAGAAGAAGCCGGCATCCTTCTGTGATGCTTCCAGCAAAGACTCGGAAACAGAATCTAATCAGAGAAAACGTCAAACCAGGAGCACCACTCAAAGTCACTCTCCTGTAAGCTTCAAGCACTCTAAGGCCATGAGACCCAAAGAAACCCTGAGAAATATTTCCAAACTTAAAGAGGCTAAGGAGACATGGCCACTAATTGTGGCATGTGGCCTGTTTGGGTCTTTTTGCTATGGAGAAGGTTTTTGGGAGAACTGCTGAGACTAGAGTGAGGTCTGGGGGCCAGATGGCAGTGACATGTCAGGGGCAAGCACCTGGATCTTATTTACAGTCAAGGTTATGCATGTCCCTGCTTTAGGAGGTGTGCAGGAAAGGGTCCTGGGAGGAGAGGTGGGGGGTCTCATGTGGACCACTTATTCTAAGTAGACTGGGAAAAATTTTTTCTACTATTTTTGCAACTGTTCTGTATTTAATTTATTTTGAAATTATTTCCCCAAAAAGTATAATAAGACTTTTTAAAATGCGTGGCACGTTGGAGGTCTTCCTCTGGCTTTCTGGTCATGATGTCGACAGCTGCCAGGCACACAGGCTGCCTGATGCCCCTGCCCCAGTGCACCCAGAGCTCACCACCCAGTCTAGTCAGCAATACCTCCCCTCCCCTCCTTAATCTCACCATTTCTACCCACCCTCATGGCCAGCACCATTTCTACCTCCGTCTTTTGGTTGGCCCACTGCTTCCAAATCTTGCACCCTCCAGCCCATCCACCCAGATGCAGGGTGATTTTTCAGACACGCAGGGAATCCCGTTGCGCCTTTGCTAGCAGCCGCCTGGGGCCCCTGGCCCTAGGCCCCGCACCCTAGGCACAGGTGCTCAGCCTTCTTCAATCTCTTCCGCTGCCCATGTTCCCTTCACTTCTCCCCACCAGGCCAGTGGTCCCGGGCTAAAGGCTTGAGCAAGACATGGCATTGCTCGTGGTCTGGACTCAGATCCTTGGGACATGGCACCTCACCCCTGCCCTCAGCCCCACCGACAGGGGCCTTCCTGACATCCCTGTTCATCCCACCTCCCTGCTGCTCCCAGCCACATGTGGTACCAGAGTTCAACCCCGTTGTTTGAGCACGACAGGGGCTCGTGGCCAGAACAAACACTGACAGGCAGAAAGAAGGATGTCAGCCCCAGGCAGTTGGGAACCTGGGCTCTTTCAAGCCTCCCTCAGAGCCTTCCACAGACTGAGCTCTAGAACAACAGTGGGCGATGGTGCGAACCCAACTTCAGCCCAAGCAGATCAGGTTACCACAGGGAGCGTCAACATTTCTGGCCAGAGCGCACTTTGCCAACACAGCCTAGCTGTGTCTCCTGGACTTCCCAAGCCTTAGAGTTGGAAGGAGACCTGGTGTGCAGGAAATTTCTTTCCCTACTGCAGGGAGTCCCTTCCATGCAATGAGGCCCATCCAGCATCCGCTGGCATCCTCCATGGGCCAGGGAGCTCGCTCCTCCTCAGGTCACTCCTTCATATGACCATTCTCATTATTAGGAAGTTCTTCCTTGTATCTAGCCTACGCCTGCCTTGTGCGCCTATCCAGAGTCTGTCTTCTAGAGGCAGAGTGTGGGCCCTGAACAGCGAGTGCCTTGTGTCTTTCTTATCTGTGGTTCCTACAGACCCTCCCCCCACCTCCCCACCTCTGCCCCCTTTCTCGCCCTCCTCCAGGCAGACTCACGTTTGTCAATATTGTTTTTAAAATATGGCATCCAGATCCAAACACAACACAGCCTGTGATTTGATCAGTGAAGTGGTCAGAGATTTATCACCTCCCCTGTGCCGGTCGTGATGCTCCCGTTTATATAGCCTGTGGGTGCATTGGCCTTAATCAGCATCAGGTATGTTGGTTCACATCACATTTCTCCGTCCTGCCCTTGTGCAGTGGTGATTTTGAGCGTACACGCAGGACTTCCCAGTCACCCCACTAATGCCGTCTTGTTCACGTTGGACCATCTGTCTCTCCTCCTCAAATCTTTTCAGTCTTGATCTTGGGCCATCCAGCTTCCAAGTGCCTCCTCTCACCTTCGTATTACCTGAAAATGTGTGAAGTGTGGTTGATACAAACATGGAATAGCAATAAGCTCTTTTTTTGGGGGGGACTCCCCATACCTGAAATTCAGCTGGCATACAATAGAACCCAAGGGCAGGCTTGGGGCCAGAGGGACTCAGATCCTGTCTCGGCCCTTTGCTGGATGAGTGGTCTTGGGGAAGTCACATTGCCTCTGGGCCTCTGTTTACACATCTAGAAAATTCGGGAAACAAGATCACCCTCTTCCTATGGTTGTTACAAGGATTAAACCAGGTTATGTAGGTAAACGAGCAGAGCACAGTGCCTGGTGCCTGCAGGTGCTCCGTGAGTGGCAGCCTGCATCTTTAGGTGGGACAAAGACCCAGACGCTCAGGTGAGCAGAATGTGCTTCAGAAACTTAGCATAGTGGGGTGTGACCTGCTTTACCTCAGCCCCTGCAAGGACGAGACCGGAGGGCAGTAGGCACGGTGCCAGGTGCCAACACTGCCCCAGTTGACACTGCACTGCAGGGGGTAGGCAGGACCTCGAGCTGGGAGCAGGGGTCCTGGTGCTTCAGCCAGAAGCAGGTCCCAGAGGTAGAGCAAGCTACAGACTCAGCCTGGAAGTCAGGGGGTGAGAAAGGAAGCAGAGGAGACTGTCCTAGCTCTGCTCCCGGGTGACTGACCCATGGCCAGAGATGACTCCTGCGAGCCCTGCCAGGCTGGTGAGGCCTGGAGGGGGCATACGGTGGGGCATGGCTAGAGCACCCACAGGTGCAGAGCCCCTCAAGAGCCAGGCCTCCTGCCCCTCAGCACCTCGGCCCACTGTGGTGCCATTCAGGATGACACCTACTGCTCCTAAAGACGGGAGGCTGGCCCAGGTGGCGTCCTTGTCAGCAGCCATGTCCTCGTTGCCTGGCACGGACACTCATGAGAGCGTGAACAAGCTCAGCACTCCCCCAGGGGTGGAGCTTCTCTCCTCCAAATTGTGACAACGCTTTCTCTGCTGTCAACTCCAGGCTCAAGCTGAGCCTGGATGTTCCTGGAGCCCTGGCTCTGTCATTTCCAAGCTATGTAACGTTGGCAATTCCCTCACCCGCTCTGTGCTGCAGACCACTCATCTGCAAAGTGAGGACAGGAAGGCACCCGCTTCACAGGTCGTTGTGCTCACGTAGGGAGGGCACCAAGCAGTGCGGGAGCGCTGGCAACGTGCGCTGGAGTCGGCTGTCGCGATTATATCTGCTCCCGGGGTCTCAGGCACTCTCATGGGCTCGGCTGTCCGCCCAGAACTTCAGGTGTCCTGTCTCACCACCTGGACAGCTGCGGCTGGCGGCAGACGTCCGCGCTGTTCACGGACACCTCCAGGCTCTGTGGCCCTTGGCTGTGCCCGGTTGTTTCTGCCCAACCCTAGCCCTCATCTCCTTCTTCTTTCTCTCCCCTCTGGTGGTGTCGGGACAGCACTACCCAAGTTTGGGCCACGAGTCGTCGGCCCTGGTCTACCCTCTGTGCCTTCCTGTGCCCGCCAGCCCTGGGTAAACTCCACCCAACCAGGCCCCTCCTCCTGGCTCCTGGGCTTCACCACCCAGAGCTGGTCTTGGCCCCTCAGGTCAGGCCTTGTGGGTTTGGGTCTCCGCCCAGCCACAGCCATGCCCCCAGGCCCTGGCACCTCACACCCGGTGTCCACAGCTGCATCCACTCTGGGCCTTCGCATGGGTGCCCACCGTCCGGCCCCCTTCCCGTGATGGCGGCCTTGTTCTTCCTCCTCACACTGTTTCTGCCAGGCCTCCGCCCTTTCTGCTCAGAATAAACTCCTTCCCCGAGTCCCACACCTGGACAGCGAGAGGCCGCGTGTGGAGAGGCCTGGGCTCCGGCAGGGGGCCTGTGCCCTGTGCCTCTCGGTCCCCTCCGTCTCCCGGTGCCAGGCAATGCACGTGGCACACAGTGGGTGTCAAATGGATGAACCAAAGGATCAATGAGGAGACTCTCAGAGCTCGTGGAGACAGGGGAGGGGAGGAGCTCGTCTCGCCCGCGTTGTTCCTACGACGCCGGCCCGCGCGGCTGATGGCCGAGGCCGCGTGCAGAGTGAGGAGCTCTCGGTTCAGAGCCCACCCCCACCACTTGCAAGGGTCTGTTGACCTCTCTGCGCCTCTGCTTCCTCATCTGTAAAATGAGGGCAATGACAGGCCCCACTCAAGGGCAGTTGGGAGGATCAAATGGAAGTGGACGTGCAAAACATGTGGCCAGGTGGCCAGCACATCGTGCTCGATGAACGTTGTCCACCATGTGCCTGCAGCGGGACAGGATGGACAGCAGATGCCCACGGCCCAGGACAAGAAGAAGCTGCACGCTGGCCCTCAGGAGCCATTTCCCGTCTTCCCGGCGTCCTGCAGAAGGCGTCGAGGAAGGGGCCACCAGAAGGGAGGCCCAGGCAAGCGCTGGCTGGACTCTAACAAGCTGCCCCACACCCAGGCCCCGCCCGGCACACAGGGGGACCAGCCTCACCACCGGCTGGTAGGAGAGAGAAGGAAACTGCTCATTGCCCTGGTGAGGGGACCCCTGCAGTAAGGAGCAGGGACAGCGGGCAAAGACGGCAGGCCAGGTCTCCAGCGCATGCCAGCCCTTCCTATCTTGCAGCCGGCCCTGCCCTCCTCTAGGGTATTGTCCCACCTGCTGTAGGGCGTAGGTGCAGGAGGCAAACAGCCGCGCCACTGGCCGGCTCACACTCAAGTTTCTGTTTCAGCTAAAATCCATGCTTGGCTGTCACTCTCGTTGGAAGGTAGCTTCTCCAGGGATATTTTTTCTTGTTGTTCATCTGGGGCTAAGGATGGCTGAAATGTGTTTGCGTAGTAGATAACGAAGTTGGCAGCCGGCGTTGAAGGAGGGTCATGTTTGCACAGCAGTGACTCAGCTCTCTGCCAGGACAGCTGCCAGCTCTGTTTATCTCCTGGCCCGATCGGGCCTTGGTGCGGGGAGGGAGAGGGTGGCCCTTTATTCAAAAGCATAGGCTGATTCTGTGCTGGCAAATGGCTCACCAGGATGTTCTGGCCTCAACTCCAGGCCAGAAGAAAGAGTACTTTCCTTGGCGCCTTCTTGGCCAGCCTCCAGGAAGCCCTGGGCAGATCACACCCAGCCGCCTCCTCGGGGCCAAGGGTGAAGTCAGCAGCCATGGGACCGAGGCGCAGGAATCTTCCAGCTTGCAGCGTCCTGGTGGGAGGAAATCGCAGGGAGGGGGCAGAATTTGCCAACCTTACCTGGGCCCGGGGAGGCTCAGGAGAGGAGAGGGATTTAGGGTGCCCAGGAGCCCCTGCATGGGAGGGGTGCAGGGGGCTAGCCTCCCCTGCCCCAGGCTTCCCTGGGGGTGTGCAGCTCCTGACCAGCTGCCCACCCGAGGAACCCCACCCAGGCCACCACACTCGACTGCTGTGCCCTCACCTGTCATTGTCATCATGTCTGGCAGGCACTGGCCTCTCCCAGGTGCTCCACCTGGACAGCTGGGTAGGAAGAACCCCCTTCCTGCTGGCCTGGCCCCCAAGTCCTAGGGCCAGAGGAAGTGGGCCTTGATGACCCGTCAGCGGAGGCACGAGGCAGCCCGGCGAGTGCCCGGGGGTGAGAGTCATGGTCCTGGCATCTGCAGTTCCACCCACAGCCACTCCTGATTCTCCAGGAAATGTCACCCAGGCCACGTAGGAGGGAAAGGCAGCTGCCCGCCCGCCCCCAGCAGCCCAGGACTGGCAGGAAGTAGTTACTCTCCCAAGCCCTCCTGCAAGACTGTTCATCCTAGGATATACATGGCTATGCCCAGGGTCTGGCAAGCAGCCCCCAGGTGCCCAACCCTGCACCGGTGAGCTTGCAGCGCCTCAGGAACAGCCCACGCAGAGAGCTGGTGCCGCTGCCTGCAGCCTGGGACAGGCCTCCGAGGACCCTCCTTCCCAGCTGGAACCCGACACCCCCCCAGACAGGACGTGGAGAGGCCTTTGGGTGAGACGTCTTTGTTGGTGGAAGGTGGACGTTTCCACAGAGGCCACGAACAGATCTTGGGAGAGCACTTCTTGGGACAGAGGGGAAACACCACCTCAGAGATTCCTCCCTGGGCGTCTCAGTCAGCCAGGGCCACCACCACAGAGGGCCACAAGCTGCATGGCTTCAGCCACAGACATTTACTTTCTCATAGTTCTGGAGGCCAGAAGTGTACGATGAAGTGTCGGCAGGGCTGGTTTCCCCGAGGCCTCTCCCATTGGCTTGTAGACAGCCGCCTTCTCCCTGCGTCCTCACGTGGACATCCCTCTGCCCGTGCCCCTGGCATCTCTCTGTGTGCCCACATTTCCTCTTCTGGTGACACCAGTCATATTAGTGGATTAGGGCCCACCCTCATGACCTCAATTAACCCTAATAACCTCATTAAAGACCCCATCTCCAAATACAGTCACATTCTGAGGTCCTGGGGGTTCGGACCTCAACATACAATTGGGATGTGTGTGCACAATTCAGCCCATCACCCTGCGTGAGGCCACACCAGGTGACAGCGTGTCAGTAAGAAGGCCAGAAATCAAGACTGTGCCACAGAAAGCCTCCCCTCCCTCCCACAAGAGGCCGTCCCTCCTGCAGAGGCCTTCCAGGTGGCACCCCCAATCTTCCCTGCTGCATTGTGGGCGTTATTTTAAAGGAGGACACTGAGGTCTGGAGAGGTTAAGCAACTTGCCCAAGGCTGCACCTCGAGTAAGGGGTGCCAGGATTTGAACCCAGGTCTGTCTGGCAGTGGAGCACACACCCCACCGTGCAAACTTCCATCTTGACCAGGGGTACTTGTCGGGGTGTGTGTGAAGGCCCAGGAGGCCCAGGAGAGTGCCCACGGCGAGCAGGCTGAGGCTGCCTGAGGCCGCCGTGTGCAGGAACAGGGGGAAGAGCAGGTGCAACACCTGGGTGCTGGGCTCCTAACGGGGTCACCTGGGGTTACTCACAGGATGCGGCTGGGATCCCGGCCCTGGCAGGCAGGCTCCAAGGTGGAGGGTGGCCCTGGCCCAGCTGAGAGGGTGAGTTGCACCTGCTAGCTAAAGTGCTCAGGTCTGGATGTGACACCGGAGTGTGGGCAGGCGGTATGCGTTCCCTCGAGACTGGCCCTTGGCCGTCTGGAGTGACCCCTGCCCACCTCTAACTTCTCACGTCCTCCGCAATCAGCTGGACATGCTGGCCGGCCTCGGGGCATCTAGCATCAGAGGGGACACGGTGCGAGCACGAAGTAGCCCAGTCCCAGGCTCAGAATGGCGCCACGTCCCCGGGACAGTGGGATTGCTTGGTCCTTTTCACCTCGGGGATGATGACAGTGAGGATGACGAGGGTCCAGACTTGGGGCTCCCCTCCCCGAGCTTGAGTCAGCTGCAGCGCTTGGCCCGGGGGCACCCACAGCACCCCAGCTGCGGCTATGGGGGACTGTCGGCTCCCTGGAAATCCCCACAGCTTCTGAGAGAAACCCAAGAGGTCACCTGGCCCAAGCCCCCACCCAACACACACACTCAAGAACCCTCTCTCCGCATCCGAGGTACACGGCTGGCAGGTCTCTGGGGAACGTCTCCTCACGCCTCAAGAGAAGACCTGCTCCACGGGGGAGCGGCTGTCACTTCTGGAACGTTCTTCCTACTGCTGGACTGAAGCCTGTCTCTCTGGGGCTGGCGGACCCTGGTCTGGCCCGTTCCCCAGCAAGCGTGGGCAGAGCACCGCACCAGGGCGTGGGGCAGAGTGAGTCAAAACCCCTGCAAGCAAAGTGCTGACATTCCCGTGAGGCTGTGCAGGAAGCCACCATGGCAGAGCGGGAGCTCCACGCTGCCGGGAGGACCAGGGAAGGTGATGGTGGGAATAATCTCAGTGACAGCAAACATCTACCCAGCAGTCAGGATACATGAAGTTCTCTGCATGTATCATCTTGTGTCATCCCCACTGCAGTCTCGGGCAGATGGGCACGGTTGTCCCCACTTCACTATGAGGCAACCTGAGGTTCAGAGAGGTTAGGTGACTTGCCAATCGTCACACAGCAAAGGGTAGAACCAGTAGAAACCTTGAGACTTTCCGGCTCTGGAGCCTATCCGTTCGGCCACAGTTCTTTCACATTCATCATGCCAACTTCTTGAGAAACGGGAGGAAGGAATAGTGAGGGGCAAGTTTGCAAAGCGGACCAGGTAGGGAGCCCACTGTGGACAAAGAGAAGGGTTTGGGTAAAAGCCCCTGATAGCCTTTAAAACATATGCTCTTTGGCCGGGTGTGGTGGCTCATGCCCGTAATCCCAGCACTTTGGGAGTCCGAGGCTCGAGGATCAATGGGGCCAGGGCTTTGAGGCCAGCCTGGCAACATAGGAAGACCCCGTCTCTCCAGAGGAATTTTTAAAAATTAGCCAGGCATAGTGGCACGTGCCTGTCGTCCCAGCCACTCAGGAGGCTGAAGTGGGAGGATCACTTGAGCCCAAGAGTTCAAGGCTGCAGTGAGCTGGGATCACACCACTGCACTCCAGCCTGGGCAACAGGCTGTCTCTTTAATAAAAAAAAAGAAAAAGAAAAAGAAAATGAAATATATACAGAAAGAGAGTCCTGTCTTTGCCCTCTGAGCCCCAGGCAAGTGAGCAAAAAGGACATCTTTAAAAGGACAACATTTTCTAATGCTAACATTTGAGCAGATCTTCCCCTTAATGTGGCCACTGGTTTACAGTTGTCCCCTTATCCACAGGGGATGTGTTCTAAGACCCCCAGTGGATGCCTGAAACCGCAGAAAGTACCAAACCCTACACATACCAGGCACAAATCTCTTCCTCCTCCTTCAGGATGGAAGATTCGGTCTTACCATAGGTCTTGGCAACCTCAGCATATGATTTTTTTTCTTTCCTTACTAAGTCGAGAACTTTCACCCTTTCATTTAAAGGAAGCACTTGGTGGCTTCTCTTTGGCTTATTCAAATTGCCAGCATCACTGCTTGCATGATTTGGGGCCCTCTTTAAGTAAAATAAGGGTGACTTGAACACAAGCACTGTGATACGGTGACAGCCTGATTCATGTCCCTGGAGGGACCAAGCAGGACAGAACAGGATGGCGCAGGATGGCACGAGATTTCATCATGCTGCTCAGAACAGCACGACATTTTAAAACTCATGAATTATGTATTTCCACTTAATGTTTTCAGACTGCATTTAGCCGAGGGTTACTGAAACCAAGGAAAGCAAGACCACAGATAAGGGGGGACTAAAAAAAAGTATCTTAAAAATGAAATAAAAAGACCTAGTGGATGAGAAAACAGTATGGTGGTTCCTCCAAAGATTAACCAGGGAATGATCATGTGATCCAACAATTACACTTCTGGGTACATACCCAAAAGAGTTGAAAATGGAGACTTGGACAGACATTTGTGTACACCATGTTCATAGCAGCGTTATTTACAATAGCCAAAAAGTGTAAACAACCCAAGTGTCCATCAAGGGATGAATAGATAAACAAAATGTGGTCTATACACACAGTGGAACAGAACATTATTCAGCCTTAAAAAGGAAGAGAATTCTGACCCACACTACAACACGGATGAGCCTTGAAGGCATTCAGTGAAAGAAGCTGGCCACCAAAGGACAAATACTGTTTGATTTCATTTATATGAGGTCCCTAGAGAAGTCAAATTCCTAAAGACAGAAAGTGAAATGGGGGGTGCCAGGGGCTTAGGGGAGTGGGGATGGGGAGTTAGTGTTTAATGGGGACAAAGTTTCAGTTTGGGAAGATAGAAAAGTTCTGGAGATGGATGGTAGTGATGGTTGCACAACAATGTGAACGTACTTAATGCCCCTGAGCTGTTCACTTAAAAATGACTAAGATGGTAAATTTTGTTATGTATATTTACAATTGAAAATTTAAATTTAAATTTTAAAAATACTGGTAGTACTAGTAGATATACCATAGTACTGTATATTTCATATATCTTCCCTTCACTCCTAAAAAATACTTTCGTAGCTGTCAGATACTCTCCTTGGAGTTGGGGGATCTGGTTTGAGACCTGATTTTGCCACTAACGAACAATAGGCAAGCCACATAAACTCTCTAAACCTCAATTTCTTCATCTGTTAAATGGTGGCAAATACCTATTTTGTAGGTTGGTTGAGATAATTAAATAAGTTGACGGATAATTTCAATACTTTAAAACTGTGAAGACCACACCAATGTAGGTGGATGGTATTATTTCCTGGGAGTTTAGCACCGGGCAGCAACCACATGTCCAGAGCTTTCTGGAAAGATCCTAATATTTCATAATCTCCCTGTTGTCGCCATAAACACACACACACACACACACACACATGCTTGTCAGTCCAAGAATCTAGATTTGGGTCTACCACCCTTGGACACACCTGATCTCATCTGATCTCAGATCAGGGTTGGGCCTGGTCAGTACTTAGATGGGAGACCCTCTGGGAATACCAGGTGCCGTAGGCTTATAAAATTAATTAATTAAGTAAACTAATGTTTAAAAAAAGAATCTAGATTTGGGTTTGGGAAATCTGGTCCATCTAGCAACTCTTGATCGTGGGGAGACCAGCGGGTACAGCACGATGGACTTGCTCCTTCCCCTCCTCACCCCATAACTGGGGACCAGCTGGCTCACTGCCATCCTGGCCCTTCACCCAGCATCCCAAGCCCCTTCCCACCATGGTAGACAGAGCCACCAGGTCACCACCACTGAGGGACCGGACAGGGGAAATCAAGGCTGCAGGATTCACTGACCCAGGGCCGCGCTTCACTCTGCACAAATCCGGGTTGATTCCGGAATACCACACAGCCCCTGGGGAGCTGGGATGCCCACAGAGGCCTGATGATGATGATGGCAATGACATTATTTATTGAGTGCTTACTGTGTACCAGCTCTGTGGGAAGCCCTGTATACACCTGCTCTTGTCTAACCCCGTGAGATAGGTAAGAGTTGCCAAAATCCTGTGCAGTCAAAAATCCACGTATAACTTTTGACTTTCCAAAAACTTAACCACTAATGGCTACTGTGGACCAGAAGCCTTACCAATAACACAGTTGATGAACACATATTTGGTGTGTTATATGTATTGTATACTGTATTCTTACAATAAAGTAAGCTAGAGAAAAGAAAATGTTATTAAGAAAATCTTAAGGAAGGGAAAAATATATTTACTATTCATTAAGTAGAAGTGGATCTTCATAAAGGTCTTCATCCTTGTCTTCACGCTAAGCAGGAGGAGGAGGGGTGGGTCTTGCTGTCTCAGGGGTGGCAGAGGAGGAAGAAAATCCATGCATAAGTGGACCCGCGCAGCTCCAACCTGTGTTGTTCAAGGTCAGCTGACATACCTATTGCAGAACATCCTTTGGAAAACTGTGACCAACAGGCCTGGACACCCCTTCCAGCATCTACCTCCAAGGGTCGACAAAAAGAGCCCCGAAGCCTGCTTGGAGCTGGATGGCCGGGGGCTTGAATTCCGGCTCTGCCACTGAGTGGCTGTGTGCCCCTGAGCAGATCCCTCGGCCTATCTGAGCCTCAGTTTCTTGCTTGGGTAAAGAGGGGATGGGATCTACACCAGCTTCACTGAGCTGGGAGGGGCTGGGAGGCCACGCAACCCGGGGCGTGGTGGCACAGTGCAGTGGGAGTGCCCGGACCAAGAGGAGGACACCTGAGTGTCATGGTCTCTGGCGCCCTGGGGTGACGGGGTTTAGCTGGCCTTCCCAAGAGCAGAAAGGGGGCGGGGGCGGGGCTGGGGGCACAGGGTGGGGCCAGGTGGAGGTGGCGGCCTCTGCGCTTTCGCCTGCTTCCCACCATCCCGGGCTGGCCCAATGGGCGCTCAGATGTTGGGAAAGGTTTGCCGGCCTAGGCTGCAGCCCGACCTGGTTCCTCCCCTGGGAGCCAAGATGGGGGCAACCAAACTGGTTTGTCGGAGGCACCTGGGTCCTCCCACTCAAGCCCACCCGGAAGGAGCATCCCTGCTCCACTGTTTCCAACCCTTTGGGGACGTGGCACGGCTCCCTGCCTCTCACCCAACCCGGACCTGTATGTGGGGGCTGTGGAAGGCGCCCAGAGACCCCTGCTCCCAGCCCAGCACCTCTTTGCCCTGATTCTGGGGCACCTGGCACTGTCATCTGCCAGCCTCCCCCGCTATGCCCCTCCTTGTTCCTATCCTCCTCCACTCCGGTGGCCCGTCCCCTCGCAGGTGCTGGCCTCCAGGGGCTTGGGGACCGTCTTCAGGAAGTTCCCAGCAGCCAATGCAAATGAAGGCCACTCCCTGTTATTGAAGAGCAACTTGCAGGCACAGATCTGTCCACTGGCAGCCAGAGGCTTCTCCCTGAGACTTAATCCCTCTGCTGTCTGAGTCACCGGGAACTTCTCAACCTGGGGCCCATGGAGCATGGTCTGATGCCAAGAAAGTGCTTCTCATAAGCCAGTTTTGGACAAGCTTTGCCAAAACCTAGAACTGGCCAAAAGAGTGTCTTGGGGCTGAAAATAAGAATTCAGCCCAGGGGCTCCTTCCTTGCTGACCCAGGACAAGGTCTGCACTTGGGTTTTATCATCTCTTAGGCTCAGGCCACAACCCATGCCCACAGTAGGGCATCTGCCAGGGTGACAAGCCACCCGGAACGCTTGCACACCTCCAGAGAGCATTGCTATACTGGCTTCATGGGCTTCTCGGTTCAGACCTGGGCTCTGTGCACTGCTGCAGGGGCTGAACAGAGAAGCCCGAGGGCCAGCCTCGGCAATGGAGGCAGACACAGCCACCCACGTCTGCAGGACTCAGGCTACCCTGCCCCATGCACTGCCAGGCCAGGCTGGGCTGGAGGAGGAGCAGAGCACCTTCCAGCAAGTTCAGCTCCGAGGAGCCCAGAGAAGGTTCGATGAGTCACCTTGTGAAGTTCACACACAGTCGCCTCCACACAGCTTTGACTACCAGAAACGGTGATCTCATGCCCGCCCACCCCCTGGGCACCTTCTAAGGGCCGTCCTTGCTGTCCTCACGGACACCACCTCCCCTCTGGTGAGCCCCCACGGCTCGTTTCCCGCCTCAATACCTCTATGCTACAGCTCTTAACCTTGAGGAATTAGACGGTTCTCTCTGTGCACACTCAACCCAGAAACAAAAGCTCATGCAAAACTCTGGATGCAATTCCCAGGGGAACCAGCCAGTCCTGAAGCCCATCCTGGGAAGTCCCGGGGTTCCAGGATGAAGTCGGCTCTTCCATGTGGCACATGGGGACTTCGTTAGCATCCCTGTCCAGATGGAGACCACAAGCCCTGTCCCCACAACCCAGCTTTGCTTCCAGACACTCAGTGCTGGGTGTGGACCCGTACACACAGCCAGGCTGCGCTCTGCTCGCCTCCGGCCTTCATCCCTGCTGTCCCTATGCCTGGGGAGGCCTTTCCCAGGCCTCTGGACCCCAGACTAGTGCCCACCATGGGCGGGGAGTGGGGAGCATGCAGCTCCTCTGCGTCTCAGAACCCTTCCTCTCTCGCCGTGCTCCCTGTGGGGAGGCTCTCACCGACCGTCAGCAGGACTCGTAGTAGAGACTCCCGCACACACTGGCACCAGCTCTGAGTGCAGAATAGGACAGGAAACGACCCCAGCACACTTGGAGCCAGGTGGTCTTCACCATCCCGAGGGCAGCAGCGGCCAAGAGCTTCGGTCAGTGAGGACAGACCAGGCCCTGCTCTTGGCTGGTTCTGCCAGGCCTCAGCCCTCATCCGACACGGCCACGTCCTCCTCTGCCAGGACTGGCTCCCTGGAACCTGGTTCCGCTCCTCCCCACCTGCTGAAAACCCTCCGCCACGTCCAAGTGGGCCTGGCCTTCGGGGCCCACTCTGCTTGCCCAGCAGTCTCCACAGAGAGTGCCTTTGCCGTCGGCCACGTCCCCCATACCTGGTACCTGGGGGTGTTCCTTAAACAGCTGCTCCTTGAATGAAGCCCCCCACTCCTCCCACCCCTGTAAAACATGGCAGTGGCTGCGCATTTGCTCGTGTTCATTCAATAAGTCTGTCCCTATACACGGAGGCCTCCTGCCAGCCAGGCGCTGCTCTCACACTTGGCCCCAGTAGTGAAGGGAAAAGACAAAGCCCCGCACTCCCTCAGAGCTTGCAGTCCAGCCGGAGGACAATGGTAGGGATCAGAGCACAGAAGTAAAGTGCATGGGACATGAGATGTAATATGTGCTCGGGGGGCACGTGGGGAGGGCTTCTGAGAGACAGTGGCCCTCGGGTGCAACAGCTGCCGGGAGGGGAGCATCCTGGGGCATCTCCAGCCAGGCATTCCCTTACCCACAGACCTCCAGCCTGCTTACCACCGTCCCCCCACCCCCCTTTCAGTCCCTCACACGGCACGCTTCCTTCCACCACAGGGCCTTTGCACAAGCTGTCCCCCCACCTGCCCCACTCTGCTCCACCTCTTTGCCCAGTGCACTCCTCTGACCTCTGACACAGGTCAGCTCGGCTCCTCTAGTGTCTCCTCAGGAAATTCCTCTGGGACCCCCTGGCACTTCTTCCCAGCATGTGCCCTCCCACCCCACACAGCCCTGTGCAGAGTTACACTGGCTGTGTTTGCCCTGAGCCCTCCACCGCATCCTGCAACCTGGAAATGTTCTTGGCACATGGAAGACCCCTGATAAATATTTGTTGACTGAATGAATGGACAGCCCCGTCACTGCACCTAACATATTACAGTGGGTTCATTGACTCACTAGACATTTATTAGGCCCCTACTGTGCATATATCCTGGGGTTGGGGGCTGAGAACACAAACATGGCCATCACTTGTTCAACTGTCTCCTCTTCCAGACTGGAAGATCTCTGAGGGCAGGGGTCACATCCCACCTGTGTGGTATTCTGTCTGTTGGGGGACCCGTCCCTCAAGCATCCCCCAGTGAGAACCTGGGAGTTGTGCAGGTTTCCAACCCACACACTGCACCCCTGACGATCGCCAGGTCCTGTCACTCAGAGCTGCTCCTTTTGCACACTGGCCAGAGACACAGCCCTGGCTCCCGAGCATGGCGTTCAAGGCCCTCTGGTCTGTCTTCTGGCCACCTCTCCACGCAGCTCTTGCCATCTTCGACCTCCTTTAGGTGCCAATGACAACAAACCCCGCCTTACCCCACCCACCCGCCCAGGCCAGGCTGCTTCTTGCTCCTCTGCCCTCGCTCAGCTGGGCGGCGAAGGGCCCCGCCCCTGGGCATGGCTCAGCCTTGCTCAGCCTCTGCGCCCTGAACTGAGCACTCTTCTCCACCCAGCTCTGTTCCTTTTCATTCAAGCATCCTGAGCACCTGCTTGCATCTCTCTCCTTCAAGTGCATCGACCGTAGGGGTCTTATCCCATTTGACCCTTACAACCAGCCTGTGAAGTCTACATAATTACCCTCCATTTTACATTTGCGAGAAAAAGGCCCAAGTGTCACCGTCAGGAAGGGATAGAGTGTCTCAGCCTCCAAACCCAGTGCCCTCCCTGAGGCAGGAGCACAACTCTCAAGCCTCTGAGCCTGCTGGTCTGCCTGAAGGAAGGGGTCACGGCCACCAAACTGTAACTCTGCACGGTAGACAGGTCTCCCTGCCTCCCTCCCCAGGAGACTGCAGCCTGCTGGAATCCACGTGACACCCCCAGCACGTCCTAACGAGGCTCCAAGTGGAACAGTGCCCCTTCTACTAGTATTTTTCTAGTATTTTCCGCCTCTCAGGACCCTGGGGAGTTTTAAGGTAAATACTCCCACGCAGAGTCAAGGCAGCGTCAGCGAGGGGCACGAGGGAACCTAGAATTGTGGTGGGGGGACTTAAAAACAGCCGTGTGCAAGGCTGAGGCGGTCCCTCCCGAAAGGGCACAGAGCACTCCTGCTGCGGAGGAGACTCCCCCAGGGCTCCAAGGGGCTCACACAGGGGAGAAGAGGAAGGAAGAGGGAGGGTCTGCAGACAGGCCAGGCCCCCTGTGTCCAGCACGTCTTCTCCACCGTCCCAGAGGGAACTGTGGAATTCCCAAAAGCTTGTGGCTTGGTGGGCACCGGCCCGAGAGGGGGACGCCAAGTCAAGTTGGGGGCGGGAGAGGCTTGCCAGGCTCCCGGTGCGCTTCCTCACCCCAGGGCGCCTTGGCTCGCCAGCCCGCTCCCTGATGTCTGCTCACCAGGACAGGAAGGTAACTCAGCCATGGCCCTGCAGGAACCATCTCCCTGTCGTATGTCAAGTCCGGGTCCAGCGCCTGGAGGAGGTGTGAGCAGGAGGAGGGAGTGGGGGAAGACAGGAGAAGGTAGGGCCCCTTCTGAGGAACTTTGCCCAACTGCTGCCCTCAGAGCTGATCCTTTGCATGGGATAAACAACATTTGCCAACCCTGTGACACAAGCCACAAGCCTAGACATCCCTCAATCACCTCTTGCTCCACTCATATCAGAATCTCTTTTTTAATCCTCATCTCCTCCCTAAAGGGTGGAGACAATTTAAAGCACAGCTAAAGGAAATCTCTAAAACAGGAGTTTGAAAGACAAAGTACAGGTAAGCAGTGGGATACTCATATAAGAAAATACTCATACTCAGAAAAAAATGGGATAAATGTAAGTTATTGCATAAAATTAGCTCTGAGCTTCCTGGAAGCCAAGGTAAAAAGGGAAATATGATATACCCCATAGCTTTCAAGAGCTAATGAATGGTCATATAGAATCATAGGACATGGGCTCTGGGGTCAGAATGTCTAGGTTCAGAGCCTTTATTGATTGGCTATCTGTGCAGCTTTGTCCCATTCACACTCCGTACCCCTTGTGCCCACAGGCTGCTCCATTACTGAGGCTGTGACAATCCTGGCGAACAAGCTCAGGGATTACCAGAGGCAGTTCAACACCACTCACCTGCTGGCCCTCTGCGACTACTTCCACAACACCTTCATCCGCCACTACAAACTCTACCAGTATGTCCTGGGCCAGGACCAGGATGTCAACCTTACGGTCACCCACCTGGAGGTGTATGCACCGCCCCAGCCCCTCCCGCTGGCCAAGGGCATGGACAGGGACGTCTGGAGGCACGAGCAGCAGGTGGCCGAGCTCGGGATGGCCGAGGTACAGAAGCGCACCAACATGCTGCTGCTGAAGGAGACACTGCGCCTGGAGCAGGAGCACATGCTGCAGGAGGCTTTCCAGGATGTGCCCGCCACGCCCAGCCGGGTCCTGGAAAGACAGGTAAGGCTTTGCTCACCTGCTGTGGGGGAGCACTTGGGCCTACCAAGACAGTGGCCCAGGCCGCAGTCACGACAGACGGGACCTCATCGTCTGCACACAGGGAAGGGGGCGGAAGGGCGCAGAGAGGACTCAAGGTTTGCTGCAGGCTTTGCATGCACATTGTCACATGACATCCCTGCAAGGTAGAAATCCATGTCCCCATTTTAGTTATGCAACAACTGAGGCTCAGAGAACTCAAGCAATGCACCCAAGGTCCTCAAGCTGGCACATGGTAGAATTTACATTGGACTGAGGTTGGGCTGGCCCTGAAGTCCAAGCTCCTTGTACTGCATCATTGACTGGTGAGATTCCACCAAAAGAGGCAGGAAAAGATACCAGGCTCTGGACTGCCACAGAGTCTCCCAGTGTCCCTCATCTGCCCACAGAGCCAGCGTCCATCGAGGCCAAGGGGAGAGGGCCGAGGAGGCAGGGACACGAGGACAGGTCAGGGAGGCTGACATGGCCAGGGGGTGAGGGGTGGAGCTGGTGGCCCAGGGAGGGCCCAGAAGAGTCTGGTGTGTGGCTCTAAGAAACTGGGCTGCCCTCTTGATGGGTCTTAAAGACCACTGGGCCCAGCTGCCAGCATCTCCCACAAGCAGCCCTTCAGTAATGGTGACAGGCCTGGGCCAGGGCATCCTACTTCTTGAGCACCTGGCCGAGTCTAAAGTCCTTTTTAGCTATACGTGGGCACTGAACATCATTGTTGCATCATCTTTGAACAGAGACATGTGTGTGCATGTATGTGCATGTGTCCATGTGCATGTGGGGGTGAGGACTTGCAGGGCCTTTGTGTTCCAAAAGGGTTTTGGTTTCTGAATCATCAACCAAACAGCAAATGATCCCAGAGAGTGAGTACTTCTTTAAAGCTATGTATGTGTATACACATGCACGTGCACACACACACCTCCCCCCAGAATGGATGATGCCCATCTGAAGTCAAGTCTCCAGATGAATTGCACACAGGGAGGCCATGTAATTTTGGTGCATTAAGACATCCTGTGGGGACCCAACAAAACCCAAGCAACAATCTGTCTTTGGCCCCCTCAGGCGACCTTGCTCCAGCTCATGTGGGCCTGGCCATGGTAGGAGGAGCTGCCTCACATCACCCTGCTGCCCCTTGCATCCTGCAGCTGCCCCTGCCTGCTCCTCCCAGCCCCTCTCCCCACCCCCAGCACAACACTGCTGCCCCAAGTGTCCCCCTGGCAGAGCTCGTGGGCCCAAGCCCCCCAGCATTGTGTATCGTGGCAGTGTGTCTGAGCTGGGGGCACTCAATGCCACGGCATAACCACAGTGCATCCTCTTGGAGCACAATCTTCCCCAAAGATTTAAGGGAAGAATATTATTTTTATATAAAAGCAACCAAGGGGATATTCTGGGGCAAATGTACAATTTTGCACGGATTTTAAGTTAAAATATATGATCTCAAAGAAGTGTATTACAGGCAACTGGGTACTCCATGTATGTACCCCCACAGAAACTCCCCTCTGCTGTTTGGCTGCTTGAGCAGGGAACTTGGAGAAACCCAGTTTCACTCTCCATGTCTTGGGGCTCCGCGTGCCATGACTCTGGTGGAGTTACTGAGAGGGTCTCCTGTTCAACGCGGTGGACGGTGGCTGAGTTTGTGTTCTTCCTGCAACTGGCTGGTTGAGGGACATGCCTACTCTCTGAAGCAAGTTCTCCCGTCCCCTCCCATGAAGCCTGCCACTAGAACTTTGAGGTGTGAGGATGAAGAAGGTGTGGTGGTATCCAGATGGGGCTTGCATTGACCAGAAAGTGGAGTCCATAGGGAATACGGGACCAGCCTATGGGCCCAGAACAAGGTTAGGAACAAATGACACACTCAAACAGGGTGACTGTCACCCCAGGCCTGAGGAGAAAAGGAAAAGAAATGACCACTGGATCCCAAAAAGAGCTGCAGCTGTAGGAGAGGGCTGGGGACAGGAAGTGTGGCCACAGGCAGGGGACCACAGCGGTGGCCAGCCCACAGCAGGGCAGGAGGAAAGTGAGGGGCCTTCCCCAGCCCACCCTCAGACTCCTGCCGAGACCTCCCGTTGGCTGAACTCAACCGGAAGGCAGGGGTCAGGGCAGCCTCCCAGGGCACGGGGCGGGGCAGAGAAGGGTGGAGAGTGGACGTGTGTCCTCGCGCCCCGAGCAAGGGCCCAGGTGAGAACTGGGCTGGCGGAGGGCCCTGCCTGCAGCCCTGGTCAGCAGCCCTGTTCCGTTCCCTGCAGGACCTGGAAAAGCTCATCAGCAAGGCCATCCACATCCAGATCGAGTGCCTGAAGGAGCTGCTGCAGTGTGAGATCCAGATCACGTTCGACATCCTGGACCTGAAACTTCAGAAGACGACATTAAATCTCAACGCGCCCAGCCCTTTCCCTCCCTCGATCGCTGGCCAGCCGGGCCAGGATGAATCTCTTAAGCCCCAAAAAGCAAACAAAGGAAAGAAAACGAAGGCAAAGAAGTAGATGTCCCCACGACCATCACCTGAAGACCAGCCGGGGACAAGCCGGCAGTGACTGTGAGCCATGTGATACAGTGAGCCCAGCGCTCAATAGACAGAGATTTCTAGCGATTAAAAGAAACAAACCAATACCCTTTATCCTGTCTCCATCTTGGAAACCACCTTCTACCACCTGAAAATCCCATCCGAATGGATTTCCCCCAAGGGATGGGAGACAGCTATGCCCCCGTGCTGACCACACAGCTTTGCCCTCGGTGGGGAGGGGGGGGGTTGGACTTTGCTTGCTAAGGAGGCTGAGCTCCACTGAAGACACAACCACTGGCAGGTGGAAGCAGGTAAGGGTAAGGGCGCTCCAGACACCTGCAAGGCCCTCCAGGTGACACAGTGGTTCTGTTATGAGAATGCGTCCTGGGATTCCTCCTGCTGTGTTTACCCCAGGCTTGACTGCGTGCATCCTCCTGGTCTCCCTGCTAGAGACCCAGAGCCGCATGCCCTCCAGAAATCTCTTCTTTCCACCAGAATCTACACTGTCCCCTGAGGCGGGGAACAAGCGCTGCTCCAGAGGTGGGAGAGCGGGCTTTGAGCACAGCTCTGCCACTGATCTGCTGTGCGACTTTGCCCACGTCCTGTCTGTCCCTGGGCACCAGTTCTCTCTCCTGTCAAGTGGGGGCCATGGGGTGGTGTCTAAGGTCACTCTCTCTCTATAAGATCCTAGGAGAGAGATGAGGCTGTTCCCGTGTGTCAAGGGTTTCAAGGTTCAAGGAGGTCCAGTCCCTACTCAAAGTCACACAGCAAAGGGGCCAAAGAACCAGCACCAGAGTGCAGGCCCTTGGATTCTCGTTTCTGTGCTCCTTCTGGAGGGCACTGTGCCTCTCATGCAGACAGCAGCACAGGTCCTGTAGCTGTGGGTGTGACCAGTGACTGTGGCCCCGAAATCAGGGCAGTAAGGTTACTACGCGCTGCCTCTTCCCAAACCAGCAACCTGCTCCGCCCCCCTCTGCCACCTGCCTTGCTCCCTACAGGGCAGGCCACGGTGTCATTAGCTCATTACACCCACCTGTCCTTTGCCACCACTGCTTTCTATGTCGTGCCACCCAAGGTGTGCCTGTGTTTCTGTGTTCCCGGGCAAAGTGAGCCGGCCTTTGGAGGCCAGGCTGGAGTTAGAGAGAGGGCATTCCTGCAGGGGGTATCACCAACTCTCTGCAGCCCTCGCAGAGACACCCATGAGACCAAGACCCCCGGCTGGGGAGGGAGCCTCGCTGGGCACTGTACCCCACACTCTTCCTCCTGCTTTACGTTGCTGCCGCAGCCAGGTGTGTTTATACCCGAGAAGTTCAATAAGCTTCCCAATACCACTTGGGACAGAGGAAGAAGGGTCCAGGTTTTTCTTAAATTTTTCCCTTCCTTCCTTTCTTACCTTCCTCCTTCCCTCCCCCGCTCCCTCCCTCCTTCCTTCCTTCCCCCCTTCCGCATTTTTGTAACATCCACATCTTCTGTGTGGCTGAAACCACTATGGCCCAGAGGGCAGTGTGGGGCTGCCATGCTGTCCTGTTCAGGGTTTGACTAGGATCCCAAATACCCCTGCAGCCAGTGTAGATGGGTGTGCATGTGTATGTGTGTGTGTATTCATCTGTGTGTTTGGGGGCTGGTGGAGGGGGCAGGTGAGTACAGCTCCCACCCAGGCCATGTGCTAGAAGCCCCCTGTGCCAGAGCAGGAGAGAATCAGGCATCTTGGCCAACCCTGGGGACAACCTGGGCTGAGAACACTGCTGCGTCATCCAGAAGGCATTGGCAGTATTGGCTGGATGCTGGGCTGGCTCAGGTAAGTAGGAAATGGCTAATTACCTGGCCTTTCTCCCAAGTTGGGGGAGGCCCACCCATCCCATCCACACCCACCCACCCCACCCAGTGTTCCAGTGCCCACCTCAGGACCCCAGAGGTTTGAGCCGTTCAGACCCTGAGCTGTTCACAGTGGGCTACTATTGTGCCAGCTGCCCCACCGCACCTGGGCCCTCCCCAGGAGGGCTCCTGCCACAGGAGCCCCAGTTACCTGCATGGGTGGACCCCCAGCCAAGGGGGTCCAGGCTCATCCTCTTAGTGCCAGCCAAGGGGTGGGTGCAACAGGGGATAGAAGGGGAGAAGGGGGCTCCTGCAGCCTTGCGTCCACACAGCAGCCCCCAGGGCACCCCTCCACCTTGGGGGTGCCTCTTCCCCTAACCTGGAAGGAGTGGGGTCTGAGCCGGAGTTTCAACCACGCAGTAGATGCAATGCTAAAGACTGTTTGTGGAGTGAAGGAAGAATGAATGAATGAGCGAGTGAATGAAAATTTTAAGAAAAACCTGAACCTCCTTCCTCTGTCCCAAAGTTCACCAGGAAGCTTATCGAACTTCTCAGGTATAAAACACGCCTGGCTGTGGCATCTAACCAGCCAAAGGCAAAAGCAAAGTTGTGGGCTCTCCCATCATGATGGGGTGAAGGGAGGAGTCCGTCCTGCCCTGCCCTTCCCTACATACCCCTCCACCAGGCTCAGCCCTGTGCTAGAAGGTTCTGCCTTCAAGATCTCCCTGTTCAGCATGGGAGACTAACACCCTGAGTCCTGGCTGACTTCCATGTGATTTCCACCACTGTTTGGTGACAGCTGCTCGAGGCCAAGCAGAAGAGGCCTGGGGGCTTGGCGTCTGAGAGGCAAGGCTGGAGGGGAGGAGAGACCCACCCAGTCTTGAGGCCCTTCCAAGCCCATGAGCAAACGAAGAGGCCTTTGTAAGAGCTGGATCTCAGGCCACAGGGCCCTGAGCCCCCCTGGGAAGCCACCCTCCTCCCTCAGCTCCTACTCAAAGCTGTAGAAGGCCTGGTTATAGTACTTTTTAGAGGTATATTTTATGTGTAGCTGAGTTGCATTCATGAAGCAGTGGAGCAGCAGATCATAGCACCCTGGTAAAAGCAACCAAACAAACCTAAGAAGCAGAAATGTGCTTAGAATTGGTTGTTGGATGTACATAAGTCGCAACTGCACCCAGGGGAGTGGAAAGTGGAAATGAGGACGGGAGAGGCTTGCAGGAGGTGACGAGGAACTTGAAGTATTAACGGGGTTGGACGCCTTCCGTGAAGACCCTGTGCTTCAGAGACAGATGATATTCATTCACTCCACAGGTATTAACTGACCCATTATTTGCACCAGGCCCTGTTAGGCTCTGAGGACTCAGCAGTAAACAAGCCAGACAAAGTCCCCGCTTTTGGGGACACACGCTAATGCTGGGCACCAACAAGCACATAAATAAGACGCTCACGGGGAGGGGGCCAGGCGACCCCGGCACCGCAGCAGGTGCATGACTCGAGTAACCTCGGGGTGTTGGCAACTTAAAGCTATCCAACAGACGTATGTAAGCGCCTGTCGTGCGCCAGACACCGGATGGGTCTCACAGGTAAAGATACAAAAAAGACACCACCGGGGCCCTAAGGGAGGGCACAGTCCGGCGGTCCCGGCAGGAGGGCCCAGCCCGGTGCCTCCCGCCCTGGGCAATGGGTGAGCGCGGTCCCCAAGTGGACCAATCAGAGTGCTCCACTGTCCTGGACCACAGTGATTGGACCAGGCACGGGCACAGGACCCAAACTGGACCAATCAAGGTACCCCATCCTCACCCCGCCCCCCACCCCCCACGGTGAGTGAGTGTGGGATTTTCCTACCTAAGGCGCCCGGGGCTGGTTCTGTGCCCGTTGGCTGTGCGGCTGTGAGGCTTCTAGGAGAACAGGCCTGTCGCTGTGAGGCCCGCCTGGGAGAAGGGAGCCAGCCGGCAGAGAAGCAGGAGGGAGTGAGAGCAGAGACGCACTGAGAGACCCTGCCTTAATCCAGTCCCCAGGGCGGCTCCGCCCTGCCCTCCGTGGCGGGGTGCTGTGAGCCCAGGTGCACACGCCCACACCTGACTGAGGTCAGTGAGACAGGCAGGGCAGGTGCCTGTCCGTGCTTCAACCGTGACAGATAAGGAAACTGAGGCTCAGGCAGGTGGAATGATTGCTCAAGGTCACTGACTAATAGGAGGTGAAGCCATGACAGGAGCAAGCAAACCTCCTACCTCCCAGATGAAAGCGCTGGTCCCACCCACTGCCTCAAAGGACATGCCCCTGTAGCCAAGACCGCACCCTGCCCACATGTGTGATGACCCTTGGGGATAAGCCACCCTTTTGCTCTGGACTCTGAAAGAGACCACAGCGTCTACGCTTAGATGGAAAATGTCAGGCCCAGGGCAGAACCTCTCCCCTGGGAACTTGCACACACAAAGCCAGGTGAGTGAATTGAGCAAAACAAAACAGAATTCACCTGTCATCATAGCGCTCTCTTCAGAAAATGTCTACCCCAACGGCAGTGCCATCTCCTACTCACTGAGTAGGGCATCGATCACAAAAACTCATTGAGTCCAAACTTACATCAGCCATCAACACTTCATAACTAGAGCGCCTCACAGAGTTACTTGTGGAATGTCCTCCAAAGAACCCAAAGGGCTTTCTGACATTTTCTGTAAAGTTCTTTTATACCTATTCAAAAAGTTGCAGGAACAGAGGCCATTCCCAGCGCCCACATTTTTTAACTGAGGAGCAAGGTAGCCCTTTGTCCTTTCTAAGGCCCCTTCCTGCTCCAACATTCTAATAACGTGGCTCCCAGCCAAGGTTCCAAGGCACCTGGGCCAGAGTGGGAACTGGGACATAGGTTTTCTAAACCTGATCCAGGCCTCTGATGCAATGAGACTGTGTGACCCAGGCCCCATCATTCCAGAAGTGTTTCTCAGGAGGTTGTCCTTCCTGTGGGTTTCAGATTTGCAGCAGAATCTGGAAATGCCACCTTCATTGACCCTCAAAGCAGAGGAAATGGCACAGCTTGAAATTGCCCAGAGCTTCCCATGCAAACCAGCTTTAGTGTTGTTTCCTGAGGACTCCAAATGCCTCCAATGTTTCTGTGAATGGGTTTAGGCCAGACAGGAAGACACAGATTTTAGAACTTTTCTAGAGAAAGGATAAAGCTGTGGATAAAAGTTGGGCAGCACTGCCCAAGACTTTTGTGAGAAGCACTAACTCAGGCCAGCAGCTGTTGTCTCAAGGACAGTACCAGTTGGACATGTTAGGTGTCTTAAAGAGACTTACTTTCAAACTCTGAATGAGGAGATTGCCTGTGGACGGTGCTCAAGCCCAGAAGGAACCCCCATCTTCAGACGCAGCCAGTTATACCTGATGGCTTCCTGGAATATCCACTGCCCGTGTGCTGGGAAGGCGTAAGAGACTGCAAGTCCTGCAAGGTCCATGTCATCCTGGACACCTCTTGTGCGACACCTCCTATTGTCTTGGCCTCGCCCCTGATTCCAGCCAAGGCTACAGAAAACTGCTCCACATAGTTTCCATCCCACTTCACACGGATGGCACTTCATACCAAGTGTATGCCAAATGTATGTAGCTTCCCATCCTGGGACTTCTTTGATGTCACAGCATAGGGCACCTTCAGGAGCCAGCATGGCAACCACACATACACATCCTGGAGATGCAGAGAGCTTAACATCCCACGGAAGAACCCAGACGATGGGAGGTGGGAGCCCATGGGCAACTGCTTCTCCCTTTCTTCCTTACTGGCGACAGTTCTGAGACATAGCTTTATGGCCCCTCAAAAGCTCCCAGAGAGATCCAGTACCAGTCACCTCTGTGGTGGACAACCTAGGGACACACCTTATATTGGCTTTTCCTTCTTCTCTGTCTTTCTCTCTTTTGTTCTTATGCCTGCTATCTGGGGTCACTTCCCAAAGAAACCCTATGCTACGAGCCAGCCTTTGTCTTGGGTTCTGTTTTCAAGTGGAAACCTAGGCTAAGACACATGGCTTCATTTTTGTGTTCCCCTATACCAGCACCTGCTCTGTTTGTTTCAGTTATCTATTGCTGCATAACAAACTATCCCCAAACTCGGTAGTTTAAAACAGCAACAATCATGATTTTGTAATTTGGGCAGGGTTCATGTGAACAGTTCATCTCTGCTCCACATGGCATCAGCTGGGACAGCTCAAATGGGGCTGAAGGACCCACTTCCCAGATGGTTGGCCTCCATGGTTGGCAAGCCAGTGCTGGTTGTTCACTGAGACTTAACAGGGAGCCTTGGTTCTCCTCCACATGGGCCTCTCCACGTGGCTGCTTGATCTTCCTCACAATATGGTGATGGGTTCCCAGAAGGAAAACACAGAAGCGGATAGTTCTCTTAAAAGGGTAGGAACAGGTAGAACATCACTCCCAATGTATCCTATTCATTAAAGCAGTGTCAGGCCTGGCCCAGAGTCAAGGGTGTGGGAAAATAGACATACTTCTCAGTGCGGGGAGTGACAAAGCATTTGCACCCATCTGTAATCTGCCACACTAGCACGGAACACTAGATAAATGAAGAGTTGAATAAATAGTTAAGTAAGCAAATCAATTAATTAATGCTACCAGCCATTACTCAGCAGTAACCTTCCCTCCACCCACACAGCCTCTACCACTCTACCTGAATTTTTAGAATAAACTATTAATTTGATAATTTATGTGAGACTAGAGGGGTTTTTTAATCTCAGAATCATAAAATATTAGAGCTGAAGGGATGCTGGAGGTAACCCATTTCAGCCACCTCATAGAACAGCTGAGGCAAAGGCACGGGGAAAGGAAGAGATTTGTCCAAAGTCACCATCGTGGTCATAGGCAGGGCAGGCCCCCACCCGCGGCCCAGATTCCCAGCCCAGGACCCTTGCACCACGGGAAACCCCACCTTCCAGGTCCCTTGTGAATCTTTACCCCCAGAAACTCACACTTCAAACTGTTGTAAGTAGTTATTGAAAACTGGGATGTGCAAGGCACACAGGAGGATGCAAAAATAATATGACAAAAGTGATCGCTAACGTCATAGCCCGTGCCCGTCAAGTGCCAGGCTCTTTATTTCAGTATCCTCATTTCGTACATAAGGAAACTGAGGTTCAGAGGGGTTTGGCTATTTCCCTGTTGTTCCCCAGCTGAAAAGTAACCTGCTAGGATTCAAACCCAGGCCCGTCTGACCGAACCATCCACTCCTTTCCCTGAATCAGCCGTCACACCGATGCAGTGTCCTCCTGCTCTGGGAGATCCAATCTAGACGAGTGGCCAAAACACCTCACACCCAGTCTGCAAGGAGATAGTCCCAGACACGCAGAGGCAGCACTCGTCACAGAAGAGGCAGGACTCAGCACAGTAGGGACCCCAGGACCACAGGAGGGTACAGGAGGGTGGGCTCGGGAACAGGGGCCCTCAGAGAGAGGTGGGGTGGGGCCGAGAGCTGAGCAGGGCCTGGGGTCGGAAAGAGTGTGGACTGCAGAGTTGGGGCAGTGGTCAGAGACAAGGCTGCCTGGGGGATCTCGTGGCTCCAGAACTTCTGTGCAGAAGGTTTCAGGTGGCTCCTGGACTCTGAATTCAAAAATTGGATCTTGAGACCTGCCTTGCAGCTGCATTTGCACAGGAAGCCCACAATTAGCTGGGTTCTAATTGCATCTTTGCCAAGGTGCCATGTGCCCTCTACTGAGCCTGTCTTGGTGCTGACAAGGTTGGGAGGGGATGTGGCTGAGGGCCCGGAATGCTGAGACTCTGAGCCGTGGCTCCAGGACGGGCAGAGGTGGGGTCTGGAGGGAGGGAAAGCACCCTCTGTGAGCACCTGCTTGGAGTCGTTGGGTGGAATCCAACGCACCTCTGCACCCAGTGAGGGGTCTTAGGTCTCTCAGGGGCCCTGTCCTTCCAGCTGAGGTCTCAGCCACTGAGTCTCAGCCAGCAGATGGAGGAGCTGCATGCCAGGCCCATGCCGCTCCCCTCCCTGCCAAGCTTCCTTTCCTCTGCAGCAGTGAGCTGGAAGGGGCTGCACCTGGGGAGGTGCAGGAGACAGGAAGACCACGTCCTGCGTAGTCACAGTCCATCCGGACAGAGGAGACACACACAAGGAAAATACCCCCCAAAACCCCCCTGTGCAGTTTCTAGCAAAGGGAGGCATCTCTAGGCCCGGGGCACCCCAGGGTCTTTGCCCCTCCTTCCCA
Organism: Daubentonia madagascariensis; assembly: GCA_023783475.1. Classification (NCBI taxonomy): domain Eukaryota; kingdom Metazoa; phylum Chordata; class Mammalia; order Primates; family Daubentoniidae; genus Daubentonia; species Daubentonia madagascariensis. The sequence goes on along the minus strand of JAKFHU010000353.1, from coordinate 1,024,170 downwards.
GGAAGAGAGGTTTCCGCCCTGAGCAAGACAGCACACGTCAGAGCCAGGACCTGGCAGCCCTGGGCCCAGGGCTGATTCCCAGCACTTGGGGCAGCTGGGGCCAAGCTGCTGACTCACTCTGTAACCCTCAGACAAGTCACTTCCCTCCTGGGCACCCAGAGTGGAGTTGAAAGTGGGCATCCCTGTGTCCCTGGCCACCAGGATCCGGGCCTGGACGCCCAGAGAGGCCTTTCCAAACAGGGCTGACTGGCTGGTGGGGAGGGAGTCAGATGATTACAGGGGAGCAGGAAACATGTCATTTGAAAACTGATATTCAATGGAATAAGAGAATTCACGTTTAGAAAGTGAGAACAACGCCTGCTTATTCTCATAACCCACGTCACTGACCACACAGCTCCACAGAGCTCTTGGTTGATGGAAACACGCACAGGAAAGAGTCCCAGGTGGGTTCAGGAGAGGGGGGCCCAGCTTGAGGCTGGGAAACCCCAAAGGGCCAGGGTGGCGTCCTCAGCTCCTCAGGTAGGTGAAGTGCTGTCTAGTACAAGAGGTGCGTCCTCATTTCGTGCAACCCAGGCTTCTTCAGCAAACTAGAGGGCATCTGTGGGGTCTGGAAACACGGGAGCAGAAGAGTGACCCGCAGAAGGGCCCGCTGCGGGGCGTGCATTGATGCGGAAAGGCGGTCAAGCTGCACGTTCACTTTTTTAAAAAGGAGTTTCCAAAACAATGCAATCCCAACATTCTAAAAGAAATTTGAGATATTCATGTGAGCACACACATGGATCTAGAAAAAAAAAGTCTAGAAGGAACACAATAAACTATTCACAGAAGGTGTCCTTGCATGGTGAGGTTATAGGGGACCCCCTCTCTCTTTCTCTTCGCTGTTGCGTCTCTGTACTTCCAAGTTGCCTACATGTACCTATACCACATGTTTAGCAAACAGTAAGAGGTTTTGTAATTCGACCTGGAAAAGTAACTCACCAGAGGGCTGAATTTACTTCCAGAGGGGACTTAGCACCCTCATGACTATGGAATCAGCAGCCCACGCTTTACAGGGATCAACCCTAATGCTAACTGTCAGTGTCAGCCCCCCACGATCTGTCCCATGGGGTCGACAAAAGAGCCCAATTTTGTGACGTGTGTGTATGTGTGTGTCCACAGGTGGCACAAATTTTCTTCCTAATCATGCTCTGGTGAGGACAATACTACAAATAGTTTCATTCCTGAGTGGTGGCCGGGAGTGGGGTAGGGACACAGCCCAGGAATGGCAGAGACCCAGGACATCCAGTGTGGAATTAAACCTTTCCAGGCATCACGAAGGGTGGGAATTTACATCCCACCACAGCGTTTCTCCTGGGCCGTTCCCGTTGCTCCTATGTCTTCCCGTAATCTGGACTCTCTTGATATAAAGTAGCACCAGTACAGATAGAAAAACCGGGAGAAACCACAAAGAAATGAAGCAACTGATCTGGGATCAAACCCTGAGCAGAGGGCAGGCCAGTCGGTGTCAGAGCCCTGAGTTCAACCATCCAGCAAGCATTGATTGGACACCTACTATGTGTGCGGTGTGGAGCAGGCCACACGGCACCGAGGGCAAATGCGCTGCCTTTCCCAGATAAATGCATTCCCAGACTAGCGGGCAGAGAGAGTGCGCGTCACGACACTCAAAGTGCTGTGTGGGAGGATGGCGAGAATAGGCAGAAAATGGGGCCACAAAAGGCTGGAAAGAGGTGGGCTTGCGTGGGTGGGGGGGCATGTTGAAAACTATCTCTGAGACAGGAGCATGCGCTGGGTCCTGGGACATGAGTTGGAATCCACCGAGTGAAGATGTGGGGAAGGGTATTCCACCCAGAGGGAACAGCCTGTACAAAGGCACTGGGGTAAGAGAAAACACATCCTATTTGGAAATTTGCTGTGCCCAGGACACAGGGTGTGCCGTGAGGACTGAGTCAGGTGATAAGATGTTGGCTGGGTAAGTTGGGACTGATCGTGGTTAAAGGGCCCTGAATGTCCCTCTGAGAAGTTTGAGCTTCACAGTGTCGGCAATACCAGGCAGGCAAAAGTTTTTCAACAAAAAGGCTACTTTGTGGGATCTTATGGGGCCATCATCCCTCTAGCTGGGTGGGAGGAGGAGAGGCTAAGGGTGACAGGTAGTGAGTGACTGGGCACAGGCCTGGAGTGGACAGTCCCTGGGGCGTGGGGGCCCTGCCTCCCACAGGAAGCAGCTGCAGCCCTTGCACCAGGCCCTGCCTGGCAGGGACAGCGCTCCTGGGTTCCAGGGTTACGTGAGGATCTGCAAGGCTGGGCTCAGGCGACAGCAGCCTCTTGCCTCATCCCGTCCAGCCCAACACCCCACGTGGAAAGGTGGAGGGATCAGGTGTTGTGGGCAAGGCGGGCAGCGTTCCCAGGAGGTAGGGCCGGGGCCGGTCATGCCAGGCCAGGTGTCTGGGGGCCTCATGCCGTGGCCTGGTGACAGAAGCCTGGGTGGCAGTCCAGGACAGCTGAGGCAGGAGGGGATGATGCACTGGGAGGCACTTGGGGCCCGGATGCAACAACCCCAGTTCCGGCCTGGCCGTGTGCAGCTCCTGGGACTCACCTGCTGTGGCTCTGTGCAGTGGGACCCCGCCCAGGGACAGCCCCCACCAGCTCCCTAGAGACGACCCCCAAGCGGAGGCCAGGAGCAGAGAGGAGGGGAACCCTCCTCTTTTCCTTGCTCTCTTTTCACCAGCTCAGAGAACCAGGATACGCCAGCCCTTGGAAACTGTGAAGTCCACCTTCTAAGTTACTGAGGCCCAGAGAGGGGAAGAGACTTGCCTAAGGTCACACAGCAGGCCAGCCCCGCAGAGCATTAGAAGAAAAGGACAGACCCCAATCTCTCTTCTGCCACCTCTCTGTGCCCCAGCAGCGTGGTGGCCCTGGGTGGCTGCAGCCTGCCTTGCTGCCCAGGGAGTCTCCGCCTTCCTCTCGCCACCCATCAGCTGTTTCAGGCCAGAAGCTCAGCTGCAGCTGGTGGAGGCTCAGCCTAGGCGCAGGCAGAGACAGCTGCTCCTCCTGGGCAAGAACCGGGAGGGGAGTGAGGGGAGCAAGGGTCTGGTCTCCCACCCCCAGCCGTGAAGACCCTGGGAGCAGTGCAAGTTTGTGCCCTGCTCCACAGCTGGTGTCCATGCCCATCCAGCAATGTGACCTCCCTCGGCCCTTTACCCGGCCTCAGCACCAGCTTCAGCACTTGTGGAAGGACATAGCTGTGCCTGCTCCAGAAGCCCTGTGATGGTCACATGACACGCGAAGTGTGACCATGCGCCTAGCATGTACTGAGGGCAGAGTTGCTGCCTGCCCGATGTGGATGTGCATACATGGCTCTCTGTGGACACGTGTGCAAACATTGTCTCCCAGGCAAGTGCACGCTCACCTGCTGTGGACAGTGAACACCCTTTTGTGAACCCTTTATCACCAAGAGCCAGCTCCCTGAGGAGGGGGTGTGCAGGTGACCTTATTATTGGGATTGACAAGCAGGTCTGGGGTGTGGGAAGGAGGTGGGACCACCCCCAGGTCGGGGGTGGATGCCAGGACCTGTGGGAGGGCCGTGCCGTGGAGGAGGCTCATCTGAGAGCCGGACGGTGGTCCTGGTGGGGCTTACGTCTGTGTCACTGTGCGGTCCCTCTGCCATCTGGGCCTCGGTCCTTATTTCATAATGAAGGCATCAACAGTGCTGTCTGAGAAAGCCTGCCCCGCAGCTGCAGAGCCCAGCTGACCTGCCTTCCCCTGCCTTCCATCCTCCACACAACCTGCCCCAGCTGGAGCCACAAATCCCGCATCCCGTTCCCCAGGACAGGAGACTGGCCCATGAGGGGAAGAGGCCAGGGGAGCACAGACGGGGGCCAGCCCAAGATGACATTGAAAAGCAGGCACTCTCCCTTTGGCCACCCCCCTTCTCATCAGGGGGACCGGGACTGGGACCCTGGGCTGCCCCTGGGGGGTCCAGCACTCCTCAGGGGTGGCCACCCTTCCTGCAGCTCCTGGGAGGGAGGAGGACCTTAGCTCCCATTTGGCTCATCCCTCGAGTGACAGGTGGTGGAGGCCAAACCCAGAGAGGGGCCAGCATGTTCCCTGGCCACATGGCTCATGAGCGCAGGGCAGTGGGATTGGGGTCCCGGTGCCAGCCTGCCTCCAAACCCATGGCCCTCAGCTCAGAGAATGTGCCTTAAGGTGGCCACAGAGAAAGCAACTGACTGGGGGGGAGGAGGCTGGCCCATGGACTGACTCTGAATGAAGTGACCAATTTTCTAAGCCCAACTCCAGGCACAGCCTCTGACAAAGACACACAGGGCACAGTCACTGCCACACCTGAAAGCGGTTGACTTAGGAGCAAGAAGGTTTCTGCTCCCAGGGAACCTGGGTGGTGGGGCCCTGAGACCGGCCAGGTCCCTGGGCTTGGGGCTGGGTGCTCTGAGGCAGGGACCTCTGGCGTGCTGGGCCCGGGCCAGCTTCCTGCGGCTGCTGCAGGACAGGGCGGGGGAGGAAGGCCGGGCCTGAGCGAGCTAATCTGGAGAAGTGATTTTCCTCCTCAGCCAGCCCTTCCCTGGGCAGGGCTCTCAGCAGGCCAAGGCAGCCCCGGCCAGGGCTCTGCAGGGAGGGGCCGGCTTATCAGGCAGGAAACACTGGGCTCCGGCCACATCCTCCTGCTCCTGGTCACAGCAGCTCCCATGGGCAGGAAAACACAACCCTCTCCGGCCCCTCCTCAGCCTCCCTCCTGCCAGCCTCCTCCTCGAAGATGAGAGTGCGTGTGCTGTGTTCTGCCACCCCAGAGCTCTGCCCGCCCTGCTGGGCACCCTGGCCTCCCCAGGGCCGCCCCCAGCAGGGCGGGGCAAGCAAGGATGGCAGGGACATGACAAAGGGGCACTGATGGCCAGGGATGTCAGGAAGGGCTCCTCTGGCTCCTCTGTGCCATCCCTGGTTGTCAGAAGCCACTGCCTGTTCCTGAAGGTCCTGCCTCTTGGGGTGGGCCTGCAGGCACACATGGGGACGCCCCCACCTCAGAAGGCTGCGTCCCATCCTTGCCCTCCTGGGCCAGCACCCACCAACACCAGCTGGGCTTCAAGAGCACAAGAAGGAACTTCCTGGAAGTCTCCTGAAGACATCGAACCACTGGACCTCCCACCCCTCCCGCTGTACTCCCAGGCCCCTTCTCCCTTTACGAGCCCCTGGTACCTGGGCCACCAGCCCTGCCCCTGCCGAGACCCCTGGTGCAGCTGAGCCCTTACTAAGAGCAGCCAGGCCCTCCTGCCTTGGCTCTGAGGGGCCCCCCACGTCCCCTCCCCAGGCTCTTCTCAGCTTCTGCCCTCAGCCGCTTGCTCTCAGCAGGTACCGTGACCTTTCTGGGCCTCCATTTCCTTCTCATGGAATCTGGGGTCAGCAGTGACAGTGACTCCTGTCAGATCAAACATTCAGTGATCTTTTTCTGAAGGTTACAGAGCTGGGACGAAAATCTAATTCCAAGCTCTGTGTTCTTTCCAGTAAAAATGCAACTACTCTGTCTGCATCAGGATGCCCAAACGCCCGAGCAGATGATCCAGTGGATCCCCTTGTTTTCTGCTCTCTCCTGCAGATTGTAAGATCGGACACAACTTCCCTGACTTTCAAAGTGCCCTGATATGTGGGAGGTGGTGCTGCTGTTTTTCAGGGAAAGAAATAAAGAAAAAGAAAATTCTATGACTCCTCAGGATGGGATGCAGGAGCTAAGACACTCTCCTTGGGTCCTCCGATGGATGAGAAGGCCTCGGATCCGCCCGCCCTGCCCTCCTCACATGGCCCTGGAAGTCCTGGCTTTACCTAGCAGGTTTCCTTGTTGGAACCCCTGAGACACCGTGACCAGCCTCCCTGAGGCCCCTGGAGGCTGCAAAGACCTTTCATTCATCAGAAGCCAGTGACTTTCTGGGTGGAATATTTCTCGTGTCTCGTGGTCCCTCCCCGTTGTCCCAATCCCGAGCCACCCCACAGCTTCCTGGACGGACAGAAGACGAGTAACCAGATGATAGGACAGTGAGCAGGGCTGGGGAACCCACTGTTTGATGCAGTACAGTGAGCCTCTTGGAAATGTAGAACACTCCAGAAGCACCCACAGAGTACCCTCTGACCAGGTGGGTGGGGTCCTGGGGAGACCCCTCTTTCCTCCCCCACTCTTTGTATAACAAGTTGTCTCCTCCCCGCCACCCCACGTCCACACAACACTCAGACTCTAACCAAGGGGAATGCAGACCTGAGAGCGCGTCTGGAGGAGACCACACCCCCCACCTGAGCCTCAAACACAATCCCACAAAAGAAAAAAGGGCGACCAGCAGCCTGCGGGGTCCAGGACTACCTGGCCCAGATGGGAACAACTTGCTCTGTGTGTCCACAGGTGGCATCAGGTGGACATGGATCAGAGCGGAGCAGGAGGGCTCAGGGGAGGGGGAAGAAAGAACTTCGGGAGGATGGGGCTTGTTAGACTGGCTTGCAGAGAGCAAACCTCCTTCCTTTTTAGAGGATTCTCAAATCAAACAGAAACTCATGTGCCAAGAATGGCAAAGAGGCCATCCTCACTGGAGGAAGAAGGGACTGAAAAAGGACCCGAATGGTCCCTTTCAATCCCAGCTCGGTGCCCAAAGAAGGAAACTGACGAGTTCGTCTGTGACCCCTGAGCTTTGTTGTAGGGTCCTCCCCCCTCCTTTCCCCACACAGTCAACACCAATATGACTCGCTGAACGCATGGCTCCAGATTTCTCAAGCTAATACCAGCTTCCAGGCCTAAAAACAATCAAAATTGTCTAAAGAAATCCAAAACAGGCAATAGCTGTCCTGTACATGCGTGTAAAGGTTTGCAATTTGTAAAATGCCTACAAATTCACTAACTACCTCCTTAGGGGACAGAACAGGTTCAGGGTTCTCCCAAGTCCTCATAAAAATCCAGTGATGGTTAAAGCCAGACCCCTGTCCCCAGGTCCCAGCTCTCTCCGGACATCCTCCTGCTGTCCCTGGAGCTCCGATGCCCTGCAGATCCACCTGCAGCTCCCGTGTGTGCACCTGGGGAACTCTGGAGAATCAATCCAGTCGCCTTGGTAACTGACAGGACAATCCTTTGTCCCACATAGGAAGTTAATGCTAAAGCTCAAGATGAAAACTACTCTCACACATCTCAGACTGACAGCAGCCAGAACAGGCCAGCAGCCAAAGAAGACGGTGTCATCCACTGTGGTATTTGGGGAAAGGAACACCACATTCTTGATTTGCCAGTGGAAGCCGGCAGGGAGCCTATGAGGGAAGCAACTGAGCCTGGTCAGATTTCTGGCAGTTATAAATAAGCAGTCATCAGTGGTTTGAATGCTTCCTGTTAAGAAACAGTTCGTTCATTCTGGGAATTGAATGGAGTCATTTTGTGCCTCAATTGAGAGTCAGGGAAAGGCAATGAACAATTTGAAACAAAAGCTATGAATATGTCCATACGCTTAGACCCAGGGACACCTCCCAGGATTCCAGCTAAGGACACGAACTAATAAACGCTCACTGTAGTGTTATTTATAATGGTGAAAAGAGGGACAACTTAGTTATCTAAGAGCCCGGGGGATGGCCAAGTACCCTAAGCTACACTAATTCATTGAAGCACTGTGCAGTCATCAAAAATGACAAATATGAAGACAGATATCAATGTGGTAAAACCTCTGTGACAGGATGCTGAATGGATAAAACCAAACACACATGGCGTCTATATACTATGCTCACACCATGTACAATTGTGTATGCACACATATGGGACTGGGGGTTCAGTATACAAAGATGAGTACGTTGAAAATAGTTACATCGATCTCGGAAGCTAAGCAGAGTCGGGCCTGGTTAGTACTTGGGTGGGAAAATAGTTACATCGAGATTGTAGAGTGGGTGGTTTTTCTTTTCTTTTTTCTAAAATTTTTTCATATTGATTCTCAGCTAGGAAGAAAACACCTTTTGCAAGCAAAGTTTAATGCCACAGGAAAATGTTTAATACTGATGAATAAAATGTCATAAAAGACGTGCATTTGTACCATCTCTAGACCGGATGGATATAAGCCAAAAAATTACCATCCATATCCCTAAGGTGTGAGCAAGATTTGACTTATTTTTTCTTTATGATGTGTTATTTTTTCTAAACATCCTGCAAACACTATATGTCTCTTTTGAGAGTTGAAATACCAATGGATAGATAGACAGATAAATAGAGTGGGTGGGTGGATAGATGGTAGATAGAGGGGCGGGTGGGAGGGTGGGTAAGGTGGGTGGTAAGTGAATGGAGGGGTGGCTGGATGTGTGAATGTGTGGATGTATGGGTGGGTAGGTGGATGGATGGATGGACGGATGGATAGAGAGAGAGATAGGGAGACAGGGTAGGCAGATGGATGAACGGAACGATAGATGACAGACAGACAGATGATAGACAGACTGAAGTAGATGTCTCCCTGTTCTCTTCTCCCTGCCTCCTTCCCTCCCTCTCTCCCTTCCTTGCTTTCCAAACCCCTTTCACTGGGATGAAACCAGGAGCACAGCGTCCCCAGGAGGAAAGGTGGGCAGGAGCAGTGTTAGAACTCACGGCCCTCAGCTCTCTTCTGCTGCTCCAAGATGGGATGGGACAGGACAGGACAGGAATTCTCTCCCTGGGTCCTCGTGCCTGTCTCCTGGCCTGCTCCTCAGGACTACACGCCGGCAGGTGCAGGCGAACGGTCATGGCCGCACCAGACCGAGCCCCAGAGCCCTGAGAAGGACACACACAAAGGCCCCAGGGTCTTGGTTTCCAGAGAGATGAGAGACAAAATTAGGGACCCAGAAGGCTTCAGGTCTTTAACTGCCCCCAAGATTAACCAGACTACCTCCAGGATATCTTAGATGGTTTTTTGTGCATTCATTTACTTGTTGAGCAGCCTCTGTGGGTCAGCCCTGCTGGGTAGGATGCACATAGTGAATGATTTCAATGCCAGACAGTAAGTGTGGTAACCGGGATCCGCCAAAGTCCTGTGGGAGTTCAGGAAGGAGAGTGACCGCCCTTCTGCTGGGCAGGGTTGGGCATGTCTGACCTGAGCTTGGACAGGGAGTGGGTGTCACCAGCCAGGTGATGGGAGTGAGCATCTCCCAGGTCGAGGAAACACAGAAGCATGGGGAAGGAGGGCATTTTCAGGGACCCACAGGCTTTCCTTGTGGTGGGGTCCATGGGGTACAGGGGTGCTGTGTGAGAGGGGCACCCACATGGGGGCTGAGCCAGGTGTCATGAGGCCTGAGGCTCGTACATTTGGGGGTGGGGGAGCTCCTAAAGGAAAAAATACAAAAATATCTTCCTCTTTGCAAAGTTTATAAAGACAAACGGCCATGTGAACATAGGATGTGGCCCCTTCCAGGACTTTGCACAAGTGAGGGGCCCGGAGCAGGAGCAGAAGAAGGAACTCACCTCGGTGCCACTTGGGTGCCAGAGGCCCATTCTGGGTACAGTCATGTACCCAGAATGGGCAGCTAAACCTCAAGGCCCCCTAGCTCCTGGGCAGGACAGACCCACTCCCAGCTGAGCACAAGAGAAGGGCGGCCCTGAGCCTGCCTGCTCCCTGCCCTCCCAGGGGCAGGGACCAGCCACCTTACCTCCCAGTGTGAGCCAGAATGAGACATGCCTACTTGACTTTGTCAAGGGACCATGTCCTAGACAGACACTGCCAGATAACCACTCTAGGCAGCCGAGGACACTGCAGACTGCCACTGCTGGCCGGTCACAGTGCCAAGGCCTGAAAATCGAGGTCTTCGGTTACATCTAACTCTGGTCCTGTGATTTCTTTGTTCTTTCTTTCCCTAGGCTGTGATAGGTATGAACTGGACCGCACATAACTCCATGCCATGGTGAAGCGCTAAAAAAAAGGCACTTGGTCTCTAGCTGTGAGACAGTTTGGCTGACGATACACTGAGACCCAGCTTCCCCCAGCCAGGCAGGGTGAGCTGACCTATGCCACCTCCCACCTGGGTCTCAGTGTCCCTGGATGTGCAATGGGGTGGGTAGATGACAGGCTCCACCTGAGGCTGTGGATGAGAAATAGCCCATAAAACTTTCTATAAAGCTCTGTACACCTATAAAGCGCTATTAAAGTAATGACTATAGATTATGATCAAAATTGAAGTATGAACATGTGCCCATTTAGGTCCTCCCAAGGCCCACTCCTTGGCCCAGAGGGCCTGGGAAAACACAGGCTGCCACTGACATGAACAAGTTAGGACGGCTTCATTGTGGACAGAAGCCAGACAGAGGTGACCTGCACAGGGACTGAGTAATCAGTTTTTTCCAGATGCTTTTTGGCTGGAATTTTAATCCTAAACCTCATGAGAGGTTGCATCCTTTAATCACTCCTGTGCTCTCCTCCCTTCTCCACAACCTTCCATTGAGTTTCAAGAGCCCACGAGGTATTGTGATACCACATCCATAAATACACAGAAAAGAGGGCAAGCTAGGTATTTTTCAAGATTACCTTAAAAAGAAGAAACAAGTATAGTAGCTTTAAGCAAGCAAGTAATTGGACAAAACTTATTTTCAATCCTCAGACAGCCTGAACCACCTCATTCCACTGTACAAGTGTAAAGTCAACTCGAGGAGAAAATTGTTCTTCATGTAGGCTATGAGTTGGTATTTCCTTTCAATGTCAATGATCACAACAGTTCCCAGTGTGTAAAATCTAGATTTATCTCTTTACTGTAACTCATAAAATAAAATAAACCACCCCTACCAGATAACAACTTTTTAAAATAGAAAAGCTGATGTAGGAAACATTTTGGCCAATACTATAAGTAGCACTGAATATAATATTTATGCCTTACTTCAAAACTGTTTCTTGTTGCACAACTATATTTCAAAGGATAGAAGTGTCATGGTACAAAAATGTTTATTTAAATTAAATATTTTCAACAAATCAATATCTACAACTGTTCCAAAGCATGTATAGTTCTTACAAAAAATGGAACAGTTTAGCTTAATGTCTGTGATACTGTTTTACAAGATTATTAATACACATTCTGGACTGTAAACCAGTCAATCATATCATCAACAATTTACTATTTATTACTGAATGGCATATACAGTAATAGCATAAAGATTAATCATATCTTATAAGTGATTGTACAGTAAGACTTCTTGGAAGGAAAAAAAGGATCTGTCAACAATACAAAATACAAGGTGAAAATAATAGGAGAATATATAAAACACATATTTCATACAGGCAATAATATGCTGAAATCAAAAGACAAACAACTGTCTTTTAGCTCACTGTTAGGTATGTTCCTTCAAAGGAGGTTTGGGGGAAGCATGGAAATGGTTTTGGGGTACAGCCAGGGCTCAGAAACATTTTCAAGATCACAGTGAGTTTCTGATTTGGGGTACCTGTAAAGTATTGGCTGAGGACTTTGCCTGAAGAACCCACCTGGCTCGTGAGGGAAACAAAGTCCCATCACAGAGGAATTGTGCTTGGGATTTTAAGTCGGGGGCTCTTTGAGTTAGGGACCAGTTCAGGTGCGGAGGAAGAGCAAGGAAGAAGAGAAAAGGAACTCCCAAGAAAAGGAGAGAGAGCTGGACAGCACAGGGAAGGAAACTCCTTTTGCATCTACAGAGGGGGAACGTGCTGCAGTTTTGCTCAAGAAACCAGCACATCCAGATTTGAAGACTGCAGTGCTGCTTTGCTGCACAGTCCTTTCAGGGACCCTGGCTGTAGGGGCCATTAGGAGCAGACAGTTGGCCAGAAGTTGCTGTCGTTAATAAGAACATCCCTGATTTAGGCTGTGTGGATGCGTGTTTAAGGGTGTGCATGAAGTCAGGCGGGGTTGTCTCTCACACCACTGCATATATTCAGACTCTGTGTATTCCCTTGAAGCGTGTGTACAATAAGAAAGAACTTATGTAAAAAATGTATTTAAGAAAACAGTTTGAATCCAATCTCATTTTCAGTGAAGTAGTTAACCATACTGGTTAACTTCTCAAATTTCCCAAATCAGGATGAGTGCTTTTTCTCAAATGGGAAGGGTCCTTTTGGAATTCTATGATAATTTTGGAGGGAGTGCAGAAAGTGCAGAAAGCCTCGCGTCCTTGGGCTGTGCACACAAAATTACCAGCAGGTTGCATGTTAATGAGCTCATTAATGAGTCAAATTTCCCCATTTTCCTTTAGCTAGCCTTGAGAGAATCCTAAATCGGAAAACTGTGGAGCAGAGGGGACCTTGGCTATCAAGTCTATCCCTCACTTTAAGGATGGGAGAATGGGCTGGATGGGGAGGGGAGGCGTGTTGGCGTTTCACCAGCGTCCACAGCGGAACCGACCGAATCCTGGCCTGGGGCTCGTCTCACCTGGAGGACCCAAAGACCAGGTGCAGCCGTGTCAAAAACAGGAGAGGTTCGAATGCTGCTGGGCTTGTCACCATGTGTTTCAATGATGGGGGCAAGGAAAAGAGGTCAGTGAACACTCTACTGGGACACAGCATCTCTTGGCAACTTGATGGCCTCATTCCCAGTGTGTAGCCAATGAAAGCTCATTTGAAGGAATATACTCAAAATTCGGGCTGTGGGGAGTGGGGAAGCGGACGGAGGGGCCCTCAGAGCAGCCCTGTCCAGATTGAGGCTGAAGGCTCTGGGCCAGCAGTCCGGACCTCCCCGGGCCGAGGGGAGGAAAGCTGGAGCGCGCGGGCCCTCTGCTCCTCCCAGGGCACAGGAGTGAGGGGGCAAGAGGGCGAGAGGGCTGGGCTGGCGCGGTGCCTCTGGCTCTATGACACACTGTAGCTGTTGTAGTACGTGGCCGTGGCATCAGCCAGGACTGAGATGAGGCTGGTCTCTGTGGGGCCCGTTGGTGTCACCTGGGAGACCGGGGCATGCCCACTGAGGGCCACGGTGCCCGCGGCAGAGTCTGGGTGACCAGGAGTGTTCAAATACTGATCGAATTCATTGCGATCCATGTCCCCCAGCAGTTCCACCTGGCTCAGCTGATCCAGGGCGTCGAAGCCAGGGTGTTCGGGAGGTGGGGAGAGCTGGCCCAGGTGGGCGTGGAGGTTGGAGTGGAGAGGGTGGTAGGTGGCCGGGGAGTAATAGGCAGGGGATGGGGGGCAGCTGGGGACGCTGGACATCATGGAGACAGTGAGGGACTGGCCAAGGGCCAGGGAGCCCAGGGGGTGACTGCAGTGCAGGGGACTGGGGGCATACTCCGGTGAGTACGGGGGCCCTGGCAGGTGGGAGATGCGGCGGGGGTGGGCCTGCTCCTCCTGGCAGGGGGAGGAGAAGAAGGTCTGCTCCGGCTCCAGCACGTCCAACGGAGACATCTCTGGGGGCGTGGGCAGCCCATACGGGTACGTGTCCACACTGCCCGGGGTGCCGCTGCCACCAGCAGGTCCCTCGTGGTAGCAGCCCCGGAGGCTGGGCAGGGTGGTGCCTGGGGAGTACTCACCCCTGTCCTCCTTCTCCACTGGTACCCCCCGGCCGCCACTCCTCTTCTCTGGCAGGGGCAGGGCATTCTGGTCCCGGGAGAGGGAGCTCAGGAGGAAGCCGGGGTCCACGCGCTTGCAGAGGCGCTTGGCCTGCTTCTTCCTGCGGGGCCGGTACTTGTAGTTGGGGTAGTCCTGCATGTGCTGTAGGCGCAGCCGCTCCGCCTCGTCCACGTAGGGCCTCTTCTGGGACAGCGTCAGCGCCTTCCATGACTTTCCTGCTCATACAAAGCAGACAAGGCTGCGATAAGCATCTGTGCTGCTGGGGCAGCAGGTGCACCTGCTGCAGATGTGTGCCTCCAAGCATCTTGCACACATATACACTCACGTGTGCACATGCACAAACACAGGCACACACATGCGCACAAGCACACACACAATACACATGCCTTCTGCCTCTTCCCTACCCTACCCGCTGTTACCCCCACACAGCCACAGTGGACACGGGCATGTCTCACACCCTCTTCCCAGTCCAAGTCCTGCAGGCACAGTGAGGCTGAACCAACTCCTCCTGCTTGCATCCTGCAAAGCCACTTCATGCATCACCTCTCATATGAAAGCCACCAGATAAGCCAACAGTTCAAGCAATGTGGGGTTTGCAGCAAAGGGCCCACCTGACCCAATGTCAGTGACAGGAAACAAATATCTAATAACCATGACATTGATTGGGGCTCCTTTGACCCTTCACGGGTCTATTTTAATCACATGTGCATTTTAATGAAAATTCCCTGCCTTCATTATTTATTGCTGCCTCTTAGGAAATGATACTGTAATATTTACTTGTGGCCTAAATTTCACAGCTCTTTCTGTGAGCAAACCCAGGCTCCGTCAATAGTTTCACAGACGTAAGTAAATTAGAGGGTCTCACTCAGGTTGACAAATGCCTATTCCTTCCTTCTGAAGGTCAAATAGCACCCTGCTGGATGACTGTGGCCAGAACGCTAGCATCTGCCTGCAACACACATACACACACATGCATGCACACACACAAGCTTCTGCTTCCAGCCATCTGCTTAGGGCCCTTTGAGTGTGGGGGCACCTGCTTTCTGATCTCCATACAGAAGTAAACCCCTCCACTTCCCTGGATCTCTACTGTCCTCACTATAAAATAAAGATGCTGTGACACTCCTCAGCCCAAAACTCTCTCTTTAAGAAGCATCCCACACACGTAACCCACTGCTGCTAAATACTGGCTGCATTTGAACATCTTTTTGTCATTGCTGGCTTGTCTGTTCCACAAGTCACCTTAGCTCTCTCTGTCACCTCTCAGTGTACACCATGCATCCCTCTGGCTGCAGCGTTTTCTGAGGGTCTTCTGGCCCCCTTGGATTGTTACCTCCTAGGGTGGGCTCAGGATTCCACAACTTTAACATGTTCCCCCGTGACCCTAACGTATCCTAAAGTTTGACACCCACTAGCCAAGAGGTTCAGGTCTAAGAAAAGGGGCCACTGTCTTCCACTTGGCACACTCGGTGCAGCACCAGGTGCAGAACCACACACACGGAGTCCTCTGTCCCACACCAGCTGGCTCCTCGGGCCAGGCCCTCAAAGGGGGCTAAGGGCTTGGGAAGGGCAATTATTAAAGGTGTTCTACCACTTGGGTAAAAGTTTATAACTATTCTATGGAGTTGCCAATGTCATTAGCTGTCACTTAAAAGGGTGACTTGAAAAGTGTTAGGAACTCCGGATCCGGGGCTGGTCATCAGTTCCCAGCCTGTGGCTGAGGCCACAAAACTGTTGCAGGAGGCACCTCACACCTTGTCTGTGGTCCGAATATAAAATGTGATTCTAGTGTCTAAATGTTCCTGGATGTCATAGTATTAATAAAATACAGGTTTCTTGTAAGTGCTACTAAATGTCTAATTGTCTTTATGCACTTTCTCATCCATAGTAAAAATGCTGGTGGGACCAGGTGACATTTCCAGTGTGAAGTCTGAAAGGCTTAGAGAGGAACAGCTGGGCTCTCACTTCCAGCACTTTCCTCTCACAGCCAGAAAGGGAAGGGCTGAGAAAGGAAGATCTGGCATGGAAGCAGACCATGCTGCTGCCCCCTGCCAACAGGTGTACAAAGTCCATAGTTTTAAAAGCACCAGTGTTTTGGTTTCCCTTGCCCAGTGCCAGGAGCTATGAGACTAAACAAGAAGGAATCAGTGTCTTTCCTGCAAAATGAACCGTAACCTTGATGCCTAGGTGCAGTCCACAGCAGGGATCAGCTCACAGGAGACATTTGTCTCCTAAGCCCCTTTGCCTGCCCTTTTCCTGGGAGCAGGTGGTCTCAGTCCTGCAGGGTAAGGCTCCCTAACCTCCCTCTTCTGCCATCTCTGGCCTGGGCCTGCAACAGAAACCTTGCTTTACCCTGGTCACAGCCGGCTTTCCCGTCCCCAGCTGGCCTGGTCAGCAGGCACCATGCCCAGGGCCCAGGGTAAAAAACTCTCAGGGACCCATAAAAAAACATGTTTTCATTTCTCCTAAAATCTGAAGAAAAAGATGAACTTTGAGGTAAGGGAAATGTTTTATTATTGTATATATTAATATATTTGTCTTTATGCCAACACAGTATAAAATATAAATTTTATTTTATTTTTTACAGGGGAACGGGCCCGGCCCACTAATGCGTCCTTAGCACCGCTAGCCACGAGGCTGGGCCCTGGGCAAGGGGCCCTTTGAAACCAGCCCTCCACCCGCTGCTCTGCCCCCTCGTCTAAACCGCAAAAGGGCTCGGGACCCTCTCTGCGGGTCTGGTGTCTGCGGGTCTGCGGCTTTAGCCAGCAGAGAGAGGGACCGCAGCCCTCACTCCGGGGTTCCGCCCGGGAAGGAGCCCTGAGCTCCGACGGAAAAGGAAGGGCTCCGTTCCGGGCCGGGTGGGGTTGTGGAGGGCAGGGCCTGCCTGGCGCACCAAGCGCTCTGAAGGGTTTTCGCCGGTTAGAATGAATAAAACCCGCCTGGAAGGACAAAGAGGTGGGGGGTAAGGCCAGGCTGAAT
The DNA here is from genome assembly GCA_023783475.1 of Daubentonia madagascariensis. Lineage (NCBI taxonomy): Eukaryota > Metazoa > Chordata > Mammalia > Primates > Daubentoniidae > Daubentonia > Daubentonia madagascariensis. The sequence goes on along the minus strand of JAKFHU010000353.1, from coordinate 1,007,704 downwards.
GCTCAGCTGCAGACATCCGGACTTCCCAGAGAAAAGAAACCCGACAAGAACTCCGGGTTTTCTTCCTAACATCCTCACTCTGGGCTCCTTCGGCCTGGTGGGTCCCTGTCCCCAGCCCCCGCCGGGTCAGCGCAGGAAGCGGCCGGACTCCAGGACAGACTCTCACTAAGCATCCGAATCAAATTACCTATACTCCCGCGATTGAGAACAGATTAACGAATCGAGCCTATTGGAGTAAACGCTTTTTGCTGTTATTTTAATAATTAAGTTAAAGCAGGGATTCGTTCCCGCAACGCCTCTCCACAAATACTCCTTAAGTACAGTTTCATCCGTGACAACCCCCCTCTGTCATTGTCCCAATTGCAAAGTGCAGGGAATGATGGGTTTTCCTGCTTCGGTATTCCTAGCAAACGCCGGTTCCACCCAGCCTCGACGTTTCCGTCCCGGCCGTGTCCAAACGCGCGGGCCCCCGTCGCCAAGCGTCCCGCTGCCAGGTCCCGCCCGCCCCTGGGGCCCTGACCTCGGCCCCTGTCCCAACGCAGGGCCCTCCCTGGCAGCCCCGGCCGGTCGCGCGGTTTCACTTCGGGCCTCGCCAGGGTGTCCCGGCTCTGAATCCCGGACACCGCGCGCACAGCCACGCTCGCACGGATGCGCAGCCTCGCGGGCACAGCAAGCGCCCGCGCCCCACGCGCCTGCTCGCCCCGCGCCGCCGCCAGCCGCCAGCCCCAGGCCCGCCGCCGCCGGCGCCCCGCGCCTGGCCGCGCGCTCGCTCACCCAGCATCTTGCTGAGCTCGGCGTTGTGCAGGTCCGGGTTCTGCACCGCCAGCCGTTTCCTCTCGTCCTTGGCCCACACCATGAAGGCGTTCATGGGCCGCCGGATGCGGCTCTCCGAGCCCTTGTCCCCCGAGGGGCGCGGGGCGGCCGGCGGCGACAGCCCATCCGACAGCTCGGCCTCCAGGGCCGGGCACTCGAGTCCCTCTGGCCACGGGTAGGCTCCCAGCAGCGAGGCCATGGCCGCACGCGGGTCGCCTCGCTTCGCCTCGCGGGGCCGGCGCTGACCTGGCCCTCGCGCGGGTCGGGGCGTCCAACTTGGCCGGCAGCCGCGACCCGGTCCCTTATTTATCAGCTTCGGGCGGCCACGTCCTCCAATGGCTCTAGACGGCGGTGCGGCCCCTCCCTCGGCCTCGGCGCGGCCCCCTCCCTGCGCCCCGGACTGCGGCCGGTCCCCGCCGCGACCTGCCGCGAGGGGGACTGGGGGGGAGGGCCGCCTCCCGCGCCCGCCCCCGGCCCGCCCCTCGGCCTCCCGGGGCCCGCCCGGGGCCGCCCCCCGCCCCGCCCCACGCCGCCCGCTGCGGGCCCGCAGGTGCCCCAGAGCCCGCCCGGAGCCCGACCGCAGCTCCCTGCCCCCGGCCAGACTCCACCACCCCTCCCGCGCGTGGAACCTCGAGAACCCGGCCCCAACGGGTTTCGCGGGCAACGCCTGGGCGCCAGAGCCACGGCCCGTGGATCCCCCAGGGCAGCCAGTGAGCCGTCCCCCAGAGGACGCGCCGACTGCTTCCCGACAGTGGCCCGGCTCCGGCCGCCTCGGAGGCCGGCGACGGCTGGGCTGGGGCCGGGGCCGGGGCCGCATCCCTGCAACCCGCCTCGGGTTCCGTGCAGCGCCCGCTCCCGACCCCTCGACGCCCCCGCCGCGGCCCGGCTCTCGGGAGGGCGTGGCTGCCGTCCGGGTCGCGCGTCTGAGCTGTCTCTTCTTACCCCAGCCCACCCCAGTCTCCGGGTCCGGTCTCCAGCTCCCTCGCCTCTAGCTCCTCTCTGGGAATTTTCTCCTTGTATTTTCTCTTTTCTCCTCTGACTGGCAGTCCCCCGCTCGAGTGGAGTCGCTCCTGCCCTCCCGCGTCCCCACTGGCTTCGGTTCACCTGGGAGCTCCCTCAGTTTCCCTTGTCCCGACACCCCAGGGTAGACCCAGCTGCGCGCAACTCGGAGGGCTGCGAGCTGGGAGCTCAGGGCAGTCCCTCGCCGGCGCTAGCCGCGGCTCCTGCGTCACCCTGCCCGCTGTGAGTGTGGCTGTTTCCGCGCTCTTCCATCAGCGCCGGCACACAGTAGGTGCTCAAGAACTACTGAATAAGTGAATGAACACGTGAGTGGGCAAATATGGCTTAGACACACCCTACTGCGTAAAACTCGGCAGGCTTGACTAGATCCTGGAACTCAATTCACAAATATTTACATAGCGCCAACCCTGTGCGAGACTCCGCAGAGGTGACCCTGCGAGGAGGCGGCATTGGGGTGGGGGGACCGTGGAGTCTGGAGCCAGAACCTGTCTTAGTGTGTGGGTTACCTAATGCGTGCCTCTGGGAATGTCAGTATCTCTCTAGGCCTCCTTTCCTAATCCTACAATGGGACGGTGATAAGACTGACCTCACAGGGCTGTTGTGCAGCTCTGGTGAGATGAATACAGTGAAAGCTCCCACTCTCCGCGTGATGGTTGACGTTCATGTAACTCTACACACGAAGCCCTTAAGTCCAGATTTCAATGTCCCAGCGGGCAGTGACCAGTACTTTGTGTGTAACATGCAATGGGCCCCACCGCAAGTGGGGCAAGTGGACGGACAACTGCAACTTCTCCATTTTTACGTCCTAATTTTAACCTCTAGAGGCCGGGATAATTTTCCTCAGAGACCGCGCTTTCCGCATAAAATAGATGGCTGGGTTTTCCCCTCTCCTCCAGCCAGGATCCAGTGGCAGCACCCTAGGCCCGTGCGCCCCGCCCACTGCTCTCGCGGGCCTCGGCGACCAGCGAAGGGCGCGGGACGGGGCAGCGCGGGCAGGGAAGGGGCGCGGGCGCTGGGAGAGCATCCTGGAACCCGAGGTGGAACGGCGGGGCTGCCTGGCGCAGGGGACCAAGCGGGGACGGTTTGCGGAGTGCGTTCGCCATCTAGGCGGACTTCCCTACCCCGCGAAGCCTAGGCCATTTCAGGGGCGGGCCCTCTCCCAGAAATCCCTCCAGAAGAAGCCCTAGGCCAGAGTGCCCCTCGCTGGGATGGAGGGCCGCGCCCTGCCAGGGGAAGGTAGCTCTTTGGGGGAGCGGAGAGAGGGAGTCCCACTGTGTGCCTTGAGCTACCGTGGAGGACCCCGGGCAGGAACTCGGCTCCGACCCTTTCTGACCGTGCGGCCGCTCTAGGGCAGGGACGGTGCTCCGCAGGCTCAGAGGCCTGGGGGGGATGGCACCCCCTTCCCGGCCCGGGAGTCCCTCCCTCCGCCCCCAGGCCCTGGCGCCCTCCCGGCCTGGCCCCTGAGCGAGCGTGCACCCGTGGGGCCGCGCCCCGGCACCAGGTGAAGGAGGCGCGAGGGCCAGGGAAGGCGGAGCGGTCGAGTCGCATTCCAGAGACCGATGGCAAAAGTGAAAAACCAATCGGGACCGGGGCAGAGAGAATACGTGTTGTGACTGTTGTCTCCAAAAGTTTAATGTCGTGCTTTTCGTCTGGAGGCAGCTCGCCTGCCTGGGCTGTCCGGGAGCTGAGCGTTAAGCGCTCAGTCGCAGGCGCGGGCGCAACCCGGAGCTTGGGTATATTGTCTGCACGCCCGAACCCGGCTGGCTCGTTCACCCCATTCCTGCCTTCATTCGTTCACTCGCGTCGATGCATTTATTGACCTAGGCAACTGTGTGCGAGCGCGCCCTGGTGCCGGTGGCGCCAAGAGACATGGGGTCGCCGTGACCCCGCCGCCTCTCTGGTCACTGCAAGCTGCAGTCCTTCTAGAGCTCCGCGCACACCCCAAGCAGCCCCAAAGCCGGGGGCTGGGAGGGCTGAGCCAGACGGCCAGGGCGCGCCCTCCCCGGCATCCCGACACCTGCTCTCGCCAGCGCAGGGCCTGGGTCGGCGGCCCCTTGTTGGTCCAGCGGCTCGTCTGTCGAGGCTGGGGCGGGGAATCGTGAAGCGGGGCCCTGGGCCACCGAGCGGAGAAGGGTGGAGACTCCGGCCCTGCGGCGGGACGGGACGGGGGCTCCTGCAGGCGCCGGAGGGGAGAGTCGGAGAGGCGGGTCCCCGTGTGGCCACGCGGGGCACACTGGACACCGCTTGTCACCTAGCAGCCGACCTGTCGGCACACAGACCCGAGTCGTACTCTCCCGGCGTGTATTACGTCTCTTAAATGCCTTTTCCTTTCTTTTTTTCTTTTCCCTCCCTGCCTCCCTCCTTCCTCCCTGCTCTCCTGCCTCCTCCCCACCCTCTCTCCCTCGTCCCGCCCTCTCTCCTTCCTTTTAGCTTTGTAGATCTGTGAACATTGGTTTCCGAGGACACAGGACCCGAAGTCCGAAACCCCCAACTTACTTGCGGTGTGATAATGCGTTTACACGACCTCAGCCTCAGCTTCTTCACCTGCAAAATGGGGACAAAACAGGGTTGCTGACAGTGTTTGTAAAAGTTCCTCGTAATTTTAATGAACTGAGATATAAAATGATGAGTAAGTGAAAATTTTAAAAATAAAATTAAAAGGGTCGGGCCTCCAAAACTTTCCCCTCCAGGAGCTTTTCTCGTTCTATTCCAAACTGAGGCATTCCGGCAGCTGTGGGGGGAAGGGCAGCGGGAGGAGGAGACCCGGCACCGCACCCGCTGCAGACCTGGAGCTCTGAGCTGGGACCGAGCGCGTCTGCGGCGGAGCTGGCCAGGCCGAGGGACTGTCCTAGGGCAGGGGCCTCCGCCTCGGTTTTGGAGGCCCGCGGCAGCGCCGCAAAGATTTGGTGCAAGTGTTTTGTAGTTGCTTTTTGTCCCTCACACCGGGCTAGAGGTCGGAATCAGTTTCACCACCGTCTTCGAGCGCACGGATTTGGCCGCACTTGATTGACAGCCTTCGCAAAGCAAAGTTCCGCTCCCTGGCTTCTCCCGCCTCCACGCAGCCCTCTGCAAAGGAGGTGGCCCATTTCCCAGACAAGGCAGGTGAAGCTGCAGGTGCAAGCGGCCAGAGCTCTGGCCCTCAGGCCTTTGCGGCCCGGTTGCTGCGCGCCCAGGCTCCCAGCTCGCCCTCACCAGCCCCAGGCCCGAGGGAAGGGCTCTAGCCGGCCGCCGACGGTCCCCGTGCCCGTGTGCTCTCTCCAGTCCGATCTGTCCAAGTTCCACCGGACCTTTCCTCACCCAGAGGGCGCCTGAAGTTCAAGGCATGTCCTGGAGAAGGTAACATGAAAAGCAAGTGGGCAAACCCTGTCGGCCACGGGTGACGTGCACTCTGGGGAGCCAGGAGACCTGGCCAGGCCAGCCAGCCGCATCTTGCGGCGGTCCAGCAATCGGCCGCGCTCGTTTCCCTCATTTCCCTCATTTCCCTGTGAGGCACTGACTGGAGCTCCTCCTTTTTAACCCGCAGAAATCTCTCCATAGTCATTTAGAAGAAATTCACCAGGGTTCCTAATTTAGAGTAACTTTCTGGGATTAAAAACAAGCAGGGATTTAAGATGTACCTGACTGAAGCTGACTGAAGCAGGGAGAACACAAGGACAGCTGGACAGAGTTTCACAGGCTCTTAGGTTCAGTAGCTTTTCTACATGAAACTGGGGGAAAAGAATAGAGTTTTCAGACTAGATTGTTCCTCAATGTGGGTACTGTAGACCCCTTATAACATCAAAACCCTTTCATAAGAATGGCTTAATAGTACCAAAATACTGGGGTCTCACACCAGGCTAGAGGCCAAAATCAGTACCAACAGCACCACCAAGCAACTAAATATAATTAACATCTATCAATTACTTCACCCCAAAACAGTAAAATAAACATTTTTCTCAAGCTTACATGGAATATTCACCAAGATAGACAACATTCTGGGCCACAAAACACAATTTAACAAATTTAAAAGTATAGAAGCCATGAAATATAACTCAGACTATAATGGAATTAAACTGGAAACCAATAACAGAAATATAGCGGAAAATCCCAAAATACTTGGTATTAAACACTGCACTTCTAAATAACACACGAATCAAAAAATAAATCTCAAGAAAAATTTTAAAATATTCTGTACTAAAGGAAAATGAAAATACAATTCATCAAGGTTTGTGGAATGCAGAGAAAACGGCGTATAGATGGAAATTTATAACATTAAATGCAATATATTGGAAAAGAAGAAAGATCTAAAGTCAATAATCTAAGTTTACACCTTAGGAAACTAGAAAAAGAAGAGCAAATTAAACCCAAAGTAGGCAGAACAAAATAAATAATAAAAATTAGAGCAGAAACCAATGAAATTGAAAGTAGGACATCAATAGAAAAAAATCATTGAAATCAAAAGCTGATTCTTTGAAAAGAATAAAATTGATAAACCTCTAGCCAGGTCAACTAAGAAAAAGAGAGAAAAGACACAAATTACTAATATCAGAAATGAAAAGGGGGACATCACTACTGATCCTATGGATATTAAAAGTATAATTATTAAAAGGAATATTATAAACAACTCTATGCCCACAAATTTGGTAACCTAGAGGAAATGAACCAATAAATGCAGAAAAGTCATTTGACAAACTCCAAAACCCATTCATAACAACAAATCCAAAAAACTAAAAATAGGGAACATCCACAATTTGATAAAAAAAATCTACAAAAATTCTACAGCTAACATTATACTTAATGGTGAGAACCTAGATGCTTTCCTCTTAGTATCAGGAACAAGGCAAGGATAATCCTCACCACTCTTTTTCAACATTGTACTGGAAGACTTAGCTAATGCAATAAGACAAGAAAAGGAAATAAAATGTATATAAATTGGGAAGTAAGAGATAAAACTGTCTTTCTTAACAGATGACATGATTATCTGTGTAGAAAATCCAAAGGATTGATAGCAAGGTTGCAGGATACAAAAGAAATATACAAAAGTCCATTGCTTTCCTGTATACAGCAATGAACAATTATTATTTGAAATTAAAAATACAATACCATTTACATTTGCACCAAAAACCCACTAAAATACTTAAGTATACATCAAAAAATATGTATAAGGTCTATATCAGGAAAATTACAAAATTCTAATGAAAGAAATCAAAGAAGAATTAAACAAATGGAGAGCTATTCCCACTTTCTGGAATAATATTTTAAGATACCAGTTTTTCCCAACTTGTTCTTTAGATTCACTGCAATTTAAATGAAAATTCCAGTAAGTTATCTTGTAGATATTGACAAACTGATTCTAAATCTTATTTGGAGAGGCAAAAGACCCAGAATAGTCAATACCATATTGAAGAACAAAGTCAGAGGATTAATGTTACCCAACTTCAAAACTTACTAACTTTATAGCTATAGCAATCAGGATAATGTGGTATTAGGTGTGAATACATATATCAATGGAATGGAATAGAAAGCCCATAAATAGATCCATGGAACAGACCCAGAGTCAACTGAAATTTGAGAAAGGAGCAAAAACAATTCAATGGAGAAAGAATAGTCTTTTCAATAGTAGTATAACAGCAGGACCTCCACATGCAAAACAAAAAATGAATCTAGACACAAACCCTTACACCTTTCACAAAAAAAAACTCAAAATGTATCATAGATCTAAATGTAAAACACAAAATTATAAAACTTCTAGAAGATAACATAGGAGAAAATCTAGATGACTTTAGGTTTTGCGATGACATTTTAGATACAACACCAAGGCACAATCCATAAATGAACAAATTGATAAGTTGGACTTCACTAAAATTAAAAACTTCTGCTCTGAGAAAAATAATGTTAAGAAAATGAGAAGACAAGCCGCAGATCGGGAGAAAATATTTGCAAAAGACATATCTGATAAAGGACTATTATCCAAAATATACAAAGAACTCTTAAAACTCAACAAGAAAATGAACTGATTAAAAAATGGGCAAAAGATCTGAACAGACATCTCACCAAAGATATACAGATGGCAGGTAAGCATGTGAAAGACATTTTTTTAGTTTTCAACATATAGGTCCTGTTCATATTGTGTTAGGTTTATACCTAAGTATTTAATTTTTTATTTTGGTAAAATACACATAAAATTTATCATCTTAACCATTTTTAAGTGTACAGTTCAGTGCCATTAAGTACATTCACATTGCTGTGCAACAATCACCATCATCCATCTCCAGAACTCTTTTATTTTCCCAAACTGAAACTCTGTACCCATTAAACAACAATTCTCCATGCCTGTCCTCCCAGTCCATGGAAACTACCATTCTACTTTCTGCCTCTATGAATTTGAGTACTCTAGAAAACTTATATATGTGGAATTATACAGTATTTGTCATTTTGTGATTGGCTTGTGTTACTTAACATAATGTCTTCAGGGTTCATTCTTGTGGCATGTGTCAGAATTTCCTTTCTTTTTAAGGCTGAATAATATTCTATTGCATGTAATTCCACATTTTGTTTATCCATCCATCCACTGAAGGATACTTGGCTGCTTCTACTTTTCTGCTGTCGTGAATAATGTTGTGATGATCTTGGGTGTACAAATATCTCTTTGACCTGCTTTCAGTTCTTTTGGATATATACCCAGAAATGGAATTGCTGGATCATATGGTAATTCTGTTCAAATTTTTGAGGAATTGTCATACTGTTTTTCACAGTGTCTGCACCAAGTTACATTCCCACCAGCAATGCACAAGGATTCCAATTTGTCCACATCCTCAGAAACACTTTTTTTTCTTTTTTAACAGTCATTCTAGTAGGTGTGAAATAGTATCTCATGGTTTTGATTTGCATTTCCCTAATGACTAGTGATGTTGAACATCTTTTCATGTGCTTATTGGCCATTTATATATCTTCTTTAGAGAAATGTCTAGTCAAGTCCTTTGCCCATTTTTAAATCATTTTTTGTTGTTTAGTTGTAGGAGTTCTTTACATATTGTAGATATCAATTCCTTATTGGATAAATGATTCACAAATATTTTTCCCCACTCCATGAGTTGTCTTTTCACTCTGTTGATAATGCCATTTGACACAAAAAAAGTCCTTAATTTTGACAAGTCCAGCTTACCTACTTTCTCTTTTGTTGCCTGTGCTTTTGGTGTCCTGTTCAAGAAATCGTTGCCAAATCAAATGTCATAAAATTTCCCCAATATTTTCTTCTAAGAGTTTTATAGTTTTACCTCTCACATTTAGGTCTTTCATTCATGTTGAGTTAATTTTTGTATATGGTATAAGGCAAGGGTACAATTTTTTTTTTTGCATGTGGATATCCAGTTGTCTCAGGTAATTTTCCATTGCTATAACAGAATACCATAAACTGGGTAATTTTAAATAAATTTATTTCTTACAGTTCTGGAGGCTGGGAAGTCCAAGAGCATGGCACTGGAATCTGGTTAGGGTCATCCCATGGCAGAAAGGCAGAAGGCAAAAGCAAGTACATGAGACAGAGATCACAAGGGCAAGCTGAGCTCACTTTTATAACAATCCATTCTCACGTGAACTAATTCACTCCTGCAGTAGAATTAATCCATTCATGAGGACTCTACCCTCACAACCCAATCACCTCTTAAAGGCCCCACCTCTTATACTGTTACATTGGCCATTAGGTTCCCAACACATAAACTTTTGGGGGACACATTCAAACAATAGCACCAGTTTTCCCAACACCATTTATTGAAAAGACTGTTCTTTCCCCATGGAATGGTCTTGGCACCCTTGTTGAAAATCATTTGTTTATGGACTCGATTCTATTCCATTGGATTATATGTCTCTCTTTAAGCTAGTACTGTACTGTTTTGATTACCATAGCTTTGTAGTATATTTTGAAAAAGTTTTTCAAAAAGAATTTTATTCTTCTTTTTCAAGGTTGTTTTGGCTACTCAGGGATCATTGAGATTCCACATAAATTTTAGGATGGATTTTTCTATTTCTGCAAAAAACTGACATTGGAATTTTGATAGTATTGAATCTGTAGGTAGCTTTGGGTAGTATTGGCATCTTAACAATATTGCCTTCCAATCCACAAATATGGGATGTCTTTCCATTTATTTGTGTCTATACTTTTTTTCAGCAACATTTTGTAGTTTTTATTCTACAAGTCTTTCATCTCCTTGGTTAAATTTATTCCTAAGCATCTTACTCTTTTGATGTTATTGTAAATGGGTATTTTTCCCCTCAGGATTTCTGTGGGTTAGTAGTTGGGCTGGGCTTAGCTGGTGGTTTTTCTGCTGGTCAAGCCTGGAGTCACTCATGCTGCAGAAGTCATCTATCTGGCAGTTCAGCTGAGGTTGGGGTGGGGGAAGATTGTCTAATATAGTCTTATACATATGTCTGGATGTCAATGGAATTGTTTTCTTAATTTCCTTTTTGGATTGTTCATTGTTGGTGAATAGAAATGCAACTGGCTTTTACATACTGATTTTGTATCCTGCAACTCTGCTGAATTTGTTTATTAGTTGTAGAAGTTTTCTTATTGTGTGCAATCTTTGGGGTTTTCTACATATTAGGTCATGTCACTTGTGAACAGAAATAGCTTTACATCTTCCTTTCCAATTTGAATGCCTTTTCTTCTTCTTGCCTAATTTGCTCTGACCACAACCTCTAGTATTATGTTGAATAGAAGTGGTGAGAGCAGCCATCCTTGTCTTGTTCCTGATCTTAAAGAAAAAGCTTAAAAATTTTCATTCCCTTACCACAGAGTATGATGTTGGCTGTGGGGTTTTCATACATGGCTTTTAGTATGTTGATGTAGTTGCCTTCTATTCCTACTTTGTTGAGTGGTTTTGTTTAATCAAAAATGGATGTTGAATTTTATCAAATGCTTTTTTTGCATCAGTTGAGATGACTATCTTTTTCTCCTCCATTGTGTTAAAGTGTGTATTACATTGACTTTTACATGTTGAACATTCTTTGTATTTCAGGAATAAATCTATTTGGTAATAGTGTACAATCCTCTTAATATCCTGTTAAATTCAGTTTGCTAGTATTTTATTTTATTTTATTTTTTATTTAATTTTTAGAGATGGGGTCTCACTATGTTGCCCAGAGTGAAGTACAGTGGCTATTCAAAGGCACAATCATAGCACACTACAGCCCCAAACTCCTGCACTCAAGTGATCTTCCTGCCTTAGCCTCCCAAGTAGCTGGGACTACAGGCACATGCCATCCATGACTGGCTAGTATTTTAATATTCTGTTGAATTTGGTTTGCTAGTTGAGGATTTTTGCATCTATATTCATAAAGGATGCCAGTCTGTAGTTTTCTTCTCTTCATCTAGCTTTGGTATCAGGGTACTAACAACCACATACAATGAGTTTGGAGGTGTTTCCCCCCTCTTCAATTTTTAGAGAAGTTTGAGAAGGATTGGTGATAATTCTTCTTTAAATGTTGGTAGAATTCACCAGTGAAGCCTTCTGGTTCTGTGTCCTGGGAGGTTACTAATGTTGGTTACTGATTCAACCTCCTTACTGGTTGTAGCTCTACTTAGATTTTCTATTTCTTCATGATTCAGTATTGGTAGGTTATGTATTTCTAGGAATTTTTCCATTTCATATAGGTTGTCCAATCTGTTGGTGTACATTTGTTTATAGTACTCTATTATAATCCTTTAAAAATTTTTCAGTAAAATTGCTGGTAATGTCCCTTCTTTCATTTCTGATTGAGTCTTCTCTTTTTCCTTTGTCAGTCTAGCTAAAGGTTTGTCAATTTTGTTGATCATTTCTAAGAACCAACTTTTAGTTTTGTTGATTTCCGCAATTGTTTTTCTATTCTCTAATTTATTTATCTCTGCTCCAATCTTTTTTGTTTCCTTCCTTGTATTTGTTTTGGGTTTAGTTTGTTTTCTTTTTCTAGGTCTTAAGGTGTAGAATTAGGTTGTTGATTTGAGATCTTTCTTCTTTATTAATGTAAGCATTTACAGCTATAAATTTCCCTCTTAATACTGTCTTTACTGCATCTGATAAGTTTTGGTATGTTGGGTTTTCATTTCTGTCTCAAAATATTTTATAATTATTCTTGTGAGTTATTCTTTGACCCATTAGTTGTTTAATAATGTGTTGTTTAATTTCCCCATATTTGTAAATTTTCCAGTTTTCCTTTTGCTGTTGACTCCTAGTTTCATTCCATTGTGATCAGAAAAGATATTTTGTATGATTTCAATCTTTTAGAATTTATTAAGGCTTGTTATGTGGCCTAAAATAAGGTCTTTCCTGGACAATGTTCCATGTGTACTTGAGAAATATCTATATTCGGTTGTTGGGTGGAGTGCTCTGTATATGTCTGTTTGGTCTAATTGGTCTATAGTGTTGTTCAAGTCATCAGTTTCCTCATTGATCTTCTGTATGGTTGTTCTATACATTATTGAAAGTGGGTATTGAAGTCTCCTACTATTATTGTAGACTGTCTATTTCTCCCTTCAAGTCTGTCAAACTTTGCTTCATATATTTTTGAGCTCTGATGTTTGGTATGTATATATTTATATTATTGTATCTTCTTGATGAATCAACCCTTTTATTGTTATATAATGGCCTTCTTTGTCTTTTGTAGCAGTTTTTAACTTAAAGTCTATTTTATTTGATATCATTGTAACCACCTCTCCCCTCTTTTGATTACTATTTCCATGGAATATCTTTTTCCATCCTTTCACTTTCAACCTCTGTCATTAGAACTGAAGTGTGCCTCTTGTAGACAGCATATAGTTGGGTCCTGTTTTTTTTTAATCCATTTTGCCATTCTATGTCTTTTGATTGGAGAATTTAATCCATTTACATTTAAAGCAATTAGTGATAGGGAAGCACTTACTTCTGCCGTTTTGTTATTTGTTTTCTGTGTGTCTTATAGCTTTTTTTATTCCTCATTTCTTCCATTATTGCTTTCCTTTGTGTTTAGTTGACTTTTTGTAGTGACATGTATTGATTCTCTTTTCATTTCCTTTTGTGTAGATTCTACAGACATTTTCTTTGTAGACATTCTACATACATGATTGTCATGGAGATTAAATATAACATCTTAAAGTTATGGAGATCTACTTTAAATAGATACCAACTTGATTTCATTCACATACAAAAGCTCTACTCCTTTAGAGTTCATCCCCCCACCTCCCACCTCATGTTATTGGTGTCATAACTTACATCTGTACACATTTTGTATCCATTAATATAGATTTATATTTTAATAAATTTGTCTTTCAAATCCTGTAGAAAATAAAAAGTGAAATTACAAACAAAAATTAAATTAATACTGTTTAAAAAATATTTTTCCATGTATTACTTTTGTCAGAGAACTTTGTATTTCACATGGCTTCAAATTACTGTCTAGCATCCTTATATTTCAACTTATGGGATGCCCTTCAGTATTTATTGTAGGGCAGGTCTAGTGGTAATGAACTCCCTCAGCTTTTGTTTGTCTGGAAATATCTTAATTTTACCCTCATGTTTGAAAGATATAGAATTCTTAGTTGATAAGTGTCTCCCCCACCCCCTGCATAATTTTAACTATATCATCTCACTGCCTTTTAGTCTGTAAAGTTTTCACTAAGAATTCTACTAACAGTCTTATTGAGGATCCCTTGTACATTATGGGTTATTGTTCTCTTGCTGCTTTCAACAGTCTCTCTTTGTCTTTGACTTTTAACAGTTTGATCATACTGTATTGGTGTGGGTCTCTTTGGGATAACCCTGCTTGGAGATCTTTTAGCTTCTTGGATTTGTATATCTATGTATTTCCTAAAAACTGGGATGTTTTCAGCCATTACTTCTTCAAATAATTTTTCTACCCTTTCTCTTCTCATTTTTGAAAACCTGTAATGTCTATATTGGTCTACTTGTTCATGTAAAATAAGTACCCTAGGCTCTGTTCATTTTTTTGTCATTATTTTTTCCTTTTTTCTCTTCAGACTAGATAATTTCAAATGACTGGTCTTCAAGTTCACTGCTTCTTCTTTTCTTCCTGTTCTAGGCTGCAGTTAAACCACTCTAGTGAATTTTTAAATTCACTTAATATATTTTTCAGCTCCACAACTTATGCTTGGTTCTCTCTCTCTCTCTCTCTCTCTCTATAAATATATAATTTCTATCTCCTTGTTTATATTCTCATTTTGTTCATATATGGTTTTCCTGATTTCCTTTAGCTTTTTTGCCCATTCTTTCTTTCAGCTCAGGGGTCCCCAACCTATGGTGAGTTGTAGAATTATTTCATTATATATTACAATGTAATAATAATAGAAATAAATTGCACAATAAATGTAATGTGCTTGAATCATCCCAAAACCATCGCCCCCCCCCCAGTCCATGGAAAAATTGTCTTCCATGAAAATGGTCCCTGGTATCAAAAAGGTTGGGGATCACTGCTTTAGCTCTTTGAGACTATCTAAGATGGTCATTTTAAAGTCTTTGTCTAGTAAGTCCACTACACATTTCCTCCGTGACTGTTCCTGAAGGTTTATTTTGTTCCTTTGAATGGACCATGTTTCCCTGTTTCTTTGTATGCCTTGTAATCTTTTGTTGAAAAATGGACATTTGAAAAAATAGCCACCTCTTGTAGTCTTTGCAGACTGGCATGGGACACCTTTACTAATTAGTGAGCCCCTGAACCTGGAGACCAGCCCAGGGTAAAGGCTTAAGGGCTTCACAGGTCTTCTGGGCATGCATCCTGTCTGGGCCTGTGTGTGTGTTACCCAATTTCTTCTGGCTACTTTCAAATGTCTTAATTTTCCAAAGAGTCTCACCCCAACTTCTTCTCAGGGCCTTACATTTCTATGGCATTCTTTTGCCCATAATCTCTGGCTCCCTGTCATCCTCAGATCTTCAGTCCCCCTGTACTTTTCATGCACCATGATGCCCACCACCTCCTTCTGAGGCTTCTAGACTAAGATGTAAACTGTGCTACCCTCGGTCTGAGATCTGAGTCAGGTGAAACAGATATCAGTTCCTTGAGCAGCATACTGATAGGCCAGAATGATGTAAACAATTTCCACTCTTCTCTTTCTGGCTCAAGGGAGGGAATCAGGAATTGGGCCTGTTCCTCTGGCCTTCACCACATGGGTGAGGTATAGGCAAGTAAAAACACCATGACATTTCCTACTGGTTTGGGTGCAGCTTTTTCTTGACTGGGTATTCATTTGGTTGCTATAGATATTTGGTTGGTTTCTATAGCTCCTATAAAGTAATTTTAGCCAGTCTGTAGTTCTTTTACAGGAGGATAAGGGCATGGAGCTTCCTAGTCACCATTTTGTTGATGGACCCAGTATTTAAATCTTTTTTTGAGTGATTACACATGGTGTTATGCTTTTAATTTTTATTTTCAATAGTTCATTACAGTATTAAAAGTGTGTGTTGCTCTTGTATCTTGTGAGCTTGCTAAACTCCATTATTAGTTCAAAGGGGGTTTTTGGATAGATTTCTAGAGGTTTCCTATGAAGACAATCATCTTACAACCCAATACTAAGAGAAAAATGCAATGAAAATATGGGGAAAAGATTTGGACACTTTACAAAAGAAAATGTAAGAATGACCAATAAACATATGAAAATATGTTCAATATTACAGTTATCAGAATAAAATGCAAATTAAAACCAAAATGAGATACCACTGTCCTCAGAATGACTAAATTGTAAAGATTGAGAAGATCAAGTGTTGGTGAGGATGCAGAGCACACAGAAACCTCATAAACTGCTTCTGGGAATGGAAAGTAGTATCCTTTGGAAAATTATTTATTTCTAAATTAAACAAACATTTATCTTATGACCCAACCTTTCCACTCCTAGTCACCTCTCCAGGAGAAATGAAAATCTATGCCCAAATAAGGACTTGTATGTGAATGTTCATGGTGGCTTTATGCACAAGAGTACAAAACTGCAAAAAACCCAAAAGTTCATCAACTTATAAATGGATAAACTGTCATCTATCCATACAATGGAATCTACTTAGCAATAAAAGTGAACAAACTATGGACAAATACAATAACATTGCTGAATCTCAAAAGCATTATGCTAAGTTGGAATGATTCAGTTTTTATAAGATTCTAGAAACAATAAACCTATAATAATAAAGAGTAGATAAGTGGTTTCCAAGGGCCAGGGCATGAGGCGAGAGAGGACTGACTGTAAAGGGGCTTGAGGAAACTTATCAGCTGATAGAAATGTTATATATCACCATAGTTGTGGTCATCACACAACCGTATACACTTCTCAAAACTCATCAAATTGCACACTTAGCATTCATGGGTTTCAGTGTTTGTAAATTATACTTAAAAAATATGATTTTATAAATGCAATCTTGAGCAGTAATCAGATTTCTTTGGGGTACAGGTGCCCACTTACCAACCTGAAAGGTCCCACTGCCTAAAAATACAGAGAAATGTGGGAATAAGAGGAAATCATTTCACTTAATCATTCTATCATTTATTTACTAAAAAATATTTCTTAAATATGTATTAGGGGATAGACAGTGCTAGGTGTTGGGGACAGAGCAGGGAAAGGCTTCTCCTTTGATAAGTTTTGGAAAAGGCATTCACTCAGCACTAAAAGAGCACAGAAGAGAGACACCCATCCCAGACTGAGAGTGGTTGGGAAGCAGGTGGCTGCTGAGCTATCTTGAATGATGGATGAGTATGTTCTGCTTTTTCCCCAAACACGTTCACATAATGACCATAAGGAATAGCTGGGCACCACTGTAGCACAGAAGAAACAATGGGTGCTTTGGAGTCAGGCGGATGTGGGCTCCAGTCCTGGCCTGGCTACTTGCTAGCTGTGTGACCTTGAGAAAACGTCAGTCAAGCAGAGTCTCTTTTTTCCCAGAACCAGAGTAATCATAATTACCAATAAGTTGCTCTGAGAATTGGAAAATACTTATAAAGCATCCAGGTCATTAAAGAATTAATAACTGATAATGACATACACATACCAGCCAGCTTCCCTGGTTACCATAACCTCTTTCTACCATCCTGGTCAAACACTAGGAATGAGGAAAGCAGGAGCTGGGGTCCCTGAAACTCAAGACTCACGTAGTGTCACAACCAGCAGAATTGCGGCCGAGTGGTCTTTGCTGCCTGGCATCCCTCAGGAATTAGCCAGAAGGCCCCAGCCCAGGGAGGGGTGATGGGACACCATCCAGTCCCTTTCCTTCTGCCTGGAGTCGCTCTGTACCAATCTGTCCTGACTTGTACCTCTCTGGTGAAATTTCTAAGGGTCCTTTCAGTTCTAAAATCTAAGATCTGTGAAGCAAAACTCAAGACACAAAAACCTGGCTCCAGCAAAGGGGTACAAGGTCATAACTCCTGAACTTCCCTCTGAAGAGTAAAAAGTACTCTGGCACAAGCTTCTTCTGACTTTGAACCTTCACACCCCTGCACTCACACACAGGGGTTTGGGTACCCTTGGACACCAAACGAGCATTCCTGGGCTTGCAAATTCTTTTAAGGTTGACAACTTCCTTCTGAATTTGGATTAACTGTGAATATCCAAAGGAAGCATATAGCTTTGTTTCACCAACTTCTGTGACACAGTTAACTAAACGGTGAGCTCTTGAGGGCTGGGGCAATGCCATTGTCATATCTGTGTTCCCAGCCCCCAGCACAGAGCCTTAACCACTTAGGTTTGTGGAATGAAAGATTCAATGAACACATCTGGTGGCACTTTTCCCACAGCATTTTGTATAACTCTCCTCTTACTTGTGAATTAAATAGTAGTATGAAGGCACCTTACATCCCAAAATGGACTAAATTACATGTAGGATAGAACAAATTCAATTATTAAAACAAAAATCAAACATAGTATCCATAACCTTAACCTCAACAAGATCAAAAAGGGGTTAGAGCTTGGGGAGGTGGCCTGGTGTGGTGGACATTCCCCCGGCCACTCTATGAAATGGTGACCTTGGTCAAGGTACTTAGCAAAATGAGGAGGTAGGAATATGGCCCTTACGGGTTGGGGTGAGCCGATTTCTTGCCTTGGGCATCCTCCGATTTGGAAGACTCCCTGGCCGGTGTGTCTGGAATCACTCTTCTCCCTCTCCCAGTTCAGTTAACACCATTTGTTTATCTCACTGGCAGTGCCTTGCCCCATCACAGCAGGATTTTGTAATCCCTCCAGGCTGAATTGCAACAACTTGCCCCATGTGGACCTGCCTAGGAGTCCAGGCAGGGCAGGATCCTGAAGCCTGTCACCTGAGAGGTCTGAGTCAATGCAACCCGCCCCACTCCCACCCTCCCCTGGCCCTGGGCCTGTGCATGGGTCACCACCTCCAGTTGTGAGCCCTGCTCCTTCCTGGGACTCTGCTGCCTCCAGGATGACCTGACCACACCCTTCCATGTCTCACCCAGGAGCCAGTCAGTCCTGAGTGACAATGGCAGGAGCAGGTGGCTCAGGAGCCCTGGTGAAGGCTCTGCAGGGCACCAGGACTGCTGGTACCTGCCCCTGTCAACTGAGAGAGGAAAGCAGCTGCCCTCCTGTCTGACTGGGCTCCTCAACTTCACATAAGGAGTGCTTACGTTTTTAAAAAAAGACTAAAAAGACTGTATTTTTTAAAGTCATTTTAGGTTTGCAGTAAAATGAAAAGGTACAAAGAATTCCCATCTACCCCCTACTCCCCACACACACATACCCTCTCCCCCATCCACACCCCCACCCCCCAGAGTGGTGTGGTGCTTTGTCACAGTTGATGAACCTACATTGACATGTCATCATCACCGAGAGTCCACAGTTGCATTAGGGTTCACTCTCGGTGTTGTACCTTCGGGGTTTAGATGAATACATAATGAAATGTACTCACCATTATAGTATCATAAAGAGTCGTTTCACCGCCTTAGAAACCCTCCTTTTCATTCTCTCCTCTTGTGGGTGTGGAGGGAGAGAGGAAAATGCATTCAGTGCTACTGTCAGGTATTCTGCTAGGTCCCTTGTCCACTAAATCCTACAGCCACCCCTTGAACAAGGGAGACTTGACATAAGGCCCTGGAAAGGGATCACCCGAAATCCCAGTGGCCAGGGGACAGTGACAAGGAAGTCCCTAGGGGACAAGTGTGGAGGAATTTGTAATCAAGCTCTTACACAAACTGGGTGAGAGGCCTCACGTGTAGTGGACACAGTGTTGGGATTCAGGGGAACCCGAGAGGGGTTATGGCCGTGGCAGTTCATCCCTGGTCAGATACCCTTGTCCTGGGACATACCTCAGGCCTTCAGAGCATGGGCTCTGGCATAGGTGCAGTCTGCTCAGTCTGTTCATTTTTATCCCTTTCAGTCCTGTACCTACTGTGTGCAAGGCATCATCCTGGGTGCTACAGGGATACAAAGATTAACATTGCCTTCTGAGGCCCTAGAGTTGAATGGGGAAAGTGATATATCCAAAAACTAATACAAGTAGACTTTGATGAGTGCAGAGAACACTATGAAAACTCAGAAAAGGGAGAGATTGCTTCTAGGGGCTGGGTCAGGACAAGCTGGAGAAGTTGTTGTTGGCATCTGGGGCAGGCCTTGAAGCCAGCAGGTGGAGAAGGGAAGCTGGCAGTAGCTGCGGTGTCGGACGAGGGGGAGAGGCTGCAGCCGGAGAGAGCAAGTGGGGGGCAGGGGTCCTGGGAAGTAGTATCAGGGGTGATGGGCAGGAGGTGACCAGAATGGAAAGGAG
Organism: Daubentonia madagascariensis; assembly: GCA_023783475.1. Classification (NCBI taxonomy): domain Eukaryota; kingdom Metazoa; phylum Chordata; class Mammalia; order Primates; family Daubentoniidae; genus Daubentonia; species Daubentonia madagascariensis. The sequence goes on along the minus strand of JAKFHU010000353.1, from coordinate 988,178 downwards.
GGCCTGGCCTTGGAGCATGGGGCGGCACTGACCAGGCAGGGCTCGGGGGGAGCGGGGACAGTGCCGTGAGCTCCCTGAGGGCAAGGCCCTACCCAGGGGATGCCTGTAGCAGACACTTGACTGGGTTGAACTGTTGCTAACAACTGTCGATGTCGGAGCCAGAGTGCATGAGAGCACAGGGTAGCTGGAACAGTAACGGGCACAGGAGGCAGACTGGAAAGGACAAACGAGAGCTCCTTTCAGACCCACTGAATTTGGGGGCCCTCACAATGGCCAGCTAGAGATGCAGAAGGAAAGCTTGAGATTACTGGAGGATGGAGGTGCTGACCTGGGAATGGTCCAGAAAGCAGCAGAAATGTCAGCCACAAACGTATGCAGAGAGCATATAGAGAGAATGAAGGTGAGGACAGAACCTGTGGCTCAAGAATGTTCATGGGCTTCCTGTTTCCTTCTCACATTTAGTTGTCGGCAGCAGGAGGAAGAGCCAGGAGTATTCAGAAGAGCAGGAGATGCAGGAGTGGTACAGAGCCGGGATAGCTGAAGCAGACCAGTGGTCTGGAATGAAGTCACCATCTGGGGAGCCATATACCTGCGAAGTGGAGAAGACAAGGACATGTCCTTTTGTCAAGGTGCTTAGGTCACCCTGGACTGCTCACAACCTCATTTCTCCAAGGTTCGAAGGCTAGAGCTGGGTTTCCCATTTCTTTAACTGTAGTTAACACCTCTGTTTGGGTCCCATCCAGGTTCAAGAGGGTCCTGGGTTGGTGGGTGGAGTCAGGCTCCCTGGAGGCCACATCATCTCAGCAGATCCGCTGGCGACAGGAGGGGCGGGAGGGGAGCTGGCCTCCATCTTCAGACTGATCTTTCCAGTTTAGAGCCTCCCCGCTTGGGCAAAACACGGTTCTAATGCACTCTACATGGATTTACTTATTTATCACAGAGTTAGAAATGTTGTTAATAGGGAGATTTCAGTGGAAAATTGCTCCTCAGGTTCGTGTCAAATAATGAGTTAGCAAAGAATTTCTCACAGCTCACTGCCTGATTTGATTAAGGTTCACATGGACACCAAGGGGAAGAAACACGGGCTGGCCGGGGGAGGCGAGGTCCTGGGCAGATCACGTTGAGGTTATCCTAGGATATGGAGGCCCATTCTCAAGGATACAAATCGGTAGAACTAGGATGTGGACAGACTCTGTAATGAGTCAGTTACTCCACTTTGAATTGGCCTTTAGCCCAAAATTGGTGTTCAGTAAATGTTTTTAGAAAAAATAACTGCTTTCAGCATCCACACACTTTTCTCTAAGGAAATCCAATATAGAATAGAATATACACACAGAAAATTTCAGATATAACTAATTACAAAATTCTTCCCTCAGCTAAAGAATTCACTGCTGCTTTCCTTAAAAGTTCACTGCTTATGTTTGCACAGAACTTCATTCAGCTCAGGTGGGAGGAAACGGCTCCTTGTGCAGGCTGCATAGCCCACACACCCACCCATCTACACCACTCTGGAACCCAAGTGCAATGCTGCTGCCACCTGCCCTTGCTTACCTGTTGTCTTTTTCTAGCTTTTCCACGCTTTCTTGGTTCCAGGAAGGCTTTGTGCATGTCATCTGAGTATATTCAGTATTTCCTAAACAGATTGTATACTTTTGTGCAAGGAGTTTAGTCATCATCTCTATTAGGACATGGTACTAATTTGCTCATTAATAATCAAGCACTATAAAATCACACTGGAGCACCCAATCTGACCTCCCCCACCCTGCCCGCCGGCACAACAGGCTCCAAATTGCAGTGGCTGCAAACCTGAGAGAGAAATAGGGTGGCTGCGAGGTTCTTACTCGAATCTAAATACAGCCACTGCTTGCTGATCCAAGGGCTGAGATCACTGGGAGAGATTGTACTGAAACATTTCTCTGATGCTGTTTCTTTTTAAAAATCAGGTCTCGGCATGCGCCTGCCAGTCAGTGAGCAGGTGGAGGAGGATAGAGGCAGAGGGATGGCCTGTGTTAGGAAACAAATGCTCATTTGGGTTTCATCTTTCCAAAGCATCAACATTTTCCACAAATTCAAGAAATTCTGTCTTTTCTCACAGACTTGCAAACAGGTTTTAGGAAGCTGGCTTACCCAATTTCCCACCAATCTCTTGACCAAGTTGGAAAAGAAAATCCATGGAGAATTTCTAATGTGCGGTGTATCTGAAAGTATTTTGTACAGCTCATACAAATAATCCTGTCTCAATTCATTGTGAAACGCTTTGCAGTTTGCCAGCTGCTTTCAAATGCATTCCCATTTAAAAGTAATGATGACATGTGAACAGTGTCAGCTCTGGGGAACCTTGCCTACCAGGTGAAATGGGACTTGGCGAGAGCTAGGACAGAGTTAAAAGGAGGGCCGGTTTGTGCCTGTGGTACAGAGGGGACTCGAACATCGCTGGGTCTCTCAGGAAAACATAAATCTAGTTATGAAAATGGAAAGAGGCTCTTCTGTAAAAGGGAATGATTTTATGGTTACCGCACTGTGTTGTCTGAGAAGTAAGTTGATTTATTGAAAGTGCTTGAAATAAAACCAGGCAGCTAAGACCTGACATCATGATAATAATTATCCATTAGAATTAACAGAAAAGGAAAGAAGGTTGCTGCAGGACAGCCAGGAGGAACCTCTTCAGTGGACAAATACTTTCCTGGGAACCAACTTTTCCTGTTAAAATTGAAGGATACCAAGGAAAGCACTGAAGACTAAAATCAATGTGTTTTTACCTAGTGAAATAAGACAAAAACATGGTTCATGTGCCAATAATTTTTAAAGTATCAAGACTACAAAATGCAATTTTCAGAGTATTTGTCTCATTGTTCTAACTTTCACTTAGATCTAGAAAATTAAGTGGCCTAAAAGAGACACATATGAGAAACGAAAGCCCCATGTCCTTCAGAGCAAATGGTCACCCTGCTCACCTTTGCTGAGCACATCCCCAATTCTCAGGCTGCTCGCTCGATTTTGAAACCATTCAGGAGTCCTTTCTCCAGCCCACAAAAATAATCATCACCACGTTCTACATTCTCTATTTGCACGTACACAACCTCGTGGCATGGCTGCCTGGGAATTCCTAACTCCAAGGGCTACAGCTCCCCTCTGCACCTGCCTCCCTGCTCTTCCTACCCAGCCGCTCACCCCCACGGTTGACCTAGATGCAACTCGCCTGCCTCCTAAATACGCCGACACGCAAGCCAGTGTATCCTCCGGACTCTCATTTTTTATTGGTAAAGGCAGTTAAAGTTAATAACAACGAGAGGCAAAAAATAAATTAATTAATTTTAAAAACCTGTTTTTATATATATTTTTTACAAGTTAGTTCCCTTTAGGTTTTCATACATCCCCCCCTCGCGGCTGGATCTCAGTTTCACATACAAGACAGGACAAGCAGAGATAACTTGGGCATGTGCCCTCTGTGGGGAAAAGTGACTTTGAAAATCTTTGGGGCTTTATTATCCTGGGATTCTAAACTCTGGGGGACATGATAAAACTCAGATGAGTCCTTGGGCTCTGAATTCGTAAGAATCTTCTCTGTGGGCTGTGTGCGCCTGCACGTCTTTTTAAACAATCAGCAGTGTTTGGTATCCTTAGAGACTAAAAGCAAATACTCTCCATGTACTTTCTCCAATCCAAGAATCTGGGGACCATGCTTCCTATCTAATGTATGACCTCAAGAGTTAAAATCAAGGGCAAAAGGTCACTGGAGTGTGGGCGAGTTTTAGTTCCTGTTACCAGCAACAATCTATAAATCAAGTGGAGAACAACACGCCGCCTGTGCCTCCCTGCCACGCCCCGAGGCTGCTCTGACCGGATGCCAGGAGCAGGGCCAAGCAGCCTCGAGCCTGGCAGCACAGGGCACAGGGACTGGAAAGGGGGTACAGGAAAACGGGGAACTAGAAGGAAGAGGAGAGTGGGAAGGGAGAAATAATAAAAGCATACAAGGATGAAGAAGAAAAGAAGGAAGAGATGAAGAGAAAAAAGAAACCAAAGGAGAGGACACAGGCTGAGAAAACCCCAGGGCTGGACCTCTAAACCTCAGTGCAAGTTTTCTTTTCATTGTGTGTCCCAGAGAGCGTGGGGAGTGTCTGCAGGCATCTGCGTGAACCCCAGAGGGAGCGTGTGGCCAGCACACAGGGAGACAGGCCGGGGCGTGGAAGGAGAAGGTGGTACAGACACAACGAGGCAACGCCATTTGGTTTGGGCAGGGCTGAAAGGTGTTTTTTACTATTTATATTTTAAGAACTTTCATGAGGCAGCCCCAATCTAGAGACTGACGTTAGCTTCATGATCGTAGCCTGTCAATTTTCTGAACCTTCTGATCACGATCAGTAAAAGTCAGAGCTCACCCTAGGGGCTGTCTTCTAGGAGCACCAGGAGGACACACATCTGATCACCTACATTCAGCACAGGAGCCACAAGAGGTCTCCTACAGGAGCTGAAAGATTACACTGTCCCCAGAGTCAGTCCACGTCTGAAGCTCTGCAGTCATGGGGAGAAGACCTCAGAACACTTGGGTGTCCTGGCTGAGTGGAAGACAGGGCATTAAAACGGTTTCCCCATCAAAACCAAAACACAATACAACACACCAAAAAACTCTCTGATTTGGGAATGTAATCATATAATTCCTACTTGGCAAAAATGTATGGTTGGCTATAGAACAAAAGGAACTACCTGAATCCAAGCTATTGCCTCTTAATCCTTTAATTAGACTAAGAAAGGAAGCACCATTTGTTGTTACTGAAGGAAATCAAAAGCAAACACGGACAGAGATGCCGACTCACACGCGTGCACACTTACACGATGGGATGTGTTCATATGAACGTGAATAAACACTCATGGTGAATGGTTCAGAGTTTACAAAAAAATTTATTTGTTTATGAGAGCCATGATTCAGAACATTAAAAAAAGTCCTCCTGGGAATGTAACTCGGGGAAATGCGGTGAGAGGGCGAGACTCGGCAATCCACGGGCATGTTAAAGATGTGCCCAAACTCTGTGGGGTTAACTCTGCTCTGACTTGAGGCCAAAGGCGTCTGCCCGGCAGCACCCTGGCAGCTGAGTGGTCAGAAGGCCCTGGCTGCAGAGCATTCATGAGGAAGCTTTCTTCTTTTTCTTCTTTTTCACTGGTGTTTCAGCTAGCACAATGTCTGCTGCTACTGCCACTGGCTTTTGCAGCTTTTTCTTTTCTCTTCTTTTTTTGGGCTTCGGGATCAAATCCTGGTCATCAGGTGGCTGCACGTGGTCCTCTGCAACCTCGGCAGAAACATCAGGACTCTCGTCCCGACAGGGGCGCCCGGGCTGCCCCGCTGGGGCTCTCTTCTTCCTGGCCAGATGTTCGTGGCTTTCTTCTTCCTCGTGCTTCTCCTGTTCAGGCTGCTTGGCCGTGGGTTGGGGGTAACTCTTCACATTTTTACTTGTGGCCTCTTTGTTCATTTTCTTTCCCCTTTTCGATTCCACTTGGGTATCTGCAATGTCAGGCTCTGGAGCTGTGACCTGGGGCTTGTTCTTCAGCTCTGCCATGCGCCTGGCAAAATACTCCCGGATGGTGAAGGCACTGGTTGTCGTAGTGGAGGTTTCGTTCTCGTCCAGAGTGGAGGGGCTGGAATCATCCTAAGGTGGGGAAAAGAGTTACAAGGCAGTTAACCATCAACAGCTCACCCCTCACAGCAACCCAGGAGGACTCCACTTGGGGCCACTCACAGCAACTAGGAGACAAGGCTGAGAGCTGGGTTCTCTTTCTCTCTTTCCCCCTCCTGGTAGGCCTGAGCTACTAAGCTCAGAACACCCCAGCTGAGTACCGTGTGGGGTGGTAGGCTGAGCAGACAGAAGCTAACTTAAGAAGTTAGGGCCGGGTGAGGTGGCTCACGCCTGTAACCCTAGCACTCTGGGAGGCCAAGGTGGGAGGATCACCTGAGCTCAGGAGTTTGAGACCAGCCTGAGCAAGAGTGAGACCTCCTATCAAAAATAGAAAAAAATTAGCCGGGCATGGTGGTGCGTGCCTGTAGTCCCAGCTACTCAGGAGGCTGAGGCAGGAGGATGCTTGAGCCCAGGAGTTTGAGGTTGCAGTGAGCTATGATCACACCGCTGCACTCTAGTCTGGGCAACAGAGCAAGACTGTCTCCAAAAAAAAAAAAAAAAAAAAAAGTTAGCTGGCAAGTTGCCTAGATGAAATTCTGAATAAACATCTCCCTAGAAACAATGTTATAGTGATTAAGTTCCCAGAGTCTCCCATAAAAAACAGGGACAGTGAAGTTCTGGAGCTTTGTGATTTTGTTAGACACTGATTTCACCTCCATTATGGATTACACCGGTCTTTGTATGTTGACCTAGAAACTTAGATGTCACATATATAGGTTAACCCTTCCCATGAAGACAGGAGCCAAGTTCCAACCTGGACCCTAGCCTGTCAGAAACACCTTCTTTCTCCCCCCACCCCAGGGCATGGCCACTCTCACAGCTGCTCCCAAAGAGAATGCACCAGAGCTGAAACTGCACGTGTTTTAGCCTCCTTCCTCGGCTGGGGATGGCGAGAAGGGAGATGCCCCCATCCCTACTCTGACATAAACCAAATACTCATGACTGTGTTGGTCTTTTTTTTTTTTTTTTTAAATGACTGTGTGAGTCCTGTTTTTATTAATAAATTTGAGGAATTACTCATACATAACAGCTGGGATTAAGTGAGGTTTACATTTTAATTTTAAATAAATACATTTTGCTGTAACGCTGGCGAAGCGGGAGAATCCTCAGAGGTCGGGATGAATAATGAAATGCTGGCCTCACCACTTGGGTGTGGCCAGCTGAGAGGGGCGATGAAGATGTGTGTGTGAAAACAAAGCACCTTCAAGCTGAAGATGTAAGAAATATGCCTTAGGATCAACGTCTGGGATAACTCTGCCCCAAAGAGACTTTTAAAATAAGTCATTAAACACTAATGTAAACTTAGGTTTCCATCATTCATTCGTTCTCCCAGGAAGAGGCCAGTTGTTCCTGCCCTTTCATGTTGGGGGAGTGGGAAAGGGTTTGTGAATAAAGCAATTTCCAAATCCGGATTCTGGAAACTATTCTGAACTTGACTGGCAAAGCTCTGCTTGTGCAGCTGACTTAATTACAAACCAACACGTACAAATGGACCCTGTATTTGCTTAACACAGTAGCCCTCAAAACCCATTTGAAATTCAGCAGAATCAATATTATATTAATGGACACCTGGGCCTTCAGTGGCAAATGCCCCAGAAAACTTTCTCCAAACGGTACCTTTATTAACATCACTACTTACAAATCAACACTAGCCTTATTTTTTTCAGCTTCTGGTCTGAAAAAACAAAATCATGTGGTCAACTTTAGAATTTTAAAATATAAAATGCAGAATGTGTGGGAACTAAGTTTTGGGAAGAGGTTTAAATTTTACCTATAAGCATTCAATTTTTGCTGGAATCCCATCAGGTAAGTTTCAGAAAAATAAAAAATAGCTGTCCCAGGAGACAAAAATCAGGCCACTTTGTCTTTTTGTTCTTCAAATACTGGAAAAGAGCTGAAATTTTCCATAGCACAATGCAAGTTCTTCTCAAGGCTCTCTTGGTGCTGGCCAGTCCCAGTTTGATGAACAAGAAAGATCCCACCTCCATGTAAGGGCACACCCCCACAGCCACCTGGGCACACAGGCTCTGTGACAGTGGCCCATTTACACAACAGAAGTCTCATTGACAGTTTCACAGCATTCAGAGGGGCCTGCCGTATATGGGCCGCTCTTTTGGAGAGCACTCGTGAATTAGGACTCACATTCAAGTCAAGTCCAATGACTCCTTACCTTGCTCATCTATTTATTACCTTCTGAATTCCTGCTTTTAACAGTTTAATCACAGGAACTAATTGCTGGTATTAATCACACTTTTAATTATTAGGAAATACAAGACGATTTTTGAGTCACTTGTTGAATTCAGTGGGTCTTTCCAATCCCAGGAAATAAGTATGCTCATAATCAACTCCTATGATCATAAGGACTTTAATAACCATGGGCCACTCTACACGAGGCTTAGCAGGGCATGGAGACAAGCCAGCACCCAAGCCCTATTTATCCCCAGCAAAGTGCAGGCAAAACAATGACCTGCTGGGAAGAGCTGTTTCATGCCAGAGGCAACCACCCTCCCACACTACAGGAACATATCTATTTTAAAAAACTATAGACACAGAGGAGGAATATGTTGAAAATCTGATTCCTGCAGGAGCAATGCCCAGGACGCATATTTTATAAACTTGAAATCAGAAACTCTGTTTTACTACAGAGATTATAACCCCTGGATCGATATTCTTGGCCATGGCATCATATAAAAAAAAAATACACCTTTTCAAGAAAACTAATACTTTCGATATCTGGTCTCTTCTCGAAAGTGAACAAGTATTGAGAAAAGCACCAATTACTTTTTAGGATTTTGAAATGGTCACAACTTGCATCTTTCTACATTTCCATTAAACATATAATACAACCTCAAAAAAACCTAGTATTTAAATGTGACTTTCACCGCTTCATGAACTTTGAGAATGTCTCAATTTGCTAGTGGTAATTCCAAAAACTAGTAAAACAAATTTATAAATAACTTAAAAACTTCCTGTTCCATACAAAATACTACCAAGGGAGGTGTGTGGTTAACTAATCATTTTGCCAAACATTTGATTTAAGCTCAGGGATTCAGGAAACGTCTCATTTTTCAAAAAGTTAACCAATGGAAGTCCTTAGATAAATCCCATCACCTCTCTAGGCCTCAGTTACCTAAATCAAGTAATAAGTAGGTTAAATTAGGTGACTTCAGGGGTCCCTTGCTAAATGAGGGCTAAAATCTACTCATCTCTGAAAAGATATTTGGGCTGGCCATTACTTTATGATGCAAGAGAGCAGAGAAGGTACAGAGAGACAGTATGAGTAGGCAGCAGAGATGAGCTCCATTTGTAGAAAAAACTATCAACTCCCTGTCAAGCTAAGACGGAGAAATTGACAATAATACAGCTGCAATCTACCCATGAAAAAAATATTTATTCACAAAGTATACAGCCAAAGATCATACTCAGTAATACCGTTTAGGAGGGCTGAAAGAGCCAGATACTATTTTGTACTGAATAATATTTAATAATTCATTTCAAAGAACTGATACTATAGAAGCTAAAATCAGTAAAAGCAAGAAGTGAAGTGACTAACAACTGGAATATGAATCTATTTTAAACCTAAGTCCTGGAAAATCATTCTAACACTTACCCTTTCAAGAAAGGTGGTAAGAAGCTGGAACTTTAAAAAATGGTAATAAATTCCCATATTGGACCTATGGTTTTGCAGGTTGTCTTTTTACATACGTTGACTTGAAAATCTCTACTGAGCCTTCACATACCCTAAATTTTTATTCTCCAAAGGTTGACTGTGGGAAAATGCTAATGGTGCTAAGAGGTTGGAACTGAAAAGTGGTAGCTTCTGGAATGAATAAACTGACACCTCCCTGCTCAGCTGTTAGGCCTCTACAATCTAAGATTCTCGAAATCCTGCTGTAATGCCAAGAGTTTTAACAGTTGTCTGGTAATGACACGCAAGGAGAAATGTGGCTTTGACCTGGGTACAGTGAAGGGTAAAGGTGGGAGATGAGGGTAGAGCTGGGGCTCTGCCCTTGGGGACCCCACACTTCCAGTGATCAGGGCCCTGCCAGCCCAGGGGTCTCCTTCCCACTTGCCCCTGGGGCAGGGGCATGCATTTATAGCTGTGCATATCCAGGGCCAGGGGTGTACCTAAGACGAAGGGGCTTTTAAATAAGGAGTTCAGTGAATGAGGAGGGGACAGGGTAAGGGAATTAACAAAACAGTTTAAAAATCGCTCTTCCTAAATTTGCAATATAGCCGCTGCACTACCTTCCCATTCATTCATTAATAAGAAAGACACAAAGGCACATTTAGAATCTTGAAATATTTTCTATGTATTTTAGCAGTTACTTTTTTTTTGAACTATAAAATGAAACAGTTTCTCATGTTGTTCTAAAAATTATTTCCCAGTTGGCCTGGTGTGTCCACAGCAAGCCTCACGGTCCTCTCACTTCTTCCAGCACTAGTGGGCATAGAGCACATCAAACACCTGATGACCGGCTTTCCCAAAGGTAGCTGGGCCTTAATTTCTACCCAGTCAGTAAATACGGATTGGTTATCTGTGGATTAGAACTCAGAGACATCACCACAGTGATCACACGTGGGTGTCCTGAAGAAGGCAGCTGTCATCAAAGTGCCAGGACTCAGTATCATGTGGCATCTCACGAGACTCTCACAGCCACCTGAGGAGGGGCATCCTCTCCACCTTACAGAGGCAGAAAGTAGTACTCAGCACTTAATCTGCAGAGGGCCTCACAGCTGGGCAGGAGCAGGATGGGGCCCCAAGGCTGCCACGCACAGAGCTCGTGACCCCTCACCACAGCACTCTGACTTCTCGCCCGCGCTACGCAGACTTCCTTGTCACCCTTTCTCTCTCTTCAAGCCATCCCAATGCTAAAATATTTATCAACTGATCATATAATCCAGGGACTAAGGTCCAGGCTTAAGTAAGTTGACTGATGTAGAAAAAATGTCAACAGAAATAGATAAGACTTTTTAAAGAGAAAAAATCCTGTATTATCTAGTTTGCAATTCATATAAATAAAAAATAGCCAGAAGCCAGCCTTAAGAGTTTTATAATCTGTCAAATCAGCATGTACATTCACTTGACAAAGTGTGCCTGTTTTAAAGTAGGAAGTAAAAACCAAGTCCAACCTTCCAGCCAGGTGAGAATCCCTCTCAGGCAGGTGTTGGACAACTTCCACTGGTGCACTTCCAACAGGGAGAGGCAGCTACCCTGCATGGCCGTCCATTCCACTGTTAGCTCTCTTTGACTCCGTTTTCTCATCAGCAATAGGCAGATTCAGATGGTTCGCGAGTATATGCTGTGTGCCATGATTGGAGCTGGAGTATCTTAATGCCTAAGCCCATCTCTGACAATTCTGAATTACCACTGAGGAAAACACAAAGAACGGATGCAAAGGAAAGATGACCTTGCAGAGAAACAGACCCTTAAGGTATCAATTATAATACACCACAATCTTCTCAGGTCCCTGAAAGATACTGCAACCTACCAACGTCCACTTTTCTCAAACGTCTACAGAATTATGAGTTTGTTCTGTTTCTTTTAGGAACCTCTATGTGGAGGCTTTGCAGTTCAATGAGCTATCTGTGCAAGCTCTTCTGGGCTCACAGAGGACTTTGCTCTCGTGTTAGTCAAACATGGGCACTGAGATGGATCACCAATAAAATGCCCAAATAGAGAGGATTCTTTGTTATTCTCAGAATATTGTTAGCATCTTTGGGGCAGGGAAATGAAGCTGTTTGCACAGAGAACGCAGTGAGGCATCTGGAGCCAGATGCACCACACATATAAAAGCTTCCTGCTTACGATAAACACACCAGTGCAGGGATGGAGTTTCAAGGGCAAAGCCTTTCAGCTCCCTGGCCCTTCTCACATGTTACTGCTGGTCCTGAGTGTCAGGATGATTGAAGCTTTCTGATTTCCACATTAAGACACAGAGGTCCTTCAGTGAACTTTTCTGGTCACGAGCAGATACCCAGAGCTGAAGGGCAGTGGGTTTAGCAGCTGGGGTTACCATATTGCTCGTGATGGGCTGCTTGCTCCCACCACAGCCTGTTTGCCAAGTTAGTGGTTTGAAAGAACATTCTGTACCTTTTCCAAACTTTTCAGCAGGACAGTACTGACAAACCCAAATTATGTCCCTGGGAGGCAGAAACTGCATCCATACATTTTGGACAGAGATAAATCCATGGCTTTGTGTGACTCGTCAAGACAAAGGTACTGCTGAGACCCACTGTCTGTTGTGTGTTTTGTAAACCCTTCTCCAACAGAGGGGCAGAATGATTCAGTCATTACTACGCTGGCCTCGAATGTTCCTCCAGACCCTGCATGAGCTCTCTTTGAGATCAAGCACAAGACTGCTTCCTTCAATAAGCCTGGTACTTGTGAACCTCCTTTCTTGTTTACTACCCATACTAGCAATTAGTTGCTTCTATTTTCTGTTTTTGTATAATTTGTTTTCCAAGTGTTTCCCCAAGGAGACGACAAGCTCCCTGAGGACAGGGACTGTTGCTATTTCATTTTTACTCACACGCCCTCTCTGATGAGGAACATGGGTATGGTGGGTGCTCAGCAAAAGCAAAGACAACAAACCCAACCGGATCAGGGCTGGGAAGAGCTCCCCACCACCCCCACAGAACCAGAATGCTTTGTGTTTGTCAGCACGGACTTGTCTGCGTGTCAGGCAGGTCTCGAAAGGTAGGAAGCAAAGAGAATCAGCATTTTCAGTACACATGCTTCCATTCAGATGAAACCATCCCTTCCCTCAGATACCGCCTTGCCTCGTGATACAAACTGCTTCTTTACCACAAGGTGCATCGAGTGCCGTCTGCTGTTAACAGCCAACTACTGCCTGTGGCCCTCAGCGACACGCGGGAACTCAGGCAAAGGATGCATACATTTCTCCTTCTGGTCTATTACTACACATGTTACCACAGTCACCTTCTAGGGGATAAGTCCATCGGAAAAAAGCAAGATGCTGTATGGTGTGGGAACTGTATGGAGTGGGTGTCACACTCCTTCTGTGGGACCAGATGGACACAAGCAGTGCTGGTATGGGCTGAACTGTTCTTGCCACCACAAGAAAAGGTTGGAGAGAAGAGAGTTCTAAAGCATATCAGATGCAAAGGCAGCAGCTTGTTCAGAGAAGACAAACAGCTGGATGGAAGATCCATCAGCAGCCTCTGATAGCAAGCTGGTAACGTACGGCCCACATTGTGTCTTGAGCTGAAAACACAACCTGGGAAAGCTTCTAGTTCTAGGGAGTCATCAAAATGTGTCTGTCACTGACGGCTGAGCTATGCAGTGATTCAAAACTGTCAGTCAGAAAGCATGAACCACGCCACAATGGCAGCACCTTCTCTCTTCTCTCTATGGCACTGCCATGGTTGTGTGCATTTCCCTTGCGGTTTCCATTCAGTGTTTTACATATAAAGAGCTATTTTCATGCTCACAAAAAGTTTATTCAAGTATGAAGTCTTATACTTTTTTCAAGACATCCATCACTCACATCTGGACTTAGGCTAAACACACACAGTCTCAGTAATAACCAGCCCTAAGGAATTTGCCTGGGAGACACAATCACTTTCAGCATTAGTAAATATCACAGCAATCAAAACTATAAAACCCCACAGACTGAAGAGACATTTTGATTTGAAGTGGTGTTAAAAAGCAAAGATAAAATAACAGAATGAGAATTGTGCAGCAACTCAATTGGAAAACACATATAGAAATTGCATGGTGTGAGCATGCGTGCAAACAGGTATAGGAACCCACTGCATGTATTAGAAGCCCACTCTGCAGGTGTTCCAGAGGGTTCTCTCTAGAACAGGTATTGGCAAACTATGGCCATGGTCCTATCTTCATATTCCCCGCAAGCTAAGAACGGTTTTTACATTTCTAAATGGTTGGGAGGGAAAAAAAATCAAAAGAATATTTTATGATGTGAAAATTATATGAATTTCAAATATCAGTGTCCATAAATAAAGTTCTGAATTTTGTAAGTAAAAAATTTGTGGAAATTTGTTTTCTCTCTCATTATACAAGTATACATAATAGGTGCTAAGTAAATATTTGCTGAATGAATAAATTTATTATAAAATATGATCTGCTTTTGTGACTATTGTACTGCTGACTTTTGGAAATGACAGATGTCTTTCAAGTGTACATACACACACTCACAATTTTATATACACGTGTATATATACACACATGTGGAATCGGAGGGCTTTGGGCTTTGATGGAGCCCTTGAGCTCAGACTCCTGCCAGTGACAGAATGCCTACCTTCCTGAGCTATGCCAGAGAGCACGAGAGACACTGCTAACTGCTGCTTGTTTTTGAGCAGCAAAGGATGGTAGACAAGGAAAAAATTTGGTTATGAAGTGATCTGACATCAAAGAGAACTTTTAACAACCCTGTAAATACACAGAGATACCTTTCTAATAATTAGGCACCAGCACTTTGCCTGGAATTTGCAAACTCAGACAAAGGAACTGGACATCTTGGAGAAGATGCAGGAATCAGGAGAGATGAGACACCCCACTCTTCACCGGATTTCAACAGAGAACACGAGCAATGCCAAATCCCTCCTATGAAGGCCAATGCTAACAAAGCTGCTCACTTTATTTCTTTTCCTTTTTTTTCCCCCCCTCCATACACCTAGTCAGCTACTTAAATTACCACTCATTAGGAAAAGCCAACATAAACATATTTTAAAAGGATGGCTCTCTATGGCAACAACTTCTCAAGTACCTGACATGGAATCACTGACAGAGTCATCTGCCTCTGGGGAAAGGGCAAGAGTAAGGAGCAGGCTTCCTGCCTCCCTGCAAGGTCCTCAGGCCTGGGAAGCTGGAGTGACTCATGTGACAACATTTCACAACACAGTGACCACTGGAGATAAACGAGGCTCCTCCAAAGCCAGAGAAGATCAATGTGACACATGGACCAGCTTCTTTGAGTGAAGTCTAAAAATAATCCAAATTGACTGCATTTTAGCATTCTAGGTCAACCGGTTCCCTCCCCTGCTGTCTAGAGGCAGGACAAACAGCTTTTATAAGCAGTTGAAGGCTAGTACTTGAATCTCACAGAAGCAGGGGCTTCCAGAGTGTTCTGTCTCTTCCATCTATACTCCGCAGAAGATTTGAAAATTGCTTTAGAATCATGACAACTCAAATTTAGGCTCCTTATAGAAAGCATAACAGTTTTGAAGATTTTAGAGAACCTGAAATCTTTTTAGCAAAAAAAAATCTTTATTTTGAAACTAAGAATAGAATATGAATACTTATCTGAAATAATCAGTCAACATTATTTTTAAGAGAAAGGTAAATTAATCTAGGTTAATAATACAGTTGATTAACAAAAAACATGTCTACTCTCTCTTAATTCTTACACTACATAAGGCTAATATTTTCACAGACTCTATTTAATTCACCAGAAATCAATGTAGAGACAAGAATATTTTAAAATTATTTTTAGGAGTAAATTTGGTAGGGCAAAATCATTGTATGTTTAAAAGGTAATGAAGTTAGTAAACCAAATTAAATAAAATTCCGAACTCAGTGAGTCATGTTAAAAAAGTAAATGATACAAAATAATACACTGGATAGATCTCATGTTAAGTGTTCTTAACACAATTTAAAAAAAGATAATACACTGGGTTAATTTATTTTTAGAACAGAGAGAAACTAAACAGCAACTATTACAAAACAATTCTATTCAAGAAAAACTCTAACCAATTAAATTAAAATTATAATTCTAAGGAGCTCATAAAAAATAAATATTATTACTGCTATTAAATATATAATCCTATAATGACCTCTTCTCTTAGTTTTACATCAGCTGTAATAATTTTATTTTATAAGCAAAAAAGATATTAAAAGTTTAAATGAAAAAGAACAAGAAATACTGTCTCCCTACCTGCTCAGAATTCAAAAAGGTTCCTTAAAGCAAGACCTGTCTCTTGTTTGTAAAAAAGCATGTTTGTAATCCCTAACTGACCCAACCTCTGGAAATTCAATGTCCTGTCTCACAGTGCTTCTCAAACTACCAGGGGTAAAGGACTAGTTTTTTTGGTTTGTTTTGTTTTTTGCCTTTTCAAATCTTCAATTCATTATGGGGCAAGATTTTTGTAAAAAAAGAAAAAGATTACTAAAAAAATGAGGTATTAAAAAGTCATATAAAACTCAAGTTCTAATTTATAAAAATTACTATCAAACTACTATAAAAGTTTCCAAATGTTTACTCTTAATTTCTGCCCTCATCTTGTCATGGGCTGGCCTATGGACCACGCATTGCTATAAAATATTAGCTACCAAAGGAAAGAAAACAGATGAGGTGGCATTGACCTGGGTGCCAAAGATCTGATTTACAGCTGACAGAATGTGTGACCCTGGATAAATCAGCGGCCCTTCTGAGCCTCAAGCGGAATCATTTGCAAGACAAGGAAGTAGGGCTACTCAGTAACTTTTTTCAAACATAGTTTTAGTACCACATGCTTTTCTTCAAACAAAATCTCAGATGTGTAAAACACATCAGGGGAGCTCTGGCTGAGGGGGTTGGGGCAACCCATAGCTCACGTCCTAATCCCCACCCAGTCCTCTCGTGAAGGCTCCTGGGGTTCCTAGAGCTCTATGGAACCCAGTTTGGAAAATAATGGCTCTATTTTTTAAGGTCCATTACAATTCTAACATTCATTATAGCCTAGATAATTTCATAGCACTCAGCAACAGGAGATTAACAAGATTTTAAGAACAAAATTGGATTTTAATATATAATATGCACAATTCTTAAAGTATGCACAATTCTTAAAGTTGTTTACTTTTGGAATTCTGACAACTGGCTGTCAGAATTGTCCAGCCAACCAATTTCTTCCAAAAGTGGTAACAAAGGATCAAGCCTGGGCTTCCCAATATTGTAAAGCCTTGAGCTACAAACTGGGTCCTCTTTGAGGCTCACGATGGCTGACGATAACCTGAAGGCTGACCCGCTCTTCTGGCTCTGCCTGGTGGGACCAGGAAGACACCTTGGGGGGAGGGCTGGTGACGCCCAGACTCGAGGTACCAGGGTCCCCACCATGCTGTCCTCAGACTACAGCTCAAGAAGAAAAGTTTCACCTTCTCTACCAGTCCTTCCCCACGCTCCAACCCAAAGGAAGGTTCCTCTTCATCCCACTTTCGTGACACTGGGATGAAAACGTCATTTCTGCTTTCCTGGCAGGAGAGAAGGACAGAAGGTAAAGCGAGCCAGTATTTCACTCTTCTCCTCCCACACTAGGCCATCTGTGTGTCAACTTCTTATTATCACAAAAGCTCTTAAAACCATTTGCTTTCTCTGTCAACAAACAAAAAGCCAAATTTAATCCAAACCTATGTCCTGGTGAAACTGTAACTAAACAACACGGCACAGTGACTTAGCACCCCGTGCTCTGGCAGGACTCCCCCACCCTCACCACTTTCTCTTTTCTTCTCTTTTTTTAATGAATGTCTTATTACGGTGTTATGTTCGCTGACCTACAAGACAACATAAGTTTTTACTGGTACTAAAACAACTTTCAAAAAAGCCATGACCCACTTTCTCCTTTCTGGCTCCTCTAGAAAGTAGAGGCAGGCCCCAAACCCTGTTTGAAGTCGCTGCTGCCAGGAGATGGCCAGTTCATGTCTCCTGTCCTAGAACAGGAAAAGGATGCACTCTCGGCACCATGTGCTAGGGTGAGATAAGACCAGAGATTCTGTCCTCAGCGCTTTATCAGCTTTTCCTGCTCCTTTCCAGAGCAGACAGCACCATGGCTGGCAATGAACTAACTGGCTTAAGGGGGGCTGGGTGTGTGAGCGGCTTGGGGGTTGGGGGCAGTGAGGTGGGCAGGGCTGTAGAGAGGTTCTTCATACACCTTAAAATCGTTTGCCGCCCCTCCCCCCAATTGCCTTTTTTTTTTTTCTTTTAAACACACAGATTTTGCATCTTTGTTAAACTGCAGCAACTGGGAGAGAGGTTTTTATAAGAACTTCCTCTCTGGTGGGAATGAAGCACCACTTTGCTTGCTTTGAGCCCTGCCCCTAACTGCCTGGGGCTACCAGCTTCTGGGCACGTAGCACAAGGCAGATGAGAGCTCAGGCTGCAGAGAGCAAGGCTTCTAGCCTTCTACAAACACGTGAGCCTCCGTCAACAACCACCATTTTCCGGGGGCCAGGACGATACCAACCCAACACTGCAAAAGCACAAGTGAGGCTACGGGACACTTCTCCAAATACAAAGCAGTCATTGATGAGCTGCTTTGTTCTGCAACAACTCATACCTGAGAATCCTGGCATTTGGGGGGAGGGTTGGGAGTGGGGAATGTAACTGTAGGAAAAGAATCCAGACTAGACAGGGAAACTTAAAATTCGTTATGGACTCAGTTATTTCTAATGAACTCATGTGAAAATACGGTTAAGTATCCCTTATCTGAAATGCTTGGGACCAGAAGTGTTTGGGATTTCAGACTTTTGGATTAGGGATAATCAACCTATAATATAAATTTGACAGTCTTCTTTTAATAACTTTTTTTATTATGGAAAATTTCAAACATACAGAGAAGTAGAGAAAATAGCATTATGAATCCAATGCACCCATTACTCAGCTTCAACAGTTATCCACATATAACCATTATCCCTCTATTAATCCAAAGAAAATCACAGACATCATATACTTTCCTCTATAAGTATTTCAGCATGTATCTCTAAAAGACGACGGCTTTAAGAAAAATCCATAATTATAATATTATTACCACATAAAAAGATGAAAAAAATTCCTCAACATCATAAGTATCTAGTCTGTGTTCACATTACCTTTATGGACTTATAATTTATTCATTACAATTTATTTGAATCAATTTTGGATAAGATCCATATATTTATATGATTAGTTAATACGTCTCTCGTCTCTTTTAAGCTACAGGTCCCCATCCCCTCTCTCTTTTGTTTTTTTTAATTGTCGTTGATGAAACCAAGCCATTTGTCCTGTAGTCTTCTCATAATCTGCACCCTGCCGAATGCGTCCCTGTGGTACAGCTTAGCATGTTTCGTTTCTCTGCGAAGCTCAATTGAGAGGCGGCCTTAGCTTCTAACGCAGCACTTTTCCCACACAGTGTGCTGCTTTATGAAAAACTGCAAAGGACTCATGGTTAAGTTAAGTTTGGGAAACAAACCCATGCTATTTCTCCCTTTGATTCATAATGCACATTATCACCTGAGAGATGTGGCTGTTGTTAAAGCTCAGAATCACCCACATTTATTTGACCCTGGAACCCTTTTTGGGATAACATCAGTTGGCATCCATGGAATTAGGACTCTGTGGAACCACTTTCAAAGGGTTGTTCAAACAGATTATTTCCATTATCTGAATAAAAAGTTCTCTTGATTAAATCTGTAGTTAAACCTTTGTTTTACTTTGGTCTAAGGGGGTGGGCTTTTACCAATGGACCACACATTTTATGCAAAAGTGGCAAAAACATAGTAGGGAAGTGAAAAGAGGACCAGGCAAACGTTCCATTATAGACCACCAGCTTGCTGGGTGACTTTAGGGGAAGAGGTTAATTCTTCCCTAGTTACCCCATTATTAAAATGGGAAAATCACTCTTCCATCTTGGAATGGAGGGTGGCAGAGAAATAACACGTCCTAAATCATGCCAAGTATGAACGTACCAAGTCTTAAACTACCTACAATCTAACCATATTTTCTTTTTGGGATTACGTGTAAGCATCCAGAGCTGCATAGTCTGACCAGTGAGATAACCACTGTGAAGAAGAAAGATCTTAGAGTTGGGTTCCATTTAAAGCCTGTATAAAGTTCAAACTATATAAGTGTATAAATTTATAATATAATCAAGAGAATAAAAATGGAGAACATAATCAAGAGTCAATGGACTTATAACAAAATCAAATTTCAAAAAAGTAATTCTTAAAAATAAAATGAAACAAACTTGATTCTGCAACCAGTTGGTAAATAGCCATACAAAAAGAAATTCCAAATGACTTTGAAACACAGTAATTTAACTATATATACCTAATAAGATATACCCTAAGGACAAAAAGAACTACTACTTTCTTCCCCCAAAAAAACCTCTCTGAATCTTTTTTTTAAATAATCAAGTTATTGGTGTTATTCTGTGACTATTGTGTATACAATGGGAAATAAGCAAGTGAGTAATGTGATATTTTAATGCTTTTATTTCTGGACTCTATTGATTCCAGGAGTTCTTACTGTGGGTAAATAAAAATAAAAGATGAATGAAGTTGAGTCCTGTGGTCCTGAATCTAAATTGGCAATATGATATTTTTTACCATTAAAAAAAAAATCATAGTTCTATCCATGTAAAAAGGCCTAGAAACAAAAGACCAAGCTAGGAATAACGAGCAACCCTAATCCCTAGATTGTGGTCTCTGAATATCATTTACCACAAAAAAAGACGAGGGGAGAAATGGGCAGCTCCAAGCCTAGGGCAGCAAACAGACAGAGAGGCTGGGACACCTTACACCAGACTGGAAGGAAGCTATCAAATCCCACATAGGGTCCTGTCAGAAGTACTCAGGTCATTCTGTGTATACCACAGATTTTTGTGTGCTGATTTTGTATCCTGCAACTCTACTGAATTCATCCATTAGCTCTAATAGTTTTTGGGTAGAGTCTTTGGGGTTTTCTACATGTCATTTACAAATAGAGATAATTTTATAAGACTTCTTCCTCTCCCATCTGGAGACCTTTTCTTTTTCTTGTCTGACCGCTCTCGCTCGACTTCCAGTCCGATGTTGAGTAGAAGTGTTGAGAGTGGACATCCTGCCTTTCTTGTACCAGATCTTAGAGGAAAAACTTCCAGTTTCTCCCCACTGATTGTGACGTCAGCTGTGGGTTTTCATAAATGGCCTTTATTTTGACGAACTTTCCTTCTATACCTAAACTGTTGAGAGTTTTTATCAAGAAAGGATGTTGAACCTTGTTGAATGCTTTTTCTGCATCAACTGAGATGATTATGTGGCTTTATCTTTCAGTCTGTTAATGTGATGCATCACACTGATTTGTATATGCTAAACCAGGGATAAATTCCACACAAATAAGGGCCTACCCAAAAAAAGAAATCAAGAAAACAATTTCATTTACAATATCAAAAAAAGGAATAAATTTAACAAAGGAGGTATAAAACCTAGACACTGAAAACTATAAAATATTGATGAAAAAAAGAAGAGGACACAAACAAATTGGAAGATATTCCATGCTCACAGATAAGAAGAATTATTATTATTAAAATGTCCATATTACCCAAAGCAATACAGAGATCCAATGCAATCGCTGTCAAAATTCCAGTGGTATTCTTCACAGAAATAGAAACAGCAATCCTAAAATCCATATGGAACCACAAAAGACCTTGAATAGCCAAAGCAATTCTGAGAAAGAAAAAGAAAGTTGGAGGCGTCATGCTACCTAGTTTTAAATTATATTACAAAGCTATAGGAATCAAAACAATATGGTACTGGCATAAAAGAACAGAATAGAGAGCTGAAATAAATCTAAATATACAGTCACCTAATTTGTGACAAGGGCATCAAGAAGATACAATGGGGAGAAGATAATCTCTTCAATAAATGGTACAAAGAAAACTGGATGAAATTGAACCTTATCTTACAACATGCACAAAAATCAACTCAAAATGGATAAAAGACCTAAATGTGAGACTTGAAACCATAAAATTCCCAGAAGAAAACATAGAGGGAAAGCTCCTAGACATTGGCCTTGGCAATGATTTCTTGGATATCAAGCAAAAATAAATTAATGAGACTGCATCAAACTAAAAATCTTCTGTACAGCAAAGGAAACAATCAAAAAAATGAAAAGGCAACCTATGAATTGGAAAAAAAAAACCTTGCAAACCATATATCTACTATGGAGTTAATATCCAAAATTTATGAAGAACTCATATAAGTCAATAGCAAGAAAACATATAACCAGATTAAAAAATGGGCAAAGGACCTGAACAGACAGCTCTCGAAAGAAGACATGCAAATGACCAACAGGTATAAAAAAAGATGCTCAACATCACTAATCATCAGGGAAGTGCAAATCAAAATCACATGAGATACCATCTGACACCTGTTAGGATAGCTATTACCAAAAAGACAAGAGATAATAAGTGCTGGCAAGGGTGTGGAGAAAAGGGCACGCTTGTGCACTGTTGGTGGGAATCTACCAATGCAGATTGGTGCAGCCATTATGAAAAACAGTATGGAGGCTCCTAAAGAAATTACAGATACAACTACCATATGACCCAGCAACCCCTCTTCTGGGTATACCCAAAGTAAATGAAATCACC
The DNA here is from genome assembly GCA_023783475.1 of Daubentonia madagascariensis. Classification (NCBI taxonomy): domain Eukaryota; kingdom Metazoa; phylum Chordata; class Mammalia; order Primates; family Daubentoniidae; genus Daubentonia; species Daubentonia madagascariensis. The sequence goes on along the minus strand of JAKFHU010000353.1, from coordinate 966,168 downwards.
ACCTAGTAAAGATAGCTGCACTCCCATGTTCCTCGCAGCATTATTCATAATAGCCAAGACACGGAAACAACCTAAGTGCCCATAGACAGATGAATGAGTAAAGAAACTATGGGGTGTGTGTATATACACACACAATGCAATATTATCCAGCCTTTAAAAAGGAGATCCTGCAATTTGCCAAGACATGGATGTACCTGGAGGACATTATGCTAAATGAAACAAGCCAGACAATAGAAATAAAAAATCTTGCATAATCTTACTTGTATGTGGAATCTAAAAAAAAAAAAAAGTCAAATATACAGAGAGAGAGAATAAAACAGTGGTTACCAGGGGTGGGGTGGGGTGGGGGACAGAAATGGGAAGACATAGGTCAAAAGATACATGGTAGCAGGTATGTAGGATGAACAAGTCGAAAGATCTAATGTACAACATGAGGACTATAGTTAATAATAGTGTATTATGATCAGGATTTTTGCTAAATGAGTAGATTATAGCTGCCCTTGCCACGGGGTGGGGGTGGGGAGAGTAACTATGTGAAATGATGGCTATGTTAATTTGTTTTATTATAGTTACCATTTTACTATACTTATGTATCTCATCACATCACATTGTATGTCTTAAGTACATATAATAAAAATTTATTTTTAAAAAACGTACTCAGGAACCAACTTGCAGAGGCTCCCACTGGCCGAAGATGGAATATTTGATCACCAATAAAGATAACTGCAATGCACTGAAATACATCAAACATATTTCAATCCATGAGTGATACAAAAAAGGAAAATTCACTTATCACCTTTGGAGAATGCTAGAGAACTTCCTCATCATTTTGGAAACTGCTAAATAAAGGAAATGAATGAAATAATTATTCTTTCTTATATAAACTGTACCTCAATGTAATCTACCAGTAAATAAGGGGAAATTTCTATTCTAAATTTTATTCTACAAATAAAAGAGGAAGAGAAAGAGACATTGAGGGACACCCCATAGATGGAAATAAATTTAAAAGATATATCAACCAATTGTTATGTGTGACCCTTGTTTATTTTAATCCTGATTCAAAGAAACTGTAAAAAAAAAACCAAAACTCCAAATTTATGACATTTATGAAAACTGAAACTTTGAACAGTTATTGATGATAGTATGCAGTTATTATCAATTTTATAAAGTATAATAATGGTATTGGAGTTACACATTTAAAAAAAGAATCCCTTAATCTTTAGAGAGAAATACTGAAGTACTGAAATACATATGGATGAAATGTTGATTTCCGGGATGGATTTGGTTCAAAGTAAGAGAGGGGGAAGTGACTGCAGTACTTGCCCCACTCTGTCCACCCTTACAGATTAGCCATATCAGCATGTCTTTTGCTCCTCCAAAGGCCCTTTGCTTTTAAGGATCTGTGTCTTTGCAGATAGGGTCTTTTTTCCTCTCTGGAAGGCCTTTCAACCTAGCTAGTTGCTACGCCCTCAAGACAGGACACAAATGTTATCTTTTCTGATCTCTGCAAGCTAAATTCACCACTACATCACATATGCGCCCAATCCTTTCGCACAGCACTGGAGGCCTTTGCTCCAGTTGATCGTGTACATCTTGGTCTTCCCAACTAGACTGGGAATGTGGATGTCTTATTCACGTAATCATTTGTCATGCACCAATGCTACTGGATGAAAAGGAAAAATATCTGAGTTAAGTAGAAAAAGGAATTGGAAAGGGAAAGGGAACTAGATTGGAAGAAAACAATTAAAGTAATGTTAGAAGAACTACAAAATAGAGAGATTACGCTGAAGGAGTCATTACTAAGACATAGCTTTTTATAAAGATACTGAGTCAGCCTAAGCCTGATCCTATAGTTTTAAAACACAAATGACTAGAAAGTAGGCTCTGTTTATGGCTCTCTTGTAACTTCAACTCATAAACAGCTGATTTTATTCATTAATTTTAAGAAAGTGCCCTGCAGAGAATATGCAGAAGGTATCAGCCTAATAGTTCTAGACCCTTATAAGGATCTCTAATAAGGAGTTTAAAATAAACTGTGACCAATGATGATGTGTCATGCATCATGATTAATCCAATTCCAAGTAACTGAGGTCCATTAAAACACAAAATAGGGCGGGGCGCAGTGGCTCATGCCTGTAATCCTTGCACTATGGGAGACTGAGGCAGGAAGATCGCTTGAGCCCAGGAGTTTGAGGTTGCAGTTAGCTATGATGATGACACTGCACTCTAGCCTGGGCAACAGAGTGAGATCCTGTCTCAAAAAAAAACCCCCAAAACCAAAAAACTAAATAGCCAGGTACAGTGGCTCACACCTGTAATCCCAGCAACTCGGGAGGCTGAGGCCAGAGAATCACTTGAGCCCAGATGTTCGAGACCAGCCTAGGCAACAGAGCAAGACCTTGTCTCTAATTAATTAATTAATTAATAAAAATAAATAAATAAAAATAAATAATATGAATGCCATGCTTCCGACTCCATAACAAATAACAACATATGAATCTCCTTAACAGGGAGATTGGGGTAGGATGAGGGTGAAGATGCTAATCTAAAATTAAATGACTGATTAAATGAACAATGTCACTGTTTAACTTTGTAAAGCACATCATAAATTTTAAAAAAAAGATTTACAAATGGTCTTCCTGAAGATCACAAAGTAAGCAGGCATACAATTTCCAATATGAAACTTTAACAATTTGGGGATAAGAACCGGATAAATATTTTAAAGCTGATACTCTAGTTACAAGTTTCAGTGCTACACAGAAATAAAAGAAAACAACTAACTTCACTGATTTCCGGAGTCTACTCCATAATATCCTAGAGATCTAATATCCTAGTATCTTAGAAAGGGTACTGATATTAAATGTTCAGATTGACTTAGGAGTAAAGGAGCTTCCCCAGGTCAGCTTTTCTGTTTGTAGAAAAGGAAACCCCTCGAAGTCTGGTTTACTGAAATCAAGACATAAAATAAGTTTAAGTACTGCTTAAAAAGCTGTTTGGAGTTCAGGCTCACAAAATGCTTCAAAACCAGTCAGGTAAAACTTAAAAGCTCTGTGTGATTTTAAGAGTCAGAATGAGAATTACAAAAGGCGCTCTGGACAAAAGTCAGTGATAGGAGGCTGGATGTCATGACTGCTACTACTTTGCTTAAAACAACTTTTTTTGATGCCGAAGAGATAAACCTGTCAAAGAACAACAGATGACATATCAAAGATGACCAAACCATTTTAGCCTTGTGCTCTTTGGCAGAGACTGGCTGCTGTTAGAAGAAATACAAACTCTGAGTGAACTTCTTAGAGGCTCAGTCAGCTTCAGATATGAATTAACAAAATCTCAACAAACAGAAAAATCTACTAGCATATCTTTGATTCCTAATCAACATAAAGACATTATAATTTAAATCCTACTGAGAAAAAAATTATTTGGAAAACTCCCATAAAGTTTTAGGCTAAAGATTGAGTTTCAAACAGAAATTTTTGGTTGTTATAAATTAGTTTGAATGGAATTACATAAGATTACAATTTAATGACAGATAAGCATCAAGAGATATTCTAAACTACACTTGGAGCTATTAGTGAAATCCTACTAATTTAGGGCTAAGTTAAAGCTGCTTCTTGCATTATTCTTGGGAGGATTGGCCTAGCAAATTAACAAGTCAGAATCTTAGTTTAATTCTTTACTTTAGAACTAAAGTCTACAAAAGACAAGACTCTTAGACTCCATTCAATAGTGTTTTGGTAATAAATTATTCAAATGACTTAATTATAAACAGTTTGAATTACAAAGAACTCCTAAGGCAGAGGGAAATGTTTATTTAAATTACTATAAAAATGCTTTCAGGTAGCTTCAAGCAATAGGGTAACCCTCACTTATATACAAACATTTGCTGTACTAATTACAATTAGTTCTTATAATAGCAATTCCACTGGGACAGTATGAACAATAAGCTGGGGTTGAAGCTGTTTTTTCCTCTAGAACAAAGGTTCTTTAACCCCAAACTCAGATAAAAAATTTTGAATACAAATAATTTTCACAACACTGAACTAATTAGTGTTGAAAGATCAATTTTTAACTACCCAATATGTGAATATATGTTGTTTGTATATGTATATCTACACATATGTGTGTACAACACCCTCTCCCCATGTAAGGAAGGAATAATACATACTCTAAAGGAATATAATTAATGTACTGAGAATAGTTCTTTCCTCTTTAGCTAGACAAGTGTTTAGGTTTGTTACCATGAAAATCAAATTAAAGACAGTAGGATTAGCTACCTGAAATGATTCTGGGCTGGGTATATCACTGCCAGATTAAGGGATTTTATATGGCTAACATGGCAGAAGTAGGCCATGGTGAGGAACAAAATGAAGCAGTCCCTTTCATCAATAAAGGTGTCCAGGTTGTATGTGGCACCATCGGTGCCTTTGGTTCATAATTCCCACCCTTTTCCACATTTTCACGGACCCAAAATGCCTTGTGCATTGGTGGTATAGTGGTGAGCACATCTGCCTTCTAAAATGCCTTGTAATCTTACAGAATTATCCTCAATAATTTGTTTGCTTCCTTGTCAATATATTTAAAGTCATTAAAAGTAATTTAGGGAGCTGAGTTGATGGCCACAGAAACCTATTATTGTATCAGTTTCTCTGTGGTTTTTGTTTGTTTTTTTTTTTGTAGTAACTAACCATTTAAGTCTGTGACAGTCTGGTGAAATAAGATGAATAAGTTAGGTACAATTTATTATGTGCCACCATGGGAAGAGCCTTAAGTTTTAGGTGAATTTCGTGGGACAATTAAACCTGATAATTCAATGTCAAGGCTGAATCTGTGAACACCATCAATACTTCCTGAGCCAATGAAAAAGTGAAGAGGACTTGATGTTATTCCTTACTCTTCTCCCACATGAGTAGCTCTTAGACTACATCTGTTTCTACAACACCCAGTAGCTCAGCTGTCTTGGTGAACAGGGGAAGGGTGTCACTAAAAGGTGTGAGTTGTACAGTTCATACATGATTTTTCATAGGCAAGGGGGGCCAGGAGAGTATGAACAGAATTATAACCCTGAGAAAGAAAGAAAGGGGAAAAAAAAAAGCCCAAATCTCTCAGCTCAGCCACTGCATAAGCAGGACCTCTTGAGCCCATTTTAAGAAAATCAAGAGTCAGCGATGCTCCCTGAAGGGTTTACTCTCCCAGAGCTGGCCACTCCCGGCTGGCAGTCCTCTCAGGGAGCGGCCAGCTGGCCTGCGGTCAGGCTCCCACTCCTGGGGGCTGAGGAGGGCTGGACCCCCGCGACTGGTCGATGCAGGGGCACAAAGGCCCAGCCTTCTCCAAAGATCTGGGGCAGTTCTGAAGAGCTCCCCGTGGAGTCAGTGGAGGACCTGGGACTCCCGGGCGGGCCGGCTCCTCTCCCTGCCCAGTCCTGCTTCCTGCATGCCAAGTCCCAGGGAACCAACCTGCAGCCACCTGGCACCCAGCACCCCCTCCCCAAGAGCTCTCAGCTAGTGGCAGATTGCACCCCACTTCTATCCCTAGCATCTCAGCACCCACAAGCCAGCATGTCCACTCTGCTGCCTTAGTAGTCTCCTTGGTCTGAGTCAATTATCTCAGGAGGCAACAATTATTTTGTGTGTGTGGGGGGGTAGGCAACATGTGTGTTCTGGTTACAAAACACAAATATAGATTTTAACAGTTTGACTCTTACCCAATTTTCCCCATAAGCTCTGTTATTTTTAATGTGGAACTTATTATTTTTTATGAACACATAAATTGTGTTACAGCAGAAATGTCTATATTTAACATATTATACTTGTACCTTCTACTTGACATTAATACTTCAGAAGAGCTTATGTTAACTATTATCTTTCAGACTATTTTCTAAGTTACATGACAGCAAGAACCATTTACCTGGCAAAGAGCCATGGGAGGGAAATTAATGATAAAAGTGGATCCAGCAGGGATGACAATTTATGTTATACAGTGAGTCAATATAGGGCTTCTTTAAAAAGTGAATGTATTGAATGAAGGACACTGGGAAGATTAAATCAGTAAAATCCAAAAAATGGGAAATTCTGTAAGACAAGGAACTCAAAGCGTCTTCAACAATAAATTGCAAAGAAAAAAGAGAGAAGAGATGGGAAGCTACAGGTTAAAAGAGTCTAAAAGACATTACTGATTACCTGCAATACATAGACCTTGCTAGGAGCCTGATTCAAACACATACACAAACTAAAGAGTTACGAGACAACTGGGGAAATTTAAACACGGACTAGATTTGATGATATCGAGGAATGGTGGTTAATTTATTTAGGCATGATAATGGCACTGGGATTATGTGTGTTTAAGAGCCCTTATCTTCTAGAGATGTACAATAAATACTTACAGACAAAATGATACGCCTAAGAATTGCTCCAGTAATGACAGAGAAAGTGGGTGGGCGTACAGCTGGAACGAGACTGGCCACGAAATTGGTCGTCAGCACTCTCTCTACTTTTATACACATTTAAGGTTCTGCATAATAAAAAGTTTTAAAGGGTGAATGCACACCTGCTGGTATAATACTAGGAGAGTTTTCCTGGAGTGCAGTAAACTACCCAAGGCATCTTTGTCTAAGTGAAAGTGGTCACTAACTAACCGGCCTAACTGGAGCCTGGCAGTTCCATTATACTAAGAGAAATAACCGTGGACTCCACAGAACAAACAAGCCTGAAGGGAAACCAACCGAGGCAGAAAGGTGACCCCATCTGTGCGCTGACTCAGACAGGAACAGAGAAGACAGTGAAGCAGTGGGTTTCCCTTATGAGATCATGGATTGCCCATCAGCAGCCACTACTAATGTTAGAACAGGGTTTTTCCCTGAAAGAGTCATAATTCCTCTCCCTGGCAAAACAGGAACTGATCCAACAGGAATATTATGTAATAGCAGGGACCGGAGGAGCTGGGGAAAAGCAGGATGAGGGTGGGGACGGGGATGGAAAGGCAGAACCCTTCGCAGGGGTGTGGAAGGGATGAGCCTAGCGCCAGCTTCCCTCCAGCCTCCCTCTTCCAGCCTGCGCCTTCTTCTTGCCCCTGATGACCAGGCACCTCGTCAGAGCATGGAAAGGGAGTGAACAACCCACCTTCTCCACAGCTGACAGAGTAACTGAGGGGTCCTGGGTAAGGAGAAGAGCGATGGGCCAGTGGGCGGGGATGTGCGGGATGGGCCCCTTTCTTTCTCTGTTTTCTCCAGCTTTACCGAGATATAGATAACAGATAAAAGGTATATATGTTTAAGGTGTACAACGTGATGTTTGGATATATATGTGCATAGCGACATGCCTACCATAATCAAGCTACTTAGCATATGCATCACCTCACACAGTTACCATTTGTGTGTGTGTGTGTGTGTGGACACTTAAGATCTCTCTTAGTAAATTTCAAGCACACAATAACTTCGTATTAACTAGAGTCACCATGCTGTACACTAGGTCTCTGGAACATTTGCATCTTAGAACCCGCAAGTCTGCACCCTCTGACCAAAGGAGCTCCCTTTCACTGTAGAGAACGCAGTGGTCACAGGAGTGGCATTTTAAGAATGTTCTCAAATAGCACAGGGACCATAAGCAACACACGGCGCAGGCTCAGTGGCAGAGCCAAAAATGCAAGTTCTTGAGAGACGAAATGTGCTCGCTTCATTGCTGTTACCGCTGGTTGTTGGGATCATGGGGTTTTTTCCTTCTTCCTAATGCATATCTTTAGGTCGTAACTTTTCTAGCGGCCTAATGAGAATGAAGGAGGTTTATCAGGAAGACACGACTCAGTGGCAGAGAGGGCTTGGGCAGAGTGGTCAGGTCCACTCAACAAGGAAGGACGGGCTTCACAGCATCAGGTGAAATGTGGAGAAAAACAGTCAATGGCAAGTGTGATGAAGTGACAGGCAAGTGAAGGCCCCGAGTGTGGGAAGGAAGCACGGGTGTGGCAGCAAGGCGGGCCCAGGCGACAGGCAGCGTTCCAGCCGAGGTTTCAGTCCAGAGCTTCTCATATCCACACGTCTGCCCTGCTGCCGGTGCTCTCCTGGGAGCCACACCACCGCCCATCCATGCCCGGCTGGACCCCAAGGCCTGGGGCCTCTACTTCCCAGTATCCCCCCGGCCTGCTCCTTTGCTCCAGCTCTCAGCCACAACAGTGGCGCAGGGTCCCAGAGCTCTCTGCAACAGCAGTCTCTAACTGACATGCCTTCCTGCTCTCATTCTTGTTTTCTATCTCCCGAGGCCAAAGTGATCTTTCTAAAATGCATAAACAATCCTGCCCCTCCCGCACTTCAAACCCCTCATGAGCTCTGAAGTGCGTGCAGACACAGCCTACAGTCTACGCTCCTAGCATATGTCTCAGTGGGGCTCTCTAGAGAAAGTCCCCCTTTTCCATGGAGCTCAGGCTCATTCTGCCACTCACTCCAAACTCAAAACTAATTTGTAACAAGACTTTCCTTTCTTTTGACACCAAGTTGCCTCTCAAGTATCTGAAGTCTGTAGTGGCTTCCAACCCTTCTCAGTGGAGGCCCATATAGCAAATACTACGTATACAGCATGCTGAGGGTAACCATATGCACCGTATGAAGTGACCAGCCCAGGGACGCCAGCTGCCCCAGGCCCGCAGCCACACCGATGGCTGAGGGGATCAATACCTCAGTACACCTACAGTCCACTCTGGGCACACCAGCTGCTGAACTTGGCCTAAGGAATAAAGTTGACTGGCGAAACTTGCTTGTTAAGCTACAATTAGAATTTAGCCTTAAGTGCAAAGTTGGAAACATAGCTATGTTCTTTTAAAAGGACTGGTAAGTTATTTTGGTTAGGGGAGCCCCAACCCCCATCTTTGTGGCTGCCCCTGATGTACCCAGGGCATGTGCTGACCCCACATGACTTTCTAGAAAGAGTCTGACTATATTGTAATCCCCGGAAGAGAGGCCAGGGTGATGGCGGCTCTCAGCACTGCTTGAGGCAAAGGACTCATACTCAGCCTGCGGTGCTGCTGTGGTTCCCGCCTGGGACTCCCGGTGGAAGTCCTGACCCTCTTTCTAGGGTAACCAGAAGAAGCTGGCTTTTGGAGGCCCCGTGGCTCTCAGGACAACCTATCCCTATCTCGGTCTCTGCCACAGAGGTGCCCTTTACACCCTGGCATGGTGAGAAACTCAACTCCCTGTTCTGGCCAGGATTGCCCCTTTCTTCCTCGGGCACTTGGGACCAACAAGGGGTAGCACAGAGGCTCGTCTCTATTTCGATCATGCTTGTGGAGTCAGGGTCTCTAGATAAAGGTCTGGTTGTTCGGAGACCTAGAGTATCAGTCCCTCATCAGACGAGCGCCCCCCGCATGCCCGGCTGCCCTTGCCCTCCCCTCTCAGTCTCTGCCTCGGCTGATGGGCCGGCAGTCTGCAGGTTCCTCTCTGTGCTCACATTTGCACACGTTGCTACTTCTGCTTGAAAACCTTCCCTGCTTCTTCTCTTTTGTCTTCTACAGATTAGCTGGGACAAAGCCTCCTCCAGGAAGGCGGGAGCCCTTGTGAGGGGGAGGTGCTGGCAAGGCTACATGCACACCTCTAGCATAGCAGTCACCAAGCTGTATCTCTCTGCCATGGCACCGTGTGCTCCCTGAGGGACAGAACATGCCTTGTCTTCACAGCCCATTGCTAAGAATGCCTGGCACACAGCACATGCTCGAGAGCTGGTTATGGGATAAATGGATGAAGTAAAACAGATTTCCAACAAAGAGAAATACTCTTAGCGATGAACTCATGAGAGATTTGCAAATGCTATGCCACATACAGACCACAGGGACTCACGCAAGGTTAATGAATGATACTTTTAGGATCTTGAGACTAATGGTTATACAGGTGAATGTAACAGGAAAGAACAAACTACTTAAGGGACAGGATTGCTTTATTGTTATGATATGGCCTGTATGTACACAACTCGGTATTAGTAACAAAAAGCATTCTATGTTGTATTACTCACAACATAGCTGTAACCTGTGTGAATTACATCATAATGTGTATTATACATAATTCTAATAAATAATATGTCTGATTATACAAGACACATCATTTTGTTATCTGAGATGCCCCTAGCCTGTCCCCCAGTTCGTTGCTCAGCCTCTTCCCTACCGAGCATCTTTCATTCCCAGGTGGAAGCTGACTGCGTGCCACGCCCCCAGCCCTGGTGCACATGGTCTCATTCCACTTTCAGATCTGCTGAATCACACTCCCCCGACAGGCTTCTCAGTGCACTACTCTGACCCTCATTAAAATCTGTTGAGTTCCTACTATGTGCCAGCACTTGGCTGGGGGTAGAGACACAAGTGATGATGACAAAAGCATGGTCCTTGCCCTTGAGGAGCTTCTAGAAGCATAAGCTTGAGGGGTTGCTGCCACCAAGTCCATATCTCCTAGTGTTTGCATTCCCTGAACTATTTCAATGAGCATATCATCTACATAACCAAATTATTTTTTATGGCAAGTTTTTCTGAGCCAAGAGTTGTGTTCCTGAGCTCAGTTTGCTCAAATGTTTGCACCTAGACTTCCTACCAAAATGCTTTGAATGAGCTAATGCTAAAGAAAGGACACACACGTCCATTGGAATGTAGGCATTTGTTTAAATTTTAATTATGAAAAGCCATTAATTTCAATAGCCAAACAAATACAACCCTACTTTTAAAAATAAAAGTATCGTGAGCTTACAAGTCATTTCACCTCAGGGATCTCTGTCAAAGCAGTAACATGAATACAGTTAATGCTGTTATAACAAATCATGATACCAACGTGAGTCACTTATGAGCATTTTAATATACTCCTTATTACCTGTACAGATTTAACTTAAGATAAACTTAAAACAAATATTATTGCAATGAGTATCTATTAACAGATTCAAGAGGCAAAATAATTCAACTGGGGTGTGTGAAAACTACGATGCCCAGCGTACCTTTTATATAAGATGTTAACTGCATTCAAAGATTTGAATAGTTTTGAATTTGAACAAATGTAAACTTTAAAAAAAATGGATGTATCAATTGCTTAGCAGTTGTTTGTCATTAGCATAATAACTCTCTTCATTGATTTTTCTCTTTAATAATGAGAATGTTATGGACTGGCAATGAAGGAGTATCAATGCTTAATCACTGGTAATTTATCACAATTAAAATTTCAAATTACAAATATATTTCTAAATATATATATCCTATAAATACTCACACAAATACTTCCTTTAACCTATAAAGTTTTGTTTATTCACAAAAAGTACCTTCATCATATATTGACTTAAAGCATTGAAACAGTATTACAAAGTAAAAAGGTACAAACTCTTTGCCTGTATTACTTGTAAATGAGTGGGAAGATGCCTTCAAATTAGACTTTTAGGATTTAAAACTAAAATCTGAGTAAATAAACATTTTAAGATTGCATTTTGTTTTTAGTGACATCAAATATAAAAAGGGCTCTGAATTCTTTCCGGGAACAGAAAGACCATTTACCTCTTTTATTTATTCAGGGCAAGCTTCCTGTCCATGTCAGACTGGGAAATTTAACATTACTGAAGAAGGGAGGTAGTGATAAAGGGGGTTGAAGCTAGAAATGAACATGCCACATATTTCCAAATACTTAAAGAGGATATCTACGAAGTGGGTATTCACTCAGATAATCACAAAATAAAATTCAACAGCTTCTTGACTTTATAAATGCAACACTCTAAGATTAATTCACTCAAAAAATCACTTGGGCAGGATGAAAATGTTAATATCAAAATAAGACAACTCACCAAATCTTCATGGCTAAGGCTTACAAACCTCTACCTCAGCCAAATAAGTTCATAGAAATTTTTCTGACCTGGCTGCAAACAGAACTTGGCTCACTCCTAGGCTCTCTTAGCTGCTATAATCGATGAAGCAGAAAGGGTTCTTTCTAGAGATGCCAGCAAAATGTTCAACAATTAATGTCACCTTAAGTAAAAAGTAAGTCTTGAACTTATTTTTTAACTTATTTTAACTTCATGACTTACTTTATACTCACTGCTTATAAGAAAAAAATCAAGACTCTCGAAGCATACAGTATTACCTAAATAGGTAAAGTTAAAATTAAAGTGATCTCACTTTTTAAATTAAAATCTACTCTATACTAGGGAATGCCAAATATTATGATAGTCACAAAAAACAACGAAAAGGCCCTTATTCACAAATGACATTTGAGTTTTTTCATGATACCCACACTCTATCCCAATCAACTGAATAAAGAATTTGTATGGATGAGTAAAATGGAGCAATTGCTTTAACTGCCTAAAGGTAGTTTGAGAAAAATCATTATAATCACAGAAGAGAGGTGCAGGTGCTTCATAAAGGGAACTGGTTGACGACTTTGGATGCAGGTGGTGAAAGAGCTTAGAGATCTGGAGAACCAGTAAGTTCAAAGGAGAATGAGAGGAAGGTTTCTAAAGGAGCAGATGACTTGGAGCAGCACATACAAGAACTACTGAATGCATGGAAGTAGCCTGTTTGCTCAGATAAGGGAGGCTTCTAAGCAACTGTGAGCAGAACCCAGGTAGCAGGGCAGCTTGGGGAGAAGAACTTCATTTGAAGTCAAAGACCTCAGGCATATAAAAGGCACAGGTCCCCCCTGGGCCAAAGGGAGCTCAAAGGAGTTTCAATTCGGTTAATTTCAACCAGAGTGGAGATAGTGTGCAAGAAACTGATGAGTTCTCTATTTCCTACCTGTGTTCCAGACTTTACCATAATATGCACTTGGCCAACTGTCCACCTTGTGGAGAACAGACTAGGAAGGGGAATGACAAGAATTTTCGATGACAATGATGACCCAGCTAGCTAGGCACATCCTCTAGGTTGCTGTTCTGTTTAGTTCTATCCTGGTAATATATTTTCCTTAAAACTTTTATAATGGTTGGATATGGGAAGTCTTAGAAAACAAACTTGTTCACTCCAGACAGGTTATAAAAATCCATTACTCTGCCTACATTTTTTTATTGGTGATGTCTTCCCTTAGAGCACCTTTCCTCAACTTATTCTAAGAGCTGTAAAACAAACAAACAAAAAAAAGAGTTCCAGTCCAAAAAATAATAGAAATTTTAGAGATATACCATGTTCATTGACATACAAAAGGGTCTAAAAAAATACAATACAATACAATAAAAAAATGGGTTAAACAATTACATGTTTAATCTGGTGTTTCCCAGATGTATTTGAGCATGTGACATGACAACTATCAGCACCCCCCCCAAACATCTATTGTTCCAGGGAACACACTTTGGGAAACCCTGCCTGCAGCAATGCCAACAGTAAGAATTCGACTGAAGCTCACCCAGTCCCTGTCTCCTCCTACCCCGCAACGTCTACTAACCTGTAGTAGAGTAAAAGCAGGATGACCGGAAGAACGCTGCTGACATGGAGTGAAAGGGACCTGGTTTTTGAGCATGGGTCTTGACACTTACAAGTCTGAGTTTTCAGCCAAGTCTCTCTGACTCTCTGAGTCAGCTTCCTCATATTTATAATCTACCTTTCAGGGTTGGAGTGGCTCATGGATCTAGAAGGAAACAATACTGTACTCCCTAAACAGAAAGCTCCACACAACACAAGGCATCACTATTATTATTAAACCACTCACTAATTAAAAGAGTGTGGCTTAACACTACGGATATTCTGCATTAGCTCAAACCTGCAAGGCAGAGCTTGAGCCAGTCAGTAATGGTGCTCTGCCAATCTCAATGAAAGTTTTGAACACATGGTTATAGGAGACAATATAGTTGTTTAAAAAAAAAAAAAACTTCCTAAAGACAAACAGGATTTTAGTCACATAGATTACTGTAGTTTGGGGAGCATTAGTAAACCATTATTTCATTCAAAATAAAAAGAGAACCCCTGATCAGAGATTTAGAAGAAACTTAAACACAGAAGACCATGGGGGCACCTGAAATTCACTTTCATTTCCAGTGCTTCATCATCATGACAAAAAGCTCCCCAAACTAACATTTGGTATTTTCAAATAATGTGAAGAAAAAGAAACCTAATAGCATATTTTCAGTCACAGAAATATATTAACTCATAATAATTTTACAGAAATTAATAATTCATAATTTCATTAAACATTTGTAATTAGGAATAATTACTTAACGGTGCAACAGGAACTGCTGTCCTTTCAGCCATCCAATGGAGCAAGAAATGTGCACTAACACATCGGTGTCAGAAAAGTCTCAGTCATCCTGCTAATGCATCCAAGAATAAGGTTCTAAATGATGAATTAAACAACACCTGCGACTTTATTTAATCAGAAATAAAAGCAAGTATTCTTTAAAGGAAATATCAAGTAGTGAACTGATTTTTGAGGAGTAAGAGCTATACTAGAAGCAAAGAATAGGTGGGCACACAGATTCTATTTTGGAATTGCCCCATCAACACATGTGCTTCCAGTACGTATGCAAGACATGGGTAGACTTTCTCTGAATAAGCTGGTCAGCCAAGATTTTTGGAAAACAACTGAATTTCTCCAGAGTACATCTGACCTAGGTGAAGGCTGTTAAATGCCCATTGAAGTACGTGAGTGTGGAGAGCAAACGTGTGTGTATGTGTGTTGTTGAAATACTGAGAGAACAACCCTCAGTTATTGTTTACAGGTGACTTCCACCCTTCCCAGATCCACGTCCCTTAAACATAACTGGAAACAGATCAGAATGAGGTCCTGTGGTGACATGTTACTTACTAGTTTTCAACTAGCACGTGGTTAAAAAATGAGAAGTCAATATGAAGGCATACTTACACTTGATATACATATATAAGAAAATGTAACCATGGAAATTATTAAAGAAGAGAAACAATATAATTTATTTTTATCAGTCAAGCATGCAGCTACGATTCCTGAGTAAAAGAAGTCAAACGGGGAATTCAAAGGCTGCACTGATGGGTATTTAGGAACAGTCCCTTGGCAGAAAGCGCGGTAAAACTGAAATCCTCCCATCTTCTCTCCAGTTGCTTTTGCAACTCTCTCCAAAGGGCAAGCCATGCTTTCTAAATTCAGACAAGATGAGTTCTTTTGAGTCGAATGGCCCAGTCAGTGTTTCTGAACTCACACATCACAGTCACCTGGAAGCTTGTTAAAAATTCTGATTTCTAGTGTCCAGCCAGAGCCTACAATATGCATTTTTAATAAGTTCACCAGGTGATTCTTCTGCCAGCTGAGAACTGCCGTTAAAACCGCAGGCAAGGAGTAAATTAATGCTCAGTAGCTCCTCCTGGCGTCAGCTTTTCAGAAAACACTCAGTTTTCCCAAATTGTGAACAAGCAGCAATTATTTGATATGAGAAAACAATCATCACCTAAATCATCAGTAACAGAGGTTGGAGAAGAAAAGCCCATCCTCTTGCCCTGTGAGGGAATATTCCTTCCCCCTTTTCTTAGCTACGTGGTTAGGGATTATTTGTGATGCTCGAGCTCTGTATTTTGCCTGCACATCATTTTCTGCTCTAAAAAAAGTTGTCCTGTCCATCACATGAATTGTAAGCAAATGAGTTTATACCCAAATACACTTTAACAGAAAAGAAATTAGAGATTAGGACTCTTCCTTCTTTCTTAGAAAACTGATAAGCTATATCATAATATTTGAATTTTATTTCGATAAAACAGTATTTAGAGAAAAGTTTTCTACTTTTGTCAATTTTTTTATTTCAGTGCATTTGAAATCTATTCCAATATAGACAAAATAACTGCAAAAAATGATACTCAGTTAAATACTTTATTATAAACCTATACTTATGTTTTAGCTATTAACTATACCTGAATATAATAATTGATACAAGATAGTCTTGGCAGAACTGACAAGATTTCAAAGGGTGTGCTCATGCTTGGTGAGTTTTGGTGTCGTTGCTTTTATATTACAAGCAAATGGCTCCTCGAGGCCCTAGAAGCCTGATCATTGCTGGGGAGACGACGCAACAGACGTATCTGCTCCTGTTCCCATCCTCCTTCTGCCTGTCTCTGCTATTCATCTTATTCTACATGATATGTCTGCCATACACAATTCCAGGTCATTCCCCACCACACCTGCTTGACCGATGGAAGTCCATCTCTGATAGGATCTGAACTGTACAGGTGAGTGGCCTGACCAGGAGAAAGCATCCAGAGAAGAGCAGAGCCTCCTGAACCAAATCCAAGGGAGACAACCCCACGGCTGTCTAATCCCACCATCTCCCTCTCAACTGGGCTGCAGCAGACAAAACCACGACCCCCACATGCATCTGACTGAAGGGACACGCATCCATGGAAGCATCACGGGGCCACTAAATGAGAAGAGGCAGCTGGCAGAGCTCAAGGGAGGACATGTTCAAGGACTATGGATGGGAACACAGATCTTGGGAATTTTATTGGGCAAAGTAGCTTTTTTCCAAGTTAGGGTGACTTCTGATGAAGCTAAACAGGGAACTTGTTCCCCACTGGGGTCGGAGTTAGCCCTTGCAGGGCTACCTGTCACTAGCTGACTACTAAGGCTCAGGAAGGTTAAACTCCTGCTTAAGGTCATATGACTCAGAAGGGCAGAACTGAGACTGCAACCCAGGTCTGTACGATTATGAAGCCTGTCCTCTTCCCACCATACTGCACTATTTATACACCTGTCACTTCTGGCCTTTAAGACCTTTTCCTTCTCAGTTTGATTTAAATGACATTTTTCTATCTCTATTGTCACTCCCACAAAGTGAGACCTTGGATGCAGCAATATTACTTAAGAGTCTGATACACAGCACTTGGTACCATTCTTGGGGTTAGTGAACACAAACAGTGCGTATGTATACATGAACCTGTAAACTTAGGAGTCACCCTGTCACTAAACTGTACAGATGCAATCAGATGTTACCTCAGGGTTTAAAACAATGTCAATGATAATTATTTTGTGGTTCTTTTGCTGAAAGTGCTGTTATAAGCAAATTGGGTTTTTCTTGGTCATGGTTAACTAAAACAATAGAATGGAATTTATCTACATGATTTGATTGAGAATAAAGTAAAAATTCTTCATGTTATACTAGTGTCAAATGAAAAAGGACACCACTCTCCTCTCTTTGTTTTCAAACTACAACACTTGATACAGGTGCTTGGCTTAGCAGGACCCTAATAATTAAGGACGTAGATGACAAATCTGGCCCCACTCCCCTTTCTGCCTGGGCAGAACCTAAGGAAGTGTAAGATAGTTGCCCCCAGCTGAATCCTTGGCAGAGGTCTCTTCAGCTCTATAATTTATTATCACAAGCTCAGAAAGATAAAGAGAGATATATTTTAATGAATGTACTGCTACTAAAAAATGGAATCCTGGAACACAAAAACTTCAGTGAATTCTTCCTAGGGTTCCAGATTAATCACGCTGCACCCTGCAGAGAGCAGAGGGGGAGTAAATGAATGAAAGAGCTGGATTTCAACTGTCGGCTTACAAAGCCAGGCCTCAAACTCCACTTCTCACATACTGGAGCAGAACAGAATGAACACGGCCCAGCTGTTTGCTTAAACTTGCTTCCTCAAAGATAATGGTGACTCTTCGCATTTGCTTTATGTCTTCACGATTATCTAAGTGCTTTCACATGTACAATTGCTCAATTTGTGAGGTGAACATAGGTTATCATCCACATTCTCCAAGTCAGGAAGCAGAAGCTCAGAGCAGGTATGGTGTGGTACCCTCACCCAGAAGTTAAGAGGCTGGAATTCTCTCAGCCCAGCTCTGCAGGGGTACAAGCTTAACCTCTATGAACCTCAGTGTCCTTTTCTGAAAGTCAAGGGAATAACTAGATGGTCTTTTCCAGCTCTAAAATTCTACTATTATACTTGCCCAAAGTCACACTGAGAGTTAAGTGACAGAACTGGGACTCGAACCTAAGTTTAGGACTTTTAAAATAATCAGTACTCACAGAACTACATCAAACCAGAAAAAGAAATTCTGGTATCATTCTAAAGAAAAAGAATTTCTGGTATCATTCTAACCTGACTCCGGATGCTTTTAAACTGTGATCAATCAGTATTCTCCAGAATCCTGACTGCTAGAAGAATAAGTTTGCCTAAAAGATAAAGGCACCTGTATCACCAATCATGGATATCGTCATGGTCCCATGAGAGACTGTTGGTCACAGAATGTGGCAAGGAAAACATCACATGCACAAACAACACTGGAATGCAGCCAGCTCACAGTGCTGTTCCACCACTGCGAAAGTGAAGGGAAAGACATGCCATGTGCCTTACAAGTCACAACTGTATCCTACCAACAAACTGACAAATGTACAGGGAAGAAAAAGAAAAGGACCCAAAGACTCCAAAGAAATGAACAAATAAAAAAGGCAGTTTGGGGGATGGAAGAGCAGAGGAAAATAATTTTAGAGTAATTAAGAAACTCTTTGGAACAAGTCAGAAAGCCTGCAGCACACATCGCCAGGGAGCTCCCTCCTCTGGAATGTAGAGAACAACTTTAGGATGAAGCTTATGGGATTGACCACACCCAGGTCACCTTGGCCAAGGAGACAAACCTCTGTGACTTACACATGGCAAGTTACTCATAACTAAGGACGTTCCCTCAGAGCACTTCACCCCACAGACAAGAGCAAAGTCCACATGTATGAATACAATTTTCACTCTGGGGACACCAATCAAATTTGGATATTCCAGGCCTGGAATAGCTTTGCATTCTACCCCTTCATCCTATGATGAAACAATCACTTTTTTTATTTGGTTTTTTTTTTTGAGACAGGACCTCGCTTTGTTACCCAGGCTAAAGTGCAATGGCATCATCATAGCTCACTGCAACCTCACACTCCTGCATTCAAGCAATCCTCCTGCCTCAGCCTCCCTAGTAGCTGGGAATATAGGTGTCCGCCACCACACCTGGCTAATTTTTCTATTTTTTGTAGAGATAGGGGGTCTCACTATTGCCCAGGCTGGTCTTGAACCCCTGGCCTCAAGCCATTCTCCTGCCTTGGCCTCCCAGAGTGCTAGGATTACAGTTGTGAGCCACCGTGCCCGGCCTAAATAATCACTTTTGAACTTGCTCCCAGTCTGGGATTTCTGTCTCTTTACCAGAACCCAGATGACAACAACAACACATTAGTTACCCTACATTCCTAAATCTTCCTAACTGTGCTGCTCCCAGGCCTTGATTTCCCAAGCAGCCAAGAGCAGACAGATGACAGCAGGCCCCAGAGGAAGCAAGTACTTTACTGTTTCTACACCTCCTTTCTGTCCTCGGGGATCTAGGTGACGAACTGTGTGGAAGGAATGTGGTAGACCTCGGGGATGAGGGATGGGGTGCTCAGAGGACAGGCGAATTATATTCCATGAAAGAACCAAAATGTGTATTCTCTTGCGATGATTATCTTTCTTCCACCTTTACTCTATTTCTGTTTGCTTCCATCCCTAACTTCTATTAACATTAATATACATGACAAGAAGACTTATTGAAAGGATTTAAGGAAGGAGTAAACTAAGACATATTAGGGCAAAAATAAATTAGGCATGACCAACTTTGCCCTTGAAGGATGACCAAGACATTTTGAACTTACCACAAAAAATAATTAAACCATTCTCAGGTGGAACTAAATAAACATTAAAGAACATGTCATTAGATTTAAAAAAAACCTTATTGTGAAAATTTTCAACTGTATTCTAAGTATTCTAAAGTAAATCACAGATGGTAAGTCACTTTATCCCTAATCCTTCAGCATAGATCACTAAAAAGCATGTGCATACCTAACCAAATAGACAATAATTTCTTGGTAACATCTAATACACAATCTACAATAGAATTTCCTCACCTAGTGCATGTAGGTCTTTTTAAGGTTCAAATCAGGTCTCAAACAAGGCCCACACATTACGACTGTTACTTGTACCTAGGGTCTTTCTAGCTATAGCACTCCACCCGTCCCCACAACTCCACATTTTTTTTTCATTCCCCTGACTTACTGTAGAAATTGGGTCAGTTGTCTTGAGCTATGTTCCACATTTTGGATTTTCGTTTGTTTCCTTATGAGGTCACTAAGCTTGCATCTCTATACCCTGTATTTTCTGTGAATGAAAACTACTTCGAGAGATTTGATTAGATTTAGGTTCAACTTTTTGGCAAGAATACTTGACAGATTTATACTGCATTATGTCAGGGGCACAAAAGGTCTGATTGATCTATTTTTATGGTATTAAAACTGATCCACAAAATAGTAGGTCCTTTATTAGCACTGAAAAATACATTTTTTGCTGTTGAAAATGGATTTACTATGGGAGTGAATTTTGAGTAACTCTTAGTATAGTGGATAATGCATCTGGATTTCAGTACTAAGTAGAAACTTAATTTGTTTATATGATTATCAATTAAGAAGCAGGGAAATCAACCTGCAATTAAAAAATACACTTGATTCTCATGAGTATTAAAGAAGTTCAATCTATCAATTTAGTTATACCAACTAACTCACAGTTATCCAGTTACCTAGTGAGCAACTACTGACAACACTGAGCCAGGGCCCATGAAAGGATACAAAGTCATGATCTCTGTCGTATGGGTAGAACATAAGACACATGCTATTAGAAGGATAACAAAAGAGGTACCATGCTAAGGTGGCATATAGCAACCAGCAAATCCAGACAATGCAGAGTTTGGGGAACGGAGGGGCTGAGCTGAGGAAACCTTTCATGAAGACGTCACTGCAGTGTGAGTCCTGGGGGGCAGTGACTCCTATCTATTTTGTTCACTGCTGCATCAGTAGGGCCTAGCACAGAGGCATCCAATAAAAATCTGCCAAATAAATGAATGTGCCAGGACTTGGCCAGGGCACTGGAAGTGGAGGCAGTGGCATGCAGCATGATGAGGAGGGTCCCAGTGGAGGTGTGTATTACAGATCGCAGCTCGAGCACACAGGAGACAGACTAGTGCGAGCTGGTCAAGGGTCTGGTATGCTGGGCTAACGGAGCTTGCCATTTTTTATACACTGGGACTACTGACCAGGACAGCAACACCAGCAAAGAGCTTATTTTAAGAAAATTGATGATAAGAAGCAGCTCTGAAAGTAGGAAAAATTGGGGTTAGGGAGGCCACTTGGGATTGTAATTCAGGGGAAATGATGAGGAGGAACGGGTTCATCAGCAGGAATGGAAAAGCAGGGCCGTGCTGGAGGCACTAACAACACAAATCAACGGGCCCTGGCGATGGTCTGCCTGGGCCAGAGTCAAAAGGAAACGAGAAATCGAAGACCACACTCAAGCTCTTTACCCCCCAACTCTGGGGAAATAAGATAACCCCTGACACACGAGCTTAGGGCTTTTACTTTTTTTACCTCCAACCCTGGGTATGAGTTGAATCCAGTCACTGTCATTCTCACATGAAGTGACCTGTCGATGCTTTCATCTAAAGCTCAGGACCAGAGAAGTTAAGATGTGGCTGCAGGTCACAGCGAGCTACGGACAGATCTGAGACAGGCGTGGAGGCCGGGCTGGCAGCCGGCCCACTCCTCTTTCCCCTCCATCACACGGGGTCTCCCTTAATCTTTCCCACTAGTGCACTTACAACTGCTAAGAAAGGCTAACCTGCAGTAGGTGAGGCCTGTCTCTCTTGGCAGAGCACCTTGCATTCTTTCTGTGGGAAAGGAAAACGGGAGCCGGGGGCAAGATACCTGACTTGGTACAACCTCCTGCCGTGTGCGCTTGTAGGAAACACACGACAGAGACAGCTCACTGGCTACGGGAGTCACACACAAAGGGCGTCCATGTCAGGGTAATAACAATAACGATGTATTCCTGGAGGCTCAGAGCGCTGTCTGTAATCCATTTCACGTTTCTGTAAGATAGGTTAGGAATGGCACATTTTCATGACATACCTTAGACAACCAGAGATCTCAGCAGATTCCTTGCGCTTAACTCATGGTACGAAGCAACACCAGTGCCGAGGGAGCAAGGGCGAGGGCAGAGCTCCTCTCCTGCACTACCAAGTGGGGCTTTCTCAGGCTTATGTAGGCTCAATTCTACAGGTTGGAGTACGAGATGGGGGGATATGCATGTGTAGGGGAGGAAGTCTGCATGAGACCATGGCCCTGCTTAAATGCATCCCATAAGGAAGTAAATATGAATAGCAAATAGAGTGAGTTTTTGTCTTCCATTTATGTCTGAAAGGGGAATGATGCAGGGCCGGGATTTGAGGGCAGCAACCACCCCACTCCTCCCAAGTCTACTGAGATAAAATAGTTTCTTGCATTCTGGAATGATGGATGAGAAAAAAGACTGTTAAATATTTTAATAAATTTTTCTTTTGATTTGAAAGGGTTTTCTTTTAGTGTTCCTACTTTCCTTTCTTCTAGTAACTATTTGCTAAATACCTCTGGGCATTAGGCCCTATCAAATTTACAGAATGCAGAACCATAGTCATTTTTCCTCTAAAATGAACACATGTGAGGCAACAGTCCCCTCTGGAAAACCGACCCTGACGGGCTCTGCTGGCAGGACCTAAGATGTGGCCAGAGGGCAGCAGGAGGCCAGTGTGAGTGTGACAACCTCCCCAGCCCAACCACAAAAGCCAGGTCCTGTCCCCAGGTAAGGGTGCCTCTCTAGAGAAGCCCAACCGCACTGACCGAAAGACCTGCCAACTCTACATCTCCCCCCAAGTAGAACAAAGATGTAGAAAAATCAGAAGCAAAAGAAAAATCTGAGGAATGATCCAAGAGGTCCATGCAACTAATGACTTCCAGAGGAAACAGATGAGAAAAAATTATGAAAGAATGATTAAAGAAGGCCGGGCACAGTGGCGCATGCCTGTAGTCCCAGCACTCTGGGAGGCCAAGGCGGGAGGATGGCTTGAACCCAGGAGTTGGAGGCTGCAGTGAGCTGTGATGACGCCACCGCATTCTACCCGGGGCCACAGAGCGAGACCCTGTCTCAAAAAGAAAAAGAATGAATAAAAGATAACTTTGCAGAACTGATGAAAGGACGTGAATCTTCACACTGAAAGGCCCACCAAGGGCCTGGTATATAAACACATCTGACCAACTCACATTCCTGTGAGATCTTAGAACCCAAGGATAAGAAGATTCTAAAACCTCCTGAAGACGAAATGAAGACAACAGGTCTGTGCAAAGGACTGAAATAACAACAGCAACAATGGCTATCAAAAGACACGATGGTAAATACCCCCAAAATTCTAAAAGAAAATGACCTTCAACCCAGAATTCTATACCCAGACAATCTGCCATGGTATTAGGATAGAGCTTTTCAGACCTGTACCCTTCACAGAAACTGCTGGAAGATGAGTAAGGAGTCATGGCATTCAGGACAGAGAAGCTAAAAGGAGCAAGGTGGAGGGGAAACCCAGGATGACAGGGTACGACCGACCCCGCAACCCATCCTGAGTGAGCAGGAAGGAGGAGGCCCTCGGAGGGAGGTCTCCTGGGAAACAAATCCAGTTGGCAGATTATCTAATCCAGCTGACACTCTGGAAAGTTTGATATTAAGAGGCTATTAGAAGATATGGGAAAAATCACACGGAGACATAGAAACCTTTAGTTTCCCATCAGAAAACAACCCAAAATTGCAAAAGGAAATGTCACTATAGTACACTATCTGGCTTAACAGGAACAGTATTTATACAGTCATAAAAACATAAACACCAAATAACAGATTAATAATCATAATACATCAGTAATGTGAGTGGTATAAAGGCCTAAACTACCTAATATACCAAAATAGAAGTCCATAAAACATCAAAAAATGATAATGTAAGATATTATTTTAAAACATGAAAGTAAATAGCATAAATTGAAAAGCACTGGAAGGACTGTAGGGAGGTGGCTGGGGAGGGGAGTGACAAAGGGCCATTGCAGAATGCTGTAACTTTCACATTTATGTGCATACATTACTTTGATTAAAAATAACAACGAATTTTAATGAGTACTCGCCACGTGCTAAGTATGTTCCCATTGCTTTACAGACGACCTCACCTAAGCCTCACAACAGTCCTATTAGGGGAGACTCCATTATTCCCATTTTGAAGATATAAAAATTCAAGTACAGGGAGGTTAAATAACTTGTCCAGTAGCTCATGCCAGCAACTGACAGAGCCAGGATTTAAACTCGGGCGATGTGGAAAAGAATCTGGAGATCCTGACTTTGAAGAAAGCCAGGAAAAGATAATTTCATAAATTATTTTGGGAAAAGCTATCTGATTTTCACCCACAGATAAACCTAGATAGTCAAAACCAATCAGTCTAACAGACATGGATAAGTAGAAAGCATTCATTTTATCATATCTAAAATCCTATATTTTTCTATCAACAACACAAAAATGCAGCCTAAACAGCAAGAGCAGCAGAAAAGGAAAAGTTGGAAAAAAATTGCAGTCACACAAACTGTAGTTAAAAAATGACTAAGTTTCCTTGATATATGAATTTGTTGGAAAACCATTTATCAAAAGCCTGTTTCTCTCTAGCAGAGTCCCTCAAGCCGAGAGCCATGTCATTCCCCTTTGACTGATTAATTAGCCAATCAGAGGACATTTTTCATTGTGAGGCATGATGGTTTATTTCAGCTAATGCTTGGTCTCTAATGGCGACATATTAAAGCCAGCTCGGCTATTTCAGCCCTGTGGAGTGACCAAAAGGAAAGAATAGAAGATAAATCAAAACAGCTGCCTTCAGTTTCCCTTCAGTCCTTAACAAAACCCCTAAGGAGCAATGGCTAGAGGCAAGATCCTCTACCAATAAAGAGAAAAAACAAACAGAAGAAAGGTACAAATGTCTTCAAACCAAGGAGTATCCTTTCCTGTTTCTGAAAGCAATAATTTATCCTCTGTTGATTAACAGACCACTGATAGAATAGGCACCAAAAAGTCAATATCTAGCTCTTCCTCCTTTTATCAAAAGCTATGCTCAATAGAAAACCTAGCTCTGTAATGCTTCTTCCTCACGGGGGTGATTTCACCTGCACTCTGAATTAGAAGAGGCCAATGAGTAACCCGATCTCAAGTACTGTTCACACACCAAAATCACTCCCATCAACTTCCCACTGTGCAGTTCTCTAAGCATCTTATCTGTCCCCATGCTTGTGACGGGCACTGAAGCACAAAGAAGTAGAAGTTCAAATACCAGAGGAGGACAGATGTGAATATTCACATTCGTCTCCTCGATAAAGGACCTAAGTAGATAAAGCCAAAATTGCCCAAGTATACGAGAATGAAGAGTCTAAGTATTGTGCTTTCCTTTGTAGTCCAGGAAGATGTCAAACTTCAAGTCACCATTTCAAATGGGATTATTTCATGTGCAACCTTTCCTCTGAATCAGAGAAGGTTAGAACTGCAAGGGCTCATATGCATTTAGTTCAGACTCTTGCTGAGCACAGGAAATCCTAAAGGAAACTAACCACAAGGTGTGAGCTGTAGCTGGCTGCCTCCGCCAGCCCATGCTGCCTCCTTTTTCTGAGCAGAAATCTTTCCACAAATTTCATCCATCAGTACTAGCTCTTCCTTTTTCCTGCTTGTCTGCTAAACATACCCAATTCTTTCATCTGTTACTGTGTTACATTCCTTCCAGATACCTTTGTCCCCGAATGCCATTCTCTGAATGTACTCCTTTAAAATATGGAGCCCAGGTCTGAACAGTGCAGTTCAAACTCCGTCACCAGCACAGAAAACAAGCAAAGAGCCTGTTGCTTTCAGCAGGTAGGAACAATCCCTCTAAGGCAGGTCAGGACAGGCGCCACACCACCTAAGGTTTAACTGGTGGGCAGGTTACATGCCCTACCCTCTACCTCAATTTTCATCTAACTGCTACCAAATTAAATCTTTCCAGTATTAAGTGAGACTGTACATATCTTCATAAAATTTCACCTTAAAGAGGTGAAAATGTTTTGGCCAATTGTCCCAGCTTAGAGAAATTATTTGGAACCTTGATTCTGTTATCAATGATCAAAATAATGACAAGAATTACTGAAGTCATCACTGCTGGAAAAAAATAAATTTTAGAACTCAAGGGTATTACTTGGCTTGTTTGTGGGCTTAATTTAAATTGATCTCTAACTAAAATGTTCTTCATTAGAAGATCACTTTAGAAAAGACTCTGCTGGGAAAGCAGCGACTTTGGAATTCTGGTGCCCCCGTCTGGGGGGGAAGGTGAGCAGAGTGGGCACAGGAGGAAGAGCTCCACCCTCCATCATCCACTCATAAAACTGAATGGCTGACCCATAAATACAGGTATTAGCATGAAAATTCAGGACGAAAGGAGAAGTAGCCTTCAATTCAAAGACATTTCAAGTAAAAGATAACTGGGAAAAAAAAAAAAGACTCTTCTTTTCTCAACGATCTCCCTGTGAGGTATGTGAGGCTTGGACCCCACCAGAAGGAAGAATGGTCCAAATACCCCGTGAATTCAACCAAATAGAAGAGAAGGGTCTGCTGGAAAGTAGTTTTGAGACTGATAATCAGCCAGAAGCGGGAAAGAAGGGCGTTTACGGTAACAGGCGAGAAGGGAGCGCGAGCTGCACAGAAGTCACGCTTTGACTCAAAACGCAAAAGCCATCAGCAGAATCTGAGGAAAGTGGTCGTAACCGGGTACCCTGGGAAAGTATAAAATACAAGGTTCTAACCCAACCAGGCTATGGAGGTGAAGAGACCGACAATTATCTTGCCCGCAGCCTGTGCCAAAAGCATGTTCAGAGAAACAGACAGACCGTGGTCAACATGTTCTCAGTCCTCCGCGCGGTTCAGCAGCATTTTCTCTAGTGATAAGGCTGAACCAGGAAACGGCCGGAGAGAGGAAGGAAACCGGGAAGGTGGGGGAGGGAAAAAATGAGAGAGGAAAAAAAATCAGAGTAGCAGGAAGTTCAACCAGATAGGAACTACTGGAATTTGTTTTTCAGTGTCTCCAACTTGCAAACCAAGTGAGAAAAGACACAAGTACACTCACACACACACATACATGCACACACACACACTCATGTACACAACTCCTGGCAGGCACTGGCCAGCACAAGCACCTACTGCAGGTCTCCAGGGGCCCTCATAATTTCAATTCAATACATTCGATCATTTCTTTGTCTCCACAGAAAGTGCATACATCTCCAATTTAGGTGCACTCCAATCCAGAGTGGCTGTCTTCCAATTAATATAGTACAAAGATGGTGGGGAAAGGAAGAACTTGGAAATTAGAAATGTACAACCAGCCATTTTCACACAGAACAGTTTATTAAAAGTTTTCTGAGCAACTGGCAGTTTGCAATGATCTTTTATCTTCTGAACAGCCAGATTCAGCTAGGGAAACAGTGCCTCTCAACAGCCTCTGTGGCCTGAGGAAATACTAAGCACCAATAAAGTCAGAGTAGCGTCCGTGAAGCAATATGAATGCTTTAACTTCTATAGCAATGAAAAATAGTCAAAGCTATGAAAAACTATTCTAGAGTAAAATGCAAGGTCTGAAAGCCAATTTCTGGCAAATTGGATTGATTTTTAAAAACATAAAATGGCATAGGCAAACATTCATTCAATAATCCTTTCTCAAGAATCTACTATGTGCACAAGTAGATGTGCTTGGTATAGGAGGTAGATTGATGACTATTTCCCACTCTCAGAAAAGTGATACTTACTGATCAAAACATTTCAAAAGGAAAAGATATTTCAAATATCTACCCTGGAGCTATACAAACTGACTTTTATGAGTAACAATTAAAGTCCATTTTTTAAAAAGAGAAGTACAATAAGACGCCAGTCTACTAACTCCCTACCATGTGCCACACACCTGAATCAATCACATGCCAGGGACTCAGAAATGAGAACACAAGTCCTCTCGAAGTTGTTCACTGTCCAGTTACCTGACGAATGTAAAAGTCCACATGTGAAACACAGTGGATCAATTTCTTCCTCAGATGTGTAAAGGTAAGAGAGAGGATAGACAGTGTGACTTAATTTCATAAACGTAGCCTAGATATCTTGCGTTGAGTTTGGCTGTTGCTATGTTTTGATGTGATTTTCTTATAATTTCTCTATGTTACACTCAAAATAATTAAGGGATCAGATCCTTGGCACAGTGTGTTCCACTACACAATCCAAAGCTCACCTGTACTATGCTCACAAAGAAAATTTACATTTTAAGTAATTTTTTTTTTCAAACACAAAAGAGATTTTTTTACACACAGTCCTAAATTTTAAAGCTTTTGGATCAAGGACTCCTTTGAAAATCCAATGGACTCCAATGTGCCCACACAAATTTTGCATGCATTTAGAGGAGGTCACCAACCAACTTTAATAAGTGTACCCTGAGACACCACCCAAGGAGCTACCTAATACTAACACGTTATAGACGACAAACCTTTCACATAATGATGACAACACTTTGTATTTTTTATTACTTTACAGCTTAATACACTTCTGAAATTACTAAGGTAAATGACTTAAATCAATAGGCTTGGACTTTAAAGACATCAAGTGATCTGATCTTACAAGTTCTCTAATGACCCATAAGATAGAAAACATCAAATCTAGCTTGGCTAAGTGCAGGAGGTGGGTCATGGAAACTGTGGTTAGCCTTTAACACCTGGGGCGTGACCACTGCCAGTCTGAGCAGACTCAGCATCACCTGGGAGCACATGGCCTAGACACATGACGTTCTATTTCCAATCAGACAACTCTGCTGGCAGCAGTGGCTGCCAGGGGTCAGGGATGGCGGTGGCGGAGTATGCAAGTATAATCATGGGTAGCAGGGGGGAGATCTTCATAGTAAAGGAATAGTTCAGTATTGTCACCAAGATAATGATTACACAACCCACAAATGTGATAAAGGGGCACAGAACTACACATAGATTGTACCAGTGCCAATTTCCTGGTTTCACCTTGTACTACAGTTATGTAAGATGGAACTGCGGGGACACTGGGTGAAGGTACACGGGACCCCTCAGTATTATCTTTGCAACTTCCTGTGAATCTAAAATTATTTCAAAATAAAGTTTAAAAAAAAAAAACCCTTTATGACCATTAGTCAAAGGCTGCAGATGTTTTTTGGATAGAAATATATTTAGATCATCCAATTCATCTGAGAGACCAGAATACACACAGGTAACACAGCATATACGCTCCAAAGCTCAAGCTCCTTCTTCACTCAGCCCCCAGCTCCAACAAGAAAGTGAAATTGCCCTGCTGGCTGGCCCAGGCACTTGGTCACGTCCTTCTGAACCCGTAACAGTACACTTCTGACTGAAAGTAAGGCTGCGAAGTTTGGAAATTTAAGCTACTATTTTCCACAAAATGGGAACAACAGCCAATGATTTTCCCACAAAGTTATGATACAGTATTAACTAGTGGTGTCTTTGACAAAAGCTCAAGGAAAACTGTTAAAGCATAACTAAATCAGTTGAATGTAGAGTTTTTTTTTTAAACGCAAGAAAGTTAACACCGGCAGTAGTATGGTATGGGGAAAGAACACTGATGTTGGCGCTGAAGGGATCTGGATTTCAATCCCGCTTTTGCTGCATTGGAGCTCTGTGACATTCTGAGCCTCAGTTTCCTCACTGCTAAGAAAGGGATGCTAATGCCTACTTCACAGGACGTAATAAGGACTAAATGAGGTAACACCACAAATGTCTAGCATGGTGCCTGCCACACAGATGCTTAACAAAGTTCATCTCCAGGTGTCAGTCAGGGGCTGTGGAGATTAAAGTCAGTAGCCTTGGCTTAACATTCGAGAATATGCTGCCCAAGTTAGAAACGTGGTCAAGGACAAGGTTCTGCAACTCTAGGTGCCAAAGATGGATCAGTGCCAGCACCCTACCTAGAGCACCCACAGAGATACCACTGTCTTAACATTCAACACCACCATGGTTCCTGAGACCTCCAGAAGCACCTTGGCCTCTGCAACGCCAAATACAAATTCAGGCCAGTGGCTACGGAGGCAAGGCAGGAAAAACAAAGCAATATTCCTTCTGACCGAGAAAAGGAGCCAAGAGGGGATTATTTTCAAAGAAATCTGATCACAGGCCTCTTGCCCTTGGCTATAAGGGCTGTTGTAACTAACAAGGTAAGGTTTCTTTGCAACAGTTTATTCAAGGAAGGTACAGGTATACCTCAATAAAAGCAAACAATATATGAAAATCCACATGTATATCAAAGATAAATTTAGAGGTGAGTCTGCTTTATAGAAAGATTTTTTATTTGTCTTAAATGTGATTTAAATGAATTTAAATAGATTCTGTTTTCTGCACACATGTGGGTATGTCTAATATACGCTAATGCACAGGCCACCTTCTCCGTGTGGTGCGTGCATCAGCAGCAGCAGCAACTCCTGGGAACATCTCAGAAATGGAGACCCTCAGCCCCAGCCCAGACTTCAACAACCGGAATTTGCAGTTTAACGAGCTCACCAGAAGATCTGTGCGCATGTTAAGATTTGAGGGGTCCTGTCCTCGGCAATATTCGTGACATTAAAGACAGCAGCTCTCCCAGTATAGCTGCACATCAGGGCTTCTGCCCCCGTTCCCAGCCCTCACTCCTTACCAAATGTTATAATTGCTGCAATCAGCTGGGGAGGTGTTTTTAAAAAAAATTTTTTTTAAATATCCTTCTTCTTTTTTTTTAAATACTGATGCCTGGACCCTAGCCAAGATTTGGGTTTAATTGGTGTGGGGCAGGGCCCTGGCATTACCATTTGTTTAAAGCTCCTTAGGCAACTATAAGGCAACTGGTTGTTGAGAACCATACCTATAGAGCAAGAGCAGCACCTAGTAGAAAACTGCCTCACCAACAGTTAGGATTTAAATTCATCATCAGAAGAAAATATTAAACTAGAAGATGTGACTAGAAAGCAATCTTGTAGAAAACACCGTGTCATATCAAGGTTGACCATCTCTATACCAATTGGACCAAAACAGGTTTTCACTGGGCAAGTACTAGGGCACTCCTTCTGAAGCACCTCCAACGCAGGTGAACTTCTCACTGTAATGCAATTATGACAGACTACACCACCAAAAAGTCAAGAAACACAAATAGTGTTGAAAACCTCAAGGCAACTAACACCAGTATGTCCTCAAATAGAAGTCTGCCAGAGGAACAGAAACCTCTAATCTCTTACAACTAAAAGCTTTCTGCACTTACCACATAAATTCTCTTAAAGTTCTACCAAAAGCCCACAATTTAATATCTCCTTCCCTGATCTGTTCAACTGTAAAATGTCAAAGAGGGTGCTGGAGAAGACAAGGGTTGGGGGGAAAGGGAAGACCAAGTCACATGAGAAGGTAAGGATTCGGAAAAGCAAGTGCAGCAGGAATCCAGGACTCAGGGCAAGGGTTAACCATCAGGGCGCATCTGGGATGTGGGGCTGATACGAAGATTCAGGACATGACCATGGAGGGCTGTCGGGGTAGAGCAGAGGAGACAGCGTGAGAGGGGAAGGAACTGTAAAGTGGGTTCTTCTTTAGGACACTGAAATTACTGAGCAGAATCAAAGGACAGGGGTTCAAGTAGAAGGTTAAGATAAGCCAGACGCAAAGTCCTTGATAGACAAGGAAGAGTGGCCTAATCCAGGTCACACAACAACACACAGGGCAGAGGTGTGACCAGAGCTGGCTTGTCTGATGACCACAGCTCTTTTCAACGGGCTCTTGTGAATGAACACATAGCATGGCCTGATGTCAGGACACCTCCCTCCCCAGGGCTGCCTCCCCGTGACCCAGCACAGACCCTGCAGGTACCAGCCCTCAGCAGCACCAGAAGCCAGGTCTCCTTTTCTGGAGCCTGCTTTCGCCATCCACGCTCTGCCGAAAGTGTAGGGGCAGAAAAGGGCTAAAAGACCTAGGAATTTAGTCCCAACCACAAAAGGAATCCCCGACGAAATTCCTAATTGTTGGTAATTCTGGAGTCTCTAAAAATAATATCAAGAAACAAATATCTACCACCCTGAGGAAAAAAAATTTGTCAGTATGGAAAAATGCCACAAATAAACAAGTCTTCTTTTTTGTTCTATAGTTACTAAGGGCCGTGGCTAGAAACCAATAAAGGAACATAAGTATGACAGATTAGTTGAGTAATAGTTACGGCAACCACATATTCCAGATTTTCTTAGACAACGCCAATTTTAAATACTTTATCCCATTATCTCCAGAAATCTATATTTCAAAAATTCTAATATTTTGACATCCAAACTACATCCAGGGCTCTCACACTTGGAAACGGCACAAAAATTCTGTGCAACATTATATAGCCCAATTTAATAATTAGGATTATGCATTCTGGGTTCAGGCCATTTAGGATGTAGTTTAGTCACCCCATTCTTATCTTCTAGTTTTGAAGCAAATATCGTACAATGGAGGAAATACCCCATCTAAATCTCAGGTGATGCTGATCCAACACTGCCTCCAGATGCTTTTAAAACGGACTAGAGTGGTATTAGAGCATGCACATAACATTCCTCCTCCCCAAGCCACATTCCAAATACAGTAATGCAGTCTGAAAAAAGACAAAAGCCCTGAATGTGACCTCCCACTCTCTTGTTGACGGGAGAGATATTTTCCCCTTTGAGTATATCAGCAATAGGTATTCTTCCCCAAGTTTAATCTAGTCCTTACGCCAGGAAAAAAAAAAGCAGATAACACATATCCTTTTTTAGATTCCTTATAAAGCTTACTATCCACCAGCTATTATCATGAGGATCATATTTAGCCTTTATATGAAGCCTATAAAATTATTTTTTGTTTTTTGTAAATTTGTCTGAAAAGTACTAGTCATAAATAGTCCTATACACAGTTGAAAATCAAACAGTATTAAAACAGAACACATCAACTGTGTGTGACTTGATACCTCAAGAGTCTTCTTACTCTGTCTTTTCCCAAAAACGCAGTCAAGATCTGTTTTGCTCCGAGATGAAAGATCCTTCCCTAGAAAAACAACATGATGCTTTTCAGTAAGACCATTCTTTCTAAAATAAGAAGCACACATATAAATTATGCAACTCCTGAAAGAAAAATGGTTTTTGGAAAAGAAATAAACAATTTTGTAACTACTGACTTTCTGCCCCCCTTTCACAGATTATAACTCTTTCGTTAACAAAATCAATTAAATTTAAAAACAAAGCAAATATTTTAGAATGGGAATGACATTCTCCTAATTGTACAAACAACCTAGTCCAGCAGTCCCCAACCTTTTTGGCACCAGGGACCAATTTCATGGAAGAAAATTTTTCCACGGACCGGGGGTAAGGGGGTGGGGTGTTGTGTGTGGAGGGGTGGAGCTCAGGTGGTGAAGTGCGGCCCATTTCCTACCATCCCGTGGATCGGTAGTGGGCTGTGGCCCGGGGGTTGTGGACTGCAGACCTAGAGCATATAGACTGCAAGGAAAACTAAATGCTAGCCCTATTACTACTGGTATGTCTTCAAGGTGCAATTTCTGGGTCTCTGGGTTCCCCATTTATAAACTAGATCTTATTTATTTCAAAGAGACATGAGCTACTTACTTGGAGGGTTATGAAATGCAGAATAAAAAATACTGCTAGACGCATAGCTTCAAATCCCACAGATGCACGCAAATAAGAACATACCATATTCGACACACAGGAGCTCAATAATTATTCATTCAATAAGTGAAAATTTAAAAAGAATAAATGCAAATAAAAATTATTGTATAAGGGTGAAAAGATTTCAGATTTTTCTTTTTAAAATGTTCTTTACTGTTATTACTATATCATCTTTAAATAGAAGACTACATAATGAGAGTAGGAAATTAAATAGCTCTGGTAAAAAGAATGTCCAAAGGCCCTATGACTCTTATTAAAAAAAAAAAAAGAAAGAAACTCTTTAACTTAATTTCAAACCCACAAACCAACTAATCTAAAATTCACTTCTTTGGAATTTCCACTTCTACCCAATAATACTTGTGAGCAGTCGGCCAAATCTGTTCCCATTTGTCAACTTCATGGTAAAGCACTTTAAAATGTAACTACTCCATGTAAAGTCTTGAGGCCCTGGGGGAGGGAGATCCTGGGTCAGACCCAGGAATTTGAGCTTGGAGTTGGAAGCCCGAGTTCCGCTGTCACAGACTCACTTGTCTTCTTGGTTTACTACAGCAAACTGACTTGGCAAAGTAATATCATGACCCAGAAGGTTCTAGTTCACTGACTATCACTGGGGCTTTTAAATATGATATTGCTCAGTGACTCTGTGAAATTAAAAAACAAAACAATCTCCAATTTAATGCAAAACCAGGCGCCAAAACCAGTTTCATAGGCAGCAGTACCAGATTAAGTGGTCCAGTCAGTATGACCTGTTCTCGTCAGGAGGGAAGGCTCCTCTATGGCTCTATAAGCTGCTCTCTCCTTTCTACCTGAGCTAGACACTAAACCTGCCTGGTTCTAATTTATGATTAAATAGAACCTACACAAAAAGACTCAATAGAAAAGCTACTTAAGAAGAGAATGAAGCACATCAGAGACAGGAGCTCAGAAAATGAACCAGAAAAGTGGGGAAGAAATTGGTCATGGTGGGGAAAGGTAGACAAACTCTCAGGAGGTGTACAGCATTTGCAGCATCGCCATCGGCACAACCCATTTTCCACTGCCAAGCACATTCAGGGTAGCAGTTTCTAGTTCAGAAAAGGGAGCTGTACTTAATTCAAAATGTGCACTGGCCATATATCCCTGACCTATCCTCTGGAATAGAAGAGATAGCCTAAAAGGAAATGCAAATTAAGATCTCTTTTACAGCAATTCAACTAAAAGGAATGCTTAGAGGGATTAAGGAAGGGAGGTTGCATGTGAGATCACAATTCTAAAACAGGATGTCAAAATATGAATACACAGAGATTAAAAACAAATCGAAAAATCAAAGGGAAAACTGTCAAGCTGGTAGAGACAGCAAGCTGTACCAATGAAGGTGCAAATGTTTCTAAAGTTTTGGTGATGGGTTCTTGTGTCAGAAATTTTTATCCTTTAGCAAAGTCGACTTAAGTAAATGTAGAAACCAGGACTGTTACAGGCTTTGCTCTGGATTTGATCTGGAAAACAAGAACACAGAGAAGAAATAAGAGTCAGAGACTAATGGAAAGGAACTTAAAAGTGGATAAAAATGTGAAGATGGAAGCGATATTGAGATAGTTATTAATTAATGGTCCTAGTGAATAGTTTCTAAACATTAGAAAATTATGGCCACTTCTGAATAAAATATATATTAAAATGAGTTTTTAAAGCTTATTAGTCTCAGTTCTGAATTATGGTCTAAGCATAGCATATACTGTTGATAAACTTAGATCTTAGAGAAGATAATAAAAAACTGAATAGAACAGGAAATATATGTTATCTATCTGGATTTGGTTCATCTATTAGTCTTCAATTGGCCATAAATTTCAAGACCAGGAAGAAAGGCTTCCGGTAGCCAAACTGGTGTGGCAAAGTCCACGCGAGGATGAGTAGATGCTGTTACAGAAGAGCACTTTATTCAGGGTCACTCTAGCTGTTGTCTAATAATCACGACTATCAGGTTTCCAGTCTATCAGAGTAGCCAACCGTAACGGAGGGATGTTACTGCTATAGTCAGGCACATTCACAATACAAGAAGTCCACATGGGAAGCAAATGAAACTCTAAAAAATAGGCAAAAGAAATTAAGAATCGCAGTGATGTGGAGACATAGTTTAAAGGCAAAAGCAATAGCCCAACAAGCTCTAAGGATAAAACTGTAGTGTAGCACTGTATTATAACAGGCTCAAAAAAAAAAAAATCTACGGAAAAGTAGTGTTTATCTACTCAGAGTAAAGGAACAAGGGCAAAGAAATGCAGGTTGTAGAAATATGTTTGTTAAAATACAGAACACTTAAGGTTTGTGTAGGTAGTTTCAATTGTTTAGAAAATTCCATTTGCATTCTTCAATCAAGAAGGATAAATAAAATATTATTATTATTTTTTTTTTATTCAAACACATGGGACTGACAGCAAGCCTAGGGCAGAAGATAAAGGCAACAAACACCACTAAAAGGTAATGTTAGCAAACCAGGAAATCAGGAAGAATCAAGAGTGGGGTGAAATAAGTGAGACCCTAATAACCAATAATGATATAGTCTAAATTTTTTTAAAGCCTAAAATGGTGCCACTCAATATTAAAATGTCAAAAGAATCAGAAGAGGAAACTTAATGCTCCTCAGGACCACAGTCCAACTCTGGGGAGGGGTTAACTATGCTACAAACACCACAATTCTGTATTTCCCCACAGCACACCTGGAATATGTGTTGTGCATGCAGTTGTTTAAGAAGCATATAAAATATCATAAATTCTCACATGAATAAGAAGTCTGCAAAATTCCCATGATGAAATTGTACAACTACAGTTTATACAACTTTCACCTACCCATTGTATTACAACTGAGGGGGGAAAAAAGCAAGGCTCTCTGGACGACATCTCACTATACAGATGGAAAACCTCAAAGATGGTTTTGTATAAATTGATATTTCTCCCTCTGCACATATAGCCTTCACCAGACATTTTTTGAAAAGAAACCACATTGGAGTTAGACTTTTAAACAAATGTGGATAAAACTGACTTTTAAAAGTATATAATAAATTATTTCAAATTAAAATTATAAATTTAGGGCTAGAGAAAGGAATAATTATGGATCAGAACTAAAATACTATAACTGATATTTAAATAGTAGCAAATTTGACAATTCTATTTGCTACTGTAATCTTACTAAAGTAAAATTTTTATCTCTACTCTTCACCAGGCTAAATGCCATATTCCTGTGTTTTAGTTTCCTGGACCATATACGAGTTATTGAATCATCCTCATTAACTAAGTGAATTACTTTCATTATAAGCATACTCACTGGCTAAAATCCTAATTATCTATAACATTGAAAAAGCAAAGTTCCACACAATGGATCATTTCTGAAAAATCATAACACAGAACCTATTTTAGACCTTAATAGTGACTTATAAATGTTTCCTCATTTTACAAAAGAGGAAACTGAGTCTGAAAGTAGGGAAATGGTCAGGTGATTTGTTGAAAGAGTAATGGCCAGAACCCAGGTTTTCTGTGATCTAAGACAGTCTACGTTAGAGGAGACTTTAATACAAGCTTTCACTGTGGATTGTAAAGCTGGACGGTAAATCATCACCTTCTTCACTACTTGGATTTTTGCTTCCTTCTCTCCTCTTTTCTACTTAGTCCCAGTCTGCATGTCCTCTATTTCCCCACTCCATCTTCCCTTCTACCTTTCTGACACTGTATCTTCAACTCTTTCTTCTCTCCAAGCAAGGCTAATAAATACACAAGCGCCACTTTAAGAGAGAAAACAAAGGCACAACACACCAAGCAGTCTGATAGGGTCACCCAGCAAGGGAGTGGCTTAACTAGAAATAGAAAGCAGATACTCCCAGCATCCACTAGATTAAAGTAGATTAAAGAGGTTTATCCCAGCTTCAGCAAATGCTTCAGATTAAATCATGCATGTAGTCAGGTACTAAAGGAAAATTAGAAGATTCTATTTGCAAAAGTAAAAGGCTGCTATACCATCCAAAAGTTGCAGGCCACTTTTAATTTCATTAATTTGCTCTGTAACAGCACCCGTCTGCTATATCTCTATTTTTTTCCTACAGGGTATAATGAAAAAAGAAGGGATATCTAAGGGATTGGGTATGAAATCACCATTTACCCTCTCCTCAAAAGGACTGAGGGGCCAACAAAGCCTATTTTCTCTTCTGCAGCACATTAAGGGTGGAGAGGAACCCTTGTCAGAAGTCCTATAGGCTAACAAAGAAGAAAGTTCTTGCCTGAGAGGAAGAAGGGGAGGAGAGGGAAGAATGTACAAAGCAGGCCTGCTGGGGGGCGGGGGCAGTGGCAGTCTCTCCTGGCACCAGTCCCAAGGCTGCGCAGCTCTCCCAAACCCAGTCTTACCTTTTGCGGTCCTGGGCCCAAGTGAGAAACACCATCGATAGCTGAGAGTAGTGGGAATTCCAGGTCCCACTGCTATCCGGCGGGTTCCAGGAGTTAAGGACTCCCAGATCGTGGAACAAGACTAAAGCAAACAGATGTGCTTTTCCTGACATAGGAAGGTAGGAACAGACATCCCACCTCCCAGACAAGAACCATCAAATGGTGACTAAATATCACAACATAATCATCATCATACCATTATACTTTAAGTATACTATGTAATAAGTAGGCTTTTGTTGCTGGAAAGTGCATTTAATTCGTGATACTGTTCTATGGG
This sequence comes from Daubentonia madagascariensis, assembly GCA_023783475.1. NCBI lineage: Eukaryota > Metazoa > Chordata > Mammalia > Primates > Daubentoniidae > Daubentonia > Daubentonia madagascariensis. The sequence goes on along the minus strand of JAKFHU010000353.1, from coordinate 927,987 downwards.
AAAACATCTGGGGAGTTGATTAGTTCCAGTTAACTTGTTTCTAACCAGCGCAAGACCGCCACCTGGTGGTCAAAGGGGACAGCTGCACTCACAAATGACCACGTGGGGGTGGTGAGGGAGGAAGATCTGATTGACCGCCCAGCTCTCAAACACGCTTTCTAATACTATCCCGACAATGACCAGGGAATGCCTACATTAACACATCATGAAACAGAAACTGCAATAATACAAAGGTCAGTAGGGAGTTTGATTTATCGTACTGGAGATCTCAATATAGACTGTAATTCTCTCAACTGGCACATTAGGAGCTATTCAACACCAACATTCAGCTCTTAAAAAAATATATAGCTAAAAATGTTGAGCAATAAATTAAAATTATTTTCTGACCTAGCCACATAAAGTCCTTTTTTCCTCTAAATAGTAAGCTGACTTCCATTTTCAGCTATGCCATAGGACTTGTACATCGTGTAAAGCTTAACCTGAGCCCATCTCAGATCTACTCAATCTGAATCTGCATTTTTACAAGATCCCAGGCGACTCACAGTCAATGCAGACACTTCAGCGCTGCTTCAGGCCAGCCCGGTCAGGCTGTCCACACAACAAGACATCTCTGCTGGCCAAGAGCTAAATATGCTTCAAGAAACTCAGTACAAACATACAGATTTCAACAACAAATAAAAAAGTGTTTAATCTTACCTTTTGTGAATTTCATATAATGAACACGGTTTTTGGAAATTTTGGACTTTTCCTCAAGGCTGAAAGATTTCTTTTCCTTGTTGTCTAAGGAGTCTTAAAAAAAAGATGAAAAAAAAAAAGATGAAAAGCATTAGATTAAACTCCGTGTAACCATTCTCACGTTCTCTTACAGTGAATGGTCTTAAATAAAATTCTTAGGAGCCCCATCCTTTATAATTGAACTCAGATCAAATGATTAGAAATTTTTTTATCTCACTGCGTGATCTCAGAAAAGAAAAAAAAACACAAATTCTTTTTTAAAACTGTGTACCACGGGATCAGGCCAGGGCATTCTTCAGAAACTAACAAAATCCTTGAGGAAGAGAAATGAAAACTTGTGTTCACACAAAAACCTGTACACAAACGAACGTTCATATTAGTCTTATTATAAGAATAAGTAAAATAATGAAAATAACCCACAAGTCCTTCAATGTGTGAATGAATAGCTGAGCAAACTCTGGCACCTCCTTACACTGGAATACTCCTCAATAAGGAAGAACAAGCTACTGATACATGCAACAACCAGGATGGAACTTAAGGGCATTTTGCTTAGTGGAAAAGGTCAATCTAAAAAGGGTACGTACTATATGACTCCATTTATGTAACATTCTCAAAATAACAAAACTATAGAGATGGAGATAGATTAAGTTTCCAGGGAACAGGGATGAAAGTGAGGTGCTGGGAGTTGGAAGGGTAGAAGTGAGTGCAAATACAAAGCTGCAGCATGAGGCAGCTCTTTTGTGGTCATGGAACAATTCTGTATCCTGACTGTGGTGGTGGCTACATGAATCTATACTTTTGATAAAAATTGCATAGAATCATACACACACACAAATGAATGAAGGCTAAAAAATGGCAAAAACTGAATGAAGTCTGTGGTCTATTAACAGTAACACCAAGTGTCAATGTCCCAGTTGTGATATGCTACAGTAGTATAAGATGCCACCCCTGGGGGGAGCCAGGGGAAGGGTATTCAGGATTCTACCATTCTTGCAACTTCCTATAAGTCTATAATAATTTCAAAATAAAAAGTTTTTAAAAAGCAAATAAAGGTAAGATTGGTTAAATGATCATCCAAAAACAGATGAGATGATGATCTGGGGATGACAGAAGCAGCTGCCCCAGCCCTGAGCCTCTGCCCCAACGCCAGCTCTTCCAGAGGACCACCTGCCAGGGCAAAAAGAACAGCAAAAACATATCCTTGAGGAACACATTCATGTGGTTATTCCCTTGACAAAAGAGGAAAATATGAGCCAGAAAGTAGTCCCTTGTCTGAAATAGCTGAGCAAGTGGATCTGGGGTTAGAGTCAATTATACAATATTAACTAGCCTGTATTCCCTCACCTTTATCTATTTGTCAAGTTTAGACAGAAGAACATCACAGAAACAGAACATCACAGGAAGAAAAGAGACTGAATTTTCCTACAGTTTTAGGGAAATTTAGATATGAGATTAGACGAAGGGGAAAAGGAAGCTTTCCCCTTAATACTGGAGCAAAACAAGCACATGTCCATTGAGTTAACTGTAATCCCTTCCAGGAACTAGTTGTTAAGCTCAAAAGCAAAGTGTGAATTATACAGTAGGTTCGAAATGATGTGAAGGTAGATGTTTTTAATTTGCAGATGACACTCAACAGGGGTTAATTATATTGACAAGCTGAAACATTCTCTTCTGCAGCCACTTCCCAGGAACACTTTGGGATTTTTTAAAAAGATATCCCATTAATAAATTTTTCTCCTCTTTTTGTGGTCAAGCACTTCACATGGCACATAACATTTTTAATGTTGATGTTCCAAATACAAATCATCTAAGAAGTTATCAGCATAGTACTTCCTACCAATTGAAGGTTTATGAAGTACTAGGCGCTGGACTGGGAGCTTTCTATGCATTCTTGTATTTCATACCCACAACCACTCTCTAAGGCAGTTGCTATGATTACTGAACTCACTACAGAGGAGGACACCGAGTAAAGCACACCCAGGAGGTGGCTATGATGGGAATGAAGCCCAGGCAGTTATGATTGAGAATCCACATTGTGAACCACAGCACTGTGTCCCTAACAGAGCTGGTCTCACACTTAAGAAGACAGAAGAATTGCCTGGGTAGCTTCCCCACCTTCTGAGTCCACAGACTTCCTGAAAGATGCCTGAGCATGGGTAGATCTTAAGGGAATCAATTTCTATCTACTTGTCCACATGTACTCTTTCCTAAAACTGCTCTGGGTCTGAGTGATTGCACCAATTTTGTTCTCCTTCCACACGTGCCCTACTCTCACTTTACAAAAGAAAGGTGAGCTGGGCACAGTGGCTCATGCCTGTGATCCCAGTGCTTTGAGAGGCTGAGACAGGGGGATCACTTAAGGCCAGGAATTCAAGACCAGCCTGGGCAACATTGCAAGACCTCATCTCTGCAAAAAAATATAAAATTAGCTGGGTGTGGTGGTACATGCCTATAGTCCTAGCTTCTTGGGTGGCTGAGGCAGGAGGATCACTTGTGCCCAGGAGTTTGAGGTTACAGTGTGCTATGATGATACCACTGTACTCTAGCCTGGGCAATGGACTGAGACCCTGTCTCAAAAACAAAAGCAAAAACAAAACAAAACAAAAAGAAAGGCACCACTCCCCTCCTACCAGAATCCATGAACCAAAATACTGCTACTTCTTCCTTTGTATTTTCAAAACATCTTTTCACTCATACTCAAGCATCCCGGAACGATCACTTTCCTATTCAAGGTATAAACTAAATTGATTTATCTTGCCATTCTCAAACTCTTAATGGAGAAAAAGTGTTTGCTTATGGCTAAAGGTTTATCCAATGAAAGCATCATTAAACTGTAAACAGAAATGAATATTTGAAATAGCTTTAATCAATTGACTTTCAGATATATGATGCTTACAATGAAGAGTTCACAGAAATATTTAAAAAGATAAAAAATAACAGATGCTGGTGCGGATGTGGAGAAAGAGGAATTCTTATACACTGTTGGTGGCAATGTAAATTGTTATAGCTATTATGGAAAACAGTATGGAGGTTCCTCAAAAAACTAAAAATAGAACTGCCACATGATCCAGCTATCCCACCACCGGGTATCAGTACATCACCAAGAGATACCTGCGCTCCCATGTTTCTTGCAGCACTATTCACAACAGCCAAAATATGGAATCAACCCAAGTGTCCATCAACAGGTGAATGGATAAACAAAATGTGGTGTATATACAGAATGGAATACTATTATATTTAGCCTTAAAAAAGAGTGAAATTCTGTCATTCATGACAACATGGATGAGCTCAGAGGACATCATGTTAAGTGAAATAAGCCAGGCACAAAAAGATAAATGCTGTACTTTCTCACTCCTCTGTGGAAGCTAAGAGTTGATCTCATGAAAGTAGAGAGTAGAGTAGTGGTTATTAGAGGCGGGGAAGATGTTGGGGAGGGGGATAGCCAAAGGTTGGGTCATGGATACAAAAGTACAGCTAGAGAGAAGAGTAAGTTCTAGGGTTCTGTAGCAGTGGTCTCCAACCTTTTTGGCACCAGGGACTGGTTTCATGGAAGACAATTCTTCCATGGACCAGGGGTGGGGGGATGGTTTTGGGATGATTCAAGAGCGTTAGATTTATTCTGCAGTCAAACCCCTCTGCTAATGATAATCTGTATTTGCAGCCGCTCCCCATCGCTAGCATCACTGCCTCAGCTCCACCTCAGATCACCAGGCATTAGATTCTCATAAGGAGCACAACCTAGATCCCTCATATACACAGTTTACAGTAGAGTTCATGCTCCTATGAGAATCTAATGCCACAACTGATATGACAGGAGGCAGAGTTCAGGCAGTGATGCAAGCGATAGGGAGCGGCTGTAAATAAAGATGAAGCTTCCCTTACTCGCCCATTGCTCACCTCCTGCTGTGTGGCCTGGTTCCTAACAGTCCACCTGTGACAGTACACATCCCAGGAGGGCTGGGGATCACAGTTCCATAGCACCATAGGTGACTATAATGAACAACCATTTATTGTATATTTTCAAATAGCTAGAAAATTAGACTTTGAATGTTCCCAACACAAAGAAATGATGAATGTCTGAGGTGATAAATATGCTAATCAACCCGATTTAATTATTACAAATTATATACATACATTGAAATATGTACATGTATCCAATAGCCAAGATATGGAATAAACCATATCTTGGCTATTGGCTAAACACTGTACCCCACAAATATGTATAATAATTATGTGTCAATTACAAAAATAATAAAAGCAAAAAAAATAGAAATATTATACATTGAGAGCTTATGTCTTCTATAAATCTGAGGGATAACAACTCTGTTTCCCTACCTGCTGTTTCCTGCCCATGGCAAGTGTTTAGTTCAGCCAGAAGCTGGTTAAAATCATCTTGATGTGCAATCCAGTTGTCCTGAAAACACCAAAAAAATGAATGAGGAGCAAGCCTGTAGTTTACCTGCACTGACTGAAATAAGATATATTGTGTAAACAAGGAAATCTGGTAGTTAATATGAAATTTTAAATGTTTCATCAGAATACTATTTGATACATTTAAATGAATTCAAGAAATAATGGAAACTTGAAATGTTCTTTATCCAGATCAATATTAAAAAGGGGCTTCTTGGAAGTCTAAGCCCTGATTTCAAATATGGATGACTTATCAATAATCAACTTACAGTCAAATAATCAACACACCTGTGTGCTAAATATTAAAATAAAGCAAAATAAATTACTATTTTTTTCTCACTAGGGAAAATTATGTAGTTCAAAGGATAAGAGCAGTTAGGGACACAGAAGCTCTCTTCCTTGCTAAATAGCACTTAAAATATTTTGCCCAATTCTAATTACTTGTATTGACACCAATTTTACAAAACTCTGGGGAAGGGGAGGAGGAAGAACCTCAAATCCCCTGAATCAATGAGCCCCCATTTGTAAGGTGGTTAACTAATAAGTTCATCATAACAAAGAGAACCTGGCTTTATAAGAGAATGAAGATCTCCAAACAACATAAACCAGTGGGATACAGGGTTTCAATATACAAATTTGCCTCATACACATTCTTAATTAAGAATACTTAAGGTAAAGGCATATTGAATAGGTTTATTGGACAATGCTTCTCCTAAGAAAATAAGTATAGCTGGGTTATCTATCTCTCAACAACTACACTGGAAATCAACCTTATAGAAACTCTTTCCTTAGTGGCTGAAAATTTTAGCTGCTCCAACCCACTACTCAGAGCCAATGAACTCATCAAAGTGTCAGTTTACCTAACACAATTCTCCAGATTTTCTACCAGATTCTGTCGGCTGCAAAAATTTAGTAACAAAACTTTTAGCTTAGACACTTTTTAAAGGGAACAATGATATTGAAAATGAAAAACATGGCAGGCCACTAATTTTTAAATACAGTTCCACATTTTCAAAGTGTCAGTGTTCAAGAGGAAATGTGAATAAATTCAACCGCTGTATACAGTAGTTCAGAAGCAGACAAAAGGACAAGAAAAAAAACACCACTTTCTTGCAGTATTTCTAAATGTAAATGCTTCCAACTCTTCATGATATGAACAAATTATCAGAACACAGGTAAAGATAAAAAAATTCCTTTCTGTCCTGAAAGGAATATTTCTACAAAAAGAAAACTTTTTGCAAAGTTTAGCAATAAATCTAGTTTGGATCTCTAAGGCATAAGCAAGCAAAGGACCCCATGAGGACAATAAGGCAAGGTGACAGCATGTTTCACCATGAAGAACCAGCTTAGCCAGGGGCTCTTTATTTATCTCAAACATGGATAATACATACTTAAAGAGTTAAAAATGGATCAATCAACTTGATTGGGTTAAAATTTTTATATTTACAAAATTGAAGTCAGTTATGCAAGGAAAACCCCCAGCAGGCACACTGTTGCTCACTTCATTATTGATTGTAGCTCCAAGTCCCAGATGGTTATTTTTAACTTGAACTTTAATATGATCTGTGGCTCCTTGCTCCTGAGCCCCTAAACCCTGTGGAGATTAAACACAAAGAGAGTTAGCATTTTTACCAGGTAGAAAGAGAGATACCTTTCTTCCTTCAAACATTCAATTAATTACTAAACATCTAGGAGTGAGGCACTATCCTTACCTCAGAGGACCCAGTCTAATGGATTCCTATGAGCTAATATGTCTGTAATACCAAGGATGCACTTAAACAATTCTTCAAGATGAGAGCAAATGTAAGTCCCCTGTAAACACTGAGTTTACCATGCCTCTTGCTGACCCTCAGCAGCAGAGCACTGCCACAAGGATGACAGGTGTCACAGGTGTTGTGAGTCCATGGTTCTCTCCATTAAATACTTTTACAAAACAATGAGGAAGAAGGGAGGGGGACTACAAGTCCCTTGCTTCAGTTAACACTCACTAGTAAGATGTTCCAGGTAAGGGGATGATCAAACGCAAAGACCCTAGTGTGGAAAAGAGCTTAGTGTACTGGAGAACCTCAGGTACCCAGGAAAGCTTCAGCAGTGAACGAAGAGGAAATAAGATGACAGGAAGAGGATAGGCCTCAAATGACCTTGGAAGTTATGGCAGGAATTCAGATTTTATTTTAAACACAATGGGAAACCACTGGTCATTCAAGCAAGGGAATGACCCAGTCTAATTTCCGTATTTTAAAAGATCATTCTGGCTATTATATGGCAAACAGGCCAGGGGAGATAAAGAAGGGAGGCAGGGGAGCAGCTGAGAGAGGACGACCACAGCTGGGCCAGGGCAAGCACGACTCCCGGGTCTCTGGCTTGAGCCGGGGGATGGAGGTGGGGTGGGGGGGTGGCAGATGGCACCATGTGCAAAAATGGGGAAAACCTGAAAAAGAAAAGATTTGAGGGATCGAGAGTTTCACACTAGAAATGGTTCCTTCGAGACGCTCACTGGAACGGAAACGTCAAGTAGGCTGTTGAATGTACAAATTTGGAGCTCAGAGGACAGAACTGGACTAGATATAGAAAAATGGCAGTTTGCAGCCTTTAAATAACTTAAAGTGTGGCATGGGATGAATGAAATCACCTGAGCAAACTACAGAAACGGGCCCGGGGCTGAACGCCAAGGAGGTCCAACAACCATGTCTGGAGAAGAAAAGACAGCAACGAATTTATGAACGGCCGGTGAGGTGAAAGGAAGAACAGGAGAGAGGTAAGACAGTGGAAGCCAAGACAAGCATTTCGAGGACAGAACAGTCATATCCAGTGCTGCTGCCAGGTTAAGTAATGTGAGAATGAACAATGGGTCCACTGGATTTGGCAACAAGATCATTAAAGACCTTAACAAAAACCATTTAAGTGGAGAGATATCAGTGGAAGGCCCACTAGAGTCAAAAATAAATAGAATGTGAGGAAAAGAAAAAACATGTAGTCTAGTTACAAAGGGGAATAAAATATAAAACTCTGATGGGTAAGTATGATTCCACGAGCAACTACTTCAAAGGCACTGCCTACGAAAGATGCTAATCATGGCATTCAAATGATAAAAAGTTGACATTTATGTCCAATTCTAATTTTATCATCCTAAGGTCATGAAAATTTTTGATTTGGGATCAAAATTACTTATTGATCCAAAACATAAACTTATCCCAGTCTCATAAGAAAGATGTTTTCTCCTGATCTGTAATCTCTTTGCACGGCTCACATTTTTTTTGCTTTTCTCCAAAATACCTTTCCTTTAGACCACCCCATCTTCTCTAGCATCCTCTGGCCAAACTTGGAATCATCATTACTCCATGCAGTGTTTCTTGGATCCACAGCCCACTTCTGCTTCCGCCGACCTAGAAATGAAAAAGTATCTCATCAGCAGTTCATCTTTCGGATCTGGAAGATACCACACAAATACATACACACATAACACAGGCACACATACTTGCATAAAATATGACATACATTATGATACGGATATTAGATTCAACATCCAATAGAATGTTAATAGACTGGATCATTTATCCTAGTTTCCCTAATAACTGTATATTCTCAACATATAAACTGACCTCATAAGATTAAAATTGAAATGTTCCCTCCAAATGTGACAAAGCAAAATAAATACTCAACATACTATAGTTGGGCCTTCCACATTCAGCCACTAGCAGCAAGTGAAAGCACCTCCCCAAACCGGCACCCACATCACCATCAGTAGCAGCAGCAGCAGCCGTTTCAGCTTCCACTGCTATGCATTATGTGCCAAACACGACACATAATTAGATTCAATTTTCACAGTAACCCAATGAGGGTAGATACTATCATCTCTACTTGCAGATAAGAAAATCTGAGGCTTAGAGAAAAACATCTGCCTAACATACCCAAGTAAAAACCAGACCCTTCAAACAAATCAAAGTCCTACTGACTTCAAAGCTTCTATTCCTAATGCACAACATACAACAGTCACTATTCTCCTGAGGAGAGGCAACTGCACCCTCCACACAAGTGACCTACAGATGGGACACCATCCCTTCTCATTGGGATGCCCTAAGGCCAAATGACAACTTCTTTAAACCTCCAGAATAAATTATCAATTTCTTTTTTGGCACTTAACAGTCTACTGTATTATAGTTATTTATAGCCATCTTTTACGTTTTCTATTAGACCACAATCTCCTTAAGAGTCATATTCATGTCTAATTTTTTCTTATGCTTCATTGCAAGAAGTATAAAAACACTTTGCCCATAGCAGGCACTCAATAAATATATGAATGAATGAAAAAGAAGGAAGGAAGATAACTGAATTAAGGGAACTGCTTTGAGTCTCATCAAAGTATTTTTTAAATGCATATAAATTACTGACCATTATGAACTCCAGTTATGAACTCAAGTAATTGTAGTTTTAAGGAAAATTATGGCAGAGATAAAGAATCCCAAAGGTTCAAAGAACAAGAATATGAAACCCAAAGGTCAACTGTGGCCACCTAAGAAATTTGGAGGCCAGCATCATCATCACTCACCTACTGCATCCATCTAAGCACATTATGTCACTACCAACAGCAGTCTCTTAACCTTGGCAGTCTCATAACGTAATTTAAAAATAACACAACTTCCAGTCAAAGGGACTCCTTGTGCAGCATATAAAATCAATAGAGACCCATAACTATACATACCCTAGCAAAAATAAGAAACCTTTTACAAACATGCAGGCAGAAAAAGGCTACTTACAAAGCAAAACAACTTGGGCTTAAATTTATAGTGTTTTGCAGGAAAAAGGTGACCCAAAAATGCTCCACCTAAGTTACCATTTTCCTTATCTTAGTAAATACTCAGCATAACACTAATGAACGACACACCAGAGATAAGCCTGTTAACCAGTATTCCATATGCGAGCTGGTACTGGTGTGTCAGAGTTCATGTCTCTATATGGTGCCTGCCAGGGTCTCTGGGCAGGGCTCGTATAAAGGAGACAGTCTGGAGAACGACGCGGCTATGGCAGGCCTACACAAATGAGTGGCTACCCAAGGTCAGTTCCTCTTTCCCAGAAAAGTGACAGGTATCCTCAACCAATGAGCTATAGCAGTGTTTCCAAATGTGGATCTTAAAAGGCAGGGGCCGGGGTGGGAGCGGGGAATTGGGGGGTGGGGGTGGCTTCCCATTAAAAAAAAAAACGAGTAACACTGGGTTAAACAAAATTTATTGAAGAATTTCCCAGAATCTTTAATATGCAAATGCACAGATACTCTTAGAGGAGGGCAGAGTAGGCATGCTGCGCTTTCCAAACTTATTTGACCAGAATCATGCTTCCCTGGAACATTTCCTGGCTCTAGTGTTATACAAGTCTTCAGGTTTGGGAAATACTGGCAAGCAGACTGTCTCTGGTCTGTTCCAACTGGATCACCTTTCATACATCCTTTGTAATTCTCATGCCACAGCCTGTTCTGTGCTCAATTCTCAGCTTTGTTCATACTTGTGTGCAGAAAAGAGCTACATAGTAAGCCTGACTGCTATCTTTTGAAAGGCCTGCTTACAAGATTGGCCCTTGGCTGGGAACTTGGATTTTATTAATAGAAGGGTTCCCACTATTTGCAGTCTGATAAGGGTGGCTCATTGTGCCTGTTTATACAAACAATATGGTTGATGCTAAACACCTGCTTTCCTTCTGGGAGTCTGGAATTTTGGTACATGCCAGGCAGAGGGTGCCTATGTAACCAGCCCCTAAGAAAATCCCTGAGCACTGGGTCTCTAACTAGCTTCCCTGGTTGGCAACATCGCACATGTGTTGCCACAAGTCATTACTGGGGGAATTAAGCATGTCATGTGTAATTCCACCAGGAAGAGGAAGCTTGCACCTGGCTTCCCCTGGACTGTGCCCCATGCATTTTTTCCTTTTGCTCTGTATCCTCTTGCTGTAATAAATCTCAGCCATGAGTCTGACGACATGCTGAGTCCTGTACCTGGATCTTCCATCAAATCACTGAATCTGGGGATGATCTTGGGAAGCCCTGACACAACCTGGAACAGCAGTGTATATAGCACACCACCGGACCTCAGGTAGGATGCCCTGAATCTGCAGAATCACTGTTTAGAACAATGTGGTTAATTATCCTCCAGCAGGTACTCCTCCTATTTGGAGATCTACCCGTATGGGTCTGTCAGGATACACTTTGTGGTAACCCCAATAAAAACCATCCATACAACAGCTGCAAGGGACTTCAATCACTCTGTGCTTGACACCACAGGACCTATGCCAGGACTCAGCTTACTCTAAAGGATGTGCTGAGTCCCGAGAGCCAGGAACAGAAGCTTCATCTTTTTATTTTTCCAAAGACACTTTCAGATCGAGAATTCAAAATATACCACCCATGTATTTTTATTAAAAAATTATTCAAGACATATTCAAGATTGAGGAAACCACAATATAAAATTTTAATGCAATGAGCATTAAACATCCACTAAGTATAGTGTTGTGATTTGATTATAAAATGTAATGACTGCAAGTGTCAAACATTGGTCTAGAAAAGGAAAGAGTCTGAAAAATGTAATATCGCAATAAATAATCTAAGTCTAAAACTCCAAATTATATAAAAACTGGTAAGGGAGGATGATAAATGAAATTCTTGTCTTATATGGGGAGAAGTTTGTGTAAGCTAGATTTCTTGTCTTACATTGGGAAGACCAAAAAAAAAAAACATTTAATAATTAGAGAAATACAGGATAAAGAATGTTTTTGAAAAACACAAAGAAAATCACTAGATTTTAAAAAACAGAACAAGTGCCTGTGGTGATGAAAGGAAACAAAATATAATCCATATGGCAAGGGAAAACAAAGGAAACAGCATACTTAATGAAGTGAAAATGTTCATTTTCTAACGTTCAAATTGAGAGGTTGATCAAAAGGGGGGAATTGTTAAACTAAACTAAATTTGGCCTGAGGATACCACCATACTTAAGTCCTTACATAACAAACTGCAACCTAGCTTGGTATGTAAGCTAAATGAAAGCCTAACTAGGAGTATATTCTTGTAACAAGTAACTGAGTCTCAGTCAATCTCAGGCAGCTGAGCCTCAGTCAATTGCAGGCAGCCAGCTGTTTCAAATACACAATTCACTGAGCTGTAACCAACTAAACTATCTCTATACCCCACTTGCCTTTACTGTCCATAAATGCTGTCTGGCCAGGTAGCAGGCCGGAGTTCTTATAACCTGTTGTGGTTCTGCAGGCTGCCCAATTCTCAAATCATCCTTCGCTCAATTAAACTCTGTTAAATTTATCTGGTCTAAAGTTTTTCCTTTTAACAACACTAATCCTAAATATCTAATCACAGAGAATGCTGTAAACATTAATTTAGCAAATTATAAAAAAGAACAACACACAATACTATGTATTATCATGAGAAAGATTTGAAAATTTGGAATAATGATGGGGAGAGAAAAACTGAAAACATTCTCTTGAAAAGCAAGTTGAATTACTGATATCTACAAATATTAATAGCACTTTATACCTCTATATCACTTGCAACTTTTCAAACTATTTTCATGTTCAACATCTCATTGATTTTTTTAAGGCAATCTAGTGATGAAGGTAACAAGAGAACTTTTTTAATAACCTCACAGAAATTGATCAAGGAAATAAATGAATGGCAAAGCCAGGGCCAATGTTCCCAAGTGCATGCTGAATTAAGTATACATTAAAGAATAGAAAACCAGAAGAGATCTTAACTATCTAGGCTCTAATCTTGACTGCTTATTTGTACAGATCAAGAAATAGAGCCCACAGATTCACTGTCTAAAACATATTCCTTTCTATGGGTTCCTATTTAAGAACAGTAGAAAACTGCTGGTCTTAGTGGTAAGAATATAAAGATACACAGATAACTAGACCAAGTTTGCCACTTTCTAGCTCAATGACTTGGGGCAAATTATTTTCCTCTGAACTTCAATTTCTGCCCTTGGAAAATTGGGGTGCGCCTGACCCATTTCGTTTCGTGTTCCTAGTCCTCTATCCTTTTAGAAATCAGGATGCTGTCAGCATTTATTTCACAAATCCCCGCGCAGGTGCAGGCAGCCTGTTAAATAAGCTGTTTGGGTTCATTGCTCACTACACAACTTTCAAAAAGTAAAGAACCGGCTTGTCACGACCAAAGCACGACTGCCATCTGGTGGCAAGCAGCCTTAGCTGCAGGTACCGTTCAGAAGTTAAACATCCCCTCCAGAAACAGGGAATTCACGGACTTCACAAAGTGAGGGTAAAGGTCAAAGGCAAATAGAGGCAGGATGGGGGGTTGCTGCCAACACTTTAGTAATGGAGTAATTCATACCAACCAAGTCAAAACCGTCAGTCTTCTGTAGAATTACTCATTAGCCCTGCAACCCCCCCCCAAAAAAAGGCTGACTTCTAGTGTTTGATACTTCTAACCCCTTTGTTTCTCTTTTTCTGGGTCCAATACATCTTCGATAACGAGATTACACTGCCTAAAGTGACCCTTCCGGCCCAACCTCCTCTTTTTGACCTGAAGAAGCTGAGACCCGGGGAGTGAAGAAACCAGTCCCGAGTCCCCAGGACCGGCGGCGGCAGGGCCAGTCCCAGGACCCAGCGCCCTGACTCCCTTTCGAACCCACCTCGCGCGTATCCAGGTCTGAGTGTGAGGACAAGCGTCTCGGGGGGACACTCGCGGTCGGCCACTAGCAGACCGCCCGCTAACTTTCGGGGAAGGCCGGGCTTGGCAAACCACTGCGGCGGGCAGGGCGAGCCGAGCCGGGCTTCCCACCCCCCGACCCCCGACCTCTGACACCCGCGGCCCCAGCCACTCGGGGCAGCCGCGCGCGTCCCCCGGCATTTTAAGATCCACTGTCACGCCTGGGTCGGGCCTCCGCGTCCGACACTCACGTTCAGCCAGCATCGACATGTCGCAGAGCCTTTGACACCGGGACCTCCGGACCTGGCGCCTGCGGCCACCGGGCAGCCGGCTCGGGGAGAAGCTAGAAGCGCCAGACTCGCCCGCCAGGTGGACGGCAGCGGCCGGCGCGCGCGCTGGTGACGTCAGTGGAGCGCGACTCACTCCTCCAAGGCGGCCGAGGGCGCGGCGGAGGAACGTACTCGTCGTTCATTGGCTAGAGCAGGGCGCGTACGAAATGATTGGATATGCGTAAAGCCCTCCTGCCAGCATCCGCCTCCCAGAGCGCGCCGAGCGAGGGTTACCTGCGGGGTCTTCCTGGTGGAGCCCTCAGTGCCCGCACGGCGCGTACTGGAGAGAAGACGGGACTCTCCCCGCAAGCAGGGAAAAGGAGTGTGTAAACAGCCGTCCTCAGGGCCGTCAGTGTTATATGAACCGTGTGGACAAGGAGTTTGAGAAACTCGGCTGGACGGGAGGACTTTGCGCCGTGACGTCCCATGTCTTCTTCGTGGCCTACCTCTGCCCTCTGATACGGATAGATCTGATCTCTCTCCATCTGTTGGTCTGTCTACGGGATCCCAAGTTAAGCGGATAATTGTGGGGAAAATGTTCTCTCTTTAAGTAACGCGATACCTTCAACGAGGCAAAAGTTTTTATTTATTTTCTCCGCTACAACGCACACACTGGAACTTTGTCTTTATCATATTCATCTCTGTATCCACACCAGCACCTAGCAAAATAATTTGAGTATGGTAGGGGCTCCACAGATGTTTGCTAAATTAAAGCGACTGTCTCCAGGGAGGTTCTGAGGAGATTCTAGCAATGACAATTTTAGGTACAGTAAAGACATGTTTTTGGCCAGGTGACCCTCCAGTGAACTGCAGGTGACAGTGCAGAAAGAAGCCTTCCGCACATAAATTGAAGATAGGGTACCACGCAGGTGCCAAGAGAAACTATGTGAAGAACTAGGTTTTTGTTCTAAATGAAACCCTTCAACTAGGAATCTAGCCAAACAAGGTAAACCCCTTTAGTTAGTAAGAAGAAACACAAAAGGATATTTACAGCCATCAGTGAGTACCCAGGGGGGATGAGGAAATGCAAATGAATGGAATTTTCACAGCCAAGGCAGGGAGCAGGTAAGTTGTGACATAGAGGACAATATTAAGGTAGGACGTTGGACTCAGGAAGGCAGGATCATGGAAACCTTAGGATAATTAACAGACCTATTTAATTATACCAGAGAAAATGGAAGGTAGTTATAAACAATGGAGAACAGTGACTTGGTCAGGAAGTCAGTGTTTTTCAAGCTCCACACATGTTGGTATATGATTTCAGGAAGATAATCTTTCCCTCAGCTTTTTCCCTCTTACTGCAAAAGGGCTTTGTCTCAAGAGCTGTAGCAAGCCATGGATGAATTTTGAGTAGGGGGGTAACACACATTATAGTTTCTAGAAGATCCCTATGGCTACTCTGTGGAGGAGAACATATAGAAGGGAGAAATATTTGAGAAGCCCCATTAGCAGGCAATTTTGTGGTAGTTCAGGTGAAAAATGAAGCTGGTTGTGCAAGTGAAGATTAGTCATTGTAGTCAAAAGATATTTAGAAGATAAAATCAATAGGAATTGATGATAACCTGGATGTAAGGAGTTGAAAGAGAGAAGTTATCAAGAGTAACCTCAAGGTTTCTGGTTTCTAAAACTGAAGAGAAGAAGGCATTAGGGTAAAGAATAGAATGAGTTCAGTTTTGGACATTTGGAAATTAAGGTACCTTTGAGTATAGACATTATCAGTTGTACATATGAGTCTAGAGCTCAGAGTAGAAGTTCAGGCTAGAGATAAAAATTAGGAATCATGTGAATGCAGATGTTAGTTGAAGTCGTGGGCAGTGATGTGTGCAACCCAAAAAGAAAGTAGAACAGAAAAAGGCTAAGCCTTGAGAAAGTCTGAGAGTTATTAAATAATAGCCAGAAAAGAAGAATGAGACTCTGAGGGAGATACAGAAGGAGATGCCCTAGAGGTAAGAGGAAAAGCTGGAGAAGAAAAAGTTTAAAGAATGAAGATGGAGTCAACAGTGTTGAAAACAGCTAAGAGATCAAGGAGTATGAATATTGATGTGTATTCATTCCATGGATATATTGGATTACTTCACCTCTCTACATTGCAGCAATGAACCAAGTCTCTCTTTGGAAAAAAAAAAGGGGGGGGCGGGTAAGAAGAGGAAATTTAGGATCCTGCAAAATAAAAGAGAACCAAAAATCAAACAACACAATTTCCTTCCCTAACTTCCCCCCCCACCACAAAAAGGTGTACCATTTGAAAGGGCACTTGGATACACTGAGAGCAGGAATCTTGACAACTACTCCATAGCCAAGAGCCTGTCCAGGAAGTGAATAAACACAAGCAGTCTTCATCTATGTGAGGCTACTATAAGAAGAAAACAGAAAATGTGAATCAAAACATTTCAGCTCATGAAACCCAGTGGCGTCATGATAGCTCACTGCAGCCTCAAACTTCTGGTCTCAAGTGATCTTCCTGCACCAGGGTCCTGAGTAGCTGGCACTACAGGTGTGCACCACCATGCCCAGCTCATTATTTTTTTAAAAAGTTTTTAAGAGACGGGGTCCCACTATCTTGCCCAGGCTGGTCTCTGAACTCCTGACCTCAAGTGATCCTCCTGCCTCAGCCCCCTGAAATGCTGGGATTACAGGCATGAGCCACCATGCCTGGCTCATTTTGATTTTGATTTTGATTTCAAGCCTGCTAAAGCCTACAAGATTTAAGATCTTACAATAATTTTATGGCTTTTGGCACTGTTTAAGTCAACCCAACCCATCCTCTCCCTCTACTAGCATTGTCACAAGGAAAATTTAGATCAAGAGCAGCTTATGACAAGAGGAGATATAAAATCCAGCATGAAAAATTACAGCTATTGCCTAACAAAACTCGAAGCAAACAACCAAAAGTTAAGTGGCAACAAGTTTTGAGGGTCTACCAATAAAATAATAAAATTGGGGAACTTGTGACAGCATTAATGCAATAAAAGAGACTAATTTGAGAGTAACTAGGATATTAGGTGACATTAACCACATAACAAACTTTTTTTTGAAACACAATATCCTTGCTTAGCACTTAGTGGATGCAAATATAAACAAAACAGAACCAGATGTCAGGAGCTCCTGTTCTAGGGGAGGAAATGAATGTATGCAAACAATTCTAGCACAAAGCACGTTGTGTCAAATGCTCTAAAGAGGCACAAAGTGTTATAGAAGCATTGAAAGGAGCAAGAAATTCTTCCAACTGTCAGCATCACGTGGGAACTTGTTAGAAATGCAAGCCCCAAGCTAGACCTCCTAAGTCAGAAACTCTTGCGTGAGTTCCAGGCCTCTGTGCTTTAATAACCTTGCAAGTGATGCTCATGCTGAAGTTTAAGACTCACTGACATCAAATATTCATACCCAGTAATGTGACTTCTTGGGGGTCTAGAATGAAATGTTGCAAATTTTGTACAAACATTTGTGTTCCAAAGGGTCTTTTGCAGCCTACGCTGTGAGAGTGAAAAATTTAAAACAAGCTAGGTGTCCGTTGATAGGGGAATTGGTAAGTGAATCATGATATAGTTATATATATCATTTAAGGTGCCAGCCACACCCACCATCCCTTGCTATAAGAAACTGCTCAGCTCACAGTCTGTGCTAAGGGTGGCAGCCCTGGCTGGTGTCACGTATACAAGCCTCATCTCCACTCTGTGAACCTTTTTGCCAGGCCACAGCTGGTTGGACGAAGTGTGCAGGCCAATTCCTCAGGGGCCAGCAACCACCAATGTGTGCTGGTGTCAAAAGCTATCCCAAACACAGGCAGATGGGGACTGCTCAGCTGAACTAGGCAGATTCTTCCTCTTCAGAATTTGAACTAGGAAGAGAGAGAAGCAGCCAGTTAGTAGGGAGAGGTGTGTAATATATGTTTTTAAAGATTTTTGTGTGTGTGTGTGTGTGATTATCTCGCTTGTAAGTAAGGAAAGGGCAGGAGAGAGATTCAGTGAGGAAGGATTTCCCACAGAGCATTGTTATAATGACCTCTCCTTGGGGAAGGAGAATTAAAAGTAACACCAATGTCTGGCAGTTGGTTGCCTTTTTATTTAAAATGTTTTATTTATTTAAAATAAAAATAAAAATAAACCTACCCTATGACCCAGCAATTCCACTCCTAGGTGTTTGTCAAAGAGGAATGAAAATATAATTCCACAAAAAACACTTGTACAAAAGTGTTCATAGCAGCTGCCTCCCTCACAATTCAGGAATTTGTAATTCTTCCCCAGGCGACACCAGCCCTGGTGATCATCACCTGGCAAGTGGATGCACAGACTGTGGTGTGTTCCTACAGGGGAACACTACCCAGCGGTAAAGAGGAGCCAACTACTCATACACGCAACAACATCTCACAGGGTTGGTAAATCCAGCCTGCGAGCCAGCGACCTGTGTAGTTAAAGTTTTGTTGGAACACAGCCACACCCACTCATTTATCTATTGTTTGGCTGCTTTCTGTCTACACCAGCAGAACTGAGTAGTTGCAAGGTACTGTATGGCCCCAACAACCTTCGATATTTACTACTTGGCCCTTTAAGAAAAAGTTTGCCACCTCCTGAATTAATCTCAAAAACATGATGCTCAGTGAAAGAAGTACATACTGCATGATTCCATTTATATGAAATTCTAGAGTAGGCAACACCAATCAGGCGAGTAGGACGGATTTGAGTGATCCAGACCCGAAGCCATTGTGTACATTGTGTACATTGTGTACGATAGAAGCAGCCAGAAGATGTGCAAGGGGAGGGGAGACAGAGATAGCGAGTGGTCAGTCTCCCTAAGGTGGGGCATCCGAGGGGACGTTCATTCACTGAAAGTTCCTGCTGAGGTGATGGAGAGGCCACGGGCCCCAGCAAACTTGCTTTCAGAACCTGAGTGCACTCTTGTTCCTTCACTGCCTGTGAGGTCCAATTATTCATCCTTTTTTCCCCATTGGTCCATTTAGCTGAGAGTCCTATTTCCTTATTACCTGGTGGTCTCCTTATAATATACTTCCTATCACCTAAGGTAATCCAAGGGAGTGTTGGTTCTTACAAGCAAAAAAAAAAAAAAAAAAAAAAATGAAGTAATGCACATGGGAAAGTGCTGAAGATACGTAAAGAGAGAAAATCAGGGTACCAAGTTGTACCTACAGTTTGATCAATCACAGCTAATGCAATTGCAGTAATTTTTAAAAGTATTGAATAAAAATCTAAAAGGTAATATCCTAATTATTAACTAAAGGTCATTTCTGATTGGTAAGGTCGTGGATTGTTTCTTGATCTTCCTAATGTGTTGTTTTTTTAGCATTTTTCTCCTGGTTGTGAGTCATGTTTTCCTGCTTCTTTACACACCTGGTAACTTTACACCCAACATTGAGTGTTACGTTATTGGGTGCTGGAGGAGTTTGCATTCCTTTAAATATTTTGTTCTGGGATACAGTTAAGTTCCTCGAGAACAATTTCACCTCCTCAAGCCTTCATGTCAGCTTTGTTAGGGAGGCCCAGAACAGTCTTTTAGTTTAGGTATAATCTAGTCCCACTGCTAAGGCAACACCCTTCTGAGGCTTCTATTTCATGCTCCATGTGTTTAGAAATTCTTTCTGCTCAGGAAACACAAGTTATTCTTGGACGTGGGTAAGCTCTAGGGATTTTTCTGCCTGCTTCTCTCTGGTGCTTCTTTCCCAGTAGTTTCCTCCCAAGTGCTCAGTGCTCATTTTAAGACAGGAGGGGACCCTTCTGCAGACATCTGGAGCTTTCCCTTGATGTAGTTCTCTCCTCTGTGGTACTCAGCCCTGCGAATTCTAGCTCCCTGGATCTCTGAGTCTGTCTCCTCGGCTCAGTGAGACCTCTGGGTTCTTGGGAGGAAGCCTCAGATTTTGCCAGTTTTATTTCCCTGCAATCTTCTTTAAACTCAACCCAATTTCTGTGGCTTGTGCTTTTAAGTCAGAAGAATTTGCCAGTGATATTGTTTTTGTTAAAGTCCATATGCCAAGTTAATGCCAACTCAGGGCTTTCATCTTCTAGAGCTCCTGTAATCATTTTCCTTGTCCTCTCTTGCAGTCGCTGTATGTTACAGAAACTCAAAGTGGGAAGACAAGCCCTAGCCAAGGGCAGTGTGAAGAGCAGGCTCTGTGTTGGTCCTGGTCCAGGGATGCCTTCTGGCTTCCTGGCAGCAATTCTGACCTGAGAGTCTTCCTCTGTTCATACTTCCTATCAAAATTTTTTGACATCGAGCCGTAGCCATCACAAAAGGGATGTGAAAACCTGTAAAATTCAACCATCCAAAAATCACATCCAGAGATCTGAATTAACATTATGACGTCAAAAGGAAAATCTGGCTTACTCACGGTCTTATAAGTGTTTTCTTTATTGTTCTAAATTAGCTCTCCCTAACCTTCGAGTGAGGTGGTGACACTTTACTTTCTCACACCCTTAGATGTTTTCAGGGGCTGCCTGTGGCAGAGGGGAGGGCAATGAAGATGGGGCAGGGAGACGCCTGCAAAGGGAAGAAGAGGCCGGGCGGGGAGTGGGGGTGATGAGAGCAGAGGGTGGTGGTGACGACTTAGTCACCCACTTGAGAGGCCTGCACTGCTGGGTGAGGATCCCTGTCGTAAGAGAGAGAAAGCCGGGGCTCTACCATGGTGGTTATGAGTGGACACTCTGGAATCTCCTGAAGAGGCTTCCCAAGCCTCACCATTGGCTCTCCCTGACCCCTTCTGGAGTTTTCTTTCCAGCTCCTGCTGCTCTCCCGGTTAGCAGTCCACAGCCCATGGGGCTCTGTTGGTGTAATCTATCCTCCCTATGATGATTTTCCTTGGTACAGTAATTAACAGAAAGAGCTCTCAAAGTTAAGAGTTCAAATCTGGCTCTGATACCTACAATTCCATCCCCTTTCTGATTCCTCATCTGCTATCCCACTATTCCGTGAGATTGCTGTGAGCACATGGGCAGCCTCGTGAGCTACAGTGCTGTAGTACTGCTGTTTGCCCTGAGAATTATGGGCAACTCTTGGGGCCTAATCTGCTCCATCCCTGGTCTTCATGTCCTACTCTTGCCTTCCTCTGCCACTTACCAGCTATTGGCCTTAGGCAGGTTGCTAAATTTCTTATGCCTTCTTTTTCCCATCTATATGATAAGAAGTAACAATGGTACCTGCCTCAAAGGTACCATAAGTGCTATAGATAGAAATTTTGTGTCCTCCCCAAAATTCATATGTTGAAATCCTAACCTCCAATGTGAGGGCATGTGGAGGTGGGGCTTTGGAGGTGATTAAGTCATGAGGGCTGTGCCCTTATGAATGAGATTAGTGTCCTTATAAAAGAGACCCCAGAGAGCTCTCTCGCCCCTTCTGTCGTGTGGGACATAGTGAGAAGATGCCACCTATGAACCATGAAACAGGCCCTCACTAGACACTGAATCTGCCAGTGCCTTGATCTTGGACTTCCCAGCCTCTAGAACTGTGAGAAATAAATTTCTGTTGTTTATAAGACTGTATACCCAGTCTATGGCATTTTGTTATGGCAGCTCAAAACTGCCTAAGACAATACATATACATTACTGGTTAAATGGAATGGGAAACACTGTTTACAGCAGCACCCAGCATGGAGAAGGAACTCAGTACATGGTCTGTCTGTATTTGCACATACACAGTTTTGTTTTTTAACTGTACATCAAGGTTACTGTCTTGACCTGTCCACTACTGATTTCAGGGTAGGCAATAGATGAGAGAGATTCCTGGGGGCAAAGGACGGGGTATCTTTGGACATAGAACCCCTCAGAATCATAAACCTGTTAAGTCACTAGCTGGGGGTTATTTCTGATTAAGGAGGTGGTAACGAGGAGACCACGACCTTGGAGCACAGACACTTGCATCAGGGACTACTTTATGCTTTCAGGAAATCTCTGTAAGTCCTTTAGGACATTTTTTATTTATACAGAGTTAATTTACATACAGTCCCTTTAAAAAAACGTTGTTGTGAGAGATATTACATAAATAAAACCATTTGCAAAACTGTAAGCACCCCACTTTTTTAAATCCCACTTAAAAAAAGTATACATAATAGTCTGTATGTACCTACATATACAGTAGTATATGCATGGAAAAATTTAGGGAGACTCTATTCCAAACTGTTAATACTGGTATTTTCAGCAGAGTGGGTAAAGAAATTAGAGAAGACTTTTATTTGCTACAGTGTGTATCTCTATATTGTCAGAACTTTTAAATAATAACAACACATGTTACTTTTTTATATCAGAACAGCTTAAATATATCTCTTCTATTTACTGATATATGAAAAGGGGGGTGCTCCCTTGGAAAGTGTGGTCTGCACATGGAATGGACATAAGGGTCTTGCCTGGAAATTTAAGTCCATCTTATCCATTCAATCCAAGATGTGCTGGAAACCCATTATAGGTGCCAATGACAGAAATTTTTCAACATTTTGGAAACCACCTGACACCTTTAGTGTGCCCCTGAGACAGAACGATGTGAACACGCGCACCTGTTGGGAATGACACCCAGCTGCCACGGTCGGGGTCCTTTGTAGATGCCCTGGCTCCTATGGCACACAGCGTGTTTGTAGCAGCTCTGCTCTGCTGCTAGGCCACACTACATGTTTGTTGGCAGCTTGGGGGACGTTGCGCCGCGGGTGATCAAGAAGATATGTGCTGTGCCCGCCTCCGGCTCACTCCTCCGGAAGACAATGAAAGATATACTGAGCTAACAGGGTCAGATTCCAAGACACCAATTGGACCACATTTTCTAGAGGTCAAGGGTGCCATGCATGGTAAAGTCATGGGCCTTATGCCTGGATGTGGCTTGCTTTCTTATGGCAAAATGCATGGGCTGAGCCGGGGTCATCTCTCTGGGCCAGGCCTGCTGCTTTGCTTCCTGTCTCTCTTCCTCTATGAATGTACACGCAGTGGGCTTGTAGATCTTCAGCCAGCTGGGCAAAGAGTTAAACTTAAGGCAGAGAAGCAGCCTCACTCAGGCCTGGAGCCCAGGCATGGACTGCAGTCCAGTTTACGCATGCATTGGGGTGAACACCAAATGAGTGCAGTCACGAGAAGAGCTTCATTCACTGATAGCAGCTCCTGCTTGGGGGCCACTTCCTTTTTCATGGAACTAATGATTCTCCCAAGTCCAACTAACTCTACATGGTGCACCCAAAGCTGGTGACAAAGGGGGTCAAATGCCTCCTGACTCCAAGGTTTGGCTCCTAACAGGGGACAAGGTTTACAAAACCCTATTTTTTGCCCCAAGTGTGGGAAAGCCTTCATTCTTCCAGAGTCTTCACAGAGTGAAGATGTTATGATATGGGCACCTTCCAAAGGGCACCAGTACCCCTTCTAGTCCTGAGGGCCTTTCCCAGACTCATCGACTCTCTCTGCCACTGCCTGGCCGTCGCTGAATGCTCTCTGTCGTGTCTGCTTTCCCTGCATTTCCTTTTTTCTCCTGTTGCTGTCATTTCTCCTGCAGATGTCCAACATTCACTATCACCTGAGGTTCTTGTTCGGTCTCCTCCTCTCCTTTTAGTTTCACTCTTTTTCATGCTTTCGGCCACCCCTCCTTCCAGGTGTCTCCCAAGGGGTCTTCTGCATCTGGACCTTGGCTTCTTTCACGAGCTCTGTGGTGGTCTGCCCTACCATCAGTGTTGGCTTCAGTCCCTCTCTGCCCCAGGACCTCTGCCTCCTGGTTGCCTGTCCTAGGACGAGCACATCCATCTGTCATTAAGTAAACCCCACAGGGCTCTGTGTAGATCCCATAGCAGCCAAGAGTCCCTAGTGCAGCAGGGTGGCATGTGGTGTGGCAGGACCAGCACAGGTCTGGGGCCGACAGCCCTGGACACCAGGTGTGACTCTAACACTTACTGGGCCAGGAGGTCAGCTGGCCTCTCTGAGGCTTCCTGGCCAGGGGGGATAATGCTTGAAAGTGGATTGTAAGTGATAAAGGAGGAGCAGACATTTCAGTCATGGTGACAAGTCTGTGTTTAACCGAGTCACCAACCAGAACACCTGGGCTATAGCCAGAATCGTTCTCATCTTAAACTTTCCTTCTCCCTGGGCCAGGGATCCTTGTCTATATAACAAAGTCCAGATGAATGTTGAGCTTCGAAAGAAAAAGACATGCAGGAGCTCTCCATTTGGACAAGCACTGCCTTTTGCATAATTCCAAGCATTCTCTCCAGATAGTTCAAGAATAAAGGCTGAGGGGGAAGTCTCATGATGGGTGGGGAGGGATGCTGGGTGGATTCAGAAGCCTAGGAGGACTGGAACTGGTGGGGTTGGTATTTCCAAGTCATAAGTTACTTAACCTTGTTGAGTCAATTTCCTCATCTCTAAAAGGGGATAATAATAGCTACCTTGGGGTTGGATGAAGGATTATTAACTGAGATGATGTACATTAAAAATAAATCTAGTACTTTCCCACACTTGGTGCAAAAAATAGGGTTTTGTAAACCTCGTCCCCTGTTAGGAGCATATTTTTGACACTCAAGTAATGCAGGGAGGAGGCCTGCAGGGAAGGAAAAGGGTGGAGAAGAAATTGAGATGATAGGAGAGGGAGCTATGCCAGTTTATGGACGTGCTCCCTTTAGCAAGGAGTGTCCGCTCTCTTTTCTCAGAATGATCCAGGGGCTTGTTTCCCTGGCATCTTTATGTCTCTGTAGGTGTGCAGTGGAGGGGTTTCCTTTCTCTTGCCCTCTTTCCCCAAATCCATCACCATTTGCTAAGCTTTTTCTCAGTGGGAGCCACAGGCTTGCTGAAGGTAGAATGTCTGTTCTGGGAAAGAAGGAAGGAGCAGGGGACGGCATCTCAATCACATCCTTGCGTAGAAAAAATAAGGCACAGGGTAGACAGGGACCGTCCTGTCTGACTTAGTGACTTCACAGTCAGAGCCCAGGCTCAACACACACCAATTGCTCCTGAAGTTGCAGCCCCTGAAGGTGCTTTTGTCAGAATCCCGGGTTTTGGCACCAAAGATGTCAGGGTGGGAGTCTGCCTTCAGTTCTTGGGGTGCTCTTGGCTGAAGAATGACCAGACACACCAAAGTGTCAAGTCCTGACTATTATCCCCGTCCTCTGACTCCTTTCTTGGAAAAATCACCAGCAAGGCCAATACTATGGAGCAACCTCAGGCAGGGAGCAGTTTCACAAGAGCAGCTCTTTCTTGTAGAATAAAAAGGGTCTGTCTCCACGAGTGGAGAGAGACAGACCAACTCACTCACTGACTGATCCACTCACTTCCTCTGACTTGTCGGATTGTTTCCTTTTATTACTCCTATCTGGGGGAGGGCTCTTGGGAGGTGCAGAATGTTACCATATGATCAACAGGTGTCTTCAAAATTCCATCTGCCTATGCCAGCTCCCTCTAAGAAAGCCCACCTGGGGGGGTGAACCACAAGGCAGATTCAAGCTAATGTCATAATAATTACCCATAGGTTACTCTAGGTCACTTTCTAAATCCTATCATGCCTGGGCTGGGGAATTCCCAGATTGATAAAGCATCCCCTCCTTCCCCAGGTGTAGCATTTGCTGGGGATAGGATTAAGGGTGGGACAACACCAAAATGGAGTGCCCATCCTTATCCTTCTTCCCAGGTGGAGCAGTTGCTCAAAACAGCACCCAAACTGGGGATACTTGTCTCAAGAACAGCCAGAGATCTTAGCTATCTACCTAATAGTTTCTGGCTGTTGGACCCCATGACTTCTTATCCTGATTAGTTGGTACTGACTCTATGGTGAGATGGGGAGGTGACAAATACTAAGCTCTCTAGGTCCCAGCCTCTGTGTTTATAGAAAAGCCAAGCAAATATCCAAACTCACAGAAACTCAGCTTCGAATAATTGATCCTCCTGATTATTATTGCTATTTAATTTTTATTATTTAAATTTTATTTTTAAAGAATATAACTTTCTTCATTAGAAAATTGGAGGTGGTTCAGGCACAGAGTCTCACACCTATAATCCCACCTCCTTGGGAGGCCAAGGCAGGAGGATCACTTTAAGGCCAGAAGTTCAAGACTAGCCTGGGTGACAGAGCAAGACTCTGTCTCTAAAAAAAAACAAAAACAAAACTTGAAGTGACTTACTAAAATACATAAACTATAGATTTTTTAAAAATAGGAAGAAATCAGGTCAAAGAGAGAAAACATAAGTAGGAAAAATAAGGTAACTCGAGGATAAAGTCAGCATATAGAAATGCACACCATAAATGTGAGCTGAAGTTTAAAGGTGAGCTACAAACTTGGCCTTGAGTGTGTAGCATCCAGTGCAAAGAGGAAAATAGTGCATCATGCTAACTAATAATAATGGTAGCTAACATTGCTTGTTACTATGTAGGAGTCCTTGTTCTAAATATTTTATGTGTATTATTTAATTTACTCTTCACAAAATCCCTGGGAGGTGGGTGGTATTATCGTTACCATATTACAGATGAGAAAACTGAGGCACAGAAATATTAACACATTTATACAGATGGTAGGAACCAAAAAATAAGCCCAGGCATTCTGATCCCAGAGACGAAACTACTATTTTAATAATTGACTCTTGGCACTACAAGGATAATGCTGCCCCTGTGGATTTGGGACCTCACCTAAAAGGTGAAGTTATTTACAGGAGTCACCAGAGAGAAGAATCATGTCTCTCAGAGGAAACAGAAAGGGGCAAGGGAATTGCCCAATGGGATTCATCTCTGTTGGCCTTGTTGAAAAGTTGGCGAACTATTGAGAAGGGGCATTCTGGTGGGGGGCCCATAAGAAGACACCCTCCATATGGAGCCAGGCCAGGAACTAAGAAATGAGGGATTCAGGGCTCAGTGTCTGGCAACCCGCTGGGTCCAGGGTGGAAATAGTTCAGAATACATGGCGAAGGCGGGGGGGGGGGGGTGTCTGGAAGCTCAGCTGTTTCCATTTTTTTATCTGATAGTTACTTTTTGCCCTGTTACTCTCACCTGATCCTTAGTAAGGGCATTTGGAAAGCTCCAGCTCACCCCAGCTGTGCCTGTCCAGGTTAAATGAGAGCAGCACAGTGAAGGAGTGGGCCAGCACCGTGGTATGGGAGGGCCAGGGACGGTGACCCTTGAGGGGCACTGTTCAGCCCCACATGGACATTCACTTCCCAGGCCTAAGCCTAGCAGACTCTGAGGTTGTTCTTTTTTGGGTGGGGGGAAGGATAGCTATGATTGGACCACAAACATTAACAGCAAATCCAGGAATATCGTTCCCCAAGTAGGAGAATCAGAGGGGGAAAAAAAAACCAAAAACAAAAAACTCAACTGGGAGTCTATGCTCTAATCAGAGCTGATTTCCCAGAGGAATATATATATTTTTCTTAAAGTCATCCAACATCATTTTATGAGTCTAGGATTTCAGTCGGGGTCTATAAGGGACCAGCTACTTCCAGAAAAAATGAACAGAAAATGGAAAATTTTCTAAGTGTTTTCTTTCCTGCTCTCGGTTTATGTTTATGTGTTTTTTCCAGGGAGAGGACAAGATCCATCAGATTTTCCATATTCCTAGTAGAGCTTTGAAAATTCCTCCCCAGATGCCTGAGGCCGCTCTTCCCCTTCAAGGCAGTAGATGGGGAGAGTTTGCATAACAAGATGAGAGTATAATTCAGATGGAGCTGGGATTTCTTTCAATGTATATATAAAAATTCTTAAATATTCCTTTGTGTTCTACATTTTTCCTAAGCATAATGTGTCATGTCGAAGGAGCCTCTGAAATCTTTTCCCTTCTTTATACGCAAGACCAGCCCCCATTTGCTGTGAGCTGTGCAGGCTGCAGTCTTGTCTGAAAACTTGACATTGAGCTAGATCAGCACTCCCTTCCCAACACCCACGAATGGGTTGCTGAGGGTATCTGAGAAGCAGTTCTGAAGGCCAGTGTGTCTCCTCTAGCCAGGTGATGTTGACCAAAGGTTCTGGGGCTTCCCCTTCCCCTCCTTACATTTCTCCTGCACCCACTTTTGCCTCACAGCTTAGCAATCACTGTGCAGATGTGTGGGAGGGGAGGGGAGTCTTTTCCTGAAGGTGCTGCAGCAATGTAAGTAAAGCACTTGATAGACGTAAAGTGAGAGTCTGCTATGTGGGTCTGTCTCCACTTGAGAAGTCAGCTAGGAGCTTGCGTGAGTGAATGTGCCACCAACACCACTCTGAGAAAAAAAATGCCAGCTCGCTGCTCCAGACTGAAGCCCTCTTTTAAGGATGAAGACCACCACAAGGCAGTGAAGCAGCTGGAGCTCTCATCTTAGAGTTCTAGCAGCCAAAGTAATGTCAGGCGGACCCGGCCAACATGGAATTCTTTCCCACCTCCCCAAGTTAGGGGCAGGGATGGTGAAGTATTTTGTTATAGCAGCCTGAATGGACTAAAACAGGGTCCAGAAACACAGCAAAATTACACATCGGCACAGGGGGACAAGCTTAAATTCTAGACCCCAATTCTATATTCCCCAAGAGCAAACATTCAGAAGGGGGTCCTCTATAATTGGCTTTGAGAAAAACATTTAGTAAAGTGGATAAACTCAAATTAGGAAGGAACCAGCAGGAGCCCCCCACATCTTTTCCTAAGAACCCAAACTCTCTTTAAACAGCTGAACCCTCTGCAAGCTAAAGATTGCCCATCCATTTAATAAGAGGTTGAGAAATGAGTGGACAGGAGGGGGCTTTCTGTTTCTTTCCTAGTAGACGTGACCCCAAATTTGCCCCTTCATGGGACCAAAGAGCCATTTATTTGGTATAATTGGCAACTGGTTCATTTCTAAAGTCTTGGCTTAGGACTTGACACAATCTAGTAATCAGTCCCCTGTCCAGGGCTTGCCCATGTTCCTAGGACAGATGGAGGGGGTGGGGGTGATTGAGGAGGCCAAGGGAGGCCCCTCTACGCACCATCCAGTGTTTCCTTCCTCTAGGTTGGTCTCTTCTCTAAGACAAGGCTGCACTCCAGGTGCCTGCCCTAGAGAGGAAGTACCGCGAAGGCAGGTATAGAAAATTATAAGTTAAAAAGTTGGTAGGAAGGGAAGCAGATGGAGAAAATGAGGGGTTGAGGGAGGTCAATCCAATGGCCGGTTGTTGAGAAAGTGCCCTCGCTCCTCCCAGAGTCCTGGACACCCCCATCTGATGAAGGCGTCCTCTCTCTTTCTCCCTCCCTCCTTGGAGGAGTCCCACACTGCAACCTCCTGCCAAGCAGAAAGGGCTGATACCGACACAGATTCCTCTCAAGTAGGGTTCCTCCTTTCCTTCCAAATGACACTTTTTGAAAATGGAACATGTCCAAGCACACAGAGAAGAGTAGAGAATAACGTCGTGAGACTCATGTCACCGCCACCTTGCTTGCCATATAAGCTTTTAAATCAAGCCCTCTGGACCCAGCTACATCTGACACCTCCTCCCTCCCTCCTGGCCTCCCTCTTTCTCTCTTCAACCTGCCCCCTCCCCGCCCCACCTTCTGCCACCATCTAGTAAAGAGTCCAGAATGAGTGTGGTTGTATTCAATGTTGTGTTTCTCCTGGTACAGCAATAAGAAATAAGCCTTAGGGAACCATAAGAAACCTTTTTGTTCCATGTCAGTGGGGAATTGGTCTCAAGACAGTTTGCCCCAAAGATTCATTTGCAGAATTTCTTGCATAAGGCACTGGGGGCTGGGGGGTGTGGAAGAAGTGTTATATCCAGAAAGTACAACCCAGGACTTTTCTGCCTCCCCCCACCCCCAGACTCTCATTTTTAACAGAGTTTTCTCTCCAGCTTCTTGTCATCTTAGCTTCTTTGGAGTTTTCCCCTACCTGGCCCCTCTCTCAACCCTGGATTGTCATCTGCATTCAGGCTGTGTGGGTAAGTCGTTCAGCTCTGTGCACGGCTTTTCCTACCTGGCAGGAGCTGTGCATCAGCACACCTGGAGGCATCATCACCCACTTACCCTTTAGCACCTCTTCTTCTCCTGGCGCCAGCTGCTTCCAACTCAGGTGCAAGAAGCCTTTGGTCCAGTCAGAGACCACCCTCTGCGCACATGGGTGCTGAATAGCAGCCAGAATTTCCCACTCCACAATTATTTGTCCCTCCCCCACCACGCTTAAAGGAAAAGGCACGCACACACACATGTTATTAAAATGAACTGTTTATATTATCTCAGTTGAGTCAATACATTATAATGTATTAAAATGGAAAGGTACAAAATTGAAATAAATACTTTCTGATTCATGTATAAATCTTTTTTTTTGTCAAGATGACTTTTATCGTCAGTACATGTCACAAGAAAACATTTAAAATGACACTGAAACAATCATTGAAATCATGGTGCATGGAGGAAAAAGGTAAAGAAAACAACTTTTGGCTTGTTTTGGCATGAGACCTTGATACAATTTGGGTTCCCCAAAACCATGTGAAGGGTGGTAAAATAGAAATGCTCGAAACTGACTTAAAAAAATAAACAGGCTTTACAAAAACCCTCTTTTTTCCTTAACCCAGCCACTTCTCTGCACGGTCCGCGCTTGCAATAGATACATTCATTATCGTCCAGGGGAAGACAGCAGCTGCCTTTTGTTTTAAAGAGCTTGGTGGAGAGGCTGAAGAAACGTGCTGCAGCTGAAGGTGAGCAGAATGTTCCGGAGAACAAAAAAGTCTAGATGGTCTTCAGGAACAGCACTGAGCATGATGGGGGAGGGCCTCTGGGACGAGCGGTAGGGGTGGAGGAGAGTGAGGAGTCCAGATCTGAAGCTGTGGAGACGAGGGTGGAGTCGGGTCATCAGTGGGGAAAGTGGGGTACGGACATCTCTCCGCCTGAGCAGTCCTGGGTTTGTCCTCAGCCTGGGAACGCTGCTCTTTTAGCAAGAGGCGAATCCTGGGCTTTGGAGACGGGGGGCTTGGACTTCTTTGAGGCACAGCAGCATTGGGGGACTGGGACAGGCTTACAGTGGATCCCACGGGAGGGGCTTCTCTTCTGGTTCTGACTGCTTATTAGGTGGTTGTTAAGGCAATAAGGACTTTAGCAAACTAGAAGTTAAGGGCAGCTAAATTCAGCCAGGGCGAAGGTAAACAAAAGGTGAGAAGGATTTCCTTTCTCCTCAGCTACCTTTCCCCCAAGCACAGGAAGCCTCAGCTCCTGAAGCTCTGAATTTACAGTACACAGTAGCAGAGGGCTTGCCCTTTGGACGGCTTCATGGAAAGAAGGCTCATCCCTGACTTGGGGCAAATGGACCTAAGTTTCTACTCTCTAGGATCTTTCCCGCAGCCACCAGCAGGCAAGGGTAAGGTGGAAGCACCAAGGTTCGTGCAGAAGCTAGATCAAGACCTTTGCTATCAGTGTTGGCCCATCCCAACGGCCTTGAACACCACGTGTACTGGAAAGCCAGGCCTAACGCTTGCATGCCCAGTGAGACCCACACTCAGCTGAAGAGGAGGACGGCCTTTCAGTGTTCAGGAATGTTCCCCCAGAACAGAGGGAATGACAGCTACAGCGTCCATGGGAACAGGAGGTCCTGGGGGGGGGTCTCTGAAAGAAGCTCCTTTGACTTGAATCCACTCACAGGGCAATATGCAGAAGACAGAACAGAACAGACAGACCCTTTTCTTCCCTCCATGCTCTGGAGTGAAGAAGACGGGAAGTTTCCCTGAAATACTATAGGATGGGTGAGCTTTGAGAGCTGCCCAACTTTTGGCAAGATGCTGGGTGAATTGGCTGCCTCGAACTGAAGAACCGGCTCTCGGGCGGCTGCTGCTACAGGTACAACTACCCACTCCAGCAAATGAACCACACGTGACCTTGGTAAGTTGGACAGAAATCCCCTCCACCCTCTAGCATTAGAAGGCAGTCTAGAAAGGGCACTCCATGACATGCCTGGGGCCTGAGCAGGCAGTGGCATGGAAAGGCTGTGCTGTAATGACTCAGGATGGGGAAGGGATACACGCAAGGAGAAACATTGGTGGTCACGGCCAGTCGTCTAGGACCAGTTCCTTGCCTGGCCTTTCTCCGGTGGGAGCCATCTTGTTTTGGTCCTAAGAAAAATGGGTGACATTTTACCCAGGAATCTAAGAATTATAATAATAAATCAATAAAGAAAATGTGGTAATCAGACTGTGAGGGTACGGACAACAAAAGATTGGCCATGAGTTAACGATAATTGTTCAAGTCGATTGGTTGATCTGTGGACTTCACATTCTTAAATCAATGTCATGTTCTTCAGCTCTGCTCTACCCAAAACAGGCAGAGATTTTTAAAAATCCTGCTGATTAGCCTTAGGAACAAAACAATAATAGCAAGTATGCTTTATTGCTTTCCTGAGCTTGCAGACACCCTCCTGGGTGCCAGCAGAGCTCAGTGAAGGCAGCAGCAGCCTTGGGTTTGCGTGTTACTTTGAGCAGGGAGCTGGTGCGCTGGCAGCAGGCGCCGGCCGTGCCTATGTTAGGTCTGTTTAAGAACACAGGGGAACACAGGAGCTCTGTTGATTAACAGTTTAGAAAACAAATTGTGACATATAAAAACGAAGGTTGGAACTGACTGCAGTGATGCAGAGAATGTGCACACACATGGACGACCAGGACATATGTACAGCAGAAGGGAACTCGGAAGACACATTAGGAAAAGAGTTGTGTTAGGATAGGGGGATCATGAAATAACATGTTTTCAAACTCTGTCACATCTTCTAGTTTTAAAAGAATAGGTTATAATAATTTTTATTGATACCAAGCAAATTAGCGTCAGGACCTGTGGCCCTAACTTGGGGGTGGCGGCTGCAGTGCTTTTCTTGCCAGAGCTGGCTGCTGTGTGCATAACTGCCCCCAGCGCTGGACGCTCTCTTCTCCCATAAAGCCAGCAGGGGTGCGCCTCAGACCTGCGTTTCCAGGGGAGGACCCCCACTCACTCTAATGTCTGATGAGACAAAGCAGTTCCTACAGCCGCTCACCTCTTCTCAGGGGAACCGCCACCAGGAAAGGCACTAAAGGTCCTCCCTGGGCCCAGGGCCACATTTAGTCTTTTCTGGAGCCTGACTGATTGGGGCCTGGTTGCGGGGGGGTCACTCATGAGGAGATGGGGCGGGATTGTAAAAGGCTGGAATAGCAGCTCTTTAAAGGAATAAAGCCCTTTAAAAATCTTCAACTCAGGGACTTGGTCTCTTTTGAGAAACAGCACTGTAATCTAGCTGGAATAAAAAACATTTCTCTGTTTAATTAGGAAGAGACTGTTGAGACCTGGAGGCTGGGAGAAGGGGGCAGGACTCCCTGGGCCCTTCTTAGAGATGACACAGAATCAAGTGCCTCCTGAGCAAAGGGCAGGTTTGATTTTGGAAATTCAAATAAAAACACATTCTAGATTAGTTCTTTGTCAGCTTTGGGAGACAAACCCAAAGTCCTTCCAAAGGAAAACAGACCAGATAAGATAAGCCAGGTGCTTCCAAGCTCCTTTGAGGTGGACGGTGAGGCCAGGAGGCCTGCAGGCATTTTTAGACACCCAGAGAAGTTCCTGGGTCCACCTATTCGCATGAGGAAAACACACTTTGGCTTCTGGAAAAAAAGAAAAGAAAGAAAGAAAGAAAGAAAAAGAAAATAAATGCAAAGAAAGAGAAACCAGAAGAAATTTATAGTAAATGTTATGAAGACTTGATTGGACTAGAAAGTTGAGGGTTTCCTGAAACAGATCACTAAAAGGAACTGTGCAATGCTCTAGACATCTAGGGAGGGTGGAATGGCTGGGCAGCGGATGTGGTTGTTGGGTAGGTGGATAGACAGACCACTCTGAGGTTTTTTAGGAAAATCTCTTCTAGCAGGAGACTCAGTGAGAACAGGTTATAGATTTAGATTCTGCTGCTTCTAATTCTCATTGTTCTTCCTTGTCCCGCAAAAATATAGACAAACCAGATGTCAGCTCATTTTGTATCCAAAATTCTAACCCTCTTAACTTGCTTCCACAGGGCTGGGTTCGGAGAGGGAATGTAGATACGTGTGTTCACGTTGACTGTGGTCACTGAGAAAATAAACTCTTCGCTTTCCTTTCCAAGGGTCTTATATCAAACATGACAGTTTGGGAACCATGATCTGAATTTCACAAATTAAAATATGGACTTTCTGAGCTGCTCGTAATAAGTCAGGGGAGGGACAAAAGAACATTGGGTGGCTCTGCTCCTTTGTAGCCGTGTTTCTTTGGACTTCAGTTTCCTCATCTGCAAAGGGAAGAGATTGGAACACACATGCTCCCAAGTCCTTTCTGACATTCAGTCTGTGGTCCCGGAGTACTGACATCAGTCTGGAATAGATGGGAGGTAGGGGCTGAATTCTAGGATCATGAAGGTCTCTGTCAGCCTTGCATCCAAAGAGAGCAAACCTTGTTCCTGGGGAATGGTGAGTACACTTTCTAGCAGGTTCCTCAGGATGCCTGACCAATGTCAGTGTGTCCACATGCTCCATCTAAATTCTGGCCTTGGAAGAACCAAGCAGGAAAAGAATAGTACCTGCCACATGTCTGTGGAACCCTGCCCCTTTGCAGTCAACCTTGATTCTGAGGGAAGGTAGGATGTGCATTCAAACCTAAAGAAAATTTCTAAATATTTTGAAAGATGCCCATCAGCAGTGGACAGTGATGTAATCAATGCCCATAGTCACGCACATCACAGAGGAGTGAAGTGCCCAAGAGAAAACAGATGCTTGTGAAGTGTTGAGCTCTGAAGAGTGAGAAAGGCAGAGATGTCACAGTACTGGTTTCCACTTGCTTGGCCTTCGGGATTGATATTTCACTGCAGAACCAACAAGCCCAAGACCTCAGAGGACTGGCTGTATCTCCAGATTTGAGGAGGAGGGAACAGCCCATTTGGAAAAAGATGCACTATCCTGCCAAAAGGCCAGTGTCTGCCAAAACACAGATACTGGAGAAATATCTATCTAGGTACTTCCAATATCATCTGTGTATGTTGGTTCTGGGAAATGGGTGGGGAGGGAGATGTCTATCAGAGTTTGGGTTGGGAAAATATAGAATGGCAAACTGCTTTTGTGCCCAGAGGAAAAAACAAGTCCATAATTCTGACTCAATTAGAGAAAAGATAGGACTCTGGGCCAGAGATTCAACTTCATGTCCCAGAGATACTGCCTACGAATTGTACCTCCTTCCAAGCTGTGCAGAAGCCACCTAGCTGAAGAGATGACTTTGGATCCCAGGATAATCTTGGACCAGAATAGCCTGTGCTTTTTAAGACATGAGCAGGTCCAGGTGTTCCGAGGAGAAGGGATGCTTTGAGCATTGTCTCCAAACATACAACAAATCAATCTCTTAGGTAGTTAAAGATCAACTTTTGCTTTAGGTGCTCTCAAGACCCAAGAAAATGTCGATGCCTCTCCACCCACCCAACACTGCCCTTCCTCATCTTACATAGAGTGACGCTGAGGCATGAGGAAGGACAAACAATTTTTCTGCAGCTCTCATATTGATTTGGCAACACTCTTGGGAGGAAAACCCAAGATCTCTCTTTCTGAGTTCTTTGATATCTTCATTGCCTTTCTGCTTAACTCACATTTAGTTTGTCTGCCTGTCTATCTATAATATATTACAGGTACTATTACATATAAAATATAAATAATTCTTAGATTTCTGCTTAACTTCCTGTCCTTTTCTCTTCCTTTATATAACTAGGTTTGGAGGGAAAAAATAAAAAAGATGTTCCATGACAAGGGAAAACCACAGTACTGCTCAAAGGAATAGACCTCTGCAAGGAGAGATGACAGCCCTTGTCCATGGGCCCTAGGCAGCTTCAGATCTGGACTGTACAGCAAATTAAATGGAACACGATCAACAGAAACCAGCAATGGAGACAATTGTGCCGGACGAAGTGAACTTCCACAACCTGGTTTTAAGGAACAGTAAATACAATAGAGATAGATAGATACACTATGCTGAGTCTTGAATACTAAAACAAGTTATAAATAGAAATGTGCTAAATTAAAAAAGACAGACATCATAGGCAATAGTCTGGTCAACAACCAATCACCATTAGGATCAAAAAGTAAACCAGCCTTTTCACTGCGCACCTCCACGACGTTTCTCAATGCACTAAGTACATTTTAACCATGCAAAAATACACAAACATCTTAACTAGGTTGTTTTTTTTTTGTAAAAAAAAATCAAACACCAACATTATGCATTTTGTTAATTATATTGAGTTAAAGTAACAGCCAGTGGCTGCCAAATATCAGATACATCATATACATATTTTTATACAGAATCTGGACAACACAACATTACACATCAGAGAGAGAAAGAGAGAAAAAGAGAAAGAGATTATTTGTTCCTTTGTGGGTTTGTTGTTGTTGTTGTTCAGTAAAAAAATCAAGTAAAATATGAGAAGCAATGCTAAGAAGGAAAACACTTCAACAAGTTAGGAATACATAGGGAGAATTGCTAACCAGAAATACAGGAGGAAGAGAGTTCGTATTTAGGTCTGTGTCTAGAATTTTCTTCACTAAGAAACAAAAGAGCACAACAGGTGTATTGGTTTGGAAAAGCAGAAAGAGCGATCACGTCATGCTGTTTCCCAGCACGTTTCCAGCAAGAAGGAAAAAATCATAATCACAAATTAATTTCACAAGTTTTGTTCTCAAAAATGTCCTCCCTTACCCAGGAAGCTGGGTAATGCAGGGGTGGGGGGCAGCTCAGTTGAGAGAGTCCTTGGCAAAGGTTTGGCCAAAACCGTTGGCCTTAAATTAGTTGGAGATGTGAACTGTCTGTGGGAATTCACGCAATGAAATGCGACGTCAGCTTGCTCCATCTAGGCAAGATTTCCCGTTGCCAGCTAGTGATCTGGCTGAAGACACAACCCCCATGACAGGTTCGGCTAGCCAGGCCCCAGTCCTGCCCCTTAAACACTTGGTGTCAACACAATCTTAAGAATTCAACCTGGAAAGAAAACAAGACCTTGAACACAATCTATGGAAGCACTACCGTGTCACGGTTAGATTACAAAAATGTGAAAATTCGGATGTAATCAAAAATACAAAATCAGTTTCAATAAGATTTGCTTTTTTTTTTAAACCATTACAGTGCAAGGTTTTTCAAATTACAGTAAAAGTTATGTGTCTGCTTACAGTAACTAGAGTAAATAGCTGATTTTGTTCTGCTAGAATCAGAGGTCCCTGATAAGGGAGAATGCACCAATCTGAAATCAGCCCAGCACACGGAATGGACATCAGAACAGAAAACACAGTTCACTGCGGCCTTCACCCCTTCAAATAGGAACAGATGAACGGTGTCGTTTGCACAACTCATGAGCATGAGGTTCATCCTCCGTTAAAAAAAAATGGTAATAAATAGATGGTTTTAAAATTCCGACGAGGACTGGAAAGTGGGGGCTGAAGGCCGGAGGATCTGAAGGGAGTTTCCCACATCACTGAGCTTTTCCCTTGTACTTTTCTGAAAAAGGATTTTTCGGCATGAGCCTCATGGGGCAATGCTGTTTTGTGCTTCAGCCCCCCTGTCCCAGGCTGTTGGGACAGGGAGTGGCACCACCTCACGGAATGAAAGGAAAACATCACGGGGTCACCCCCCCCCCGGAAAGGAAAATGGAACAAAACGAGAGCTGGGAGGCCGGGGTGGGGAGGAACTGTCACCTGGCAAATGTACACCCCTTGGAGGCCATCGTGCCTCTCGGAGTCTCATGTTCTGCAAGGGAGCACAGGGGAAGGGTCAAGAACCCAAAAGGACATCTGAGAAAAAGAGCTGCCATTCTGTCAGAGCCTCGCCTTTGGGCAAAGAGCAATGTGGCTAAGTGAAGTGACCAGGTGACCATCCTCACGTTCATGTTGAGGGACACAGGAGATGCAAGGGGGCTGAGGAGGCCTGCAGTGCCAGCCAGTCTGGGTCCCAGGAACCGCCCCTCCCCATGCCCAGGACAGCAGGCCAGAAGCCCACAGAAGCCACACATTGTCCCTCTTGGTCTTTGACCTTCCTCATGTAGCCCCTCTCACCTTACCCTGGTCCCCAAACCCAAGGAAAGCACTCTTTGACCCATTGGACTGGCCCTTCCTAGACCCCTCTGAGTCCCTCCTAACTGTGTGGAGCAAGCTCTTCCCAGGTTTGCCGAATTTTAAAAGGGGGCTATTCAGACAGGAAGAGACCACTGTGCAGGGTGTGGGTAGCAGCACCTCCCATCTCCCCTGGGATGTGGCTGGTGGTTTGATCCACCTGCCTCCTACCAGCGACCTGGGTAGATGTGAGCAAACCCCCTTTACTCACACCTACAGCCCGAGAAAGGGAAGAAATGTAAACTCTTCTATGTTAGGAAGTTTTCCTAACTTTGAAATAGAGGGTGAGGTGTTGTTGTGAGCCCAGGAAGCATTTGATTATTTGGTTAAGATCTGGCCATTGGAGGAAGTTTGGGCTTCTTCTAAAAACTTTGCTACCTACCTCAAGAAGAAAAAAATGCTCCTCCAGACCCTGCAGGCTCGGTGCCACCAGCGTCCACACTGCTCAGGTTCCTGCTGTCCTGGGTGGAGGTGGACAGTGTGCTCAGTCCCACCACGTGCACCCACCGTGGTCTGTTCTAAGAGTGACAAGATCAGGCTGAGCCTGTGTGCCTGTCCCTGCTTTTTGCATAAGGCTCTCACACTTACTCATCCCTTTGGCCAGAAGAGATCCTACCCCACGAGGCTTCTGAATCTCATCTCTTGACCTGTTATAGCAAAGTGGTTGTCCTGGAAATATTCTCTGTACTCCTTACCCAACTCTGACTCAAATACAGCTCATGACCTGCTCCTATGGGGTACCGAGGTGGTGCCCCCTGCTCAATGCTCTCAGCGCACTAAGTGGCTGGTTTCTCCAAGTCAGCTGAGGTCTGCAGCCACCGCTGACAGTGGATCTTCCCTCGAAAGGAAGAGTTTTAAAGGTGCAAGTTGCTTTGCCTGAGTGGCCTTAGCAAACACCCATGTCATTTGCAAGATAAATCCCCAAAGTTCTGCCTGGGTTTCTCCAGATGGTGTAGTTCTGATCTGGCAGTTTGTGGATGAAACGGGAGCTGGAGCAGTGTGGACCGTGGATGAGGGTTTGAGATCACAGATGTATTTACATGAGGAAAGGGATGGAATGAAATGAGGGAGTAAGATCATATGTAGTGTGGCTTAAAAGCTAACGACACGCTCCAAGAGTCCTGCAAATGCCCTAGGACAAGGCTGTGACCCCCACTCTCGGTACCTGGGACTGCCTGTTACTATTTACCATCAGTTATGGAGCCATTCTGGCTGAGACATATTCACAGGAATGGTGTTTTGAAGAACAGGCACTGTCAGTCTGGGGCCTTGGTGGGGAGGTAGGTGGCCTGCCGCTCCTCTGACTCTCAAGAGAAGGGGGTTTGGACATCACTCACTGGGGCATTGGATGCCAGGCTGGACTCTTACTCCCCTGTGGACTCTTACTCCCTTGTGGTAGTGTGACCTCAGGCAGGTTAACCTCTCTGAACTTTAGTGTCCTCATTTGCACGTTGGGTGTGAGTTACTTTATTATTCCCAGGGTTGTTGAGAAGATCAACGAGGCATTGCACGTGGAAACACTGCACATTCAGGATATGCAGTGGACAACATTATTCACCTCTATTAAAACATTGCACCCTCCCTTGAAACAAAGTTTGGTAATTTTCTGTACCCTTTTTGCTTGGTTTCATTTTGTTTGGTCAGTAATCTCTGTGCATCCAATAACATCTAATACAGCTGGTTCTCACCTCATGACAAGCTAATGCTCTGGTCTTCTCCCCAATACATTTCAACTGCTTCACATCAACAACAACAAGGGATTGGAGGAAGTAAAGTCTTTCTTTACCTTCAAGACATATGTTTTGAATATGTCTATTAGGGTGAGCAGTTGGCTTCATCTTTTCTTTTAAAGGAAGAGAAAAACATAGTTGAATTGATTTAGGAGATGTTTACCTTCCATTTAAGGAGCATCTCCCTGGGTTCTTAAGCTCATAAACATTAGCATGGGAGGAAGGGAGGAGCTAAATTTTTTTCCCTTTTGTTGGATAAGTGGGCATTGATAACAGAATTTTAAGACAGCAAGGGACCTTAGGGAACACTGTCTTCATTTTGCAGAAGAGGAAACTGTGCTTGAGTGAGTGGAGTGTGTTGGTGGCAAATCCAGTACTCCCGCTGTTGTGCTTGGCTTACAGAAGGGGGTGACCCTGCTTCGGGGGGAGGCGGGACTGGATGACAGCTCTCTGTGATCCCAGGATACAGGAGCAAAGCTTCCTAAACTCTGCATTTCTGCTTATAGAAGTCATTCTCAACCTGCTGTGACCCAGCCACACTTAGAGAAAATCACTGGATAAATTCCTGATGGACTTTTACTGTTCCAATTTGCTGAATTAAACAAGGAGGTTAACGAAAAAATAAGAACTATTTCTTGAAGGTTAAAAAACAAACAACACTATTTCTGATCACTGTTAAACAGTGAGGACTTAAAAAAAAAAGTAACTGCCATTGACATAACCTATAGCTTTAAAATGGACTTACTTGAGGATAAATATTAATATATAATATTTTGGAAATAGGTACCTGGTAAGCGATGAATTCAGGAACTCTTTTGATAAAGTACCTCAAAACATATCTCAGCACTTGCCAGGAGAATAGCACAGTGACAAAGAAAGAACAATCCTTAAGTGGAATTGATGAGATTTCATTATTGGCCTAAAGGCCCCTTGTGGGCCCCTTCTTCTTTCACAGGGAACTTCTGAAGGTTTGTTGACTGAGCCAAGGGCTGTGTTGACCCCTGTGTCATGCTGTTGTGTCTCGTTTCTCTCTTGGCTGTTCCTAAGAGAATGTCCTTCCCCCTTGTGCTCTGTAACCCATGTGCCTATTCATAGCGTATTGCTTAACCAACTCTGTAAGTCCATAAGGCTCAGGATGGAGGCATGTGCACCCATCTGTGGATGTGAGGAAATGATGCCCAGGAATGAAATAGGGATGCTGACTTTCAGGTCTTTCCTGGGGGTGAGGCAATAAAGGGGCCCATTCTCCACTCCCCAGACCATGATTATGGGTGAAGCGACCCACTTCCTTTCTAGAACAATCTATCTCAAGGATAGAGGAATGTTTTCATTACTCTCCCCTCTCTTTGTCTCATCTTTCTGGTTAGGCCATTTTTCCTAAGGGGGCATTGCTTTTGAGAAGGACTCTTGGTGATCTTGCAAAGGCACCCTCTAAAAATGACTGTCAAGGGAGCTAATACATTGCTGCACACCGGGGGTTCCTTTCAGGGGATGGAGGGGAAGAGTATGGGATACATTGTGTTCATTGTTTCCTTATAGGCTGTCCCCGGTGTCCTAAACCCAGGAGGTGCCACCCATGAAGAATGCTCTGCAGTCCTTCAGAAAGACAGGTGAAGGCAGAGAGCTCACAACGCCCCCGTCTGCTCCTCTTTCTTTGAGCCCTGTGGCGCTAGGCTGGCTTCCTTTCCTTTGAACTCCAGAGAGCGTTATCTGTTCTCATTAGTTTCGGTCTTACCTTTCAGCCCTTGAGGTACAGAGTTTAGCTCTCCCACCAGACTGTGAACTACTTGGGGACAGGGTCTAGTGACGCCTGGGGTCTTTGCTACATGAACGATGACTGAGTAAGAAGACTAAAGAAGGAACAGAAAGAATCAACTGTGCATGAGTTCAGGAATCCGACTGAGCTCTTGGTTCTCAAGAGAAGAAATCTCTTCCTTTAACCTCAGGGAGATGGCTGCCAGTTTTGACAGCAGGAATGGGGCAATGCCAAGGTCTTCGTAAGCTTCCTGAAGCAAAGTTAGAGCCCAGTACTCTGGGCCAGCCGAATTGGAGGCAGTGACTCTTGGTAGATGCTGAGCTTTGCTGCTTGGTTTCTTTTTAGCAGTTTGGGCTCCAAAAAATAATGATGTCACTCAATGCTGGGATCCCTTCTCTACAACGCAGAGGGACCCTGCCAAAAGAGCCCCCTGGGAAAGACCAGAAGAAGACCAGTGGGCTTAAAAGGAAGGTTCTCATAGGATCTACTTTAGGCACTGGTTTTTCAGGGAAAATCTTTGAAAATAAGGGAAAGGATTTCTTTTCCATACGTTAGACTCAAGTTGATACCTCCAGGCTCCTACTCTCAGACCATCTCAAGATGGGTTGTTTATACACAGGTTTAGCCATCCTTGGCTGCTGCGGGCCAAGATAAAATGTAGGGGTGACCTATCAAAGTTCAATTAGGCAGCAGGAAGAAAAGAAAAGTAAAACGTCCCCACCGATCAAGCAAGGGAGGGGTGTAGTGGAAAAGGCAGGGGATTTTCAACCAAGACACCTGAGCCCACATCATGGTTTTTACCTCTTATTAACTGAAGGAAGTTGGGCAAATCATTCAACTGCTTAGGTCGTATTTTCGTCATCTTTAAGATAAAGCGATATGTTGTACCTCTCTAGAGAAAAGTTCACTATGAAGAATAAGATAGGTAAACAAAATAAGAAAATACATAGAAAAGCACTTAGCAAATTGGCATGTGCTCAGTAAAAGTGAGTTAAATCTGAGATGAAAGACGGTTTGGGTAACACATTCTGGAGCAGATGACAAGGTGTGTAGGGAACATGGGAGCCAGTGAGGGTCTGGTGTCACCCTCAGCCTGCAGTGCCTGGGTAGTGAGGTTCAGCAGAACCCCAGTAAGTGGGTGGTAAAGAGAATTATCAAAATTTAATATCTTGAAGCTTGGAGTTAAAAATGATTTGCCCCAAATAGAAGTCCACCCTTTCTGAATAGATGCTGGGCTAACATGGTTTGTCTACCAGCCCCAGGAAGGCAGATGGTCACAATCCCACCCATTCTGAAAAGATTCTGGGCCATGGATCGGCAACAATAGAGTTATTTCACGGATGTTAAGGGGAGAATGACTGTAAGGAATCAGACTGAGGGATTCCAAGCCTGCTTGCTCTGTTAAGTAGTTCAAAGGTTTGGAACTGCCATCCGCTACACTTTAACGTAGACATGCTGAAAACCTGAGGTCTAATCAAAGGCCAGGCCACATTTTGGAGGGTAAGGACCAATTCCAGGAACAGATCCATCTGCAGGGATGTTCTCACGCTTGCTCTGATTCTTTGTGCCTTTGCATCTCTCATGCAATGTCTGCGTGTTTTTGTTTTTGTGTTTTTTTAAATCTCAGAGCACAAAATCAAGTTGAAAAAACTGTGGGAGAATGTGTGTATAGGGCTGAAGGAATGGGGACCACTGAGGAAAGGGTCAGAAAAAAAAATATTACTTGGCCTTCTTTTCCATACTCTGTTCACGATGTCTGGAAGGGCTTGGAACCACTACACAAATTATAGGAGAAACTAGGTCTTACCCCAAATCCAAAGACTCAGTCCCCCATTAAGCCATGCTGTGCCCACAGAAACAGCTCCTGGGCTGCTGCAGCGAGGTCTCCCTGGCTCCCCTCATTCTGGGAGGCTGTGGTGGTCCAAATATTCTAGAAGCTCGGCCAGACCAGGCTTGAACTGAAACCTTATTAAGAAACAGATGGACTCTTCTGTGTCTCTTGGGCAGCTCTGGGCTTTAAGAAATTCTATTCGTTTTCCAAGTTCC
This sequence comes from Daubentonia madagascariensis, assembly GCA_023783475.1. Taxonomy (NCBI): domain Eukaryota; kingdom Metazoa; phylum Chordata; class Mammalia; order Primates; family Daubentoniidae; genus Daubentonia; species Daubentonia madagascariensis. The sequence continues at coordinate 884,331 of JAKFHU010000353.1, read as the reverse complement.
TCCCCTTTGGCCTCAAAAACTCAGCTGTTCTAGAAATCAAATGGAAAGTGGTCAATTGACACCTTCCAATCTTCTGATGCACCCACAGAGACACGCAAATCAACACCTCAAGCCTCATGCCTCCCGGCTTCCACCACGTGTGGAGGAGCAGAGGAATGGGTTTTAGACAGACCAAAGCTGTTGGGAATTAAACTTTCAGCCAGAGTATGCATATGACTCCATATGAGTACCCACAAGCCCAGCTCCTGGGGGTGTCTGTGAAGCCTTTGAAGAGGGTTATCCACAAGGAGGAGCTCTTTCCTGGACCACATTTCCAAACCAAGAGTTAACCTAGCTGCAGCTAAAGGATTATTCTTTCAGCAAGGAGGGTAAATGTTAACAGACAGCCAAAGACACCATGTGGACTGAATATGCATTGCTGAAAATTGTCTTGCTTTCTCATCAGAAAGCAATCAACAGCATAAGTGAATGAATGATGCATCATGAACGTGGGCTTGGCCAGCCCTGTTCACTCATCTTCATGTATCCCCTGAGTCCTTCCAAACCCAACTCAAATGCCATTCTTTTCAAAGCCTTCCTTTATGCCTTCACTTAGAAGTATTGCTTCCTGTTTGGATGTCCATAGCACCTGACACTTCTCTGGGCTCTATTATTCACTGTACTATAGTTCTTTATATACATTTCTTAGCTCTCATATTAAATGTCTTCAGGTTTGTTTTATCTTTATATCCCATATGGTTCTAGCCCTGTGCTTGGTATAGTAAGTGTTCAATAAATATTTGGCAGTCAGTTGAATTTGAAGTGGCAACACTGTTCTGGCAGGAAAACTCCAGTGGGGTAAAATAGGTTTGTTATCTGCCACCTTGTCCTTTCAAGGAAGGTCACTGGGAAGACCCAGTGCCCTGAGAAGTCCAAGGTCAAAAAGCCTCTAACATAGCTGTACAACATCTCGAATTTAGGGTAAAAGAAATTCTTGCATCATTTGTCACATTCCACTGAAATACACCTGCTGCCTCTAATCCAGTGGTTTCAAAGTTCCTAAAGCATAGTTGTTCTTGTACAGGGCACCCAGAAATCAGCTAGAGATTCAGAAGGGAAAATCCTCACAGCATCCTTATGGCAGTGCAGAAGACTTGCCACAACTCAACAACAATGGTCAAGCCCAAGGACCAGCCCACTCTACAGGGACATGGTTTTTGCACAGAAAAGAAGGGGAGAGAAGAAAGTACTTTTTTTTTTTTTTTTACAATGAGTTGAAGCTCAACTTCCCTGCCCCCTTTCCCACACCAGCTGTGACATGCCAGGCATCCCCTCTCAACCAAGGGAGCTTTGCTCGTGAGCAAGCAGATCACTACATGAACAAAACTGGCTGGTCTCGGTCAGAAGAAGACCTGTTATGCCCCCTCCTTTGGCTACCTTTAGAGTTTGGTCCATTTTGGACCCTTCCTGTATAAGAAATAGATTAAACCTTGTGCTTAAGGCTACCGACATATACACCTGAAATGTCTCCAACACAGATGCAGCAAGAAGTTCCTCCTGCTAACTCTGAGGTTCCCATTATCTGTGCCTTGGGGTGCAACGGGTATGGGCATCCAGGAAGGGTGGCGCCAAGTGCAGAGATAGCCAAGAACCTACGTGGAGAGAGAGGTCAGCCCAGTATTCAAACTTCAGAAGAGTCTCCAGTAAACAAGCCCTCCCCTATGGAAAACCTGGGGAGCGGAGATGAGTGGGAAGATGGAGTAAATACTGACAGGTCTAGGTGGCTCCATAGTTAACTTGCTCTCGGCATCGGGTGGGTGGAAGGTGGTAGTGCAAGAAAGGATCCCCCCAAAATCCACCTAAAAATAGGCTCCTCTGAATCCACGATATGTCACCAAAAAATATGGAATAATAAGAATTGTGCTTTCTAGTACCTAAAAAAACCCAAAGCAAAACATTTCTTAAACATTTAATTATTTCAAAGAAAATCTTGGAATTTGGGAAGCTCAGTGAGGTGGCAAATTCCTCAGAATAAAAAACCAACTTTGGAAGCATACTGTCATTGTGCCCATGTGTATGTTTGCGTGTGTGTGTGTGTGTGAATATATCACATATTCCCACTCACCTACTTACGTGTATATATATAAATATATATTTATCATTATATTTTTCCCCTTCAAATCAACACCAGTGTGTTCTACCTTCAGTACACATTTTATCTGCATTTCAATTCACAGACAGACCTTTATACCATAAAAAGAGAGAAATAGCCAAGAACAGGCGAAGTATAACCGAGCCAGGTTGTTTTAAATGCCAATTCAGCATTGTGAAAGAACAAAGCAAATCTCCCCGAATACAAGTTAAAATGTCCATTATTAATACACACCAGCAATTATTTATGATCATCAGAAGGAAAAAAAATTAAAAACCCAACATACTATAAAATGGAATCTTAAGTCTTTTCATTTTTCCATAGTATTATATATATTTTATGGGAAATGTCGCCATTTGTGGAAACAGTTTCCCCCCTTTAATTACATCTTTTCCCTAGCTCCCTGGAGCTGGGGAACAATAAAATACTTGTAGGGTTTTGCTGAAGTATAATTTTTGAGGATCTTTTATTCTAACTTATAGACCTTTCTTTATCTTGTTTAAAACACATTGAATAAATCAGAAAAGCCTTACATATTTTGGCCAAAGACAGAAAAACAAGGGTTGTTGAACCATACAAATTATTTAGGGCTCATGACCTAGATGTGCTTAGCTAACACACAGACAAAGGGAATCAGTTGCAGATAATCCACCTTCTTTCTATCCAAGATCCCTTGAACTGTACTGTAATTAGTCAGGATTCTTCTGAAAAATGTGAGTCTTTATGGCATCGCTGGCTTGTAGACTATAAATAGTCCAAATCACCATCCCTCTTAACACATGGTATGGAAGAGAGTTCCAGAAAGTTTAGAGAAGAGGTGGGGGCTGGGCACAGGATAGTTCACCACCAAATAGTGCAACACATAAAATCAACCTAGAGAAAATGGCAAAGTCAAAAGGTCAAAAGCAGCCAACCAGACAAGAACGCTAGGGAGTTGATGAGTACTGTAATCCATGCCAAGAAACTGAAGTTATAAAAGAAAATTGGACATAAATAAATATTGAAAACTTCAAAAAAAGTCAAAGCCAAACCAATGTTTCCTTTTTCCCCCTACGCACAAACCTTTTGTTCTAAACCCAAAGCCCAATGGCATTGAGATCAATAATTTTATCTGGAAGATTCAAGTCTGCAGAGACACTTTCTTTCCATTTGATCACTTGAGTCCACAAAAATAAAGCACCTTTGAAACCAAGAGTTGTTCAAGAATCCTAGTGTCTTATTCAATATGTCAAAAAAGTACAGTTAAAATAATTAGAATAATTCATCAAATGACAAACACAACAATATTGACTCTAGTGAATAGGCAAAAGGGCTCCCGAGGACAATTTACAACTAAGAAGATAGAGCACAATAAAAGTCTATGATATTTCATGAATATTCTGTGTTATAGCTTTGAACTTTATTGCAAAGCAAAAAATATATATTTTTATATATATATATTTTTATCTACATTTCACCTCTGACATTGTACACAACACAAAAGCACAGGAAACCAAAAAAATCATAATGAGGTAGATACATAACACTTACAGATGGAGGAGACTAAGATTTTAAATTTGGCTTAATACTGTGGTCACCAATGTATGCATTTTTGACACAGCAGCAAACATTGATTCACAGGGCAAGAAGCCCAGTGATCTCAAATCCAAAAGTAAGCCCCATAAAAAAATACCTGCTTCAAAATGAAAAAAAAATTTTTTTTTTCTTTAAAAGTTAGGGAATCAGATGTGTTCAATTGCAAACCCTGGTGAAATTGGAAATTTGTCGTTTTTACTTTTGTGCCCAGAAAAAAAAAAGCAATTTTAACTTATCTAATTAGGAGTAACCCATCCCACAGGGCTGTTCTACGTATTCTTGCCAGGTGGGGTTGGAGCACCTTGTGAACTCAGCAGTGCAATGTCGCTAGTAAGGGAGGCAGGGTTTCTTCATTTTTTTCCCCTACAGTAGCTCTCATCTCTACTGCGACAGGGACTGCTAACCTTTGGGGACACTTGGAATGTGCCAGCTGGAAATCCATTTGGCTGTGATGTGTCTGGCCAAATGGATTTTTCCTTTCTAGGGTCTTCTGCTCTTTCAGTGCTTGAAGCAAGGAACATCTACCAGTTGGGGACACTGGGATAGGATAGTCTCTTCCTCCTAGTCATTTCCACTAACAATCCCTCCAATGGTGAGCTCAACAGATCACCTAGAAGGCCATCATCAGCCCTGATTTCAGCTATAAATGCATTTTCACTGTAAAATGCACTGTCAGGCAGTGGTAGCTACTGCAGAGATAGAAAGAATTTCCACCTTATCCTCATGTCTGTGTCCTGAATGGAAGGCGGATGGGGTGAGGAGGAGAAGAAACTGGTCAAGGCAGTAACTAGGAGAATAGAGCCATGAAACAGCCAGCCAAGGAGGGGTCAGCTTAGACAAGTGTGGATGGCAAATGGGGACCCAAGGGCTCCAAATAGAAAGCCAAAGAGTAACTTCCAGGTTTGTCATAAGTGACGAAAAGGTGCCAGGCACCCTAGAGAAAACGTGGAGGAAAAAGGCTCAGACACATTATAGGGCTAAAAGCTGAACTGAACCAAGCTCCCTTGGATTGTTTCAGAGTTATTTTCACTCTGGACATAATCCTGCTTTTGGTGGGATTTGTTCTACTGAGAAGAAGCTGGGGACAGCTGCAGGCCAGGTCAGCCTCAGGTCAAGAGAAGACTTAGGGGTCCTGGTGGAATGCCTGGTTCATCTGGGGTTGATAGGATGGGAGAGGAAGCTGATAGGAGACCCCCTTGTGAGAAGACTGGTGCATGAGCCGTGTGCACGTCAGCAGGCGTGAAGTCAGCGATGCTGGGCAGGACCACCCTGTTCTCCCAGAAGCCAGATTATAGTGTCCCATGCATTTGTGCTTTGTCTGCACTGCTGGACGGCAAGTGCCCCAAGAGTTTTTCTTCTTTGTCTTTCCAGTGTCGAGCACGACACCTGGTGCATGGAAGGCATCACCCAGGTTAAATTGTGTTTTTGGAAAATTCAACAAGAGGGTTGGTCTGGGGAAGAAGGGAAGATATCAGCAGTGTGCTAAGAGCTTTGAAGATCCTATAGATATATATTCCTCTTCCAGGCAATACCCATGGGCCTCCTTCTGCTTTCCTAGATCTATCTCAAGTGAAGACTCACATTTGAATTTTGAACATAAAACACTAGGCCCAATGGAAAGGAACTAAAAACAATTCCTGTGAGTCTGTGTAAAAACAGGTCACAGCGAGGCTGGGCAGCTGCTGCCAGCGCAGCCGGGCTGTGAAGTCAGAAGGCGGGTTGCTGTCTGTCTTGAGCACTTAACTTCAGGAGACACAGACAAGGTGAGCTTGTGATTCCCACTCTTGTCTTCAGGAATTCCTGGACAAGGCAAGGCTGAGGGCACTTCCAAGTGTCCCAAAGCTCATTAATCTAGAGACTGGATCTCTGTCGCCTTGGAGAGCTAAAGCAAAAGAAATCAGCATAGATGGCAACAGGCAGCAGTAGGCCAGTTCTAAGGAAGGACTGGCTACAAGGTGTTCAATAGTGAAGGAAGGTGAAGAGCTCTTGTCCTTAGAGGCCTTGGCAAATAGGTTTGATGTCCTTTTGTCTGTGGCTATATGGGTGAGCACAAATTAGGTGGTGTCTGAGTCTCCTTCAAGCCCTGAGATTCCACTGTTCCTTATGCTCTGAAGAAGCCCCAGCTATGCTCGAGGACTGAAGGATTTTCCCTATGGATAACTGCTGTGACTTTGGCAGGATTAGGATAACCTCTGTGTGTGTGTGTGTGTGTGTGTGTGTGCACACGCACCCCTACTCAGAGAGTGCCCTGTGGGCATTAAGCTGATATAATTGTTATAAAGAAACTTGTAAAGCAAGAGGCTGGCGGTGGAGAAAGAATATGGCAGTTTAATCATTCCTTCCCGCCAATCTCTCTAATCTCCCCTTCTCTGCCCACTTCCATGCTCCCTTGCTCCCAGTAAAAATCACTTTCTTAAGCCTACTGTTTTGATGTTGGTCATCACATTCCTTGGCGTAGGGTCTTACAGTGGTTTATCATCCCAAATCCAAATGTACCTGTTCATTGTTCAAGATGTTTCATCAAATACATTTGCCTGTCTTACTGTTTTATTACCTTTCTGGTTTGGATTGATCACAGAGGTCACCAAGCTCACCCCTGTGTTTTAGAGATGGGGAAACTGAGGCTCATGGAAGGCAAGTGACTGGCACAGGAGCAATGGGGACGGCAGCAGGCCCTGGGTGTGGTCATCCCCAGCTTCAGTCTGCCTCCTCCTCAGCCCAGCACAGTGTCTGGTCTATAACTGCTCCTTCTTGCTGCCAAGCAACAGCCACCGACTGTAAAATCCTGCTCAAAGTTGACCCTGTGATGCTTAAATTTCTTAATTTGTTCTAACTCTGACTACTCAGCTTCTCTGATAGATCCTTAGGGAAATAACCCATTTATCCGGAAGTCATCTCTCAAGATCATGGAAAACAAAAATAAAACAGAAAGGAGACACAAGAATTCCCAGGACAACCAAAACGGACATCTCAAAGTGCTTATAGGGAGGCCCCAGTTCAACAGAGCTCCCAAAGAACTTAGCTGAAGAGGTCATGGTCAGGGTGACCTGTAGAAAACAGGCTTCCTTTTCCATGGTGATACTTCATTTAATTAATTGTCACTAAACTTTTCCCATTCTTCTCCAGCCACCTGAATGGAAACAAAAATGCCCAGGCTTCCTGGCTTTAGTCCCAAACAATCCACGCCAGGCACTGTGAGTGATCTGGTCTTTGTGAGCTGTCAGGAGGCGGACAATGGGGAGCCCACTTTGAACAGGAGTAGGACCGCTGGAGATGGACCAGAATCAAAACATCTAGATCTGACCCCCAGCGGAGACCTTGCCTGACCATGTGCCCTGTGCAAGTCACGGAGACTCCCTGAGCCTGTTTCCTCATCTGTAAAATACAGTGAGATCTCTCATCTCATGAGATTATCTTAAGGATTTAGATGAGATAATTTGTATGGAGGCACCTGGCACAGAGCCTGACACATCAGGGCACTCAGTTGATGAATATTACCTGGATCTGAGAGCTCTTGTCCCATTGCTGCTGTCACCTCCCTGGGTCACAATGGACTTACTCTGACACCTGACATTCCTGAGACTCCAGTAATCCTAAACACTTCTTTCCTCTAAAGGAACTACTGTTCCCATCAGGGGAAACACAACATCTCTGACCAGATTCCTTCTTCAGAAGTAGCCAGCCTGGGAGGGCTCTGGACTGTACCTGACTTTTCTGGCCCTGGCATCCAGAACTGTACATCTATGGGCCCTGCAGGGTTTCTGGTGCCAACTGATGGCAAGAACCCACATAACAAAGGGTGGGCCCAAACACCACCATGGGACTATCCACTCTGACGGGGAAGACTTTCCTCTGCAAAGGTTCCATTTGCGCTGGTGATGAATTGTCAGGCATTCAGATAGGCAGGTTCCCTGGGTCTAGATTTGTGGCCACAACTCAACAATCCCACAGACCACAGAGGTGGGCATGCCCCTTCCCAGAGAGGCAGGTTGTCACAGCCCCAGATGGGTGCTGGGGACTCTGATTTGGCCCTGGGTGGGGAGGGAGGGACCTAGAACATTTCCAACCTTTGACGCCACTTCATTTTGCCCCAAACCCCAAACCTTATGGAAGACCTGTAGCCCTTGGGTCTCCAAGGCCATCTCCTGGCAGGGGCCTGAGTACTGCTGGGCCAGGCTGGAGAAGACTAGGTTCCAGGGGCCAGATCTGGGCAACCTCTGAGGGACCCTTCCCACTCTCCAGCCACATTTTAGGGAGGCCAGGAATTGGGATCTTCCATGGCGTCCTGAAACTGATTCCCTCAATGTTTTCTGAGCCTTAAAGACAAGTGAGCTCCTGGGAAAGACCCCTGGGGGCTGGTTGTGCAGGGCCAGAGCCCAGGACAGGCCTGAAGGTGTCCAGGATACTACCTCAAAGTGTGAGAGGATCCCCCCTTCAGGAGGAAAACCAAAGAATGAGTGTGAAGTTCCTGTGGGATGGGTCTCAGCAGGTGTGAGCTACAGAACAGGACAAAAGCAAAGGAACAGCACTTCGTTGAGACCCCCTGAGTAGCTAAAAGAACGTGTAGGAATGGGAGAGGCAAGGAAGGAAGAAATGCACCCCATCAAAGGACCCACTTCCCTCTTCATTCCAAGGGAATTTCATCTAAGCTCCCACCAGCCCAGAGTGGAAGCATGTTGTGCTGGAGCAGTTCGGCAGTGTCTGGATTTCTCCCTTAAAAACTGTCTTGGATGGCTTCGCCACCTTGTGCGAAATTTGTAAACTGTGTGCAAAACTCAGACTTGTGCAGACAACCGGAGAAGTTGTGAAGCTGCCTTCTGCATGTGGGCTTCCCCTGCCAAGTTTGTGCTTTGTGCAGTTCCATGACCTCTCTTCTTCCCCTCAACAACTTTCTAAAAACCCCTCAAAGGTGGGCTCAGCTGAATTGGCTTTGGGGTAGTTTGCAAATGCACTAGAACTTGCTGCTCTCTGCAGCTACAAGTGTGTTTCAAATGCCTCCAAATGGTGTGCAGTGAGGGCTGACTTCCTGAGCAGTTTTGACATTGGGCTCTCAAAGATTCCCTTCATATCTAACTTTCAAAATGAAAGCAGATGCATTAACCCCACTCAGGCAAGTGGCTGACAGGGGAGGAGAGGTATTAGGAGTCAGCAGTGCAACAGGAGGAAAGTGGGGTTTGGCACTGGGTACAGTGGATAGAACAGGTAGCTGGAAAGGATGCCATTGCTTCAAGCTAAGGCAGAACATACTCGTTCACCCTCTGGGGATAGGTTACTCCATGTAGATGACCACATATAGGGAACATAAATCGTCCTGGGCAAATCCTTCCCAGAGTACACCAGCTCCCTGCTGTGGTCTTTGTTCAGGACCCGGATGTAGGTGCTAATATAGCTGCAGGTACACGTTATTTCTCCACCCCTCAACCCCAGAGGTCACGTGCTCATTGTTCCACTTAAGCCAAATTTTTTTTCTTGCCTTAAGTCAACACATCCCCAAAGCATATACAATAAAAAGTAGAATCTATAAAGAAAATAATTATTTTGAACTAAGAAGAGGATGAAAACAAGTTGTAAACATGTAACCGAAACATAAAATACACATCAGTTCATTTACAGAACCAAACGGGGTTACATTGAATCATTTCAAATGAAAGAAAAGGAAACATTTTTTTCCCCCATTAGCTCTTAAATTTAGGAAAAGAATCACTGTAGCATGCTCACCTTGAACCAGGGATTGAATACTGTGGTTCTTGTACAAAGGAAAAATCTGTGAGGGATATGGAAAACAGTTTGGAAATCTGAGGTGGAGGAGGGAGGAAGAAAAACTAGAAGATTGCATAGTTGTGAAACAGTGGCTTCTCATCAAGGTGAACAAGTGCATCATCTGATAAAATAGCATTTGATATATATTTTTTCTGTTCATATCTGTTTGTGGTATTTTGTTCTCTGTCCATCAGACATTTCATACAATGAAACATATATACAGTACACACACACACGCATGCCAGCACTAACACCTGGATTACACAGCCAGCCTTGGAAAGGACCCCTCGCCACTTGTTCTGGCGACGTTTGTATTCACCAGTAAATATACTTTTACTATATCCTAACCCCGCTTCTTGTCAAAACTCATCTCTCGGATTCTTTCTTTCATTAGTAACTAAAGGAGGGGGTACAGGGTAACATGGGATATGAAGGACAGCACCAAAAATGGTTCTATTCTCTTATTGAACTTCTGTGGAAATGTCTCACATTTTGGTTAGGGGGTCACTATTTTTTAAGAGATCAGGGGAAAAATGACTGCCTCTTTTTTTTTTTTTAAGCTTTCTTGAGGTAAATGTTATTTGTTAACACCCAAGGCAGCATTTTTACAGAGCTGCTGAGAAACCGTAGAATAAGGAAGAAACAGCACAGAAGTCTAACATCAATGCTGAGAACATTTAAAAAGCACATCTACATGTTAATTTATTTCCCCTTCCTCTCATTCCGCCTACTCCTTCTGCTAACATATGGAACGGAACAGAAATATGAGTCATTTCCCTACCACACCGGACATCATCACTTACCCCATCCCCACCATAAACCTCTCTTGCGCACATACTAAAAGTTGTGAATTAACCTAAAAATAAAACAAAGATGAGCATAGTGTATATTTTTCCATTCTTTCTATCTGCCTCAAGCATACATATATATATATAGTGTGTGTATATATATATATCATAGTTTACATTAATATAGGAAATAGCAAAGATCTTTTAGTTACATTTTATACAGAATCTCTGCATCTTATTTTTATTTTCTATTCTCTCTTTCACTTTTTGGATAAACAATTGGCTATAACAATCTAGAGTAAGGCTTCACAGAAAGAATTCTGCATGTTTTGTTTTTCTCTAAGAACCAAAGTATATAAAATGAGGTTTGATTCTAGCACCTTATACAGTATTAGTGATGTTGTTCCCTTGGGAGAAATTAGCACTACCCAACGCCCTAGATGAATCTCTATCAGTTACACGATATTCAAAGTATTGCCAAAGGCAGGACAGAAAACATAGTGGAGATGGAGCTACAAGAGGGGGACAAAACAAAATCTCAAGATTAAAATCTTAGCAACATACAAACAAAATCTTAAAAACATGTCAAGTTGCTGTCTCCAAATTAATAATGATTTAGTGATTCTGTGTCACCAATTAATCCTTTTAAGTTGCCTTTCCCCATGAGGTAAGGAAATATTATGATATTCATTTTAGATGGGGAAACTGCATCGGGGGGACTTGCACAGGTAACAGAGGAAACTGTCTGAGTTAGGACACGAAGTCAGGGATGCCCAACTTCCACCTCCTTATCCCCAAACTGTCACTTGCCACCTTTGATTGGTGAGTTGAGATTTTGGGAAAGCAGCTTATTGGCCATGAATGGGGAAGCAAAACAAACAAAAGAATTAAAAATATACATATCAGCACCAAAGGAAGTTCAAAAGAAGCTGCACTTTGCTCCCTTATCAAACATTCTGTGTTATGGAGACAGCAACTTTCACAGGAAGGAAGAAGAAAACTTATCACAGGAGAGTAACCCATCTCACCCGTTGGTGCCCTTCCCAAATGTCAATACTCTCAAGAGAGTAGTTCCATTAGTTCCAGTTGAGTAGTATATATTTTTGCAGAGGAATGATCAACTCCCACCAAAGCTGCATCAGAACCTCAATTATATAATTATATAACTATAGCGATATATCTATATCTATATCTATTTATATATGTATACATTAAAGGTCTTTTACTGCACTGGCACATAGTACCAAGGAAAAGTCCTGGCATTGCTGTTTGCTGCAAGTGGCCGCCTTGAGTGGAGTTACATGACAGAGAAGCACCACAAGAAAAGGCACCACAAGGTTTCGTGAAGTTAAATTGTTTGTTGTCACTGCCCTGACCTCACCATGGTGGGGGAACAGAAAAGTCTTTTGAGCAATTGATTCAAAAGATCCTGGCCCATGTGCGTCTGTCTGTTCCAACTTAACAGGGAGAGGGGAAAGAAAGAGCCTGTTCTTTTTAATGCAATTTTCTTTTTGGCTAATAGAAAAGGAAAAACAGCTCAGTGTAAAAAAAAAAAAGAAAGAAAGAGGTCTCAGACACGATAAACCCAGCCCTCCTTAAAAAAAGTATGAAAACAGACAAAAATCTTGTGCTAAGGGAAGTCCTACGTGGAAATCTATCTTTCTAGCTTAATTACATGGTTGCAATGCATTAGGGGGGAAAAAAAAAGAAAGAAAGAAAATGAAGGAAATTACATCCATAGGCACAGTTTGCCACAAATAGCACCGGGTCTAGGTTAATGAGGACGGACAGATGTCCACGTCTGTCCACGTAGCTGAGAACCGTGAGTGTTGACTTACAATCGAAATTACTCCATCCTCATGGTCTGGCCAAGGAAATGGAAGCCCTTGGCCATCTGGAGCACCAAGGATTAAATGTGCCGCTGATAGACCAGAGAAGGAAAGGAGGCAGCCGAGGACTGCAGAGTTGAGTATTAAATTGCATTTTAATTTTTGTTAGCATACTTGCCGGCCTTGAAATATCCCTTCCTCTGTTTTCTCCTTACAGGCAGGGAGCCACACTCCACATGGGAATGGAGAATTTGAATTTGTTGCAGGAAGTTCTGAATGTGGGGTGGGGTGGGCAGGGGACAGGGTTCTCCTCTCCAGCCATCATCTTCCCCCGGCTCCGGGTCTGGTTGGAAAAGAGAAGGCAACTGTCCATGCTGGTATGACCTGCAGGCTCCCAGGACTTGCTTTCCACTGTCCAAGGTGGTGGTGACAAGACAGCGAAACCTGGGACCAGGATCAAAGTGGTTCCCCGTGCAGAGACCTGGCTTCCCAAACCTGGGCAAATACTACTCCCCAAGATAGGAGCCTGTCACGGGGGAGGAGACACCGCAGCCTTGGTGGTGTACTTATTTCCTTGAGCTTAAATTGGCTTTCAAATTCTGATGCTTGTCCATACCAAAAGTGATACCCCTATTTCAGTACGAAGAAAACGTGATTCCTAACACCTTCCAACAATCTGAATTATTTATTGAAGCCTACTTTGGGTACATAGACAACAGAGCACACCAAAGACTTGTGCCAGAAGAGCCCTCCATTTGCAAGGAGATTCCCTCCTCCAGCCCCTTCAGGGGGCAGAAAAAAGCTATCTCCCCACCCCCAGCCCCCTCGGGTCTCCTCGGATGCTGTTTTCCACCACTTGCTTCCTACAGCAACACACCCGGGTATCTGGAAGTCTCTACATGTGGTTTTAGGAGAATGGCCTCTGCCCATTTATTCCTTCCAGGGGTTCCTAGAACTTCCTTCTGGACAGGACATATACCTCCGGCATCCAAGCCCCTGCCTTTCCACTGACCTAAGCTTCTTGGTGCTCCAGTCCTGCAACTGCAGTGGGCAGAGTCTAAGAGGCAAAGTGCAGTCCCAGTCGCTGGGAGCGGGAGGTGGAGATTCTGCTCTCAGCCTTTAGTCCTTCTGATTTTTCATTCAGTACCTTTCCTCCCCCCGGGCTTTATCCATGGGCAATGACTCCTTTTTGTATATAATAAGTGCTCGGTTAAATTAAATTATGTTTTAAGAATACAAGCTTTCTCCTTCCATGGGGGTGTACTGATTGCACAGCATATATCATCAGCCACAGGCCTACAGGGCTTTCCGGGTACACAGGTCGTCAATAAGCAATTCCCGTGCAGTTCAGAGGTGACAAATGGCAAGGTGACCACCTAGCCCTCCCCCAAAGCTTTGGCTAAGCCACTTCCACAGAGACCTGCCCCAGAGAGGTGCTGGCTAGACATCTGCTCATTGATGTCCCTTTAGTTGAGACTTTGGTTAACAGCGGGCAGTCAGGAACCTCCATGTAGGGAGGCTCCAGTGTAGGCTTTATTTTTAGCCTGTAGTTCCTTGCAAACCATTTTTAACACTAGCAAACTCAGGCATAAAGGAAGTCATCGTGTGAGCTTTGGAAGCTATTTTTTACGCACACGCCTCTTCTCAGGACGTGAGAACCGACGATGAGACACGTGAAGCGAAAGGGAAGAAGAAAAGAACCCTGGCTAGACACAAGGCTGAGTTCGTCATGGCGACTAAAACTGCAGCAAATCCCCTGTCTTGGTGAAACTGGGGCGCCCACTGTCAGCTTGGGATTGCCAAGTTCTAGAGTTTCCCTTTCGTGGAGGAATACTTGCTCGATCACTTCTTCAGAGGGGGAAATATTTGGAATCTCAAAATCAACGTTGTTTATGACTCTGCTTCCTTGAAACCCACAGATAGACATGCAAACCGGTTTCTCAGAGAGGGGAGGGGCAGTGAGGATATTTTGTTAGCCCTTTAGGGGAAATTACAAATTTTATGCACTCAAAGCTTTGAATTACCTGAGAAGTCCAACTATTAACAGTTTTGCTCTAGGAAGAGTCAGTCAGCAGTGTCATCAGCCTTATTGAGTTAAAATAGGAAGGATGACTGGTAGAAAACTATCCAGGGAAAACGAAACAAATATAAGAAAAGGTCCCCAAAACTACCCATGGTTAGGAGAAGAGAGATCGGATTCCAGCTTCTTGGCCCCTGAAGCTGGTGGAGGGATGGGGGGACCCAGTGACTGGGCAGAGACACTCTGAACATCCCCGCAGGGTGAAGCCAATGAAGCCAGGGCAGGACTCGTGGCCCATTCTCAGGCAGACGTGGAGCCAGAAAATGCTGGAAATCTCAGCCCAGCTGTAGGGAGAAAAATGCACTTGCTCTAAATAGCAAATTACAGTGACAACCCACAGACACCCAGAGATGACACTGAGACTTAGGGAGATTCATTTCTCTCTCTCTTCCTCCCCCTCCTCCTCTTCTTCTCTCTCTCTCTCTCCTTCCATTTATATATATTTTTCTGTAACAAATCTACAAATTTTTTTTAAAAGTAAAAGAAAGACGCCACATAGGAAGGCAGGTGGCACCATCGGGATGGTGCTTGCATCTTTCCATGTCCTCTCCATATTTCTTTCCTCTTACCCCAAGGAGCCACTTTTCTGTAACACCAATTTTTTAACAAGTAGGTTTCTTGAAAACATGTCTTGTCATAAAAGAGTCCACGCAGGCGAAAAGATGATGGGAATCTTATATACCAGGGACGGGGCTGGGGATAAGGGGGCCTGGAAGTTTGAATATGTTTGGCTGTAACAGGGAAAGTAGAGAGTCAATTTGCTGCCCACGTGACTCTGGGACCACCACAGCACAGCGGGAACAGGGAAGGGAGAAGAGATGGCGGGGGGAGACCATGTGCCGCTGGCTGCATGCCACCCCCTGGGTGTCAGGAGACACAGACTGTGCACGGGTGACAGATCAGAGGAGGAAACGCAAAAGCTGCTCCTGGGGATCTGGGCTTGAAAGGGTCTCTGCAGGCATGGACAGACCCTGTGATCGCCCCACACCTAGCACCAGGCCTTACAGGTGGCCATCGTAGCAAGCACCTGCCTAGGCCTGAAACATCCTGAGGATGTGGTCCCACCTCTGTGGGCAGGCTCCTCTGCTCCTCCGGCCAGAGGAGGAGGCTGAGAACAGATCCCGCCCAAGAAAGAAGACATGGGCTCAGTGCGCTCCACGCCTGGGCACCTTGCTCCTTGGCTCACCCGCAATGCTCGTTTCCCTTCCGGATTCTCCCAGCACAACCAAGTATCCTGTCACTTCAGGTCATACCAATTCTGTCATCAGGACAGGAGGGGCTTTTAGTGGCTTTTCATGGTGTGCACACCTGTGTTTCTTCTGAAGTCTGTCTGACAGACCCCAGACTTGTCACTGCTACCACTGCAATGGGAAGTATGTGGCATTGCCGAAAAATAGGTCCTGCCTCCCAGAAAGTGATTGCCCTGCGATACCTCCCACCTATCAGAGTAGCCAGCATGACTTTATATTTAGGCAGGGGAGTCACTTTCCCTGAGTCCTCGTGTGGCTTCACTGAGCCAGCCTCAGCCCCACCTGCAGACACTGACAGTGCAGGGAGCAGGACGGGTCACGCGTGTGGCTATCATTGAACAAAGATCCTGGTGGCCAAAGACCGTCAACCACGGGCCAGGCTCAGAGCAGTAACATCCAAGCTCCGTTCTTCACAGCACACTTCCCTGTCTTTGCCCACTCTGGAGACTGCTGTGCTAACGGGTCAGATCTACTTAGTGTGATTTAAATTCTAGAAAACAGGGAGTTGTTTGGAAAGCTGCTTCCTGGGGTTCCCATGTTGTTCTGTGAACCCGCTGAGAACACTGGTAGCAACTAGAGAGCCTCTCAAATCCCTGCAAAACTGTGCTATTGGCTTTCTGTCACAGATTGAGGAAACAAAGGCAGAAACCAGCCCAGGAGTTTCTTCATTACCCTGAGCCTGGGAGAAACGAAAAATCCATCTAGGCTAGGTCTATTTCAAGTTCGGCAAGAGCCCTAAACATCAGAATACTCTGTTCCATCAAACTGTTTAAGCCCTTTAAGAAAAAGATACATACATATAAATGTATATATATGCACACATACATAGATGTGTGTATACATCTGTACACATAGATGCCCAAGATTGGCATATGTATACATCTCGATGTGATTAATAAATAAGCTTAGAATGCAGTTACATAGTCATGGACTCCTCAGTTCTACACAATTCATGTCAATTTCATAATCTCAGCTCACCTCATATCGTATGTGGTTTCAGTGTGCTTGCACTTTGTCTCTCGGGCATTTCATAATCAATATAATTGCAAACAAATACAAATGAAGCCGTCGGTAATGAGCAAGTGCCACAAGCTTAGTGGTCAACAGCGAGGCCAGGAAGATGCGAGCAACCACATCGCACAGATTGCTGCTGTTATTTTGAGGAGATATTCTGTTATTTTGAGGAGATAATGCCCTAAACAGCCCGGAGGCTGTGAAAACTTAGCATTTGCACCCGGTGGCCCATGTTGGCAGTCACAGGTTATCAGCGAGTGTTCCAACTGCTTAAGTAACACCATCTGCCCCTCTGTCCTGCCCTCCACCTCCATAAAGTCTCAGCCAGGCCCCAGGGCCACGCCTTTTAAAGGCACATGGATTTAAAGGAAGGAAGCAACAGGGCCTGTCCTTGACTTCAGGCAGGCTGGACCCACAGCGGTGACGGTGACGGAGGCCCTGTCTCAGCAAGGAGTGAAATGACTGTTGTCATCCGGCTGGGGGTGTATTTGGTGGAAGCATGCAGCAATCGTGGTATCAAGGCAAGTGAAAAGGCTAGAGGGGTTGCATTTGGACAATCAGCCCTGACCTCAAGCGATGTGATGTGCGTGTGCGCACTGGCCTCACGGCAGGAAGGCCTGTTGGCGCCAACACCAGGTTTGGGAGCTGCTCACGACACAGGCTGGAGGGGAGCAGAGAAGAGGCTAAGAAGCTCGGAATAATCTGCAGCAAGTCAGCAGTACCAAAGCTGAAGCCACCCCTTCCTCGGGCCTGGGGTTGAAACGACAAGGACATGAAGTCTCATTACTACCGTGAATGCCTGAGGAAACTCGTCATGGCCCCCCAGTCCTGCATCCAAGGTATAGGGGACCATTAAGGACCTCTGCGTCCCATGTCTCTTCTCCCAACAAAAGAGCCATTTTCACATCAAATAACCATTCCTTTCTCTTTGTCCCTTCTTCCCTCTGAAAGGAAAAGTAATTCTCTGAAGGCCTGGCCTCATATAATGACTTTTAAAATAACAAGTGGTTTCTCTCTCATTCTAACACAAAGAGGAAGCCCCTGCTGGGTTCTGAAGATGTTCTTTCTGTGGCAGAAGGATTTCTGAGGATTCAGGGAGACAGCCCTAGTAATACTGAAAGGGCATTCCTAAAGCTAAAAGGCTCTGAGAGCATTTCCAGGAAGCTTCAATTTGGCGCTGGAATTCCAACCTGCTTAGTTCAGTAGGTGGTTTGGCTCTTTGTAGAAACTAGGGAATCTCCAGCATGGCACTCTACAAACAATTTGAGATGTGCTATATTTTAGAATATTTTAGAACACAGATTTTGTTCATTGAGTGTATTTGAGAAGGGAAGAAAGTTTTGCACATGGAAAAATAAATGAGAAATTTAAAGAAGCTTTGTTTTATGGGAGGCAGCTAAGAAATGGAAAACTCCCCCCACCAAAAAACAAAACAAAACAAAAAGGCAGTCACATATTTTGATTTGTTCTCTAGTAAAGACCCTTGTTTTTGGAAGCCAAGACTTTCCAGCAAACAACAGTGTACCAGACTCTCCAAGGAAGCAAACATCTCAAAAATACCCAGCTATTCCAGGACAGCATAAGCAAATCATTCTCTGGGTCTGAAGAGAGAAGATAAAGGCTATGGCAAAACTGACGCTGAACCCAGGAGGAATAACCGAAATAATAGAACCATACGTGCTGGTCACAGGGACTGCTCACTGATATTTGCCTTCATTTTCCCGCAAAGGGAGTGGAGCAACCAGTATCTATTTGCGTCTCAGAAGAGCGTTCTCTGACGGAAGCCAAAGGATTTTAAAGTCCTTCTTGCCCACATATTTTAGAAGGAAAGGAGGGTAGCCTTTCTGGGGCAGAAAGACAGAGAACTCCTTTCTCGACCCACATTGAGACAACTCTTATTCTGTCCTCTTGGAATCTTTTAAAAATATCCACTAATCAAAAGAGGGTGGAGGAATTAGGTCACATTCCCTTCCTCCACCACACCCAGCATAATGCCTTACACACAGTAGGTGTTCAATTAATGCTTAGATGTATTTTTAAATAGGAGGCAAACTTGATCACCATGATACTTTGATCCTCAAAGTGCTTTACCAGACATTGTCCTCACAACACCCCTGTGAGGTAAGTAGGTAAGCAATATTCTTCCCATTTTACAGAAAGAGAAATTGGCCCCAAGAGTGACTTGATGCAGGTGTGTAGCAGGATAGAATCCTGGCTTTTTACTTCCAATAACATGATCTGTTCTTGAGAATGTGCCTCCCCTTTCCTTAGATGCTTTTCTCTGACCCTTTTGTAAAAGATATAATAATAATGCTTAAATGTGTCACTCCATAAAATCAATTTCCTCTGTTAGAAAAGAATATGCTTTGCTATGTCTGCCCCAGAGAGTACAGGAAGGAATGATTAGATGGTGCCTAATGTCTTCCTTCCACGTGCTTCTTCTGGGCCTTCCTCTCTCTTCTTTATCGTTCTTGCTACCCAGCTACTGAGTCATACTGTTCCCTGGGGCGCCACGTGTCCATCTTCTAAGTTCTCATTCACAAATGCTGCACAGTTCATTCACCGTCCATCCCAGTCAAAAACGGGTGCTGATGAGAACGAAGAATCGAGCATGAGGTCTCATTTATTCCTTCCTTTTGGTTACCATCAGAAATACCTTGTGGAAATAAACAATGCCAGCAGGACTTGGCCTAGCCACAGAACAATCAGACACAAACTCAAACGGAAGTCATTACTGAGTTCCAAACTATGACCTGTCCCTTGTGCTGTCAAAACAACAATATGAACCTTGGAGAGCAGAGTCAGAGCAGGTGGGAAAGGATTTCTGGTCAGGGCTTTGTAGTCAAAGAGCAGGAGAATTTGGCAGCAGCAAGTGAGACCTGCCCGTGTGGGCTCCATATTCCTTTGCAAGGCTCAGGAAGTGCCTTTTCTTTTCTTTTCTTTTTGGTGAGAATTTCTATATCAGAATACACCTCAGCTCCAAAAAAAGGGCCAGGGCCAGGTTGACTGATCCAGAACAGTGGAAGCTTCTAGAATTTTCCTTCCCGAGAAGGTTCTCAGAGCCAATAGGAAATCAGAGTCGCCATCGGCACTCCTGGCATGCTAGTGTCTCCTGTGCTCCCACCTGCCCTACTCTGGGTTAGGTCCCAAGAAGAACATGGAGGTTCTTAGGATGGGTCTGTTTTCTTGCCCAAAGTGTATCTTAGTAGAAGAATTGTTAACAGTCAAACCATAGTCAAAGGAAAAAAAAAAAAAGGAAAGAAAAATAAATTCAACTTAACTTTTCCAATTCAAATTATGAGAAAGAAAAATACCCTGATTTAGAAAAAAAAAAAAAATTAGTGATATTCCCCAGCTCTGTTTGTCTCTGAATCTTTGCCTGCAGGCTCCACTCAAAGCACACCAGGGAGTGATGAAAACCCACCACTGGGACCCACAGTTTGACCAATGGGATGATTGTTTAAAAACCAAAGGTATTTTTTTTCTGTACTCTGCAGAGAGGGAAAGAGAAGGTGAGTCCGTTTGATGAGGTGAGCGTCAAGGTTAAAAAGGATTATAAGAAAGAAGAAAGGCAAGGGATATTTCCTGAAGAGCTTTCAGCCACCCTAAAAACAATCTCCAAATAGTCCCCATTCCCCCCATCTCTTGTCTGCGCAAAGCTCAACGAATGTCAGCTTTCAAATTCATCTTTCCGTACGTTCTCTGAGACTTTAGGAAAAATTAACATCAGGAGATTTGGTTTGAGAATTACAAGTGGCCGGCTCAAGTCAGGTGACTGGGGTACCATTGTGCTAGGTTCACAGTGCTGGGAAGTGTCTAAGAACTACAGGTACATGAGACTTCCTGTTCTCATATCCTCCCTGCTCAGCCTGTGGGCTTCCAGATGCCACCGCACCTGGAAAACACCTTCTCCTTCTGTGGTTCCATTTCCCAAGGAATGAGGACCACTTTTCCTTATCCCACGGCTTTGCTACAGGCAACACCGACTGAATCCTCGCAGCATCCCTGAGCAGGAGAGAAAGAAGAGGTCGGCCTTCTTTCTCTCCACTTTACAGATGGAGAAACCAAGGCACCAAGAGGTGAAGTGAATTATCCATGATCACAGTGGGGATCCTGAATCAGCCGGTGACATTTTCTGATCTCTCTGGGTCTAAAGAAGAGACCCTCGGAGGTCTTCAGCTAAAACAAACCGCCTGAGCCCACTCTAGCCTGAGGATCCCAGAGCTATGTTGAGGATGGACAAATAGACCAGAGGAGAAACAGTTGCCTGTTTCTGCCATGCAAGATGTCCAAAGGCTGCTTAAAGAGGGATGTTCACTGGGTTACCAATTGGCACTATACCAAAGGAAAATTATGTCTTTGTCCTCCTTGGTTTGAGAATGGTTTGTAGGAGCAGTCCTCCTTGGAGGCAGGAGCAGACAAGAGCTGACTGATTTCACTTTTTCCTGGTGTGGGGTCCTAGGATTTGTATTAGGGATTGGGAAGGGCAGTATTTCCTCCTGGGACCTGCACACTGTTCTGCATGCAATGGGGCAGCCCCGGGGCAGGTGCCCCTAGGTCCTGTCTGCTCATTTCCGATGTGGTCTATTCTTAGCCCTTGACACGAGGTGTTGGTCGAGAGCAGGGGGAACTCCTGTGGTGATCCGTCTGCTGCCCTCAGGGGCTGTCATTAATAGCACTCACGACCTTTGGCTCCAGAACATACCAGCCATGTCCTGCCAGCCAGTCAAGGAAAGGCACAGGGAGCAAGAAGCAGATGGTGCCAGGGAGAGGTGAGAGAGGCAGACAGGACCAGGTGGGCAGGAGGAGAAAGCTGCAGCTGGATCGAGGCCTCGCCCTTGTCTTTTGATATTTGGCCAATAGCACAAGATGCAGCATTTTAAGTGTGAAATGAAATCTTTAAAATAATAGCTAAGGATGGGTGAGAATTGCAGGCATTCAGATTAAGCATCATCTTTTTCCCCAGTGAGAGGTATAGAAAAAAAGAAATCTCTGAGAGGATAGAGTTGCCCTTTTATGTTTTTCCACGTTTTGAAATCGGGGCAGGCACACATTGATTTAGGATGCTCAGAGGCAGCCCCTGTCCGAGCCTATGGGTTTGTGAGCTGCGATCGGCCGGCCCTGCCATCGCCATAGTCCGGAGCCCGAGCTGCAGGTGGGAACGGAACGCTGCCTCTGTGACAGTGGCCAGCTGGGGGTGAGGACAAAGGGACGCAGCCTTGAAGAAGTTCCCGTTGCATCCCTCTAATTCCCACCCAGGCCTATGACAACAGCAACAGTTTCCTGCGGGGCAACTGTGCTGCTCTTGCCAACGGGGTCTCACGGTCAGTAAACGTTTGGGAGCGAAATGAAGGGAACTGCTCCCTCCAAGGCTGGCCCACCCCTCTGGGTCCTTCCACTTCACACCTGCAGGGCCTTCTCCAGGCCTCCCTTGAGTTCCTCTAGATTTCCCTGGAGGTGGCGGTTTC
Organism: Daubentonia madagascariensis; assembly: GCA_023783475.1. NCBI lineage: Eukaryota > Metazoa > Chordata > Mammalia > Primates > Daubentoniidae > Daubentonia > Daubentonia madagascariensis. The sequence continues at coordinate 862,436 of JAKFHU010000353.1, read as the reverse complement.
CTCGTCCACACCGGGAGTGTCACATGGATCTAGGCCAAACCAATCGCAGTGAGCTCTCTTCCCTTTGCACTCTCCAGATTTAAATCCCACCCCCACCACCACCCAAATCTGGTAGTGTTATTTTAATAGTTTTCAGATTGGCAAAGAAATAATAGATTTTATCTTCTTGGTATGAAAATCAAGTAAGTGTACACAAGGGGTTTCCCGTCTCCCCACCATTCAGCCACCATCCAGAGCTGCTGTCGTCACACATTCGAGGCCTGAAAGGGCTCACTTTGAGCAAGGAGCCACGTTCGTTGGCAAAGAAAACACTACCGTCTGTGCCAAATGAATGCTAGGTGGCCATCCCCCGCCCAGCTGCTCCGAGAGAGCCAGGAGCATGAGAACACACCCCAGCCACGTCTAGGATCTGGTACCCTCTGCTCCACACCAAAGGCTCTGGGCCCGCACACTGATGGGGAAGGGGAAGGCTAGCTTCCTCTCTCAGGCACAGAACTGTGCAGGGAGTTTAGATGTGTAGGGAGAAGCAAGGCCATGGCCCATCCAGGGCTGCTACAGGTAAGATCTGCATCCAAGACCTTCTCGTCTGCTTCTATGACTGTGCAGCGGGAGGGGGTAAAAACAGAGGAAGAATGGAGAAAATGATGTAATTTGGTGCTTTTTAAAAACCTGTAAGTTTTTCTTTCTGAGAATCAGGCTTATATTGAGACAGGGTTTGAAGCTCATGGCATGAGATGTCAATAGGATCACCCTCACGACCTTGGGCTGGAGAGGATCTGCCCTCTCTGAGTGACTGTGGGACTCAGAGGGGCCACAGCTGTTGAGGGGCTGGGTTAGAGCCACAGGGACCGGAGAGTCTTGGGTGATTCTGTGTCTGGGAGTGGGGATGCAGGGGATACCCCAGGCCACAGGGAAACGTTGTCTACCCCAACTGAGGCCATGTCATGGTGGCGGCATGTGCAAGAAAGAGAGATGGGGCAGCTTTCATTCTGGCCCCGATCTGCTTGGAGTGAGCGTGCTCCCCCATCACTTCCCTGGTTCCCAACTTGTTGGGACAAGCCTGACCCTGCAGAACAAGGTGACCCTTCTGAAAACAGAGTGGAGGAGTGTGTTTGAGGAACTGGGGGCAGGCGAGGCGAGTGGGGCCCAGCTGATGAACTGAAGCCTTCGTAGAGGCCCTCACTGTGGCCTTAAGAGACACGGAGCTCCCGTTTGGGATGTCACAGGCTTGTGGCAATGTGCTCAGGGGACATCACTTTGACTTTATCTGAGGGGGCAGAGGCTTGCTTTCGTGTGAAGGCTCAGAGAAGAGGCAGAGCTGCTCGAGCAAGGGAGAAGCAGAGCTTGAGAAGTGATGCTAACAAGATCAGCCATATTTTGGCGATGCTACCAAATTTCTGAGAATAAAAAGAAGAGCCAAATTTTCTATGCCATTAGAGGAATGAATACAGGGGTCAGTGGGCATGTTTGAGGGGGGCATTAGGGAAAGAAAGGCGGACAGTTTATTTTATTCTCTAGCTCCTGATACCGACATGCTTGCCCCCTGACAGAACTAAATACTGGAGGTTGATTATTCTTCATCAGGGGTCCTGGCAGAGAAATGGACCCAGAGATTTCTTTAAAAAAAAAACCAAAAAACATCATGGGCATTCCTGGGAAGTAGCTAAGTAGCTGTGGCAGCGTGGGCCTGTCCCCGGGGGGTGAGTGGGGTGCTCAGGCAACGGCAGACTAAACACAGATGCCCAGTGTGGGACGAGGCCACCACATCTCACTGGGCACAAAGCGTGACCTGCCACAGGGCAGCCTTAAGGATCTGGGTTTTCAGGATGCAAGTCGTGCGTGCGAGTTTGGAGACAGACTTCCTGGGCGGGCTCGAGGCGCTGAGAGTGTGCATGGAGTCCCGCCAGTGGAAGGGGAAGGCCCTGGGGGAAGAGAAGACCACAGGGACACGACTGGGGGAGGGTTTCCTTGCAGCTGGAAACATGGGGACTGCTGGAGGCCAATGACGCTGCAGAGACAGAGGACAATGCCAGGCGGGTCCTTGTCTTGCTTCTCCCCTGCCTTGGTCTCTATTTCTTTCCTAACTTTTCTTTCTTTTCCCATCTCTCAGCAAGACTGGCTTTCCCTGTGGCTGCTCATAGATGTCTATTTTTGCTTCCATTGTTAGGAAAGGTACTGGCATGACGGAGTGGTTCCGGTGGCGGGGTGGGAATGTTCTTGCACGGGAGAAGCGTGACCTCAGCCCGGGGCTCACTGAGCCCCGTCCAACAGAGGCTGCAATAAAGGATTGCTGAAACGTCCCCTGACCTCGTTTGTTCCCAGTGACTACTGCCCTGGAGGGCCCTCCCTGAGTTGGAAGTTGTCATCCCAACTTTTGGTGCTCCAGCTCAATTCCGTATCAGCAGTTCTCTTTCTGAGTTTCACGTAAACATGACCAGGCGCGCACAGACGCGCGCACGCACTAATGTGGAGTGGCAAAGTAGGGGTGGCGAACTAAACCTACGGCTGCGCTGAAGCAAAAAGGAAATAATCCAAGAACAGGCAAACAAGCGGAAGTGGCAGAGGTCCCAAGGGACTCAGGGGGGTGTGCTAGTGTGGGACGCTGGCGCAGCTCTAGGCACACAAAGCCCCGGACCTAAGGCAGACAAGAGGTGGGACCCCAGCCAGCCAAAGGGGATGCCCCCCACCAACGGCCTCACCTTCCCAGCCCCGGCAGAGCACACGGCGGAGCTTAGGGGCTAAGCCCTCCACAAGCAGCACATTGGAAAGAGGATGCGCTTAAGGAAAGCGCCTCTGACCAGATTCCAACTCCCAGGTAACTCTCCAGTGGCCCACAGGCCGGTCCTGCTGAGCAGAGATGGCCCTTCCGGCTGGTCTTTACCACAGCCTGGGTGTGCTCTGTTCGTCCTGCTTCCTGGAATGGGGGGCTCCTCCTCCTCCTTCCTGCCAGGCAGGCCCGAGGGGACCCCCGAATTAGGGACAGGGAGAGGACGGCACTGCAAAGTTTAGGAATGACACAGGAAATCAAGCAGATCCAAAGAAAGGAGCATTTGGTTTGACAACTGATATTTGAAACTCATTCTTTAAAAAAAGAAAAAAAACCCAGATAAACAATGAAGGGGGTGGGGAGGACCTCTTTGTATAATAATTTTTTAAAAAGAAACCCCACAAACATAAAAAAAATTCTTCAGTTTTTGAACTTAAGAATAGTTTGATGTGAGGTCTTGCACCCTAAATAGTTATATTTGGAATTTTTTTTAAAAATCGCAACTACACACAACAAAGACTAACAGTATTTACTTAAAAATATTTTTTTTTTTGTGTGTGTATATATATATATATATATATATATACTTATATATATATCTTTTTTGTGATTTTTTTTTCTTTTCCTTTTTTTTTTTTGTGCCCAAGTAGAGATACAGCGGGATTGAAACAATGCCCCAGAACAGAAATGTTCTTTAAAGGAGCAATGCTCAGAGAAATAAAAAAATTTTTAAATGGTTAAACATACTTGCAACACCTCCAGAAATTCAACTTGGTACAATGAGAAAATAAATGGTTGAATCAAATCCTCACCCAAACGACACGGCCTCTAAGACCCGGAATCTGCTGCTGGTGTGAGTCTTGCTGCACAAAGCGGCTCACGGGCGGGGGGCCCACCTGCCCTCCCCGGGCCCCACCCCTGCAAACTCCACTCAACCCAGCCACAACCAGAGTCCTTCTTGTGTCTGTTTTATATATTTCTGGCAAGACCGTGCAGCAGGGACACACACACATATACGTGTGCTATGGGCACACACACACACACACACACACACAAACACACACATACTACAACATACAAAATTTCCCATTCAACCCAGATGCACCAAGTGAGCTGACTGATTTCCAGCCAACCACAACGGTGCGAGACAGAAGCACCAAACAGTCTTTGAAATGGGTCAGTTATGACAATTTGACTTTATATATATATATATATATATATATATATATATATATGTATATATGTGTGTGTATATATATATATATTTTCTAGTTTTCCTCTTTGTGTTATTTTATTTTAAAAAAGCACGAATGAAAAATGAAGAATTCTTTCCAGATCAATTTAAGGCTTCCCACCAAATGGAGACAGAAGAGGCCTCACACAATATCACCTGTGATGGATTTATGCCGTTCACAGCCTTAAAATGACGGAACAAATCGTTGTTACCAGTCACCAATTAAGTATTGTGCCTTTAAATTGATGTCGTTCTTTTTGCTACTATGCTGAGTTTTATTATTACTGATTCTCTTTGATTACCTATGTGGAAATCTCCTTTGATTTCCTTTAGAATGTCCTGTCCTTACCGAATTATTGGAGTGGATTTTTGTTTTATCCTGTTTTGCTTTTCACCTGGGAAACAAATGTGATTCTTACTAGGCGACGCTAAAATGGCACATAGTCACCTTCAAGTAGCTTTTACAGCCATTTGAGTTTCAAACAGCCCTTGAGCTCCTAGAAGGCTGGGGGGGGGGCGGGGGCGGGGGCGGGAGAGGAGGGAGGGAAACTGAAGAGGGAGGGGTTTCTATTCCTTTGCTTTTGGTAAATTTGTTTTCTTCAATACAAATAATCAGATAGGAAGTATAATTGCTTTGTGTTGTATTTGTTGGTTGGTTTTTGTTTCATTTCTAGATTTGTTTCATTTGATTCTTTAATTTTCCCTCTCCTGGTATGAAAATCACCAGAGAGTTTTGCATGAGAAAACGTGACAGTACTTAATGAAACTCAGCACCTAAGGGCATAAGGCAGTTGAAGGTTTTTGTTTGTTGTTTGTTTGTGTTTGTTTTGTTTTGTTTTGTTCTTTCAATCAGCACCAATCCCGTAAATGATCTACACTTGGTGTAAGGTATAAAATTTTTTTTTCTTTTGGAGTGGAGACAGCTCCTCCCTCTCCACCCTATGAACCATAGTGTGGGATTTTTTTCAATACTGTTTCTTATGTGTAAAAAACAAAAGAAAGGTTTTCTTTTTGTTTTTACTTACAAAACATAGAGAATATCTTTGTATACATACAGCGACTGGAAAGAAAGCTTATCTGAAGGGGTTGTGACTTATTAATTTTTTTTTTTGTAGTGGTGGTGTTGGTGGTGGTGGCGGTGTTGGTGGTGGTGGTGGTGGTTCTGTGTATTGGGGGAAGGGAGGGTTATATTTCTTGCAAGCGGTATTTACCGCAAACCAAACTTAAGGTCCCCTTCTCAACTTGGGTCAAGATGCTTTTAGAGTGAAGACTCATACTGTAGCAACTCATAGAGGAGTGGTCCGTCTCGATATCGAATGCCTACTGCCGTCGGGGTGACATACTGCAGAATGTTAATAGTCCTTCTCAGCCTCCTGTCTACAAAATGAGCATCCCAAGCCGGGTATCTCTTTCTTGGCATGTCAATCTTAATGAGGGGCCCTTCTGGATAAGGACGCCCCAACGGGGTAGGGGGCCCCATGGGTCTCACTTGGAAAACGGGCAAGCAAGTGTCAGCCGTGAGATCCTCCTGTTGTTCCGTTACAGCTCTGGTGGGCGTGACCTGGGTCCCCCGGTACCCAGGGGTCTCAGGTGCCATGGGCTCAACATCGGGGGGCAAAGGGATGCCCCAGAGCAGCTCGGCACAACAGGAGCTGGCAAGGACCTTAACTCGTGGCCCCATGGGATGCAGCACACCATAGTATAAGAGCATCATTGAGATCCCAGCCACAAAGCTAATAAAGACACAACACAGTGCTGGCACCGCATAGGAGTCAGTGGTCTCCGGGTCTCTGTAAAAATACCAAAGTAACGTCAAGGTAGCATTCTCGGTCAAGACTATTGTGTAATACGCAAACATTCGATATCGAGTCCGCCCTTCCTTGACGTTAAACCAGCAGAAGATGTACACAATCCCTACCACCATGTTGAAGAGGATCTCCTCCCACTTGGACATGCAGAAGTCGGTTCCGCCATGGATGATCCAGAAGGCCATGGCGCACCAGTGGACCACCACGAAGATCCCAAAGTAGAGCTGGAAGATGGAAGCAAAGAGGGCAAAAGAGATCACTCGGGATGAGATGGTGAAGAGGCGCCAGAAGACTTGGAGGAGGGCCCCTCTGTAGCTCATGCTCTTCTTGTCGTCCCTGGAGTCCCGCAGCAGCTTGTGATAGGAGGCTAGCACCCAAGCCAGGGACATCAGGGAGGTCACAGAGGAGACACCTGCCGAGAGACACAAACCCACACAGTCAAAACCTTGGGCGTCGCCCGCGGGGCACAGCGGGGCTGCCGGCTGCGGAGACGCCCGCACACGTGATGCGAAAGACACGCAGAGTCAGGAACCGAACCTGGAGAACACAGCTGCTCCCCCAGCCAGCGGCTCTGGAGATCCAGCTCTCATTTCCACACCCAATTTGGAATTTCCAGAGCTCAAGAGTGACGCTGAGGCTGGGGTGCTTTGCCAGGGGCTGGCAATGGGGCCACATCTGCTGTGGGCAGGCCCGTGCGTGTCCCATCTTAAGGAATCACGCGCTCACGTGATCCTGCGGCACACGGAGGAGCGGCCAGTGTTGGTGCACCTGTCACCAGCAGCCTGTGCTCTCGGAGGAGCCCTAGAAGGGATCGCCAATGGTGAAGAGCAACAGCTTGCTCACCGCCCCAAGTTCCACACCGCTCTCCCGAGAAGGCGCTGGACTCTGTTGCCTTTTCCTCATCTCACCCCAGGTCCCCAGGGACCTGTTCCTGAACCTACTTCCATCCAGCTGCTCGCACATCTGCCACACAAGGCCCCAGGGTCAAGGATGTTGGGATATCCTGCCCATTTCGCCAGCCACGCTTTTCATTCATTCTGGTCTCTCGTGGCCTCTCTACAATTTCTGTTCCTTTCTCCAACCAACCTCTGCGCAAAGGTCTCTTAGGCCTTCACTCACGAGGCCCTGTCCTTCTCTGGCTTCCCTGCAAATTCGACAGCAGCGGAGCGCACGCTTTGGGGCAGCCTCTTCGCTTGCTGGTTTGGTGAGGTTTCCAAGGCTTCTGCACTTTCTTCTCTGCATTTCCTCCCCCAGCGGGCAAATATTCAGAGAGTTTGGGGTATCTAGTTCTGATTCAGGGATACCTGAATCGCTGTAGAGCAATTTATTTCTAACTCTGCCTACTTGACATGTGTAACTAAACAAAATAAAACATGATCAATAGTTACTGGAGTCTTTCCAAATCCACTTGTGAACAACCACTCACTGGCTGAGCGTCGTGGTACAATCTCCTCCCAACCAAGTTTCCCCCAGCATCTGCCCTTGACTTCTAACGGGTTAGCTCCACTCTGTCCATCTAGAGCCTCTTCTGTTGGTCCTTTCTCCTAAAATTTCAGAACTAAATGCAACAAAATGCCACTGGAGGCCTGAACACTGTCCCATTGGCAATACTGTCCTCACCAGATTCCCTGCCCTCCCACGGAGCACAATCCTCCTAGGACATTCTCCCAGGCTGAAGTCAAAGTTACCCGGTCGTTTTCTCTCTTAAGCTCCAAGACTGGATCCAGAAGCCCCATTCACCAAGAGACTAATTAACTCCCCCAGACCTCGAGGCTCTCGCTTGTCTCTCCCCAGGCCCTGCCTGCCTCCCCATGACTCTCCAAAACCCAGTGAAGAATCCAAGTCCTCTGCCCCGTGACACTCTCCCAACACTTGCTCTGCCTCACCCTGTCTCACAAAACCCCTCCTCTCATCATCTCAAGCGGATGCTCAGAGTCCCAGCTTGCAGAACAACCTTGTAGAATAACAAAACGTCAGCACAGGCATAGAAAACACCCAGATGGTTAACTGTTACAATGAGCACGTGTTGCTTTTGTAATAACAACCAAGATATAAACAAACAGGGGCGACACGGTCCCAACTTCACCATGGAAACCAATCTGAAACATGTCCAATGAGCATTGATGGAAATTTTCCTCTCGCTTCTCTGGAAAGTTCTGAACACGACACTGACGTGTCCTGCCTTCCTCATGGCACACACAGGGCATCTCACCTACGTCTGCAGAGGCCATGAGTGTTAGTCAGCCAACCCTTGAGAGCCTAGCTGTGTTGTGTTGTCTGTTAGGTTGGAGCAGGGAGGGGAATGGGTCCTCTTAGGAGTAACATGATTTAGGTTGTGGGTTTCTGGAGGGCAGGGAATGTGCAATCATAACTTGATAGTTGGTACTAGGCTTATTCCCAACACTGGAACACCCTGAGAAAATTCCTTTTAACATCCTTGTGACATCACTACTTGCCAGCTGAACTCATTTCTTCATGTTGATAGCAATGCATCTGGTAGGCACTGCCAACCCCTAGTAATCAGATGGGGAGTTCTATGGAAGCTGAGTGGGAAGGTTTGATTTTGTGTTCCTTCTAATAAAGCAAACTCTAATACTTTCCTCATTACCTTCCACTCGGAAAAGCATGTGTGCCAAGCTCACAAAGCAAGACAGCAGCTCAGCTCTTTCTGGAGTGTGGTCTAATCCGGTCGAATTCTGAGCACGCTCTTAGACAGACTTGGGGTGCAGAAGTGGGACCCCCCCAGCCTCCACTGTTCTGACTTCACCATCCTCTGTGTTGTGACCGGAGTCCCGTCCACACCAAATATGAGTAACAGGAATTCAGATGTTCGTCAATCACAAGGTGCAAGACCAGATACAATTCTTCTTCATTTTTCCACCTTCCAGGTGACCTGTGCCATTTCTAGGTCTGCCACTGTGCTCTGGAAGACGGGTGTTCTGCTCCCACCTCACATTTCGCGGTGGTGTGGCTGAATCCACTCCCATCTTGGCCGACCGGGTGCTGCTGTGGTTCTCGGTTGGGGCTTCTGGAATTTCTCTTTAGGGTGCAGCACAAATGCTCCCCAGTGTTGTAAGACATCACTGCTGGATTAGCAGGGGGCTGGGAAATCGTCCCATGGAAGACTGATGACGAACGCTTGAACGGGGCATCTGCTGACGAGCTGACGGCCTGCCCTGATCTCCATCTCTGCTTCACCTATTCCCGATTTAGCAAGTTACAAATGGCCAAACATCCTATCTTCCCAGACCGTCCACTTCAACCTGCTCATCCCACAGGGAGCAGAGGTGTGGCAGGTTGGGTGGCTTGCCCAGGATGCTTGTGTCATCCTGAGAACAACCTGAGACCGCTTCCTGCCACACTGTGTTGCCCCCAGCTCTCCATCCTTCCTCTGTCTGGTCCTTCTGTCAGCTCAGCCTCCCAGAGGCCTGCCAGGAAGCACCTTTCCCAAGGTCATTTGTGAGGAAGGTCATTGGCCTTCTCCAGTGGTGAGAGCCTGTTCCAGTGCCCAGCCATTGGCCCTCAGGGCCTCGAACGCCAGGCCACATCCTTGACATTGCGAAAATGCTCCAGGTAGAGGGAGAAAGGATGAGGGGGAACGTCTGCCACCTGGTCTGTATAACAGCATGCTCGGCAGAGGCCCTGCCAAGACCAAGAAGAGTGCCCTTGGCCAGACAGAGCCCGGGGGGGGCGTGAGTGGGGGCCTCCTGTGCACACCCCTCTCTCTCTTTGCCGGCTGTAGGGACAGGGATGATCCTGTAAGGAGGGGGCCTGCCTGAGGGTGGTCAAAACCCTTACCCTGCCACTTTCTAACAAACACATCACCAAAGCACTGTGTTCTATCCAAGGCTCTGGGCACACTGTTTGGTCCAGAGTCAGGGCTGCTGGTGGCTGACTCCACCCTTGAGAAGAGACCAGAAAAGCCAGGCCCACTTTAGGACCTCATTCGGGAGTTTGTCACTAGATGCTCAACAGGGAGTGGCCCTTGCCCTGCGGGGGCTCAAGAACCAACAATGGCGGGCAACAGATGGACTTGTTTTCAGCCCACCCCCAAGGAACTTGTCTGGATGCATCTTTGGCATTGGCCACTCTGTTATTCTTGGTCAATGGGCCAAGTGTCCGTGGCTTGGCCACTTCCACATCTTTTCCCTGGACAAAACTTGTGGCCTCACAAACCCACAAGACTGCACAGTAAGTGCAACTCTTCCTCGGAGGGCCATCAGGGGAGGGGGCTGGTGGGCAGCCAGCTAGTTCTGGGGACCTAACTGGGGCAGGGGATGAGGGGGCCAGGACAGAAGGGGCACTCCTGACCCTGACACCTCCCTATCAATGCACTGGCCATTCCCAAGAACACAGCATGATTCACTGAGCAGTGATTCACACATCATCTTATTTAGAAGAACCCTGGGAAGTAGGTACTGATTATAGGCTGAATTTTGTCCCTCCAAAATTCGTATGTTGAAACCCTAACCCCCAGGACCTCAGAATGTGACTGTATTTGGAGATGGGACCTTTAAAGAGGTGATTAAGGTAAAATGAGGTCCTATGGGTGGGCCCTAATCCAATATGACGGGTGTCCCTATAAGAAGAGGAAATTTGGACACAGACACACAGACAGCAATGACCATGTGGGGACACAGGGAGAAGACGGCTGTCCACAAGCCAAGGAGAGTAGCCTCAGAAGAAACCAACTCTGTGACACCTTGATCTTGGACTTCTAATCCCCAGAACTGTGAGGAAACAAATTTCTGTTGTTAAAGCCCCATAGTCTGTGGTACTTTGTTACGGCAGCCTGAGTAAACTAACACAATGTGGAGAGCACAGTGCACACCCCTGTCAAGGGATGAATCTTCATAGGCTTGCAGTGCACTCTGTTGCAGAGGAAGGAAGCACAGACTTTTCCCTCTCTGCGGTGGCTCACTTGGAAAATTTCTGTTGTGCCTGAGGTCAAGCCAAAAGTCAATGTGTTCCCCCAGGCAAGACTCAAGCCTGCAGGGACCGGCTGTTCAGGTCCCCAGTGAAACTCCTGGATGGGCCTGGAGCATTCACAACTTCCTTCCACTTACAGCTCCATCACTTTCTGCGTCCCAAAGATCAGGCTGGAAATTGCTAAACACTTCACGTTCGGCTGTGACAAGCTCCAGGCAGTGACCTTCATGGCTTACTCACTTTCCCTGGTGCAGACTGGGGGCCGGGCTTGCAGCTTGTCCACAGAGCTGACTTTAGTTCAGTGCAGCTGGCTGGGAAGTCACTAGGCCAGAGCCTCCTGGGCGGGGGCACCCCGAGAAAGGCTTGGAGAGAGGCCTTCGGGCTCTGATCACCGGCCCCGAGGTCTCGGGTTCCAGAAATGGCCTGGCCGTACCTTATGACCCATGGAGCAGAGCCAGAGGAGCAGTTGTTGGGGAAGGTCCAATTTGTTGGCCTCAGTATCCCAGCATCACTGCTAGTTGAACTGTTGTCAGTTGGAGAACAAAGCAAAGAATGTGAACGTGGGTGCCCCACCAAGGATGGGACTGTAACTAAACTCCAGAGGGAGAGACAAAGGGGTAAGGAAGGAGGATGAGGAGGAGCCATGCAGTGGGAGGGCCCAGCCCAGGGCGAGGCTGGAGGCTGAGATCCTGCAGGAAGGGCCCAAGCATAGTTGCATCAAGGGGCCAGCGTAAGGGGCCCAACACATCTCCAGGAGGCGCAGGCGGAGGAGAAAACAGAATAGCCAGAATGCCCCCCAGGGAGAATGCAGCAGGTGAGCGGAAGGCATCCTCTGAGGAGCCACAGGAGGGCCTAGAGATGGTTCCAAGGCTGGCTCTGAGCCACAGTGGCTGGGACCTGTGCAGGGCTATGACTTGCAGAGTGGGGTGTATACGCCCAGGCCTGTCCCCAGCTGCTTCCTCCACCCTTTGCCAGAGGGCATCCGCTCAGCCCTACTGCTAAACCACGTGCTGGAAACACACTTAGCACAGAGGGACTTGGGGGGTGCTGAGCGCAGTGGGGCAGGAGCGTGGACCCCAGCTCCTTCCCATCAGCCCATGACCACGGTCAAGCTTCTCCCACCTTCCACAGAATGACGGAACAGCTCCTGAGGCTGCCCTCCTCTGTGTCTCCTCCAGCCCTCCTGCGGGTGGGCCCCTGGCTCCCCTCAACCTCCTCCCAACCTTGACTCCCAAACCGACCCCGGTGGAGAGCTCCCGCTCAGGTCACCAAGCCACCCCCAAGTGTGGCATTTGGAGGACTGGGTCCGCGCCTCTCCTCCTGAGTCCTCCTTGCCTCCTGAGTCCATGTGACGTTCGGGATTGGGATCCGCTCTGTCGTTCTTCACACCCCTCCCTCAGCGCTCCCCGATTTTCTTCCTGCCTCTCTGACTGCCATCTCCCATGCTCTTTACGGAAGCCTTTTCCTGCCAGGCTTATTATGCCCATTTTATAGATGACGAGACTGAGCCACACACTGATGTTGCACACTCACCTATTTCTATGGCACTGTACCCCAGTGGTCTGGGCCCCTGTGGATGCACAGAACAAGACACGGGCTTAGCTGGCCACTTGTCTCCCTGTGTGCCAAGGACAACATCTGCCTCCTTCAACCCTCGCCCCCTTCCTCCCTCTCAGTGGTCGTTCAGGGGAACTCCACCATCTGCTCTTCAAATTCCTGTTCTGTATTTTCCCCACATTGAGCTCCTTTTAGATGGCAATCCCTCCCTCGCCGTCTGTCAACCCCCCCATCTTCCTACATTTTTTAAAAAGTCCAAGCTCTTCTTGGAAATGTTCCCAGAAAAAGCTAAGGCAGCTGCGTCCACCGCCTCTCTACGCACAACCAACCGTCTCCTGTCCTCGCCTCCACCCACGAGACACCACGAGGGAGGGCTATTGCAAAGGCAGTGTCCTACAGGGGCAACCGAGAGGGAGGAAAACAAGCACCAGGCCGCCTGTGAGCCAGGCTCCAAGACGTGAGGTGACGTGCCCAGGGTCACACAGTTAGTAAGCAGGAGAGTGAAGAGGGAAGCCTGGGGCTATCTCCCTCCCCAGAGTCAGGATCCATGTGTGCTGGAGCTGGCCAGTTGTTCAATTTTCAGGAATTTAGTGGGCTGGGTGATGTCATGTTGCAGGTTTGAAATCGGCGTGGTGGGAGTATTTACACCACAGAAATTGGCAAATGCTGCAAACCAGAGCTCAACTCTGTCCTGCTAAAAGCTCGTTGTTAAACACTTACCAGCACATCTCTGGTCAGGATCAACCATCCTTCTTGAAAAGCTTGGTGGGTATCTATGCAAATTACAAAGGCCTGGCTCCAAAGGGCCCTACTCCACATCCCAATGCCATAGTTCTAGGCAAACGAGGTGCCGTCTTCACACACAGGGCACTGCCTGGCTATCAGTCAGAATTATATTCCTCAGTGTTGATAAGAAGGCAACGAAGAAAGCATCTCCTTTGTAAACTTGCACTGAAAATACCTTCACAGTAAATTACTTTCAGGTCTAACAGACTGATTGGAGTGCAGTCTTTCCTAAGTGCTAACATACCCATTGTCCTCACATTTCTGTATTTGGAGAGGGTGTGAGCCCCACACAAGGTTGCCCCATAGGGTCACCTAAATGAACCCCTAACATTTCCAGACTGACCCTTAAGAAGGGTCAAATAGAAGAGATGACATCCACATTGGTGGCCATAGCCGTCAGCACTGACATATACGTGTGGCTGAAGAGAACAGGAAAACCCAACGCCAATCAAAGTGGCCCGGTGTAAACACAGTAAGGGGGATTGGGGGATCTCAGGAAAGCCAAAATCTGTGTGATTATACCACACCCTGGCTGAAGAAAAAGCTCTTTAACATAAGGAAGATTGTCTAAAGGGGACAGAATTCAAATCTGGCCACTACAGGGGTAGTTTTTGTTGTAGAGTAGCAAGTCTTACCATGGTTTCTATGAAATATCTCTTTTTTGCCTCTGAATCCATTCTTTTTTTTAAATTTTTTTTTTTTTTAAGAGATGGGGTCTCACTCTGTGTCACAGGCTGGAGTGCAGTGGCGTCATCACAGCTCACTACAGCCTCAAACTCCTGGGCTCAAGTGATCCTCCTGCCTCAGCCTCCCGAGTAGCTAGAACTACAAGTGCACACCACCATGCCTGGCTAATTTGAAAACATTTTTGTAGAGATGGGTTCTCGCTATGCCCAGGCTGGTCTTGAACTCTTGGCCTCAAGCGATCCTCCCACCTCGGCCTTCCAAGTAGCTGGGACTGCAGGGGCACACCACACCCAGATCTGAATCATTCTTATCATGTCATCTGCTAATTTCTAATAAGTTTTCAATAACCATAATACCTCCCCTCTACTGAACAGCTACTGTGGTCCAGACTCTATGCTAGGCACTTGACATAAATTAACTCAGTTATCCTTCCCTGTGAATCTATCTGAGGCAGCAGACTGATTTTAGAAGAGGAGAGTGAGACTCACAGCCTAAGTAACTTTTCCACATCAAGCAGTTAGGAAGTTGCAGAACTAGAATTTGAACACAGGCCTGCCTGAATCCAAACCTCAGATTCCTTTTTTAATCACTGGGAAATGTATCTATCCCCATCCTCACCCACAAATTAATGAATTAGCATTCAGGTTTATACATCAGTTTGTTATCAATTTGGTTATCATGTGTCAGACCTCTAATCATCTTTGTCAGCACTGACAAAGTCAAATTTTGGGGGCCTGCAAAGGTGAGGACCCACCCCCGGGAAGCCCTGTCTGAGTGTCCAGGCAACTGAGGAGGTGGTGACACTTCTGTTCCATCTCTCTTTCCTGGATTGTTGGAATGGCGTCCTAACTGATCTCTCTGCATCTGCCCTTGTCCCAACACTCTATTCACACTACAGCAGCCAAAGTAGCTAAGCTACAGTATGTCCCTCCATGTGGCTTCCCATGCCTGGTACACTGTCAACAGTCACTGATTTTCAATGCCTTTTGCAGGGGACGATATACATGCCCACTCTACTGAACTCAGGTGTGGCTGTGACTTGCTTTTGCCAGTGACACATGAGCAGAGGGACGTGTGGCCCTGCCGGCAGGAGAGCACACTTGCCCATGCTCCAAGGAGAGGCTCCTCCACAGGGACCTGAGACAGGCGGGCAATGAGCATGAAGTAAATCAAAATTGTTGTAGCTGCTGGAATTGTGCACGTATTCTAACCCGCAGCACAGCCTCACTGATGTGGCGTGTCCTCCAGGTACAAGTCATGGTCCTTAGAAGGGCTTGCAGGGCCCCACGTGACTCAGGGCTGCCTTGGAGCACCCTATGCTACATGCCTGATTCTACCTCAGGAGTCCCTGCCCTCTGTTTCACTTGTCTCTTCTTTCTAAGATGCTGTCAGAGATATCAAAATACCATCTTCACAGCCAGCTGCATAAAGGCAAACTTTAGAGATTCTAGAACAAATGTCAGCTACTCAGCTGGCATGGTGCAAGGCTCGAGGATGCCTGGATGCTGGCTGGCCTGGAGCAAACTGTGAGGGAGGGCGTCTGCTGTCCCTGGAGAGTTCCAGGAAATCTGTTCTCACTGAGGAGCAAACAGCTGACTGGGCTCAATATCCTCTTGCTCCCAGAAGTGACTGCACTTTAACAGAGGCAGTGAGATGCCCTGGAAAGGGCACGGGCTCTGGTACAAACAGGCCTGGCTTGAGTCCAGTTATATGGTCTTGGGGAATTGCACTGACTCTCCCTGAGCCTCGGTTTATTGTTTGTGAGCCGTGGGTAAAAATATGGATTTTCAGTATTCAATGAATTATGAATAAAAAACATGTAGGCACATCTTTAGTACTCTATATATATGGTCTCTCCCTCTCTCTAGTATATATATAGAGAGGGTGTGTATATACACACCCTCTCTATATATTCTCTCTATATATATTAAATATACACACTCAATATATATTTGAAATTATATTATTCATACATTTACTTGTTTATTGCCTGTCTCCACTAAAGTATAAGCCCCAGGGGGGCAGAGACCCCATCTGCCTTGCTCATCTCTGTACCCCTGGAGCCTAGCACAGCATCCCCATAGCATCTTCTGTGAGTAGATTAGACAGGTAGCATCATTCCAAATTTATAAAGGAGAAAATGGGGCTCAGAGAGGTTCAGCTTCATCCTCACCCCTTAGCCCAGTATTCAGCCATGAGTGCCCTGGAGGAGACAGGACTGCCAGGTGAAATGACTTTCAGAGCCTCGGGAGGGATGAAGGCCGTGCGCGCCTTCAATAGTGAGGGCCACCATCGCTGAGGGGCTTCCATTGTGCCAAGAACAAGTGTTATCACCTCCTCCTCCTAAAACCCCTCTGAGGCAGGCATGATTGCCACGGTTTACAGACGCCATCGCTGAGGCCCAGAGAGGAGGAGGGACCTCTCTGAGCAGGTGCAGCTGTGCGTGCAGAACAGCTGTGCAAAGCCAGGCATGTGGCCCACAGCGGGGAGCTCTGCATGGTGTCAACGGGAGGCAGCACCTTTCCTTCTAGGTGACGGACCATAGAGGCTACAAAGGGCACAAGCAGAAAAGGGCTCAAAATGCTAGGTTACATCAGACACAATCAAGAGTTCTAGGCCTCGTAGGAACTTCCAGCCCAGGAAAGATTGCAGTTAGATGATCTTCAAAAAATCTATTCTATTCCTTCACATTCCGAGGATGGAGAGCCCAGGAGTTTCACAAACAACATCTGCTTGTGTTATGTTCCTCTCACTGCTGGGGACCCCCTGCTCGGGAAGGGACTCTGAGAGGGCACCTGGGTGAATCCCCGTGAGTGGTGCCACTCCCTGTAGGCTAGGGGCAGTCGCCCTGTCTGCGCCCAGCTTTCCATCTGCAACTCCCACTCCAGACAGCCACCCATTCCACACCCAGTTCGGGCTGTTGGGCCGGTCAGGACATCAAGGGGAGTTCTAGGGATCTGGAATTCACACCAGGGCCAACCGAGGCAAGGTCTGGCCAGGACCTGAGCAGAGGAGGGTGGACCCCCACGCGGATCCAGGCCCCACGCACCCCAGGCTGCCAGACCCTGAGCACAGGCCGCCAGCTTCTGAATGCTGCCACCACGTCCCGG
Source organism: Daubentonia madagascariensis (assembly GCA_023783475.1). Classification (NCBI taxonomy): domain Eukaryota; kingdom Metazoa; phylum Chordata; class Mammalia; order Primates; family Daubentoniidae; genus Daubentonia; species Daubentonia madagascariensis. The sequence goes on along the minus strand of JAKFHU010000353.1, from coordinate 845,558 downwards.
GCCTGCCCCGCCGCCTGCTGCTGCCAGGACCCATCCTCCCCCTCACCCCTTGCTGCCAGTAACCAGAGAACCCTCCCTGTTCTCCCCCCTGGAAACTGCACTCAGTTCTGCTTCCCTTCCAATCTCTCTTCCTGGCTTTATTGTTTTTCTCAGCGCGTATCGTTTTTTAACAGGTAAAATAAAATTCACTTTGCTTGTTGCCTGTCTCTCTCTCTGAGAAACAGAAGTCCCACAAGAACAGAGTTTTCTGTTTTGTTTCTTGTTGTATCTGTCCCCAGCTCCTAGGACTGTGTTAGGCACATAGTAGGTGATTAACAAGTAGTTGTTAAATAAGTAAATAAATAGCTCAATTTCAGTAACTGCTCAGGTTTCTAAACTCACCGTCCTCAGAGGCCACCCCAGCGAAGCCACCTTGCTCATCTGTGCTGGCTTAGGATGTCTGCGCTCATGTCTGCCTCTGCTCCAGCCTTCCATGCACAAACATTTCCAGGTGGCTAGTCACTATCTCATCTGTATTGACCGTAATGAAATCCAATTAGTTTGCCTTTCTCCTGTTTTCTGATGCTTTAACAACCCTTCATCTCGCCAGTTGTTAGGGACAACCTCAGCACAAGGTCTCTGAATTGTCTGCAGATTCAAGCCAGACTAATGCAGTGCAAGAGTTTGAGTCTCTAAAATCCTTGCAAATTCTGTTTAACAGGGCAATATTTTAAGGTGATGTTTAACAAGAAGCTGTTTGGAGCTTGGAGCAGGACTGCGAGCTGGAGTTGGCTGCAGGCGACTCTGCGGTAGACACCAACCAGATTCCTGATGGCATTTCCTCAAAAGGAGAAAAGGAAACACGGACCTGGGAAGAGGCCATCCGTGGAGGAAGCGACAGAGGCCAAGCCCGTGCCCTGGCTGGAGAAGGCAGGTGGGTCTTTGCTGCGTCTCTGCCCAGTTCTGCTGTGGGAAAAGCTGCAAGACAGCCAGGAGAAGGAGGGGAACATGGAATTGTACATGTTTTTCTTTATTTATCTGCTCGTGGCCAAGACACAGAAATGCAACGGGCAGCCTGGAAGTGGAGACGGCACACTGGCCGATACGTGTACCACTAGGTCCGAAAGCCCAGAGCATTCCTCAGAGACGCTGACCCCAGACGGGCACCGGTTGAGTCGGGGAGGAAGGCTCGACTCAACCAGGGGCCGGCCAGGGGAGCACGGAAACTCCCCGCAACTTTGGACAAGGTGATTCATTATCCAAAGTTGTTCGATTATTTTAATAACAAATTTTCCTTCCTGTTAATGAGAAGAGGGAGCGGGAAATTCGTGGCTCTGGTGTCGAGCACAGATCCAACGCCTTCAGCTCACACAACCAGCTCACCACCGCTGTCCGGGGGGCAGCTTCACCCTATCTCAACCAAGATCCCAAGGGATGAAGTAATCACCTTTTGTGTCGTAGATTCAGAAAGGGTGACAGTTAGTGTCCATATGAGCAGGACTGGAAAGAGAGCAGAAAGCATTTTTCACATAAGAAAAAAGAAATCTCCCAAGAGGGGAGACGTGGATACCTTTCATTGTGGGGAGAGGAAAGAGAAGCCACGCAACTGATCCACCCACAAAGAGCCAGGCCTCTGGGCCCTCCCTCTCCCCGAGGACCAGAAGCAGGTGGCTTCCGCCCTCCTACAGCAGGGAACCTGCTCGGGGAGACTGAGAGCCAGCGCTTCCCGCAGGAGGCTCTTCGTCCTCACTGGGGAAAGAAGGAAGGACTCGTGGGGCTGGAGCCGAAGAGAAAGGCACAGACATTTCAGCTTCACGGGAGCAGAGAGAAGCAAACACCTGCCCTTCTGCATCGTTCAGATGCTGTCAGTCAGAGCTATTGCTAGAAAAAGCAGCAAATGTGAGGCTCCAGTACAAGTCGCCGGAAGGGCCTTTGATGTAAAAGGAGCGAGCAGGTGAAACTGAGAAAGAAGAAAACTAGTGGGCAGGTTAGCACTAAGGAGACAGGAAGAAAGATCCCTAATTGGGTCTTAGAGCGCAACGTTCGTTTAAAGGCAAATGGATAATTAAATGCAGGGTTTCCTATTTTCTTGTGCTTCCCTGTCTTCACAGATACTTGTTTTCACATACATTTGGTACTAACATCTGCGGTTATTGATGGCTAGGTAGGGGAGGGGCACTCCTGGGCAAGGCGTGGTGTCTGGGCCATGCCCTCCAGGTGCTGTGCGACCTTCTCAGCTGCAGGCCCAGGTGGCAGGGAGCAGAACACCTCTTCTGAGACCCTCCTTGCTGTGTGGCCTCGGGCAACTTCCTTCCCTCTCTGTTTCAGCTTCTCTGTGTTAAACAGGGGGGAGGCTGGATAGCCTGTATGGACGGCATGTCCCCTACCTCCACTGACAGGGTGCTAAAGCTCCTGCAAAGTGCTAAACGCCAGGTGTCACTTATGTTGACTTTGACAAACAAGTCAAAGCCTGCTTTGGATCACCTCTGAGAGAACCCCTTCCTCTAGGAAGAAGCATGTCCCCAATGTGTGTCTCCTGAGCAGGGCTGCTCTGAACCATGCCAAGCTGGCCCCGTTCTGGGGTCAGAGGTCACTTCACTTCAAGTTCCAGCCCCAGCCCTGATCCCATCCGGGACTTCTAGTCTTGCCCCCAAGCCGAGTTAGATGGTTGAGGGGCCCCACAATGGCTCAGGGGTATCTGAGGACACTTGGGGTTTCCTCTGAGGGTTCCCAGGGATGCCCTTGTTCTTCAGGGCCAGAGAGGTCTAAGAAGACTGAAGGAACATGCACCATGTTGGAAATGCAGGGCACTGGGTTTTAATACCAAACCTCTCACTAATTGGGAGGTCACTTTGGATAAGTCCCTCGATCTCTCTGGGCTTCAACTTCCTCATCTGTAAAAGAAAAGTGTTGAAAGACATAATTTCTAAAATCCCTGTTTCCAGCACAAAGAGTGTGATTTTATGAGTGAGGAGGCAGGTGGACAGCCAGCCTCAGGGGCTAGAATCTTGTTATCTATCAGGAATCTCAGGGTCTTCAGGTTTTGAAGCCAAAATGATCGTGGGTGCTTATGGTGTCATCTGCATGCATCCTGTTCCCTGCAGCCACCCATCCTGAAGTCTTTGTGTATGGACAAGCTCTTTTAGTCCTGGGTCAGAACAGAAGTGATCCCCAAGGGAAGGCCAGGCAAAGGGATGTGAGCTCACGCATGTCTTTCTCACTAGTGGGGTCCTGCGGAGCTGGAGGGTCCCAGGTCTCAGGCCCCTCCCCTCCCCTCTTGGTCCGGTCAAGCTCAGCTCCACAGCCACAGAGCAAGGCTCCTCCCTGAGTGCTTGGAAGAGGTATTCACACGAGACTCTCTGGAAGACTGAGAGCATTTCCAAAAAGCAAGTCCTGAGCAGAGACTCAGGGCAAGAGGCAGACACGTCATCTCCTGACCACATCAGTGTCATGGCATCTGGGGCACACACACATATGTGTGCTAGGGCTGACTGGGCCACGTCCACACGCAGCTTGGCCACGGTGTATGTCACTCTCTACTCCATCCCTGCAGCAGTGACCAGTTCCTGCATAATCCACACAAGTCTGTCTCTTCAAGACTCAGCCACAGCTGTCCTTGCTTACAAGGAGCCAGACTGCCCAGATAAAGTCCCACCTCTATCACTTACAAGCCTGTGGCTTTGTGCAGGGCAGCTAGCCTCTCCGGACCTTAGTTTCATCATCTATAAAATGGGAATAATAAAAAGTATCTACTTCATAGGCTGCTATGGGACTTTAATGGGTTAATTAATCCATGAAAACCTCCTAGACCAGGCTCTGGCACACAGTCGAGCTCCCCACTATCATCATCATCGTCACCACCGTCACCCACACTCCCTGCCACACACCCCAGGCCTCCACCCCTTGGCACGTGCACTCCCACTGCCCAGAAGAGCCTCTGAAATGTCTCCTTTGGGCAAGCTCCTACTCATCCATCAAGACCCAATCAAATGTTGCCTCCTCTGTGACATCCCCCACCCCAGTTATCCTTGGTCTCAGCACCATGTGTGTCTGCTTCAAAGCTCTTATCACAACATGTCTGTCTGATTGTTTTTGTGCTGTCTCCCCAGATAGAATGAAGATTCCTGAGGGTGTGGACCATGCCTGTTATGCTCCCTGTTGTTCCTGAGCACACAGTATGGTGCCAGGCTTAATACGCCTTTGCTGAATGGTAGTATTACGTAGCCATAAGAAGCTAGGCAATGTGCTGTGAAGGTGGTGTGTAGCTCATTGGACCTTCACGACAACCAGAAAAGGTAGTTATCATGCCCACTTTACAGATGAGAAAATCCAGTTGGGAAATGAACTCACCCCCATGTCATAAAGTCGACACGTGGTGGAGCTGGAATTTGCACCCAGCTCTGTCTGACTCTTCCTACTATACCAGACTCTTTTCCAAACCCTGTCACAACCCAGAATACTAGCAAAGCCTTAGCAGATGCAAGACTCACACCAGTATAAATGTGACATGTCAGAATTATATGCTCTCCTTATATCTTTGTTTTTATCTTTGTTTAAACTTTTAAGACATTGGATATAAGGAAGACCCTGCTGAAATGTCCAAATGACTCTAGCATAATAATTGTATGGTATATTATTATTATTTTGCTTAAGTCTGTATTTATGGGGAAGCTGGGTACATATCCATCGTGCAAGCTAAGTATTGTTCTGTTAACCCAGCGACTGGTGAGGACTAACTAGCGGGCGGAGAGATGGCGAGAGTCGAGAGCCTGGCATTGGGCGAATCAATGAGCAACTCACCTATTAAAGCGATGGTGATAATATCAGTGATCTTACTAACAAAATACTAGCATTGACAGCACAAAGCAGATAGAAGTCATCATAAAGCCCCCCAAAGCAAGGTCAGTTAGCCACGATCTCACTAGTAAAGCCTGGAGTCCAATTCGGAAAGTGTTTCTACAATCAAAGAACCACCACCAACAGCAAGATAGGCAGACACTGTACAAGGCACGTGACATTTGTCATGTTGTTTAATGCTCATCACCACCCTCTATGGTAGCTACTAATATCATCCCCATTTTAGAAATGAGAAAACTGAGAAACAAAAAGTCTCAGGAACTTGCCAAAGGTCAGACAGCTGTCAAGTAGCAAAGTGAGCGTCACACCTGGCTTCCACACTGCTACCCTCCAAGCACGTGTGTGGCCAACAGGCTATGCTACCAGCAGGTCCCTTCCAAGTCCACAAACTTTCTCTCTCCCCTTCCAATTTCTGATATCTAAACTGATTTTCTTTAAAGCTTGTACATTTCCTGTAGCTCTTCAAGGGAAAAGGGGAGGAAGGCATCTACTAGCATAACCAAGTGTTCTGGTGACGAAGAGGCACTTCTAGAAGTTAAGTGACAGGAAAATGCCAAGCCCCACACAGACAGTCTGTGCTCAGAGATGACCAGTGCCCTTTATTCCCATAAACCCCACTAACGCTATAGACCTCATCGCTGGCTTGGGGATTCACAACCCAATGGCAAAGATTGCCATTGGCCTTTGTTTAGCCCAGCAGTTCCCAATATATTTAACCACAAAAGTCTGTTTCAGAAAATACCTACTCTGCACTCCAAACAAACTTGGGGAAATGCTCACCCAACCGCTGAGCTTCTGGCACAAAAATTGGGCATGTGGGGAGGAATAGCCAGGAGGAGCTTCGCCGGGGTAAAGTCCCAGAGCAGCATGACCCCTTGTCAGTGCCAGCACCTTTTCCAAGGGGCCTGCTCTTGGCAGCATGCCCGAGCAGCCCCCGGCCCGCACAGACCCTGGCCCCAGTGGGCACCCACGTGTGAGGACATTTAGGAAGCAACATCTACTGCCCCTTGGGAATCCCCACTGACTTTGCTTTCCAGGGATTTCACACCCAGCCCTCTATGTTTATAATCTGAGAAACTATTATAGAAAGGACAGGCACATTAAGGCGGTGGGACAGGGATGACCCAGAAGGCCAGAAAGGGAGCGAAATCCCCCTAGGACCCAGCCCATACCAGTCCCCATTGGGCCCTGAAAATGATGACCACAGCCCCCTAGATGCCTGTGGGGCTTAACAGCTTACAAAGTGCTCTTACATGCATGACATCAGTGCAGCCCCCGTGAAAATTAGGTACTGGTGTTCTCTCTGTCAGTATATCAAGGAGGAAAGGGAGCCATGAGAAGGTGAAGGTCCAAAACCACAGCGCATATAAGTGGTAACCAGGCCCCTGGACTTCAAACACCCTATCGGGAGCTCAGCCCGTACATCAGCTCACCACCTGCCCCATCTGATTGGGGTGTTGGGAGCTGGCCAAAGGTTGGAAGAGGAAAAGATAGGAGGAAGCATAACTTGGCAGCCCTGGTGGTACAGAGCGGGGAAGATTTGAAACTGAAACAGCAAAGGGCAGTTTAGATGCAAAGAGTCTGCTATGGTATGACTGTGTCCCCTCCAAAAGTCAGATGTTGCCAATGTGACAGCATTAGGAGGTGGAGCCTTGAGGAGGTGATTAGGTCCTAAGGGCTCCTCCCTCATGAATGGGATTAAGCCTTGTGAAGGAGAGGCTTTGCACAGGCTGCAGCTAGCTTGCCCTTCTGCCTTCTGCCATGTGAAGGCACAGCCTTCTTTCCCTCCCGAGGGTGCAGCCTTCACCAGACAGCTGAACCTGCTCACACCTCAATCTTGGACTTCCCAGCCTCCAGAATGGTGAGAAAATACATTTCCATTCTTTATAAATTACCCACTGTCAGGTACTTTGTTATAGCAGCACAAATGGACTAAGACAGCATCTCCAACAACAGCTTGGTTTTGAGAAAAATAAGGCCTCAGATAGGAGAGAAAGGTGCCCCTCCACAGAGCCAGCAGATCTGCCCACGAGAGTGTTGTTGCCCCGGGCTGAAGAGCAGCCCTGGGGATCCGAGGGCAGGTTGGGTGTGGAGGCTTCACTGGGCAGGAGGGAGCTCTTGGCACCAGATGCTGCCCTGTCCCTGGGCTCCTCATCCTCGCATCAGGGGCTGCTGCCTGGGGGGGGGGTCTTACTTCCACAAAGGCTCCTTCAAGGCTGGATTTGTAGAGCAAGGATGCACATTTCACAGACATCCCTGTGACACTGGTCTTGCTCCAGAAACAATCATGGAGTCAGTATCTTGGTGCTGAGAACAAACGATGCTGTCTGAACTGCTGCACCATCCACGGCTCACACCGGGTCTTTTCTCAGAGGTCCTGTGAGGCAGGGGCTCCCATGGCCAAGCAGATGGCCTGGCTCCTTGGGCACCCTGAAGACAGGGCATCCATGAGGCTCCCCCAGGTTCCCTAGCCCTTCCCACTGCCAATGAGAGAGCGCACGCATGTGTGTGTATGTGGGGCCGGTGCACCCGAGAAAGAAGGGAGGGACCAGATGGGCTGCCAGCCCTCCTTCCTCAGCGCGGTTTCCTGCTTAGCTTCCGGATGCTCCAGCTGGAGTCAGACATGGAACTGGCTCCTTCCAGCTTTCTTTCCCGGGCCCTGGCGGGTGGTACCACAGGCACTGGATGGGCTACAGCTCCAAGCAGCTGGACCCCCCCCGGGTCACCTGGGGTGTCTTCCTGACAGTGAAGACTGCAGATGCCTGAGAGTGGATGCTGGCCAGGACCACCCCATTGCCAGCACCTGCTGAAGGTCCCCACATCTCTTCTGCTTCCCAGACAGTACAGAGGTTGTGGCTGCCTCCTGACTGCAGCTTGTGCTTCCTGAAGGCCTGTCAAATGGTGAGACTGAGGCTCCGGGCCTCAGCTCAGAGCATGTCGCAGGCCCAGCTTCCCCTGTGTTTAGTCCAAGGGCCCCACAGCCCCTTCTCCTTGCTCCTGTGCAGGGCCAGCAGGACTGTAGCTGCCATTCTGGGACAGACAGAGATGTCTTGAGGTCCCTCTTCTGCTGGGGCACTTCCAGTGAGGGCTCTCCTTGCTCAGGAGATGGGACAGGAGGCTTCGCCAGATAGCCACATTCCCATGGGACAGATGAGCCTGCTGGCAGTGCCACTGGGCTCAGAGCCAGGTCCACGGGCTCTGGGTGCCACCATGGAGCTTGCCAACCTGAACAGCTCAGTCCTATCCAACTGGCTCCCAAAGATTAAACTCCCTTTGTGCATAGGTGCCCGAGGGGAATGCAGGCTGCAGAGGGCCAGCCAGTTTGGAAAAAGTAAGGAGACAACGTCGCTCAGTGAAAAGCCAGAGCTCGACTACACCTCCCAGACTGCAGTGGCCATGGGTTCCACTGGAGAGCCCGCATGGGTGTTCATGAGTGCGGTGGCACTGATGGCTGCTGGGGCACAGAGAGGAACCCAGGAGACCAGGAGGCCCCACGGCCAGGAAGGACTGGGGCATGGAAGGCAGACCCCCGGCCCCGCTGCCTTGCTACCTAGATCACACATGGTCACTGAGCCCTCTGCAGTCGGGACCCTCTGGGCTGACTCCCTTCAGCAACTTCTCTGCTTGAATGTCCCTAGAGACGAGAAACTCACTACCTCCCAAGACAGTCCATTCATTGCTCCACGGAATGTTCCTCACCTGTTGAGTGGACAACCTCTCCCTGCAGCTCCCTCACCGTCTGTGACGAGTCTTCTTCCCATGACATCCCTCCGAGTGTCTCCCCACGTGTGGCGGTGTCCAGCCCTTCCCTCCTCATCCTGGGCCCTCCCCCACTGCAGCTCCAGCAGAGCCGCTTCCGCCTGTTCTACAAATGGGGCTTCTGCCTGAGCTTCTACCTAAGCTTGGTCTGAAGCAAGAGCACCACCATTTAAAGTGCCTAAAACCACTGCCGCTGCCTCAGTGACTCTGCCTTGTCGCCGCGCGCTGTGTCCAGGCCGCGGCTCCCCCATCCCACAGACGTGCAGAACCCCCGGCTCAGGCCAGCATCGGGGCCTGCCGGGGGACCCAGGGCCCTCGCCGTGCCCTGCTCACATGAACAAAGCGGTCTCGGGAGGCCGAGCAGGCTCGCACGCGGGCGTTCGGGAGGCGTCTGGGCCGCTCTGGCGCGGGTGTGGGCCGCGTCGGCACCGCAGGGGCTGGGCGTCCCGAGGACCCAGGCCCCGGGGCGGCCGCGGCGGTCCCGGTGCCGGTCCCGGGTGCAGGGCGGCGCAGGCTGGGGCACTCACAGGGCAGCGTCTCGGCGCTGTTCTTCTGGATCATTATGCAGAGCTGTAGCACCAGTTGGGGGGCGCTCTCCAGGAAGGTCTCGAGGAGGCGCAGCATGTTGACGTCTGCATATTCGTACATCATAGCCCAGTAGAAGCGTCGCTGGTGTTCCTTCCGCCGCTGGCTCTGAATCCCCAGGTACATGGTGCGGAGATACCTGCCGGGAGAGACGGGACAGAGCTCAGCGGGCGCGCGTGGGGGCGCGGGCTGCGGAAGGACCCCGGCTGTCCCCCTAAAACCGAGAGCCGCCTGTGCCCGCCTCCCCCGCCCGCACCCTGAAGTTCCCAGCCCCAGGACACGGTGCGGGTCGAGGACGGATCTGATACCCCAACCCATGGGACCCTAGGCAAGCCCCATGTCCTCCCCTCCAGGCCTCCATTTGCTCATCTGTAACATGAGAGAGTGGGGGCGGCCAGGTAAGCATCTCAGGTGAGCTCGGAGGGTAGGTGGGCTTTCTCGGGTTCAGGGTTCCTGGGAGAAGAGTCCAGCAAGGTTGTCGCCTCTACTGCTCTGGAGGACGAAGGGACGGGAACTGACCCTTTGTGAAGCTCGTACTAAGTGCCGCTCACGGGCTGGCCACGCAGGTGGTAAGCAGGTAGATACAACCCTCAGGTATGACAGACGGGAACAGCAGGTGCTCAGAAATCCCTCTCAGCTGCTTGGGCTCCCGTAGCAGGGGATGAAGCAAGGGCCCCGGGGCCTGCGGTGGAGCCTCCATCCGGGCATGGCACAGGACACAGGCACAACCCCACTCACCTGCCTTAGGATCACGCCCAGGCCCGTCGGGGGAGGGGCGGGCCAGAGGAAGGGGTTCGGGTGGAGAGCTCGGGCGCAGGCTCGCTAAGCGTGGGACCTTGAGTGCGTTATTCCAACCCTGTGTCCTGTTACTCTTTTTTGTATGGGGAGGGAATAATGGCTTCACGGGCTGGGTGGGGAGATTACTGACATGACACGGGCAGTAGGCACTCATGCTGTGTCCATATAATACCCTCAGCCTCATTCTTACCCCAACTTTCTGGAGCTGTGTCTCCAAGCCACAGGCAAGAGGACTTAAGGTACCTAAACTCAGCTGGCGGGTTCTGAGGAAGGACCCACCCAGAAGCAAGAGTCAGAAAGGATGGCTCTGAGGGCCCATCAGGATCAAGAGCAGGAACCACAAACTGGGTGCCACAGCCAGCGGGAGAGAGCCACACGTGTGTCCCCAACTGTCCCATGGGATGTATATTCTAGGGCACATTACTGTTCCTTCTAAAACGCCAAGCCTGAGTTGTAAAGATTGAGCATATGGCAGACATCCCATCGAGGCCCCGCTGGCCTCGAGTGTTACCAGGTGCCCAGGGAGGCTGCTGGACAGTCTGTCTGTCCCCACCCACGACTGAGGGGTACTGGTTTGGAACATAATTAGGTCTGGACTTTATAGGTGAGGACCCCTATGCTAGAGTGTGAGCCGTCCCCTGCCTCAGCCACTCAGTGCCTGTGGGGCAGAGCCGGGGCTAGGACCGGGGCCTCTGTCCCTGACCTTGTTCGTTGCCTACAACTCACGCAAAGCCCTACGCCGTGTGCGGGAGGATCCGGGCAGCTCGGTGAACACACTGCTGCTGCTGTCCCTAGGCTCTGGGGTTTCTCCTTCTCCTCCCAATTTTCCCTGGCATCTGCCGCCTGCCCTCTAACCCTTAGGCCAGGCCACTACTCTCCCAGGATCTCTGTTTCCTGCGTGTAAAACCCTGAGTTAGTCTGGGTGATTCCGAGGCCACCCTGCCAACTACCCCTTGCTGCTGGGCCTCTGGTCCCTTCTGCAGACAGCCTCGGCCTGTGGCCGCACGGTGGCGCCAGACCCTAAGTGTCGCCGGAGGCTGCTTGCACGGTGATCTCATGCCTGCAGGCCTGCGCCCTCCTGTGTGACCATGCAGGGTGCAGGACCAGAGTTCTGAGGGGAAGGCAGGAGACACGAGACTGGCTGTCGTTCCTCCAAAGCCCCACCTTCTCCCGCCCCGGACAGGTTCCTGAAAGCTCACCTCCCCCAAGAAGGTAGCTCAGGAGAGGAGACACACAACCCTCTCCTCCTGGATTTGCTTCCACAGTTTGTGTCACCTCTTGTCACACCAGCCTTCCCTCAGGAACATAGGGTCACGAAATGCAAGAGGCCGCATGTTCTCACGGAGCAGGGGACTCAAGAAAGCTGGGCTTGGTCTGTGGTTTGCGTGATTGCACAACCTTGGGCAAGTCACCTGCCGAGGCTGGGCCCTTGCTGTTCACCTGTACAGGAGGGGCAGGCCGGAGGGTCTCCGGGCTTCCACCAACATCTAACTTCATCCTTCTTTAAGTGAGTGGCTTCACAGAGCCCAAAGGATGGCCTGGCATCTTCACAAATAATAATGCCTAACGTTTGTGTGACACTCACTTGCGCCAGGCACTGCTCTGGGCATTTGGCGTGTATTAACTCATTTAACCCTCACGACAACCCTATGAGGAGGTGCAATATCAGTTCACAGATGGCAAACAGAAGCACTGAGGGGAAGGCACGTCTCTCACTTTACCCAGCTGCATAAGGAGCTGAGCAGCCTGGCCACTCACCTCTCAGAGGTGGACCATTTGTCCCCCTACCTCTGAACTTAGTCCAATTTGCACAGCAGTGGAAAAGCACAGTCTGCCCCAAATACCCGGGCTCCCTTCCAGTTCTGCCACATGGCTGTGTTACCTTGGGGAACATCCCCTAACCTCTCTGAGCCTTAATTTCCTTATCTTTAAAATGCCGAGTCCAGAGTAGGGCCCAGGACATACCGGATGAATGAATGCATGCAACTGTGCCCCCTCAGAGGGTCGCAGGGGCCTCAAATAAGATAATGCCTGTGAAGACAGGCAGGGGACCAGAAGCCACTGCACAGATGGCAGCTGTCACTTGCTCCCTGTGGTGCTGTCCTCCTGTGTTGCCTTCAGTCCACTCTGCTTATGTCCTCCCAATTCTGTCTCCTCCCCTTACTTTGTAAGCCATGGAATTGTCTAAAGCTCTTTATCCCTGCCTCCAGGAGAAGTCTCTAGTCCTCTGAGCACATTTTCATTTTTCTATCAGCACTTTTCAGGGAGACAGTTGTCATCTTCTTTTGCCTGTAGCTCATCTAAAGTTCAGAGAGGTAAGTGATTTCCCCAAAGCCACACAGTCAGCCATGGTTCAGGCAAATCAGAGAACGGCTTGCCCAAACTATGCTGCCCAGTGGAAGTTCACCAGGGCTCTGCCCGAGACTGGCTGGGGTGGGAAATAAGTGATTTCTGCAAGGGACAGGAGGCTGAACAGGTTCGCCTGTCTGGGCCTACAGTCCCCAGCTGCTTCTTGTGACACTCTCAGAAACAGTGTGTTGAAACCTCTGATTGTGGAGAACCACCCACACTCAAAGTCCCAAACAGGGGTGAGTCCAGGTTTGGTGGGGCCTGAAGCTTAGAAAAACCCTCTTTTAAAAAAATAGCAAATTCTATCAAACTCTTAAAGTAGAAACAGCACCAACTCTACACACTCTTTTCCAGAAAATAAAAAGGAAGTAATGCCTCCCCATTCATTTTATGAGGCCAGCGTTACTCTGATACTAAAGCCTGATAAACATGGTACGAGAAAATAAAACGACAGACAGTATCTCTCATAAGCATAGATGTAAAAACCCTCAACAAAATATTAGCAAATCAAATCCAGTAATATATAGAAAGAATTATGTACCAGAGCCAACTGGGGTTTATCTTGGGAAAATTAATCAATGTAATCTATGATATTAATAATTACACATCACATCAATTGATACAGAAAAAAGAATGAAAGAATTTGACATCTATTCATGATAAAAAAAAAATACTTCTCAGAAAACTAGAAATAGAAGGGAACTTCCTTAACCTGATGTAGATGAAGGACATTTACAAAAACCCACAGTTAATATCACACTTCATGATGAAAGACAGTGCTTTTGTCTTAAGACCAGGAACAAGGCTGTGATGTCTACTCTCACCACCCCTATTCAACATTGCACTAGAAATCCTGGCTAGTGCAATAAGTCAAGAAAAATAAATAAATACAGAAAGTATAAATACACGGCAAAGGAAGAAGTAAGCCTGTCCGTATTTGTAAATGACGTGATTGTTTAGATTGAAAATCCTCAGGAATCCACAAAAAAGCTCATAGAGCTAATTAGTAAATTTAGCAAAGTCTCATAATACACGGTCAGCATATAAAAATCAATTGCATTTTTACAAACTTCAATGAACAATTGGAAATTAAAATTTTAAAAATATGTATCATTTAAATTAGTTCCAAAAAATAAAGTTCTTAGATATAAATCTAATGACCCCCTAAGTGGTGAGGTTTTGAACCCTGGCAGGAGGCTGAGTTCTATGGAGGAGACTTTAGCTCTTTGTGGGCACGTGAAGACAGCTGTCCTGGGAGCAGAGCTGGTACAAAACCACATGATGTAGCTCCTGCCCTCCTCACAGGGCTCCCAAGGTCTTGCCAGCTGCTGGCTTCCCACCCCCAAGGAGCCTGTCTTGGTCAGCAGCAGTGTCGCGTACCCAGGACACAGGGAACTTGTACACAGTGAGCTACAGACCGTGCCTTGAGATATCACAGTCTTCCCCTTTGCAATAAGCCAGTGAGCCTATCACCAGCAAACTGCTTTGTCCCCTCAGCAGGCCGGTGCCCCAGACTCACTGATGCTCTCCACCAGAAATCTACCAAAAAGGCAGCCTCTTCCCTTGGGCTATTCCATGCCATCAGCTCCCAGCTGTCCACCAGGCAATTGGCTCTGTAGGAAGGGGAGGCTGTGGCTGGGCCTGTGCGAGGACACAGCTCTGGTCCCAGCTTCCACAGTGACTGTGCCTCTCAGACACCCAGGGAGGAGGTCAGGGGAGCTCGTTGACTCCCGGGGGTGCCTCAGTGGGGAGGGATCTGAGGAGGGGGCCTTTCCTCCCTGCCTCATGACATGACCCCTCCAGGGCTGTCCACAGGCTCCTTCTCCCCTCTTCTGCCTTCCCTCCTAGCCCACAGCCTTCCCCATGGCTCAGCAGCCCTCCCCCACTCCCCCCCTCGTCCCCCACCTCTGCCAGGCAGGCCTCAGCCCTGACCGTCTGCGGGGTTGGTGCTTGGGGGCAGGAACAGGGAAACAATATGGCAATGACAACTCAAAGGGACGCTGGCAGCAGTCACCAGTCAGGAACGCTCGGCAAAAGCCTGTGTGAGGCCTCCTGCTTCACCCACACCAGCTCTGCGGACGGCGCCCAGACCCCCCTTGGGGACGGGGAAACTGACGTTTGCCAACCTGGGCACTCGGCCATTGCTGAGTATCTGCGTGAGCCATGGCTAAGGTCTGTCACTCCCATGGGACCCTAATCACCAAGGGCAGGTCCCAGCCCGGCTCTGCTCCCCACTGGGTCCCCAGCCCCCACCAGAGTCAAGCTCACAGGAGGACCTGCAGGACATCTGTCCACTGGCTGAGGTGGCAGGGCCAGGCTTCAGCCCCAGTCTCCTGGCCTCAGAGCCCAGAGTCTGTGACCACACAGCCTGGTCGCTCCCAAAGGTGCTGAGAACTGAGGTGGCTGGGGGTGGGCTGGACAGGGCTGCTCCAGCTTCCTGTGCTCCAGGCAGCGGCCTACAGTCTGAGCCCACCCACCAGCAGGCCTGGGAAGGCACTGACGGCAACCACCTGGCTCTCCAAGGGGCCCCCCTGAGGCCCAAGGCCACAGTATCTCAAAGGCCCCCATAGCCCCCCCAGGGTGGCCTCCACCACCTGCAGCCACGCCTGTGAAGCCACACTCTGACCCCTTCATGACCAACTGTTCAAGTTCTTTCTGGAAAGGTCCAGAAAGCCTCAAAGGCAGAACACACCTTTTCTCTGAAGCCAATAACAATACAGTCATCCACCTGGAGAGGTTTTTGCTGTTTCAAAAATGCCTTTATACTTTTGCCACATTTGAATACAGGTAGCCATGCCTCTGGAGCCACCCCGGGTGTCTTTACCATTATCTTGGGTCGGTGCAGCACACACACGCTCTCTCACACGTGCACATACACACAACTGCACCCATACACACCTCCCACATGAACACACTCCACACAAACACACCACGTATAGATGCATACACACACTGCACTCACAATATGCACACACTTTGCACACAGGCTACTCCACACAATGTACATCCACCTTCATGGTCACATTCCTCATAGACTCATTGTGTCCTACAAAGCACACCCACACTCAAACTACCGAATATGCGTGCACGCTACTCACGTCCTAGCCCCCACCTGTATAGACACCTGTGGACACACGGCCACATCCACCATGCCACGTGCCCACAGCCAGCCAGCCCTGCTGGGGGGACCTCCTGTGTATGCTTCCCCCTCTGTCCCCCATGCTGCCTGCTCCCAGACATTCGCTGTCCCTGTAGCCTGTGCAGGGAGGGTGGGCAGAAACAGGGAAAACAGCCAAACCCTCATCAAGGCCCTGGGTCCCTTCTCAGCAACTCTGGACCACCTCACAGAGAAGGCAGGGGCGCCCAAATTACTAGTCAAATGGGAAAAGAACAGATCTGAGGGGTTCCAAATTCGATGACACACTGCCCCCGTTACCAAGGACAAGCTGAGCCAGCTGCCATCAAAGCACCCGAGAGCTCATTGATTCCCCAACTTCCCTGACCTGGTCACATGATTCCACTCTCCCTCACCCTGTGCCCGGCCTACTGTGTGTATGTTGGGAGCGGGGGGGCGGGGGGGCTGGCCCGTCACAGTAGCAGCGAAGGCGTCCAGATGTTGTAAGAGCTGCATTCTCGTCTGATGCGTCCTCTAAGGGCAGAGCAGTTTCCCTCCTGTGCCTTCTCTCCGTGTCTGACCACAACCCAGCTGGAAGGGTCTAGGCCCAGGTGGCCATGTGCAGTGGCTGTAGCAGAAAGTGGCCCAAAGGAGGTGCTGAGGTTTCAGGGCCTCGGGCTGGCTCGTGTGGGAGCCTAGACTGTCTGGGGCTCTTCATGGCTGAGGACACTAAGCTAGGTGACAGGGGCCTCTGAGGCTGCTGTATTGAAAGGCGCCTTTCCTACCTGCCTGCCACCAACTCTCTGCCCAGGTCAGTGCTCCAGTGGCTGCTCCCTGGGGTCTCAGCTCAGGAGCAAAGGGCAGAGCACAAGTCCTTCCAGCTCTTCTACACCATTTGCAGATCTCAGGGGAGCTGGTACCTGAGCTGTCACCGACAGGACAGGGCACAGTCTGCACGCCTCTCCCAGGCAAAGTGGCCATTACTTGTATTGTCAGTCCCATTTTACAGATGAGGAAATCGAGGCTAACCTTGATTTAGCAACCTGGGTGGCTCCCATGGCCTCTGCGCATTGGGGATCAGTCTCCTGTGGTTGACTCCGACCTGCCCTCCACGCTGCTCCCCCTGTGGCGGCTCTCCATCCCCAGACCCTCCTGGGGTGCCTCTCTCTGTCTTTGCTCCTGCCGTCCCCTCTGCCTGGAAACCCACCCCGGGCAGGGCCGAGCTCTCTTCCACGTGCCTACTCCCTGCCCAGGTTAAAGAGTTTGCCTTCCCTTGTTCCCTTAACAAGAGCCCGATTTATTGGGTTCTTCCTGTGTGCCAGGCACAATGTAAGCACCCTGCGTGTTTAAACTCATTTAACCCTCCTGAAAACCGTATGCTCGGCTACAGATGAAGGCACTGAAGGGAGAGGATGCCCAAGGACGCAGCTACCGGGATTCACGCCCAGGTGCTTCTAACCCGGGACACTATGTTCTCCTGTTCTCTTTCTCTTATCCCCGACCCCCCTCCCCACCAAAACCCCCTCATTTACTCCTGGCAACAACCCTAGGAATTAGACAATCTATTAGCCTCATTTTATGGATGAGGAAACTGAGGCTCAGAGGGGTTAAGGGGTGTGCCCATGCTAGAAAGGCAGATTCAAGCTTCTCTCTGCTTAGCTGCGGTTCATGCCTCTGTTTCCCACCCCTGGAGGCCTCTCTCCTGCGCTGTCAGAGCTCCTCTTACACCCCAGCCTGTACCAGAGTCACTTATGAATGTAGATGCCTCTCCAACCAGATTTTAACCCCGAGGAGCGGCGTCTGTATACCCAGTGCCCCTTGGCCTGCCATGGGAGACATCCCCTCAGAGTCTGCCCCTGCCTGGGTAGAAAGCTGGTGTTTGTCCAAGAACTCTTGCAACTCTAACTTCAAATATCTGAGATAGATGCTCCCAAAGACAGGCGACCAGGGCAGGAGCTAGATTAAAGCAGGGAAGATTGGGGGTGAACACAGAGAGAACTTGCCACCAGCATGGCAGGCTAATGCTACAATGAGACAGGTCTCCTGCCCCTCCCTGGGCAGTTTAAGAAGACAGAAACAAACCTACTGGGGCCGTCAAATACTCACAGCTCACAGAGGTTGGGGATGGACCCATGGACCTTGCAAGAGCTCTCTCAGCTCTATCAGTTTATCTCACACACAGGGCAGTGCACCCATCACCAAGTGCAAGTCCCACCTTCAGACTCCCTCAAAACTACCCTAAATGCAAGGTCTGGGTGGCTCGAGAGGCCCACCAAGCCTGCACAGCTGGGAATACTGCACCAGTGCAGCCCCAACGGGGGACACAGCCTCTGATTCACAGGCTCTGAGTGTGAAAATGGACTCCAGAACCTTCCACAGTCTGGCTGGCCCTGGAAAACCCCCTACTTTCCCCCACACACACTCCAGCTGTGGTGCCTTCAGCACAGAGGAAAGGTGGGGGGACCGGCTGCCAGCTCAGCCCCTGAGCGCAGCACATCAAATCGGGGCTATTTTTAGCCTTCTCTCCAGCGTCCCTGACATCAGCTGAGCGACGGTGGCGGGCTCAGGGTGCACATCTGAGAGAGCAGGCATGAAATGGCATTTCTCTCCAGGGGCCCAGGGGAAATGGCAGGGGAAGGCACCCCAAAGCTTCAGGGAGCAGAGGCGGCTGCAGGAGGTGTTGTCCAGTGGTCTTTCTGGATGTAGGGGCAAGATCGTGAGTGGCCCGAGACCTGGCCTGGGACCAGCCCTCCCTGAACCCCAGCCTTTCTTCCCCACCAGCACAGTAGGGCCTGGGCTGCTGCCCCCTTCTCCAAGATGTTGCAAAAAACTTGATTGAAAAGGTCAACATGCCTTGGCAAACCCAGGTATTGGAAAAACGCCTTTTGTTCCCTAGTATAAGAAGCTCCGGAAGGACAGAGACCAAGTTTTTGGTTTTTTGTTTATCTTTGTATCTCTGATGCAAGGCACACTAGCTGCTACTTATTAGGCATTCGATGTTCATCTAATGAATGAATGAACACATTGGGCAACCTGTTAATAAAATCCTTGAACTCTAGGAAGTTCACATGTCTCTATTCTGAGCTCCCAGGGCAGGGTAAGTAAAGCCTCCCGCTTCTCCAGGCTCTGGCCCAGCCGCACGTCTGTGCCGGGCACCTGAGAGCTGGATGGCGCCCGAGCAGCTCAGGGGCCTCTGCTGTGCCCCTTCTCCCTCCTCTCTTGTCCATAAGCCTCACCCTCCAGCCCAGCCCAGGCCCCCAGCCCTGAATGACCACAGTGACTGCATCTGATCCCTCTCTCCAGCCAGCACATGCTGCTTCCAACCAGGCAAGACAAGCCCGTCGCTGGTGCCACCCTGTGTTTTTGGCTTGGAGTTGTCACCGCTGCCATGCCTACAATGGGAAAGGCCACCTTTCCCTCACCCAAATTAGAGCTCAACACCTCTGCCAACAGGCTTCTCCTGGTGCTGCTCTGCCTGCACCTGCAAATGAACTTGCCAGCACCCAAGGTAGCCCATCTGCACGCAGGCTGCCCACGGAGAACGGGGAGACACCAGCTCTATCCACAGGAGGGAAAACACAAATCGCTGATCAAAGCACCTCACAGCTATGAGACGGGACCCCCTGATCTAAAGTATAGTCACCTGCACATTGCCAGGGGCTTTGACTCGTGTAATAAATGTATATACGTGAGCACACTCATGTTTGTATAGAGCCCACCCAGGGCAGTGGACATGCTGTACCTTTGTCATAAGCCTCGGGTGCAGGGTGTGGCTGGAACATTCTAGTATCACTTTGCAGCCCATAGTGGCTCTGTCATTAATAAATTTATCCAAAACATTTAAGGAGGTTTTTCGTTTACTTCTACTACCTCTCGGGGGGAAGGTGCCCTGTGGTTTATTCTCCTGTGGTCTATGCTGTCCTTCAATTTGTTCTAACGTGCCCCTTGCAGATACTCCTGAGCACTCCACGGCAGTGATCCAAACCCTCCCAGCCACACAAGCCCTTCACAGACAGAACTGAGCTCCTACTGCACGCCGGGCACTGCCAGGCACGGGGGACCCAGACACAGCCCCTGCCCTTGTACTGTTCACAGACCTGTGAAGGAGACCCGTGAGTAGCTGGCAACACAGCTGGGAATGGGGGGAGCTTCTAATTCCATTGTTGGGCCTGAGAATGTCTCTAAAAGGGGGCATCTGAGCCAAGTGTCCAAGGACACAGGAGCAAGGGGAGCGAGGGTATTCCAGGCAGATGGTCCCAGAGTGGTCAACAACCCAACAGGTCTGTGTGGGCAGGGGAGGGAGACAGGGAGGGGGCGACCAGGTTAGACAGGAAGGGCCTCAGGAGTGTGGATCCATCCAGAGGCCAGGAACGTTGGGGATGGGTGTGCATATTAGAACACTCACTCTGGCCGCAATCGGGCGAATGGGTTGGAGTGGAAGACGTGGTAGTCCCAGCGACCGCAGTGAGGAGAGCTTGGTCCGAGGGGGTGACGCTGGCGGAGGGGAAACCAGCTCTCTGCAGCAGAGGGAAAGGAAGATAAGGATGACAGGCCTGAGGGTGGCTTGGTTGGCCAGCAGAAAGGTTCTGTCACTCACTGGGGTGGACTGAAGAGGAAAGAGCAGGTGTCAGAGGGGATGATGCCTATGGGACACATGGGGAGCATCCGGGGGGCAGGCCCAGGAGGCCGTGTGGGTTTGCGTGAAGTGCGGGATGGAGGTCTGGGCCAGACTGCAGGTCAAGGACGCACAGGAGGCAAAGCTCGGGGCACGGCAGGGGTCACCCTGGGTGATGGAGCAAGAGTGGCCCAGGACAGGGCCCTGACAACACCATCATGCAGCTTCAGCAGAGGAGGAAGGTCAGAAGTGACCAGTACGTCCCTGCTGACAGGAAGAGAAGCTCTGCTCAACCAGACCCAAAGAAGGACGAGAAAGACAGCTCAGTGTGGCTGCCCTGGGCCCAAGTATTGGCAAAGGTGATCCTTCACTCACCAGCTAAGACTTTGCACTTTGCATGTATCCTCTCTCAACCCTCGGTTTATGAGGCTGAAAAACGCTTATCTTTTCATCCAGTCCCCCGAGAGCAGCCCATTGCTGGGGTAGTCGTGGGTCCCTTTGCTCTGGGCTCAGTCCAGCCCTGCCCTCATTCTGGGCCCAGGAGGGCTTTGGGGATGTGATTACCCAGGTGTGCAAACCCAAGAGCAGAGGGAAGAGCTTTCCTGGGTGTTCCCACCAGCTCCAGGCTCAAATGTGTCCTACTTTCCAGGCCAAAGTGGTTTCCAGGCCTGGGGCTGGGTAAGCAATGCCTTTCAAAGCCGTGCAGCCAAATGTGGGTGCAGGGTGGGTCGGGGGAAGGGTGAGTGCAGAATGGCCACCCTTCCCTCAGAGAAGACGACTAGGGATATGACAGCAGCTGCCATTTGCATGCCAAGCACCACCCAAATATCTCTAAAACCATTATCCCATTTACAGATGAGGAAGCTGGGTTCAGAGAGGTTTGGAAACATTCCCAAAGTCACACAGCAAGAGAACTGGAGTGCTGAGATTTGGGCTCACGTCGGTCCCCACCTCACAGACGGCCCCCCTTCCTCTGCACCCTGCTGACTTCTCATCTGGTGCACCTGCCAGTCCCAGTGGAAGATGCCATCACTGCAGCAACTCTGTGTGTGTTTAGCATTGAGGGTCTCAAACCCTCAGCCAGCCATGAACGCTGCTGCTGGTGAGTGAGGTATGGATCAAGGAACCCACATGACAACCACTGATGGACTTGACCCTGGCTTCAAGGTTTTCCTGCCGGGTCCTGCTGCCATCTGTCCCAGCTATGTGGCCTTGGGAAAGTTCTTCCCCCTGTGTTTCCTTCTTAGTGAGATGAGCGATTGAGACCAGATAAGCTCTCACGCCTTGGCACTACACTGACTCTGCAGACCTTGTAGGGCCTGGTCTGCTGCCCAGAGATCTTTCCAGCTCAGTGGCCACCCTGCAGGACACAGTCTACCCCACCCAGGAGTGCAGCCACAGCCCATCTAAGCCCTGCCCCACATCCGGGCCCCCACCCCCAGTCTGGGAAGCCAGACAGGTGCACGTGTGTTGTTTCCTGGGGCCTTCCTGGAAAACAGGCTAGAAACAGAAATAGGAGGTGGCATTTAGTGGAGTTTGCCCAGCCCAGCCAGGTGGCCAGTGACATTTCCACATCTTAGAGCCCACATCATTGGGTGCCCTGGGTAGCCCAGCCTCCCCGGGAGGCTCCCCAGGGTCAGACACAGGGCAGGGCACAAGGGCCACAGCCTTCGCCGAGAAAGCCTCACATTCACGCTGCTCTCCTGACACGTCTCCGTTTGCTTCTGGAGACCCCCAGAGAAGGCAGGACAAGCACCGGGCTGAGGACCTGGCTCAGGGCCGCATCTGCAGTGGCCGGCTCTAGGGCCTGGGACAAATCCCTCCCCACACCCAACCCCAGCCTCCCACCCCTAAAACAGAGAGCTGAACGATCGGTTCTAAGTCCCCTCCCCATCTCAAGTCCTAGGGGCAGTCTATAGACCCTCTATAACTTCCCTGCAGCCTGTGGGGAGAAGGCCGATTGTGGTGACCCAGCTCTGCCCCCCAACCCCGGTGGCAGCAGTGCCCTGGATGAGGTTACAGGAGGTGGAGCAGCCCCTTAAATAAGTGGTAGGGGTGAGAGACCTGGGCCAGCCCTACCCTGGGCTGGGGCTGGGAGCGATGTCCACCCTCGGTCTCAGGTCTCCTGCCAGGGTGCTGGGCAGGCAGAAGCACAGGAATAGAAGTGAAGCATCTCAGGCAGGAAGGGCCTTTCTGAGGCCATCCCGCCATCCCTACCAGATGGGGGTAAGAAAAATAATAATGAATACAATTATTGATGGTCCCCAATTTATGATAGTTTGACTTACAATTTTTTGACTTCAGGTTTATCAGGACATAACCTCATCATACATCAGGCGGCCTCTCATGACTTACAATGGGGTTAAAGTTTCTACTGAATGTGTATGACTTTGGCACCATCATAAAATTAAAAAATTGTAAGTTTAACCATCGAAAATCGGGGACCATCTGCTGCGCTGCTGGCATCAAATGCACGTTTGACTTATGACGGGTTTGGCAGCACGTGGCCCCATGGTACATTGGGCAGCACCTGCACCTTACAGTTTGCTTCATCTCTCTGTTTCTGTGCACTCTCCTCTCCCCTGACCCCGCACAGACGCCTGCATCACCCTTTCCTCATTACCTTCTTAAGGTCCCCACAAGGTGGTCTTTGACCCTCTCCTGCACAGAGCCAGGGCTGGAAGTGCTGGGGCTGCCCCTGGGCCCCATACCCTCCCAGGGCTCGAGCTCTGAGCACACCCATTCAGAGAACAGTCATCTGAGAAGAGGGCAGCCCAGCCTCCTGTGTGCCAGGCACGGAGCCAGGGGTGGGCCCCACCCCGAAGGAGCTCCAGGCTAGCGGGCAGACACCATCAGTGTGCTGACAGGGTGCCGAATGCAGCACATCTGTTGTTATTCCCATTTTACAGATGAGGAAACTGAGGCAAGCAGTGTCAAGTAACTCATCCAAGGACACAAAGCCGAGTACCAGAGCCTACAGACCACGCTGCCCCTCAAAGCATGAGTGGCTCAGAGCACAGAGGAGGGAGCTCCTAACCCAAGCTGGGGGGCCAAGGAAGATTCCAGGAGGAGGCGAAGTCTGAGCAGCATCTCAGACTCTGAGCAGGAGCCCAGTTGCACAGGCCATAAGTCCCTTCCCCAGCCTCGCCTGCCTTGACTCAGGGATTCACAGGCTGTGATCACAGCACCTCCAACATGG
The DNA here is from genome assembly GCA_023783475.1 of Daubentonia madagascariensis. Classification (NCBI taxonomy): domain Eukaryota; kingdom Metazoa; phylum Chordata; class Mammalia; order Primates; family Daubentoniidae; genus Daubentonia; species Daubentonia madagascariensis. The sequence continues at coordinate 822,302 of JAKFHU010000353.1, read as the reverse complement.
CCCTCTCCTGGCTCCTCCTGCAGAAAAGTAACCCACAAGGCTGCACCTGGGAGGCAGCGCTCTGAGGTCAGCCACTGCAGTGTCCCTGCCTGTCCTTCCTTTCCAGCCCCGGAATGTGTGCGTGCATGGTCGTACGGACGGAAGGGGCAGCTGGGACCAGGGGAGGTAAAAGTCAAGAGAGGGGGCAGCTCTGACCTGGGGCGAGGGGGATTCCATCCCCTTCCTCTCCTGCCACCTGTCATAGCCTGGCCAGCAGGGAGCCCCCCCGCCTCCCCCAGGACCTGCTGAAGCCCAGGCGCAAGCTCAGAAGGGCCACAGCTCCCCGGGGCTCCCTGGGCAGTAGGCAGCACAAGCTCCTTCTAGGAGCCTGTTGGAAGCAGAGTGCACCACCCTGTGCCAGCAGCCCCGGGCAGGGGAGGGTGGCTGTGCAGGGACCACGGGTCCGGGTCGTTTCTGTCATCCCCACTGACCAGCCCCGGGATGGCAAGAATTGACACCTTGAGCCTCAATCGCCTCGTCTGTAAAATGGAGATAAGAATCTCTTGTCTGATTCTCTTGTGACTTCCTGCACGTGCAAATGAAGAAAGTGATGTGTCCCCACAACAGTCTTAATCTAAAAACCTATAACAAGAACAGAAAACCGAGCCTATTCCTCAGACAGAGAATGCTTAATAATTTATTCATTCAGACCTCAGCACATTTGGAAAAGAATCTGAGATGGCAAGAGAACCCGATACAGCTGGTGACCACCAAGGACCCTTGGCTCACTGGCCACCCACCCCTTCCCAAGTGTGTCCATGAGCAATTGCTGAGCATTTTCTGAGGCAGCAGCTTGCTAGAAATTTCTCACATGCCAGCTTATTGAAGCCTCACAAGTGCCCCAACAGCAGGTACTACCATTACGTTGTTCTATACATGAGAAACCTGAAGTCCAGAGACGGTGAATTACTTGCCCAAGGCCACACAGCAAGAATGGGGGAGCTGCAGTCTCATCCAGGACCAAGTGGAGCCCCAGAACTTCCACAGCATGTGTTGCCACCTCTCTGTGCTTTCAAAACTGCCAAGTGCCAAGCAGAGTGACCCACCAACGACCCCAGGGCAGCTGTTCTGGGCCAGCCCCTCGTACCAGGTGCCCTGGGTGTCTGGAGGACACGGCACCCCAGGCAGACAGTAAACAAAGCAGCAAATGACTATGGAACATCATGTCGGGGGTGACAAATGCCACAGGGAAAATAAAGCAGTTAGAGGGATGGAGAAGGAGCACGTGTACGTGCATGTGCGCGTGTGTGGCGGGGAGGTCACCGCGGAGGGGATGCGGGAGTACACACCCGAGTGGGGCAACGGGCTGAGTGACACGTGGGGAATGGGCTTTCAGAGGGATGGCAGGCACGTCGGGGAGGGGACCTGGGTGGGCCGAGTGGAGGCAGAACCACCTGTGGCTGCCTTGGGAGGAACTCAGTTTCAGTCCCAAATAACAGCAGTAGCTACTGGCCCATTTCATGCTGCGTTGTACCTTTGTGACCTTCCATCCCCAGGTATCTCTGCTCTCTTAACATGAGTCCCACGGCTTCCCCGGACCCCAGTGTCTTCGCCTGTAAAATGGGAAGGCTGGTCCTGACGCCCTCATGGCCCCTTGTGACATTCCATGCCCAATGGTGATGGACGGACATCTGGGACCAGAACCTGACCTTCCCCTGGGGACATGGGGGTCTGGCAGCCTGGTGCCTCTTCCCACTTGGCTGCAGCCTGGCAGGCATGAAATGGGGCACCCGGGACCCACCCTAGTCTGTGTGTCCGTGGCCTCAGTGGGAGGGAAGAACGAGGTTTTCCCATAACCCAGCCTGAGTGGGGCACAGGGAGCCTGAGCCCAGGAGGTGGCAGGAGCAGTTATGGGGACCCCCATGTCAGGAAGATGCCCCTGCAGAAGGGCCAGGCTGGGTGGGGGTGACAGGAGAACCCAGAGGCCAAAGCCAGCCCCTCGCCCTCTTTTAGGGGGCCGGGAGGGAGGAGGACCGGCTACAAAGTTGTCCTTTCCCCTGAGCACAGCACAGTGTCCACCCCACACCTCAGCCCCACCTGCCTCGGGCCTGGGGCCCAGGAAGGGAGCCGAAGTCCACCCACATGGCTCCCTCCGGACATTCCTGCTCTGAAGTGAGCAAGCAACGGGTGGTGACCAGGGAGGCAGCCAGTAGGGTGGAAAAAGGCCCACAAATCTATAATATAATATGCAAGCTCATGCACTACACACACAGTCCATACACTGCCCCACCAAGCACTAATAAAATACATAAATCAGAATCGCTCATATTTTTAGCATCCTGTGATGTTCTGAATTGTTATTGCCTTGCATCATTATATTTGACTCTTGCAACAGTTCTGTGGGTCTGGAACTATTCATTTCATTTTATGGTGTGAAAAGAATCTGGGTGAGCCAAGTCCTCTCCGCTGTATAGAACAGCTCTATTAACTTGCCCCTTTAAGGTGTACAATTCAGTGGTTTTAGTACGTTCACAGAGTTGTGCAACCATCACCACTATCTAGCTCCAGAATATTTGCATCACCCCAAAAAGAAACCCTGAACCCATTAGCAGTCACTCCCCATTTTTCCCTCCCGCCACAGCCCCCAGCAAGTACTAACCTGCTTTCTGTCTCTGTGGATTAGCATATTCTGGATATTTCACACAAGTGGAATCATGCAATATATGGCCTTTTGTGCCTGTCTTCTTTCACTTAGCATAATGTTTCTAAGGTTCATCCGTGCTGCAGTGTGTATCAGCACTTCATTCTTTTCTGTTGCTGAATAATATTCCATTACGTACGTACATACCACATTTTGTGCATCCACTCACCAGCTGATGGAAATTTGAGTTGTTTCCACTTTTTGGCTGTTATGAATAACACTGCAGTGAACATTCATGTACAACTTTTTGTATGGATCTAGGTTGTCAATTCTCTTGGGTATGTAGCTGCTAGTGGCGTTGCTGGGTCATATGGTAACTCTATGTTTAAATTTTGAGGAGACACCGGGCTGTTTTTCACAGTGGCTCCACCATTTTGTATTCCCACCAAAGAAGTGTGAGGGTTCCAATTTCTCCACGTCCTTGTCAACCCTTGTTATTGTCTTTTTGTTTTTAGCCATCCTATTGTGTGAGGTGGTATCTCATTGTGATTTTGATTTGGATATCCTGAATGACCAACAAAGTTGAGCACCTTTTCATGTGTTTATTGGCCATTTGTGTATCTTTTATGGAGAAATGTCTATTCAAATCTTTTGTCCACTAATTAATTGGGTTGTCTCTTTATTATTGAGTAGGAGTTCTCTATTTATTCTGGATACAACTCCCTAATCAAACATATCATTTACAAATATTTTTTTCATTTTGTGGGTTGTATTTTCACTTTCCTGATGGTGTCCTTTGAAGCACGAACTTTTTAAACTTTTTTTAAAAGTGTCTAATTGAAGTTAAAAAGTTTTTAATACTGATGAAGTCAAATTTGTCTATTTTTTCTTTTGTCACTTGTGTTTTGGTGTCATCTAAGAAGGCTTTGCCCATCCTAAGGTCATGAAGATTTACTCCTATGTTTTCTTCTAAGAGTTTTATAATTTTACCTTTTATATTTAGGTCTATGATCCACTTTGAGTTGATTTTTGTGTATGACGCAAAGTAAGAGTCCAACTTCATTCTTTTGCATGTAGATATCCAGTTGTCCTAGCACCATTTGCTGAAAAGACTGTTTTTCTCCATTGAATTGTCTTGACACTCACGTCAAATGTCAATTGCCCATACATGTAAGAATTTACTTCTGGACAATTCTGCTCTGTTGATCTATATGTCTATACTTATGCCACTACCACAATGTCTTGAATACTATCGCTTTATCATAGTTTTGAAAATAGGAAGTGAAATTTCTCCAACTTTGTTATTCTTTTCCAAGATTGTCTCTCTGCCTTTTTAAGGTAACATTTATGGAGCAAAGACTCTATGTCAGATATGGGTCTAAGTGTGTCATGTGTATTGACTCATTTAACGTGACCTGTGAGGTATGTTCTATCATAGTCCCATTTTACAGATAAATAAACTCAGGCATGAGAAAGTCAAGTAGTTTGCCTAAGGTCACACAAGCAGTAGACAGCAGAGTTGGGAGGTGAACCCAAGCTATGTGGTTCTGATTCCCCTGACAGATACACATAGAGATGCTGGAAACATGGATGTCCCCTTTTACAGAGAAGAAACTGGGGTGCAGAGAAGCTTGTCCAAGGCTCACTGCAACAGAGGTAGGATGAGATCCAGGTCTACAGATCTGGGACCAGTGGTCTCCTCTGCCCACACTGGACACTTTCTCTTCCCAGGCAGCCCTGGATATTTATTTCAATGTAATGTTGCCTTGACAAAATGTTCAGAGGGACACAGTGGCCACTGGGTGAGAGGCTGGGGGCTGGGTCCTTCAAGATGCAGACTGGCTGGCTGTGATGCTGGGCCAGGCCCTGCAGGGATGCATGGACCTCCTCACAGGAAGGGCAGCATGCTCAGGGCTGGGATTGCATTGAGGTTCTGTTTCCATCTTACCGCACCTGCCACCTTTCGCCCCGTGGCATCCCTGGAGCTCATCTCTCTTCCCCACCAACTCTAAGCTCCAGGAGGTCAGTGGCTCTGCTTGCCGTCCTTGTGGACCCTGTAGCAGGCAGCCCAGAGCCGGGCAGGCACACAGCTTTGGCCAACGTCAGTTGAACTGGGTGGTTTCTGTGGGCTCCCAATTTGGGTTCTAGTCTCCCGCAGCTACTGGTCAGCAGCTTTCATTGGATAAACGCTGCCTGGACCTACCCAGCACTGGCTGAGACCACCCCAGCTTCTGCCACCCCTGAAGAGAGCCCCACTGGGCAGAGCCTGATGACCCCCAGCCCGGTGAGAGGCTCAGAGTGGGGGTGGCCGATGTTCCCCCCACTCCAGGTCATCCCAGAGAAGAAGTGAGGCTCCTGCCTCCTAACCCACCTGCCCCAGCACCTCCCACCTGGCTGTCCCAAGGTCCTCAACCAAACTCTCCCTCACTGCTTTTGCTCACACCCCAGCGACTCCTTGGGATGTCCTGTCCCCTCCAGCTAATTAACGCCCCACTTCACTCACCACCCAGCCCAACATCACTTCCAGGAATTCATTAAGACTGCCTGCCGCCACCTCCACACCCCTGGGCAGTCTGTTCCCCCTCTCTGCTCCCCTCTCCTCTCCTGCACCTGTTATGGGTCACCTGTCCCACTATAATGTTGCAGTTTTTTGCTTTTTGTTTTGCTTTTCTGTTTTTCCTTCTGCCTCCTTCACAGGACCACGAGCCCCTTATGAGCAGGGATTTGCTTATGCAGGGCCTGGCTCACAGCTGGCGCCCAGTTACTCTCTGTGAGCGAATGAATGAGTGGTGACTCCATCAGTGGACGGGTGAGGCTGCCAGTTGGCCCCCAGGGAAGGTACTGGAAAGTCCACCTGTAGACCAGGATAGTCTTTCAGCAGCTTTTGGGGGATCATTGCTGCCCGGACTTGCCCAGCTGGGTGCAAAGTTCCAGCTGGTGCAGTTTAACCAGGTGCCCCCACCCCAGGAACACCCACCGGCCAGCCTGGAGCCCCCTCCCCATCCTGGGCCCCTCCTGCTTCCTGCCTGGTCAGGACTCGGGCATCCTCAAATCCCTCCTGTCACAGAGGAAAAGAGTAGATCAGGCCCATTCACACTGACAGTGGCTTAAGGTATCATCCCTCCAAACGAGAGAGAGAAATGCTTAAAACAAGAGGAATGCTGGCAGCCGGCAGCCGGCGTTTCAGCCAACGCTCCCCCTACAGCGTGGACCCACCAGCCTCTCCTCCATGGTGAGGACCAGCCTTGCTCGCTCTGACACAAGGCACATTTCTGTACAGAAAAGTCTGTCTGGCCAGCCACAAAAACCCATCCTCAGACCCAGAAGACACCTCACCCTTCCCAGACAGAGCAACCAATGCATTAATACTTTCCCGTTTATTCTTTCCTTTGAGTCTCCATGTGGAGGAGGAAGGTATTCTTGTGCCCATTTCACAGATGAGAACACTAAGGCCGTGAGAGGTCCATGACTCAGTGAATTTTACCACAGAGACTTTTGAGGTCATGCACAGCAGCAACCCAGACTGGCTTTCTTGGGGTATCCCAAGCCACCCCACAGCCGGGTGACTTGGCTCCTGGGTCCTGTCAGCTCTCCCCAGCTTTGTCCTTCATAGCCCCCTGGAATACAGGTCATCCTGTTCACAGGGAAGTCACTCCTAGAAATGTCTGCCTCGGAGGACTCTGCCACAGCTGAAGTATGTCTAAAATTTTCCCCCCAAACAAGTTTGTATGCTGAAGCCTGAACTCTTAGTACCTCAGAATGTGACTGTATTTGGAGACAGGTCTTTAGAAAGGTGATTAAGGTAAAATGCAGTCATACAGTTGGGTCCTAATCCAATATGATAGTCATCCTTATAAGAAGAGATTAGGACGCAGACATGGACCAAAGGGCAACCATGTGAGGACACAAGAAGGCAGCCGTGATGGGCTGACTTTTGTCCCCCTGACTCTGCTAAAATTCGTATGTTGATACTGTGAACCCCAATGTGGCTGTGTGGAAATAAAGCCTTTAAGGAGGTGATAAAAGTCAAATACAGTTATAGGGTAGGGGTCCTGATATGACAGAATTGGGGTTCTCACAAGAAGAGGGAGAGACACCAGAGCTGTCTTTCTCCATGCCCACGCACTGAGGAAAGGCCGTGTGAGGACACAGCGAGAAGATGCCATCTGCAAGCCAGGAACAGAGCCCTCGCCAGAAACCAACCCTGCCGGCACCTTGATCTTGGACTTCCAGCCTCCAGAATTGTGACAAAATAAATTTCTGTTTAAGCCACCCAGTCTGTAGTATTTTGTTGTGGCAGCCAGAGCAGACTTATAGAGTCTCAGGGCCACCCATGGGGAGAGGGAGCCTCCAATTATTCATGCACCATATAGTCGCTGTGCAAATGCCAGGCCTTGTGGCTGTGTGGCCAGGAGCAGGTGTGGTGCAGGGTGTCAGCTAAGGGGCTCCAAACTCAGGGTGCCAGTGCCAGTCCCCTTCCTACTGTTAGATCCTTGCTTCTCTAACATAAACCAAATAAGGTAACCCGCTCCACCTCACTTTGCGCAGATGACAGGAAGTTAGGGGATGCACGGGCAGGAGCCCGACCTGTTCCCTTCACAGATGAAGAAACCGAAGCCCGAGAGGGATGAGGCTGACCACGAGACTCGTCCCAGCTCTCCTGGCTCCATGGCCTGGTTTCTCCTGCCCTGTGCTGCCTTCCCCACAGGCCCCCTTCTGGGGTCAGGTACTGCCAGGGGGAAGGCGGCAGAGAGGAGAGCTGGGGCCACTTTGTCCCACTTACAATTTGCTGGGCTGACCCTTACTCTATGGCCTGAGGACTAGATGGCCTTCCTCACTCCAGCTGCTGCTGTGCTCCCTGGCTTCCTCTCCCCTACTTTCTGTCACCCAAGAGGCACCTCCAAGTGGATGGTGGGGTGGGCACTATCTCCGCCAAGGATGCCAGCTCAGCACCCCCAGAAAGGCTGCCCCACACTCCTGGAGAGTTTCCCAAGAAGGCTGGAGAGGGTGAAGGGCCTCGACTTGAGAGCTTGGCCAATTGTCAGCAGAGAGGGACGCCCTAAGCTTGATGTTCAGATAGCGCTGGGAAGACAGCACTTCTTGCCTCGGCCAGCTGATGACCCAAAGGAGTGAGCCTACCAGCCAGCTCTGGGAATCCGCAGTCTGCAGCCACTCACGGGGCTTTCCAAGAATGCCCGTGTCATCCTTGCCTTTCCAGGAGAAACAGCAGGTTCCAAAGAAAGGGAAGCGTCAAGCCAATGGCTAAAAAGGGCCAGAGCCAATAATCACAGCAGAATGGCCGGCTGCCCCTCTGCACCTCCGCAGTGGCTGGTGGGGACAGAGGGGGTCGGACCAGAACCTGAGACTGACCTGCCTTCAGCTTCTCAGACTCAGGCGAGACCTTGCTCCCCTCTGCATCCCCATCAGAAGGCAGGACCCATTCATTCCCTTCTCACAGGTCTTTCTACCCCACAGAGCTGGAGGGAGCCCCAAGAGGCCCCCAGTGTGCCCCTGTCCCCCATTCCCTGGGCAGTGACAGGCTCCCAGTGACTGGGGGATGAGTTGTCACCACCTCCCAGGACACAGACAGGCAGACCCTGTGATGCTGATGGTACAGTCACCAACAGGAAGGACAGTGAGAGGGGCCCCCGGGGCAGATGCCTGCCAGACGTCACTGACACGCTGCTCTGCTGCCCGGTCCCACTATGCGCAGTGTGACCCAATCGCTCCTGGCCATCCAGTGCCACCGCAGTGGGAGGATGGGGCTCACCAAAGGGGGGCTTCTCCCTCCTCCTCAGAACAAGCCAAACCAGGGGCTGGGGAAATCCACGCAGATACAGTTGGTTTGGGTCCAAGGACTTGAACTAAACCACATTAGGAGCCAATGAGTGTACCTAATCTAAAAATGACACTGAACCAAAGTGTTAAGAAAAAAAACTTAGTGAACTGTCATTAGATTTGTAATTAAAGTTTGATGTTTTCTAAATCTACTGAACTGAAAGGAAAAGAAGAAACCCATGTGATTGGGAGAGTATGTTGGCCTAGTTTTGTGCTGTGTGACCTTGGTTGAGTCACTTTCCCTCTCTGGGCCTCAGTTTCCCTCATTTGTCTCAGGTTAGAAAACCTAAGTAGCTCTTACTATTCTTTATCTAATCCCTGAATTCTTAAAATAGTCTCCAAATGGACTCTAAAAGCCCTTCCATAAGGTTCCAGTTCCCGCTTGGATGATGACTGAGCCAAGTCATCTGGAAAAGGAATGTTCTATATGTGCCATCTGTGAGGAGCCCGGAAAACAGAGGACTGAGCGCTGGAACTCAGGGGGCCCTGCTGACTCTTTGGAGCTGCCACTAATGTAATTATGAGATTAGGACATTCATCCTGGTTTTCACTGTGCTTCATTTGGTTAAATCGAAAGTGACAATGGGCTACCCGGTGGGTGCCGCCATTCTCCCAGGAGGGCCCACGTCCAGTTATTCCAGGCAGGGGTCGTCCTGACAGCTGGACGCCTCCTGGCAAGGCGGGCAGTTTAAAGCGGCTGCCATCTCTCGGGACACAGCATGCCAGCACCCGTCAGGGCAGAAGTCAGAGGAGCCAGGGGTGGGAAGGCCTGTGACCACCACCCACGCCAACATTCTCTTTGCACAGATGAGGAAACAGGCCAACAGGCCGGGCTCAGCCTGCTGGTGTGGGCAGTGCCCATTGTACCTGCATTTTCTTGTCTTTAAGATGGAGCAACTCACTCCTCCTTCTCTGTCCTACAGAGGAACGATGAACTCATCATTTGATGAGAAAGTACAACTTAGATTCCGAGAGCCTCTGAGAGAGGAAATAGACACAACAGGAGTGTTAGGAACCACCATTGCCATATCGCGACTGTCACCCGGCTCTGAGGGAGCAGCAGCAAGGCCTGGAGTACCACCGCTTTGGAGAGTGGTCTCATCCTTTGTGCTAAAGCTGTGTCTGCATTTCAACAGGAAAACATTAAGCCTGAGAACAGGGCCTGGCCCACCTGCAGACTGGGGGACACCCTTCAGGGCACTGCAACTGGAGCATGGTGCTGACGCTCTGGGTTCTGACCACCTCTTCTGGGTCACTCTGCGTGTCAGCTTGCTTCCTGGGTTTCTCTGTGGACATGAGCTCACATGGTTCATGTGGCTTTCCCTGAACCCCCAAAATGTCAGATGCCTCTTCCTGGTCACAGGGTCTCTCCAGGGCCCTCCCACCCCACTCCCTGGTGAGGCCCGGCCTGGAGACCACACAAATGGAGGAGGACTGGGTGCCCTCTGCTTGCCACATAGAGAAGGACACTGTTTCTCTGCAACCCTGGAGGGGGGCAGAGGAGCAATGGGTGGGTGTTACAGGGATACAGGCTTTGCCCAGTGTCTTAATCAGCTCTGGCTGCTATAACAAAACACCGCAGACTGGGTGGCTTAAGCAACAGGCATTTATTTCCCACAATTCTGCAGTCTGGGAAGCCCAAAATCAAGTTGCTGGCAGATCTGGTTAATGGTAAGGGTCCTCTTCCCACTTTCAGGCGGCACCTTCTTGCTATGTCCTCACGTGGTAGAGAACAAACCTTCTGGTGTCTCTTCCTCTTCTCATAAGTTGCTGGGGCCCCACCCACATGACCTCATCTAAACCCATCACTTCCCCAAAGCCCTACCTCCTAATACCATCCCGCCAGGGGTTAGGGCTTCAACACACAAATTTCAGGGTACACAAACATTCAGCCCATAACACCCAGTATCAAAAAAGGCAGGAGGAAGGGACAGAGGAACAACTGTCTTTGGAATGGACATGACCTGGGGCTCTTTCCTCTGTGTTCCGACCGGCAGCGACATTCTGGGAGGAATCTGAGAGTGGGCGGGGGGAGGTGGTGTCCAGTGGTGTCTTCCAAACCTGACTTTCTGCAACCAGGGCTGGAACTGGGGTGAGGCAATGAGGTGCCCAAGGGGCAGAACCTAACGCAGTGCTCGCTCTTAGGGGTCACCCTGGGCTGGCACGGCCTGAAGGTGACAGCCTCCTTAAAATTCACACCCTGGCACCTTGCCTGTCTCACCCTACTCCAGCCCTGCCCATGGCTCTGTCTTCAGCCTGCCCCGTCCATGCTTTCTTCCAATCAGGAAAGCACACAGAGGTCTTTTCCTAGGCAGCCGGGTTCCAGTACAGCAGGTGGGCACAGGTACAGTCTACTCCAGGACGTCAAGGGAACCCTTCAGGCTCCTTAACCCACAAACCTCAGCCATCACCCTAGCATTACCCTTGGCAGACTACGGCCCCAGTCTCGGGGTGAGGGGTGCAAGACACATGAGTTCCCAAAGGCAAGAGGGAAAATGATTAAAGCGAGAGCAGAGGCCTGTCCTTTGATCAGGGAATACTCCCGCCTCCACAAGAGAGGAAGAAAATGAAAACTCATCGAATTTTCACCCTGGGTCAGCCCGTCTGCCGCTCCTGCGAGTTATCTTACTTGATCTGAATGCAGTCCAGCCACGGAGGTGTCACTCTCTATTTATAGACAGGACACGAGGCTCAGAGACAAAGGGTGTGCCCAAGGTCACAGGGGACCAAAACCCGGGTCTGGCACTGAGGCCTGACAGACCTCACAGTGCCCAGGTGCCACTTTCCACTCCTCTCACCCCGCAGCTCCTCGCCCTTCCACACCCGCAGCGTTCACCGGCTGAGGGCCTGGCTGGGGCGGGAATGACTCTAGGCGCCCGGGAGACACTTTGCATTCTAGCGGGGCAGGAAAGTAAAAAGTCAACAAAGAAACAAGTAAACAGACAATAAGAGCTTTCAAGAAAAAGAAACGTGGGAGGCAGAGGGAGCCCAGGTTAAACTGCCCAGAGCAGGGGACAGTGACGGGAGCACAGGATCCCAAGGATGGCGGAGCAGGGGCAGGGAGCGGAAGGCGGTGAGCTGACAAGCCCAGCAGAAGACGTTGGGATTTTCCAAGTACAAACGGAAGCCACCGATAAGATGTAAACAGCGAAGCAGCAAGTTACAATTTGCCAATTAAGATCACTCTGGCTTTGGTGTGCTGACCAGCCGGGACGCTGGAGGCTGCGTGGCAGCCAATTGCCTATTGGCAACATTCCAGGCAAGAGGAGGTGGCGGCTTGAGTGACAGCGGGAGCCGTGAGTCCAGAGACGTCCACGGCGCAGACTGCCTTCTGGACAGAGCTCGGCCATGACTTCCTAACCGGCCGCCTATGGGCTGCGATCGGGGTGGACTCGCTGAAAGCCAGAGACCAGACACAGCCCCAGCTTGTGGTGTGAGCACACAGCACACGTTTGATGAATGAGTGAAATCCAAAGAGAAATTCAAAATTGTCCCTTTGGGTAGAGCCTCTGTCCTGTGGCCCCACCCAGATGGGTGACAAAAGGCAAGTTGGGATTTTTCTAAGTACAAAGGGAAGCCACCGATAAAATTTAAACAGCACACCATTGGCCCCATCGGGTAAAACTGTGTGGGTCTGAGAGGGAGGGAACGGCAGCCAGTGGGTTGGAAAAGTGGAATCGTAAACTCGGGTTTGCTCCTTCTAGCTTTTTAATATGGGGCCTTGGCTTCTTGATTTGTCCACAATCCCCCTGTTCTTATTCCAGGAGGAGTGATCCTCACTTCCCAGGGGAAGTCGCTAGAAGGAAGGGAGGCTGGTCCTTCAACCACACTGAGGGCCCCAGGAATCATTATTTCATTGACAATAAAATGGGGGCATTTCGTATTCATCCAACATAAATGTGTGGCTAATTATACACCACCTTTCTTAGAGTAAAAGCTATCCCTTGTATTCAGGGGGAGGGCATTGAGCACCTTCTCCACTTAAAATGCTGATCTGACTGTGCACTGTTCTTTGAAGTACAATGAAGACAGTCTTGGACTAATGGTGACTTTCAGCGGGGGCCAGAGCGGGAGGAGGTGGCCCCTCCTGACAGCACAGAGGGGGCTTATTTTCAATCTTTTCTAAGAAGTAAGAAAATGCAAACCATAAGTAGGCTTAAATGCTTTTTGCCCAAGCATAATATTATCACACAATAGAGGGGTTATTAAGTCACATAATAAATACAACTCTGTTGCATAACCTGCTTTGGGTGACATAATTGTGCCGCATTTCTGGGGCCCCCAACTTGCAGGCCCGAGGACCAGGAGCTGGGCTGTGGGGAACCCCAAGAGGGAAATCCCCTGTGCCCTGAGAGGTAGGACTTGACTTCCCTCTACCCGGAGCTGTGGCCCAGGGGGGATTTTCTCTAGAAGGAACAAGTGTATTTTTGTTTATTGATGATGTTTTACATCTTTTGAAACCTGGAAGGGGGATTTGGCTCAATGTCTTTTATCCCCTCTGTCCCATTTTTAGGCCGATATTCTGGTTCGTCTGTTTTGGAAGCTGGATAGGATCTCAGTTCTGGTCCCTGTACGAATTTCCAAGTAGCGACTGTCCTTGGACCCTGTCCTTTGATCCTCTCTGGTCCCCGGCTCCCACCCTGGGCCCTACAGCCAGACTGACACATCTGCTCCTCCTCTGCTTGACCCCTCTAGGGGCACCCAGCTCCTGCAGGGTCCCAGCCACAGTCCTGACAAAGGCCCCCACATCCCCCCGCCCTTCCCCACCTCTCCCCTCACTCACGTGGCCCCAGCACACAGACAGCTCTCAGTCAACTGTGGTCCTGTGCTCTGCCTCGGGATCTTTGCACAAGCTGTTTGCGCAGCCTGCAATGCTCTTTTCCCAGAGATGCACATGGCTCCCCCACTTCAGGTCTCTGTTCAAATGTCACCATAGCAGCGAGGCCTCTCCTGACCACCCTGTTCGAAAGAGCCCGAAGTTCATGCTGTGTTCACTTCATTCATTCAATAAGTGTTTAGTAAGGGCCTACTTTGTGCCAGGCTCTGTTTTAGACACTGTGGACTCCCACTGAGTGAAAATCCCTGCCGTCATGGTGTGATCACCCTAGCAAGGGCAGACAAACCGTAGGCGAGTTTCTAGGTAAAGCAGAGTTTCAGAGTATTGATGGTAAAAATGGCTGTGGACACAAATACAGACAAGTGGGGAAGAGCTTGGGGAGAGGGCTGCTCTTTCTCCAACCCTCTTTCACAGGGGCCAAACCCTACTCTTTCTATCACCTTCCTGTCCCTCTTTCTTAAAGGGACTGGCCAAGGACCAACTGGATTGGATGTCCCCAGCAAGCCTGCTTGTTGGGCTCTCAGCTGTCCCCTTAGGAAATCACATTGCTAAGGCCTCAGGACCCGCACACCAGCAAGCTCTGGCCTTGAAGATGGTGGGTCCCTGGTCCTGTAGACACAATGTCCATCTCAATTCCCAGTTCTGAGAAAGCACACGGTGGCTCAGCTGAGCTCTGGCAAGCGCACCAGCTCTGTGGGTACGACTCTGGTAGGGCATACTCCCTTGATCTGCTCACTGCAGAGAGAATGCAGCAAGAGTGGAAGGCTAAACTTCCCCAGAGCACCGTGGTCCCTGGGGGCTCTGGGGTCCCACAGACTTTCCCACACAAGGTGCAGCCTGGAGGCAGCCATCTGGTCGGTTTGCTGTTGACCGCTGGCACCTAGCACAGCGCCTGACACACACAGAACCATTTGCTGCACGAATGCAGGGAGGAGGAATCCAAGAACATTCCTGGTCATTTCACAGGATAAGCTCAGGTACGCAGGGCCCTGTGGGAGCGATTCCAGATTACTCTCTTTCCAGAAGGAAAACCAAGACAGCAAACAACTCACTTGAGACTTGAGAGAGTGAGAGCTTGGTGCCTGGAAGAGCCTCTCTCTTTCTGGCAGCTGCAGGGCGTTACCGGGGCACCAGACGGCTGTCTGACAGGATTGGGCAATTTAACTCTTACTCCGCACAACACAGCACACAGAAGTGAGGATGATTGAACAGATGTTCTCGCTTCCTGTGATGGGGAGAAGCTCTCACTGCACCTGGTCTGGGCTGAGTCCACACCGTACCTGTCTCACACCCAGCAGGTGTGAGCCACCCGGGCCCCTGGGAACCAGAGAATGGTCTTCAACGTCCCAAACACTAAGGTTCCTCGGGGACATCAAGGTCACCTAGAAATTTGTTAGGAATGCAAGTTCTCAGGTCTTGTCCTCAGATCTTCAGGATAGGATGGGGCCCAGGAATCTGAGTTTTACCAAGCGCTCCAGGGGATTCGGATGCACACCCGACATTTGAGAAGCACAGTTTTAAAATGTGGCTGCCTGCCGGAATCGCCGATGGCACTCTGATCTCTGGGGATGGCATTCAGACCTCAGCATTCCGAAAGCTCCCCGGGCAAGTGCAGTGTGCAGCCATGCTCGGGAACCACTGGCCTACAGCCCCACTGCCCAGAGTGTGGACCCGAGACCAGCAGTGTCCGCAGCCCCCGGGGTCCTGTTAGCAAGGCAGACGCGCAGACCCTACATCTACCCAGTCAGTCTGCATTCCAAAAAGGTCCCTGAGGGATGGAGATTCAAAAGAAAATTTAAGATCTACTGACCTAGAGGCCCCTCCTGCCCATACTTCCTGGTAGTGCAACCTACAAAAAAAGCATGCATCTTCTCTGCGGCTCTGTTTACCCACCTGTGAAATGGGCTCACCGTGTAAACTAGGTAACAATGCACCCTCCCACCTCCCACAGGACTTACAAGATCCAACGAGTAGCACCTGAGGTGCTTTGTTATAGGGGCTCGAACAGCTGCTGTAGGAAACTCCCAAGCCTCCCAGGGGACCTCGGTGCCCTCCCTGAAGCCCTTCTGCATGGCCTGGCCCCCCTGGGTCTGATGTGGTTGTTCCTTGGGGTTCCGCAAGGAGGTGGGAGCTAGAAAGGCCGGGGCTGCCCACAGGGGCCACACGGCAGCCAAGACCAGGTGGCCAGTGCAGGCAGCGCCAAGGCAGAGGGAGGGCAGCATGGGGTGCCTGCTGCATGATGAGCTAATGCCAGCGTGCCCAGCCCTGAAGCTGGAGACCAGGCTCTGAGCGGAGGAAATGGGAAGGGTGGTAGAAGGGCCGCCTGGAGCAGCAAGGAGGCAAGGCAGAGCTGGCTCAGCGCCAATGTGCAAATGTGGGGTTTTGGCCCTGCAGTCTTTTCCAGGAGCTTCCTCTCCTGGTAGGCTGGAGTGAGGCCTTAAGGTGCAGGGCACTGGCTGGACGAGCTCGCTGGAGGTCAGGGACCAGGCCCTGAGGGCACGCTAGAGGCTGGGGGGACCATTTCCAGGCTGCCTCAGGTGTCCCGGGGGAGCAGAGCCCCAGAGCCCCACGGGCTCCATCAGAACTGAGATGGACAGCCGGGCCCTGCAGCCTCAGACGGTGCCCTCCGGCTCAGAGAGGCCGGCTGCGAACAGGAATGGCGAGGCCCCCAGCCCCGCTGCTGCTCCTTCCATGCCCAGGGTCTGTCCCTGTGGGATCCCTTTGCGGGGCAGGTGGGAGGCGCCTCTCCCTCCCCAGCATCGGGGTCGGGTCTGCGCTGGGGTTAGAGCCGCTTCTGCCACTGCTCCCAGGGCCTCCTTGCCTGACTGCACTTCTCCCTCCGCTGAAGGGACAAGTGCATCCACAGCCTAGACACAACTCACCCAGTTACAAAAAATTAACAACAGAGAGCCTATCGTTTTAATAGATAAGTTAAAAAATAAATAAATAAAATGCACAAGTCCCTGGGGTGCCAACATCTTCCAGGTTGCCTCAGGTCCTCTCCCTGGCTCTGTGCCCCAGGGGCTGGGCATGCTCCAGGGTCCCTGGGCTCCCTTTGGTTGAATTGAGCCAACAGGGAGCCGGCAGGAGGCCACCGAGGAGGAGGAGGAAGAGGAGGAGATGGAGGTGGTGCTTTCCTTGGGCCTTCTCTGCAGGCCTCACTCTGGATGGCAGTGACCGTGCCCTCCCCTATCCCTCCAGCACTGGGTATTAACAGCTCCCACGGTTCCTAGCTCCAGGGCGCTGCAGCAGCCCTCAATGTTCTGCCCAAACTCTGCCCACCTGTGTATGACATTCTCCCGGATCACCATCTGGGAGCGCTCACTCTCTCCTGCCGGGACTCTTCCTGATACACGATCAGGGATTTGAGGGAGGAGGAAGAGGAAAAGAAAACAGGGGCCTGTGAGGAAGGAAGGAGGGAACAGGAGAGGAAGGTTTCTGGGCACAGGGCTCGGGCAGACACAGGGCAGGCCAGCCAGGGGCTCCGGACACTGGGGAGCCGCCTGCCCCCCACCCCGAACAGCTTCTCCAGCAGTCTGTCCTGTCCACAGCGGGAATGACTACCCTTTTACTTTTAACTTTAAATTCAGTATGTTAAATGAAGACCTATTTTCCACCTAGAAGTTGAAGTTTAAGAAGGGGCAAAAGAGTTCTGAAATTTTTTAGAAATTTCCTTAGGAGATTAGAGCAGAGGGTCCCAAATGTGAGTGTGCCAGAATCACACACTTCAGGTATTTAGCAAAAGTCCTCATTCTCAGAAACTACCTCTACAGATTCTTATTTCCTGGGTCAGGGGTTGAGCCTGAAAATTGGTATTTTTTACAGGCACCACAGGCATCCCGAAGCAGGTGGTCCTGTGTGCCACTCTGGGAAACTCCAACTTGGCTGCATGGTACCCGGAAGTCTCCACCACACCCATAAGTTGCTGGTTTGCCCCCTCACTGCTCTTGGAGGGCCCAGACTCCTAAAAATTACATTTCAATGTTCTCAAATCAAATTGGGTCTGGTTGGGGATGTTAACGCAGTGGTATCCAAAGGAACTCAGGGAAAAAGACTGTTCAGGGATAGATTTTGATTTCCAAAACTGGATTTGTTGGTCCTCTCTCCTTCCCACCACCTCTGGAAAATCCCACTGGAGCCTAATCCCAGAAGTGACATTCTGTGGATGAGCATCAGGACCTTGGACCTGCTGTTAAATGTTTCTATGCCAAGTACCATTCGCCCCCGGCCAGAACACCCTGAGTGCCCCCTGCCCCCAGCTGCTCTGGGGTTCATCCTGGCCCAGCAGGAGTTTGGGGAGACCTCCTTTTGATTGATTTGATTCTATTTTGATTATCAGCTCAGCCTAAACAGAACAGAGCTTTCTAGGAAAAATAATGCAAAGTTTGGGGTTTGATGTCGGAACAGAGTTTGCATGTCTGCTTTGCCAATTACGAATGTGTGACTTTGGGCAAATTACTGAACCTCTCTTACTGAGGTGATACGAGATGGAAAGAACATACATGTAAAAGTGCTTTGTAAACTCTAAATGGCCAATGGTTATCCTCATATGTTCTGAGTCAGCACAGTGGGAATGGACAAGCTTGTTAATGGACATTCCTATACCAAGAATGGATGGATAAGCAAAATGTGGTCTATCCATATAATGAAAGATGATTCAGCCTTAAAAAGGAGGCATTTTCAACCCAGGCTACACTGTGGATGGACCCTGAGGACACCATGCTGAGTGAAATAAGCCAGTCACAAAAGGACAAATGTGTGTGATTCCATTTACGTGAGTTATCTAGAGGAATCAAATTTAGAGTCAGAAAGTAGAAAGGGGGTAGCCACGGGTTGGGGGCAAAGTGGGAAATGGAGCGTTGTTGTTTGACGGGGACAGAGTTTCAGTTTTGCAAGACGAAAAGAGTTCTGGAGATGGATGGTGGTGATGGTAGCACAACAACGTGGACGTACTTAATGTCATTTAACTATATGCTTAAAAATGGTTAAAATGGCAAATTTTATTCTATGCATATTTTACCACAATAAAAAAATTTTTTAGAAAGAGCTATATCAAGAGTCATATTCCATAGGTCACAGGGAAAAGCCTGGCATGCCTCTGGAAGGAACATTCATGAATTTTTATGCATGGAGTTAGGGACATTTATTTTGCCCATTCAGTAGTAGTTTGCTCTTTCTGGTTTCTTGAGAACGTCCTTATAGATGAGGCTTAGGATTAGATTCTTCTGGATCATCAGTAGGGTGTTGCTGTACACCATTCAGAAATGTTCCTTGAGAACACACATCAGAGGACTAGATTTTAATTAACAGGACTTGATGGAGCACTTATTTTGAAAGAGTGAACTTGACCCATGTTATAAGCTGAGAATTTAAAGTAACCCATCACAAATTCTCATGTGTGTCCCAGTATCTTAGCTGGACATCACCAAGCACAACAAAACAGTAGTGGAGGAGAGAAAGTGTGACAGTGACCAATCCTCCCAGGACAGTAATCAAGATGCCCACTGCCCTGAAAGCCTGCAAAGGGTTCCCCTAAATTCAGGGGTCCATGGCCGCCAGACCCCAACCTGAGAAGGAAGGAGGGCTGAGCCTCAGTGTGCAGCAGCCAGACTTTCCCATACATTCTTCCATTCAATCTTCCCAACTGTCCTCCCAAACCTATTTTATCCCCATTTTATAGAGGAGAAAACTGAGGCCCAGGGAAGGTGTAAGGCTACTCATATTTCCTGAGCGCCCACTTCTTGTTAGCACAGTGCCTATGTGCTTTCCAAATGTTATCTAATTTTTCTGGATATTGTCATCTTTTTTTTTTACAAGTGGGAAATTGAGGTTCCAAGAGGCTAAGCCATTTGCCTAAGATCACACAGCAAATGAATGACAAAGCCAGATTCAAACATATATTTTTCCAACTGCCCAGTTATCTTCTCATTACCTCCCAGTTGCTCTGTGAGGAGGCGAGAGGGAGGGAGGGAGGGAGGGGTGAGCATCTCAGGAGGCTCCTGGTAGCTACCTCGCCGCAGCTCAGCAGATGCTAGTGGACTCTGACAGGTTAGTCGTAAGGGAATGCTGTGCTAAACATTTCTAGCACAATGAATAAGCCAGGAATGAGAGTAAAACGCCTCTCCTTAGGAGTGGGGAAGGAGCACAGCCTGAGTGGGAGGACTTTGGCTGATGGGATGACGCAGAGGCGAGGGCCTTGGCCACTGTCACACAATGGGACCAATGCTGGCCAATTCACTCCTGAGTTTCCTTTTAAACCAGTGAGTGAGTAACACAGAGTTGTGACCACCAGTTCAGAGGGAGGCAGGTGCTCCCTCGAAAGGCTCGGGTCCTCCACCCTAGTCCTAACCCCGGACCACAGGCCCCACCAGACTCCAGTCGCTGGACAGCTCAGCCACTTGCTAGGCTATCTCTTTTTGCAGGAAAAATGATTTTTTATTTCATCCTCACCCCCAGCGATGGTGGGGCAGAGCATGACAGTGAGGGGCTGGATAAACACGCAGGTCACCTGGAAAACTTGGCTCTGGGCAGGTGCAGTGGCTCACACCTGTAATCCTAGCACTCTGAGGGGCCAAAACAGGAGGATCGCTTGAGGTCAGGAGTTCAAGACCAGCCTGAGCAAGAGCGAGACCCTGTCTCTACCAAAAATAGAAAAATTAGCCAGGTGTGATGGTGCGTGCCTGTAGTCGCATCTACTCAGGTGGCTGAGGCACGAGGATCACTTGAGCCTGGGAGTTGGAGGTTGCAGTGAGCTATGATCACACCACTGCACTCTACACAGGGTGACAGAGCAAGACTCTGTCTCCAAAAAGGAAAAAATAAAACTTCTCAGCTCTGTCCTCATTCTTGCCTCTCCCTCTTGCCCCCCAGAATGTTCGGAGTGGAAAAGGGCCAAGGGGTCTGTCGAGGTCAGAGCACACTGGGTTCATTGGGGGAGCACAGGGAGTTAGTGTTCCGTATGCATAGACTCAACCTCAGTGGGGAGGATGGGAGAAGTTCTGGAAAGGGATGGTGTGATGGCTGCACGACAATGTGGATGTACTTAATGCCACCAAACTGTACACTTACAAATGGTTAAAATGGTAAATTTTATATGATGTATATTTTACCACAATTTTAAAAAAAGAACATCTGGGTTCAAATCCCAGCTCGCCCCTTGCTGGCATGTGATACTGGGGAGCTGCCTCTCCTCAGGCTTCAATTCCTTGCTGCTGTGAAGCTCCTACGACTGCAGGACCAGGGACAGAGAGGACCTGGTGCCCTCTTGCTGGCAAACAGCCCCTTGGCTGCCTGGGCAGAAGGCTGCTCCCCCATCACCCAGACCTGAGGAGGCTGCGAGCTGCTTCTCCCAGCAAAGAACACAGTGGCATCAAGGCTGACTGCTGCCCACATAGAAAAGCAACTCTGGCAAAATCCCCAGCGCTCCCAAAAGGCAGGTGCACATGAAGCTGCCATGCAAAGCAAACAACAGCTGAGAGACGCCTTTCAAACCTTTGTCCTCTGTGTGGGCCCGAGCCGTGCAATCTCCCTCCACGGGATTGTTCCCGCACCCTCGCCCACTGCCTGCTCTGGGCACGCAGATGAAAGGAGGGAAATTATACCTCTGCTGGGCCCACGCGGCAGCACAACGCACACGCTCTCGCGGATCCGTGTGACTCCTCCGTGGGCTGGGGGAACAGGGAGGAATCCACTCCGGTGAGGTTTCCAATGAAAGGGGAAGCAAAGCCCCTCCGGTAGCAACACTGGCCAGAGCCGGGAGCCAGGATTCAAATCCCAGCCCTGCCCGGCGGACAGCAAGTGCACGTCAGACAGTCTCTGCTCAGGCCTTGGCTGCATCCAGCATGGTCTGCAGAGAGACTTGCGTTCGAATCCTGCTCTGCCCCCTGGACAAGTCCTTCAATCTCTGAGTCTATCTCATTGGGAGCATGGAGGTCTCAAAAGTAGCCTCCCCTCCACCAGTGTTGTGGGAAGACTTAATGAGGTCATGAGTGGAAAAGTATATCTGTTGAATGAGTGTCTAACAGTAAACAAGCTCAGCTAAGGCTCTGGCAGGGTCCTCCTTCCCCGCCCCCTCCGCCAAGGGCCTCTGAGATTGTGTCATGTGGCAGGGTGGGGGGTGGGTGTCTGTGAAGGGAAAGCTGCCACAGGGATGACACAATTCCCAGAGGAACCCAGACAGCAGCTCGACCTGTCCCCATTTGCAGGACAGGACCCTGAGAACCAGAGGCACCTGCACAAGCCTGTCCCTCTGCACCCTGGGGGTGTTAGGGCTGTGTGTGCACTGCAGGCCTGTATGCATTCACCCGGTAAGTGGTTCCCAGGTGTCTGCTATGTGCTGGACAGCGGGCATATGAGGGCCAAAAGGAGACAGTCTTCACCTCAAGAGTTCAGAGTCCACAGTCTAGGAGGAGCGACAAGGCAGATGCCACATCTCATTCCTGAATGGATGAATGTCACAGAGCCATGGAAGTGGCCTCTAGTTCCTACACACCTCCTAAGGTCCCAGTGACATCCAGTAACAGGCGAGCCCCACCCCCTACCGCCACCACCTAAGACCCAACTTGCCCCAACTCAGAACAGACTCACAGGAGAGAATAGATTTATTGCCTGATATGCATATTTAATGACTTTCAAAGATAGTTCATAAATACACCATGCAATTTATTGGTATTTAATGTTATGCGTAAATGAATAATTTTTAAGCCATCCAACACTGACCAATTTGAAAAACTTAATAAAACATTCAATAACGCTTGTCAAGACTTAATAAATTTCCAAGGATTTATACATCCCGTGAAATGCACTCCACCTCAAACAAATTAAATAACGCATGGCATGCAATGGGCAGAGGAGGAAGACAATTTGTTAAAGCCCAGTTTGACGGGAAATAGGTATATTTTATCACTTGGGCTTTTTATTGGGGTCTCAGGTACTCTCTTCCAGAGAAAAAGACAAGCACCCCAAGACACTTGACTCGAGGCAGGTACATGGGATGCGCATAACCTAACACATCTCTGACCTAACACAGAAGGAAATGTGGTTCCTCCTTCCCTTCTGCTGTCTCTGCCCCTGGCCAGCTTCTCCTCCCTGCTGGGCTCTGTGCTTTGATGAAGGTGCCATCCTCAGCATCTGCCACTGCCCCCACAGTCACCCCCTCTGGCCCCAGAGGCAGCCAGACAACTCCTCCCGAGGCTGACGCACTGCCTTGTCCTGTGTCACTCTTCTGCCTAGGAAACCTTGGTGGCCCCCGCCTCTGGTCAGGGCCACATTTCTTAGCTGGATGTTCCAGGCCTCCAGAATGTCATCCTGCTCCTGCCTGGCCACAGCTCTGCATCATCCCACAGAGACGGTCTCCTCTGGGCAAATGACCCTGCTGCCATGCCTGACCTGTCTGGGCACCCCCCCCAGCGTACACACACACACCCGTCCTGTCTCCCTGCCTGGAAGGCCTCCTGACAGTCCAGCTTCCCCAGTCAAAGCTTGCTTGACTCTGGGGATCCAGCCCCATCTTCAGTGCCACCTCCCACCACAGTCTTCCCTGAGTGCCCCACTGGGAGAGAGCTCACTGTCCCTGTGGGGCTCTGGGGGTCTCAAGGCACATCCTACACTGTCCCTCCCTGCTCCCTCCCACCACGGAGGGCTCCTGGAAGGGCCCAGGCTAACTTGCCTTTGCCCCCACCCCACAGCACCCAGTGGGGCTCAAAATGCATTTGTTGAAAGAATACATAAGTAAACCAACTAATGCTCCTTTGTGTTTGCAGAAGAGCGAGGAAGCACGCAGGTGGCTTGCATCAGCAGGTGTAGGGAGCAGTCCTGGCCCTACCAGGCAGCCAGCATGTTCCTGGTTCCTGGGGGAACCACTAGAACCCGGGCCACCTCCCCAGGGGATAAGGAATCAAGACCCCCACACCAGAACCCGTCGCTCTACAGTCTCCCTCTAGTCAGGTCCTTTAGGAAGACCCAACATGGCAACCACGGCAGGTGAGCAAGCTACTCCAGCTGCCTGAGTCGATTCCTTCTCATAAAGTAGGCGGAGTACACCCTGCCTCCTTCCAATGTTTGCAGGACGAGGCAGGCTGCCAAGGACTGACAATGACCACAGCAGCTCCTGGCCCTCTGGCCCCTGTGGCTGCTTACATGCCTTGCACGGCTCTCGGCTGGGGAGAGGAGGTCCGGGGCTGCGCGCCGCTGTGCAGACGCGGCAGGCTGAGGGCTTTCCGAGGGCCGGAGGGTCTTCTCCTCCTGGTGTTCTCTGGGGGCTTGTAAGGACCTCTATTGTGACCCTGAGGAAAGGACCAAGGGGAAGGGAAGGCTTTGATAGGTTCACCCACCCCAATCCAAGCCTGCTTCTGCCCCACTCTGGCTCACGCCAGACCCCGAGGCAGACACCACTGTCCCAAGGAACTCCCCACCTGTGACCAACACACAGACATGCAGGGAGCCGGGAATGGGGTGCTCTGTTCAGGCCTGGAGCACAGGTAGGGAGTGGCCACAGGGAGAGCTTCGACAGGAGGGATGACCTCCTTAGCGCCTCCAATAGGAGCAGGGCGCTAAGGATGAGGCTGGAGGTCCCCGTTCACTTGGGCCTTGCAGGCAAGAGGTCTGGGGAGGGGCTGCAGCTTGCTGAGGCTGCAGGGAAGGGGCAGAGATGGGCTGGAAAGGCCCCCTGCGGTCAGACGGAAGAGGGCTCAGAATTCAAGGTGGAGATGTCTGCACCGGGTCCCGTGGGTGGCAGGGTGATATCAATGCTATATGTCATCTATCACTGATCTATCATCTATCTATCCATCTATCTATGTTGCCTGGATTCTGGATCTATGCCTGCATTCTGATGGATGAATTGTGACATCTAGCTATCATCTGTCATCTATCTCTCTATCTATATACATTGTATAGATTATGACCAATGGGCTGGAGGCTGGAGGGACCACGGACAGGGACACCGTGAGGCAGCAGGACTCCATAAACTGTTACAGAAAAAAAAGAAGAGCCCAATGTTATTCTTTCCTAAGTTCATACGGACAAAATACTAGGTAAATGCAGATTTTTTTTCAATTTTAAATTCCTATCCCATTCTCCCCCAACCCTTTGCTATCTGCTCCCACTCACCTGCTGTCAGCCAGGCCCAGACCACAAGACAAAAGAGTGTGGAGCAAAGAAGCAGCTGACACAGCAACTCAGAGACAGACAATTATGGCTATTCCCCCCAAGGACCTGTGTGCTCACAGTCATGGGCTGCGGTGCATACACAGGGGGTGAAGGGATTTTCTGAGACTGAAATTATTAACAGCTCCCATGGCACAGCTAATTCTATCAATACTCCATGCAGTTTGGGATCCATTTCAGTATTCCAGGGGAAGCCCATGGTGGCCTGAACCAAGACACAAAAAACCAGAAGGGAGGGCCAAGTAGAGGAGACATTTCCAGGACAGTGTCAACAAGGCTTGGTGGTGATCAGATGTGCAGGTGAGGAGGATGAGGCTTTGGAAAAAGACAAAGGGTTTCCAGGAAGTTGCCAGATATCACTGAACCCCACCAACAGAGGGATCAGAGAGAAGTCGTTTGAGAGCAAAAGACATTCTACCATTTTCTAATCTCTGATCTCCTTGAATCTAAAAATTAATACATTTATTGGCCCAGAAATCTAGAATAAACCTCCCAAATGTAGTATCAACTGCACTTTCCAGGTGATAACACATAACAGAACTTCTGTTAAAGATGCCCAAGCAGTGACATTGCCCAGCTTCCCCCCATAACTTGGTCTAGTGGCCAACCACCCTCGTTTCCAGCAATTTCTTCCTAATAACTAAGTTTAATCCTTCAATTACTGCTTCTTTCTCTAGTGAAAGTGCCACCATTTTGTGGTTAATATTATAATTGGACCTATAACACATAGAGATGTCACATCTTAAACTTAAACGATGGTTAATAGAAAAATGGGCAAATCCATGAATGTACTTTTATTCCAAAGCCTAATTGTTTAGAAAAAGCTCATGGCTTAGATTAAGGCTATTCAGAATTCAAAAGGCTATTTGCCTATACAAAACAAGGCTTATGTCATTCAAACAAACTTTCATGCACTGAAGGCTGTGATCACTGCAGAAGCATTAATTGCTACCCTAAGTTGAGGCTGCTACTAGGGCAGTAGGACTTTAAGGGTGGGAAATTCAATCGGTGAAGTCTGCACAAGTCAATGCAATGCTTGTGTGATGTCCTTCCTACCAGCTCTGTTTCACAGGCAAATGGCATGTGGCAAAATTAACACATGGCAGCAAAGTAAACAAAATAAAAGATACAGCAAGAACTGCATTTTCCCTTTGATTTCTCCCAGTTGAAAATCATTTCCAAGAAAGCAAATGAAATGTTTAGTTTCACAAGAAAGAAAGAAGTCTGAGGAGATTTCCTATGTGTCCCGTTTTTCCTAAGATGTCATAGTATAATGCATTCAAAAGTGACAGGCACATCAACTCTCTGGGCTTCAGGTCCCACCTCTGCAAAAAGAGAAAGTACAATGCTCTTTAACCGCAACCCCTTTTCCAACACGTGGGCTTCTCTATGATCCATACATGGGCCTTTGATATATGTTTAACCCACCCACCATGTTGAAAAGGAATTTCAGTGGCTCTATTGTGACTTGGGAAAAATGTCCTATACACTGTCAAGTTAGTGTTGGTGAAAAGGTAACTGGTGAACAGTCCAGGAGGGACCTGTCCCGAGTCAGTTCATTTTATGAGGAAGTGATTTCGGTGCAAGACTAGAAAAGAATCTGAAACTGATTTGTGGCTGGAATTAGAGCCCTGGCATTTCTCAAAAATTCTGCATGCTGTGATCTCAGCCTGATGAGGCTACAGATGATGAAGTAGCCAAAGGACACAAAGTCTGGCACAAGGACCAGGAGATATTTAACAGGTACAGGCGGCTCCAGGGAGGCGTGGCTGGGGTCTCTGGAAAACTGAGCCACGCATTTCTGCTCCTTCCCAGGCCTGGGGCAAGCCATTAACTCCTCCAAGCCTGTGTCCTCTTTTGTGTTAAACAGGGTTCCATACCAATTAACTTACAGGGTCATAGGCATTAGGTGAAAGAATGTATGAAAATGTCTTGCAATTTGTAAATAATGTTGTACAAAGGTAAGCTCTGAAGTGGATCTAGAGAGAAAAATAATGCAATGAAATAAACCTAAGGAAAGTAAGAGGCAGAATTAAAATTATTAAACATTAATGAATTTAAAAATTAACGAATCAATTTTTAAAATGTGGAAGTGATAAATAAATTCAACATCTGCTTCTTTGGGAAAAAAATTAAATAAATTGTTAGTTAACATAGTCAAGAAAAAAAGAAAGTATAAACACAAAATAAGCAATGGTGGTGGGGAAACCACCAGAGACACAGAAGACAGTAAAGGAATCATACAAGACTTATTTGTTCCATTGTATACAGATAAATCTGTAAACCTGAATGAAATGAATTATCTTATAGAAAAATACAAATTATCAAAACCAACCTCTGGAAAGATAGAAAAGGTAAAAAGAACAATTATCATAGGGGAAAAAAAGTTATCACGCAGCTTAGCCCACTGAAAAGAACTAGGCCCAATTGGTTTTATAGAAAAATTCTATCTTATCCTTAAGAAATGGACAACTGCAACACTATTTAAACTGTTCAAGAGCCTAGGAAAAGGAAAGCTTACAGATTATTTTTATAAAACTAGCATAACATTGACATCAAAACCAAAAAAGATAAAACATCAATAAAACTATAGGCCAATCTTACTCGGGAATATTACTGCAAAACCCTTAAATAAAACATTAACAAACTGAATCCAGCAGCACAGTAAGAGAATGACATACCTTAGACAAATGAGTCATGTATTCCACAAATACAGAGATGTATTAGGACATCTATTACCATAACTTTCCATATTAATGGATCAAAAGGGAAAAAATCATACAACCATCTCCATAAATACCAAAAAGGCATCTTATAAAATTCAACATCCATTCTCAATCAAAATAAAACTCTTGTTTTTCCCTTAAAATCGAATAAAATTCTTACATGGTTATACAATCTCTCTCTCTCACACACACACACACACACACACCCTCAACTCAAAAGGCCATATCATGCTTATTTGGGAAACACTGGAAATTGTTGTCATTGGTCTGAACGTACTTTCAAGTAGAAAGAAAGAATTACAAAACTTGGAAAGAAGGAGGTGAAATGATCATTGTTTTCAGGTGGAAACTCCAGAGAATCTGTTGATAAATGAATAAAACAGTGAAAGAATGCAACCAGGTTGTGGAGCACAAAACTAATAAGCAGAAATCATCAGCTTTCCAAATGAAGACAACCAGTAAATGAAAGAAAACACCAATATAAAAGTAACACAAAAGATAAAATACACAGGGATATACTTAACAAGAAATGTGTATGAAGAAAACATTAAGACTTCAGCAATGGAAAGATATCTGATGTTCATAGACAGGAAGTCCCAACGTCGTAAAGATGTTGAGTCTCCTTAGGTTAATCCATACGTTTTGTGTGATCCCAATAAAAATCAATGGATTTTTAACTAGATAGTCTGATTCTCAAATTCACATGGAAAAATGAACAAGAAAGAATACTTAGGAAATTTCTGGAGTAAAAAGACTACTAATGGATGATTTAAAAAAAATTACAAAGCTGCATAATAGTGAAATCAGGGTAGTGCCGGAACATAAGATACAGACAGACCTACTGAATAGGTTGCAAAGGCCAGAAATAGACTAGCAAGCACAATAAAGGACAATGGTGGCATTTCAGGGGAATGGATTATTTCATAAATGATGATGGTACAATCAGACATCTGGAAAACTGAAAAGCAGATAGCTACTTCACAACATATGCTAAATAAATTTCAGATGGATCAAGTATTTAAACATAAAATGAAATTATAATAGAATTAGAGAGCTAATAGGAAAACATTTTTATAACCTCATCATTCAGTCTTTCTAAATATAACACTATGCCCAGAAAAAAAAAAAGGATCTACAAATGTGGTTTTTAAAAAATGATTTCTGTTTGAGAAAAAAAAAAGTACCATAAAATCAAGACAACCAACCAACTGGGAAAAATTTGTAACTCATATGAAAGATTAAATGGCCACCATCATCTTTATATTTCATGATGTTAAGGCTGGGGAGAAGTTTTACAAGAATTTTTTCCTACAAAAAGCTGGTGGAACTTGGATCAGCAAGAGAGGGCTGTGGTAGTTTTTGAGCAAAGAAAAAAAAACAAAAAAACAAAAGTACGTGGGAGGCAGCAGAGTGTTGCAGTTCAGAGAACAAGCTTAGAATTGGGCACACTCAGGTTTAAATTGCAGCTCTAGCACACATCAGATAAGTGACCGTGGACAATGTTCCTTTTAGTCACTTAATTCCAGTTTCCTTATCCATGAAGGAAGAATATTAAGATCCTTTTCATAGGCTTAAGGATTAAATAAAGTATGTAAAGGCTTAGCTGAGTGCATGATATATAGTAATGTATAAATATTACCTATGTATTAAGAAAGTAATGTTTAAGCAGCTTCAAATCTTAAAGAACCTAAAAATTTGATTAGGAGATGCACCAACGTATAGGTTGAACAATTGGGTGCCACAAAACTGTGTCCTGAAGAGGCCCTTACTGTCCTGGGAATCCAAAGTCTCTCAATAGTCCATGGGATAAGAGCAGCACCATTTTTGTCCATTTAAAGTTTTAAAAAGCCATCATTCCAGCTGTCCAGGTCCCAAACTGTGGAGTCAGCCTTGACTTCTCTCCCTTTCTCTCAACCCGCATCCAGGGTATTATCGTGTACTGTAGGCTGCAAGTACATGTTCGATTTCAACCACTTCTCACCGGCCCTTGTAAGACTACACACAGTCCGTCCCCCCATATCCCACCCGGATTTCTGCCTTGCAGTGGACGCCAGCTGGCTTCACTCCTACCCATCTCCCCACGGTTCCTTCTGCATTGAAGCCAGAGGGATCAGGTTAAACTGTAAGTCAAACCCTGTCTCTTCTCTGCTCAAAACCCTGCAAAGACTCCCCATTTCACTCCAGATTGAAACCCCGAGTGTTTACTATGGCTTCAAGACCCATGTGATATGGCCCAATTTCCTCTTCGGCATCCGCTCTACCACCTTCTCTGTCATGGTCTCCCGTCTTGCCCAAATGGCCTCCTTTCTGGTCCTCCAACATCTCAGCAAGCTCCTGCCACAGGGCCTTTGAAGGAGTCTGGGCTTCTCTCTCAGGGCTCACTCTTTACTCCTCTCAGGTCTTTACTCAAGAACCACTTTCTTGAGGGTACACAGGGGTTAATGAGCCTATCCTCTATACTTTGGAGTATGTTCAAAATTTGCCATTAGAACAAAAATCCATTATTTAAATCAACTTCAAGAGGGGAGGAGCATTCCCTAGCATCCCACCTAAAATTTCACACTCCCCCACCACCCCCCACCAACTTCATATCCCTATCACCTGCTTTGTTTTTGTTCCCTATCTTTAACAGTTTCCTTATTTATTTATGTATTATCTGAGTCCCTCCTAGAATGCAAACTCCATGAAGGTGTGGATTCCTAATCTGTTTTGTTTGCTACTCTCTCCCCAGCACCCAGCACAGCACCCGGCACAAAGTAGGTGCTCAACTAATTTTTGTTGAATGAACAAGTAGATGAATGAACTCAAGTTGCTCTCCCTGAGATATTCTGTCATTTTGTTTGGTAATTCCTGGTCTCCTTTGCAACCTTTTGCTTTTCATTCTTTGGAAATCTCCAGCAGACCTTACAGACCATGTACACAGAGACACACTACCCCCATTTCCAGAAGAACTGAGAACCCGCACTTTCATGCAGATGTAACTGAAGATCAGAGGGGGGACTGTAAGCTCATTTCTGTTTCCCCCATCCCTTTTCTGCCTTTCCATGCAAGGTGCACACAGATATGAGAGCTGTTGAGGAATGGACTGTACAGATCCCGTGACATATTGCTGACAAATGGGATGACTCTGGGCTTGCTCAGGGACACGTCAGCAGCTGAGAGCCAAGGAGGATAACATGTACCACAACCACAGAAACTAGCACCAGTGTGGGACAACAAAGGAAGAACAGAGGTCAAAGAGAGTTACTGGCCCCAATTCTTCTTCACAGAACAAACCTCAAAAAATGTGAACCATGATTCTATGGATTTAATATCTGGAATCTGTCATAGGCCTGCTGCAGACTGAAGGTGCAGACTCCTCCTTCTGTTTGGTGGATTGTGGAGTATTTCCTGAGACCCCAAATCACAAAATTCTAGGTGACTCAGAGCAAAAGGCAGAGGACAATACCCTGGACACATCAAAGACTTACTTGAGAGTAGTAATGAGATTCGATCCTGACATTCCCTGAACACCACCAGGGCAAGCTACATCCTTCTGTTGACTCACCATGACCACAGGCATTGGGTACGAAGAAGCTAGTAAGGACATGAGCTCTGCAGCTGTTATAGAGGGTGTTGGGTGATGCCTAACAGGGGTGATATCCAGGTGAGCTTAGTTACCTGGAGAGCCCAGTGGTTGAAAAGGATAAAAGACCCATTTGCTTGGATTAAGGGAAATGAACAGTGAGATACCAAC
Organism: Daubentonia madagascariensis; assembly: GCA_023783475.1. Taxonomy (NCBI): domain Eukaryota; kingdom Metazoa; phylum Chordata; class Mammalia; order Primates; family Daubentoniidae; genus Daubentonia; species Daubentonia madagascariensis. The sequence goes on along the minus strand of JAKFHU010000353.1, from coordinate 791,379 downwards.
AAAGCTGACAGAAATCATACGTGGGTTAATACTTTTCTTATAATTCCTTTGGCATCCAGAAGGGCCATCACACAATGATTTACAATAGGACATAATCACTAACTAAAACCTAAGCTAGCCCCAAATCACAAACCATAGGAGACCAAAAAATGACTGATCTCTACATTTGATTTAATTCCAAAAACCAAATTCATTTCAGTAATTGAAAGAAGTCACAGGGAAGGAGAGAAAAGCTTAACACGACAGCTTTCAATATAGCAGGGTGGCTGGAGGAGTAGGTTCAAATCTGGACTTCACCACCTCATGAGTAGGTAACATATACTAAGTTCCTTAGCCTTTCTTAATTTCAGGCTTACCCATAAAATTGATCCAATATAAGTATCAACATCACTGAACTGAGATTATGAAAATTAAATAATTCAGGTAAAGCATTTGCTATAGTGCCTAGCATATAACACGTGACCAAAAGTATTATTAATAATATTGGGATGATTCAGGGGACCAAGTACACATGCAAATATCCTGTCTGGGTCACAGACTATTAGAAAAAAGTGCCTCTTTATGAACGGGCAGCAGTCTCAAAGATGTCAAGTAAAGAAATGATCTAGCCAAACCAGCCCATCTCTCCTGGTATCTCCTGACTGAGCTCTGTTTGCTACCTGTAACAGCATCATATGGAATATGGTTCATTCTTGTCCTGTCTGCATTCAGGTGATCGGGGGTCTACAGAGTAGATCCCAAACTGGGAATCAGGTCATGGACACTCCTTCACCATGTAACCTACAGGAGGTGGTCATCATCTTCTAGACAGCTGTGCATACTTTATAAAATGCTGAGACTCCGATGCTCCCCACCTCATATGAGAGGTTGTAGAAATGACAGACCTACTTTATTAAAACAAGCAAGCAAAAAGTTTTGTGACAGCCAGGTTTTTGGATAAGTAGAGGTTATACTTGTAAGTGATTTTCAATGCAGTGGTGCCAAAGAAGTGCCCCAGCACAAAGGAGTCTCCATCCAGGGGCGGTAAGAGTGGGGGCCCTGCTGAATGTCTTACTGTTATTTTCACACCAGCAGCAGTGGGGCGGAGACGCTGGCCATGGTGCTGAAAGTCCTGCTCGGGCCCTGGCAGGAGCTGTCCATGGTCACAAAACACAGTGGCTCAGACCTGTTCCCAGCGTTCAACCTTTAGTGCAGCTGAAATTGCCTTCCTCTTTCCCTTTGAATTCCAGTTAGCTCTTCCTTGCTTCCTTGGTTAACTGACTGGCCTGCAGATCATTATGATTCAGAGGCTATCTAAAGCAGCAGGTTCTATTTCAAGATTAATTCGGATGTTAAGACCTGAACAAGATGAGTCTATCTTTTCTGGGTCCTCAGGGTTGCCATAGGTCTTAATTTGAGGCAAAACAACAGCTCAAATCAATATAAAAGCATACTCTAGGGAATCTTCCATACAAATAGTGACCCAGGTTCAAGCAAGGTTCTCTACAGACTTGAGTAGGCAGTCAGTGGTTAACCTCTGGTCCTAGACCAGACCAGAATCATGGTTTCTAATCTAAATTTCATTAAAGGTGGAGTTGCTTTTACCATCTTCAGTAATTTTTCTTCAATATCTATCTCCAATTTCCCCTCAACTTTCTAGACCCATCCTGTGTAAGACAGCATTTTTCTTTATACTCCTGACCATACATCCAGATTGGAATTTATTCAAACACTGTTCTCTGTGTTTGCTTCCAAATATAGGAAATGGGTAAAGCCTAGTGAAAAAATAAAGGTAGGAACATAGAACTGGATAATTCTATTCTCTACTTAGATCTTGGATCCACATTCTAGCTTCCTGTCTATAAACAGGTGGTTCACAACAGATGTCATGAGACTGCCATGTGACAGGTACAGCAGGAAGCACAGAACTGGGCACGAATCCTGCCGACGGCCTTCACAGTCTAAATACCAAGATCTGCTCTATTCAGGGCATTGGGATCTATAAATAGCAGAGTAATGACGTCACCATCATCCAGCCTGTTGCTGTTCAGTGGTTGATTGTTTTTAAAAGAGGTTACAAAAAATTAATAGATGGCGGTAAATTCTATGGCACCATCTAACCATAAACTTCCTCTCTCTCTCTCTCTCTCTATATATATATATGTATATATATATACACACACACACACACAACACACACCATGGACCAACAGATTTTAGTGGCTACTTATTAGAATGAAGAATCCATCTATCTGAAAGCCCACCCCTCTGACTATGCTGAGCTCTCATGTCTAACTGGGCCCTAATGCCCTCTCTATGCAGAGGGGCAGATGTGTTTCTCTTGCCAACTCACTGGTAATGCCTCTTAACAAGGTCTCTATTTCTTTGGATAGTGAGAAGCTCCGGATTCAACCTTGAACAGCAACAGCCTGTAAAACACCTTGAAAACAGATCTTATGTGCTAAAGGGAAGTCTAACTCCTCTTGTTCCTTTCATGAAGGGAGACCTAGATTGGTCATCAAGAGAAAGGACCTGGAGCCTCCACTTGCTACTGACCTTGAACAAACTCCCTGACCTCCTCCCTCCTATTAGCCAAGCAACAACCATGTACCAAGTCACTTCTGCATCTGGAGATAAAGTCTTTAAGACACACATGATGCTGTGACTAACACAGGAGATGGGAAGAGAATATGGTCCTTGAGGCACGTCCACAGCCCCTGGGAGAACGCCACCAAATGGATCTACATGATCTCACTAAGTTCCTGAATGGTGCTAACCAGTGCCCAAGCTGACTGGAGGGAGCAAATCACCTCAGAAGGTCATAGAATGTCACCTTTCCCTGTGTCTGGGGTCTTTACATGTCTTTAAAAATCTGGTGTCTGATCTCTGCTAGCAAATACCAAGGAGAAAGAGAAGTGGGGAGGTGGGAAACAGAGATTATTTTTAAAAATGCATATATATATGTGTGTGTATCTACATTTATATAAATAGCAACTGAAATGGAACATGGAAGGGCACTTTCTATTTTAAGGACAAGCTCCAGTAGTAAAGTAATCTCCTGAGTGACGCCACCTTTTGGCTGCATGCCCTCACGCCCAGGCGAGGCGGTGGTGCTTTTTATTCAAGTCACATTAAATGCCTCTTACCAATCCATCCATCTTAATCAGCACCTACCACTTGCAGCACCAGCCCCGCAGTCAGGAAGCTGAAGGACCAGGGTGTGAGGGCAGTGGTGAGAGGTGACATCATAGAAGGAAGGAAGGAAAGAAAGGGGCTGGGCAGAGCTGGGGAGGAAGGGAGGAGGCAGGCCCCTGCTGTCCCACACCTCTGGACGCCTCCTTCACCCATGACTCCCTCAGCCAGGTGGCCGGCTAAATGGTGACCTGGCCCAGTGCCTGTGTCTTCAGGGTGGACATGCCGCAGGGCTCAGTGGTTCCAGGAGCAGGTGCCCCCACACCTGCAGCTACCGACACAGGTGCACAGGCGGGGGCGCATAGTATGAGAGAGGCCAGGGGCTGTCCCTTGAACCTCCCCTCTGTGCAGCTCCTGGCCCACCCCCTATGCTGGGAGCCCCTTGTCATGCAGCAATCCACCCCCAGACCACTTGACTCTGACCCATTCAGACCACCTGGCTCCTCCTCCGTGAGCCTTTGGAATGTTTGTGTTGGAGTTTCCATCGCCCAACAGCTCAGTTATCCAAAGGGGACTGGGGTTCCCCATCTCACCACCCCACCTAACACAGCCCCATACCTGCAGCTTCTGCCTACCCCATGCCAATCAGGGAGGGCCCAGAGTGAATTCTGCAGGTGCAGATCTGAGCTCAGCAAACCCCTGTGCCCACGAAGCCTCAATCTGCCCTGATCACAAGGCCTAGGTAGGTCCTGTTTGGCATTTCACTTACCTGCTCTAGCTGGAACCCACTAGAAACTGCAGCCCCCTTAGCTGGGCCCCTGAAAACCCTGTCAGCCCTTGGGCCTGAACCCCCAACCCCCAGCTGGGAGCTGAAGCCCCTCAGCAAAGCACCCACAGTGCAGTGTGGCCTACCCACCATCACCCTGCCAGGGGACTCCTGAGAACTAGAGCCCTGGGAAGTCAACACCAACCTGAATCAAGCATGAGACCATTACACACTTTCAGACCCTGTCATTCTGAGTTACTGCATTGTCTTCAGAGGCAGCCTCAGCTGGGTCAGGTCCCTGGGCCTGGTTCTAGGCCCCTGTCCTGAGGATGGGGCTCAGCTAAATCCTCCAGATCTGACACTGTCCATGAGGCTCTGGAGGACTTGGGCTTGGGTCTAGTGGGGGTCTGGCCACCTCAAAATTCAGGGTCAGTGGCAGAGCAGCAGGAAGATTCCCTGCCCCAGGAAGGGCAGAGGCAGGCCCTGAAAGGTGCCCATCCTTATGCCTGGTTACCATGAGGTCACAGCTGCTCCAAGAATCAAATCTGGGAGCTGGACTCCATGACCAGAGTTGGAAATAACCTATGTGTTATCTCCAGACACAGGTGCCTCAGGGGCTTAGGAAACTAATGCATATTAAGCACCTACTCTCCATGACACATTTATCATTTAATCAGCTATAGAAGAGAAAAAACATACCCATTTTACAGATGAGGAAACTGACAGTCAGGAAACTGACTTAGAAGACTTCAGTAACTTACGTCTAAATTCACAGAACTAATAAATAATAGAACCAGAATGTAAATAAAAATCTGTCTAATTCCAAGGTTCACGATGCCTCTCCCTTTCAGCCCAGGAAAAGGACAGCAGGATGGCAAAAATGGGGGAAGAGAAGATGAGTGGACACAAAGAAAACACACTTCATATATCCCAAGCCACATGTTAGTGAGGCCATATGAAGAGAAAAGCTCTTTGCCAGTCTATGGAAAGGCCTCTTTCTGTGTGGACAGCATCATCTGAGAAAACCTGCAGCAAGCAGGACTCAGGCTACGCCAACATTGCAAAAAGTCTCAGCAATTCGTGATCATGCAGGATGTGTAGACAAGATAGCACTTTTGTCTTCACCATCAGTGCATGCTGGCAAGAGGTGGGAGATAGGAAAAATCCATGTGCAAGCTGTCAAATTGGGGGTGTTAATTTGCAAGGCTGAACTAGAAATCAGGAAAACTGTCTACTATGGAGGCTGTGAGAAGCCAGAGGTCGAAATGAACGGGGGAAGAGGGGCCTCACCCAGCAGAGAGGCTACAAGCGTGAGAGGCAGGGCTGCCGGAGGTGCGGTCCTTCCTCTAGGGTGGAGGGCAGCCAGGTGGCCCCAGAAGGATCCTCCCAGACACTCTTGAGGCTGCCTTTGGAGACAGGGCTTTCATCCCTTGTGCCCCACAATCAGTCTTCCAGGATTTCTCAGGATGTTTCCATGTGATAGACCCCACGGCTGAGCACACTGAAGTTCCCACATCCTAAGGAAAGGGCTCCCTCTGCCCCCCCCACCATCACCACTGAAATACTGCACCACCCAGATCTGGTCTCTGGCCTCTTTAGGAAGTCACTCACCTTTTGAGAGTCCTAGGAAAGCAATGGAGACTCTGCAGGAAAATGTGTCTGGGCACAGTTACCCAATGTCTGTCTGCATTTGAAGCCAGGGTGAGAGCCCCTGCTTTAGAGAGAGTCGCTCTGGACCAAGCCAAGCTTCTGCCTCCAGATACTGTTGGTCTTTGGGGAACTACATGGCTACATCGGTATGATGCTTCAATGAGACCAGGGCTGATTCCGTCACCAGGACTCTATCAGGGCAGGGCCAGGAGCTTTCATCTGCTTGTGCTCCAACTCCCGTCTCTCACCACCCACCACTGACTCTGAGATACTCATGAGGAGGACTTTGGTTCCTGCCTATGCAGGAGCACACTGAGCCAGACACCAGCAGGGCAAGGGCTGGGCAGTACCTGGGGCAGGAGAGGGTGTGGCTCACCCTGCATGCTGCCTGGGTTGGCTGTGACAACTGAGTGGAACCATGTCTACAATGTGCTCTATGGAGGGCAGCCCTATCATACAGTCAGAGAGGTTACACATCTGTACACATCACCCTGCTGGGGTCTGAATGTTCGTGTCTCCCCAGAATTTGTATGTTGAAATCCTAACCCCCAAGGTGACAGTATTTGCAGGTGGGGCTTTGTGGGGGTGATTAGGTCACCAGGGTGGAGCTGTCATGAACGGGATTAGTGCCCTTATAACAGAGGCCCCAGAGAGCTCCCTCGCCCCTTCCACCATGTGACTACACATCAAGAAGGCACCACCTATGAACCAGAAAGTGGGTCCTCTAGACACCAAATCTGCCAGCACCCTGATCTTGGACTCTCCAGTCTCTAGGACTGTGAGAAAGAAATTTCTGTGTTTATAAGTCTCCCAGTCTATGGCAGTTTGTTACAGCAGGCTGAACACACCATGCATGCATTTCCCACAGACCTCACACCTTCCCCTTAGTTGGGTTTGCTCCAAGGCTTGGGGTCTTTTTGACAACTTCTTTTCTCTTTGGTGAACGCCATCGTGGTTGGATGAGACCTGAGTGAACGTGGTTGAGTCAAATGAAAGGTTTGCAACTCACACTGGCCGTGTGTCCTTGGGCAAGACACCTCCTCTTGGGCCTCTGTTTCGTTATCTAGATGATAAAGAGGGACTGAAATAGATCTTCTCTACAACTCCTTTCAGGACCAAAGTTCTGAAATTCTATACTACAGATTCATATAGATGTAAATGGAGAGAGAGCTCTTAAAGGAAAAAATGCCTAGAAAAATAAATATATTTCTTTGGTAATCATTATCAGTTATCAGCTTCCCAGATCCATTGTATTTTTCATAAATATTGACTAAAATATTCCACTGTAGCTCATCACGACATTTTACATTCTACTACGAGGCGCTTCCGGGGTGTGCAGAAGGGGGGACGACCTCCGCTGCAGACGAGCTTGCGTCCAAAACTCTGGCAGGCACTTTCCTCCTTCGTCAGTAACTTCTGTCCGGTACTGACAATGTTTTGTGACTGCTCCCAGCTCATTTGGGGGGGAGCTCTGAGTTGCTTTTCTATATTCTCTGCTTTTTTTCCTTACATTCTTCGCATACAGCAGAAGTTAGAGAATGACCAGAACATGTCTCTCTACTGCTAACAGCAAGAAATGAAATTTTCCCAGTTACAGGTTTCCTTTGCAATTTTCCTCCTTGAGGAAGAATAAAACACTACAACCCCCAACCCCATCTTCTTAGCTTTTTGTCTTCTATATCTAAAAATGGCGTAAACTGAAACGTGACTGCATGTGTGCGTGTGAGCATGTGTATACTGTCGCGTGAAGACTGCTCTGGTCCACAACAGAAGAGCTGGCTTTAGGGAAAGAAGTGACTAATAAGAAAAATCTGCCTTTAACTCTCCCCTCTTGCCCCACCAACCAAACACACAAACGCCCCCCTCACAACCTTTCTCACCATATGCACCTTCTTTCCAGGAAGGAGGGCACTCAATGTCCTCAGGTTTCTTTTCTCAAACTGTGTCACTGGCACCCACCTTCATATCTTTTACATATCCTTTATTATAAATGCCACCAGCCAGCAAAGACGCACAGAGCGTCTGGCACATGTCTGCTGCCATGCTCAGCCCAACAACCACAGTAACACCTTCTAAGTGTCTGTTTCTTTCTGTGCCTCAGATGATGCTCCAAGAGCTCTACCTGTTGTAACTCATTTAATCCTCACAATAGCCCCACGAGGTGAGCACCGCTCTTAGCTCCATTGTACAGACCAAGGAGACGGAGCATAAAACCAAGGTCAGCCACCAGCAAGCAGGAGAGCTGGGTGTGAACTCAGAAGGCAGGAGCCCAAGGCTGGGCTCTCCCGCTCAGGTGATCGCCGACCCGCACTTTTAGCATGGTGAATTCCACAAACAAATTGCAAGACCGTGTGTGAGAATTTCCTGCAGGAGGCAAGGGTTGTGGAGAAGAGGCCATTCCAGGGGAAAGGAATAGCACCTGCAAGGCCCAGAGACATGAGCCTCCACGGGGGCACAGGGAAGCAACGCAGGTGTAATGGGGTGAAGCATGCTGGTGGGAAGTGCTGGAGATGAAACTAAAGGGCAGGTTGGGTGCAGATGATGAAGAGAGGTTGAGATTACAAAGGACTAGCTCCGACGCTCCTTCAACACCAGACCTCCGTGCAACCTAAGCAGCCCCGCCTCAACCGAGTAGACGTCCAGGGCATGATCCGCAATGGGAAACAAGAAGGGACTATGAATGACCTAAAATAGTGCACGTGCTCAAGCTCGCAAGGGGGTCTATACTGAGGGTACGTTCGGAGGTTTCAGCAAAGGCAGTCGAGGCAAGGAGGGGGCCGGGTGACAGGTCGGGGGTGATGCCTGCATGTGCAGCACGGGAGCCCCAGCCTTCCTGAGACAGGGTCCAGCACCCCCTTCCAAGGCCCCCCCCATTGTTGTGGCGGGCCCCGTACAAGACATTCCCAGGCAAGCTCCCCCAAAATATAAGGAGAAGAAAGAGGAGAGGACACACACACACCCCTTGGTTGTCATTTTGAGCCTAATTGTTTTAACCATGTGTTCACATCTGCGAATCTTCTCTGGTACATGTGCCTGGCAAGCTCTAGCTAATAAGAGTGTTAAAAATGCCAAGTTTAAGAATTCACTGTCTCCTTCTCACCCCCCCCCTTCTCCTCTTCTCAGGCCTGGTCAAAACTCCACTTCAAATTTATGAGTATAATGTCAAAAAAAAATTGATTCAGATTCATTAGGGGTGGTAGAGCAAAGTGTGGACAAGAGCAGGTGCTGCTGTAGTGGGGACCTGGGCTCTGTCCCCAGCAGAGCAGGCTGCCAACTTTGGTGGACGCTCAGCCCTGAGCTCCAGGGGTTCGGCTCTCTCCAGGTCACCCAAGTGGGGTGCTCACTTCCTCCACTGCCCCTGGGCTCTCTGCAAACAAGGACCCCTACACCCACGATGTCACCACCCCTTCTTGGTGGTGGGCCCACTGGCTCCCTACATCCTGCCCCAGACCCCATAGAATCTGTTCCTCCTGCCCCCAAGCAGCATGGCAGCAAGGGACATGCCAACCATGCAGCCACCAACTAGCTATGTGACCCGAGTCAAACTACTGAATCTTCCCAAGCCTCTGCTCCCCATCTGTAAAACCTTGCCCCTGTGACTGTACTGAAGATAAACGTAAAGCATAAAGTGCCCTCCTCTCTCCACTTGGAAGAAAACAGAAACTCTTACATATTTACTTCTCTTTCCTCTTCCAAACCCACCAAACATGCTTTAATGTCAGGAAGGGGGATCTCAGTCACACGGAGCTTCTATGTTTGTGAAAGATTCAATCACAACACTACTATGTCCACTGAGGAACTGGCAGCAAGTTTAACATCCAACATTAAGGAAATGACTGTCATGATTCATCTCCTTCATGAAAATAGGGCACGGGCATTCAAGTTCTACTTTATTGACTGAGGACATGCTCATAATATAATACAATGTTGAGAGAAAGTGCAGGATACAAATAGTATTTACAATATGTTCTCATTAATGTGAATGAAAATACTAAAATGAAATTAGGCAAAATGTTGACAGATGGTTTCTGGGTAGAGGGCTCATTAGTAAGAGTTTTCTCTTTATTTATACTTCTTTATTTCCAGAACAAAATTTTTCAAGAAATAAATCAGTGGTCACCAGATTCTAGCTTCGAAAGAGAAGAATTTGGTCAATGTTACAGGGGCAGGAGGGAAGTCTCTTCCTAGTCACCAAAATAAATTAAAAGTTCTGAAAAAAGACATTCTCCAGATGTGACCAAACAGTGAGGTGGCACAAAGAGGATGAGGAAACGTGTTTTGTTCTATACCCAGCTGGGTGGGTACAGAGGACTTGGGAGAGGGTGACATGCTCTGCTCCAGGCCATAATGCAAGTCATGGGGCAGGGACAAGAAGCTCCTCCCAAAACCCCAAGATTTAAGACCTGCTAGGAGAAAGCTAGTGTTTCTTATAAACGAACAAAGGATGAAGAGAAACACAGGCAAGGAAGGCATCTGACTGCACCTGTCTCCATGTGACTTCTGAGATGGTGGGTTTAGTCCATAGAGAGTTCCATCCATGAGGACAAGGTCAGATTCTACTTGAAGGAGTCTTCAAGAACACCTAACCCAACATACTCAGGAAACAGACCCACGGGATGAAGTGATTCTCCCAGAGGCACCAAGACCATTGAAAGCATATCTGGTGAGACCCCAGCCTTCCTGGGCGGTGGACCCGGAAGCCGGTGTGAAGCTAGGAGCAGGTGGCAGAGCAGCCTTTCTGGCGCCCTCTAGTGAGGGAACAGGTCACTGCAGCCAGACGGTTTGCAAGGCTGAACCCGGGTCCAAATGAGAAACAAGTAGGCACTCATGCCAATGTATCATTTCCTTCCTTGCCCAGCACACAATTGTACTGCAACATACATATATTCCATGTATTGGAGCACCATGATTCTATCCTAGAGAGTCTCTCTGCTATTTCTTCTCCTCAAGATGGAGAAGGCTGTTTTTAATTGGATGTGAAGGGTTGGGATAGAAGTAAGTTGCTCAGAAAGGAAATTCCTGGATCAGATTCCATGAACCCTCTCTGGATGCCCGGTCCAGAAAGCTTATCCCTCAGGCCATCGCCCGATGCCCAAGCCCCTTCCTCGGCTCAGCCTGTGTCTTTCTGGCAGCCAAGTGTTCCCTGTCCGCTTCCTCTGTTTCGGAAGGTGCACACCACCCCAACTCAAACCCTATATATGAAATCCAGATTGGGGTGGGGGGAGCAGAGCAACTGCTGGCCGTGTATAATGCTTTAGCACGTGGGAAATGAGAAACAGAACTCACCTTTATGGAGCATGTGCTAAGTGCTAGATGCCATGTGTATATTTTCTCCTCCTATTCAGCAATTCAGCAAAGGAAGAACCCCACTTTTGATGGAGAAATTGAGGCTCAGAGAGTTAAAAAGTAACCTGTTCAGAGACACCGAATGAGGAAATGGCCTCTTTATAACACACTGCTCTGAGGCTTCTCAAATAGAAGCAGAAATAGATAGCTAGGAAGGCGCAGAGTCTAGACTCTCATATAGTCAAGCTATTACCTCATTTACAAAGATACAAGCTTATTCCAATTGGGCAGAAACTTGTCTACTGTGTTTCCCCTCTACCCCCCAAAGGCAGACCCTGGATCTGAATCCTGGCCCAGGCAGGCCCACCAGACACCACCTCTGGGCCACCCAAGTGCCAGCAAGGTCCCCAAGCATTCCCAGCACATTGGAAGCTCAGGCAGAATTAGGACAGAAGGGCAAAGAGAGAGCCCTGTGTGTTGATGAGAAGCTGGGCCAAGGTCCAGAAGGACCTACCAGCCTCCAGTCAGCAGAGCAGCCCGAGCCGGGATGCTCACAGCCAGGCAGGAGCAAGCAGCTGGGGGCTGTGGAGCCAGGCTCTGCATGGCCCAGAGAGCCTTGGAGAGCTTCTGTCCCTTGCACTTCAGACTTTGCTGTCCCTCCTCACTCTTCACACCCCTTGCTCCCCATAGCCACAGCACTTCCTTCCAACAGACCTCAGTTTTCCAGTCAGGCCAATGGGATTATAAAGATAATTTCAGCCCTTCTGCTCTAGGAGGTGCCCTAAGAGGACAAATTCATGTTGTGACTATGTGGGTTAAAAAAAAAAGCTCACTTCATTCCAGGTCCCTGCCAGGAAAGTGCATTTTTACCATGTGGGTTAACCAGGAAAGTGCAAATCCTTCCAACCACTTCTGCCTCTGTGCACTTTGTTCAAGTCATCATCCTGCTGGGAATGCCTCACCCTGCCCTATCCTGGAAGGGCCAGCACCACCCTCCACACAGCTGCTCCCCTCTGAATCCCAAGAGAACCCTATGGCACACTTTCCTTGTGTTGTAAAGATTAAGTCCACGTGTGAGCGTCCCTCCCTAGACTGTGAGTTCTGCAGAGGAAGAGCCACCCAGCGTACACACAGCAGCACTATACTCCTCAAGCAGGCCAGGCGTGCAGCAGGGTTTGTAGCTCCCTTCAACGCTACGGGATAATGAGGCAGAAGGAGACTGTAGAGAATATAAATGACCAATGCACAGATCAAGTGCAAAGGAAGAAGGTGTGGCAAATACCCAGAGCCTAGGGCTGGGGGGGCGTTGCCATCTGGCCACCCTCCTACTCAGCACAGAAAGGCCTTTGTAACATGCCCAACAGGTGACACACAGGTGACAAGTAATCGTTCTCACCACCCCAGTCACAAGATGGCCCTGGGGGTGCTGAGAGTTCAGGGGTCCTGAGCACTGTCTTCTCCCACCAGCCCCACTGCCATCGCGGCCCAGGTACAGGCTCAGTGCTGGGCACAGCACTGGGGAAGGGAGGTAAAGGGGGATGGAACTCAGTCTCCCTCCTCGGGTGCTGGTGCCCATCCCAGCTGGGACGTAAAACTCATTTGTGGAAATGATCTGAGTACAGTTATAGAGCGAGGCACTTGTGGATGGAAACCATGATGTTGAGTCAGTGACCTGAACGGGAGGCCCTTATGGGGGCACCAATGCCCAGAGAAGGGAGGTGGCTGGCCCTGCTAAGGGCACTGCTGAAGGAAGCTCCCGACCTCATGACTCCAAGCAGGGGCTCTACCTGCAGTGATGCCTCAGCTCACAGAGTTCACAGCTGGGGAGGACCCAGACGGGAGGCTCAGCTGAAACTGAACAGGTTAACTCAGGGAGGACCACACCAACCCCACCCCCTGCCAAAGCAGGTGGGCCTTGAAATAATTTCTATATTATCTACTGTGTACATGCTCTATGTTAGACACCAAAGAAGCAGAGATGAAGCTGCACAGCATCTGCCCTGGTAGTGATCAGGATCTAACAGAGGGACAAGTACAATATCATTGTCACCACCACCATCACCACCATCACCACCACCACCACCATCACCACCACCATCACCATCATCACCACCATCATCACCACCATCACCACCATCACCACCATCACATCACCATCACCACCACCACCACCACCATCACCACCATCACCATCATCACCATCACCATCATCATCACCACCATCACCACCATCACCACCATCACCATCACCACCACCATCATCATCTTCGTCCTCATTGCCGTAGCTACTGTACTGATACTAATACTCTTACACCTAATCTGTGTCAGCACAGAGGATTGCACTCATCATCTTCAATCCTAAAATCATCCTTTTAAGGTAGGAATGATGATCCCCATTTTACAAATGAGGGAAGCGAGGCTCAGAGAAGCCACACAGACTGCTCAACGTCATACTATAGGAACTGGGATTCTGGAGCAGGTATTTTGGACTATAAAATGTGCCCTCTTTCTGCAATTCCAGGCTGCCTCCATCAACAAATAATTATGCTAACGCATAATAAATGCTCTAACACATGCACAGAGCTCTGGAAGTGCAGAGAAGGATGTGGTTAGGTCTGCCTGTGACGGTGAGCAAAAAGTTCACAAGAGAGAAAATAGTCCAGGTGAACCTTCCAGAGCGCTCTCAAGTTCTCCCAGTGGAAAGAGGGATGGCCATGTATTTCGAGGCGAGAGAGCATGTGTAAGCAGGGGGTGGGGAAGGAACATTGGGCAGGTGGGGGGCAGCGGGTCCTGGAGCTGCAGAGTGAGCAACATCTGCAAAGCAGTGACTGCGGGACCAGGACGTAGGGCCTGGCCAGAGCATGCAGCTGCAGAGACGGAGCTGAGTCTGTGAGTGATGAGGGGTCCTGGAGCCCTGGGCAGGGCAGTGAAGTGCTCAAGTCTATGTTGAGAAGCTCCCAGTGAGGCAAAGATGTATTGACAAGGAGGTTTATTATTGTGGCAACTGCCTACCAGCCTGGCAATAGGGAACAGGTTAAATGAACCTGCTCATTGCTCATCCATACAATGGAACACTTTGTAGTTATTAAAAATGATGAAATGTATGACCCAGCAATTCCTCTTCTGTGGATATACTCAAAAGAATTGAGAGCAAGGACTCAGATATTTGTGCATTCATGTTCACAGCAGCATTAGTCACAACAGCCGAAAGGTGGAGGGACCCAAGTGTCCACTGATGGGTGAATGAACAAAATGTGGTCCGTGCTTACAAGGGATAGTATAAAAAGGATGGACATTCTGGCACCTGCTACAACATGGGTGAACCTTGAAGACATGATGCTAAATGAAATAAGCCAGTCACAAAAAGATAAATACTGTATGATTCCACTTATATGAGGTACCAAGAGTAGCCAACTTCTCAGAGTCAGGAAGTAGAACAGAATGTGGTACAGTAGTTCCCCCTTACCTATGAGGGAAATGTTCCAAGACCCCTAGTGGATGCCTGAAACCATGGGTAGTACCGAGCCCTAAATATAATATATTTTTTTCCTACACAATCACACTGTATAGGGCAGGTAGTATATATAGCATGAACACACTGGACAAAGAGATTCCAAGCAGCAATGAAGCAGGATGGTGTGACATTTCATCACACTACTCAGAACAGTGTTTAAAACTTATGAATTGCTTTTCTGGAATTTCCCACTTCATGTTTTCAGACCACAGTTGACTGCAGGTAACTGAAACCACATAAGGTGAAATCGCAGATAAGGGGGGATTACTGTATACACATCCAATGGAAAGGCTGGGGGGAGGGGATGGCAGTTGTTGCTTAAATGGTACAGAGTTTCCATTTGGGAACATGAACACGATCTGGAGAGGGATGGTAGTGATGGTTACATGACAATATGGATGTTGTTAAAGTCACTAAACTGTATGCTTAAAAATGGTTAAAATGGTATATTTTATGTTATCTATATTTTACTAAAATTAAAAAATTATGAGATAGGTATATATTAACATGGAAATATGCTATGATGTATTGGTTAAGGAAAAATATAATATGTTATATTATTATCCTATTTTTAAATAAAATGAATATGCTAGCAAAAATATTACAAGACATGAATCAAAATGTTAACATGGCTATTTCCAAACTCTTAGGTTATATTTTCTTCTTTTTCATATCTATGGTTTTCAACATGTCCACAATGGACATATATAACTTCTAATAACAATGTTTTCAATTAATGAGAGAAAGACAAATACTCAAGATATAGGCTGATTGACGGTCGAGTCACCAGGCAGGGGAGCGGGCAGCGGGCTGGGGAGGGCAGGAACGGGAGCAGAAGAGCCAGGGAGCTGTCCTGAGTGGGACGCTGATCCACGCACTCAGTGCCTCCCGTGGGCAACCGTGGCACTGAAAGCAGGGCACCTGCTTAGGGACGACTGGGTCACATTTTTCCTTGTTCATTCCTTACCATCTGTTGTATGCCTAGGGCATGCCAATCATTGGAGATATCGGTATGATCAAGACACTTTTCCTGTTTTCCAAGAATGTATCTTCTATTGATGGGGGACAGAAAAACAAACCATCAAGTGAAATGGAGCAAGGAATCTGTGGATGTACAGAGCGGGGGATGGGGGGCAGAGGGACACACAGGTTGGGTAAGCAGGACTTCCCTGCAGAGGTGGTGCCCACAGACATGCAGGCCAGGCCCAGGGGAGTGGAGCTGGTGTTCCAAGCAGAGGGAACAGCATAGGCAAAGGCTCAGAGGACACAGAGAGCCTAGTAGTATCCTACATACAGACCTGTAGGATTTCTGTCCTTGAAGACCTTACAGAACAAGCCAGATGGCTCTATCTAGCTGGGTATGAAGTTCCCTGTGGCTGCTGCTGCTGATTACCCATCCAGCAGCCACCTCCCTCCTCCCCCTTAGTTTACAGACGTCCACCTCTGTTCCAGCCACAACACAGAGAGCGCACACTCTTTCCCTAACCCTGGGGCACGAACATGATTGGTCTAAGCCACACAGTTAATCTTGTTTCCCTTTATTAGTGATTAGTATAGGAATGGACGTAAGACCAAATTCTGGCCAATGAACCCTAAGAGGAACCCTGCTAGGTGGCTTCTGGTTAGGATTTTGCTCCTCAGTAAGAGAAAAGAGCACCTAAAGAAAAGGCTCATTTTATCCCTGTCCACTTACTTCCAGCTTAGGATGCTCTGATGCTTGGAGCTGTAGCAGCCCATTTATGACCATGAGGGACAGCCCAGGAGAGTCAGAGAGACAGGGATACAATACCCTAACAGTTTTTGAACTGCCAGACCATTCTTGGAATTGCCCATCTCCTGCACCTTGGCACGTGTGATAATTAAATGTCATTTTATTAAGCCTGTCTTCACGGAGTACTCCATTCCTTGCAGCCAAATGCATCTTACGTAACACACCTGCCTGAAAACTAGGGGATAAAGTGAGAGTTTCTGTCGCTCTGGCAGCAAAGCCTGGGTCTCAAGGATCATCTGATGCCTGAAAGCCGAAACCTCCCCTACAGCAGGTCAGACCTCCCCTGCAGCCTCTTACACGGATGAGGAAACACAGCTGGGAACGTAGTTTCCGCCCAGCTCTCCTCATCATCGCATCGGTGCTGATGAGCCAGGTGCAGAATGGCTGATGCCAAGTGCACAGAGGCCGACAGACTGGTGGAGTCAGCCATTCTCCTCCCCAGGACAAAGCATACTTGGCGGGGGAGGCAGGAAGCAAAACAAAACACAACGACGCTCTGCTCAGATTCCATCCACTCATTGCGGGTGCAAAAGCCGGGCAAGGCAGCATGGCAAGGTGCTTGGGGTCTACCTTTGGTGCCCATGGCCTTCTACTGGGCCCCTTCTCTCTGAGACTGAAGGTTTTCTCTAGTAGAAGAGTCAAACTAGGGTGAATGGAGCAACCATCAGTAAAGGACCTTGAGCTCACGAGGGTGGATGGCAGGGTGGGGGTGGGGGAGCCCAGAGCAGAGCAGAGCAGAGCAGAGCCGCAAGGGCTGAGCCCTGGGTGAGCGGCACTCCCAGGAGAAAAGACAGGGAAGCAGGTGCCTGCCTTTTTCTGACTGTTGCATTCAGGCATTGGCCCAGGGAGCAGGGCAGTGAAGTGCTGTGCCAACCAGGTCCTGCCAGCTCTGTGTTGCCTCACCCACGAACACCCGTGGAGAGGCTGCCAGGTTTAACCAACCATTCTTTCCTTTCACTCTCATGAAGCCCTGTCCTGCTCAAACACCCTCGACGGCTCCCACTGTCTACTGAATGGAACCCAATATCTTTATCCTCAACAAATTGTCCCACCACACCAGCCTCGGCAGCCACTTGGCTCCAACATGTCACAGAAAGGCCAAAAGCTGGCCTGGCCACCTGGGCACTCAGGTAGGCAGTCCTTGAAAAACCCACAAATGACACCAAAGGTTCTTTGCTTCCCTTTTCCTCAGGCCCGACACATCCCCCCACCCATCCTTATCCCCCACATGGGGCTCCCTGGGCTTTCCAAGGAGTCCACCATGGCCACGTGTCTAGGCTGAGAGCTGCTAGGAGGATACTGACATCATTCAGAGCAATCGGTCTTGGGGCTCCAGGCCCAGTAAGAGTGAGCCTCTGCACCCATGGCAGCCTGGCGGGGCTCTAGGAGCCTGGGTTCTGTCGATGCTCTCCCAAGGCTGAGGGAAACCTCCTCACATGCATGAGGACCCCAGCTCAGAAAGAGCAAGGACCTATTCCTGAAGGATCTATTCCTTTTAGATTGTTGTCTGAAGTTGTGTATGGGGGTTTTGTTGGCACAGACAGAGAGCCAGGCCCCACGTTCCACCTCTCCTGGAAAGTCAATAGATGCGGGTTGGTCTTATTCTGGAGCCTCTTGGCCTTTGGTAAATCATCCCACAGTAAATCAATCAATCCCAATCTGTGTGTGTGTGTGTTTCCCTCTCCCTCAAAAGAATAGAGATAGAGTTTGGCAAAAATAGCATGAACTTTGGAATAAGAAAAATTTGGATATAAAACTGGTCCCAGGCCTTCTACAAAATGCCTAACCTGTGCTCCTTAAAACTGTCAAGGTCATCAAAAACAGGAAAAGTCGGAGAAACTGTCAGAATCTAGAGCCATCTAAGGAGACAAAACGGCTAAACGCAATGTGGCATTCTGGATGCAATCTGGGGACAGAGAAAAGGACTTCAGGGAAAACTAAGGAAATCTGAATACCGCACGGACATTACTTATTAATGGTATATCAGCGTTAGTTCATTAACTGTGACAAATGTTCCCTACTAATGTTGAGGTGTTACGGTGGAAACTGGGTATGGAGTATATGGAACTCTCTGTAACACCGTCGTAAAAATTCTATAAATCTAAAACCATTCTAAAATTAAAAGTTTATTAAAAATGTAAAGATAATCATAATAAACTGGTTCTAGGTATTTTAGTGGTGTGATGTGGTGCAAATTATTTCCTTTCTCTAAGCCTCAGTTCCTCGCTTATAAAATGGGGTAATAATATCTACCTCATGGGGTGATGTGACTCCCGAGTGATGCAGCACATGCAAAATGCCCTCCTAACATGATGCCTAGCACACGATCGACACTCATTAAACATTCCTTTTAAAAATCCCAACCAAAAAATGTATTTTTTGATTCAATAACAACAAGCCGTCCATATGCAAATTTTCCCAGTTTTCCCCAAAATGTCTTTTATAGCTTTAAAAAAAAATTTTTTTTTTAACCCAGTTTCAAGACTCACACATTACATTCCACTGTCAGGCTTCTTTATTGTTCTTTTGCCTAAAACAGCACCCCTTCCTGCCTTTTTTATCTTTCATGACATTGACACAAATTTAAACCACATAGTCACAGGAGGTCAAGGGACAGAAGCTTCCCACCACAGCTGTGGTATAAGCAAGGCCAGAGCCTGGTTTGAGTGATGTGCCCATTCTTCATTCACGTGACCCCCTGTTATGCCACACCATGCCTTCTATATGCCAGGCGTTTTGCAAGCACACTGTATACACTGCCTCTACATCTCTCAGCAACACAATCAAGTCAAGATTATTATCCCTATTTAGCAGATGAGAAAGCTGAGGCTTAGATCAGCTAAGTGACTTGCCTGAAGCCCCACAGCAGCCATCAGCAGAGCTGGCATCTGAACTCTGGCTCCCAACTCACACTCCTTCCCATACACCATAGCTCCTTCCTTCATGGAGTTCCCACCTAGTAGGAGAGACTAGCACGGAAATAAGCTGTTTCAGCCATACAATGACATAAGTGCCATCACATAGCAAGCAGGAGATGCCATAGGAACCAAGAGGAAGGAAGGCCTCCTCAGCGCGGCCAGCAGGACTTCCCAGGCGGGCAGCCCAGGCTGGCCACAAGGGGGAGGTGGCGTCCTGCCCTGCGGCCACGGAGAGGATGGGCCGTGGCCAGAAGGGCACAGGTGCACAGACCATGAGCACGGAAAGGAGGCTGAGGCGGGAACTGGAAGTTTTCCTTCACTCTTTCATTTGTTCATTCATTCAACAAATATTGATGGAGTTTCTTCTAGGTACCAGGCCTGTTCCAGATGCTGAGAATCTGAGAAACCCCTAGCTACGTGGAACTTGCGGGGAAAGAGACAGCAAACAAATAGGTATTAATATGATGGAAATAAGCATTGCAGAGAAGAATAAAGCAGAGAGGACGGGCAGGGAATACCTGGGGACAGAGGGCTGTGATTTTCAATAGACAGGAAGACCTCGTGGAGACGTTTGAGGAAAGATCTGTAGGAAGGAGGGAGTTAGCTATGGCAGTAACAGAAGAACATCCAGGCAGAGGAAGCAGTCACAGCCAAGGGTAAAGCTGGAACCAAGAATGTGCTACCTGGCTAGGAGCTGGGACTTGCTTCTGGGTCCACTGAAGGTAGTGCATGTCCTAGGGGAGTAGCACAATGTGGCCATGGAGGGGAGAGAGGCCAGTGCAGTGTGACAGCTCAGGTGTGCACCTGCCAGGCACTGTGCTGGGAGCTTAGGGGTTGGGCAGGTGGGAGCAGGCAGGCGCAAGTGATGGAGAAGCCACGATGCTTCTGTAGGTGGGGGCATCCAGTGTGTCTATGACAGGAGCCCTGAGTTATTCTCATGCCCACTAAGGACCCTGAAGAGGAGTTTGGGACACAGCAGACAGGGCCTTAGAGCTCCCATCAAAGCACATGGAGAAGGAGTCCACCTACTTCAACTGTGCCCAGGGCCACTGCTGCAGGAGCCACCCCTGAGCTGGCACCCAGGCCATAGGACCCCCCCCAAAAGACACCCCCCACGCCCCAGCCCTGACTGCTGGCGTGGGGACAGGAGGGAAGCTAATGGCCTCCCAAGCCCCTTTGGGACCTCAGCTGCTAGGGAACTGTGTGCAGATAAATTTCACCTGGCAAGTTGCTTAACTTTTCTGGTCCTCCCTGTTCTCATCTGTAAAATGGAGATCGTAATAGCACCTATCTCTTAAGACAGAATAAGGGAGTTAATGCATGTAACGTGCTCACGACACCATTTGCACACAGCAGGAGTTCAGTGACTGTTAGTGCCTATCGCTGTGCATGTAGTCGTCACTGCTGCTGTCATCATCATCATCTTCATCCCCATCATCATCGACAGCAGCCCCGAACGCCAATCTTAGTCTTCCCAGGAGTTCCCAGAGCCACAGAGGAAGAGAGCTGGCAGATGTAAACAGTAGAAAAGGTCCCCGCCACCCACGTCTCCACCCACCCCAGCTTGCACCCCCCCTTTCCTTCAGCCCCCTCCTCTTCTCTAGATTCATCTTGGTTTCAATAGCCTTCTCCAGTAACTCATCCGTAAGTACGTTACCACTGTGGTCCCCAACCCCCGGGCTGTGGACTGGTAACCCTTGTGGCCTATTAGGGACCTGGCCGCACAGCAGGAGGTGAGCAGCAGTGAGCAAGTGAAGCTTCATCTGTATTTACAGCCGCTCCCCTCTCTCACATCACCACATAAGCTCTCCCTCCTGTCAGATCAGCAGCAGCATTAGATTCTCACAGGAGCGCGAACCCTACTGTAAACTGCGTGTGGAGGGATCTAGGTTGCGGCTCCTTATGAGAATCTAATGCCTGATGACCTGAGGTGGAGCTGAGGTGGTGATGCTAGCGCTGGGGAGCAGCAGCAAATACAGATTATCATTAGCAGAGAGGTTTGACTGCACAATAAATGTAATGTGCTTGAATCACCCCGAAACCATCCCCCACTCTGGTCCATGGAAAAATTGTCTTCTATGAAACTGGTCCCTAGTGCCAGAAAGGTTGGGGATCACTACATTAACAGCCTATTAACTGCCACAAACTAATACATTTTATCTCATGTCAGACCACGTCTAATCAATGCCTCTAATAAATGCAACTCCATTCTAACAATCTTCTGCACTTTCTGGACATCTTTTATCCAAGGCCTTGCTGACATCCTTGCCCCCCACACCCCAAGGAAGAGGTGGTACCTTGCTGAGTTGTAGCATCTTGCCATATAAGAGCCATGAGAGCCCTGATGCATCAGTAGATGTCCCTTACCCCTCAATTTGAAGATGAAATGAGGCCCAGAGAGGGGAACTGAATTTCCCAAGGCCACACAGCAGGTTGGGCACCAAGCTGAAATGAGAACCTGAGTTTCCAAGCTGATGTGTATTAACCTTACCACCCACCAGGCATTTAATCCACAAAGTGAGCCTAAGAGGCCAATTCCATCAATACCTCTGTTTTACAGATAAGAGCACCCAGCTAGGAGAGGTTAAAGGACTTGCCTGTGGTCTCCAGGAGGAGGCTGAGGCGCCCAACCTTAACCACCATGTGGTTTTCTTGGCGTCTCTCCATTAAAGAGGAAAGGAGAGGAGGGGAAGGAGGAGAAGAAGATCTAGGAGCACCGACCCTGAAGAACACAGGGGCGTGAGGACGCAGGTTCTATGTGCTTACTTGAGACGTGCATGCCTGTTTCCGCGGCTGCCGCTAAGGGCTCTGTCTGCGTGGGCCTGGCAGAGGTAGGCTCCAGATGGGAAGGACTAACTTTCTTCATACCAGCAATTTGCCACCACAAATTCATCAAGAGAAACATGTAATACGTGCCCCTTTCTGTCAAACTGCAGTGCCTAGATCTGGCTTGGGATCTGGGTTGCTGGTGGGAACCTCACCGTCCATTAATCCAGTGCTCCCAGAACCAGTGGGGACAGGAAAGCTCCACCCTCCATTGATATGGAAACCGGCATCCTCATATTTATACCCATTCTCTACCCATGCTTTGCAGAATGAATTAAACAAAAATCAAAACCTACTTCAGAGGGGTTCCTTAAGTCGTGGGGATTTGCTATCTGAAGTTCTGGACCTCTAGTCATCCTGTCTGCAGCCCTGTCTTCCATCCCACCTGTACCTGAGCCACTCCTCTGGGAGTCCCTGTGAGGCCACCAACCTCCTCCTCCAATATCCAGGCCTGCAGGACAGACCAAGGCCATCCCCGGCCACTGCTAAGAACTCAGCTTTGTCCAAACACGCCTGTACTCACAACAGCAGACGGGCCCAAGGCCTAACAGGCAGAAGGGATTTGTTGGGCTGTCTAGATCCATCATAATATGAGTGTTTAAGGGTCCCCAAATGCCCACTTAGACAATCCACATTTTCTAACAGCCAGTAAATACTCTGAGACTGGGTCAGCATTTTTAAAGGTCCTTAAATAGCTCATTTGCATAATCCATATTTTCAGAGCCTCTGAGCATTGTCCTGGTGAGGTCTCAATCTTTATCATGCGTGAGGGGGAACCCTCTCCAAAGTAGCGTAGCAGCCCTCCACTCCCCTTCTGGGGAAATTGATTCTTGTTTTTAAAAAATGACCACATTTTCCAAAGTGGGCACAGAACTAACCATAAAAGGAAAATATTTAAAGGGAAACTGTTAACTTGCGGAGGACAGTAAATGTTGTTTCCCTAAAGGCAGGAAAATCCCCTATGGGCTTCCAGAGGACACTAATTACACAACTGGCCCTAGCAGACACTTCCCTTACGGTTGCCACCCTCCCCTCCCCACTGGCGCCCTCCTGGTGGTCATGAAGAAGGCAGACAGGTTCACGAACATCTTTTTTGTTTTGTTTTGTTTTTATTTCAGAATATTACAGGGGCACAAATGTTTTGGTTACACGAATTACTTTTGTACAGCTCAAATCAAAGTTATGAGTGTGTCCATCACCAGTGCATTGTACCTGTTAGGTGTCAATTCACCCATCCCCTCCTCCCCCCCAACCTGCTTGATTTCCGTTGAATTTTACTACCATACATACACATGAGTGTTGATCATTCAGTTCCAATTTAATAGTGTGTACATGTGGTGTTTGTTTTTCCAGTCTTGAGATACTTCACTTAGGAGGATGGTCTCCAGTTCTACCCACATTGTTACAAGAGGTATTAGTTCACCATCTTTTTTATGGCTGAGTAGTACTCCACAGTATACATATACCACATTTTATTAATACACTCACGTATTGACGGGCACTTGGGTTGTTTCCACATCTTTGCGATTGTGAATTGTGCTGCTATAAACATTCAAGTGCAAGTGTCTTTTTCATAAAATGTCTTTTTTTCCTTTGGGTAAATACCCAGCAGTGGGATTGCTGGATCAAATGGTAGTTCTACTTTTAGTTCTTTGAGGTATCTCCATATTACTTTCCATAATGGTTGTACTAGTTTGCAGTCCCACCAGCAGTGCATGAGTGTTCCTCTCTCTCCACATCCACACCAACATTTGTTGTTTTGGGACTTTTTGATAAAAGCCATTCTCGCTGGAGTTAGGTGATATCTCATTGTGGTTTTGATCTGCATTTCCCTGATGATTAGAGACATTGAGCATTTTTCATATTTTATTGGCCATTAGTCTATCTTTTTCTGAAAAGCTTCTGTTCATGTCTTTTACCCACTTTTTAACGGTTGTACGATGTTTTCTTTTCAGCACCACTTTTCCAGGTTCAGTCTCTCAGCTCAAAGTCTTTCCTGGGGGAAAGGAAAGGCAATTTGCTAAGAGAAACTTAGGTTCCAGGATTGTGGGTCATTCAGCACAGATCTGGGTTAAGGCCTCTGCCCGGGGGGCAACAGTGCTGATATTCTCATAGCCACGAGTAAGCCCAGAGTACCGTGAGGAAAGTCCCCTAGGACCCATGCTACTGCCCCTCCACTCTCTTGGAGAAAAAAATTAGGACTTGTTCAGAAAGCTACCCAAATTCCAAACTATCTACAACCATGTGCTAAACATAGATGATTCTTGCCAGCATAATGTTGAGCTGAAGTCAGACATGAAAGATCATGTAGTGATGATTCTGTTCACACAATCTCTACAATAGACAAAATTAATCTATAATGAGAGAAGTCAGGACCTGAGTTGGGAGGAAGCATGTGGGGACACTTCTAAAGCCCTGCTAATAGCTTGATCTGGGTGCCCCGGACTTGCTGTGTTTGCTCTAGTAAAGGCACCGCGCTGCACACTTTTTTTAAAGTAATCCGAATTCCCTTAGTTCCTGTTTCAACTTCCTTAGCATTGCTCTGAAATCCCCTCATGCAGCACTTTTATTTTTACTCTTCAGAGCACTTCCGGGATGCCCGAGTCCCTGAAAAGAGGGATTAATTTTCCTTTGTCCAGATTTTTGAGATTATTTAGGAAAGATTTAGGAGGAGGGGAATATTTATAGCAACAAGGACGTGCCTAAACGGACTGAGGGCTTCTTTGCCCGGAACTGCCACATCTGCTAGAGACCCACCACCTCCGGGAGGGGCACCTGGTGAGCTGGGAGTGGGGGTGGCCGAGAAACGCGGCCAGGCCCAGACGGATGCCTCGCAGTGGAGCGTCTCCGAAGCTGGGCACGGGCTCCAGGCCAGGTGGCTCTGGGCTTCCCCCGCCTCAGGCCAGCTGCGGCCGGCTGAACTCAGAACCAGAAGGAAAGGGGAGGCCGAGAAAGCTGGGGGTGGGGGAGATGAAGGGACTGGGTAGGGTGAGAAGTGGACGGAGGGAAGCGGGAAAGTGGCAGGGACAGAGGGTCTGCTCCATGCCCAGCTCGGCCATGTATCTAGAGCACGGTCCCCCCCTCGAGGAATGCCCCAGACACGTGCGCAGCGTGGGGTCCTACCCCCTGAGACCGCGGAGAAGCCGATGCCGGCGGGAAGACTGTGCCGGCACCGCGGTGCGGTGGCGCAGCGGCCAGGCCCAGGCCTCTCTCCCCGCTTCGGGCTGGGCGGGGCGGGCGGAAGTACTGGGACAACCGGGCTTTCTCCGCAGACCTCCGGTCTCCCCTCCCCGCCCCCTCGGACCCCGTGGCGGGTGGCCAGCTCCCCGGGGCGCTGGGCCGAGGGAGCGCACCCCGACGGCGGGGAAAGGGCTGCGAGCTGGCGGAAGAGCCCGATGCCGGGGCGGGGCCTTCCTCCGTCCCCACCCGGGACGTGGCTCGGTTTGCCGGAGGCCCCGGCGTTGCCTTCGCCCCGCGCGGACGGGAAGGCTCCGCGCTCTGCGAAGCCGGCGCGGCGGCGGGAGGTGGGGAAGGGGGCGCGTGGCGCGCCCGGGCTGGAGACTCGGGGGGAGGGGCTGTGGGGGATGCAGTGCACGGGGGGAGGAGGATCGGGGAGTGCGGGGCGTGGGGATGAGGGGGTGGGGGCATGCAGGCCCCAGGGGCGCGCCAGGCGCAACACCCGGACACCGCTCTGGCTCCGAGCCCTCCGCTCTCGCCTCAGCCGGCGCCCGGTCCCCTTCGCCCGCGCCTTCCCACCCGGGATCGCCCCAGCTGTCACCAGGAAGTCCCCGTCCGTGCCCCGAGAGCGCCACCCGCGGGCTGGCCGCGGACACGTGGGGCCCTCGGCGGGGCGTTCTGAATGCCCCCGCCTGCCTCGTCACTGCTGCGAATGACATCACCCCCGGAGCCCCAGCTCCCCCGCCGCCTCCTTCGGAGCCCGCAGCCGGCGTCCCAGCGGCTCCTGCTCGACCAGCTCGCCGTCCCGCCTCCTCCGCGCCCCTGCCCCAGCCGGGAACCTGTGGCTCCCCACCCGCCCGCTTCCCGGCCAGCGTGCCAGGCCCCTCCCCTTCCTCTGTTTTCCCAGTTCCTTCCTCGGTTTCATCGCCTCTCAGGCCCTCCACGGCCCAGGTCTTGAGCAAGTCACCTTTCCTTTAGGTGGACAGATAAGATAGGCAGATACAGATGATAGGGATATGTACACATACAGATACACATAGACAGACCATGGATGGATGATGGCCGGATATATACAAATGGATGATATGATACATATAACTAG
The DNA here is from genome assembly GCA_023783475.1 of Daubentonia madagascariensis. Taxonomy (NCBI): domain Eukaryota; kingdom Metazoa; phylum Chordata; class Mammalia; order Primates; family Daubentoniidae; genus Daubentonia; species Daubentonia madagascariensis. The sequence continues at coordinate 765,258 of JAKFHU010000353.1, read as the reverse complement.
ATGCTAGATACATCCAGAGGATAGAGAGAGATGATATAGATATGATATATATGCACACACATAGATAGACCATAGATAGATAGTGGATAGATAGTGGATGGATGGATGGATAGATGTACACATATATCCTGGAGGGAAAACCCAGGACCCTAGTCTGGCCAGGACAGTACTCAGGCCTTGACAACCTATTCCATAGAAATGAAGCTGCAGGTTTCCTGCTGTTTAGGCTCTGCAAACTGTAAAGTGCTTCGAGCCCCCTGTAACCAACCACCACAGCAGCTTAGCCCGTAAACCCCAGTGCTGACTGCAGATGGTTTGAGCACTGCTCCAGTTCCGTGGGGCTTGCCTGCGAGCACCACCAAACTCACGCATTCTTCCCACAAGCATCCACTGGGCCTGCCACCCAGAGACCAGCCGGGCACATGCCTGCTGGCTAGGGGCTGACATTCTGGTGGGCAGCAGAGACACCCACACAGCACCTCACCTAATTCATGTGACAGGTGCCCTGGGAGAGGTCAGGGATGGGGTATTAGGAAATACAGGTACTATTAGAAGGGCAGGCATCTAACCTGGTCTTGAGGCTGGGCCGGGGTTCACAGGAGAGGAAAAGGCATGTCAGGCAGATGCACCAGTACATGCCCATACGAGTGGAGGGCCTGGTCCCTCCTGGGACAGGGAGCAGGTTGGTGGGGCTGGAACACAGGACCCAGAGGTGACAGTGGGTACTGGGGTGTACATTGTGCTCAGAGAGAAGGGGAGGGTTGGCTGAGGCCAGGTTGAGGGGGCCTTGAGAGCCAGTCTGTTCCTATCTCCTCTGCCACACCTATACCTGGGCACCTGAGGTGACAAAGGGTGGACCCTCCAGTCCCCCAGAGGGCCAGGTCTGCAAATCCCCGGACATGTGCCAATCTGAGAGTCAGTCAGCCCTCCTGTAGGAACTGTTCTGGATGTCAAGGATTACCCTGCTGTCAGCAGGCCCTCCTTCTGTCTGACCTGCATCTCCCTACCCATCCAGGGACAGCCTCCCCCTCAGGGTGACTCAGCCCCTGGCTCCTGGCTCCCTTCTTGCCACCAGCTAAGCCGGGTAAGTGGTTACCATGGCGACCTCAAGGTGCTGGGTTCATACCTATCTTTCCTGATGAGACCTGGATGTCTAAATTGCTCCTGAAATGAATGCTGTGCACAGCTGCTCACCTGCAGAGGGATCCGACAGGCAGCATCTCAGCACCTTCCTCCCCTGCATGAACTCAGGAAGGGAGTGATGGCGGGAGGGGAGGCCTGATGGCAGATGCCTCCACCATCGGACTCTAGGCTGGCACTTCTCTTGGCAAGATTCAAGCCCCCGGAGGGAGGGAACAAAGAACACAAGGGCAGGAGCTGGGAACTACCCAATGAGTGTGGTGTCTGGGCTGAAACCAGAGCGCACGCCCGCAGTTCCCACTGCTGTAGGCTGTGGCACAGCTACCCTGTGACAGTACACTGGGCAGAGATGGAGGCTTATTGGTGAAATGTTATCATTCTCAGCAAAGTTACACATACACACTCTCACACACACACAGACACACTGAGCACCAAGTTTCTTCCTGAAACACGGCCCATTAATCCCCTGCGTCAAACCATCAATAGCTCCCCACTGCAAGAAAGGAGACCCAAACTCTTCACCCTGGCCTCAGGCTCCTTTTTAAATCTCTTGAACACGATCTACCCAGTAACCTTCCTTGCTGCCTCTACAGAAGCCCCCCACCATGCCACAGCCTCAGCAGACCACTTCCTGCCCCCCTAAGGTGCTCTGCCTCTGCCACCACCACGGTTGTCTGGAGCTGACCCTCTGCCCTGCCACCCTTGCTCCACACCCACTTCCTCAAGTCGTCTGCACCCTCGAGGCTCAGCTGCAATCCTCAGCCCCTTTCCTACCCCCTAGTTAAAATTTAATACCTTTCTCCTCCTTCCTGGCTGTATTTTTGAACCCCTCTTAGGGGACAGAGCCTGCCGTGTGTCATATGCACTTAAGAGGGTCTGTCATCCCACGGCAAATGGCCCCTGAAAGGCAAACATGTGGTCTTGCTCATTTTGGTGTTCCTTTACCCCTCAGGGGGCCTCGCACAGGGCCAAAATCACTGCCAATTTCATGGCACCAATCCATCCTCCCTCTCCTCTCTGCCTTGGTTCCTAAGACTTTAACCAAAGACAAACGAGGATACCCTGGATGGGCAGACACCCCAGCCTCACCCAGGGAAGCCCCATCCCCTGTCAAAGAGACAGGGCTACAAGAGCAGAGGGGTCTGGACCCTTGGCCTCTGGACTTCCGGACCACCTGTCGTAACTGTACTTCCTCTGTCCCAGCTCCTCGGAGCTGCAGCTGGCCACAGAAGATAGGCTGCCCGGCCTGCTCCTCTGGGGATGGAGAGGGGCCTCCATGGCATCGGGCAAAGGAGGCAGGATTCAGGAACAGGCTGCTAGAATGTGCCGATGATGCCCCAGCTATGCCCAGGCCCGGGGCATGACTCCCACCCAAGGGGTCTGGCCTCCAAGACACAGCCAGCTGAAGCTGCAGGCCTATAACCACGACAGGTCTCAGCCTAGCCTGCAGACACAGCCCCGGAGGCAGAGGCTAACATGCTTAATTGGTTCCAACCTTCAACTAAGAGTAGGAGCATTGATCAGCCACCCGTGGGGCTCAGAAGCTGTGACCTCTGAGGATGCTTTCCTTCTGTACAAGCCTGAACCCAGAAAAGAGAAATCCGATCAGAGGTTGTGGTGCTCTTTTCCCAGCTGAGCCAAAGCATGGCAGAAAGGTGGGGGTTATAAACAGTGGAGAAGCTGCCACTGAGAAATCAGTGGAGAGGAGGGAAAATGTTCCTTCTTCCGGGGCAGGAAGGGCATATCCAAGGAAGGGCCAGGCCCATCAGAGCAGATGACAGGAGACAGTGGGCCCCATCCTTCCCCTGTCTGAGAGAGGCTTGCCTCCAGACTCCCTGGAGCAGGAGGACTTAGAGGGCAGGCACAGGACAAGGGGATTTCAAATAAAGGTCTCGGGAGCTGGGTTTGGGCTCTTGGTGGAGCTAGGGGTTGGCCCGAGTTACTATGATTTCAACACAGGAAGCAGACGCCAGGTGTGCAGCCCCACACAGAAACACGAGTCCGCTCTCCTGTCATCCGTCCATCCCTCCAGAAACTCACCCATCCATGCAGTCCTCTAAGTATCCAGTCACTCAAAAATTCATTCAGCAAGTGAGAATTGAGTCCTGTGTGCCAAGCCGTGTGCTAAGCTCCCTGCAACCTCATCTGTAAATGGTGCTAGTTCCACCTGTACTTCATAGGGTGTTTGTGGGACTCAAACAAGAAAATGAATGCCAATGCATTTGCAGCCCATGAAATGTCATGCGCATGTCGGTGAGTTGTGGCTTTGACGGGAAGAAGCCCTTTGGGTGCTTCCAAGAAAGGGACATTCCAGCCCCTAAGAGACTCCCTCCCCTCCCTTCCCTTAGTCCTTGAACTCTCAGCCCAGAAGCCTTTGATTGGCATTCATGGGCTGGTTTCTCAGGCTAACTTTGTACCATAAAGCCTTTTTCCTAATCTAGGGGTTTAGCATATATTTTTGAGATCCTTACAAAAGTATGCTCCCCTCCAAACTTGCTGTATAATCTTAGGCAGGTCGGGTGACTCTGTATATCAGTTTCCTCAGCTGTAAAATGGGGATAATAAGAGTAACTATCTCTTACGGCTGTTGTGAGGATCAGAGTTAATATATGTGAAGTGCTTAGGATGGTGGCTGGCACAGAGTAAGTATTTGTAAGGTGAACTACTTATGAAGATGGTGCAATCTGCCACTGGGGAATGAGGGTTTAGGCTAACCTTTTACAAAGGTACCTGGGGGATCCTATTGGACAAATGCTTCTGACTTTAAGACACGTCAAGCCCTAATCTCCCCAGGCCTTAAACCATCTCCATGCAACATCTTCCTTGGGCAGGAGACTTGGGCTTCTATTATAACCTCAGACCAGAGACTCTGTGTCCTGAGACACTGTAGCCCCTGGGAGAAGATACTACGTGTCTCACAGGGACAGAAAGGGTTATAAAGAGTGCTATCTTTCCTCTTCCTACAATTAGGTAGGTAAAAACATTGGATTTGTATTGTGCTAGGAGTAGAACAAGGGATACAACTAAAGTGACGGACTGCTGAGAGCTTCTGGCTGCTGCTAGCTTCCATTAAATTCCATCAGATTAAGGATGCTCTTAGTGTGCAAACCCATGGGCAGAGACACTGCCTTGCTTAAGTAACGGTTTCCATTCATAACACAAATATAAATTGATAGTTATTTCTTTTTCAGAGCCCAGCACAATTCATAGTAACTTCTAGCCTTCTACCGCTTTCAAGCAGAAAACAGTCCCAGCTCAAAGAGAGCAGAGGAAGCCATGCCCAGGAACCCAGAGTCACATAGGATCCCAAAAGCTCCAGAGTCCATAGAGATTTTGTTGCCAAGCACATCAGAGTTCAAGACTGCTATATATTCTTGGTGCTGATTCCCATCTAATCAGAGTCTCAGACGTTCCCTCCTCATTTTCCTGCTGTATTTCACTATGCTAAGACTGACTTAGCCTCCAGAGATACTAGTGTGATAAGATACAATGTCTGCCCTCAAGGAACTCTTAGGGTAAGCCTAGCTCCCTGAGCTCATCTCCTTGTACTTGGCCTTGTTCCATGGACCTCTCTCCTCTTGTCTTCCTTCTTTACCACTTTCTCACCACTGGCTGGCACTGACTGCCTGCTTCTGTGCTTCCAGTGGCATTTACTTAGCCTTTGGTAAGGCTCCTGCTGAGGACTGGACTAGACACTGCAGAAAACACAGGGAAAGAAACAAAACCAATGGCCTTAAGGAGTTTATAGCCCACTGGGGAACTTTTCAAGAAATGTAACCAAAGCAGCCCCTGCCCTGGACAGCCTTCAGTCCATAGGCAGTGTGCCCCAGATAGAAAGGGTCCCTCAACCCTTCTCATGTGATTATGACATGTAACAGACAGGAGGCACCAATAGCACAAACAGTCGAGAAAAAGAAGACAGAGCAGCGTTCCCACAAGCACTCTTGGGAAAGGTCCATGGGTCAGGACCAAGCCCATCATCCTGCCAGGGTCACCAGAGCCATCACTAGAAGCAGCAGCAACTTTGATTGTGGACACAGATACTTCTGCTCTGCCCACAGTGAACAAAAACTCTTGCTGGTCAAAGGTGGCCAAGTAGTCCCCCAAGGCAGAGGGCCCACTCCAAGTGGGAGAGCACGTGATGACATCAGGCAAACACCAGAAGCTGGGTCTTGGACACCTGTAAGGGACAAAGACTGAGTGTCAAAATCCCAAACTAAGTGGTCAGTCAATGGATGAAGAAGGCCGCAGGGGCGGAAGAGAACTCATGTGATTCCACCTGTGTCCTCTGTTTCTATCCTTACAACCCAAATGAGCAATGATTATTACTCCCCTTTTACAGATGCAAAAACTAAGGCTCAGAGGTTATCTTGCCAAAGGCCCTGTATTAGTAGGTGGTGGAACCAAGACCCAAGCTTTTTATTTTTAAAGCTTGAGCTTTTTCAACTATACCATGCAGCCTACAAAAATAGAGAGATAATTTATACTTTTATATTGGTTATTAAGATCTCATTAATCAATATTCAAATCCTCTGGCCCCTCTGAAAGGTCCTCCATATCCTAGGGCAGGAGCAGGGGCTGTAACCCAAGGCCAGGCTTAGGGCTGGAAGGGAGAACACAGCCTCCACAGACACGCAGGACAGGCGTGTCCCTCCCTTTCCCTCCACAGCAGGGCTGGTGCTGACACTGTCGCTCCTTTTTACTTGCCGAGACGATTTCAGCTCCAATTTGCTCAAACTCCAGACCAAAGGCTCCGTCTTAGCCTCTGATGTGTTGAACAAAACCAGAGACGGGACTTGACTCAATCACTGAGTCAGGAGAAAGTGCACGGGGCGGGCAAGCAGCCTCCGCGCCTGTCTGCTCTGCCGGGTGGTGGCTGGGGCGCCCCCAAGTTACCTGATGCTGGAGATCCGCGGGCTACAGTTGGAAAAACCCTGCAGGGGTGGGTGACAGGGGTCCCAGGCTGAGGCAGGAGGGTGCATGGGTGGTGGGTGTCCCTGTGGGTAGGGTTGGTTCCTAAAGAGAAGTTTTCCATCTTAGAATCTACCAAGGTCCCTTGAGGAGGAAGGTGATGGGAGGGGCCATAAAGCTCTAGCTCACCCCCTCTATTCAGGGGCGAGGAACCCCACAAGCAGAGACTGCCTCCCCTGACTGTGCCTTCAGTATGTTTAGAGCAGATTTCTTCTGTTAGCATTTCCCCAAAGGCACCCTTCTCTGCAGGGGTGCCTCCTCCCTGATCACTTCTGCCCTGCCCTGAGCTACCTGGAGTTCTGTCCCCTCCTGAGCTGTGTGTCTCTCGGCACCTCTCTTCATTACCAGGCATGTCATCTTTCTCCAGCTAGGTGAGTTGGATTCCCAAAGACTCCAGAGGCAGAAACATTTGCAGAAAGGAAACTGAAAACCTTAGGAGGAAAATAGGGCAGGGTGAAGCATGATGGCAAACCCAGGAAGGTCTTCACAAGTATTAATATTTCTTCACATATATTGCAGCACACAGGCAGCCCTCTACCAAAGACATTTCACATCCTAAGGTCATCATAAAAGGTCATGTACAATCGATTCCCAATTTCCATCCTTTGCTCTGTAGAAGGAGTTTGGGGATTCCCTTCCCCACAGTTTTAAATGAAATGCTAATGAATTATTTTTGCCTTGTTGCAGACAACGCACCTATTAGGAGCAGGGTGTGTGTCTGATTCTCCCTCCAAGTGTTTACCCCTTCTCTTGTTTCATGACTTTGGGCTGTGGATGCCTTCCTTCCCACCCCCACCTCTGCCTGACCCAGCTGGGTGGCCTGAGACAAGCTTCCCAACCTCTGATGAGTTGCTTTCCTCCTCAGTGGAACAGGGACGTGACAGAACCCGTGTTGTAGGGACGCTCTAAGGATTAAATAAGGTAATCCAGGTAAAATGCCTAGTAAAGTGTCTGGCATATAGTAAGCATTTAATAAGTGGTAAAGTCAAATATTGCTCCCTACCAAGCACCTGACTACCCTCAGCCTTTGCCTCATGCCTTGGTCTCTCAAGGACTTTATCTGCTCCCATGCTGGCGCCATCACAACTCTCCCCAAGAGACCGAATCACCCCTACTTCTCTCAGGACCCTCTCTCCCACATTTCCACCACCAGCGGAAGGTGCCTCATCTAATGGCCCCCATGGAGGCCTACTACAGAGTCACAGACAGGAGTGGCAGAGAATCTAGAACTGACCCCTCTTCAAGACCGTACAGATGAACAGAAGCTGCCAAGTGTGGGGCTGTGGGCCCTGGGAACTTCCAGAACTGGACTGTCCCTCCCCCTCCCAGAGCTTCACACATGTCCTGGGCTGGGGTAGCAGCCGTGGCTGGCTCAGCCGCATGGTCACCATTAGATGGCTAGCGTCTGCCCCCTACAGTGGTTGCCTCTGGGGCCCTGTGGTTCCCAGTAACCAAAGCCTGTGGGAAGGGCCGAGGGGTCAGATCTCTCCTGGACACGAGCAGGGGGAAGAACAAGGTGCTCCCCCTTCCACAAGGCCTTGGAGCTGATTGGAGCTTGTCATACAGGGGTGAGCAGAATTTATTTCATCACAAGTTCAAATGCCTGCGACAGATTTCCAGACACTTCTGTTCCTGCCCCATCTCCCACACACACACCCATCGGAGGAAACCCTGCACTCACCTCCACTGGATTCATGTCTGCTCCAATAAAAACTTCAATTCAGCAGTTACCTTTGATGTCCCTGCCGCCTTTCAACACATTTTTACATAATCTGACTTTAGAGTCTTTTCTTTATAATATGCTTCCTTTCTAAAAGGAGCCGATGCCTTTGGTTGATAGAGTCTATTCAAAAAATACCTATTGAATACCTGCTAGGGCCCACTGAGAGCTAGACACTTGGGGTACAGGGAGGGGCTGGCAGGGGACAAAGGATGCCGGAGACACATCCTTCCCTTCCAAGAAGCTTAGAGAGGGAGTGGCATGGAGGGGACAGAAATTCACACAACTAATTGGAATGCATGCCGGGCTTGCTAAGGACACTGAAAGAGGTGAACACAAATTACTTCAGGAACAAAAGGCTAATTCCTGTGTTTGTATGGGCCTGTGATTGCAAGTTTGCAGATTCATGAGTTAGAATTTATGAATATACATCATGGTACAAAAAATAAAGCTCTTGATCTAATAATACTAATGCACGCCAGATAGAGCATGAACTAGGTGAGTAATGAGTGAAGCTGTGGGGTGTGATACTGTTACCCCCACCTGTAGAGGAAGGCACAGGAACTGCCTGTATTTATATACAGCTGTGCCCCAGTATAGCAGCCACGGGCTATACATGGCTACTGAGCACTTGAAAAGTGACTGGTCCAAATTGAGTGTCCTATGACTGTTACACACACACCAGATATCAAAGAACCAGTACAAAAAATTAAATTAGTTCATTAATAAATTTTATATTGATTACTGTTTAAACGATAACATTTTATTAGTCATGCATTGCTTAACGATGGGCTACATTCTGAGAAATGTGTCATTAGGTGGTTTTGTTGTGTGAACATCGTAGAGTGTACTTACACACGCCTAGATGGAATAGCACTACACATCCAGGCTATCTGGTGCGGCCTGTTGCTCCTAGGCTGCAAACCTGTACAGCCCGTCACTGCACTAAATACTGGAGGCCATTGTAAAATAATGGTAAGTATCTGTGTATCTAAACATATCTAAACATAGAAAGGGCATAGTGAAAACAAAGTATTATAATTTATGGAACCACCGTCATCCATGCAGTCCATTACAGACTGAACTGCTGTTATACATCACGTGACTGTAGATATAGTGGGTTAAATAAAATATAAGATATGTGATTAAAATTAATTTCATCTATTCTTTCTATTTTTTCTTAATGTGGCTACTAGAAAATTTAAAATCCCAAATGTGGTTCATATTTATGGTCCCTAGTATATTCGCATTGGCCAACACAGACCTAAACCATTCATATCCATTGCATCATTTAATTCTCACCACAATTCTACAAAGTAGGCATCAGCCCCATTTTAAAGACAAGTTAACTGAGGCTCAGAGAAGTGGTGAATTGATCCCAGGTCACACCACATTAGCTTTCAGCCACTCACTTGAGCCAGGGACTATCTTGGGTCAGTGGCTCAAGGTCTTACAGCAAGATGAAGCCCAAGACAGCCACATCAACTGGCTGTGTGGCCTGAGGCCAGTTATTTGCTCCCTCTTGCTCGCATCCTTACCTGTAACACGGAGCTCAACCACCCTGACGTGGTGTGGTAGGAACAGAAGGAGAATAGGTACGTGGAGTTCAACCAGTGGGGACAGTCATCACTGTATCACGCATCCTAAAAATACCCCCTTCTGCCTGCAAGGCCCACAGCTACGGCCTCCAAGGCTGGGCTGGAAGTGCCTCTTTCCTGGTGCCGCCCCAAGGCTTGACATCTCCCTGTGTTGGACTGCCCAGTAGTGGCTGTCATCACACACAACGTCAGGGGCTCCCGAGTGCAGAGGTGCATGTTCCTGCTCACCCTCCGCCTGCCCAATGCTGTGGGTCCTGAGCACAGTCGATGCGCAAATGATTGCTTCCTTAATTCATTATTTGAAATGAGGATTGGGCTTCTGCACAGCCACACTACTTTGGTTTATTTTGCCTTTTAATAATAGACTTTATTTTTGAGAGCAGTTTTAGGTCCACAGCAAAACTGAGAGGAAGGTGTCCTCCAACCCCACACACGCACAGCTTTCCCTTTTATCAACACTCCGCACCAGAGAGGTCTGTTTTTCACAATCTGTGAACCTACAGTTACACACTCTATCGCCCAGAGTGCAGAGTTGACATGAGTTTCACTGTAAGTATTGTATGGTCTATGGGTTTTGGCAAATGTATAATGATGCGTATCCACCACTATACTCTCATATAGACTATTTTCACTGCTCTAAAAGTCCTCTGTGCTCTGCCTATTCATCCCTCCTTCCCCCAACCCCTGGCAACCACTGATCTTTTTACTGTCTCCATGGTTTTGCCTTTTCTGGGATGTCATGTGGTTGCAATCTCATGGAACACAGCCTTTTCAGAGTGGCTTCTTTCACTAACAGGTCCTCCCCTGTCTTTCCACAGCTTGATAGCGTGTTTACTTTTAAAGCTGAATAATATTTCATTGTCTTGATGTGCCACAGTTTATCCATTCACCTACTGAAAGACATCTCGGTTTTTTCCGAGTTTTAGCAATTATGAATAAAGCTACTACAAACATCCACGTGCAGAGTTTTTGTGAACGTAAGTTTTCAACTCCTTATGTAAATATCAAGGAGGGCAATTGCTGGATCGTATGGGAAGAGTATGTTTATTTTTGTACAAAACCCAAGTGTCTATCATTTCACATTCCCACCAGCAATGAATGAGACCACACTACTTTTGATGAGCTTATTACATATTATTCTTGCTTTTAGGAGCTCCACCTTTGTGTCCAGACCCAGCCACGTGATCTCACAGGGCTTCCCACAGGTAGCATTGAGTGCTCAGGGTATGCACCTTTGCTCCTTAGTAATAATTACAGCTAATGGCAAATACTTAATACAAGCTGGGACCTGGGCAAAATTTTTCCATGTCCCATCCCACAAATCCTCATAGCCACCCTGCAGGCTAGGTACCATCATAATCCACATTTACAGACATGGAAACTGAGGCTCAGACATGGTCAGTGGCTTGTCCAAGGTCAGCCTGCAGGCAAAGGTGGGATGTGAATTCTCTGCAGGTGGCCCCTGGGCTGGGCTGCTCCACAGTGACTGTTTCTCTTCATCTTACTCACCTGTGAGCCCCTTAAGGGCCAGGACGATGCCTCACTCACCTGGAAATCGCCCTTGCCCTGCACCTGGTGCCACACGTGTGGCAGACACCAGTGATGCTGGCAAAGCCCTCAATGACCCTCCCAGGCCCAGTTTCCCCTCTGGGCTGCTGACCCAAATCCCACACCCACCTGGCCTTTTATGTCTTTACGCCTCCTCCATCTCCCTTTTAATGTCTGAATGCCTTCAGCACCTATCCCTCTGGGAGGCCCTTGCTATCCCCTCACGTTCACAGGTATGGACTCAATGTCTGTGTTTCCCAAAATCCACATTCCTAACCTCCAGTGTGAAGGTATTAGGAGGTGGGGCCTTTGGGAGGTGATTAGGTTTAGATGAGATCTTGAGGGTGAAGCCCCCATGATGGGATTAGTGTCCTTATTAAAAAGAGGTACAAAAACCAAGGAAGGACCTGGGAGGACACAACCAAGAAGTGGTTATATCTTTCTGCCCTCACCAAGAACCCAACTGTGCTGGCACCCTGATCTTGGACTTCCAGCCTCCAGAACCATGAGAAATAAGGTCTGCCATTGAAGTCACCCAGTCTCTGGTATTTGTCACAGCAGCCTGGGCTAAGACATTCACTACATCAGAAAAGGACCCCATTGTCCCCCTGGCCAACCCCGACCCCATTTCCTCATCTCAGTAGTATTTTTACTTCTCAATTTCCCCTTGAAAATTTCTCTTGGGTTAGTCCTCTTCTTTCTATGCCTGCTCCACAATCCTGGTTCAAGCCATTTTCCATCCACAACAGAGGAACTCTAATAGGGTATGTGGTCCCCATACCTCCACTCTCCCTTTAGCCAATCCCACTGCACACAAATCTGCAACAGTGATACTACCCAAACCATGTACATCACTCCACAACCTGCTATGGCTCCCCAGTGCTGATCAGATAAATTCCACTCTTTAGTATCAACAGTCTGCGGGAATCTGGGCCCCCAGCCTGTGCCTGTCCCAGCTCACCCTGCACAGGTCCCACTCTAGCCCAGTTAGGTCCCTCTCTGTGGCTGGCCCAGGCTGGGCTCATTTCTACCTCTAAGTGGTTCCACATACTGTCCTCTGGCCTGGAGTGTCCTCTTTCCTCTTCCCTTTCCATCTGGATGCCAATAAGCCTTCCAGAATGGCTCCAAGTCCAGCCACGGGATCTGTAGGTCATTCCAGACTTCCCAGAGCAAGGATGTTCATGCTGCCATTGTTTCTCTGCAGACAACATCAAATCACAGGCCTCAGTTGGCATCTCTTATGCACCAACAGGAAGCCCCACCATGAGGAGGTGCCCAGCCACCCTCAGATTGCACACCTTTGATTGACTTGAAAGTAAAAAGTGATGCTAGTGACAACACCCAGAAAAATACAGCCTCCCTCTTGAGAAACCTGACCTGTGGCTGAGGGCAACCCCCCTAGCAATGACCCTGGCAAGGACCACTGAAGGAGACGGGCCATGAGAATAGAACAGTAAGGCTGTGAGGGTCTCGAAAATGAGCCCAGGAAAGTGGAGAGTCAGGCACACTCGGCAGGAGTCTGCCAGCACCCGAGGGCTGCCATGCAGAGAAGGGCTGTACTCTGAGCTGGGCGGGGGAGAAGAGGGAGGTCAAATGGGTGTTGTGCAAGTTTTAGACGAGGCTCGATTTTAACACACTAGGGAGAAGAAACTTGCTAGCAAGGTCAACTGCCACCTCTTCCTCCAAACCTCCCCTAACTGCTCTGGCTAACGTGAACCTCACACATGAAACTAGGACTTCATTCACATGTCCCTGCCAGATACATCTCACTTTTTTTTTTTTGAGACAGGGTCTTGTCCTGTCATCCAGGCCAGAGTGCAGTGGCATTATTACAGCTCACTGCAACCTCAAACTTCTGGGCTCAAGCCATCCTCCTGCCTCAGCCTCCCAAGTAGCTGGAACTACAGTCATGTGCCACCATGCCCAGCTAATTATTTTATTTTTATTTTTGTAGAGATGGGGTCTCACTATGTTGCCCAGGCTGGTCTCGAACTCCTAGACTCAAGCGATCCTCCCACCTTGGCCTCCCAAAATGCTGGGATTACAGGCATGAGCCAGTGGGCCTGGACTACATCTCACTTGCTGCTCAACATTATAATAATTCATATGCAAATCTTTGTTCCTATATTAGACTGGGAAGTATTGAGGCGGAATCCACGTCTGATTTATTTTTGCAGCCCCAAAGCACCCAGCCAGTCTCCAGCCTATAATAAGAAAGTCTCAAAGGACGTTTGTTGAATGAACACACATGGGGACCCCCCAGCAGGCAGCCCCGTTTCCAAGCAGGTGTTTGTGTCTGCACTCACGACTGCTGAGACGGGCTCCCTGGTGGGGGAGGAAACTGGGCTTGCTCCAGAGGTCCCATACACCTCCTGAATTCTAGGGGCTGGTGCCCCTCTCGGAGAACCTTGCCTTTGCTCATCTAGTTTTTCTTCTGATTGCTTTACAAGTTGGCACCAGACACAGGGCTGAGAGCCAGATTAGCGATGAAAGCTGTCAAAAAATATCTCCCCTCCAGAAAAAGCAAAGGAAAACAACATCTTGGTGGGTTTTTCCAGAGGAAGAAAAAGTGAAATAGTCTCTTTTTGCCTTCTATGTGTTGCCTGAAAATGGCAGTTTTGCAGAAAGAAAACATATTTTTCCTGAGCAAAGCTGTTTGTGGTGTGAAAGATAAAGTGTGTGTGCAGAGCACAAAGACACAAATTGGCCCGAGGCTCAGCTACGCATGCTATTTTCACAGGAGTTTAGATTGGGGAGGAAGAGGTTGGGGAGAAGGAAAAATAAAATCTTTGTTTTGTGAACACAGAGGAAAAAAAATGTTGGCCTGGATCCTGGATCACATTCAAACCTGCTGTCTGGTACAAAGCAGGCCTGTAACAGAGATGCACGGCGTGAAGGGAGAGAAGTCGGGGGCAAACCCCCTGTTAGCCCCCTCGAGGCTGGCCAGAGCAGGGGTGGGCTTACTCCAGCAGCAGGAAGGCCCGGGAGCTGGGGCCACCACACTGGAGCCAGGTCTGCTCTGGGCACAGCCAGGCGCCCCACCCACGCCCTGCCTCCTGCCCACTAGGGACCAACTGCACCCGGCTCTGGAGAAGCTTGAAGGAGGGACGCCCGTGAGGGCATTAGCACTGCGCCCGTCCCAGGTGAGCACTGAGGAGCCAGTGTCACTTTGCTAGTGATGGAGATGGTGACAGTGACGGTGATCATGAAGATGAAGATGATGGTGATGATGATGATGACAGTGATGATGGTGATGGTGGTGACGATGATGATGACAATGGTGATGGTGGTGATGGTGGTGACAATGGTGATGGTGACAAGGGTGGTGATGATGATGGTGGTGCTGATGATATGACAATGATGGTGATGATGGTGGTGACGATGACAATGGTGATGATGGTGGTGGTGATGAGGATGGCCCCTGCCTCACTCACTGTGGGCACCACTCCACAGCCCCTTCTTCCATTCACAGCTCGACCTGCCCCTCAGACTCAGAAGGGGCCTTTCTCAGAGTCTACCTGGCCCAGAATCGCTCAGAGGGTCATCTGAGAACCACCTGACTGAAGACCCTCTGGGGGTGTGTGTGAATTATGGAGATTCCCAGGCCCACCCAGCCCTTCCGGTCACAGCTCCCTGGAGGGGGCCCAGGAGTATACATTTTCAATGTGCTCCCTGGGTGGGTGTCTCATGTACACTAGAGGGGGAAGAGCACCCATGCAGTCCAGACCTTCATTTCACAAATGAGGAAACTGAGGCCCAGAGAGGAGCGAGTCAGCCAGCCAAGGATGCAGAGACAGAACTAGAGGCAGATCCTCACATTCCAAGGGCAGTCCCTTGCCGCTGTAGCGTGGCCTGTCGTTTATTCAACCATTACGTGATAAGCGCCAACCATCTGCACAGTCCAGGACCAAAACCAAATCAGACAAAACGCTTGCCCTCGAGGTGCACGCAGCCTGGCTGGGGGATGAAAGACCGTTCGGGGAGTGGGGAGTGCCAGGCGAGGGGGACAGAGGAGGGCTGAGTGCAATGGGAAAGGCTGAACAGATGGAGAAATGGGGCAGGGAGGGCTGGAACACCTCAGAAATCCAGGAAGACACCTCGGAAGAGCCAGCACTTCAGCTGGAGCTTTGAAGGGTGAGCACAGTTTAGACAAACAAAATAAAGAGAAAGGCACCTCAGGCCAGGAGAACAGCATGCGCACAGGCAAATGCCCAGGACATTTATGGGGAATGGGAAGCAGCTGCCTTTGTCTAGAGCTGCAGGTGCAACGGGCCCCATGAGGCACAAGGCTGGGGAGCCAGAGCACACGGGGTGCCAACGCAGGGCTGGGGAGGGTGGCCTTTACCTTATCGGCAACAGAGAGCCACGCAGGCCTTCCAGGAAGGGAGTAGTGTGCACCTTAGAAAGGTCAGCCAGACAGCAGCTTAAAACTGATGGAATGGGGGATGACTTGTTCCTGAGCTCAGGCCCCTAAAGGCACCAGTACGTGACTGCCAGGTCCTGGCGGGACAGCTGCCAACTCCCTCCTGTCTCCGGCGGTGATGGGTGAAGGGTGTGTGTGCCATTTCCACGGCCAGAGCTCTGCACTCTGTCCCAGCCCAGCACCTCCTTCTCTGACTCTATCCCGGCCAGCCTCACTGCTCCCCACAGTGATGACTGAGGTGGGCTCCGCTGGGGCCCCATGCTGCTGTGCTGGCCAGCCCCGGAGAGGCCACAAGTGGTGGTGGGGGGAGGTGGGACCACCAGTCGGTGCCCCCAAGACTCTGAGTTTCATAGACACACACATTTAGTGGCAGTGTGACCTTGGGCCACTTGCTGATTCTCTCTGAGCCTCAGTCTCCTCACTTGTAAGATGGGGGTGAGGATACTTACCTTAAGGGGCTTCCACAAGGTCAAAAGAAGTCTATGACACGTGGCCAGTCCAGCGCCCAGCCCAGCATGGGTGCAGGCTCTCTGGTGGCTGCTTGGGTGATGATGATGACGATGACAACGATGACGTAGCACCCCATCTCCAGCTCGCACCATCGGCGTCACCACCAGCATCAGCAGCATCGTCAAGCCATCCTTCCGTGTTGTGGCAGCTCAGGTCCCTCCCCAGCCACGCAGGAGACCAAAACATGGACAAGGCTCTTTGCTTCAGGCCCTGGGCAAAGCACAGCCCCGGGAGAGATGGAGGATGAAGTCCAGATCTCTGCACCCAAATGGGCTCGTCTGACATCCAAGGCACAAAGGATCCAAGTGGGGTAAGCTGGAGCTCAGTAGATCTACACTAAGTGGCCTGAGAGCAGGTCCTGCTCTGCAGGTGAACTTCCAGAACCCTCCTGGAGGTTCTTGCTGAAGAATTTGGGGAACTGACATGTCCTGTTCTACCCAGAAATGGCACAAATAAAGATTTCACAGATATTGATTGTCACGGCTCCTTACACGTGTACAGACAGTGGAGAGTCACCTCCAGAACATTGTCAGATCCACCCTCCCTGTGGGCAGGCAGGGAGGAGATCAGTGAGTCGATGTTTCACATAGGGAAACTGAGGACAGGGAAGTAAGTGGTTTCCCTGAAATGCCACAGGTCACGTAAGGAAAAAGGCAGGTCTGATTCTTCTTATTTTTAGTGCTTCTCCGCGCACGTCTGACTGGACGCAGGTGCGAAACCCGAGCAGAAGTACCTGTGAAAGTCCCTTCTTATCAGGCAGAGAGAAGAGCATTTCCAAGCTTATAGGAGTCTCAGGAAGTCTCTAGTCCTATCTCTTCATATCCTAAACGCGAGGAGGAAGACCTAGAGGAAGCCACTGTGCCCTGTTTAAAGTGAGAAGGACCCCACAGAGACCTTCTCTGGTCAAGTAGTTTTCAAACTGTGGAACTTGCATCTCTCTACCAGCAACAGCATCACACCTGGGAGCTTGTTAGGAATGCACATTCTCAGGCCCCACCTCAGACCAGCCACATCAGAATTTTTAGGGGCATGGCCCAGGAATCTGTATTTTGACAAGTCCTCCAAGGGACTGCACGCTAAACTTTGCAAATTTAGCATGCTAAATCTGATGCATGCTAAAATTTGGGAAACATTGCTCTCAAGATTTGGGGGGGATTTCTTTTGAGGGTTTAAAATAAGTTTGAGGCAAATTTCATTAGGTTGATATAACCATATTTTTAAACCACAATTAAAAAGCAGCCATTACACCATAAGTTGTGTACCAAATTTTGAAACCTTGGGGGCCATCTTGGGCCGGCTTAAGTCACATTCTTGCTTGAGCTTCCTGGAAGACAGCTGTGGCTGGTGTGTTCTTCCGTGAATGCCTGTCCTGTTGCATGCACACGTGAGCATGTGAGCTCTGTGCAGTGAACGCCAGGCATGGCCCTGCCTGAGATGCCCCCCATACTGGTGTGAAGGCTGGCGGGGACGTCAGTGCCCTCTGTAGGTTTTTGTATTTATTATGACCCCACTTATACTTACGCCAAGGAATGGACATCACTTAGCCATTCTACTGTGAAACAAAATGACCCAACACTGCTCTGTCAAGTTTCTGGATCGGTTTCACCCAAGAGGGAGTGGCCCAACAATGGTAAATTGAGCTATTAGAAAACTCTTTACCATTTACAACAACCACTCACTTGATCAGAATTTTCTTATTACTGTGTTAAACACGCATCCTAAAAGGAAATGCTTGAATGCTGAGACCAATGCACAAAACGAACTACTATCATCTCTGATTTCAAATTTGTGTGTCACCAAACAAACCCATTTTTCTCATTAACTGATTTCATAACTAGTGAATGTTCTAACTACGGGATCGTTCATATGAAAAACATTATTTATGTGTATTTTGGTTTGGGGGACCTTGTGTAGGATTTAATTTGAGAACAAGATGCCTCTGCTTTTTAAATGTTAGACATTTACTCATTTAAGCCAGCCCTTTCATTTTATAGCTGAGGGATGTGCATCCCTGTGAGGTTGTGTGCCTCACCCAAGGTCACGTAAGTGTTTTAAAAGTGTAATTTCACCAGACAGCAGGGAAATACTTGTTGTGCGGTGGGGGGAACACTACTAAATTGGGCCAGAGAAGGGACTCAGAGAAGTCGTTTTAGTCATTTAACAAGCTGAACCGATTTTGATCCTCACTTCAGAGATTTGGACAATTAGCTTTGCCCCGTTTGGCCAGGGGTGGTTGGGGGCTGCTGTTCCTGTATCTGCCTCCTTACAGTCACCGTTTCCTCGTAGGGAAGCCCCCCGTCCAACTCAGTTTCCAACCCCACTCCCAGCTCACGCCCCGGCCCCGCGGTGGCCTCAGGCACAGTTAGAGACAGCAAGACCCGAGGAGACTCCGACAGGAAGGAGCCTGTAGTGTCCTGACCGCCATCGAGGCCAAGAAGGGAAACACACGCCGCTCAACTCAGCTGCCTCACAAAGGCAGAGCTGAGCCAAGGACACGGGCCAATGTATCTAAGTCGTGAAGATCCATTTCAGGTGTAACTTACGGGTCTAAAACAGGAAAGAGGGAAAGGGCAGATCAAAAAGGCAGGAGGACGCAAGCTGGGAGGAGAGACCGAAGGCCCGATGGCGAGGCCCAGGAGCAGGAGGCGCTGCGGCCTCGGACAGCCCTTCAGCACCCGGGGTTGGCGTGGCCAGCCCTTGCCCCCGCACAGACACCACCGCACAGGTCGGATGAGGATTTATGGGCTGGGAGGACCACAAGGGACCTCTGTGGACCTCTGTTCCTTGAAAGACGAGGACAGGAGGCCCCCCGACAAATGGCTGGTGCCAGCCAAGGACCTGGTGCAGACACCACCACAGGGCCAGCCCCGAGATCCAGGGGTAACCGGAGGCACGAGAGGTGCAAGGGGAGCAGAGCCGGATGGTAAGTCCCACCCTGGGGACCGGCTGGGCCAGCCCCGTGACCCCACGCCCCCCACAAACACTCCCACCAGCTCTTAATTACACTCACCCTTCCTGAGTACAGCGGCTGGGACAGCAGGGGCTTGAACACGTGTGTGTCGAATGAATAAGTGACTGTCCAGGCCCTCCCTGGGCAGACGGCCCCCGGCCCGGCAAGACCACCCAAGCCGGAGTTCCACGGAACTGGGAAAGCTGCTCTCCAAAGAGCAAAAGGATGTCAGCCGTTAGCAGAACAAGCTTCCCATCCGCTCCTTAAAAGCATAACTCGCTACTGCTGATGCGCTGAATTATTTATGCCACCTGGCTGGGGATTCCCGCCTTTCAACAATCACCCAGCCTAGGGCGGTGGGAAGTGTGGGAAGTGTGAAGAGACGGGAGCCCAGGCAGTTTCTCAGACAGGATGAGACCCAGCCCTCTCCCCTTCCTGCCCGGGGCTCCAGGCCTGCCGCAGGCCCTGCAGCACCCCACAGCCTGGCCAGCTTATGAACAACAGAAATTCACTGCTCACACTTCTGCAGGCTACAGAGCCCAGGGTCGGGCCCCAGCAGGTTTGGTGTCGTGGACAGCACCTCCTGGCTGTGAACATGCTCCCTGGGGCCTTTCACAATGGACTGATGCCCTCCTGACCCCACCCTCATGACTAATCACCCCCCAAGGGCCCCACCCCCTGATACCGGCACTGTGGAGTTAGGATTTCAGCACAGGAATTTTGGGGGGACACAAATATTCGGTGCATAGCGAATGGCCTCTTGTCAGATCAGTCACTGTTCATAGTGTTTCTCCCACAGGGGCAGCTGGGGAAAACCAAATCTCAGAGTCTGGGAGCCTGGACAACGCTTCCTGATTCAGGAGGGTGTGTTGGTCGAGCAGATGCTTGGGCCAGTTTTTGAGCATCTCCTCCATTCCAGGTGCAGCTCCAGGCCACCTGTGGGCATCTCTGCACTATGACAGCCACACATTCTGCCCTCCCAACAAGCATCTGAGGTGGGGGCTACCACCCCCACCAGGGTTGGAGTAGAAACACTGTTAGGATGTTAGGGAACAGTTCCATGTACCCTACATCCCTGTAGTAAATTTTAGAAATGTTGATTCATGGGGAGCTTATAACAATTTGAACAGTTATAACAAAATACTAAGAAAAAACAATCAGAACAGAAAATTGTACAAAGGGCATGATATCCACTTAGGTTTTGAAAATAATGTTGACGATGCAAATGTCAACAAGGCAAAGGGGAGGAAACAGAAAATGTAACAGTTGGTGATCATTGATCTCTGGGTAGTGAGTTGTGGGTCATGTTAGACGGGAGGGGAGGGAGGGGGCTTGAAGGCAGCCCCTCTGCCATCTGGCCCAGGCCAGGCCAGGGAAGACCCCAAGGCCTGGCACGACTGGTAGAATAAGACATTAAAGCTGGTTCAGGCATTTCTCTCCCTACACACACCCACACTCATGTGTGTGGTAGATATAAGTGTGTGTATAAAGTCCTCTTTCTACTCAACCCTGGTCCCCCAAAGGTAAACACTATATTATAATTTTGCACAGGTCCTTTATGCATAAATAAGCGATTATGAACACAGTCTGATTTCCCCCCATTTTCCCCTGTAGGAAGCACGCTAAGCGCACCATTCCGTCCTTTTCACTTCACAGCACCACTTTGGGACTTTACTACAGGCTGATTATCCCTTATCCGAAATGCTTGGGACCAGAAGTGTTTCAGATTTCTGATCTTTTTGGATTTTGTAATACTTGCACTATACCAGTTGAGCATCCTAAATGCAAAAATCGCAAGCCCAAAATCCAAAATGTTCCAATGAGCATTTCCTTTCAGCATCATGTTAGTGTTCAAAAAGTTTCCAATTTTGGAGCAGTTTGGACTTTGGATTTTCTGATTTGGGATGCTCGACTTGTACTAACACTTGGGTCCCAGCAGCAGGCCCTTTCATGGCCCCTGCCTTGGCAGAAGAGGGGGCAGCTCCTGGGGCATCCCAAGCACTTAGGCCCAGAGGAGGCCCCCACACAGCCTCTCCCTGGGACTCTGGAACTCAGTGAGGGTGGGTGCAGGAGAGCCAGCCCCACCAGCCCCGGGCAGAAGAGGTGCAGGGGCAGGGGCAGGGGCAGGCTGTCCTGCTGCAGTGCCCCACACCACCCCCCACTGCCCAGAGGGGTCCTTGTCAGGTGTGGCCTCCTTGGAGGCCCAGAGCCTGCTGGGCCCCCTGGGGACTCAGTGCATTATGGAAGGATGAAATATTCAAACCTATAAAATATAAAATGTTAACTTAATTATCATAAATAATATATGCCCAATACATCTCTACTGAAGAGGAGGGGAGAAAAAAACCACAAACACTCTTAGCCCAAGGACCCAGAGCTCCTGCGAGGATGAGAGGTGGGGTGTGGGGAATGGATCTCCCAGACAGGGCACAGCAGGGGCTCAGCGCAGCTTGGAGCAGAGGCGCTGCACACACGCCAGGCCTGGAGATTGTCGTCTGCCTCCGCGCCTCCACGGAGCCAGCCCTGATTGCTCCCTCCTGACCCACCGAGCGCTTTCTGCAAGTCCCTTCTGCACTTTTCGCCTTGAGGAGTTCGGTTTGGTCACCTGTGGCCCAACCAAGCTCTTTGCCCCGCCAGCCACAGCGCTAGAGGGCAAGCACTGGATCTTGGACCTCCCCTGGACAGAGTCAGCCGGGAAATCTCTACCACATGAACAGACATTTCCACCTGTGGCCCCTCTGTCACCACAGTCAGCACGAAGTGTGCTTTATGGCTAATAAACACAGCTACAAATGTTCTGTCAGGTCATCTCCCCAACAACCCTGTCTTACACGCAAGCGGGGTGATGGTTTTCCCATTTTAGAGGTAACAAAACTGAGGCTTAGAGAAGATGAGCAGCTGATGAAAAGACAACATTATCTTTCTAAGCTCAACTGCAGTGAGCCTTGCCAACCTGTAACATCACCTTACTTGTTCTTTGTGTTTCCATTTCACCCTCGAATCACTCTTAGATGTATCAGTCCGATTCTGACTGTCCCAGCAAGACCAGGGAAGAGGAGGAGCAGGTTCCCATCCTGGCCCCTGCTTCTGAAGGGTCTGTGTGACTAGTTATAAAACTATTCTCTCACTCGTGGAGGCCGAAGTGGAAGGATCACTTGAGGCCGGGAGTTTGAGACCCACCTGGGCAACATAGCAGAGACCCCATCTCTACAAAAAATAAGAATAAAGTTAGCCGGGCGTGGTAGCTCATGCCTGTAGTCCCACCTACTCAGAAGGCTGAGGCAGAAGGATCACTGGAGCCCAGGAGTTGGAGGCTGCAGTGAGCTATAATTGCACCACCGCACTCCAGCCTGGGCGACACAGCGAGTCCCTGACTCTAAAAAATATGTATATATTTTTTTCTAAAAACCGTTTCCTATTATAAGCTTCCATTTCTTCTTCTATGAAATAGAGATAATACTACCACAGACCTCATAGAGTTATTGGGAGAGTTAAATTGAATGATGTGCATACAGTGGTTAGTGTTGAGGCTGGCACGGAGCCAATGCTCAGGTGAGTCTATCTGCCATCATCAAAACCCCACACACATCCCACACCAAGCCTTTCCCCTGCTCCATCTTTATCCTGCTCCCCTTCTTATTGAATTTCTGTGGTCTCCACCACATAGTCAGTGCACTGACGTGGCTTAGGGGATGCCACCGAGAAAAACAGAAGAAAAGAAACATTTATTATGTCTCAACACTTGTAAGTTAAAAAACAATAGCCACAGTAGGATGGCTGTTAGTAAAAAAAAACCCAGGAAATAACAAGTGTTGGCAAGGATGTGGAGGAATTAGAACCCTGTGTACTGTTGGTAGGAATGTAAAATGGTGCAGCTCCCTCAAAAAATTAAACATAGAATTACCATATGATGGAGCAATTCCACTTCTGGGTATATACCCAAAAGTATTGAAAGCAGGAACTCAAAGAGATATTTGTACACCCATGTTCACAGCAGCATTAATCACAATAGCCAAAAGGTGGAAGCAACCCAAGAGCCTATCAAAGGATGAATTGATAAACAAAATGTGGTTTATACATACAATGGAACGTCATTCAGTCGTGAAAAGGAAGGAAATTCTGACACATGCTACAACGTGATGAACCTTGCGGATATTATGCTAGTGAAATGAGCCAGTTGCTTATTCACAATAGCCAAGATACGGAATCAACCTAAGTGTCCACCAATGTATGAATGGATAAACAAAATCTGATAGATATAGATAGGTAGACAGATAGATAGATATTTAATGGAACATTATTTTTCTTTAAAAGAGAAGGAAATTATGCCGTTTGCAACAACATGGAGGACATTATGCTAAATGAAATAATCCAGGCACAGAAAGACAAATACTGCACGATTTCACTTATATGTGGAATCTAAAAAAGTCAAACTCACAGGAAGCAGAGAGTAGAAGGACGGTTGCCAGGGGCTGGGGAGGGGTGGGGAATCAGGGAGACGTCAGCCAAAGGGTACAAAATTTCAACTAGGCAGGACGAAAAAGTTCTGGAGATATAATGTACAGTATGGTGACTATAGTTAATAATAATATATACTTGAAATTAAGAGAGTAAATCTTAAATGTTCTCACCACAAGAAAAAAATTATAACTACATGAAATGATGGATATGTTAATTAGTCTGATTGTGGTAATCATTTCACAACGTACATATCAAGTATATATCAGGACATCACATTGTACAATTTTTATTTGTCAATTATACCTCAGTAAAGCTGGGGGGAAAAGCAGAGTTCATGAAACTAGTTGTAACACAAAAGATAACCTTAGGAACCTTTGGGTACATGGCTTTTATGTTCAAATTTGTAATCATGGATCCCATGTGGCTTTCATAGATTTCTGT
Source organism: Daubentonia madagascariensis (assembly GCA_023783475.1). Classification (NCBI taxonomy): domain Eukaryota; kingdom Metazoa; phylum Chordata; class Mammalia; order Primates; family Daubentoniidae; genus Daubentonia; species Daubentonia madagascariensis. The sequence goes on along the minus strand of JAKFHU010000353.1, from coordinate 741,496 downwards.
TAGTAGGATGTTGAGTCTACCATTATGCATTTTTTTTACTTCAATGCAAATATGGAACTAAATTAAAAATGTATCATTTGCCCATTGTCCATTTAAAAAAAGCCAGTAACAAATAAACAAATACCATATGATTTGACTTATATGAGGTCCCTAGAGTAGTCAAATTCATAGAGACAGAGAGTAGAATGGGGGGCCAGGGGCTGGGGAGGGGGGAGGGGGAGTTGTCACTCAATGGGTACAGAGCTTCAGTTTGGGAAGATGAAGTTCTGAGGAAGGATGGTGGTGATGGTTGCACAACAACAGGAATGTACTTAATGCCTCTGAACTGTGTGTTTAAAAATAGTTAAAAAGGCAAGTTTAATATATATGTTTACCACCAAAACAATCAGCCATAACAACAGTGAATGTGCCATTACTGCATCCTACTACCTTGACCCCAGGAACGTGCCAAGTAGATGATGCTTTTTTCAGTTACTCTTTACAACAACCTTCTGATTGGTGTTGAAAATCTCAGTTTCACACAGGGGGACACTAAGCTGAGAGGGGCTACTTGCCTCACCAAGAAGGTTCTCAAAGGCAGGCGTGTCAGACTCCAGTGCCTGTGTTCTCTTGACTGCTACACAGAACAGCTCCACCTCTTCTGCAGGCTAAGGGGATGACAAGGTGACTGACTCTCTGTCTCCCGCACACAACCCCCCCCCCCAGTCAGTCACAGCAGCAGCCAGGAAGCCACATGTTGAGCTGGTGACACTTAGCCACGTGGAAATGCAGTGCCCAGTGGCCTGTGGGGCTGGACTTCCACACCTCCTTGGTGGGTCATATCACACCATCAGCTGCCCTTGTTTTGCAACGTTATTTGCCAGCAGTTCTGAGAAAAACAGGCTGTTTAGGGCAGATCACTTAGAGAGGAAGTTCGAGTCTTTCCCGCATGGGAAGGAAACTACTGCCTTTGCGGAGGCATTGCCTTCTCTACCCTCCCTGCCCGCCAGTGGCCCTGTGCCCCTTTGATGAAATGGTTTCAGACTTGCAGAAACCCACACTGATACCTCCTAATGTGTATATCAACATCAGAGCACTGAGGTGTGCACTGTGGAGTAGGGCTGGAGTGATGTCTCTTTGTTCCAGAATGTTGCTGAACCTAGACTTGAATAAGATACATATGATAGTTAGCAGGTATACACATTTTAATAGCATCCAGGCCCTATAAGGAAGTCCTGCCTGATTGGAGCTGAAATGATCTAACCTCCAAGTAAAGAGGGCAAAAAAGAACCTGGAATGTCAGGAGCTTCCCTGACAGCCGAGACCACTTTGTGAGTTTTCCTGAGAGCCACCTGTATCTGGTAACTCAAATCCAACAAACAAGCATGAATCAAAGCCTGGTGACAAGCCAACTCATTTCTGGGTATAAGCAGATAGTAGTAAGCATAACAGATGAGGCCCCTGCTCTCACGGAAATAAAAGTTCAGTGGTGACAGACAGTTAACCAATAAACAAGCAATAATATAATTTCAGATAGTGATGAACACTATACATCAAATAAAACCAGGTGATGTGGTAGAGAGGACAGTGTCTGAATCCCAACTTCCCTGTGCCAGGGTGTACTCTTGTCCTATTGCAACTGCCACAAGATGGTTGGGGGATTTAAATTGATGAAACATGTAGGTCCCAAAAGTTCTCCCCTGATGTGCAGCTTTCTGAGATGGCTTTGGCTTGAGTCCTGCCTTGGTTCCGGGAGGGAGGCCTAGAGTGGTTCCCAAAGGCCAGCCCAGGACTGCGTGGCCCCCAGAGAATGTGTTAAAAATCCAGATTCCTGGGACCAACTCCTAAGGGTCTGAGTTTCTAGATGGAACGTAGACAACTATATTTGTAAAGCCCCCTGGGGGTTCTGATGAGCAGCGAGGTTGGGAAGAACTGCTCTGGGGTCCCCACAGGCCTCTTCCAGGGGAGGGGAGCTGCGAAGCTGAGCAGCCCCTCTGGGTTACTCTTGGAACCCAGCAAGCCTTGGGTCTCCAGGGTTTGGGCCGCACCCTGTCCCAGGGAGCCGCAGACCTCCCCATGCCAACACCTGGCAGCCCTGGCCTCTGCTCCGTCCCCTTACTGGCCTGTGCCCCACGGCACTGTCCTACCCACTTGCCCCCAGCTGGCCCTGCCTGCCAGTGAATGAAGCCGAGCCTGGCTGGCTGCCCAGCTCACGGTGGCCAGGGTGGCTGTAGGCTCTTATCAATGAGATCGACAGGGCGTCTGCCAGGGATGAGTCAGGATAAGATCCTGTGACTGCTGCCTGGCCAGCATTCTGGAGGTCACCCTGCAGAAGCTTTTCTGGGGCAAGTAAATGACTCTGGGCTTTGGAGAGCTCTGAAGCCCTCCCTGGGAACTGACTCTGTTCACCACTTCGCCACAGGGCAGCTTATTCCTGGAAAAGGCATCTGGGTTCCCATGGCCATGGCACACCGGTTGGCTGAATGAAACCTCCTCTTGGTGTCTCCTGCTGCCTCTTTATTCTTGTTTGGGGGGTAGCCAAAACCTCTATCAGTTCCCCCTTTTCCCAGGATGTGATCAGGCAGAAGGATTCAGAGCTCTTCCAGGCTGGTGCTTGATTTTAGCCTATTTATTTGCAGATAGATCGATGCCTGGAGTGGAACACAGCCCCTGACTCTGGGCTGGCTGCTCATTGTGCCTCGCTACAAGTGTTTGCCCCCTCCCGGGGGAAAGGGAATGGCCTGAAGACCAGAACTTTCCAGGGCAGGTTCTACCAACACCTCCACCAGGGATTCTTTACTGGGCAGGCAGCAAAGCAATGGCGTGGTCTTGACCAGCAGTCCCCAACTTTTTTGGCACCAGGGACCGGTTTCATAGAAGACAATTTTTCCACGGACCAGGGAGAGGGGGGATGGTTTCCAGATGATTCAAGTGCATTACATTTATTGTGCAATCGAATCTCTCTGCTAATGATAATCTGTATGTGCAGCCGCTCCCCAGCGCTAGCATCACTGCCTCAGCTCCACCTCAGATCATCAGGCATTAGGTTCTCATAAGGAGCAAGCAACCTAGATCCCTCCATGCCCGGTTTACAGTAGGGTTCACGTCCTACGAAAATCTAATGCCACCACTGATCTGACAGGAGGCAAAGCTTATGCGGTGATGTGACAATGGGGAGGGGCTGTAAATACAGGCAAAGCTTCGCTTGCTGCTGCTCAGCTACTGCTGTGTGGTCTGGTTCCTAACAGGCCATGGACTGGTATGGACCGGTACCAGCATGGGTCTGCGGCCCAGGCGTTGGGGACGGCAGGTCTTGGTAGTCGACCCACCTCTGCAAGGCGGAGCTGCAAAGTCTGGCTGAGGTGCCCACCTCCCCGGGCAGTATGGGGAGGCGCCAGCGTTAGCAATGGAAATGCTCGGTTGATAAAAACCAAAAGTGTTCTTCTAGTGATGGGAAATAAGAAAAAAAAAGTTAACCAAATCTGTTGGGCAGATTTTTCTGTGTGTTTTTTAATTTATCTTTAAAAGCCCTTCAAAAATCACTGAGGGCAAACAGCGCAGACACGAGGCCAGGACAGAAAGACTATGTCCACTACAGAGTGGCTGGAAGGACATTCTCCTTTTCTGTGCCTCAGTTTACCATTGCAAAAGAGGAACTACGGCTTTCATTGCCTTTCCAGGGCCCCTCGTCAGGAAATCATATTGCTTTAACCACAGAGATATTAGATTTCCACTAGTAGTTGCTCTCTGACCTTGAGCAACAAACTCTGCTCCTCAGGGTTTTCACTTGCAAAATGGAAACATTTGCAAGGGAATAGCTGGAATAGTTTCCCACTCTCCTCCTGGAGCTGCTGCTGCAGTGGCTAGCTAGCACAAGACCACTGTCTGTTCCACGAGGTGGGTGGTACAGGCCTTACACAGGACAGACTCAGTGAAGCTGGCAGAGAGGCAGAGGAGCATGCCACACCCAGATCCAGGTGACATAACAACAACAGGACTCAAGGATACAACCAACATCGCCAACATGGAGATAGCGTATGTGTACATGCACACATGTGGGAGTGTGTGTGTACAACTCTTCTGTCCACAAGCCTTCCCCGCACAGCATCTTGCTCACTGCTCCTCCCCTGCACCCCAAGAGCTGCCAGCCTGGCCCAGAACTCCTGGGACAACCTGCCAGCTACCTGCCCAACCCCCAGCACCAGCACTGCCACCTCAGTCACCCATTCTTCAGGCTAAACGTTTCTGGACAAAATTGTCACCCAGCCCCCTGGCCACAGTGAGTCTCTTGAGGGGCTCATTCAGGATGCTCTTCATGGTCCAGACCCAGCGCTGGGGGCTGTAACGTCAGGGGTGGACGGAGAGCTTCAGTGGGGCACAGCTGTCGAAGGGCACAGCTGTCGAGGGGCTCAAGTCCAGCTTGCTCCGCACACCTATGCTGTGCTCCTGGGGGGGGACCTCCACTGCCCTCGGGACTGCACGCTTTCTTCTAAGCCTCACAAAGGCAGCCTGGCACCCCCTATTCTGGGGCTGCCGTGCGCCATCCGTGGAAGAATTGCTTCCTCTTCTGGGCCTCACTCTCCGCGGCTATTTAACAAAGGCAGGGGCACGGGTTGGGGGCACAGGGCTTATTTCATTTCCGAAGTCTCTTAAGTCTGCATTGAGTAACCCTGAGGTCTCCAGCCCTGCACACTTAACCCCCTCCCTGAATCACTCCTGTACCTGCCACCCTGGGGCAGCCCACTGATCGTGGCCGAGGTCAATCCTGGATCCTCCTCGTGCTAATTAGAGAGAGAGCTGGGTCCCAGACAGAGGAGGTGGTAAGTGACGCACGCGCCAGAGCAGGGCGCCCGAGCATCTCACGGAGGGCACCTGCAGCCCGCACCCTGCTCCCAGCAGCGCCACCCTCCCGCCTTCCCTTCCTGACTCGGCCTGCCGGCTGATTGACAGGGCAGTGCTGGAATTTATCAATGGCTTGTTCTCTCTGGAAACAGCTTTCATTGATCAAGTCTGTTTCTAGCCTTCTGTTCCTGAGAATTCCCACGGGGACCAAGATTCACTCGTGCTGCCTTGTGGATAAAAATAGAAACAACCCCCAGTCCACAAAATTTCACTTTTCCCCCTTCATTCCCTCCTGCAAACACCCTCCAGCCCAGTGGAGAGGGAGCACCCCCACCTCCACCCCACCTTAGCAGGGAGGAGAGGGGGAGATATTCTCTGGGCCTTTCCACTCTCTAGAATTCAACGATTCTAAAAGCGTGTACACAGGTTTCCAACCGCGCACAAACACGTGCGTACATGGATGAGCTCCAGAGGAAACATGGGAACACTGTGCTACAAAGATGGAATCATGGTGGATGTTTTTTCTTCTTTAAATTCCCTCCAACGTTGTCATAATACTGTTTTATGAGAAAGAAAATATGGGGGGAATGTTGGGTGGGGAAGGGAAGGGTGCAAGGCCCAAGGCACAGGCTGTCATGGTTGCTGGTGGGTAGCAATGTGGGTGATTAAGTGAAGTCAGCAGCTTAAAGTGATTTAATACGAGGGGGCCTTTCCTCCCCGCCCTCTTCTGGACATGGCCACTGGTCCAAGGTAGGACCAGAAGCAGAGGGAGACAGCTCAAGGTGAATCAGTCTTAACTACTAACTCTCCACTGACCACCACTGGAAGCCATGAGGTCTGAGTGTGAAGTCTAGCCCACAGACTGTGTGCCCTGGACAAGAAATCCACTCATGTACCAGTGTTTGAGTTGTGCACTGCCCAAGAATGCAGTGTCTTGGGGAGGGGTGCTGTTTTCATTGCAGACATACACCAACTTATCTGAGAGTGTGTGGGTGGGGACAGAAGTTCCTGGCCTCCTGGCTGTGGCCAGCAGCAGCAGGTGAAGAGGGCCCTCCTGCATAAACCCACCTGGCAAACTCATTAGCATATATGCATGCCTGCATCACAGTGCCCTGTCCCAACTGTGCTCTGGGAGGGACCTGCAGTCACTTCTCTTTCCTGCAGCCTTTTAGGAAGCCCAATTACTGTCCCCATTGAGAGAACAACCCGTAACAGTTGCCTAACCTGGGTGGAGGCTGGGGAGCGGGCGGGGAAGAGAGAATGGGGTAGACAGGTGGTGACGTTGCTGGCATGTGTGAGGGTCACAGGGTGGGGGCTGCCAGGGCTGCTGTCCACGGGAGCCCTGAGGATCCCAGGAGGAAGTGGGACAGACCACCTTATACATGTGTCCAGGTGGTGCTAACGTGAGAGAGTAACCCAGGAAGGGGCTCTTTTCTAATTCATGCAAAGGCCCCATGGGCTAGTGGAGGCCTGGGCTTGGGCTAATCCTGTTTTCTCTGTAGAAGGGGAATGTCAAGGGTGGCAGGTGGCCATGTCCAGAGGTTTGTTTGGATACTCATGGGAGGAGGTATTAAAGAAAAAGGTATTCATGACATTTGTTGAAACGGTAAGGCCGACTTTATTCAGGGTGCTCTCCTGTTAGGTACAGGGACTATTCCACCGGGGTTTTCAGTAGCCAAGAGAGACTGGGCTCAACTCTGATTACAACAAAGACAAGTGGGGAGTCATAGCCAAGGAGCAGGGTGGGGGCAGGGTATGGACACTTGGGGGAAACCTAGAGGCTGGGGGGCTCTTGCAGCAGGCAGGCCAGGGCCCTAAGACACCCAGGGTGGGGGATGAGGAATCTGACCAGATATCAAGGGTGGGGGATTTTCTGCTAAAACCTTGACCCAGAAGGATTCTTGCTAAAACTACAGTGAGTGGGCCAAGGATGGAGCCCAGGGTCAGGGCCCCAGGGGCTTAGAAGAGCCTGCCCAGAGGTGGGCCAAGGAGAGCCTTTGCCGAAGGCTCTGGGGTCTGGGGGAGCTGCAGTCTCCCCTCAGCCAGCAGGGAGGAGGGTGGCGTTTACACCCACTCCACCTCGAAGCTCAGCGCCTCTGGGGAGCCTGCCCCAGTCCCCCATCCCAGGGACAACTCTGTCTGAGCAGTAACAACCCCTCACAGTTGGCACTTGTCAGCTTCTATGTCCCCCAAATTGGTCCTGATGGGCAGCTGCATGGGCTAGGATTCACCTAGGACCTTTCCTGCGAAGAGCACACAGGGCTTTCTAAAATGACCTGCACAGCCTTACGGTGACCCCCCAGGAAGGGGCAGCATGGCAGGCCCCAGAGTGCACCTCACAGGGACGAGAGAGCCCTAGGGACCCTGGGTCATAGCTGTGGGCACACAACCTACTTGTAAAACCCGATTTCCTTCACGCACCCCTCCACACCCTCTCTGTTCACCCAAACTAACTACAAAGAGCAACGACAGAAGCTCACCTGAAATGCCCCTTCCCCGCTTTAGTCATCTTTACAGCCCTGTAGTTCCCTGAAACAGGATTCCTTTCCCTCCTCGTTTGCTCGTCAGCTCCCCCTGCTGGTTGCCCCACTGGGGGACGTGGGTGGGGTCCAGCTCCCAGGGAACCGGGTGCTGCCGGGGGCTCCTCTGCTGACACCAGCTGGAGACAGCGCTCCGAGGCATCCTGCTGCTCCTCTCCACTCCAGGAGGCAGAAGCAAGCAGAGCCTGATTACTATTCCCCGGGGACTGCGCCTGCTTTTTATTCATGCGTTTACTGGGAAGCTCTTTATTTACATTGCTGTAATTTGCATTTCCCACGAGTTCCTTCCTTCCCCATCTCCTTACCATTCTCCACGTTACTAAACTCGAGTTCCCCAGTTGCTTGGGAACTCCAGCAGCGCACATGCTTTTCTGTGGACAACTGGTAAGGATTCCCCATGTCCACCAGCAAATTGCCACAAGAGCAGGTGGACATTTCCATGCAGATACCATGCTCTTGACACTCGGTTTAGAGATGTCCTTAAAGAGAACCATTCTCATGGAAGCACCTCTGGCCGTCTGACCCCAGCTTCCTGGTGACTGGGGAAGGACAGGCCACTGGGACCACTGAGTTCTGGGACCCAGCGGCCTGTAGAGGCAGCCACACAAGTGCAACAATTAATATCGCCATTGATTTGGGTGACGCCTGAAGATCACTCGCATCTTTGAGACCCACTGCCTTTTTCTCAATGGGAAAGGGAGCCATTAACCCCTTTTCCAGTCTTCAGTCTCGGATGCATCCACCTTCCTGCCCCTCCCACCGTCCCAGGCTCCAGGCAGGTGCTTGACTGGCATGATGACACTCTCTGGTCTCACTTCTCCCAGCCCAGGCTGGCCAACCCGCTGAGAAACCCCCAGGCAAGGCGGATTCCGCCCCCCCTCAGGTGCCCCCAGCCCAGGTCTGAGGCTGGGTGCTCAGCTGCCTGGCGCTCACTCTCTGCCTTCGCACTGCCAGGGTCTCCTCCTCCCTGGCCTTACCCCCTTCTTGAAAGCACAGCCAAGACACGCCATTGCTCAAAAGCCTTCCTTGGCGCCCCAGACCTAACATATGCACAAAAACATTTTCCTACTACCCTCCCTCACTTTATAAGTCCTGTTTTCCACCCAAATTAAAGGATAAACAATGCTAACATGAAATACTGTGCGTGGAGCCCCCACACTCTTCACCATCTGCTCCACTTGCCTTTATCACTGTCACTACCTAACTCACTACCTAAGATTTTACATATTTCTTGTATTCTCTGTCCCTCCTCCCCCCAACTACAGTGTCAGCTCTCCATGGGAGGGATTTTTGTCTGTTTTGTTCACTGCTTCAGAACAAACAGGGCCTGGCACACAATAGGGGCTCAAAAACCATGTGTCCAATGAATGAATAAACAAATAGACAAGGAGAAGTAACATTTGTTCAATGGTCCTAGTATTTCCTCTCTTCACACGCAGCATCTTAGCTCATGCTCACGGCAGCGCTACAAAGTAGGTGGTATTATTAACCTCATTTCACACATTTGAGAAAGTTCCAGGATTCCCAAGGTCACAGAAGCTGGATGGGTGTGGTTTTGTCCAGCACGAGTCCCTGAACATGGTGGAGTGACAGCAGGGCCAGGCTCGACAGGCCACTATGCCCAAGGTGAGTACGACACAGCCCTAGATCCCCCGTCAATTCCTATTGTGTTCTTCCCACATCACCCTGAGTTGGTTAATAGAAAATTATTATTTTATTATTACAAATGCAGTTGTCATCATCATCATCATCTTCCCAATTTTCATGCCAATGTAAAAACCTAACCCCTTTTGTCCCTAATGCAGTAAGAAAGCACTGGCAACCCCCAAACCCAGATGTATACTAGAATTTTTAAAATCTAGGTCAAGCAACCAAGATCCTCAGGGTTCGGATGGACCTCAGCTCTGATGAAAGTCTGTGTCTGAACAAGCTGAACTTTGCATCTCCAGAGGCGGAGGAAAGATGTGGGCTTGAAGGTGGGTGGAAACCCAGCCATCCTGAGCAGGGGCAACAGACCCCAGGCGGCAGGGAGAGCTGGACCCGAGGCACAGAATCGGGCAAAAGAAACCCAGAGTGGGGAGGCTGAGGCAGGAGGATCACTCGAGCCCAGGAGTCCAAGGCTGCACTGAGCTATGATGATGCGGCTGCACTGAGCTATGATGATGCTACTGCACTCCAGCCTGGGCAACGGAGCAAGACCCTGTCTCAAAAAAAAAAAAAAAGAAAAGAAACCAAGAGCGGAGTTTAGCCACTTAAGGCACAGAGCTGTTCTCCAGCCAGGCTGCGAGCTTGCAGACATTTCTGCATCTCTGCCTTTGCTGTCCCTCTCCCTTCCCACCACCCCCCTCCCCTTCTCTCAGCCTCCAACATGCAGGTGAACTGTGCCCTCCTCTGGGAAGCCCTCCCCGCTAGCCCTGCTGAGGACGGGAGCCCATTGTGCCCTCCACAGTGTCTGTCCCTCCTCTGGGGAGGATGCTAGCAGAGCACACAGCGAGGGGTTATGGAAACAACCACTGCCACCATCTATGCACCAACTACCACGTGCCCGTCACTTACGCACATCGTTCCAAACCTGCACCTTGTTCCCTGCAAGGGAGGTGGAATTATCCCCACTTTATGGAAGAGAAAACCGAAGCTCAGAGAGCTGAAGTGGCCTGTCCTGAGCCCGTGGCCGGCCAGCAAGGCGGGGTCAGGGTCTCAGCAGCTTTGCTCATTGCACGCCTGGGGCCTGTCCAGGTGGCCTGCCCGGCTTGCCTTCCAGACCAAGGCCGAGGCACGTGGGCACACCACCCTCCAAGCTCCCGATCCACTCAGTGGCGCCCCCAGGCTCAGTCCTCCCCCGCGTGGAACTGCGACTCCCCGTTTACTTCATCCTCTTACAGGCAAGGACCAGCCCCGTCCCTGCACGTTACAAATCTTTGTTGAACGAATGGACGAACGAATGAAGGAAACAAACAGAATGAGCGCCCCCGAGGCCAGGCCGCGGCTGGCGCTTCCCCCTGCGTCCCGGGCCCGGGCGCGTGGGCTCCGCGCGGGAGGGCAGCTGCGGGGCCATCTGCTGCGCGGGCGGTGCCGCTCCCGCGTCTGTTTACAAACGCGGCTGCGCTCCGCGGGGGGAGGGACGCGGGGACCGCGGGGACCCGCACGGCTGCAGCCGCCTCTGACCGGGCCGGGCCCGCCTGGAGGGAGTGAGGGGCGCACACCGTGGCCCCCGAGAGGCCCACGCCGCTGCAGTATCCCTGTGGATGACAGGACGGGTCTTAACCATTTTACAAAATGCCTTTCGCGTCCAGTGTCTCACCCAGCTCAGGGGATTCCCCTTTCTGACAGTGGCCAGGTACAGGTGATAGGGTCTGGATTAAAAAGCATTCAGAAAAAAAAAAGTGCATTTTAAAAAAAAGCGTTCTGATGTAAGTGCATTTCAGGTGTTACCATTTTCCACTGCCATTCCCTGGGCAGACACAGGCCCAGGGTGGGGTCGGAGTTTGGGAAGGGTGGCAGGAGGAGATAAAGGGGAATAATCCCCAGTTCTGGTCCCAGGGGTGCTGGCTTCTGGCCGCAGGTAAAGGGTGAGACTCAGGCTCTGGGCGGTGCTGGCCAAGTGCCAGGCTTTGGACAGGCAGCTGGTGCTGGGAGGGCAGAGTCAGCAGCCCTGCTTTCCTCTCCTCCCTGCCTCAGGCTGCCCTGCCTCCAGGCCCCCACTGTGGACCTTCCCTGGATCTGGATGCCTGGGTCTTGCTCCTGCTTCCCCGGAGACCCTGCAGTGCCTTGATGGTGCCCAGCAGCCAGGAGTTAGGGATGCTCCTGCATACACACAAAGGGACAGTCATGGGAAACCCTGACCTGATTCTCTGATGCCTGGGAGCTTCTTTCTACATGATTATTGGTCTGTTTGGGGTTTTTCCTGGATACAAGGGATTAAGAAGTTACAAAGTGCTGACAAAGAGGAGGTCACACTTTCTGACCACTATAGATCTCATATTCTAGGAGGGGGAGACAGAATGGCCAAGAATCACTACTATGCAATGCCCACCTATTCTGTGTCAATAGCTGTCTGGTGTTTTTCTGGCAATTCATTCAACAAATACTCATGGCATTGTGCACTGTGCTGGACCCTGTGGATGCAGCAGAGAACAATTCTTGTAAATGAGGAGAGACAATTAAAATAATTTCAACAATAATCCATGTGCCATAAGGGAAATGCCTCTTTTAATGCTGATACTAATCCTGATATCAACTCTGAATGCAAATATTAGTATCCCCATTTTACAGATAATGGCTCAAAGAGGAGAAGCAATTTGCTCAAGATCTCTGGGTTTGGAGCCAGGTGCAAATCTGTGTTCTGACAGCAACGTCTGGCCAGGACGGGGGTTTGGACATGGCCCATCTGTCAGTTCCGGTTGGAACAGCTGGGCTATAGAACTATGTTCCAGTCTGGCCCCACAACACCATGGATGGTGAAGATTCCTCATTGGGGCTAAGACAGACTAGGAGTCCACTTAGAGAGCCCTATTTTTAAAATTCTGAACCAGTAAAACTGGAACAAACACTTTGACTAGGAGCCATCATCTGACAATCCCACTTGGCAGAAGCACAGGCCCTTCTAGGCCACCCCAGAGTCTGGGTGAGTCTTCCTCAGTGCTCATCTGTTCATTCATTTGCTCATTCAGCACACCCTGAAAGACCAAGGGTCCCACCCTAGAGAACTCCAAGTCCCAACCAGGGAGATGGAAACGCCCCACACACAAGGTAAGGGCTGGGAAGGCCCTGTCCAGGGTGCTGTGGAAGTACAGAGGGTTAAACACCCATTCGCCTCTCCTGGGAGAGGGGCCGAGGGCAGGGCAAGCCCATTAAACCTACTTGGCCCAAAGATGGAGAAGGGGTGGGGGGCTGGGCAGAGGAGAGAAGGGGGTGGTAGACAGCTATCGCAGTGGTGCCAGGACTTCCACCTGAGGCCGTGCCTGCGTCAGGCAAGGACAGACCAGGATTAGCTGCTGCTCTTAGCTTCCCACCGGGTCCCTTGGCTGCGTTCCTCCCTCGGAAGAGCAGGCAGAAGAAATTGTCACGGGGTGAAACCAGGACAGCAGCGGGCTAGTACATCCAGGGGAAAAGTGATCTGAAGGCACAGAATTTCATGGGACAGACAGGCTGGGAAAACCAGGATGCTCAGAGAAACCAGACCTGACAGCAGACAGCAAATAAGATTCACTCTGGAAGCGTGACAGGCGGGAGAAGCTGCCCATGCTGCTCGGGGCTGGCCCAGGCCCAGCACTGGGGGAGGTGGGCCACAGAGATCAACACAGACTGACGCACCCCAGGAAGTCCGCGGAGCCAAAGCCAGAGGGGAAAAGGAGCCGTGGGCTTCTCAAAAGACCTAGGGGGCCAACTGGGGCATGTGATCCATAAACTGAATCTTTATAAATACAATCAGATCTCCCCCTAGGTTGATGCCTTGAGTTGCATGTTCCTTCATTTAGCCCCAACTAGCCCCTCAAGCCCCTAGTAAGACATTATAAATCAGATGCACAGACACCAATACCTCCAGCTCTGTGAGGTATCTCAGGAGACATTTCATCAACACCATGCCTCTTCTGCCTGCCTGGTCCAGCACAGGACCCCAGCAAAACGGGGACTGATCGTCTGATTACATGTACTACAGGCAGAGTTTCCAGTTAAAGCAAATTATCCAGATCCTTGAAAAGAGCACAGAACCCCACAATAATAAACATAATTACCCTCTAATATTATCTGTTTTTAGGGTTTCATTTATTTTACGGAACAAACTCTTTTTTAAATACCGTGACATAAACAGCTATGTGCTTATGGAAACTGTTTCCTCTTCTCCCTGGGCACAGAGCCAGCCCACGCCTGCCAGCCTCCTCAGCAATCGGGTGGCCACGTGACTGAGTTCTAACCAATGGGAAGTGAGCGGAAGTGAGTGTCCCTTCCAGGCCTAATCCTAAAATTCTCCTACAGGTAATTCTCTAGTCTCTTTCCCCATGCTCTGGCTAGAGGTGAAGGACTCCAGCACCCCAGGAGACAGAGGATGGAGTGGCCTGGGTTCTTGAATCCCCACATGGAAGGCTGCCTACAGTATACCCCAATGGGACTCCCATATGGACAAGAAATAAATTTAAATCCTATTAAGCCGCTGTGGCATTTATCTATTACAGAATCCAGTATTAGCCTAACATAAGCACTTGCTATGTGCATAGCACCTGGCAAGCACAGCTGGGGTGGGGTATGTACAGGTAATTGTCAAACTGGAATATATGGGGAGGGGGCTGGTGCCAGGAACATCCTCAGAGGCAAGGAGTTCTGAAAGTTCCTGGTACACTTGGCTCAGGAGAATTTTTTGGGACACTCCCCTCTCCCGGCTTCTATCCCCACCTGCAACTCAGACCTGGCCACAGAGACTCTTGATTCACCTGCCACCAACTCCCCCCATGGTGTCTATTCTGCCAGATATTGGGATTTAACTGATGGCTCCAGATTCTTTTTTTCAATTAAAGATCGAGCGAATGCATCTCTTTCTCTTCAAACTTTTTCCTCGAGCTAATCATTTCCCGTAATCTCCCGAATTTGCCATCGGACCTGACAAAAAGCTTACTGAGTACGCTGTTCTACCCCCTGTTTCGGGCAACCTTCTGCAGTTTTCTTTCATATCAAGAGCCATCAATCCTTCCCTTTACGCTGCACTTGGGGTTCTACCTCTTTCATGCATCACGTCCCTACGTGGCCTTTCCAAGGCCTCCGGTCTCACTCTGCCCGGCGCTGTTTCCTGTTTCTTTTCCAATAAAGGGTTTCCTTCATGCTTCATGCTTTTCCTCCCTTCCCAGTGCTCCAGCCACAACCCCACTCATTCTCTGAGACACACTCCCTCCCCGTTCACCTTCCGGCTAAGGCTTTCCTTCCCGTTCCTGTCCCCCTCTGTCTCAGTGACGTCCAGCCACGTGGACAGCAAAGTAAAAGATTAGTCGGCTGCTGTCGTCCTGACTCTGCTACCCCTTGTGGGCGAAGGCCCATTATCTTCTGATCACAAACATCCTCGTCTCTCATCATGCCGGGGGAGGGAAAGCCCCCCAACATCTTAAAGGAAAGGAGGCATAGTCATTAGCAGAAAGAAAATCAGGTGCTTAGCCAAAAGCATATTGCAAGAATTGTCATTGACTTGTTCTCAGCTTTTACCTATTTAAAAGTTCTATTTTCTGCTGTCTTAACAAATATAGATCAACTTCTATGAAATTTCCTTATACATTTCAAATACTTACCTATTCTGTCCTTTCATTCCCTTTTTTCCTCCAAGAATTTATAATTCTTCCACTTCCCAACAGTATACAATGGAAGTGATAGTATACAGTAGAAGCTACATAAATAATAAAATAACTTACACCGTGAAAGAATACGAATCAATTCAGAAGGGACGAGGTCCACGGATCTGTGTATCCCAGGCTAAGGGTACTTATTGTCATTGAGCATAAAATTGAGCCCCGAGCTTCAATGCAAACAGAGTTGAAGAAAAAACAAAAAGGGAAACAGGAGGAACGGCACAGAGCTCAATTGTTAATGCTAGAAACATACTGTACGTGACTGTACTCTTTGTTGCTCTTATGCTAAAGTCTTTGAAATACTTTAAAGATATGTCTTTACATTCTGCCAGTTTGCTAAAAGGACATGACACAGCATTAAAAAAAAAAAAGACGTCTATTCAGGAGGGATGGCACCCACCTGGGCCATCTCAAAGTCACCAAACGGGACCGCACTGTTCCAAGTATGGTCATCATCGCCCCCTCCCTCCTGCGCCTCGCTCCTTCTGGGACCCAGCTCAAGTGACTCCCAACCCCACAGTCAGCTCTACCACCCAACGAGGACAGTCCTGCAAAGAGCTTTCCCTCTAAAATGTGTGCACAGCACTTTAGAGTTTACAAATCACTTTCTCATACCCTGTCCTTTGATCCTCAAAAAAATAAAAATTACTGTGGCCATTTCCCAGATGGGGAAGCTGAGGCTCAGAGAGCCTCACCCAAGACGTGCATCCAGGTCTTCAAAATCCAGATCTCATGCTCCCCACCCCCAACTGGCTGAGGGAAGCTTGAGAGGCACACCTGAGCCACAGGTGTCAGCATGCGGCGGGTCCCAAGCACCCACACTCATGTCCTCCCACACTGAGGGACACAGGCAATTGTCACCACCACCACCCACACCAGGGCTCTCTCCCACTGCAGTGGAGTGAGGTGGGGCTGCACAGGTGCATGTGGAAGCTTTGATGTGGGGGGGTGCTGTGGAGAGGGAGGGACAGGACCCTGGGCCAGGTTGAGTGTGGGGACAGGGCTGTGTGGCTTTGCTTCATCTAGCGAAGAGAATGCCCCTGTAAGCTGCGGCTGAGGGCACAGACAGCTACCAAGAGACGTCACAGAGGCTGGCAGGGAGGTAAGAAAGTTGACGCAGGTGTCTGAGTCATTCCCGCTGAGGAGGAGGTGGCTCCGACTCTCCCACCAGCGGTAAGGGCCAGAGCCTGCGGTGGCGGCTTGAGCTCCTACAATAAACCTGTGCACTTGGCTTGAACTTGCACCGTTCCGTGGATTCCCTCAAATCTCAGACACCTGGACCAGCCACTGTGGCAGCCTGAGCAGGGTCCTCCACCTGGCCGATCCTGACCCAGTCACCCTCCCTCTGAGCATCACTCCCCTTCTGACATCAGAAGGGTGGAACTGGATGATCCTTGAGGTCCCTTTGGATCACTAACATTCCATGACTCTAAGTTTGTAAAATATTTTTGGGGTTATTAACTATGTCTGACATAGTGAAACATTATTTATCTTAGATATGGACCAGGCAATAAGACACATTTCTTCAAAGGTAACATTTCTGCAGGTGAAAAATCCACCCCTGCCCCTCCTCTGTGCTGCTCCTCTTCCTGTTGTGGGCTGACGGGTAGAGGCGGCTGGCAGTTTGCCGACAGTCTGTCTCTTCTTCCTGGGCCCCACTCCCTGGCTCCCTTGCAGCTGGGCTGCCACGTGGCTGAGTCCAGAGAATGCGAGAGGACTCTCTGCCACTTCCAAGACAAGGCATTTGAGAAATGGACATGCCTGTCCATACTCTGCCCCACCTGCCAAGATGCAGGTGACAGTGACAGCAGAGATGGGGCAGGCGTGGGTTCCTCCAATGATGCAGGAGAGTCACTACCAAATCGAAACATAGGACAGCCCTGGGGCTAAGGCACTGAGCCTGTGGGGTCTGTTTGTTACTGCGGCTGCACCTGTGCTGGCTGACTGACTCGCTCACGTGACTGCATCACGAGTGAGCGAGGTGTGTCTACCTGCTGTTCATCTGCCACCCCTGCTGCATTCTGAGCTCCTTGGCGTCCAGAGTCAAGTTTGACTTCTCGTGTCTCCAGGGCCTGCCTCAGTGCCTGAATCAATAGCAGTTTGTTGATTTGGAAAAAATGCAACACCCTGAAGAGCCTTTTCCGGCCTGTCTGTTCTTTGCGGCCCTTAGAGTAGGAGACTGAGTGCGCAGTGGCTCTCCACACTTGTCAGGAGCAGCCCTCCCCGCTCCATCATCTCAGGTTGCTGGAGATGAAGGGCCCTGGTGACCACCTCAGCCCAAGGCAGGGGGAGGGGGGCACTGGAGGCACATGGGGTGGCTGTGGCTGTCACGATGACGGAGGGAGGGGCACTCCTGGCACACGGTGGGTGGGGGCTGGGCAGGCTGAACATCTCCCTGTGAACAGCAGTCCCCACCACGAAGGGCTGTCCTGCCCGAATGCCATCAGTGCCCTGACTTTGAGGTTGGCGACGCTGACACTCCTGTGCCACTTCGCGTTTTTCCCTGCCTCTCCCTGCCTTCTTCCTCCCTCCCTCCCGTGCAAGGAGCTGGCTGCTTCCTGCAGCTGGGAATGGCGGCGGCGGCTTGGGCCTCTCATCTGCAGGCAGACTGCCCACCCTGCCTCTCCCAGGGGGCCTTCCCAGAGCAGGGCCTGCCCCCCGCAAGCAGGCGGCCAGAACCCACAGGATCGCGGGCTCCCACCAGGGCTGTCACCGACCCCAGCGCAGCCGGGTGCTTGCAGCACCGACACCCACGTGGGCTCCCAACCACAAACAGCCCCCCCTGGTTCACTCGGGCCGTTCCCCCCAGCATCCTCCAACACACACGTATCCCTGCACTGGCAAGAAGCACAGTCATTTGCATCAGACCCTTGGGTGCCCACCACATGGGCAGTAATTGACTTCCTCCTTCAGAAAAGGCACCCGATGGGCAGGATCTCCTTCCGTCTTGGTCCTGATCCACTGTCACGCCTGTGCCCTCTCATCTGTCACCCACCCCAGGCTGCTCCTTCCCAACAGGGCGGTTCTCCCAGTGCTCCGTGTTCAGCCCGACCTCGGGGGCCCCGTCGTAGCTAAGTCAGAAGAGCGATTGCCGGGCCTTCCATGTGCGCCCCCCATCAGCAGAGCCGAAACCAGCACCACAATCACCACCACCAAGCATGGCGCCTCAGTACAGAAAACGGCCCTGGGTTCCTCCTTAATGGGATAAAGAGTAGAGGCCCCGCTGTCTTTAATGACACGAGGAGGTTCTACTCTCTGACCCCAATGGAGAGGCTGAAAGATCTATACTTAGAGGGATCTGCTCCGCCCCTCGGCCCCACTGGAGCCCTGGGGCTCCTCCTTGGTCTAAAGCAGAAGCAGCCCCGCCCGTGTCACGAGGAGGAAACTGGCTCTCCCTTCTTCCCAGACTCCACCCGCAGCACATCTCCTGCAAGGCCCTCCCGGGAGCCCAGGCCAGAGCCGTGTCGACAGACCGCAGGGTCACACAGGCTTCAGGGCAGGTGGCTGCACCCACAGTTTTCTCCTCCTCCACTTCCTCTGATAACTGTCACAACGGGGCATCTAAGAGCCATCCTCCAAACCCAAGTGCCATCTTCCCCAGCACCAAGGCCGAACATACTGGGGAGTGCCCCAAAGTGCCATCAGCTTACTGACATTTCCCAAAGAGTGTTCCAGAGACTATCAATAAGCAAACCCTACCGAGTGGGCATGGTTCTGAGGTCGAGGTTTTTTTTACTGTGGAGACTCCCAGAGCCTTTAACACACTAACTGTGCACTTGGATTTACAAGAAGGGGGTGTAGCATATGGTGTACCCCAGGCTCACTAGCAGGCTGACCTTTGTGACATGAAAGTTCATGGAAACACACTGTGGGGAAAGTATCTGAGTCAACCTTGGGAACTTAAATCCTTTCAGAAGGGCCTTCATGTGGACCCAAGGATTGGTAAATGCAGACTAGGCTAGTTCATGACTTCCACCCTCCTGCAGGTGTTTCCCAAGCAGTGTTTCCTAAAAGGATCTTCCAAAGTTGAGTCATGACTTAGGCAGAATCCCTCCTTCCCCTGGTCTGGCAGCTTCAGCTTCCAGGTACTGGACACGGCATCCCAGCAACAGAAACTCAGAGGAAGGGAAAGGTGATCCCCAGCGCACTGCTGGGGTGCAGGATCCTCAGTCTGGGGTTCCCACATCTCTCTTACTGGCATCTACTCAGCTGTCCACTCTTGGTTTACGTTATTGTGGAATATGGGTGTTCTCCATCCACACCTCACAAATCCCTACTAAGGAATTTAGCTAAAAGATGGAGGCTGGCTTTGTACACTCCATTGAAAAACAGATTTCCTAAATGACGCTAGGGGATGTTTTTGCTAGATTTCACATATGTGGGCAGGAACCAGAAACTCTGAGGATTTAGGACCTATTTCCTGGTGGGGTGAGAACCTCAGAGAGAGGCAATTTGTGGTGGTAGTGACAGTGGTTAAAAAGCAAAAAAAAAAAAAAAAACAGGTAACAAGTGAGCAGCCTCTCCCCAAAGCTGGTCTCTAAGTTGGTCTCTAAGCTGGCCCACCCTAAAACATGCCAGCACCTCACTACTGGATCCCAGTGGAAAAAACAGCAGGAAGCCAATGGGATAAAAATGTGAATATAACAGCTCCTCACACTTACACAGCATTTTACAAAACACTTTCACACACATGATTCCATTTGAGCTTTGTAACATCCTTCCATAGGGGGCAAAATAGAAAGAGCTCCCCCTTTTATGGGTTGTGATCCATAATAATTATTGTGATCAATAATTAGGTGACTTGTCTAAGACCTTCCAGATTCTCGGCAAACCAAGGACCAAGATGGAAGCCTCCACCTTCCTGCCCACTGCCCCTGTTCCTCCCGCTGAACCCACTGGACTGAGAGCACCTGCAGGGCAAGGGCACCCGGGATATGTATAAACAAATCCACCAGCCAATGGTTGGGGCACCACCCCAAGAAGTTCCATAGTCACCAGCACACTGGCATGGCTATGGTGACCGAGGGGCAACCATCTCTTGCCGGCAAGGTCATATCATTCACTGGAACAGGGTTTGTTCATGGACACTCATGTTCACATTCTCACACTGGGCTCTGGTTGGACAATGCAGCAAGATGGGTGCAAACTCTCAGAGGGGAGGTCCAGCTTTCCCACAGGAGTATGCTCATCTGGGGCAGTGAGGGCCCTGGAAGTCCTGAAGAAATATTAATAAAGATAAGGATGAGGATGGTAATGGGCTAAATTTTGTCCCCCCTAAAATTTAAACATGGAAGCCCTAACCCCACTTCCCCAGAATGTGACTGTATTTGGAGATGGGGCCTTTAAAGAAGTGATTTAGGTAAAATGAGGTCATACAGGTAGGCCCTAATCCAATATGACTGGTGTCCTCATAAGAGGAGGAGATGAGGACACAGACACACAGAGGGACGACTGTGTGAGGACACAGGCAGATAAACACCTGCACGCCAAGGAGAGAGGCCACAGGAGAAACCAGCCCTGCCAGCACCTTGACCTTGGACTTCCAGCCTCTAGAACTGTGAGGAAATAAATGACTGTTGTTGAAGCCGCCCAGCCTGGGGTTGTTATGATGGTCTTAGCAAACTAACACAAGGCCCAAGGTCAGGCTGGGACTCAAGAGGAAATGTGAGGTGGCCCAGCACCCTCTCTCCACTGGGCAGTAATCCATGCAAACGTCCTCTCTTAACATCACAGAGCATTCAACCTTCCTTTCCTAACATTATGTGCACTGAATATATGCATTATGCCAGGAAAATCAGACCATATATGGACCTCCAAAAAGTTTATAATCTAAAAGAAGAAGATAAAAGCACAGTGTCCAAATGAATCCAGAAAAAACACTCAATTTTTTAAATACCATGTGTCCAAAAGCCAGTCTGTGAGTTAATTATTTGAACCCAGAACATGTTTCCCCAGAGCTCTCTCTGATGGCTGCGTCTCCAGCTAACCCTCTGACACCCAATAAACTGACTTCAGTGACAATGAATAACCTCTACGGCCAATACCATCCTCCCACCTGCAGCCCCTCCTTGGGTTCAACATGGGGGGAAGACCCGTACAGAAAAGACTGTTGTAAAAGGCAGAGTGAGATGTGCCCTAAGATGACAACAGTCCTGGGAAAACACCCCAAACTTAGACATTCCAGTGATAACATTCCCTGCTCATCTGAAACAGCCCAGATTAGTCTTTTGCTGTAACATATGCACCAATCAATACCGCAGATGAATTAAACTGTTGAAAATCAATCCCAAAGCCAGTTTTTCCTTCCAGACCAAAAATTGTCATCAATAATAGAGAATTAAAAGATGGTGTTAAGTTCTGATACCTGCATTGCTCATAGTTCAATCACAGGTTGTGAAAATAGATCAAGAAGTAGAAACCCCTGCCAGGAAGCTGTTGTGCAGGGCTTTGGCAGACAGACAGGGACCAGTACAGAACACCGAGTTCCAGAATAAAGTGAAAGCCCCTGGAGTGGACCGTCCAATCCAGGCAGCCACCAGTGAGCAGCTCCTAGGCAGGTAGCTGTGCTCTACTACCCATCCAGGGGCTGGGAATCCAGATAGCAGGTTCCAGAACATCATCAGGAAACAAGGCAGACACACAGAACACCCAGTGATCTGTTTGGCTGGTTTGCAGAGGAGAGTTGGGGGGTGGGAGGAAAGCATGGAAACAGATCTGGGTGGCATCGCAGAAGACCAGGAATTGCAAACTTTCAGTTGCTGAAGGCTTTTGAGCAGAAAGGTAAGACCCTTCAGAGAAGCAGCCTGGGGCCCGTTCTTGATGCTGGGAAGCCTGACTATTTTCCAACACTTGGTATGCACCAGAGCAAAGCCAGGCCGTGGGACACCATCCCTGCTGCAGGGAGCTCACCGTCCAGGGTGCAAGGCAGGTGGGGAGAGGGCAAACTTGAATATGCCACAAGGCGGGGTGACTCCGGGGTGTTTTGGGGCTCTGGCCCCCAAGGAGAGATTTGCAAACTAGAGGCTGCACGCCAGGCCCCAGCAAGGGGATAGTGAACTGCTCTTGAATGAAGTTCTAACTGCAGGAGCTTCTGCCTTTCGGGAGCAGGATGAGAACACACAGCACTGAGACCCAGGATGAGGGAGGAGGGATGGCAGAGCCCTGGGAAAATCTGCTATGGGGCAACAGAAACCACAGTGGTATCCCCATGGGGCAGCAGGCCCTGGACCCAGAGCAGAGCCTGAGGGCAGGAGAGGCTCCAGATGGCTCCATCCCTGGAAGCCAAGGCACTGGGGGGGCTGCCCCAGCCCTGCAGAGGCTCCCACAAGGCAGCCTGTCCTGTCTGGGGTGAGGGGCATAGGAACCCTGCTAAGGCTTGGACTCTGAGGAGAAAAGGGCAGGTCCATCCCTGAGCCATGGTTGGAAATTTGAGCCCAGGCCCCTTAATTGATCCTTCTCGGGAAGCAAAGAGACACTGGGCACAGACAGAGAACCTGGGCTTGGCTGTCTGAACTAACTGAACTAAGTTAGTTCTCTTGAACTAACTCAAAAATGGTTAAGATGATAAATTTTACATCGTGTGTATTTTATCATATTTTCAATTTTTTTAAACTTTTAAGTGACTTGAACCCATATTTCCTGACGGTCAGGTCACTGACCTGTTACCCCATTGGCTGAGGAGTGATAACGCCATGGGACACTAAGAGGAATGCACAGACTGGAGTTATGCCAGAGACCAAGCAAGAGTCTCATTAGCTGGGTGACCTAAGCCTCCTGCATCTCTCTGAGTTTCAATTTTCTAACCTATAAATTGACGTTAATACACAATAATGATAGTAAAGGGCCCCCGGCACAGGGCAGGCACTCAGTGAGGGCCCCAAGGGATAGTAAGGAAGGTTCCAGCCACGTCCAGCCAGAATCCTGGCCTCAGCCAGCGTAGGCATTTATGGCAGCTTCCCCAATCACCTCTGGGCCCATGGTGGACAGGCAGAAGAGTGTTTCTGTGCCCACTGTTACTTTGAATCCCAACGATGAGAAATCCAGCCCTTTGCATGTAATAATCCGATTCCTCTGACTGTCTGAAGCACGGAGAGCTGTCTGCAGCTGCCAGGAAGCCCGAGCAGCACATGCAGTGGCTTTGGGTCCCACTGGCCTCAGCTTGGCCTCTTCTCCCTGTGTGGCCTTGGGAAAGCCACTCCATTTTTTCAGGCAGAAAATGTGGGCACTCATGGCCTTCCTGCGGTGGGCTGCAGGGTCAGACAGGGATCTCAGTGAAGTCATTCCCCTTACATGTGGTCCCAAGCATTTTGGGTAAGAGACTGTGGGCCTCAATGAATGGTTCCACCTCTCCACGCTCACTGCACTCCCAGGAGAGTGTGGGAGGGAGCTGGCAGCTCCAGGTGGACGGGCGAGGGCCAGAGGCCACTCTGTGCACCAGGCAGAGCCCAGAGGTACAGACCGTAAATCTCCAGGAGGAGGTGGTCTTGAAGACCCTGTCCTCCTTCAGTCACCTTTGGCTGACGCAGCTAGAGTAGCTGAGGAAGGAGCCCGTGGCTCTGTTTCCCCCCAGCCCCCTCTACAGAGCAGGAACCCTCCACCCTCCCCAGGAGGAGCCCCATCCAATCTTCTCAGCTCAGAGAAAGCATCTGGGCACAGGTTCTGGTCCCCATGGCAACCGCTGCAATCTGTGTCAGCACGAATGTAGTCTGCTGCTGCCGCAACCACAGGAGGGGACCCCTCAGAACCGGGACCCCGGGGAACACAAAGGAGAGATGCTAGGCCCAGGAGCAGCCTCCCAGTGGCCCCAGCACCGGCCACCAAACTGGCCCTGGTGGGCAGGTGAGGTTGCAGGTGGGCAGAGGGGAGCCAGCACTGACCCCCAGTGCAAGGGCCTCAGTGCTGACCTTGAGCTCGACTCCAAGCCTCTCCAGACAGCGGTGCTGGTAAAGCTCTCTGGGGAAACATGCTCCACAACCTCTCCTGGTACCTCACTCTAGGATTCGCTGAGTCTCACTGAGCCTACTGGGAAGACAGACCCATTTTTTAAATTTCATTTGGAAAGATAAAGTAGGGGAAGGAATTCCAGAGGGAAGGGAGAAGTGACACTTACTGAATTGCTTACCACGTGCCCTGAGACTCTATTGACGTTGTCAACTTGAATCGGCACCATGAGCATACGGATTGTCGTCTTACAGATGAGGAAATGAAGCCCAGAGAGCTCCAGTAACTTGCCCAAGGCCACACAGCTTCTAAACACTGGTGCTGCCCAAACCCAGATCCAGTCTGCCTTTCTGCCCGTGTGTTCCCCACTGTTCCACGTGTGTCCTTTGAAGGCTTGGGGAAGGAATACCAATGGGAGTATCACAGGGGTGGCCCTAACCGGGCCTGAGGGTCGTGACTCCCTTCCTGCAAGTATAGGACTACAGAGCACCGCACAGAGGCGGCCCCCATGAGAGGGCAAAGGCTGGTCTCAGTGGCAATCCAAGGAAAGTCCTAGCAGTCCTTGAGAGCCCATCTGGAGGTTCTTGGCATGCACAGAACAGGGAGAGAGGAAGAGGACACCGGCCCAGACAGCCCCACGGCCTCCAGCCTCAGATCCGTGGAATCACAGAGTGGATGTCCAGTCCCCAAAGCAAACAGGCCCTCCAGATGGGGACAGAGGCCTTATCCTCATGAACAGTCCACTCCTACCAACTTAGGCTGTTGGCTGAGCCAAAGGGACCCTGGGCCACCCCAGGACCACTCTGGTGGAGCAGAGAGGTAGCAAGATCGGAAAACAGGGCACGGGTGGGCTTGAGCATGCCCACCCTTCGGCAGCCTGAGCTCTGCTCCCCCAGTGCAAAGCTGGACATGAGGACACGGTACAGGTTTCTAGCCACCTGCTCCCAGGGAGAAAATGCCTCCTCCCCCCCATGAAAAAAGTGGCCTCTGAGCAGGAGATGCCAAAGTGCACAGCTTTTGTTCATCTCCTGGCTTGTCTGCAATGGCAAGAGGAAGTATGCATGTTGGAAGCGGGGAAGGGGAGCTGACCTAAATATGTAGCAATAAGGAAGCAAATGAATATATTTGGGTGCATTGTGGTATATCAAACAATAGAATAAATGCAGCTTTTAAAAATAATGAAGCAGATCTCTATTTCTGACTTGAGAAATAGTCAGTGAATAAAACAAGTTGCAGAACAACATACTATGATCCCATTTTTGTGAAATAAAATCTGCGTACCCCTACATGAGTTTGATTAAGCATCCATGTAAGATAGACTGGAAGTCTACACCACAACAATTATTAGTAGCTTCCTCTGGAAGGGGAAGGAGGGATTGGAACCAGGAAAGAGAGGCAGGGAAGACAGGGGAGAACGTTGGTGCACTTTATAAACTTCTTGGAATTTTGTTAGAAAGACCAGGTAATGTTGTTGTAATAAAAAACCAATAAAGGTAAAAAATAAAATAATCGCAAAAGTTCCCCAAACACCCCTAATGAGAGTGTGTGTTTGAGATCACTGTCCTCCACGCGTGGCAACTCCCTGAAATGTTTGCAGAGACCCACCTCAGAAAGCAAGAAAAAATGCCCACTTGCATTTTTTCGTTTTTTAAAATGACATATATTTTTTATTCTTTGCCTTATTAGAAAACCCTGTGCTTCCCCAGCCATTTAGTCTCCATAGTCAAATAGGTTCCAAGCAAACTAACAAAAAGAGATCTCTTCTCATGCAATTTGTCCAAAGCTATGGCATATGCCAAATCAGGGATTTGTCTCTTTATCAGAAAGGACAGATTTTAGAAAGAAGGTGAGGAAGGAGGAAAAAACAGATCAGTAGCCGTCAAAAGAGATACTTTCCGCAATCCCACTGACCCGATTACTGGGCTCATTTGAGCAATTTAACTGTTTCTCTATTCTTCTCTGAATGGCAGAACGTAATCATCAAAACTTTGGAGATTTAAAGCCAACACGTGCCCCCGGATTGAGTTTGTCACGGTGCCAGGCGGGGCAGGCCCCCCAGCTGGTCTGCAGAGCCACCTGCACAGCCCACTCTGCCCAGCCAGGAGCCCGAGCAGACAGCCCCTGCCCACAAGAAGCATATGGCCTAGTCGGAAAGAGAAGATCCTAGTCACGGAGAGAATGCAACAACACCAGGGATTCCCTGCGTCTGGCTGCTCTTTGGGGCTTACACAAGCCTCTCCTATTCGTTGAACCACCAAGCTATTATCACCTCCATTTTACTCATGAGGAAACTGAGAGTCATAAAATAAGGTACATGTGATAACATGACAAAATGTGCAGGACATAGCAACAGTCAGTAATCATGAAGAAAACTCAGTGGTCTGTAGTTATTTAGGACAAAGCCCTCGGCTGCAAAACTTTCAGTAAACATAAAACCATTAACTTTAGGTAACAGCAACATAGTGTTCTAGGGGAGCAGGAGAGGCAGTCCCCTACTTCCTAGGCTATCTACCTCAAAATGGCACAGTTTCAATAAGAAGTCCAGAATACGGGAAAAGTAAGGATTTTTAAGAAAAGTATTAAAATCACTCTCTAAAAACTGTTGTTCCCACAGAAAACTGGAAGGCGCCAGAGAAATCCAGAAGACGGGTTTTAACTTCAGCACGACCTCGGCTTCTTAATGCATTAATCACTCAAATAGAATAAATTTATTCCTGTAGGGGCAGATTTACACAGTTATCTGTGATCCAATGTCAAATAGGTTATCCCTTGATTAAGGTCTTAACATGGATGAGAATTTTATTGAAATGATTTCCATTATCTGCACAGCAGTTCATCACAAATATATTTGGCCCAGTGTATTTCAAATATGATTTGATCACACATCAAAACGTGAACATTTAATTCATTTTAATCAAAAAATTAAATGCATCTGACTTGCTTCCTCTCCCGGGGCTGTTCCGTCTCAGGAAATTCCCACGCCAGTAGGTTCGGACACGTCCTCGGCGGTAACTTCATCAGCCTAGATTCTCTCTCCTTTCCCCACCCCGAGCTCTGACCACCAAGTTGAAAGGGAAACTTACAATCAAAGGAGATGTAAACAGGAACAATATCTGTCAGCTCAGTGGAGAGAGAGAGAAGCTTTAATGTGCACTAATTAGTAGGGGCTTATTCTGCAGCCGTTCACTAGGAATCAACATAAGCCCCACTGTCCCCCCAGGGTCACTTGGGCTGCTGCCTTGTTGCTGTGTCAAAGGGAACGCATGGCCAAGGGCCCCAGGTGTGGGAGCCAGGGGTCAGGCTGGGGCAGTTCAGGCTTTACAGACAGAGACAGCTCCTTCCACTGCCAGAATATATGCTGCTGTCTGGCCAGGAGCAGTGACCTGGGTGGAGGAAATTCGAGATGATTTCTGCTCTGCACGTAAGAAAAGGTGGTCCCCTCCTGCTTGCAGGGGGTGTCTCCAAAGCCCAGATCTGCTCTGTAAGATCTTGCTAACAATTGGGGGTCCATCATGAATCTCAAAATCTGAGCTGAAATAATAGGGGTTCAACCTCCACCTGGAAGAAGGTCAAAGAAGAGTCCTCTATTCCAACAGTGGTCCCCAAAGCCAGGCTTCTGCTCTTGGAACCCCAGCTGTCTTCAATTCCTCTTGACTGAGACATGGCCCAGGGCTGATAAAACCTGGGCATTGGGCCGGGCCTTTGTGCTTTCCTTGAATACTTTCTGGAGCGGGGGATTGGGTGACGCTGCTGCTCTGATGACTCATGGTTCCAGAATGGAGTTGCCAGAAAAGGGGAGTCCCTGGCGGTGGCCTTTAGTATTTATATTTATATATGCCTATCTCATATTTACAGCTTTCTATGAAAGACAGTGTGAGTGAGCAAAGCCTGCGCCCCAGGACTGAAGCCCAGGAGAGTAAAGTCCCACCTCCCCGCCCTTTCTACAAAAAGACTGGGCAGGATGTGATGTGCTTTAGGGTCCCCCTGCTCTGAGGTTTCTGATCCAAGTCTCCCCTGACACTCGGGGGCTGCCACTGCAGAACTAGGCCATTCCATGGACCTCTCTCTCTGAGTCTCGGTGGTAGGCAAGAGCCCAGCTGCCTCAAAGAGCCCATGGAGTTCCTCTACGCTCTGCCACTGTCTGCCGTACACACGGCTGAGCACGACTGCCCACGTGCACCGCTTCAAGCTCAGCAATTCCCCGTAAGGGTGCTGCGGGAGCAAGGAAGGAACTTCCCTTACCACCCCTATCTTTGGGTAAACTGGCCTGAGGAGTGACTTCCACTGGCTTCCCATGAAGGCTTCGGGGATGCCCTGACTGGACATCAGTGCGAAGCCACCTACTCTAAAATGTCATCACTTCTCCTTTATGCTGATGTCCTCTGTGGGATAGACAGGTTGCAGTATCCTCATTCGGGATCAGACTTTTTATTTATTTTTATCACAGCCCCCCAACCCCCACGTTGGGCTATTCCCCAGCCCAGGTCAAAACCTTCCCTATCAACCACCAGCCAGAATGCAAAACTCCACCACAGCTGGGCGCTGGGCTGGGGCTCCCCTTGGGAGCCTGAAGATGTTTCAATGAGGACAGAGGACAAGGAACTAGTTCATCGAGAAAAAGCCAAAGGCATAAAGATGTTTATCTCAGCATATTCCATGTAAGAGTAAAAAGTACGAAAGCAACCCAAGTGCCCAACAAGAAGGGAATGGTTAGTACCAGTGAACACTCTGGTAAGCTGTTATAAAATAAGTAATCATGAAAAACACACCACCACGTCGGGAAGTGATTTTGAAAACGTTAATTAAGGAGAACATGGAATTGTATACCCACAATGATTACAACTCTATGTTTTAAATTTTCACAAGGAAATACAGAAACAAATAAATAAATACGTAAATGTTTAAATCTTGAGATAGGGAGATTTTAAGTTTGTTTTTGTTTTTTTTTAAATTTCTTTAATACTATATTATTTTTACAATAAGTAACACTGAAAGAAAAAAAGTTAGAAATCCAGAGAGAAAGAGACCCCTAAGTCTAGGCTTCTAGCCCTGTCTTTGCCCCATCTCAGCACACGGCCTTGGGTACGCCCCTCCAAGCCTCAGTTTCCACAGCTATACACTAAGTCACACAGGGGAACTGCCTGGGTGTCTTCCAGATCTTACTTCCTACAGTTCTGTCCATTCACAAACAGCGCTTACTGACCTAATTAGACTATGGCCTCAGCATCGATATTTACCCAACCAAGGGAGTTGAAATCTGGTCAGAGCACCATCTGTGTACACTGCTCCTAGCAGTTCTCAGCAATTTGCCACATACAATTTCAGCCACGCTCGACTTTCCTGGACACAAATAGAAGCTACTATATTGCTTCAAGGCTAGATCATTTAGCACTTCCCAGAATTTAGATACGATTTATACAGTCATTTTAAAACAAAACTCTCCTGTGTCTAAGAATTGCACTATTTACCATAGAACATATCCTAACTTCAGAAGGGGGGAAAAAAAAGAAAATATTTAATCAGAAAGTACTTCATATTTACATAGCACCTAACGCTAATGAAACATCGCATCCGATCTTAATGATGAGATGAAGGTGTAAATTTAGAGCTCCGCCCACCAGCCTGGCGGATTTCTTATTCAGTCCAAGTCTGTTTGAAATAAGTTACCAGACTTCACCCGCTCTCAGAGTTAATGTGTGGGATCTATTTTCTCCCTTCTAGAAAGAGGCACTTGCCAGTAACATTTTAGCTATTTCCCAAGACTCGGAGAAGGTTCTCCGTTCTTTGCTATGTCTGCTGGGCCCGCTGCCAGCTTCGAGGCAAGGGAGAGGTTACTCACACGCTACATGGAACAGAGCTCTACTGTCCTGTCTTCCTCACGCATTTGCAATCGGTCAGCTCCTAGAAAACAGTAGCTGACTCCTAGGAAAGGAAGTGTCTGCTGAACAACAGACTCCAAGGGATGCTCCCCATCTACGGAGTAAGCGCCCCGCCGCCGCCTGCCTTCAGCTCATCCCTCCACCTGGGCTGGCCACCCCCAGCCCTCCTTGGTCCCCTGGGCGACCTCCTCTGCCTCCTCCTTCCAGACTCTCCTGCCCAGCCTTTCTTGGCCCTCCAGGCCTGTCTCCCCTTCCTGTCGTCCTGGAGAAGTTTGCCCAGAACTCCATCAGCGTCACCCGGACCTCATCCCTTCCCCCTCACAGCTCCACCTCTGGGGTCCCCTGCACTAGATCAGGAGCTTCATCCTCTGTTCACAGGTATTCCCGTGTGCCTGCTCTGCCTGCCAGGTGCCTCAGCAGCGCCCCTGAGCTCAAGGAGCCCACAGCCCCTGCAGGGGACCCAGCCCGCGGAGAGTGCTAAGTGCATGTAGTCACGTGTGAAAGGGGTGTGTGTGCCTGTGTGCTGACTGCATGAACCCTCACACCAATCCCATGCATCCAGGAAGAGCTAGTCCTTCTAATTTCCTAGAGCAGATCACGAAAATGCCCTAAGCGATGTTGGTTGTGGCAGAGCAGTGGGGAGTGGGCAATGGTGGAAAAAGGGGGTGCCAGGGTGGGAGATTACCCATCGTGGTGCCCAGGAACAAGTGCCCGCCAGAGGACAGCCTCCTGGGAGCCCTTCCCTTCTGTCCAGCGTTGGTCAGCCCGGGGACCAAGCTGGCACTGGGCAGGCCCCCACGGGCCTCTCCTTGGAAGAGTCTCACCCTCTGGCTGCCAGCGTGGCCCCTCCTCCTCCGTACCCCAGCCCAAAGCCATCGCCGCCAGAGGAAGGCCCATTTGGAATGAGCTGATTTGGCTCCGTTCCCTTCATCCTCCACATGCTCCCCCACCTCCCCTGAGTACTTAGTTCCTCTGTCTTAGTCCAGCGGTTCTGCCAAAGGTCTCTCCGGCTGCCTCCGTGGGCAGGCATTCTGTACATCCGTGAGCCTGGTGTTTCCCAAAGCAGCGTCTGCAGATGCCCTGCGTGGCACTCGAGGAGCTGCGAGGGTGCAGATTCCAGGGCCCATTGAGTCAGAATGTCTGTGAGTGGGATCCAGGAATCTGCATTTTCACCAGCTCCCTACAGGGCTGAGAATCACGAACCTAAACTCCAAGCTTCGCAATCGAAGGACTTGAGTCTCTCCTTTCTTTAAAAAAGAAAGAAATATTTTTTAAAAAACAAGTAGAATTCATGTCCCTGCTCCAGACGCTTGCTAATGCACTGATTTGCTGGTTTATGGTGGTTGCTTAAATATAAATTAGTTATTTGAGAAAGAAAATCACATTCCGGGCAGACATAGAGATTGAACTTGGCTGACCTGCAGGGTATTCTTCAAGTCTAAGGACTAATGAGACCCAGTCCAAAGCTCTGCCTGGCACACAGTAGGTGCTCGAGAATGATATGTTGTTGTTATCCATAAACGGCAGCCTTCAGCAGACATGCTCATCAGAATTGCTCTTGTCGTTTTATTACCACAGTCATTGAAAAGTCATCCCTATAGGATGCACACGCTATACCCTGCCCAGCCCACATTAAGGCAACCCTAGACTGACAAGTTTAAAATGTCAGAAAGAATAAAAAGCTTTCAATGACAATAAGTCAAGTTGCACACACTAGAAAGATGTGGTGAGGTTAAGTGACTTACCTCGGCTACAAAGCAAATCCCCGGCAGAGGCAGGGATGTGATCCAGGGCTCCAGTGTCCTACTCTGATAGTATCTCTTTTCTAGATCCTGCTGCCTCTTCAGTGAAAGAGGTAACTTCAAATAAAAAGTAAGTACAGCAGCTTGGTCTGCTGCTAACAGAGGCAGCGGTGCAGCTGCCGCCAGCTTCCTCTGAGAAGATTTAATGCCAGAAATATCCAAAACGGAACAGAGGCCTTGGAGGTCACCTGGCCAGTCCTGTCCTGCAGGGATCAGTCCTGCCTTCTTAAAGAGCTCCAGGGAATGGCTCCACGGCCAGTTCCTCAAAAGCCGAGGTTGATTCCCATGGATGTTTGCTTTCCCTCTAGGGCTGGAGTGTGGGCGTGTGGAACCCACTAACCCCAAACTCCCCTCTGCACCTGTTCCCCTCTGTCTTGCCCTCACCCTACTCTGTTTCAGGGTCGGAAATCGTGTATATTCTGGAAGCCTTTCTCTATAGCTCACCTCGTTTCCTCCTACCCAACCTTGTAACACCACAGCGTGGGACTTCACTGTTGAAGTATTACTGAATCTACCCTTTGAGAGGCACTCAACGACTGTGTCACTGAAGAGCACTCTCTGCCCCACTATTGGTCAACTGCCCACACCCCCCTCCCCTTCTTCCCCACCAGCAGAGCTCTGGTCCTGCTGCTTTTCCTCCCCTCAGGAAAGGGGACTGACCTCAGGTTCAGGGTGGATTCTGATTTGTTTATGTGGATGTCAGCAGCCAGTGAGGAAGTCTGGCCAACATGACATGGGGAAGCCCCCTGGGGGCTTATGGAAAAGGCTTCTTCTTCCTTACAGAGAGACACAGGAGGGGTCTCCTCTCCTTCCTCGGGACGTTGTCATATCTTGAAATCACACCGAGAACAGTGAAAGCCATCTTGCAACCACTAAGGGAGCCAGCCTGACATTCTGAAGATGGCAGAGCAAAAAGACGGAAGGAACCTGGGTCTCTGATGTCATCTTTGAGCTACTGAATTAACCAACTGACTTCCTGTTAAGTGACAGGATACATTTTCCTTATTATCTAGGCTACCATGAAGGGTGTTTTCTGTATTTGTAGCCAAAAACATCCCAACAGATCAGCAATCTTTCTTCTCAATACAGTCTTAGCACTTAATTAATGACACAGAATATAACCAGCACCAATTTCTAAGCTACACATAAGATCAACATATTACATAGTATAAATGTTCAGAGTTTTAGAAATTCTTCTTGAGTGACTGGGTTGTAAATTGAACTCCCTTGATTTCTAAAACATGAATCCATGGCAGGGCCTTTTACATTTAGACCAAAACAAATGGCCTTATGGTGAATGGGAAGGGTTTTCATGACATTTAATGACTGTGGGGAAAGGACAGTCACATAGTGCTGCTCTGTTTACTGGCATGAGCCAGCAGGCTCCTGGGGCCAGGAGAAGCTGTACAGCCACCAGAGGCCACGCTCCTTCTGTGCCATGACTTCAGTCCACAGGTTTTTTGGTGACGGGAGCTTAGGTTGCAAGTACTAATTAGTCATCAGGGTCTAGAAAACAGAGCTCAGCTGGTCCACTCCTGGGAGCAGAGGATGCCAATCCCAGTGGTTCCACCATAAGCCTCTCTCCCTGGGCCTCCGGGAGCATCTGGAGAACAATGACAGAGAGTCCCCACCACCTACCCCTGTCACACACGGTTCTAGGAGAGAAGTGAAACAGCCGAGGACTCTGTGGCATGTTGGGACCTGGATCCGTGACCGGCCCCGTGATCTGGACGGCTAACTCTGGGGCCTGCCTGATGGGTGGGGGGCCCAGAAGACCATCCGGTCTGCCGTGGGCTCCTAAGAGGGGTTTACATGAAACCTCGACAGCCTGAGAGGTGGTCATTCTGCTGGAGGGATGAGACATTTGGTCCGAGGTGGGAAGCAAGCTCTAGACAGAGGAGGACTGTGCACAAGGAGGGGCATGGACAGACAGAGAGCCAGACGACCAGGGTTCAAATCTCACCTCAGCTACCTTCCAGCTGGACGACCTTGTGCACATGACTGTCAATGCTCCCACGAGCCTTCCCTTTCTCATCTGCTAAGTGGGGACAACAATGTACAAGGACAGCTAACTCTTACATAGCACCTCCCAGGGAACAGGCAACGTCCAAGTGCTTCACATAGACAAGCTGTGCCGACTCTGCAGGGCTGTGTGTGAGGCACAAAAGAGATGGCTGTGGAGGTGCTTGGCAAGCCCTCAGGCACAAGACAAAGTACACTAATTAAATTTGGGGCCTGCCTTTCCATTTTGTCTTCTCAAGAGGCTGGACTGGTTTCAGGGATCCACTGCAGGCCTAGCCTGCTCCAGTGCAAGACAGCCTCCCAGAAAGGGACGTGGCCTTCACCTAGGCCCTTCGATTGCTCTTCTTGTCTTGCTCAGGGGTTTTTGTTTGTCCAAGCCTTCACCTGTTCATTCATTTATTGCACAAGCATATATTGAGCACTTCCCATGGGGAAATCCAAGGCCTGGGAGAGGTGCAAACAACGGCAACACGAGTGCCAGTGGAGAGTGGTGGGGCCCAGGGGTCCTGACCCCAAGGGGAGCCCGAGGCCAAGGAGAGGGTCAGGGCCCCAGCAGGGCAGGCGCTGGGCTGGGTGTGCTGAGAAGACCAGACTCCAGCCCCAGCTCTGTCCACACTGAGGGGAAACCACCCCGCCCGTGGGACCACCTGGCATGTCTCTCACGTGAGGGGGGCTGTAAACTCCACTCCAGCTCAACATTTTCATGAGATCTCCCCCTGGGCCACATCCTCACTGACTCATATTCGTCCACTAGGAGAGCTCACTGGGTCCTGGCACTGTGCGGACACAGCAGGGAAGCAGATGCAGACCCTGTCCTGAAGCTGCCATCAAGAGATAGTGGCACAGCTGCTGTATAGGAAGCCTCGAGGGCAGCGTTTACTGTGTGGAGGCCGGGGCCGCCTACCACCTGCCCAAGCTCAACCCAGAGGGCCAGAGGGCACCCCTGGCTGGCCCCTTGTGTCCATCTCGGAAGAAGGTGCCTAACTATAGTCAGAGTGAACTGTTCTCCAGACCTGAGCAAGTTCTCAGAGGTCAGCTCACTTAGTCCCTGCACGGCCCTGACATGCACACTGATGAGGAGCCCTGCACCTGTGCTTTCAGCCCACTGGCCCTTCCCTCTTCACAAGGCGTGTCACACTCAGACCCGACGTGACACAAAGACAGCGGTTATGAAAGTCTTCCCTTGTGTTGCAGTGGTATGAAAGTGACTTAATTATTTTACCACTAAAGTATGGGCAGATGCATACTTGTCATCTTCAGCACTCTAGTCTGCATTTCATATGAGGCAATAGTTTCCTAAAAATCAGATTCATGTATTTTCTTCTTTTACTTTGAAATTAGAGTAGTCCCTTCATGAAATGAGTTCTTTCTTGTCAAGTCTTTAATCAGGAAAGTAAGATCCGTGCATAAACCTGAGAGTGTTGTCTGGCAGTTCTCCGGGCTCTTCCATGTTTAGATGGGGTTCCTGGGTGCTGGAGATGGGGGCAGGAGCTGCAGCCTTCCACGCTCGGAGCTAGAACAGGACGCTTGTCCATCCCCCAATCTGTAGCCCCAGTGATATCAAGCGCCCTCAAAAATACTGTCCCTGCAACACCCACCACCACCATGACAGCACATATACCAGCTCAGGGAAGGAAAGACATCGTCATAATCACTGCCATTTACTGATCTCCTCCTATAGCCTACAGCCCAAGACAGTTCCGTACGCCACCCCCATTAATCTTCACGACTCTGCGAGACAACTAGGAATTCCATTCTTCAGACGAGGAAACTGAGACCCAGAGATGTTAAGTTGCCTGGAATTACACAGACAATAAATGCTAAAGCTGGGATTCAAAGCCAATCTGGCCTTTCTTGAAAGGTCATGCTTATCCCAGGATATAAGTGAAGTGGTTGGCACCATGCTAGATGCTTTAGCTATGTCATCCTATCAAGTCCTCACGGTGTCCCTAAAAAGAAAGGGCCACTGGGCCCATTCCATGGACAGGTAAGTGCTTCAGGTGATGTCACACAGCCCCTCCACGGAGGAGGCAGTTAGGTCACATTTTTCTCGCTCTGCAAACCGTGCTCCTCTTAGCCGGCACCAGGAGGCTGAGACTGGCATACAAGAGAACATTCCTAATGTTGGCACAGGCTGGCAATGCAATCTAAATATCATCAACGCAAACAGAATAAGCAAACCAAATTTAAAAAACAAAAACCAAACCAAACCACAGTCCAGCAACTGAAGGGCTCTCTTGACCTGGCAGAGGCCCCAACCTAAGGCAGCATCTGTTCTGATTAGCAGGTCCTTCAGCAGTTGGAACATCGCTCCTACCTGCAAAGGTCTCCCATTCACAGTCAGCTGCAGCCATCGATTATCCAGCCACCAGCTCCTGCTCCATCACTCATGCTACCTGCGAATCCATTACTTACTTTCAGCTTTTAAGCCCCAGTTGTGTTTACAATCTTGGCCTTTAAAAAACACTGCTCGTGAAAAGTGCACCCACTATTTATGTTCACATTCCTTAGACAGTCAAGACAGGGGAACTGGACTCTTTCTAGAATCCAAATCACCATCTCTCCCCACCTAGAGACCTCTCTGTTGGGTCAACCTGGTGAATCCAATACCTGGGAGGCCCAGAGCAGACAGGGCTATGTGGGCGGGGAGTACAGGAGCAAGGTGGGCAAGAAGGGAAACCAAGGCAGAAGGGGTGCCAAGACGGTGCAAGAGGGTGATGTGTGGGCAAGGAGCCTGGGCCAGGAAAGGGGGCACTGTGGCTGAGGTGCCCGAGGGCCAGGCTCCACGGGCTCCATCACACCACACACCACTCAAACACAGACACGACATGCTTCTGGGTATTATGAAGCTCATGGCAATACTTAAATTCCAACACAGCGTTGGCTGTGCTTTGTGGTTACTCAAGGAGTGGGGCATTGTGCTATATGAGTGAGGAGCCCATGGTCACAGAGGAACTTGGTTATCTTCTGGAATACACCCCCTAATGCCAGCTCCAGCCTCGTCTCAGCAGGCAGTGGCTGGACCCTTTTAGCAGGGGCCAAGCTGTTACTGGTTCCATTATGAATTCACATTCACCTCCCCAGCCTGTAGAAAGGCATGCCAAAGCTTAAATCAAAGAACAGGAAAGAGTAAACCAATTTAGTTTTTCTTCTTTTTTGGATGGTATTGTATCATTGAACATGGTGACTTCAGGACTTCCTTGATATTTGCAATCCCTGCTGGGTTTCAGCTGTGCAGTGGCCAAGTCTCCATCTGCTGGGCCCCTGCCCTCCTACCAAGATCTGCCTCAGTAGGAGGTAGTGGCCACAGCCCACCTTGCAAGTGGAAAGCTCCAGCCCCTCCTCCTTTGTTCCTTGCCTGGGACACAACTGGGGGGAGGGGCCCGGGATTCCACCTCAGCCAGTCGGAGGCACTGACCAGGACACAGGAGACCTGGAGGTTCCAGGGTTACATGGGCAGCTCACACCAGCTCGTTCTGGTAAGGGGACTTTGCCAGGGCTTCTGCAGCTCCCGACTGGTCACTTGGTCTCCAGTCCAATCTGCATGTAGCCCCCAAATTCCCCTGACACCTCCACATGTGGACAGCCAGAATTGGATTCTATTATTTGCCACCCAGAAGGCTGACTGAGAGATGCCATTCATGGTGACTCTGAAGGAATACAACCAG
Organism: Daubentonia madagascariensis; assembly: GCA_023783475.1. Lineage (NCBI taxonomy): Eukaryota > Metazoa > Chordata > Mammalia > Primates > Daubentoniidae > Daubentonia > Daubentonia madagascariensis. The sequence goes on along the minus strand of JAKFHU010000353.1, from coordinate 704,496 downwards.
CATTCTTGAGGTCAGGACTCCAATAGTGCCACAAATCAAAAGAAGCTGTGATAGACTCACTGTCCCAAAAGGTTGGGATCTGCCGGCAGATCCTAAACCTTCCAAGGAGGACCTGGGTCTTCCTCGAATGCTATGTGGGCCTCACTCCTGGGGAGAGCCCAACCTGCCCACTATCTTCAGACAACCTGTGAACATCCAATCTCAGAGGTAAAGGTCATCTTCAATGAGAAATAGTGAGTTCCTTGTCACTAGAAATGCCCATGCAGAGGCAAAAGGCAGAGTGGGGACTTCTGTTCTGGAAAGAGTGAAGTCTATGTAAAGATCCCTCCCAGCCTAAAGTTTTCAAACAGCTTACCTGGGTAAGGAAAAACCATTATAACCAACAACCTGCGACTAATTGCTGTAAACATAAAATATAGCCGCTGTCAGACTGAAAACTGTTTTCCAGGAGTGCACTGGAAAGGAAGGGATATGAGGAAGGTTAGTAGCTTTAAGAATTCACAGACACCTGTTTGAAAAAGTGCAAAGGGAATTCTATTCAATGTCAGGTCAGAAAGATATTTCAGGCTCACACCTTGTAACACTGTGATATCAGAAGACATCTTCAAATCCACACCTGTGTATCAGCTTACATATAATAGAGATGTTGTTAAGTATCTATTTAAGCCAAAAAAAAAAAAAAGGGATTTTGGAAACAGAAACCCAGTCTGACATAAAATGATAATCCTGACCCAGATCCTCTTGCAAAAGAATGAATCTCTCAAAACCAGTCTTACACAGTCAAGCATAAAACCAGCTGTTTCATTATGGATGATTTCAGATCATGATGCCAGTACCACTTCTTTGGCCCACACCTCACACTGCTTTGTCATGTTCCTAATTTCTTGTGGCACTGTCTTCCCTGTCCAACTAAATGCAAAGTCCCTAGAGAGACGGGAGCATACCTGATGCACTGCAGCCTGGATTCTCAGTAAATGTGAGGGCTGAATGGCTGCAGTGGGACCTAACGCCCTTCCTTCCTCCCGGTGACAGAGACAGGAGGGGGTGCATGGCACTCCTATTAAAATCAATGAGCTAAAGACACTAAGTATTTACATTCCAGCGATGAGGATTAAACCATAATCTTAACATTGATTTCAATGTTTTGGACAGACAATCTGAAACTCACTTATTTCTTCAGCCAATATTTAACGAGCTCCTATAAGTGCAAAGCATTCAGATGGAATAGAACGGTTTCTGCACTTCAGTGCCTAGTCTAGCAAGATAAAATAAACTTTAATGTGACAAATTCCATGTTAGAGGTATAAAGCAATATGGGGATTCTGTGAACGTTGTGACTAGCTGTGGCAGAGCAAATCAGGGTAGGCAATATGTGCTTTGCATGCAGAAGATGCTCAATAAAAGGATGGATGGGTGGACAGATGGGGTGACATTTTAATAGGCTTTGAAATAAATCACTTGACATACAGTGAAGCTCCCTCAACGCTTCTCCCTGCACTCCATTGCCCTTCCCACGGTAACCGCGGTGCTGAACTTTTTGTTAATCCTTCCCACGCACATTTTAACTTTCACTAGACATATACTTACCTCTATATAGGCATACACATATGCAAATATGTATGTGAAATAGTAGCTTCTCATATTTTAAAACTTTATATTATATACACGGTTTCCTGCTGTAGCTATTCTGTAGTTTGCTTTTTTCACTCAACTTTTTTTTTCAGATTTATCCATGATACAAATGTAGCTTTAGTTTATTTAACAGCCACACAGTATTCCACTAAATGAATACCCACAATTTACCCAGTCTCCTTTTAATGGATATTTTTTGTTAGTTCCAATGTTTTTGCCACTAAAAACAGTGCTGCAAAGGATATTTCTGGTAATGAAATATGTGTAAGTGTGTACACATTTTCAATTTTATTAGATATTGCTAATTTTCTCTCAAAATAGAGTGGACCAGTTTACACATCCACCAGCAATATAGGAGTTATTATTGCTTGAAATACTTGCCTACATTTTATGCCACATGATGGACATGAAACAGTATGTCATTGTTTTAATTTGTACTTTCTGGATTGCTAATGAGGTTGAACATCTTTTTATGTATTTATTGATCTTTTGATTTCCTCTTCAGAAATTGCCTCTTCATATCTTTTGCCCACTTTTAAAAATTGGGTCTTTTTTCCTTACTGGGTTGAAGGAGGTTCTTTATAAATTCTGAATACTAATCTTCTGTTATTCTATGTCCTACAAAAACTGCACACAGTCTGTGGCTTATCTTTTAATATTGTTTGTAGTGTTCATGTTCCCTGTACATATTTTTATTCTTAACTATAACTCTTGAAATACTTATCATCAAGCCCATTTTACAGATAAGAAAACTAACCCTGTGTGCGAAGGTCCCGCAGCTATAATGAAAAAGAAGCACAACATGAGCCCAGGTCTTTATGATCCTAAGACTCTTGCTTCCCCAGCTACACTTGTAGACCTTCCTATCTTTTGGACTAGAGGTAATAATTCATGTCTGTACCAGCAGGTGGCATGGGAAGGAAACAGAGGCAAGGGCTATTGCTAGAGAAAAATCAAGAGGTATTAACCAACGACTGGATGATAGTATCAGGGACACAGATAAGACTGTGTCCAGGTTAGGGGGGCAGTGGTACCACTAAGGATACAGGAATATGGGAGGAAGCAGTGGGAGTTTGTTTTCAAATGTGCTGGGCTGAACTGCTGGTGTAAAGTCTTGCAGAGGAGTTGGGAATGTGGCGTGGGTGACCTGGAAGCTATTTGCAGAGAAATCCCCGCACCTTTGGGACTGGGCGAGCCAACTGAGAGAAAGAACGTGAAACTGAAGAAACTGACAGGCAGCTCTGGGGGCCCCAGATCCATCCCACCCTTGGGATGGTTCGAGTTTCCCAAGGATTCATCTCACACTAACTTTTCTTCCTTCTGTATCTGACACCCAGCACGATGGCAAGCTCACAGTAAGCATTCAACAAATATTTGCTGAGTGAATGAAAACTGTTATATTCCTTATACAGATCCGCAACCTCTTATGCAAAAACCCTTGTGGTTCACAACTTTTTGGCCCTTAGAAAAGTAATCAGGTGTAACACGCCCACAGGGGACAAAGTACGACTCCGTTCTGCAGTTAAGTGTACAAATATTCACAGTAAGTGGGATAAAGAACAAATATAAATAACCTTAAATCACTTTAGGTCATGCTTTGCTGCCAAAGGACCTTGTGCCAAACTGAAGAAAAAACTTTCAGGTTCTGGAATGTGGAACTGCTGACGAGGGATTGTGAACCCAGTTTCACCATTGCTTTTTTAAATTTTTCTGACTACAACTCAAAGTAAGAAATGCATTTTCCACTGCAACTCATTGTATGCATGTACACGTACCTACAGATGTAAAACTAATGTTTATTAAATAATATTTACCTTACTATGTGTGGAGCACTTTGATACGTTTTACTTTATTCTATTTTTTTATTGTTAGAATTCTGGTTGTAGCCCATTGAATTGAGGTTGCGGCCCACATGGAGCACTTTGACCTGAGACCTCCCTCTAGGTTTGGGGGGGTTAGGTGAGGACCCTGGCTGGCGTGACGTAAGGGACACTGCAGCGGGGCGGGGGCTATCCTGGGTGATGAAAGGTCAGGAGGAGAAACTGCTGATCTTGCCCAGTTGGCAGGAGCTGGCTGTCGTCCTGACCTGCAACAGTCGGCAAGGAGACTGCAATGAAGCCCAAAGACAAACTCTTCCTCCTGGATGATGATCAAGAAGCTCATTTTGCTCTGTTTCTGGAGGAACCTTGCCAGAAAGGAACTCAGAATCCCTTTCAACCTCTTTCAATTTTTATGGCCCGCAATAATCAATAAACAGGTTTTCCATGATGGAATGTCAGAGCTAACAGGGGTCTGAAAGACCAAACAATCCAACCAGTCTGTCCCCCTCATCCTATGGGAGGCAATGAGGGCCAAGGAGACCTTGAGTGACAGTGATCACCCAGTGCCCCCAGGAGGAACTTCTCTAGCAAACAGTTCTGGTGCCTCCCTTGCTCCCCGAGCTCTGCTGTGGATCGCGTTTGGCACCCCCAGAATTAGCACCCTGCCACGTGCTTAGTCTCTTAGTTACAACAGTTAGATGTGTCTGGCGACACAGCCCTTTTCTTCTTCATCTTGAAATTACCTAAGATGCGTTCAAGTCTAGATTAAGTATTTTATATTTAAAACACTTGAAAATGATATAAAAATAGTGTAATTACTACTTCAGGGTCATGCCTCTCCCTTTTTTTTGATTTCTTGTAAGTAATAAATTTATTATCTGTAACACAAAACTTAGCACTTTTTACTTCAGGGTATTTATATGATCTACTTTTTGTTTGGGGCATATATAATTTCTCTCTAACTGATCAGGAGACCTCAGAGAAACGGACCTTTTCTTGGGATCCTCTGCCTCCTCCTCCAAAACCCAAACACCCCACTTCAAGTCATCCAGAGTAAGAAGTAGTCACTACCTGCCAGACACTAGACTTAAATCACTGCACCTACTCCTATGAGGCAGTGTTGGTGTCATTGTCATCAGTGTCATCATCAGCATCATCATTCCTGAGACTCCAAGACCCCTAAGTTCTCTGCCCAAAGCCTAGGCCTGCCTGTGCCTTCCCTCTCACTTCCTGCAGGCCCACTGGCTGCTCCTTAAAAACACAGAATGCCACTCACCAGGCAGACACTAAAAAACAAAGGTTGTTCCACAGGCAAATTTCCTTATAAAATCTTTAATGAGAAAGTCTGCAACTCCAGGCTACAGAAATAGGAATGTATTTTCAATGTTAACTAATGAGCATAGTTCAAGTTTGTACAGAGATATAAGTAACCATTTTTGGTTTGACTTTCTTTTCCCAAGTTGCAAATAATTAATCTGCAAGGTTGACACTCCATTTCTAATGAGATTCTACCATATGTCAAAGAGCAATGAATCTTGGTTTTAAAAAATTACATAAATTTAAGGTAGTATTAAATATATGGTATGTCCTAAGGTTAAAAAAAAAGCTACTTGCTGTAGTGTAACACAGCAGGCACAAGAATCAGCCATGGAACTCAGAAAGAATCATGTGCACATCAAATAGGTAATTTCAACTTGTGAGATGGTTGCTTGCAGAGAACCAGTGCAGTTTTGTAGAGGGCTCCCCCAGCACACACTGTTCGTAATCCTCTTCCTCAGGGAAGCCAGAACAGCACTCTGATCCTCACTGTTAACAGATGGTAATGACTATGACAAAACATACCCACCATGCTAATAAGGTCTAATGCAAAAATCTAGCAAAAAAAAGATACATATCACATGCAACTTGGGTCTGCTCCTTTGTAAGTCTGTGGACCTGACACAGGTCAGGTATTTTTAAAAATAAGGTATTTTTTAAAAATAGTTCCTGATTCAGTGTCTGGGATGTGACCCAGACACTGGTAATGTTTAAAAGCTTAAACAGGTGATTGTGATGTATACATCTGGCTAAGACTAGACCACACTTAATTAATGGTTGTATTTTTCTCAAAGCGCTTGCTGCCAATTATAATTCCACTGTCTTCCAATTAAGTGTATGATTAAAACTAACTTTGGAAGTCATTTCAGGATTGGGAAGACATTTTTAAGCATAAGAGCAGAAGAAAGCATAAAATAAAAGCTTGAAAATTTTGACTAGATAAAAGTAAAATTTTCTGAATGTCAAAAAACACTATAAACAAATGAGGGAAAATATCTGTACAAGTGACAAAAGTTAATAATTCATGCAACAGATTTTAAATCTATCTTCTGAGTTGGTAATTCCACTTCTCAGTATTTGTTCTAAAGGAACAAGCAGAGATGTGTACAAAGATTTAGTACAAAGATTCTTCCTTGCGGCATAACACATTAAATAACAGGAAATAAACATTCACCAATAAGGGAGGACGGGATAAACTAATACACCCATCTGATGGAGTACCACTAGACAAAAAAATGCATCTTAAATAATATTTCAAATTTTGGTAAAACACTCATTCTAATAGTCTTATGTGAAAGAGTAGATTATAAAACTTTAATAGAAAAAAACAACTTAGTATGATCCTCTCAATTTGTTAAAATATGTTCATGAATGACACTAAAATAGTAACAATAGTTATCTGTGAGTGGTATTTTTTCTTCATACTTTAATTTCAAAAAATTTTTTGCAGAGAACATGTATTATGTTTCTAACAAAACACTATTAGAACACTGCAAAATGAAGGCATTCGTGTGTTTGAACTGAATAAGATATCAAATGAATCAAATCTCTCTGTGCTACCATTGGATTGCCCAGTGGCAAACTGCTCTTGAAAGAGACAGCTTGGAAAAGGCAGGAAGGTGACCAACAGTGTTAATCAAGCAGCCTGTTCCTGGGAAAAGCAGCCGTGACAGTAAAAGGCCACATGAGGGTCACTTTGCCTCTCATCCCATCAACTCAGGCCGGCAGGGCCACTTGTGGACAGCTGGATCCTGGAGCCACCGCCCACGAATGTCACACTTGATTTCCATGCTGGTGTCGTCCTCTCTTTGTTTTGCAATATTTAGTTACTTCTTAGCATATACCATATGAAGAATATACATAATCAAGACCTCACTGAACGTTACCCAAACACCAAATTAAAACCTAGTTGGAATAAAGACATTTGGTTTCTGAATGGCAAATTCTGAGTGAGGTTTAGCCCCCTTGCATATGATTTGCACGTCTTTTGTACCATATGACGGCAATGGCGTGCCATCAATCAATTCCACTGAGCTCTCAAGTTCTACTTCCATTTGGAAAATGGAAGGCCGCTTATAGTCAAGTTAAATCAGATGTTCCCAAAGACAGTCAATTAAGCTTGTCACCAGCATAAGGACACTCACCATCTGCTATGTCGTCTTCTTGCGTACAAATGGCAAGAACTCTCATACAAAGTTTATATCTCCTTAGTCCACTAGCTCTCACTCATAAGACCTCAAGAAACATCATCATCATCATAATAAAAATATTTGTGTATTTTCCCTACTGTGTTTCCAAAAATGTCATTTTAGTTCTACCCTTCCCCCACTCCCCACTCCTATATTTGTGATGCAACAACGGAATCAGAATTGGTATAACACAAACTCTATGATGAGTTAGAAAACTTGGATTCTAACACAACCTTAGGCAATCTGCCACTTCAAACCTGTTTTATTACGTGTAAAAGTAGGTCATACCAGCACTGCTGAACCCACGGGGCAGTTATAAAGTTTATATGAAAAAAAAACCCACATGTGAAAGTTCTTGGCAAGCTAGATCCTTGCTAGCCCGGGTAGTTTTTGGGCCAGCAGTACTGACTTTGCCATCAAGCTTCTTAGAAAGGCAGAATCCCAAGCCCCACCCAAAAAATACTAAATTGGAAACTGCAATTGAACTAGATCCCCAGGTGATTTACACACACACACACACACACACACACACACACACACACAGTTTGCGGACTGAGCTGGAGGTGCCTGGCAATCCTTGCAGCATTATTTCTAAGAGCTTATACCCGAGCGAGAGGACCCAGTATCCAGGACCAACGTAAGGTCCTATTTTTACCTGCCTTTAGTTTTTCCCAGTGCTGTTAACACTAGGTGTACTTCTCATTCTTAGAATATTATAAGTCAGAAAGCACACTATACAGCTGTATTTTGGTAATTTTTCACAGCTAGGACAAAAATTCTGTCTCATCTGAGCTATGCAGGAAAGCTTTCTCCACAGGTTAGAATTACTACAAGTTCATACATATTCATATTATGTTCCTGTTTTCAATTAAATATTCCTTACAGAAAAGTTCTAGGAACCTCTTTTAGGGTATTTGAAGAATCTATTTATTGCTTGCTTAGGTGAGAAGAACCACTTAGAAATCCTGTTCCCTTAAATTTTAATCTATTCACATTCTTACAGGAAGAGAGTTTTTCTTTTTTTAAAGTTGCTTTGGAATATTAAGGGTGGGGATGGGGGAAATACAAATTTTGTTGTTTCAAAAGTTGGTTTTAAATAGACTTTCTGAGTCTTGTCTTGGAACCTTCTGAAATAGTCCCCATAGGAATATTTTAAATGATTATTAGATTCTTAATGGAGTTCCTAGAAGTCTAACCTAGGAACAGGTATTTGTAAGAATTTTCTTTATTGATATGGTCTAGGAGAAAAAAGTAATTAATGAGAGTCTCCGCCCCCCTCCCTGAGCCCTGGGGAGGCCTAAGCACCCCCTGACGTGGGTGTCTGTCCTGCTCCCATCTCTGCCCTTCTCTGCCTACAGGGGAGCAACCTGCAGCCTCCCCATGAAGCGCCAGGCTCCGGATCACGACTTGCCTGCCACCCCCTGAACAAAGCCTTCCCTCCTTCAGAGCTCTGCTCTTAGCTGGCAGATGAGGAGGGCAACCGTGTCCAACCAAATTCACACTGAAAAACTGCAAGCTTGGTGAGGCTGTCCAGTTCTTTTGTACCCCTGGCCTCTAACACATACCTGCACCATAGCTGCTGCTCAATAAGTACCTGTTGAATGGATTAATCCATTACAATGTTTTTAAAAGATGATGCTTATTATTAGCACAAGTCAACTTCCAATCCGGGGAATTTCAGGCTCTGGCTTCAAGCGAACACTCACGTAGCGAATAAGCTGGAGGCAGGAACGGTGATGCTCGACAGGACAGCCCTGCCTGTGAGCGAGCCTTGAGGTCGGCTCCCCTAAGCTAGTCACTGACGATTTCTCTAAGTCCTTTACTTCTAAATCCAGATTGTTTAAGATCTCCAAGTTTCTTCACTTGGTAGGGGCAGTAGAGGATTTATTCATTCACTCACTCAAAAATATTTACTGCATTTCTAACATGTCAGGTATCGTTCTAGGTCTTAAAGAAACATCCGTGAACAAAACAAAGACCCTGAGCTCTCTGAGCTTATATTTTAGTGGAGGAGACAAATCTGTAATGTCAGGTCGTGATCACTGCTGAGGAGTTAAGGGAGATAGTGAAAGAGATGCTCCTTTAGATAGGTCAGAGAAGGCCTCTCTGATGAGGAGACATTTTAGCAGGAATTTAGCATTTAGCAGGAATAGGAATGACACAGGGAGGGAGCAATGTGAGCACCTGGGGAGGTGCATTCTAAGCAAAGGAAACAGCAAGTGCAAAGGCCCTGAGACAGGAGCAGGTGGGAACACACTAGCAGGGGTGGGTGGTGTGTGGAAGAGGTGGTATGGCTACAGTTTTTAAGTATGGCTTATTTTTAAGAAGAGAGAATAGAATTTATGTCTTCAACCTAATCCAACCATCCACGCAGGACACTGAGTCTTTCAGGCTTTGGGTTCTACTCATTGCATTTAGTGAGCAACTAGTATAGGAACCACCTATAGATCTGATGACCAAAAAGTGGCTGGGAGGATGCCATGGATAGAAGACCAGCAACCGTAAGTGTGCAGGTCCAATAGACCCTTTCCAGAAGGTGCTTTCCCCTAAGACAACTAAAATGAAATAATACTCACACTTAACCCTCATAAAGACTTCCTGCATTGAGAAATATATCAGGATTTTGCTGTATGATTTTCAACTTCTCAGAAAAATGTGTTGTCTCTTTGCTCTGCCTAATTAGACTTGTAGAACCAGGAATCAAAGCAGTTTCATGGGAGGAAGCTAGAAAGTTCTGTTTTTAGTTTGGCTATGATTTGTGCTGATCATTTTACACTCCAAGAGCTTCAGTTGGCATTGGCCTCAGAGTCAGTGCTGTGAAGGCTGGCTGCAGATGTGCTTCATGAGCAGGAGGTGCTGGGGCCGTGCACGGGGCAAGTAGTTAGGGGACCCAGGCCCCTCGCCGGGCAGAGACCACCATCTCCCTAACCTGACCTGCAACGGGATCATGCAGATCTAGGGAGAGAAGCTGTTGCAAAAGAGCTCTGAAAAGCATGTGTGCACACACACACACACAGCCCAAAGCTAAATGTCCTGTGGTATGAAATTCTGATACTGTGCATCTCGGTTATAGACACGCCAATTTTTGGAGTGTCCATAATTTACACCAAGAGATACTTGGGTAAGTGCAGAAATTATACTGAAAGATTGTGACTGAAACTGAGTTTATGAGTGAAAAACAGGAAAGAACCTGAAAAACAAAAATTGTAAGCCACTTAACTTCCAGCAATAGGGAGCTGGTTACATCCACACAGAGCAGCCATTAAAAAGCACGCTGTCGGCATGGGTAACGCACACTGCACACAGCTGGGAACAAAGGAGTCTGAAGTGACAATGGCAGGCATATTAACAGTAGCGAAATAGTGAACTTTGTTTTTATTTTTCTGTACTATTTGAAATTTTGACAAATCACGTCACCTTTACGAGAAAAAAAACACCACAAAATTATTTGCACTTTGGAAAAACAGGTCCTGAGAGAGGGAAGAAAAGAAATTTTTACCAACCACCTTCTCTTCCGTTCCTCACATGCCAGAGGTTTGAAGCAGAGAACCTACAAGAGCCAACGAACCTTTGCCCTGCTCAGCGGACACTGCCACATGGGAGAAGGCCCGGAAGACAGAAGTGGCCCCACCTGACACATGGGTCCTCCGTGATTGCTCTCATCCTCAGCACCCGTAAGGCTGATGCTGCTGACGCTGCTCACCCTGGCTCGCGAGGTTTACAGTCACGGTGTTGCCTCAGCCTGGACTGGCCTGCTAACCCCGCAGGAAACACGGCTTGCCCTTCGAGGCCCAGTCTAGAAGCCCACGCGTCCTTCCTTGGGCAGAACCTCTGCACTGTTACGGTGTCACATTTTGCCACACGGTCTAGTTGGTAACAACCATGCCCACCTCCATAAATAACGTCACAGAGATGCCATCTGGGCTGGGCCTTGGGAAAAAAATCTAGGCAGGCGGAATGACAGTGGCACAAACAGGGAGGAATGTGCACCGCTGCACTTAGGCACAGCGAGAGCCGCTAGAGCAGTTCAGGACTGGCAGTCACTGGCAAAGCAGCCAACTTGCTGGAGAAACTTCAGTGGGATTTTTTTCTTCCTTAAGACTAACCTGTCGGTTGGCTCCAAATTACGCAAACATTGTCTCTCTCAAACCTCACTTTCCCAGCGAGGCCTTACCTAAACCCTGAGACTGCCCCTCCACCCCACCCAGCATCCTGAGCATACCTGCCCTGCTCTTCCCATCTATTCTACCATGTTCTAATCTACTTGTTGTCTGTTCACTGCTGCTGTAGTGTAAACTCCGTGCTTTGTGTCTTTTGTTTCCCAAGAGCCCAGAACAGTGCCTGGAACATAGTAAGCAACATCAGTACACTGCAAGAATGAATGATTTACTTAAATACTATGTCCAGCTGTACCATGCCTCTCAAGTTCCCCTGCCAAATAGCTTTTTGAGAAAATGACTTAGTGCAGACTCTCATTCTGAAAAGGGTAGGGAGAAATAGGAAGCAAGAATGGAAAGTGACCACTTCCAGCTGTTGAGAAATGCAGTCTTTTCAACCATTCAGCAGACTGTAAGCATACGTGGAATTCTGCCCATTCATGATTGGAAGTCACCGAGGCACCAGTGTAATAATGTGCTAAAACATTTCTTCCTTTTTGAGACAGAGTCTGTCACCCGGGCTACAGTGCAGTGGCATCACCATACCTCATTGCAACCTCAAACTCCTGGGCTCAAGCAAACTTCCTGCCTCAGGCTCCCGAGTAGCTGGGACTACAGGCACGCACCACAACGCCCGGCTAATTTTTCTATTTTTAGTAGAGACAGGGTCTCGCTGTTGCTCAGGCTGGTCTCCAACTCCTGAGCTCAAGCGATCCTCCTGCCTCAACCTCCCAGAGTGCTAGGATTACAGGTGTGAGCCACTGTGCCCAACCTAAAACATTTCTTTTGCACCACTGAAAGGCGACCTAAGCATTCAAGTTTCCATCAGACAAGAGGAAGATGGGAATAGACAGAGATGAAGAGGCAAGGGTTAATGTGCAGCACTCAGCACTCATAAAAACCTATGGAGAAACCAACAGCGTCTGCCCCTGGTTCAGTACTGGCTGCACTTGAAGGATTTTCACCCATTCCTGGGCCACCTCCCTTCCATCACTCCATTCCTATCCTTGCTCTAAATTTCAAGTCTTATTATAAGGTGGTCATCAACTTCACCACCAAAGAGAGCCAGAAAGATCTGAGGGACAGGAAGACTAGGCATGTAAAAATGAGAGAAAGGGTTTTTACAGAGTCTTTTGCCCCACTCAGACCAAATTATCATTTTTTGCCAAAATTTAGGATTTAGATATTATATATAACACTGAGCACAAGATGGGAGTTTTAGGTCAGCTGCTGATGGCATTTTTCATTTTTTAGAGGAAATGGCAAGTGGTGAATTCATCCTACTTCATCTTAATTTAAACAGAAAACCTAAAAAACAAAATCTAGAGAAATAGAAGAAACTACAATTTGCTACAATGACTTCCTGGAGAGACGTACCAAAAAAAAAAAAAAAAACACAAAAAGAACAACACAGGAATTGCTTACGCTGGTGGATGTGAAAAGCAGTGTTCCAACACCTGCCTTAAACTTCCTGAAATCATCAAGAAACTCGACTGCTCAGAAATTCAGTCATGTCACTCGGCCAGACAGAACTGCCCAATCAGGCCCTGCAAGAACCAGGAGGTGCCATCTGTGCCGTCCCTGAGCCACTCAGGAGCTTGCACTGGGCCTAGGACTTAAGGGTAATTCCTCATTTCTGAGAGGGGAAAAACTAAGAGAAAATGATCTCAGGCCAGGTGTGGTGGCTCACACCTGTAATCCCAGCACTCTGGGAGGCCGAGGCAGGAGGACGGCTTGAGGTCAGGAGTTTGAGACCAGCCTGGGCAACATAGTGAGACCCCATCTCTACAAAAAATAGAAAAATTAGGCAGGCATGGTGACACACACCTGTAGGCCCAGCTACTCAGGAGGCTGAGGTAGGAGGATTGCTTGAGCCCAGGAGTTTGAGGCTGCAGTGAGCTATGATGACGCCACGGCACTCTAGCCCACGGCAACAGAGCAAGAGTCTGTCTCCAAAAAAAAAAAAAAAAAAAAAAACAAACTCAATATTTTAATATTTTCTAGAAGATTCCACAAATGGGGCTTTTAAAATTGCATGCTAACCTATTCTGTGACATGGTTTTCTAAGATCAAAATGGGGCCTAAAAGGCCACTGAGAACCACTCAAGAGCTAAAGAAAATCCCAATTCCTACGAGAAAGCTTCTGACATGTTATTTCACTAAAAATGGAATTTGCTTTGGAGCAAGACTGAGACTCTGGAAAGAGAAAAGAGTAAACTCTCTGCTTATAACTGTGTCATCAAGAACCCACCCACAGTCAGAAACTTGTACTTTCCCTTCAAAATACAAAACTGCAAATCTACACAATTTTCGGTCATGTCATTTTAGGTGAAATTACTTCAGTATGTATTGATTTATAATCCTTGCTCCATTGCAAAATTGGGAATGTTCAAAATATTTAATTCAAAATTTTAACAGCAAAGTAATGCGTTCCGGTATCATAAGACTGTAAAGCCCTCACTGGTAGTCTGCCACCCACGGGAGAAGATGCGGAACAATACTGCAAATAAAGTCCAAGCTATCCCTCAAAGCAATTTCATTACATCTAGTAATTTCATTCTTGCTTTCAAGTCGAGAAAATACAGAAAGCAGGTGTCTGCCTCACTAATCATAGCCCAGGGTTTAATAATTCAACGTTGGGTCTCCTAAGAAAAAGTCTCTAGGGAAAACACTTCATGTAGAATATGGCAAGCCATGCCTAATGAGCAATTCAGTAAGAATTTTGCAGTATCCCGGGAGATAAAGGGGGGTACTTTGGAGTATTGTAAACCAGACTAGAGATCATTGACTTCTGAACTTCCTTCCTATAAGCACCCATTTAGGAAGGATTATCAACTCTAATCTTAAAGAATCCAAGGAAGAAATCTCAGTATCTTTCTTGGAAATTTGCTCCTTGGCACATTATATATAAAGCACTTAGCACAGCGGCTGGCAGTTAAGTGGATGAGACATAAAAATTGGTATTTAGCTTAAATTTTTCTGGAAAATGCTCTTCCACTGAGAAGATGAAGGTGATCACCATACAGCTCAAATACATCATGGATTCACCCTTGGTTTCTTCTCCTTCAGGGTCCTTTTGTCCAGTTCTTTAAAGATAATTATTAAAAGTAGTGTAGTCACACAAGACTATGACAAATAAAGTCAATCTTAAACTTGATATCATAGATGAGCAGCAATAACACCACCACAGGTTATAACCACCATGCATCACTTTTGGTTATTAGTGTACAATTTTTTTCAGGTTGGTGACTACTTTGCAGGTTGAAATATTATCTGCAAAATAGTATAAATGATTTCCTGAAAAACCCGTGTTGTGGTGGATCTTTGCATCACCTGAGGTTTCAGTTCATCTTCAGTTAAAACTTCTGGAAATCTGTTCAAGAGATTTCCAGAAACAGTTCTTGGTCCAGCACTGGTTGAACAGCATGGTACTAGCTGTTCTTTTAACTGCTACCATGTTAGGTTTTCAAAACAGTGACTCCCACCACACAGCAATGCTGAAGTAATCTCAACTTTCCAAAACTGTTCTCGGACACCCTAACTAGTGTCCTGTGAGTTATGGGTTATGAGATAAATAGAATTAAACAGGTCCTTCAGGCAGAATTGAGACCTTAACATGCTAATATTTATTGTACATTTCCAAGAAAAAGTAGCTCCCAGCCTTCTGACTTCACAGACAATAAAAAAAATTTTAAATGTCTTTAGAGAACTCAGGATTACAAACTTATTTTACCAAATAAGGGCACATAATAGAGAGAAGGACATAAATGTTTAAAGGACAACCTTTAAATTGAAATAAACTGTGAAGTCCCTACCCTGTCCTTTTCTTTGCTATTTTGTGGCAGGTTGGCACCCACCCTTGTCATTCTGGAACTGTGGGGACAGGTTCCAAGTACCCAAACTCTCTTGGCCTTGGGTACAGGTCCCCGGGACACAGCTTCCACACACTGGCCCAAACCACTGATTCCAGATGGGGCCTTTCTCCTCCCTGCAAACTGCATGTCCCACACACTCTCCCCACCCCCCAATTCCTGTAGACTCCCACCACTGTTCACGTTGGGTAGAAAAGTTGCCAACTATTGACTCAGATCATCATATTTACAGATCTTTTGTTCATTTCCTTTCTTTTAACTCACATGGTTTTTTTTTTAAACAAAAAATTACTTACTAAAAGCTCCTTCAGAGTACAAAGCTACTTTATTTGGACAAGTTTGCAATATGCACAGAAAAGCTGGATATGCACTTCTAGCTGCCCCAATCCCAAACACTTGGTAATTACAGCCAAAGATCAGAAACTCTTACTGGAGAAAATACAGGGACCCTGTTTACAATGTTTCTATACGTGGAACACAAGCACATATAAGCAGCTTGAGAATAGTTGTACATTACATGAAAACTAAAAATAGTATCATGCTTTAAGATTTTTCTCAAAAAATAATTTCAAACTATAGAGTTTTAAGTAATTAGACCACTTCACTTTTATTAGCGCCAGAGTCAGAAAATGATTATATACAATATATCTTTTACACAAAATGCATTTGCAGTGTTTCTGAAAACTACACATAAAAAAACTTAGAGGGTGATATCATATGTTTAATATGTCAGGATAATACGGTAATATTTTTAAGGGTTATGGTAGTTTTTGTTTTTATAAAATAAAAAACACTTGGATAGTCAATGTGGGTTCAGTGTGGCTTCACGTGGGCCTAAAAGTTTGGCCTATTTCTTGACAAATCTTGCTTTCAAAATCTCATTGACATGTCCACTTTCTCTGCTCGTGATTTGTTTTTGCCAGTGCCTGGGAGAAGCCTGGATCTCTTCAATCACCTCATTAATTATTAACTCACATTGCCAGGAACCAGCAAGCTTACGTGGAAGTCAGGACTGGGTCTCCCCATGCCTGGGGCAGGTTGAGGTCCATTCCTGGCCTCAAGAGAATACAGTGGTTTGAGGGGAAAAGTGCTCAGCACGGAGCAGATGTCCAATGGAGACAACTGTCAACAGCACAACTAAAAAGCTACATTGAAAATATGATGCTGTGAATTTTTACAGGCAAACCTAGATCCCTAAGGCTAGATCTGCTCTATTTCCCACAACAACATGCAGGAAGGGAGATGGATATAAAGGGGAACAAGTGGACTCTTTACAGCAAGGCAACTGGAAACCACCGTCCTCAGGACAAAACTCGCCAACGGGAGGGAAGACAACTGAACTAGTGGTGACACTTCCATTTTGACTTAAGACAAAGGGACTAAAATTGGACATCATTTCAAAGGGCTAGAAAGGAAATGTAATAAAACTACTTGGGAAGGAGAAGCAGGATAGATTTGACAGGGTTCTGATCAATTTCAGAATCCTTTGTGCTCGATGTTTTCCCCACACTTAAACCAACAGTAGGGACAGAGAATGGTCCCCACAGGGCATGGGTCACTTCAGGCTCCTCTTTCAGGGCACATGAAATTTGTGAGGCAGATGTTGTAAAAGGCTAAAACACGACATTCCAAAAGGAAGTACACAAAACACCTTCAAATCCTGCATGAATGATGTCTAACTTTCAGGCAAATGGACTAACGCAGGCTCCCACCACAGCGTGGGCCAACAATACACTGCACTGTGGACGCAAATGGTTCAGAGGTGGGAGCTGTATTTTGCTTAAAAATATGTTTTATGATGTCATTTTATGTCTGTAGGTCCAACGCATAACAGACAGTCTCATGTACAAGAGCAACACCATCTACGACGTTTCCGGAACGTGCCACGTCGTCCTCTATGATGTCCTTCCCCCATCCACTCAGCCCAGTGTTCCAGCTTCCTCAGATTGCGTCATCTCTGGATATCCTTCTCCGAGAAGCGGTGTTTTGCAGCAAAGTCCCAGGGAACGGAATGACATAACAGGTGGGTGATCGTGAGATTCCAAATGAGAGATTGGGCCGCTCAAAGGTACTTTTTGTTGAAACACATTTCTAATAGATAAATCAAATGCATCCATTTTGTGTCAAAATAAGAACCGAAGACAGTTTTCTCTAAACTTATAAAATCAATAAATTTCAGAAATAATCATACATTCAGAAAATCTAAAAGGAATAAAGACGGAATTATCTGGGAATCTCGACAGTTTTCCTGAAAATGTGCTGCAAATTCAAGAGTCACAAAGCAACAGAATCCCAAATTTCCAGTTACTATTATAATCTGAAGTACACATTTCACACCATGAATTTGATATCCTAAAACATGAGAAAAAGTCACACTTAGGGAGAAAACCCTCATAATAATTAGAAATTTTAGAAGAAATATGGTCATTTTAAAAACAAAACATTAGCATTCAACTTATGAAATAACCCCCACACCAGCAGGAGGCACTAGCTGGGAGGGCTGCGGCTCACGCTGCCGCAGCGCCTCGGCCTCAGTCTCTCCCACGGGTGCCTTGGGGGCAGCCCTTTGCGGAGACTTTTGGTCCACTTCTTTACAGAGTTCTCGACTTGTGGCTTCTGCTCCATGTGTGGAAAGGCAGTAAGCGGCCTGGAAGATCTGATGCTCCACTCCAAGGCGACAGAGGATCACTCACTGATGCAAGAACAAAGTCAGAGCGAGAGCTGAAGCAAACGAAGAGGTCTTTTAGATCAGGGCTTCCCGACATGCCCCTAGGGCCAGTCCTTACACCCCAGAAACTGCACAAAGATGTAGGTCTGTGCAGTCTTCTCAGGGAAAGGATCCGTAGATTTTCCAAAGGAGTTTGTCTAAAACTTCCAACATACAAAGAACCATTGTTTCAGGCTCATTTTCTCTGTGTGCCGATGTGCTTAGTGTACCTGAACGCACAAAGATCTGTTCACCCCTGGGTACACAGGGTCAGATTTCTGAATTCTCAGTGATGTGCCAGGCTGTGAAGTGCAGTGACCCAAAAAGGTACAGATTCCCCAAGAGACACACACTACAATGCTCTTCCAGTACAACTGAGACCAACATAAAATTTGAATACAAATTTAAGGTTTTATTTAGAAGTTTCTAGGAAGCAATCATCAAACACTGTATCCATAAAATCAATTCTCTACTATGCTCAGTATTCTACATTATTTTCTAAAGTTATACAACAGGGACAAAAGATTCTAATTTATAACATTTTCTCTAATACCTGAGATATTTATTTTGAACTAAGTTAATCTTTGAGCCACATATCCACTTAGAACATGCCAGAATAAAATCAAACTCATTGTTAGGAAATGCATCAATATTTCCAAAGATCATGTGCCACTACCCTTAAAATACTGCAGCCTGCTAAGTGTGAGCTACCCAAGTTAACATCAGACTGCCTACAGCCACAGGCGTGCACACACCATCACACCAGCTCCAGGCAAGTTAATTCCCCTCCCTAGGTGCACTTTAGGTTAGCTGTGAGAGTTTATCCCCACCCCAACCACTATTTTTCATTCTTAGGCTCATGAGTTTTTCCCTCTCTTGGGTCTCTTTCATTTGTACTCACAGTTTTCAGAATCTAAGAAGGTCTTTAAAATATTCATTCCAGTAGGGACCAAGATTTCTCCTGCCTGGCTAATTCCTTCTGGGTATATCAAATGCCTAGGCCCAGTCAATACTGTGGCTAGAATTGGCTAAGAGGAAACACCTCTATTGACAAAAGTATCACAGAACAAGAGTTTTTAAAAGCCAGTTGTAATGGGAAAGCAGCTAAATAGACAATAGCCACTTAGATTAAAATGTAACTTGACTTTTAAAAAACCTACCTAATGTCTTCATTGTGCCTTCTATTAAATGTATATCAGCCAATTCCTCTTAAAGCAAAGCAAAGCCAAAAAGGGGACCGGGCATCAGGGCTCAGCTTCCAAAAGTCTTCTAATAGAAATATTATGAAAACTTCTGCGGTACACTAATTTCAGGAATATTGGATAATCCACCAATAAAACCTGCCATAAATTAAGACATGAACATTCTGCTGTGTTACTACTCAGTCTCTTTAGTTCCTTGCAGTCTTTTGATGGTTTTCCAAGTCGTTCTGAACGTGGTCTTAAAAATCAATCCTCCCCACTTTTGGTCAAAAGAGTTGGGAGGCACTCATATTTAACCATCAAAATAACTATCTGCCCCAGAATGTTCTTCAGGTCTCTTAATCCCAGCAGGAACAGGCAAGAGAAAAAGATGACCACTCAAGGACTGTCTGACTCTCCTCTCAAATACAAGTTCTTCATTCGCTCCTATGGTTAAGAACACTCTAGTCACACTGTGAGTCCACAGGAAAGTAGCCCACCATTTTAAACAGTGTGTTCAGGGACGTGTAATACAGTCAACTTTCAATTTTTTAAGAAGAAATGCTCCTTTCTGGAGATTAAAGGTTTTTTCCTTCCCCTCCTTTTCCTTCACACTTCCCACCTCTTGGCCATTTTACTCTCCATAATTCATCACCCAACAATGGGGGGGCTCAACTGCTCTCTTTCTTCCTCCTCGGTGGCACTTCCAACCTACATAGTAATGTCAACTTTTGCAAACTAGCAGCATTCTGCCACACATGTATCTGGATATAATTTGGGTAGAATTTGCACATTTTAACATAGACCATTCTGAGACCATTTCCAGGTTGAAATTCTGTAATTACTACCTTTAGGATTGTCACTTGATGACTTTTTTTTCCTCTTCTTTCTTCCTGATCAATAATTGCCTCTGATCTAAGCAACTTACACTCCAAGGTAGATAGAAAAGAAAAGAAGCTGACCAAATAGGCATGGGGATTACAGAAACTGCCACGGAAACTATGAGGTTCATGAGAACCCCAAAACCTTCAAAAGATAACTGTCTCCAGAGTATGACACTAATACTGACAGCTGATAATTTGAGACATGCATGCCAACTGAGAAGTACAAAATTATAATATCTGTTCTTTTATATACTTTTATTAAATCTACTGATTCATCTAGTAAGTCATATATATGAAAACGGCATTATTTCCAGGGTTCCTAAATATTTCCAATATATTGAACTTAGGGATCCAAGATTCTGAACATGCCATCACCAAAAAAAATTGCAAACCTAAAAAACAAAAAGGAAAAAAATTAAACAATGTCAAAGGAAAAGACTTTCTTAGAAAAAGTCAATATTTACTTTTATAATTTTCAAAACATCCTAAAGTTAATGCTTTTTCTCATCTTATAGTTATAAGCTCTTAAGTCTAACATTAACGTTTACTTAGAAACAAGGCAGTTAATGTACAGCAAAATAAATATTAAATTATACTCATACATACTCCCTATTTAATTATCTAGTATTTATTAGGTCAAAATAGCCTCACATGTACAATTTGAGGCTTTAAAGTAGCATTAGTTTTGTCTTTATTTTCTTTTAAAAGCTATCATCATGGTGTCAGACATTGAGATGCATAAATGAAATTATAGATTTTGTTCCTGTACAACTCATACCTTTAGAAACTACTTTTTAAGTCAATTAATAGCAGTTAAAGTCTTTGTGCCTCTATTACATTAACTTTTAGCACATGCAATAAGGAAGGTGCGCTTCAAAGTTCTTCTAACCTCAAAAAGGGCCAATTTATATAGGCTTTTTTTGAAAAAGAAAAAGAGGGAAAACAATTTTGTTTGGGTAAATATAAGAAATCAGAATTTCCAAAATTAAAAACATCAGTAATTGTTTCTCATTAGTACACAAAAGTGAACTCTATAGGCTTAAAAGATCATACTATTTAGACCAGCCTATTTATTTATTCCATAGAAAATTAAGAGTTCAGAGTTCACATTTCCAGGAATATAAAACATCACATCAGGAGCCCTGGTAAAACAAAGAACTGACAACTTATTGTGCACTGGGTTTCTTCAGAACAAGGCAGGCTGGCCTGGTGGGTGCAGCATAAACCAAGAGCCCACAGATAGAAAATCGCTGCTCTCACAATCAACCTAAATGGGCCGGGATTTCCATGGCTGGCTCATGAATTATTTTTTCTTAGTGCATGCGAGAAATTGTCCCTGTCATTACAGAAAGTCACATACAGGAAGAAAAAGAACACATTTTATACATTTTAAGTCACTCTCAACATCTAACTTGAGGGGTAAGAAAATAACATTTGTAGAGATACGAGGTAACATACAGAATCGAGCCTCCAGAAGAAATGTGAGAATAAACATTTGACTTTTTAAAAAAATAAAAATGTCAGTTCCTTAGAATTTGCCCTCTGTATTGCCCTCCAGAATGGGATGAAATTTAATTTTCTCAGCATCTCATCAATTAAACAAATGCATAATTTAGTCTAAATATAAGTAAATTTGTGATACTAATTTTGCTATTACATGCAGTATAGGAGATGAAATAACATAAAGAACCACTTACTTAAAATAATGGCTTAGTATAAAATCTCAACTTGAACAAAGAACCTTATTGGAATTCTGTTCCCAGGGGAGTGAAGGCTCATAGTTGCCGCACAGGCACTGCTAGGTCAACAAATTTGATGGGACAGGGCCCATCAGAAAAAAATTAAGAGAAGACCCCCCCCCAAAAAAAAGTTTTACCAGAATGAAAAAAAACCCCAGTTCTATTACCTTCAACTATAAAATATATTATGAACATATGATAAATAAAGCAGAGTTAACTGATACGTATAAAATAATTAAAGCAAAGTTAACTGGTACAACTAACATTCTCAATAGGCACTTTACATTTTAAAAAGTAAAATAAACACATATACATAAAACATCAAAATTCTTTATTATAGAAAAAGAAAGCTGTAGCAAGAATCCTTACTTTCTAGTCTGAAAAATCTATTAAGTCTCCATTCCCTTTTAAGAGCAAATCCTATTAGTTTTCAAAAAAAAAATTATTTCAATCTGCAAATTCCTAATGGCTCAAGTTTTTTCATATAATAAATATTTTGTTGCTGATTAAGTAAGCTCACTGGAGCTAACTTAAAAAACTGCTTAAACAAGTCTAAAAAATTTAAGTAAATTAGTATGTAGATTTATGTTAACCCTTTTGTTAAACATTTGACCCAGTTAGGATATGTTAATATGTTGTTTAATACCTTTTGTTTATTAATACAACTTAAAAAAATTTTTAATCTCAAAAAGGAAGGAAAGAATTGGGGTAGGAGAACAGACATGGAAAAACATGAAGGCCTCTCTGTCTCTCGCTCAGGTTTTGCCGTTACCATTCGGTCTGAAGTGGTTTCAGGACGAGGCGATCGCACACCTTCTAGTCAGAAATCAGATGACCTCAAAACAACCTCATTTCAGGCTGAGGCCTCATGTCTTTCGCTTAGAGCTAAAAATAAAAATACATGTGAATGAACAAATGATCATGGAATGAAATCTCTAACATGACACTAAAATATAAAATATTAGAAGCCATTTTTACCACAGAAAAATGAAAATGTACACATTTCTACACAGGGCCTGACAATCCTATCTTGAACGGAAGGGTGCCCTTAGAATCCCGTTAGCTGCTGGGTGTAAGAATGACAATTTAATTCCAGGTTGGTTCTACAAAGCTAAAGTAGTATTTTATTCATTTCCTGAGACGAGGAAACATTTATTTTTTATAGAGTTAAATATAACAATATTGTTAATGAAATTAGAAGGCCACTTAGCTGTTCTTCGTATATATATAGACCAGGGCAAGAAAGGAAAGTGTAATGCTGAACCCTAGCAGTGGTCCGGCCCTCAGGAATATATTTTTGTATATTCAGAACTCTTACTTCCAACAGCAATGCTAGTAGGACGTGAAAATTACCCTGTTTCTCCAAAGTAAGGCATTCACTCACTCAACAAATATTTAATGTTTCTAAGCACTGGAAGTCAAATGCTGACCATGACAGACAGGGTCCCAAACTTCACCAGCGAGTCTCGAGTCTGTGGGGTCTATTTCCTAATTGGGGTCTCAAGTCTGGGTTATGATGCTAAGAAGACAGACAATATTTCCACAAGAGGTAGGAGGGCAGTATATATTAAGTGACAACAGAATGAGACTGTAGGATTTAAAACAAAATCCACTGAAAAGCCTGAATCTTTATGCTGCCAGTGACGTCAAGTCATCATGTGTCTGTCTCTTCAGTGTGAAGCTTATGTTTTCAAAATCCTACATTAATCCTGGAAATTAATTTTCCCTTATTGGAAGAACGCTGGTAGTTTGCTGGAAAATGCAGACATAATGCCTCAGACTATTCTGAAAGGCTAATTCAGCCAAGTACCTTCAAAAATCACTTAATATAAGAGTACTTCATTCAACTGAAGCCATAATTTAAAATTCAGAAATTTTGCTGCCGAAGTTACACTTAAAGAATTGGCCCTAACTACAGTGTAATGAGGACAAATACTTTATGAAATTTTTTATACCCTTCATATGCCCATTACATTAAATATATTTCATAAATTATCAAGTAGAGTCTATACTAACATTAGTGTTTAATGTTTTGCATTTCTCTGCTGGTTCTATGCACACCAATGAAATTCTTTAATTTCATGGGAATATGACACCGTATCAAAAACATCAAAATATATGCATCTGATTCAGTTTAAGCCCTATGTTCACCTTAAAACAACAGCAGTCAACACATCTTTGAGTTAGTTTATCCTCCATAATTTTTCATTGAGTCCAACTAAATCTAATCTCTCAACAAATGTCACAAAATTAAATGGTTTGACTGAAGTTCATAGGTCTCAGAAACATGCTTTAAAGTAATACATTGGAATTTACGCTTAAATATTTAGAGCAAAGAAGAAAAGAAGTGTTTGGAGTCCTATCTAGGTTTTAAGCAAATCAATAAGCTTTGAAAATTCACTTCCCACGGATGTTCATAAGGTGATTCTGTAAGTTTTATATTCTGAAGTTTCAAATTTTAATCAAGGAAAACCGTATGCTGGCCTCACTTGCAAGCAGTCAGCACTTCCTCCTTTACCATGTACGTCAGAGAGCCCCACTTTTTTCAGTTTGTAGTAAATTTCAGAGGAAACATTCAATAGATAACATTTTTTCTACTTTAAACCTTAAACATTCACTCATCTGTAAATCCCACATTTGTCGTGCATCAACAAAGAGAAGCTGTTTTCTAACCCACAGCTCTTCTTCCCTCACATCTACCACCACTCCTGGGCAAGAACTATAATAAAATAGCCGAGAGGCTTCATTCGCCCGCCCAGAACTCAGACTTTCCCCTGGAGCCCCCGTGACGTTCACGGCTACGCTTCCTCTCCCTTTTTTTCTTTTTGCTTCCATCAGTTTATGTTTTGTTACACAAGTTACAAGTTACAGACTCCAGCAAGAAATACTGTGACGCTGCTCTGCCAATTCCACAACTTTCACCACTTCTACTGTGTCAAGGCCTTTAATAATAAAGTAATGAGATTTTAATGCTCAGAAGACACATTTTAGCTTACTAACTTTATTCTCAGTCTTAAGTTACACTTGTAAAACTCCATTTGTCACTTCAGGAATGTTACATTGAGGTCTCCCACTTAATAGGATCAATGAATTCTAGTGAGATAGCTATAAATTTTGACAAATTATAGAGTCAAATTTCTATAAAAACAAATCCTACTTAAGAGCATTCAATGGCAAATACATTCTCATGAAAAAGCGTTTCCTTGGTTTAGACAGAATCTTTTTTACAGAAAGAGTTAAGCCCCACAATACATGGGGGTGAACCTGCAACCTGAACACTGCGGTCCCTTCTCAGAAGTTTGCTTTCTCTTCCCAGAACTCGACAGATTCTAAGACTTCCCATCTGACACACATGCCTCTCATCTCCTAAGCTAAGCAAAACCTATCAGCATTCTTAATTTACGTGGGAATCCTGCAGCTTCACACACGCAGCTTTCCCAGTCTAGATGCTATTCTAAATACATTTAACAGTCAGAAAATCTCAAATTTAAGGATTTCACAGAAGAAGACAGAGTGTCTCCTAAATGGTGTTGAGACAATGTTTAGCCATTTGGAAAACTTAAGACTAGATCTCTATCTTCATTCCTTAAGCCAAAATAAATTCCACATATACCACATTTAAAGTAAAAATGTGAAACCATAAAACTATTTGAGGAAAATGTGGGTAAAAATTTTGAAAATACATTTAGAGCACAGAAAAGACTTTAATTATGACATAAAACCTAGAAACCAAAAAAGGACACAACTGATTTTTTTTAAGTAGCCAAAAAAAACCCCCAAACCCAATTATGAACAAACAATAAACTGAAAAAAATATGTGTAGCAAGTATTAATATGGATACAAATTGCTAAGAAAAACAATCCAATGAAAAATGGGCAAAAACTACAGACAGTTCACTAAGAAAACAAAATGACCAGTAAACACATGAAAATATCCACAAACCCACTCAAAACTAAAGAAATGCAAACCAAAATGAGATGCTAACAGAATAACAATGATTATCAAGTGTGTGGGGACGAGGCACTTGAACAGACCATTGGCAGAGGTATAAATTGGCACTAACTTTTGGAAGAACAACAGCATAATCTACCAAAATCTTAAAATCCTCATGCTTTTGGCCCAGAAATTTGACTTCTAGAACTAGATCCTTTAGATTTCTTCTGACATGTAAACAAAAATCTCTGTTCAAGGAGACCATAACAGGTACACTACAGCAGTATTATTAATATACAAAGAAGAAAGAAAAAGAAAAGAAAAAAATCTGGAAAACAATCCTAATGTCTGTTAAGGAAGCTGGTTTTAAAAAAAGTTACTTCTCTTGTAGCCATGGAAAAGTGTCCTAGGTATATTACTAAATGCATAAATGCATAAATGATGTTGAACAGATATATAATGCCATTCATTTCAAAAAAAGTTTTTTTAAAGAAATGCAAGAGACAGGAGTACAAAAGGAAGGAGGGAAGGAACACAGGAAGGAAACAAAAATTATGGAAGGCTATGTAAGAAACTGTTAAAGCATATGAAAATGGAAAAGGACTTTTTACTTATCATTTACACGTCTACAATATAATTTTTGTACCATGAACAATTACTACTTTTATAACAAAAATGTTTTTCAAGGATGCTTTGCTATTTGAGCATTTCAAAATTCTATGGATTGAGTTTCTCAAAACGGAAAGGGACTGGCAACCTTGAGTCGGGTCTATGCTAAGCCACTCTGTGCATATGAGAATTCATTCAAGCCAGAGCCAAGGGGGTGGGGGGGTGCTCAGACAACACGCCTGACGGTGGCCACCAATGTGGCACGGGGGCTATGCCTCTCTCACTTGGCCACCGCTTGCTTCTTGCAACGTTCTACAATCTCACACCACCTCGCAAAGCACAACTGTGCACAAAGCACACTTTCACTCCTGACTCTTATAAATAAGGAGCTTGTCACAAGGTTTGCAGTTTACTCTTAAGAACTTAATAGGATATTCAATGGCACAGGGTATGCCATGAAGTTTGCGATAATCAATTGTTTCACATCTCTTCCATCTAGAGACATGGACAACCCAGCAAAACTGCTGTTGCCACAGACTAATTCAGTGATCCTAGACTCTAAACCCAGCTCCTTCAAAAGTACAATCTTGCCATTTTATGTAACACCTACTATTACAGACAGAACACATAAAACCGGCCAGGCTTCCCAGCAAAATGTCACTGAAGAAAATCCGTCTCCCAGGCAGGAGGTAGAGCAAAACACACTACACAATTATTTGTCCATTTCACTCTACTGTTCTCACATTTGCCCCAAACGTCTTCAGCTAACGTCAACACTAGCCAGAGACAGAATTCTTCTGTTATACAGCTGAACCATTCGGCAGGACAACAGGGGGCATAATCACCCCGGCATGACTAGACTTTGGCACTCACAGGCCCTCTCCACCCCCAAAAGCAACAAATGAATCTAACAATTAGACACATCATTTCTGACTACGAGCCATGGGTGTGTGACCACTGGCACGTACAAGATTCTGAAAACTCTCCGTCAGCATTCTTATCATCAAATACGATGTGCTTTAGGTATCAAGCCACTGTAATTCAAAGTGGTGTGGCTGACTCACACCATCTAACGTTCCTGAGCCCTCATTAAGATTTGGCGACGGCGATTCTGTTATTTCCAAACCCTTCTTTCTCATGTTTTGCCTCCTCTTCTCCTGTCTATGGCAAAACAGGCCTCCTCTTCCTCAGGACAACACTTCTCTGGCACATAGCTCCTGCGGGACCTTATCCCAAGCAGCACTCTCTCACCTACTTCCCCTTCCGATCCGCCTCCACGCAACCTTTCCCTACAAACACGTTCTGGTTTCCTGATCCCAAGACCGATCCGCAATCCACTGCCTTGAACACACAGCGGACTTCAGCTAGTGTCTTTCTTCCCTTTTTTCTTTACCCTGGAACTGCCAAGAGTGAGCTATGTTTGT
The DNA here is from genome assembly GCA_023783475.1 of Daubentonia madagascariensis. NCBI lineage: Eukaryota > Metazoa > Chordata > Mammalia > Primates > Daubentoniidae > Daubentonia > Daubentonia madagascariensis. The sequence goes on along the minus strand of JAKFHU010000353.1, from coordinate 677,031 downwards.
TTATTCACTCAAAAAATGTTTACTGAATATGTGTCTCGGGGTATAAACTGATGCGGCCCCTCCCACAGGGAGCTGATGGCTTCACTACATTAATAATCAGACATACTTACGTGTTCCAAATGGTAACTGTCAAGAAGGAAAAACACCTGGGCTGTGAGAGAGTAGAAGGCAGAGGACTGAACTGAGACCCAGCACACACTTGGTGGTGCTCTCCCTTTGCAGACCAGGTGGGCCCTGGTGCACAGCCCGTGTGGCCTTGCACAGCAGCCCCGGCGGGGTCTCCTGGAAGAAGTGACATTTAAGCTGAGGTCCAAACGCTGAACAGGAACTGGCTAGGCAAAGAATAAGGAAGAACAGGAGCATTCCAGGGGGAGGGAACTAACCGTGTAAAAGTCCTCAAACAGAAGAGAGCTTGGTGACCTCGAGGATCAGGGAAAAAAGGCCACATGGAAAGAGGATGTTGAACAAGAAAAAACAGGCACAAGAGCCAGATCCACTGGTCTTGAAAGGCACAAGAAGGATGTTGGATTTTATCCTAAGTGCAATGGGTCTGCATTTATCTATCCCCCAACTTGCTCTTGGCAGTGTGGCTTCTAATCCTCAGCTGAGCATTCCTGAGCCACAGACTCTTCTCAGTCTCACCATCTGACTATTCAACTTCAGGAAGGACTTCTGTCCTTAGCGTGAATGCACAAACTGTCACTGATTTTTGTATCCTCCACTTCTCAGTATTACGCTTAATATTTTGTATACAGTATGTGTTCAAAATCTACACAGTGGACAAATAGGTCTTGGAAGAAAACAGATGGCTGAAAAGTTAATTAAAATAATACAAGAATGCAGCCACACACAATGGCTCACACCTGGGAAGCCAAGGTGGTAGGATCGCTTAAGGCCAGGAGTTAAGACCAGCCTGGGCAACACAGGGAGACCCCATCTCTACAAAAAACATGAAACATTAACCGGGTGTGGTGGCACACGCCTGTAGTCCCAGCTCCTTGGGAGCCTGAAGCAGAAGGATCACTTGAGCCCAGGAGTTCGAGGCTGCAGTGAGCTGTGATGACACCACGGCACTTCAGCCTGTGTGATAGAGTGAGACCTTGTTTCTTTAAAAAATAAAAAACTAATAATAAAAGAATGCAACCATATTTAATAAGATTTCCTAGTATGAAGTACATTTGAAATTGCCTTATTTGCTCACACAGTGATGAAATATTTATTAACTCAAACAAGAAACTTCTTTATACAAATGCCTACTATAATTTGATTAGTCCATAAACACAATGTTCATATTATGCTGCTGTTCTTTGTTCTTCCACAGTAGCTGGGTGTATAGGAGTGGTATGGTTCTCCTATGTTATAATTATATAACTTAGACAAACGACATTCAGGTAAAATATCCATTTACTTGAAAAGTATGATTGCTTTGTTACAAAGAATACAAGCCAACTACATTCCTACACTAACTAGCTGTTACATACTGCAAGTTACTATGTGTATGCTTCCCTTTACATACAGGCTACTCATTTTGAAACTTTGTAGAATATGCTAATCCTTCCATTTTTGATAACTTTAGGGAATGCTAAAAGAGGATGGCCACCACAATTTATAGATTTTAACAGGAAATTACCACACTTATGTTCTATTAAATGAAAATAAGCACTGAATATTTTCACCTTATTCTGATCACCTTACTCAAGATGTCAAATTTGTTAGGTTCAACATTTACAGGCTCTGCCCACATTCCATTAGAACTACAGATTTAGAAGGAAATGTAAGTCTTGTTTATTTTAGAAAGTAATACAATTTCTCTAATACAAGCTGCAGATGTTTTAGTTCTTTGCAGATCTTTTTCTTTTTGATGTTCACAGAATGATCTGAGTTGTGCCCAAAATTAGCCAATCACACCAATTAAGTTTAAACAAACGAGGTATTTTCTACACAAAGCAAATAAAAATGCACTTTATTATTCATGTCCTAAATCTCTCATATTACGTGTCTTCTATAACCAAGAGTAAGAATGCTATGATATTTAAATGTTACTGATTTAAAAAACATTCTTATCTGCTTCATCCTCTGTATTAAAATGCCTTGAAGATCAGATTTTGTACATTTTGAAGTTTAATGTGTACACATATCAGAATGTTTCTGCTGTCCTCCGTCTAGTGCTCTTAGTAGTACATTAGGATATTTTTAGGCCTTTGATGCCTCAGTACAGCTAATAGAAAGGTACTGCACTGTCGAAAAAAGATGACTGGACTAATAATTGAGACAGCTTACAAATGGGTGGCACACTCTCACCATGATAAAAACAAAAAGTGCCTGTGCTTGGACCATAAAATGGAATTACGCTGTCATATATGTTCATGGTAAATTCATGCTCCATGGAGTACACACCATGGTATTTTTAACATTAACTTTCCAGTGTTGGGTAACTGTGATACTTTTTGTGGTTCCCAACAACATGGGCAACAAGTACAACCCTGCCGTGCTCATCAGAAGAAATTACACAGCAGGGCTGTCCGTCATTGTCCGTGAGGGGTTGGTTCCAGGAACCCCCCCATACCAAAATCTGGAGATGCTCAAGTCCCTTCTATAAAATGGTTATTTGCATGTCACCTACACACATCCTCTGCACACTTTAACTCATCTCTAGATTACTTATAATACCGAAAAATGTAAATGCCGTGTAAAGAGGAGTTACACTGTATTTTCATTTGTATCATTTTTTATTGTTATATTGCTATTTTTTATTGTTTGTGAGCTTTTCTTCTAATATTTTCGATCTGCATTTGGCTGAATCCACGTTTGCGGAACCCGCAGGTACGAAGGGCTGGCTGTGAAAACAATACCGATGCCCGGTAAAAAAACCTAGCATGTTCCTAGTCTCAGTCAGTTAACTGTCCTCCTACAAAAGGAAAGCCATCGAGAGGGACTCGCAAGCTTGAACTCTGTGGGAGACTCAGGCACCACAGAATTACCTGTCTGGGAAAGCTGCCCTGCCGCCCGCGCCACGCTGCCACCTGCCCTGCTCTCAGGTCGCCAGCTTGGCGCTCGCTCCCCCCTCGCCAGCCACGGACCCCTCTTCTCCGGCAGTGTCCGTCAGTTACGGAAAAGGTGAAGTGGCCACTATAGACCCACACCTGCCAACCAAACTGAGTCTTCTAAACTGAATGACAGAATTTCAAATGTAGAGAAAGTAAATAAAACAGTGTGATGAACCACCACGTACCCTCACCCGGTTTCAACAAGTCCCAGTGTTCTGCTGTTTTGGTCTCACTGATACCCACACACCCCTCACCCCCACAGCCTCAAGATGATGATTTGCCTTCCCTCAAGTAAAACTCATAATTAAGTATTTTTTTCAAGCTATCCTAACCATCTTTAAGCATCCAGTTCCGCAGTGGTAAGGACATTCATGTTGTTATGCCATCCTCACATCCTGTCCAGAACTTCATCTCCCCACGCTGAAGCCCTGCACCCATTAAACACTAACTCTCCACGTCCCCATAGCCCCTGGCAGCCCTGCCCCATGCTATTATTGCCTGTCTCTGTGAATTGGACTCCTCCAGGGACCTCACATAAGTGGAAGCGTACAGTGACCCATACAGTTATATTTCGTAACTGGCTTATTTCACTTAGCATGTCTCCAAGATTCACCCACATTGTAGCATGTGTCAGAATTTCCTTCCTTTTTAAGACTGAATAATATTCCATTGTACGTATATGCCACATTTTGTTTCTCCATCCATCCACTGATGGACACTTGGGTTGCTCCTACCTTTTGGCTATTGCGAATAATGCTGCTATGAATACATGTGCACAAATATCTCTTGAGGCCCTGCTTTCAGTACTTTTGGATAAATACCCAGGAGTAGAACTGCTGAATCATATGGTAATCCTATTTTTCATTTTTGAAGTAACCACTATACTGTTTTCCATAGCAGCTGTACCAGTTTACAGTCTCACCAACAGTGCACAAGGGTGAAACAATCATTTTTAAGTCAACTATTAAGGGACAAAAATTTAGAGTTTACAAAGTGCTTTTGTATACATTATACTACATAATCCTTCAAATACAATTGACTAGCTGAGAGTTCTGATCTATTGGCAAGTACTTGAGTTCCTTATTTCTATCACCATTCTTTCTATATTTTCGAATAATGTTCTCTTCTAATCAGACTGGTTTAAGCAGACTACATTACATAATATTAGATATATAGCTAGCTAAATGCTAAAAATATTAACAGTGCAGAACTTAAAAGACACAAATGAAAATGTAAATACAATGTAATGATACTTGTGGCTTCCAAGGGAAGACTAACCTAAAACAGCTATGAGTATCTTAAAAAGTAGTTTTGATAAATACCAGCTAGTTACTAAGTAAATCAAATTTATTGTTCTTATCAAAGGCAGAAAAATACAAACTACTTTCAAATAACAAAAACAATGTAACAGAGTATCAGTAAGAATTCAAAATTCAAATAGAATTTTGGCACAAACTCTCTAAATATCATCCAGCTATAACATCCCAGAGGAACAAACACACTTCTGTGGGCAGCTATCTACTCCTATAGAGCCCTCAGATAAACAAATAACCTCTTGGCATAATCTTCAAACATTTAGGACTAGTGTTGATAATGGTACCTTCCCAGGGGAAAACTAGGCAGGAAAACGAAATACACAATCATTATCTAGCAATGAAATAAACAAGTTCACTAAGACTCTAAATTAAAATTTAAGTGACTAAACTTTAAAAGTCCATGCCTTATACATAAACAAAACTATTTGCAATATTTTTCTTCACAACTTGCTTTACAAAGTTGCCTACAACCAACAAACCATCTAATTGCAGACCTTATGCTCTTGTTGTAAAGTTAAACTTGAAAAAATGCTAGTCATTATATTTTAAACATAAATATTTTTCATTGGGGAATTCTTTTTTAACAAATACTCTAGTCCAGAAATCTGCTTTTCTACTTCATATTGGTGAGTCAACTAAAGTGGTCACATTGCACAAAGATATGCCCCACCTTTAAGACCATCTGCTACAATGTGAAGCCTGATAAAGTTTCTTCAACAATACCATCACCAACTTCAAACCGGAACTAGGAATAGAAATAATCATAGCTCATACATACGGCAATTAAAAATTCAAATGTGCAGAGTTGAAGGTACTTGCCTATATATAAAAATTTAAGATACTTGAATATATTTATATATAAGTTCTATATATAAATATCTGGATTTTATATTTTTAAGAGGTTAAATCTCCTGAAGAAATCCAATATGCCTCCCCCCCACCAACAAAACAAAACAAACTATTCTCATTTTAGTTTAGTGGTAGACATTATTTGGAAATAAACATATCGATGCAGTTCCTTCATTATGTTCTACTCATCCCCACCTAAGAGTATCTGATTTTGTGTTCTCTCTTCTGGGATTGTCCTTCCTGTATAATTTTCATGGCTTGCTAGCTCACCTCAGGAAGGTATCTGCTCAATGCTAACTCCTCAGGGAGACTGCCCTGACCAACCTGTCTAAAACAGCCCTATATCCTCACCCAGACCCAACCAATCTACAGCCCCTTCCTTGTCCTGCTTGAGCTCTCTTCCTAGCACAATTTACTACTAACATATTTTTACTTATTATTTCCTCTCTACCCTACCAGAATGATTCTAATTTCCTAACATATATGAAAGTATATTCTAATCATTCAAGGAAGAAACAAATCCTTAATGCTATTGTATTATCTAGAAGATTCATTTTTACCAATGAGGAAATTGGAAGCCCCTCCATCGTCTGCAAAAGAGCAAACCAGGATACTGGTACAGCTAAGTTTTGACCTACCCTTAATCTCTAACGGGCTCTTGAGATCATTAGTAACTCACTCAGCTCTGGGGCCAACTCAGTGTGAACAGTTATACTTCAATTAAACATGTAACTGGCCAGAAACAAGCACATATATTTTAGAAGCTGAAGAAAATTATTACAGAGGCTCCTCAACAAACTTAGAATAAAAGTCTTTGTCAAAGCTCAAGAAAGTGCTGCAACTGATCGGTGAACTCATCAGGCAATCATCAAAGCCGAACTCTGTGAGTGAGAGAGCACTTTGGGGTCGGCTGAGATAACTAGCTACTAAGAGGAAGAAAAGAGAGGTAAAAGCACAGGAATGGGAGGTGCAGCAAAAGCACACGAGGCGAAGCCGGGAGCGAGTGGAGGAGAGCAAGCAGGCAATGAAGCAGCACTCACCAACAGGACGGCTACACGGCTTCCAGGGCTGAGCGCTTAATGGAAATGCAGGTGCTTAAAAAAATTATTACAGATTTCAAGACGGCAACAGGAAAACGTTACGCCAAGCGTGGGGCCCTGGGTGAGCACGCAGGTTGCATGCCTGTGAACCTGGCCCTGCTTCCCGAGCTGAGTGCCCCAGCAAGGCAGCCGCTGCAGCTCCAGGCAGCAAGAGCAGCGGCAAGGCAGAAGCGGACCACCCCGCTCTAAACACAGGGGCCACTGGCACTGTGCTACAATTTATAGGGCACATCAAGACCGAAATACATCTTCAGACATTCCCTTCATATTGGAGAAGGGAATTGTTGTTTTTAAATAAAGGGAAGGAGGATAACACATTAAGATCCCTAAAGACAATTCCACGATTGAGTGTGAGATTAATTACCACTGAACAGACGGGAGCTTACTAGGCAGGAAACACACAAAACTGATAAGTTTTGTTGCAGGGTCACAGTGTAGATGATCTGGAGTCTGGCACTACCCAGGGAAGATCAGTATGGCTTCCTGAAGCAAGATGACAAGAACCCTACATATTCTACCTGAAACAGGTAACACAAAGAGGGACAAGAAGGCCAAAGATAAAGTTTCCCTATTGACTAACTGCTCAGGGTTAGCCATGGTTTGAAAAAATACAGCCTGGGCAACATAGCAAGATCCCATCTCTACAAAAAAATTTAAAAATTAGCCAAACATGGTAGCCCATGTCTGGAGTCCCAGCTACTTGGAAGGCTGAGGCAGGAGGATTGCTTGAGCCCAGGAGTTCAAGGCTGCAGTGAGCTGTGACCGCGCCGCTGCATTCTAGCCCGGGTGACAGAGTGAGGCCCTGTATCTAAAAATAAATAAGTAAATAATCTTCATGAGAAAACAAAAACCAAAGAAGCATCAGTATTAGTTCACTAAGAAGCTTCACAATAATACACGGTTAGTCCTTCCCTCTTCCTATACCAGACACATTTGGGACACATTAGGAGTTGAAACCTGAATTTAAACATTTTTGTCTTATCTCTAACATAAAATAAGACAACTCAATATTAAACGTTGAGAATGATTTAATCTGATGTTTCTGCTAATGTTCATAATGAATATATTCACTTGTATTTCATTTGTTTTTCAAATTATTTAGCTTCTCACTATCATCTTGAAATTCAAAGAGTAAAGTGACTTCAATTTAATGCTAAACTACTTATTTTGAGAGTACTTATTATGTACTCTCAACTTATGAAATCAAATAGCACAAAACATTTCTAATAGGTGCCTACCACTACTATTATTTCCATTGTGTCCCTTCAACATCCACTATTAGTAAGACTGGAAAAACTGGTCCATTTTCCAAATGGAAAAACTAACCTAAAAAGATTTAAGATATTTAAGTTACTACAATAAGACAAAATTTCTAACATCTACTCAAAGATACTTTCTTCCCATAAATCAGTGCATCTTAACAATAAAAAAGCACTTTTATAACTAAAACACAATTATTTCCCACCTCCTTCTCTCTGGAAACGATAAGGCAAGAGTCAACATCTTTCAGAGAAAGGAAAATGGGGCTTCTCAGATGATGAGAAACATGCTCCACAGTCATCCCTCGAAGGAAGCAGAGATGCTTGGAAAGCTAAGAAGGCATAAAATGGAGGTGATAAACGCATCTCAGCTCCAAGTCTCAACAGTGGATTGCTTCATTATTTTGCTTTTAGAATGAATGGTAAAGCCTGAATCTACTCGTTAGAGAGGATCTAAGGCCATTTAATCCAAACTTTCCCCAGTGCTGGAATCCCAAGTCAATCAAATGTTTATTCAACTTTTGCTTAATACCTTTAAGGACAAAAAGACTGCTTCTTTGGAAAACAGTCTTTTCCATTTCAGAGTAGTTCTGTAAGAAATCATTCTGGGACTATATAATTTAGGATAAATCAATGATATCACAATATATTAATTATTTCAAGTAAAAGCCAACTCATTTATTTCTATTGCTTGATAATGAGAAGTTCTGAGGTCAGGCATTTCAGTGGTTCATCATGATCACCAAGGGCCTAGGTTCTTTTTGCTCTGCCGTCAGCACACTGGTTTAGCAATCCTTACAGTTTCAAGGTGGTTTTCATCATTCCAGGCTTCACATGCAGATGTGATGACGTCCAGTGGAAGAGTATTTCTTCCCCTTTGAATCTTTTTATCTTCTCTTTGAATCTTTTTACCTGTATCCAAAGACCACTAGTACATGTCTTATTGGTCAGAGCTACATCTGGCCAGTCACCAGCAAGGAAAATGGGTCCATCCTGACGGGCTGAGATAAATCATGATTTGTTCTCCCCCTGCCTGAGCTGGGGTCTGCCTCTCTTAAAAGACAAAGCTGTGCAGAGAGGGCGGATTACAAAGTCAAGGTTCCATCAGGAGGAAGGAGGGGAAAAGGGCAGAGGGACATAGAGGTGACCCAACATTTGCTATGGCTGTATGGAATAAAATCTGTCTTTCAGTAATTTCTGCCTACTGACACTAATTCTGACCTTGTTTGTTAACTGCACTACAAATTCTGTACATGCAAAACTATTGTGTTCCCTTCCTCAATCCTAAATTCCTCTCCAGGTTATATATTCCCATTTCTGTCTACTGTTCTACATCTATGACTTCATATCTACATGCTTTACCATCCTGATCACTCCTCAGTTTACTAAAGCCCCTCATTAAATGTCCAGGACCGTCTTAAAATGTTTAGCAGCAAGTACAACAAAACTAAGTATCTCCTGTGTTCTGAATACTACACGTCTATCAGTGCAACCTAACACTATGCTGCTTCTCTGGTACTAACCTTCTAGTAACTCACAATAAACTTGCTGGAAACTATGAATCTCTTTGTCTTTCTTGCAAGTATTGGATAGGTCTAATCTTCCATAATCTATACTTTGGCATTTTTTAAAATGATAAAGTGCAAAACTTTTAGTTATGCTATATTTCATCTTATTTTTGGCCTATCTTTCCAACCTATCCAAGTCTTGAATTTTTTTTAGTTCCAAAAACGAATGTATTTGCCATTTTCCTGGTTTTCAATTATAAAAATTCAAACTTACAAACAGCTCACTCATGTTTACTCATCAGCTTTGCAGAGCAGGGCCATGTCACCTTAGGACAACATCTTATGTCTAACAAGAGGCCTTCTAGTATTGTAGTAACTTGCTGAATTTCCAAGATCCAGAGACTAATCCTCACAGGGTCAGCAAAATAATCTGTTAATGAACACAGCCATCTCTGGACTCACCACCAATGGACTAAACCACTGGACTAAAACCAGAATGCCGATTCAGTAAAGTGAAGTGAAGACTATAACCACCAAGGGGATGGCCAATGAATTTCCTGCCCCTCCCCCAAACAAACCACCTTGGAAACTGATCTCTAATCAAAGGAACCAGACAATTGAATCATTTGCTCAATGCATTCCTTCCATGCAGGCATGCCACAAACGAAGCCAAATTATCATCAAATGTTTGTTTAGTGAGTGCAGAAATCAAAGCTATCAGTTACCTAACATATATTTAACAACATCAGAGTAAATTAGGCTTGTGTCTCATTCTCTACACCAGGGTTATACTCTAGTACGATAGAGTACTAGACAGGGTACTCTAGTGGGTATTTAGATAAACATCATTAAAAACCACCTCAATTATGTGACTAACCAGCTCCCTTCCTGACAGGCCCAGTTCTCCCTGAGATGCCCCACGTGTTCATCAGGCTACGGTCAGGTTTGGCTGGCCTGGAGGTGGCTATTCTGTCTCACAGGCTCTGGAGTCACACTGGTTGAGTTCGAGGCCAAGCTCTACCATTTTCTTTTCTAATAAGCAATCTAAAACAAATTACTTATCTTTTCTGAACTTTATTATTAGTTTCACTGTTGCTAATTAACTAATTACCACAAATGTGTTAGTGGCTTAATGTAACACAAATCTATTATGTTACAGTTCTGGGGGTCAGAAAGTCCTAAACGAGTTTCACTGGGTTATGCCAAGGTGTTGGAAGGGCTGCACTCCTTCTGGAGGCGCTAGGGGGAGAATCCATTCCTTGGCCTTTTCCAGCTTCTAGGGACCACATATATTCACAGGCTCAAGGCCACTTCCTCCACCTTCAAAGCAAGCAGGGCAACATCTTCAGATCTCCAGCTCTGACTGCCCTGCCTCCCTCTTTCACTTAGAAGGCCCCTGTGATTACGTTGGGCTCACCCACCCAGATAATTCAAGATAACCGCTCCACCCAAATCCTTAACTTAATCACAGCCGCAAAGTCCCTTCTGCAATGTGAGGCAACATATTTACAGGTCTGGGGATTAGAACGTGGACACTGCTTAGGGCCCTTATTCTGTCCACCACAGAGCTACTGTGTTATAGTTTAACACTGATTTTATGTCAACCAGTTCAAATTTGATGAAATAATTCAATTTTACCTTAAAACTTCAATACTCTTAACTAAGGAGGACACGGTTATTTCCATGCATAGTTAATACTAAAATTAGATTGCATTTTTCCATTTCAGTTTTTACATAAAATGACACGCATTTATCAATGGAGGAAAAAAAAATAAGTTAAACAATCATTAAAGTCTTCAAGGCTATACCAATTAATATGAAACAAATTAAATAAGAAATGAACTAAAATGAAGTTAACATGTAAAAGAGAATCTTAATGTTTTATTGAGCTTTTCCTACTATGAACAGGAAATGTGCAAACCACACTATTCTGGTTTTCTTCCTACCCCACTGGTCAGGGCTTCTCACTCCCCCCTGCTGGATGCTTCTCACCTCCAAAGTTCCAGTGTTCCTGGGCTCAGCGCTCACGCCTTATTGTCTGCACTTACTCCTTTGGGAAAGTCATTCAATCTCAGGACTTTAATTACCATCTGTGCTGACAACTTCAAATTTTATACTCCCAGTCAGGATCAGATCCCTTGACTCCAGTCTGCTATATCACAACTGCCTACTCGATAGCTCATCTTACATGTCAAACAGGTATCTCTGCATATTCAAAACCAAATTCCTGATCTTCCCCACAAACCTGCTCTGCATACAGTCTTTCTCAGCTCATTAAACGGTAACTCCATCCCACAGAAAACCTTAGCACCATCCTTTCCAACCTTCTTTCCCTCACATCCATTATATCCATCAATTGACCAAATTAGCTCAATCTTCAAAATATATGCAGAATCTGACCATTTCTTACCACTTCCATTGTCACCATCTTGAAGCAAGCTACCATCCTCTCTTGCCTAGGTCACTGCTAACCAATTTCCTTCTATCCTTGTCCTCCTGGTTTGTTTAATATAGCAGCCAGAAATTCCTTCTTTTGTAATTAAGATTCATGTTTGCTCTATTTTCTCTTTTAAATTGAGGCAAAATTTATACAAGGTCTGTCTGGAAAGTATCCAGCCATGTATTACAATATGAAAAATAGAGACATTTATTAAAAATACAAGAAACATTGTACATAGCACAATGACGCCTCAGTCCACTTCAAAGTAGGCACCTTGGGACCTCACACAGTTCTCCCAGCGTCTCTTAACCTAACCCGTACACGTTCAACACCCTCAGGTGTTCTGCTTGTTGCAGGCCTTCCAGAACATGGATCACTTTCAACAGATTCTCAACCGTCTTTGAAGCGTTTGTGCCACACTTTTATTTGCACCGCACTCATTGCATCGTCCCCAAAAGCCTTCTGAATCATCCCAGTAGTTTCCGCAGAGGAATGTTCAAGCTTAACACAAAATCTGATGCAGATTCATTGCCCTACTCAGTCACTTTGCATGTGACGGCCACACAGTACCCATGCTAACTCCATGGCATCCAGCACCCTCCTGATAAATACTGTGCAGCCATCACCGTTCACGCATGTGCACTCCAGTCCTCTCTCCTTGGCTCCAGGTTACATCAATGTCGCGCAAACCGTTCTCGTTATATTAACAATGGCTGGATACTTTTCGGACAGACCTCGTGTATAGTGAAATTAAACAGATCTTAGGTTTCAATACAACTGGTTATAAACACCCATGTAATCAAGACCCCAATCAAATAAAGCCGTTATAAACATTCTCGTACATGTCTTTTCATGGACATATGATTTCATTGGGTAAATACCCAAGAGCAGAACTGCTGTGTGATAGGGGAGGTACATGTACCTGCATGTTAACAGCAGCATTACTACCAGTAGCCAAAAGGTGGAAGCAGCCCAAATGTCTATCAATGGATGACTGGGTGAACAAATTGGAATATCCATACAATGGAGTATTACTCAGACATAAAAAGGAATGAGGTACTAATACACGCTACAAGGTAGATAAACCTTAAAAACATTATGCTGAGTGAAAGAAGCCAGACACAAAAAGTCACATTTATATGAAATATTCAGAATAGGTAAATCCACAGAGACAGAATGCAAACTTGTGGTTGCCTGGGGCTGGGGAGAAGGAAAATGGGGAACAATTGCTTAAGGGGTTTTCTTTCAGGGTGATGAAAATGTTCCTGAACTAGACAGAGATGATAGTTGCTCAACACTGTTAATGGACTACGTGCCACTGAATTGTTCATTTTTAAATGGTTAATTTTATGTTATGTGAATTTCACCTCAAAAGACTATTTCTGTGGGAAAATAATCATGGTGTAAAAAGCTAAGAGGTTTATCACTGCAGTCGTAACACTGTAGAGTCAGGTGCTTAAGTGGTTTTTCACTGTTTCACTGATGGTACTTTTAAAAAAAATCTTAGCACCAATCAAACATTTCTTGAGTGGTTCACCCTTGGCTTTAAATGTTATCAAACAGTATAAAGCTGCTTTCTACTTCCACAGGGAGACCACTAGATACCCAACTTTCAGAGTTAATAACTCTGGAACTGGATGAGAATATTCATGTGACATGAACAATCATAAAACACCATGCACTGTTAAGAAGACATTTCTTAAAAGAGTGTATACATTTAGAGGCAAATGCTCTATAAGTTATAATACCTTGATTATACCTGAATTTTAATTCACACTAAATCTACAATTTTGGGATTTTGCATTTACGTCTAATTTTTTAAATTGAGTTGGGAAGGAAGACAGGGAAACAGGACAGAAGAATATTTTCTATCCATCCAAGTCAACTGTTTTTAAAGGATGATCCTTCCCATGTTCTGCCAGATCACGTGTGTGAAAACAATTTAATCTTTACTTTTTTAAACGAAATCTCATCTACTTGATATACAACGGGAGACAAGGAAAAGGGATATCAGAGGTACGAAGCTCAAGTGTCAATCTGAATTCTGAGTTCCAGACTGAATGGGAAATTTCTATCACATTTCCTACATAAAACGCCTCACAATAAGGAACTAAATTAATTTTCCAAAGCCACAGAAAAATGAACTTACTACATATGCAAAACATACACGTCTGGAAAGACACTAGGTCCTTTTCAGTTCTAGAACTAGACAGCAGTTAGCATTTAGGGAAAAGTAAAACTACTGGATGGCTGGTTTTACTGATACATGTACGTATGTATTTATTTTGGGGTTGTTAAGCTGTTTGCTTTCAGTTTACAGTTTAGATTTTTTAATGCTTCCAAAATGATGTATTTTTCAGCAAATAGTTAAAATTCAGTTCCTCTTCACTTACTGGTCAAGACCCAAGTTTGGGGTTTTTCAGTTTCCCAAAGAATAAGCGTTTTCAACAGTATCTACACTACAGCAATGTAGCAGTGTGGTGGGTCTTTAAAGTATTCATCCACGCTCCCTGGATTCACCAGGATCGGGGCAAGAGCCAGGACATGTACGTCACACGCACAAAGTACGATGGCACTGACATAACAAAGAGGGGCTCATTAAAAGTCTGCACCCAAGTGCTGTGAGCTCTTTAGACTTCAGGATAAGAGGCTAGGGGCTGCCTACTATGGCTAAGACTTGGCCTTTCCTCCTTCACATTTTTTTTAAATCTCTCGCTGGCTACTTTGTAACCATCCCCATCCAATGATGAAGTAAAGGGCCACTGAGCAGCTACTCTAACCTAATTCTGCTCTGGGCACTTTGCCTACAGGTTGGTCATTGAAAACCTTATACAAAACACTGTATCTCCTTCAGACGAAGGTACAGACTGTGGGCCTTCCAACACAATCCAGGACGTCCAGACCAAATGAGAAGAAGTAACGTGGAAGCCACAAAGGAGGCTTTTATAAAGAACACTGGATCCACATATGTATACACCTACTGGATCCAACAGAACTTCAGAACCTCAGTCTTTTAAGTATATTCCACTTGTTAACATTAACCCTGTAGGACAACAAATGTGTTCCCAAATAGTAGATTTTATAGTCAAACTACCCAAATTCTGAGAAGACCAAGAAATGATGTCATGACATCACACACAATGTAAGTACATCTTATTTAAAAACCAGTTACAAAATTGAGTACACTGTTTTAGAGATTCTGTCCCATGGGGACTTCTTTTCTTGTTGCGGTAATCCCTGTTCATAGCTATAATCTCCATGAAAAAAACATTCCAAATACTTGACGTTGCGTTGAAGTCAGAGTTTATACACTCTGGTGCCTCTTGGTGAGCGGCTTTCATTTTCCACAGCTTTACAGCTCCCAGCCTTTCTTTTATTTGTTACACAGATGATCAACTGTATCCTCTTTCTGTTTCTTTTAGGTTCTTAATCTGGATTACACCTCTTTACATTTCTATGTGGAAATGTGTGTGTGTGTGTGGATTTAGGAAATGAATTTTACGTGAAAGATGTAAGATACAAGAAAGAGAGTGATAATTAACATAGGATGCGTGATGGAAATAATTTTCTTGAGTTTTTCTTTTAAATTTATGATGTTAAAGGGGGAAATTCCTTAGAAACATACTTAGATTTCATAATTTAAGTAATGCTAATTTTTAAAAATTATTTCTGAATGGCTTAAAACATAAAATTCAAAAGGTAAACAAAGGCACATGGTGAAAAGTCTTCCTTTCACCCTTGCCAATAGCCACTGCTTCTCTCCCCTGAGGTTGCCAGTATTGTTTGCCTATCCTTTTATATACAGTACTGTGCCACATAAGGTGTTCCCGTCAACAACAGACCACATATATGATGGTGGTCCCATAAGATTATAATACTGAATTTCTACTGTACCTTTTCTATGTTTAAATATGTTTAGATACACAAATACTTACCATTATGTTACAGTTGCCTACAGTATTCAGTACAATGACATGCTGTACAGGTTTTAGCCTAGGAGCAATCAGCTATACCACACAGCATAGATGTGTAGTGGGCTATACCCTCTGGGTTTGTGTAAGGACACTCTAGGATGTTCGCACAATGATGAAATTGCCTAACGACACATTTCTCAGAACATACCCTCATCCTTAAGTGGATGCATGACTGTATAAGCTTTTTTCCCTAGTGCTGTTGACCCAAAGAGCCATATTTTCTCTATATTCTATGCTCTAATACAGTAGATCTTGAACTTCAGGTGGGGCCTGAGAATTTGCATTTCTACTAATAACAAGCTCCCAGGTGTGCCAGGCCTACATGTTGAAAAGCCCTGATCTAATAAAACCAAATAATCAATTATTAATATCTTGCAGACACAAGATGTCCTCAAAATCAAAGGAAATACATCACAGTCACAGGTGGTAGTTGATAGGACAGCCTTGCTAATAAATTATCTAACAGAGAAATATAAACTATCTAAGAGAAAATAAAAGGAATAAACTCACAGCACATAATTGTTGCTTTGGAGGAAAAGATCATAGTACAACTGCCCCCTTTGTTTTGTTTAATTAACCACCTGGGGCTCAACTCTTTGCCTTTAAAAGCTCAGTTTTCACAGCCTTCAAGAGTCCTAAGCAGACAGCAGGGGTGTGAACTCACTGTCTAAGTTCCTGCCAGGACCAGATTCCAAGGATCCTGACAAGACAGCCTCACAGAGAAGAGGGAAAAAAAGGAAAAACAGACGCAGCAGCTTCACAGCCATTTTCCTGCTACCAGTCTGCTACAATAAACTTCTTTTTTCTCTTTGCCTCCATAACAATCCTGAGCCCCTTGTGCTCGGCCGGCACTTCTCCTGTCTTTCTTTCTCTGTGCCGAGCCCTTCCCCCCACTACCCCTTCTCTGGGGCAAAGTAAAATAAACGTACTTCTAACTATCCTGATCTTTGTGTCGAGAATTCTTTCTCAGCCCGAGCCATAAGTCCCCACCCTAACAGTAGTTAAAGAGATACTGTCTAAGCAACACTATTCTGCATTCTGTACCAGTTTCCTCTCAACTAAACCTAAAATAAACCTCTTATTCAAAGCTCTTTGTCATACCTAGTAATGGCCTAATCTTCAATTTTTACTCTCTCCATACTGGTTTTGTCCCTTACTTTTCTTGAAAGACTATTTTTATTAGATCCACTTCTCTTCACCTGTAATATTTCCTATGATGTGCAAAAGAAAAAAAAAAACTTCCAATGGAAATGCCAGAAATAAATGCCCTAAGAACAAAAGGTGTTCCTCGAGTCAGACTAAAAATATGCAAGTTAAAAAGAAGAGTTAAAAGTAAATTTACACATTTTTGAGATCAAAAACCTCTGTAAGAAAACTGAGGAAAAAAATTCATTTGACATCTAACGTTATAGTGAGAAGAGAAATACTGAGCTGCAAGTCACACTGCAAAGCAAACATATGAATATAATTGGCTTTAAATACAAGCACACAAGGGAGAGGGTGCATATGGGTACCAGGAATTGAAATTTAAATGCACATTTATGAAAAGCTTTATTGCTTTTGGGCATCAGAATTAAAGTATTATCACTGCTGTGTTTGTAACCAGCTAGAATCACATTTTGGTAGATCTATAAATATGGTGCCAACTTCATACAGGGCACCTCTTTGTGAGAAGCAAGTTGGAGGTGGACTTCAGCAATAAATCACTGCTCTGTATGCTGGACCTAAGTCAGAGAATTCTTGGGCCAAGTGTGTAAACAATATCCCTAAGAACTGCCTCCTGGAGAGAAGGCCAAAACGTTGAGGATCCCAATTCCTCCTTGAGAACCTGCAAGGCCTTTCAGAGTGGATCCTGAGCCGGAGGGAATGGTGTTTCTCTCAGAGTACACACTCTCCAGGAAAACTGAAAAAGGAATCAATGCTAGCACAGTATAAGCTAAGACTCAGCAAAAATCTGTGTGCCATAGACCAACCTTTACTGGGAAAAGCATGCTGACAGGGCCATACCCCTTACTTTGGAAACAGGGAGGCAGCTGAAACACCCTATGCCCAACCCTCTGTCCCCAGTAGCCTGATTCCTTTTAAGACCAATGTTATTTCACTATAAAATGTCAGGTCTTATAACCATCCCGCACCAAAACATAATTGAATCTAAGCTTTCTATAACATCATAGATCTAATCAGATCATGTCATCTCCTACTTTCAAACCCAGCCATGGCTTTCCCTCACTTATGGAATAAAGTTTAGATCCCATGACTTTGCCTATGAGGCCATTTATGACCTGATCTCTCACCTTTTTGACTTGATTTTCTATCAAAGAGACTCATCCTCAAATCATCTGTACCTCCACAAAGCATCCTTCAGGCCCACAGCCCTGGGCACAGACTGCTGCTGGCTATAAGTGGCTTCATCCCCACACCCTCGCTTCCTGGCACACCTGGAGAATTCTTATATTCAACACTCGGAACATCCAAGCACCCCCTCCCTTACGACACCTTCCTTGTCCACTCCCACCCCTAATGCCCTCTCCTTTGTGTCCCCAAGCACCTCTTTCATGGCACGGACCACAATGTGTGTTGTTTGTCCATCTGGATTGCACCCTGTCCCAATTTCTGAAGGGCCTGGAGCACAAGGATTTCTGTCTTACGTATCTTTGGCCAAGATTAGCAAAAATTAAAATAGCTGAAACTAATAAATGTAAGCAAAAATGTAGAGGAAGATGAAGAGATGCAAAGATGTAGAGAAATGGGTAGCCTCATACACTGTTGGACAACTTGGCAGTGACTAATGGAAATGCAAAAACTGTACACTCTATGACTCTACGGCACTTATTTCTGTATCCTAGGCACAGTGGCAAGCATTCAATGAGTGTTGTATCAATGTGTAGAATAATATTTTCACTTATCAGATTTTCATGAAATTGAAACAGAAAACTTACACCTGGAATATTTTTTATACTTCTTTGCATGGTCCTTTTTACTATGAGTGGAAATATAAATTGGTACAATCATTTAGGAAGATTATTTGAACACACACACACACTCTGCCCCTAGGGAAATTAGCCTAGGGAAATAATCATGGATGTATACAACACTGTGTCACAAAAATGTCTGCTATGGTGTTATCAGTAACAGCAAGAATTAGAAAAGGCCTAAATGACTAATAATAGATCAGCTAATTAAACTACAGTACAACCACAATAAAATGCTATGCAACCATAAAAAAATTATGTTGTAGAATGAGATTTAATGATACAGAAGGATATTTCCATTACACTGTTAAAGTGAAAAAGCTGGCTACAAACTTTGATTGCTTTTGTTTGTTTAAAAAAAAGAATACAGGCCAGGTGCAGTGGTTCATGCCTGTAATCCCAGTACCCTGGGAGGCCAAGATGAGAGGATCGCTTGAGGTCAGGAGTTCAAGACCAGTCTGAGCAACACAGTGAGACCATCTCTACAAAACTCAGAAAAATGAGTTAGGCATGGTGGCTTATGCCTGTAGTCCCAGCTACTTGGGATGCTGAGGCAGGAGGATCTTGTGAGCCCCGGAGTTCGGGGCTGCAGTGAGATATGATGACACCACTGTACTCTAGCATGGGCAACAGAGTGAGACCCTGTCTCAAAAAAAAAACAAAAACAAAACAAAACAAAAAAACTAGAACAATACTGATATATTAAACAGACTAAAGAATAAGACTTAAGTGGAAATTCTATTTCTAGACACAACTCTCCCTTGACCTATAACAAACCCACCAAGCCCGTTCTCTCCAATGCCCTGCCTGAAGCAGTCAGCAGCCCCGTCCATCTCTGAAGGTGGAAGAACACAGGTGGGCTCCTCTGTCAGTGTATTCAATGTAAACAACATTCCCAGGGAGAAAGTCTGCCTCTACCACAGAAACTGACTACATACCATAAACAGTTACTAAACGTGCCCTTCAAATACATTCCAGAAAAATGTTATAAATGCAAGGATCATAAGGAGATCCTGCAGGTACTTCACCAATGAATCACCAACTTAGGACAGATGTGTGTGCTGTATCTCGTGTTGAAATATTGGCAGACAATAAGGCTCTCCCACTGTCTTCTCACGTTAGTATGAATAAGTATGAGTTAGAATCAGAACGACCTTATTTGAAGAAGAGGACACTGGTCAGGCATCTAATATAAGAAGATATAACTACATTTTACAAGCACATTTCTACCTGTTAACAATTATCATTCAATATTGCATATCATAGGGACCCAAACTGCCACTGCATAAATGCTATGACTTAATGTCTTAACTGCAGTACGGGCTCTCAGACGCTTTGCCTACATTAGTTTTCCATTCTACATTTGGTTCAGATTCTCACTAAAATAATTAAGCAGAGAAGGCATTAAGCAGCAAAATTGTCTCTTATTTGATTTTTATCCCTCCCTCCTGGGTCTTCCCCAACTCTAGGCAACAAAGGAGGCAGCCAGTTTAAAAACATCAAAATCAAATACTCTTAAAACCAAGGGGTCTTGAAAGTTGACTTAAAAAGGGAGATTATGATTGGTATAGCAGAATAGGACAATTAAATTCCCAGTTCTCTTCTGAATTTCCACAAAATGACTAATTTTATTTGAAGTAGTCTATATTCTCTAAATAGGCAAAACTATATAAAACAAATAACTTATGTTCCAAAGTCAGAATTTTTTTATTCTTTATTATCTGGACCACTTCATTAGCTGATAATAAAAACTGACCTCAAGATGAAATTTTCAATAATATTCATATTCACTAATACATAGTTAGCTCCTTGCCACATTCTGGATAATTTTCAGTTACTTGTTAGTGATTAATAAAAGCAATTAGTTTTCTAACCCACTCTATGGTAATTTCACAATAAAACCATTAACCTTTCATATTAAATGCAAATTATAAAGCTTTAACAGGCAATTTTACTCTCTTGGCCTTCATGGCAAGGCTGTTATTTTATAAAAGATTCTTTTCTCTGTGAAATAAGACAAAATTCTTCACTTTTCTGTACAGAAAATTATAATTTTCTCTAAATGAAATACAAAAACAAAACAGGTAAAAACTCAGACATCATTTCCAATGTAGCTTGATGACAAGTATCCTCATGACTCCCAAGTACAAGCAGGTAGGGACACCCCCAGCCACAGACCACGTCATCAGCGACCACGCAGAAGGAAGTGGAGAAGGCACAGAAGTCTGATGGTGCTCAGGACGGGAGAACGCCCTACAGCCACAGGTGCTCACTGGGAACCACAACAGACCCATTTCAGAAGAGCAGCTGCACCTGGGAGGGCCGCTGCCCACTCTGAATAGCCACGAGTTCAGGGCTGGACAGTGGCAAGGAGCCGTGCAGGGCTCCCCGCTCCAGGCCAAGCCCAGCACCCAGGAGAAAGTGCTGGGGGTGGAATCAAAAATGAGCCAAACAGGGACAACAGAGACGAAAAAAGAAAAGGCTGAGGTAAGACAGGAAGAGGGGCAGCTCAGAGAGCAAGCGGCCCATGCCAAAACCACAGCAGAAGGAGCTGAAAGGGCAATAAAGCTCCAGGAGGAACTACAAATAAAAGAAAAAACCATTTCAGAAGGGAAGATTTTACAGAAGAGCAAGTAACACAAAAATGCTTTAAGAGAAATGGTACAAAGGAGAAAAATTTTTAAATAAAAGAAAATGCAAAGATAAATAAAAAGGATGCAAGAGAAGGAACAAATAATAAAGACGAGCATGGAAGATCTAATACAAACAACAGGACTCTCTGACTACAAAACCAATAGCAAAGCAAAGGAACAGAACAAATACTGAAAACTGTAATTCAAGAAAAAATTTTCTGAAATGAAAAATGACCTAAAGCTATACACTGAGAGAACATGCCATGTATCTGAGACTATCAACACCAAAGGCCCACGCCAGACACGGTCCAGAAAATTTACTGGACTTTAAAGGAAAGGTCCTTTGGGCGTCTAGGCAAAAATAACACATTACTTACAGAGGAAAATATCACTGGATATTTCCAGCAATAGTTTATGCCAGAATAAAACAGAGAAACATATTTAAGATACTTAAGGAAAGAAAATGCAAGCCAACCAACAATTTTATATCCAGCAAAAGTGACCTTCAAGTATCAAAGGGAAAGTTACCATTATGCGAAAATTCAAGAAATGTTCTCAGAACCCTTCCTGAGGAATCTCCTAGAGAATAAGCTTCAGGAAATCAAACTGACTACAGAGAGTATGTAAGGACTGCAGTGAGTGTAAACTATGCGGGTGCTTACAGAATTAAGATAAAAGGAGAGTTAAGAGGCAGCAGTTACAATATGTAATGGCTATATGATACGTCGACACTGTTAAAAACAACATGGAGAATGGGGACAGTATGTGCAAAAAAGTTAACTATATTCAGGAGTCATAGCTGGTGGCGTTAGCACTAGTATTGTTATTCAGAGACTTCCCATGGGTATTGTGGGACAATGCAAATGAGTAATTATATGATATTCTATCATCCCATGTATTATGCACTAAATGTTTGTGTCCCTCCAAAATTCATACTTTGAAACCCTAATCCCCAATGTGATGGGATTGGGAGGTGGGACCTTTTGGAAGGTGATTAGGTTTAGATGAGGCTATGAAGGCAGAGCCCCACGATGGGATTAGTGGTCTTTTAAGCAGCCTGAACTGGCAAAGACACCATGCAAAGCTGAGAGGCCAAGATTCTCAGTGTAGCAGAAAACACAGGTGTGATACATAAGAGACTATGTAAACACCCTGTAGTCCTTAGAGGACAGGTGACTTGCCTGTCCTTGCAAGTCAGACACACACTCTGGGGACTCCCAGACCAGTGCTCTTGCCTCAGCACCAGGCTCCATTTGGTGACAAGTGAGGGATCATGGGGGTGACGTGCCCAGTATTGGGAGTGAAACCTCAGGTCTCGACTGGTGCCTGCTTCCCTCCTCAGCCCTTGACCGATAACCCCAGCCACACTCTCAAAAGGATGAGGACTGAAACGGAAAAGGCCCAGTAGCATAACCAATCTGTGCTACTGGAAGTCAGGACAGTAATTACCTGTGGCAGGATGGGCAGTGAACAGTGACTGGGAAGTGGTCTGGGGTGCTGGTAAAGTTCTGCCTGGGAGCTGGTTATATGGTTGTAACTAAATTGTCACTTTGTGAAAATCCACCAAGCTGGACATATAAGATTTTTGCACTTTTCTGTTTATCTGCTACACTTCAATAAAATGTAAACACAAAAACATGTAGTTCTGGAAGGCTGGGTGCAGTGGCTCACGCCTGTAATTCTAGCACTGTGGGAGGATGAGGCTGGAGGATCGCTTAAGGCCAGGAGTTTGAGACCAGTCTGAGCAATACAGCAAGACCTTGTCTCTACAAAAAAATTTAAAAATTAGCCAGGCGTGGTGGCGCGCACCTCTAGTCCCAGCTGCTCAGGAGGCTGAGGCGGGAGGACTGCTTGGGCCCAGGCGCCAGAGATTGCAGTGAGCTATGGTGGTGCCACGGCATTCTAGCCCAGGCTAAAGAATGAGACCCTGTCTCAAAAAAACAAACAAACTAACAAAAACATATAGTTCTGAATTTGAATTTAAAATATCAAAATGAACTCGAGACGTTTTATTTTTATACACAGACACTCTAGCTCTTAGCTCTGTCTAGTGGGAAGGCCCAGAAACAATGGTTAACCCAATAATGAGCATCTAGAGGCCTTGAAATGTCATATCTGATGAAATAAAATCAGGGCTTCTTGAATAAATGGCTGGTTCTAGGGGCCTGGGCAAGAAATGTAACAACAAACCTGAAACATCTGGACATACCAGAGAGGAAGAAAGCTATCAAAGGCTTATTAGGTCAGATCAAAAGTACTCAGGAGTCAATTTAAGGAGGCTCCTGTTGGCCAATGAAGGCGCAGTCTGAGCTTCAATAAGGATGAGAACCTGCCAACTATGCTGAAATCCCTGACATTGCAACGATATTTTTAAAAGAAAAGAAATTAAATGAATTGGCCACCATCTGAGGATGACAGGGAATCAATTATCTTGAAAATTGTGTCAACAAAAGGAAAGAATCAAATATTTATCCTGACTTTCCTAAATAAACTCAACAACCAAAAAGTCATGAGGAAAAGTATCTTCTTATACAATTATTCCAGTTAATAAATGAAAACAAAATGACAGAATTCAAGTATCAGCATTTTACAAGCCCTAACGAATTAACAAATCTGGGCATTGAGCATCAATAGCTAACACAAAAAAGAGTGAAAACCAGACATTACATGCCTTTTGACAAAAAACAAACACTACAACATATAATTTTGCCAAAAAGATTAAACCCAAATGTGATCAAGCAACTGAATTCAGCTGCCAATTTGCAGAAATACAAGAGGACAGAGGAACACGGTGAATTACACCAGCGGAGCGCAGACTGGGAAAACATGGGGTTAAACAGCTGGAGTGATACCTACAGACTAAAAGACAGAGACTTAAAAGACAGAGTCTAAAAACATTGGCAGAACTAAACTACTATAGTGTTTAGAAACGTACACTAGGGTGAAGAAACTGTAAAGAAATTATAAAGAAGTAACTATTAGGAAAATCAGAACAGTGGTCACTTTCGGAGGAAGGCAAGGGACTGGGAGTGGGATGGGACATGGGGAGGAGTTTCTACCTTCCTGCTGTGGCTCTGGGTGGTGGAGGTCATTATGGTTAGTGAAGTAAACCAGGCACAGAAAGACAAATTTATCACATGTTCTCACTCATATGTGAGAGCCTAAAAAGCTGACCTGAGGGAGACAGAGCAGAGTGACAGATACCAGAGCCTGGGAAGGGTGTATGTGTGGGAGGGGTATGAAGAGAGGTTGGTTAAAGGGTGCAAACACACACTTGGATAGAAGGTATAAGCTCTAAGTCAGACAGCACAGCGGGGTGACTATAGTTAGCAACCATGTCTTATATATTTCAAAACACTAGAAGAGAGGACTTGAAATGTTCCCCACACCAGAAAGGATCAATACTCAAGGGGAAGGACACTCCAAATACCCTGACTGGATCATGACACGTTCTATCCACGTAACAAAACATCACATGTACTCCTTAAGTACGTAAAATATTAGGTATCAATTTTTTAAAATCCACTATTGTTTATCCTTTATGTCCTTTATGCATAAACTATTTGTAGAAAACAAGGTGAAAATAAATTTGGTTACATAAGAGTCCCCTCCCATGCTGGGGTTTTGGTTACTTCTTCCTTGATTCCACCCCATTTCTTAAATTGGGATATCTGACTACCTGAAAACATAGAGCTGAACACAATGATCTCTTGAAATTCCTTCCAAACTTGAAATCTGTTATTTTGCTCCTTCCCTTTCCTTCTGTCTACCTCCTTCAACCACAATGAAGATGTGAATTGTTCACAGTATTCACTGAATGGAGTTTTCTTTCCTTAATTTAAAATTATGTTAGAATTCCTCCCAAGAAAAAAAGAAACCTTAACTAATTCACTTCATATAAGACTCTTGTGAGCAGCTCTTAAAACGCACCCTTTTGTTAGCACATGCCCTAACCTCTTCAAGATATTCTTCCAGTTCCTCTTTTTCCCCCAGTGACATAAATACTCTTTGGATATTTGAAAAACAATAATTTTTGGCCCCAAAGTACTCAAAAGCTGAGAATGTCTACTAGTGAAAGTAAGCAACCCTGAACTTGTCTATCTAATTGTTCTTTCCCAATGTTTATTGAACTTTAACTCAAGTTGAAGTATACTAATAAAAGTATAATCACACACTGCCCCATTTGATAAGTGTGTGTATATATATAAAGAGCCACTACATGTCAAAATATTTACATTTACTTTGGAAAAGTATTTTGTAGGACTGCAGATAACTGTATAAAAGCAAAGAACTTGAACATAATTTACTATAATTTTCTATTATTTACTCTATTGAGAATTGCAAGTGTTTAATCTTGGTTTATGCTCCATAAGGGAAGAACCTAATATAATTCTACCCATATAAACACAATGTGACACTTCCCCAAAAGCTCATGCTAAACCACACAGCACTGACAGCAGAAGCGACAGAGCAGTCTGGAAGCATGGTGAATTCAAATCAGACAAATCTTAATTCTCAGTTCTGAAAATCTAGACCCAAGATCCATTTGATAATCTTTCAACAAGTATTTTATTTCTATTTTTCTCAAGATTTCCAACACATCCATTCACATTTCCTTCTGCTTCACACTTCCCCTCACTTTAAAAGTACCATTAAAGCCGGGCGAGGTAGTGCACACCCACAATGCCAGCTACTCGGGACGCGAAGGCAGGAGGGCTGCTTGAGCCCAGGAGTCCAAATTCAGCCTGGGCAACATAGTGAGTGAGATCCCATCTCTAAAAAAATTACAAATCAGCCTTTAAAAGTTCCTAATAGCTCCCATCAGCAAGGAAAATAATAATTAATAAACCTGTACTAATACAACAATTTTGGCTATATAGAAGCAAATGGGATCATTCTTAATACTTTTTGGGAAGAAAAGAACAGGTCCTGTTAATAGGGTATTAAACTGAAGGCTGAGTACAACTTAGAGTCAAGAAGATCACAGGAAAAAAGAAACAATGGTAATCAAACTAATTAACAAATTACTATAAAAACAAAGGTCTCTTTTTTCTCAATTTACATTAAGGGCCTACATATGCATTTGCTAAAGTATAAAGCAGCGGTCCCCAATGTTTTTGGCACCAGGGATCGGTTTCATAGAAGACAATTTTTCCATGGATGGGGGAAGGGGGAGGGAGGTTTCGGGATGATTCAAGCATATTACATTTATTGTGCAGTCAAACCTCTCTGCTAATGATAATCTGTATGTGCAGCTGCTCCCCAGGGCTAGCATCACCGCCTCAGCTCCACCTCAGATCATCAGACATTAGATTCTCATAAGGAGCCCACAACCAAGATCCCTCCCATGTACAATTTACAAGAGGGTTCGCGCCTATGAGAATCTAATGCCAACGCTGATCTGACAGGACTCGGAGCCCATGAGGTGATGCCGGAGATGGGGAGCGGCTATAAATATCTAACAGGCTACCGACAGTACGGGTCCGCGGCCCGGGGGTTGGGGGCCACAGGTATTAAAGAATCAAATAGGTTCTTAAGAAAAATTTCCCAGCAGTAAAGACAGTTAAAAGTATTGGAATAAATGAGTGGTATCAGCTGTGGGATACTGGCTGTGGGGAAAACCCCGAGGATCTGAAGTGCTCTTTGCTTATCTACAGCAGTCCTCCCGGAAACGTTCTGGAGAAGGCCCTCCAGTCTCCAATTCTAGAAAATACCTGGGCATATCGCTGGTCTTATTTATCTACATCATTCAAGGTTGAACACATTTTTAAAGCTAAGCTAATACATTTAGCAGGTTTTTAAAATCTAGATATATAGTAAATCATGAGAAGGACAGAGGGAGGAAGAGAGGGAGAAAAGAAAGGAAAATGCACCCCCCTTTAGAATAATTTGTTCCTACCAGGATGAGATTTCTTGCACCTGAAGAGCTTTCCCTGAAATTTTCCTAATAAATGTATATTTTGAACAAAGATTCTCATTCTCTTTTTAACTTCAGTAACATCTAACTGCTTTATTTCACTAATCTGTTTGCTTTCGTACAGCAACTGAACAGAATTAAGTTAGAAACTCAGAAAACTAAAGTACAAAGCCAAGAAATGACAATTTGATCCTCAATTGGCTTTGAATGGAATATTTCTTTTCTGGTTATTCATTTCAACCACCAATATAAACACAGACTCATCCAGTCACACCAATTCCCAATGATGAGAAGTTTCCTATGCAGTCCTAAGCAAACAGCTTTTGCTTTCCAAAATTCAGCAGAAATATTACTGGGTCACTAGGGCTCCAAAAAGCCCAAACTCTGACAGATTTGTCAGAGATGACAAGATACGTACTGATATAAATAAATGATCTGGCATTCTTCTGACAATGGTCACAAAGTAATACTAACTAAATCTTGCTATTTGGAAGAATTTAATTACTGATTTTTGACTTACAATTAGAATACAAACAAATTATTCCATATTATCCAGTGAATTATAACTAACTGCCAACAATCACAGTGTAATCCAACGAAGAAACTGAGCCTGTGTAAAACCACCACCGTGAAACTAGAAGAAAAGCTACTTGAACAGCTGAGCTCACTATCAACACTTCCCTCAGAGGACTACTCTCAACTGACCCAAATACACCAACTAACTGGGTCAATAGAGAGCGTGAAGAAACTAAGGGCTGTTAGAAATGAAGAAATATGAAATTACTCACGCATGTAGCCTGTATTACATACAGAACAAGAATTTCTGAAAATGTGATCAGTTTCAATAGGTTGAATAACCTAAGGTCCAAAAACTCTACAGCTGTACCTTTTTGGAATTAAAAATATCTCAACACAGTTTAGAAACTTTGATAATATTAAACAGGAATCAATATGAGTAGTAACACCATATGAGTTGGTCTTGTGTTCTCTCAGAGCCCTGACATGGGGGTTATAAAACACAACAGATTTTTTTTCAAATATCTGAAACACAGGGATGTTTTTCTTTTAATGAGTTGCAACATACCACCAGTACAGGACTGGTTTTTATGATTTCCTCTTAACTGGTGGTAGTGGTGGTCGCCATCTAATTCTTATGACGGATGACTGACTTTCCAATATCTCAGTATTAAGATCTCCATCCTTCCAGTTGCTCAAGCCAAAAGCCTCAAGAGGTATCTTGGACTCCTTCCCCTCTTTCTCACATACTAACATCCAATCCTTCAACAAATTCTGCTGCCCCTTTCCTTCAAAACATTTCTAGACTCCAACTACTTATCACCCTACCACTGTCACCAGGGCTCAAGCCAACATTCCCTCCGGACTACTGCCAAGAGCCTTCCTACTTGGTCTCTCTGCTTCCACCCTTGCCCTTTAAGACCAGTTCCAACATAAAATTCAAGACAATCCTTTTAAAACCTATGTGTGTAGTAAAAAAGCTGTTTTTGCCCAAAACAGCACAAAAAGCTGTTTTGCTCTTTGTTTTCGCCCAAAGAGAGAGCTGGCCTTTGCCCTCAGCTTCTGGGAGGTAACCTGTGTCATGTCTAACAGAATTGTCCTTGTCTAGTGCGTGGGCTGGCCACACTGCCTCTTAGGGTTGGGTTGGCCATACCAGTCTTAGGATGGAGGGTGGCCAAGCCAGAAAGACCAACCATGTGATTTAGGGTGGCAGCTTTGGATCACATGGTATCAAAAGACCTGGAGACTGAGTTCAACTCCATGGGCAATCAGTGAATCAAGCCTATGTAATGAAGCCCTAATAAAAATTCTGGACACCAAAGCTCAGGAGAGCTCCCTTAGTTGGCAACACTCCATGTGTACTGTCACAAGTCAACACTGTCCACACCCCACGGGAGAGAAGTAAAGATTCATTTTGGAACCTTCCCAGACTCTGCCCTATGCATCTCCTCTTCCTTTGGCTGATTTTGATCTGTATCTTTTCCCTTTAACAAACCATAACCATGAGCACAGTAGCCTTCAGTGACCTCTGTGAATGCTTCTAGCAAACTATCAAACCTGAGGGTGGTTTTGAAAACACGCCAAACTTGCAGTTGGTGTCAGAGGTGAGGGCAGTCTTGGGGATCACACCCTCAAAACTCACAGTTTGGCTAACTCTGGGAAGGTATCAATCAGTGTGTTTTTGTAGATTTCTTGCAAAGTAAGTAAGAGTTTCTAGGGTCCATGTAATCTCTCTTTTCTGTTGGTTCCTGGTCTGGCTGTACATGGTCCACCCTCCTATTCTTGAAGAGAAAATAAAAGTACCCTCTCCTTTGTCCTCTTTTCTTTCCATTGACTACTTCTGTCTCTTCAAATCTTCTTAGTAAGGTAGTCTACACTCCTTTAGGGACTCAAAATTGGATTTTCATAAATCTGCTATATAAAGTTTCTACTCCTCCTGGAAGGGATAGACAAATCAAGGAATACAAAAGGTTTTCCAGCAGCACAGCCTCATATTATCTGAGCTGCATTACAGACGAAAACAAACTGGATTCTTCTGGCCAGGACCATGGTTTCATCCTGAGGCCCCCAACTGGTACCTGCTTCACCAGTCTTGATGCTCCATACTCCCCAGAACTGTGCTCATTTTACAAGCTAATTTTATTACTCAAAAAGATTCCACATGGCTTGGCTACCGTCACCACAGCCCTGCTATCTTGCTTCAGGCTTCCAAATTTTAAACGGCACTATTTAACCTTTGGGCAGATTGAATTCCCTGCCTTACCAGTTAATTAAGAGTCAGGTATTCCAGAGTGGTAGTCAGATACGTTTAAAACTGCAAGAAAAAACTTGTTTTAAATCAGTATGACCAAAGACTTTATAATTTGAATATTAAAAAATTTCACTTTATAAAATAAATAAGGAACCTCCTCAAGAAAAAAAGATGAATAAAGATTTCATAATAGTTGTGCATTGTCTTTGGGAAAAAGATCCTTAATGGAATTCAGGATCCTTAAATGGGATTCAAGAACTATATGTACACAAATAAAGCCTAACACTCCTTAAAAGAGGCAAAGGCTGTTTGTTTCATACACAGTTACCACTGGACAATTTCAGCAGCCTCTCAAAATAGAGTTTAACACACAGAGTTCCCACAAAGCATGCATCCTCACCGCCTGCAGGAACATCTGCACTGCAGAAGCCTAACTGGCCTCCCCACCTTTGCTCCAATCTCCCACCAATCTATTAGTATTTTCCACTCTGCCCCGCTCCACTCCACTGCAGTCAGAGTGATCTTACGCAAAATGCAAATCTGATCCTCTCCCATCAATGGCTTTCCAGCATCTTCAGGATAAGGTCAAAGTCCTTACAAGACCTTCCACACCACGCAGCCCTAGTTGCCAGGCCCCCCTCTCCCTTCCCGGGCACACTCACTCACTCTTCTTCCAGATGTCCTCACCCATCAGGGTGCAGATCTCCCCACAGAAGAGAGGTCTGTGCTGATGGCTTCCCACAAGCAAGGTCACTCTCACACCCACTTCCTCCTGACAACCCCCCCGTCACAGCTCTAACCGCTCTTTCCCAAGTTGTCCTCTCACTCGACTGGAAGCTTGAGAGCAGGAAGCACCGGCTACGTCCACAGCGCTTCACACTCATTTGCTGAATTAGTGAGTCTAGGAGCGTAAATGGTACTGACTCTAAAGGTATCGAAGGCTATTATCACAGTATAAATTATGTAATTTATTAACAGTT
The DNA here is from genome assembly GCA_023783475.1 of Daubentonia madagascariensis. Lineage (NCBI taxonomy): Eukaryota > Metazoa > Chordata > Mammalia > Primates > Daubentoniidae > Daubentonia > Daubentonia madagascariensis. The sequence goes on along the minus strand of JAKFHU010000353.1, from coordinate 646,269 downwards.
CTTTGCAAAAATCCATCACAAAATAAACTTTCTTTAAAGTGAGTTATTTATTTATAACTCCAATATTAGACAGTCTTTAACAATAAAACTTCAGTATGCAGTTTTTGAGCATTCTGAGTGAAGAGTATGTGTTTTTACTAAGAATTTAGAACAGAAAGAATATAAATACAAGTGTAATGGCTGCCTAATGAAGTTTAATTTTAAATTAATTTCCAAAGTCAATTAATATCATGCCCAAAGGGCTTTACAACAACCAAAAACCTCTTTTTGTTAAGCACAGGGTCAAACATGTACTAAATTTCAATGCTTTATTTAGGAACAATTTCCCTCATAAAGGGTTCAATTCCTTTATAAATAGTATTTATCAGATTAGAAATTAATGATTAGCACTGTGGTCTAAGTTTTTTAAAAAAAGGAAATAAAAGAAGTCACCATATAAATTAGTCATCTTCATATCTTATAGTTAGGGAAAAGAAAAATGTCAAATGAGGACTCATTAAGTGCAGAACTAGCTGAATTCATTTCTAAATAAACTATTTAAAACAAGATAAAATCCCACAGACTCTAACTTCATGTCCCCCAGCACCCTAAAAAAATCATAAAGGTAGAGTGACTGCTCTGGCCAAAGCCTGTAGCCCAAAGTATAAGAAAAAGCTGTAGAATTTCTCACATTACATACATTTTTGATCCTTTTATTTATTTACTCTATATCCTTAATTACCTCAACCTAATTTATCAAGGGCATGAACACTCTGAGACTTATAACACCAGAACTTAGCAAAGACCTTAAATACATTAATAGAAGGTATTAAATAAGCACACTGAGTATAGCAAGAGCAAGATGGAAGTTCAGGTCAGAGCTGAACTTACCTAGAAGCCAACTGTAAGTTTTATGTAAGTCTGACTATTCTAAACACAAAACACAAGCAATTAAGCACAATTACATTATTTCCTCACTCTCTCCTGATGTAATGAAGTATCTATTCTGCGTAAGATCAAGCTTCCATCGTTTCCGGAGCCTTATTTCAACGACCTGCTCTCCTTCCCTACTGGTGCCTTCTTTTCATTTGAACACACTCAAGTCTCTCCCAACTTACAACACAACAAACTTCTCTGGGGCCCCCAGTCTCTTGTAGCCCTTTCACTCCCAAACCCCTCCATATCCAAACTTCCTCGAAAAGCAGCCTGCGTCTCTCCACCTCCCACTCACTCCCGAACGCACGCGTGCGTGGCGCAAGTGAAGGAGTAATCGCCAAGCCATGAAACTAAAGGTGAAAATAATTTATGTACAGAATTATAAAGTCATTTAAACATTTTAAAATTTATAAATTGAGAAACTTATCCAATTCTCTTTCCGCTCCATGCCTTCTCCTACCTCTCCAAGTTTATATCCAGCCGCCCGGCCAGTCACTTCATTTTTTACTGACAAGATCAGAACCCTCACCAACTCCAAAACACACCACGCATCTTTGCATAGGCCTTTGTTGGTTTTGTTCTGTCTGCTTAGAATCTTTTTCCAACTTTTTGTTGATTTAACTCTTCCTCATTCTTCAAGGCCAAATTCAAATGACATCTCCTCTCTGTAGCCTCCCATCCAAAGTAAAACTAACTGCTCCCTGATAGCATGCAACATATCCTATTCCACTTCCTTACCTGCATGTCTCTTCAACTGGGCTGAACTGGAGGACACTGTTCTGTGAAATCCCTAAAATTGTATGCAAAATTTTGTATATCTTAATGTTTCTGGAGAAAAAGTCTAGAGCAATTATCAGTTTCTCAAAGAGGCATGTGCCCCCAAAGAAGTTAAAAATTACTGCCCTCCAAATTAGCACAGTATCTGGCACATGGGAGACACCCATTTAAGTGTCTATTAAATTGTCATCAATATACTACAAAGTGACTACACAGTGGTAAATCAAAATATCTATTTTGGGGCAAGAAAAGATAAATCTTGCTTACAGAAGAATTCTCAATAACATATGTGAATACTCCCTGCTCCAGGAGGTAGAGCTTAATGCCCTGCCACCACACATGCAGAAGCACACACACGCATATGTGCGCACACATACACGCACGTGTACACACTCACACAAGAGTCCGTGACAGTAGACTAGACTCAGTGACTTGCTTCCGAAGAAGAGAGTGGGTAAAAGTTTGAAAGAGAATAACTTTACAGTGGGAAACCTGACAAACGTGATCTTAACCAAGTGATAAAGATTAAGTCATGTGACTATCACGCACCCCAGGTTCGATGTAATGAGAAGGGCACATCTTGTCTGGGGTATTGTTTCCATAAATCCATAACCCCAGCCTAACCATGAGAAAAGCAACCCAAACTGAGGGACATTCTACAACATGCCTGATCCGTACTGCTCAAAACTGCCAGGGTCATGAAAACAAAGACAGACTGAGAAACCGTCACAGCCCAGAGGAGACTAAGGAGATGTAACAGCAAAATGCAAGACAGTCCCCTGGACTGAACCCTGGCACAGAAAGAAGTCACAAATGGAAAAACTGGTGACGTCCAAATGAAGCCTGGAGTTTAACAGTAACGTACCAATGTTGTTTTCTTAGTTTGGACCAATGTACCGTGGCCACATAAGATGTTAACAGTGGGGATAATTGGGTAAGGAGCATATGGACAATCTCTGTGCTACATTTACAACTTTTCTATAAACCTAAAATTATTCAAAAATAAAAGCTTTGTTTTTTAAGAGTCTCTTTTTACCCAGTTACATACCTCTCAGATTCTTTCCAAACTTCAAAAGAATTACTAGCAAACAACCAGTTATCCAATCTCCATTAAGTTACATTATACACGTTATCAAGGGATGTTATACTCAAATCAAAGCAAAAATCTATTGAGTTAATTATAATTACAGAAATTATAAATTACAACTTAAAAGTCAGTGACTGACATCTATTTCTTGATAATAAAGCTTCAAATGTGTAATTAGTGACTTTTCAAATCTGAACCACCCAACTCCCTGCATTTAAGCATCGTACTGTGCTGGGCACCAGAATGCAGTGAGCAGTGGGGAAAGACAGACCACAAATAATAACAAACTGTCAGGTGCAATGACGGGAGACATGGGGTGCAATGGAAGCAGAGAGCGGGAGCACCTAACTGTCTGAGGACAATTACAGTGGGAGGATCAGTAAAAATTTAAGTAAAATTTAGAATAAGGCCTGAAGGATGAGAAGCATTAGCCAAGAAAAGAGGAGGACAGAATGTACCAGGCGATGGAAACAGCACCCACAAAGACCACGACTGAGAACATGGCAAGCCATTCGGGATGGCTACAGCTGAGTGTGGTAGGCAGGGCTTGGCAAGAAGAGACAGCCCAGGTTTGCAGTCAGCTTTCGGGAGCTGTGCCTAGAAGCTCGGCCTCGAGTTTCTCTATCTTTCCCAACAAGTGTGGAACAACTAAAAACCTTTGTGTTTAATTCATTACTTGCCATTAAGAGCCTGGCCAACACAATCCCTCTTATGAAAAGGGGCCCGGCTCCGTATCGTAACATTCAACAACAAGCAAAACACTAAGTGTTTAATCATAGGTCTCTGTGCTCAATCCTATTCATGCAATTTTATTTCCCCCAGTATGTGCACAGACAGAGAAGGCAGGCTTATAAAATGCACAGATGACAAAAACAATATCCATTCCTTGGTCACATATGTAACTGTTTTCCTGCATCTGCTGGAGACAAAAGCCTAAGATAAAATAAAATCTAAGGGCAAAAATTTAAAAACTAATAGTGAATAACAAAATACAGGCTGAATTTGGTAGAGGCACTTATTCATGTGGAGTAGAATACATCATTTTGTTCTTTGCATGGTCCGTTGCTCATTTTTTTTAGTTTCTAACAACAACATTTACATAGCACTTTGTGCTAGGCACTAAGCACATAAACTCATTTATTCTCCCTATCAGGTAGTTTTAACAGTTGAGGAACTGAGGCAAAAAGAGTTCAGTAGCTTGTCCAAGGTCACAGAGCTAAATGAAGGGTTGGAATTTTACTTTGTTCTAAATCTTCTCTGTGGTCCCAGCCCTCACCAAAAAATGTACGTAGGCCAAAAGTAGAAAAGGACATCAAAAAGACAAGCATCCCTCAACCCAGCTATCTTGGTAACTTCCAGACACATGCTTCTTTTTTTTCCCTTTTTTTTGAGACAGGGTCTTGCTCTGTTGCCCAGGCTGGTGTACAGTGGCACCATCCTAGCTCACTGCAGCCTCGAACTCCTGGGCTCAAGCCATCCTCCTTCCTCAGCCTCCTGAGTAGCTGGGACTACAGGCACAGCCAATTTTTTTATTTTTGTAGAGATGGGGTCTCCCTATGTTGCCCAGGCTGGTCTCAAACTCATGGCCTCAAGTGATTCTCCTGCCTTGGCCTCCCAAAGTGTGGGATTACAGGTGTGAGCCACAGTGCCTGGCCTCAGACACGTGCTTCTCAATGGTTGTATGAAAATTAGTTTTGGGGAGTCACTCTTATGTGGGTTTCATGCATGCAATCCCCCCGTATACAATGAGGGAAGATGAACAAGGGCCAGGCCAGCACTGCTTCCTGCCCGCTTCCCTCCTGGTCAGTAAGTCAATCATCCCACAGGCGTCAGCTTCAAGTCAGGCAGAGCAGTGAGGTTTGAAAGTGCCTCAAGCAGAGCCCACAGTTCTCTGATCCTTTACAATCTCAAACTCTGCAATTGTGTGTCATAGCAGCCGCGCTAGGAACCAGGTCAATTACTCAGGTACTCGCTCGACTTTTCCTTTTCTCCACCCCTGGGGTTCAGGCTCTTTTCCCAGCACTCACTCAGGGCTGTCGTCAGCCCTTCCCCTTGGTTTCACTGCCCCTACGTTTATGTTATTCTAAGTCTTTGCCCCTATGGATTCCTGTGGGGAAAATAAAAGATTTGAAAGGAAAAAAAGGAGAAAAATGAAATGAAGTGAAAATTCAAGAGGTTCTTGCTTTAAGTCACTACTTTAAAACATAAATGGCTTTGTTATTTTCAGAAGAACAAAGCATTAGATTACAAGGTGTACGGCCAAAATAAATTTTAAGAACACACACAGACATATACACACACATAAATGCACGCACACACACACATATATGCCATAATAGGAGCATCTTTGACTCTCAGGGAATTTCTTTTCCATTGCTAATTTCTAATTACACTGTTCTTCTTTAACCACGTAATTATTTCTCAATATCCATTTGTCAAATGTGAAATATTAGAAAGAACATTAGCCTTAGACACCTGAGACCTGTCTACTATACCAACACCACCACTGACTTAAGCAACAATGGCACTGAACTTTGTTTACAAATCTGTAAAATAAAGGTGGCCCCACCTACCTACCTTTCCACTTCACCTCACTAACAGGAGGCGCAAAGGAGATCATGTGTGTATAAGTTCATCAAAGAACTAGAGGCACCAACAGGGTTAAAAAAGGCCTTGAATCCAAGAAAACCCCCTGAAGCAACATGTCAATACTAAGAATCCAAACTTTCCCTTAGCTTTAACTATTTTAAGCAGAAAAATGCAAGCCCACTAACTTCTATGGTTTTAGGGAGAATTTTAATCAAATTATGTTTCTAGTGTAAACCTGAACAGACAAGGTGAGGGCAATGAGAGACGGCTGGGAAGATGGCACGCACGCCTGGGTAACAGCATCCTTACACTCAATTAGTAGGAACCACAATTTATTAGCAACTGCTTTTGTATTTTTTCCCTAATTCAGTCTTCAGAATAAACGCAACGTGTTTACTCTTAGACTGTACTCCTGAAAAATTAACAAATCCCAATTCAGTATCAAAATGATTCATCAAAGCTAAGAGTAGCCAAGGAACACCAGGCAGACACTATACATTCTTGCATCCAGGGGCCTCAAACTCTTGTGGAGATGTACGATGCTAGAATTTGTAGTCTTCTGAACTCTGTCTTATACTATCTCATGTTACTTGAAAAGGAAGAAAGTTCTTAAAAAGCCACATGCAGTGGTCACTGTTTAATGTTTTGCCAAATGACTCTAACTTTCCATATTTGTGAACTGATTATAAAGGCACACTATTCACCAGATAGACAAAAGCCCATTTTAGTTGTACGTCAGTTTTGCTAGTAAATGCATAATTACAAAGTTGTATATAAACCAAATCACATTTACCACTGCGCTTTGAGTCATTTCACAAGTACATTTTCACAGGGGGGAAAAAAATCCAAAAACATGGCCTTAATATGTCATCACAAAGATCACAAGGCATCTGCTATGGTCTGAATGTTTGTGCCCCCAAATTTCATACGTTGAAATCTAACCTCCAAGAACTGTGAGAGATAAATGTCTGTTGTTCATAAGTGACCCAGTCTATGGTAGTATTTTGTTATACCAGCCTGAATGGACTAAGACAGCACCAAAGCTTTTTTTAAAATCTAGTATTTAGTAGTATTTAATTTAATGCTTATTTAACCTAATTTTGATATGGAAAATATTAACACTAGTATTCAGGTTAATAATTACACTGAAAATAGAGTAACAGAAACTGAAGTGATTGTCAGGGAGTCATAGGAAAAGGGCCTGACAAACAATGGGGTATCTCTTATCTGCAGAATGTGTAGGCGTGGAAGAAAGAAACGCTTTCTGCAGGTTTTGAAACAGACTACTCCAAGAGGACAAAGTCTAGTAGGGTGATGTCAGAAAATGGCAGAGTAGGAAGTTCCAAGTGCCCATCCATCCCTTTGCACCTGAAATATCAAAAAAACAAGCACCAACTGTTAGAACTAAGTTTGTCAGAACTCTGGAAAATAGTCAACTGAACACTAAATAAGAAAAAGATAACTTAAAATGATAGGAAAGCTTTGTAGCATTTTTATTTGCCCTTGCCCTAGCCCCGCCCAGTGTGATAACAGCTCACGGTCCTAGAATGGGATCCTGGTCCCTGATGCTTAAAGGAGCAGAGGAGAACTTATTTGCGAATTACTGGCCTCAGTATACTCCATTCTAACCCGTCAGGGATGCTTGAAGAACTGACACAAGGCACATACCTAACCCAAAACTCAACGAGCCTGGAAAAGTGGTTGGTGCTGCTCAAAACCACTGTAAGGCAGACGAACAAACCTACAGACACCTGAGGTAAGATTACAGTTGAGACATACAATAGACCACCCGAGGCCTAGGAAGAAAAGCCAAGAAGAGAGTTTCCTCGGGAAAGTACATCAATCAAAAGCACCCACATATATGGGGGACTTTAGAAAGCCCAGAGCAGTATACATGCTCAGAAAAGAACCTGAGAAGATCTTAAGGCTTAGGCCAAATGCTAGGCTAGGTGCAAATCTGGCTAACTCTTAAAGGAGGGCCCCAGCAAAGTACCAATCTGCAAAGACTGGAAGAAGTATTTTTGTTTTTTTAGCTTCTGGGATTTAAGGAAATCTCGTCAAAACACTACCAGAACACAAGCTAAGAAACAGAGACTTCATTCAGTGGTAGGATGTCATTTAAAAAAAAAAAAAAAAAAACCCAGAGACTTCAGTGACCATACACGACAAGGAATACAGTCCCTACAAAAATAGTCAGGAAAAGTTACTTGACAGAAAAAGATAAAGATAAAATCAAAAACAAGAACAAACAAACAAAAAAACCCAAACCTTGGGGACGTAGGACATTCGGCAAGTTGCTAACTTGTCTCTGAGCTTCAGTTTCCACACCTGTAAAATGTGAGTAACAGTACTTACACCCCAGGGTTGCTGTGGAGATTCAGTAGGTAATATATACACGAAGCACTCAATGCCCTGCACATAGGAGACCCTCAAGTTAAAGTGGTAGTTGTTATCCCAATTACCCCCAGAAAATGAGCATTCCTGGCCAGCTGTCCCACATAAGCAGGGTTTCATCTACTCAACACCACCCCCCAGTCCCATAATACCACTGCTGCCTCAAGAGAACTAATGTGTGATTGCTATAACATGCCCACCATGAGTCATTCCTAGAATAAAGAAGTCTGTTCATACACAACTTGGACAGCTAGTTATTTGATGGGACATAGGAAAAAAATGAGGGAAGAACATGGCACCTTACTACTAACATGGTTACCCTCAAGTGCTACGGGATGTTTTATTTTACACATAGCAATATTTTTGTCTGACTTGTTGACAACATCATATATTTCTTTTGTTTAAAAATGCTGTTTCAATAAACATTTAAAAATGATAAGTTTCAAAAACCATTTGCTATAAAAATAAAAACCACCACTGACCAGGTAGGGTACGTACCTATTGATTTCTATTACTCCTACGTTCCATGCAGCTCACTTCCTGAGGCTCTGATGGAACAAAATGACTACCACTGTGCTTATCCCCTCTCAGTGGACGAAAATGAAGAGGGGACCTCAAACTGCATTAGGAACACACATGGAGATTCCAAACCCTTCCTCTCGAGGAGTAAGCCACTCACTCCTCTCTCTTCCAGATGGCAAGCGACACTCCAACAAAACCCACATATCTAAAACAAGTATAGAGATGTTTATTGTACATCCCTTTCCAAAGCAGCTGCTCAAGAGAATGTACTCATGCAGCAAGAAGGAAATCAAAGTGTACGTCCAACGAATGAAATCTCTACAAGCGGAGCGCTGCACAGACTCCAACACTGGTAGCTGCCAGCTGCTGCCTAAATGCTGTTTTCCAACATCTTCTGAAGGCTAGTAGTTACTCAAATAGATTTTTAAAAGAAAATGAATACCAAATATTGTAATTATTAGGAGATTATTATAATTAGACATTCTGTTCTTTACTTTGATGCAAGGAACAAAGTGGCTGTAACTGTTGCAAAGAACACACAGTGCCTTCCTTTGCTGCTCATTAATCCACTCAGAGGTTACGCTGATTTAGACAGTGGAGATCCTGCCCTTCCCAGTCTCCCAATTCTAGCTCTCACCAGAAGTCTGAGCAAGTACTACAGCTCTCATCATCTCACTGTACAACACCCTGGGAAGCCACAGACAATGGACAAGCAAAGGAGATTTTCACCTTCTCAAGTGCCCAAACCCACCTCTAGATAAGAGAATATTTAATCAATGTTCCAAAATAAGTTAGAATCATTAGGTTCCCCTTCCCTCTTTCTAAGACAGGTAAGTGAAAATTTACTTTACAAAAATACAGGGAGGAATAAAGGAAACAGAAAGATTTGATTTGCAAAATCTACTCCCCAGATCCCTCTGAGTTCTCAAAAAAAAATTTTTCAGATTATCTACTTGAAGATAGTTTTTTCAGTTTGAAAGCAATGTATGATTTCTAAACCCTGTGCACTATGCTTCCTTCTTCTAGCAGACCAACGATACGTCAACATAATCATCAAACCTTCCAAAATACACCGTTCATCAGTCTGTCAACAGTACCCATGGCGCTAATCAGCACTTTCCATGATCCACTTTTTTATTGTTCAAACAGCATAACACAAGTACAAGAATACAAGTCTGCAACTTTATCCTTCTCAAAAGAGAGAAACACTGATTTGCACTTAAAGCCTGACAAATTAATATCAACTCTGACCTGTAAGAGTGAGATCAGCTACACTATACACTACTCTGTGAACATAACATGAATGACCTTGTAAAACTTATTTTGCGAGGTTCCCAACTTGTATACTAAATGTTTCCAAACTGACGTTATGACCACTGCCCTACATTTAGCATCTTTAAAACACCTTCATAAGTTATCCACAATTTCAAAAAACTAAAAAAATAAACCTGGGAAATTATTTAATCCAATTGACCAACATATGTCTAAATCATTTGTTTTGATCCTTGATCCATGTTGTTGCAAATGGCAGGATTTCATTATTTTTTGTGGCTATATAATATTCCATTGTGTGTATGTCCACAATTTCTTTATCCACTCATCTGTTGATGATACTTACGCTGATTCCGTATCTTGGCTATTGCGAATAGTGCCGCAATAAACAAGGGAGTGCAGATATCTTTCCAATATACTGAATTCCTATCCTTTGGATATATACCCAGCAGTGGGATTGCTGGGTCATATGGCCATTTTTAGTTTTTGAAGAATCTCCATCCTGTTTTCCATACTGTTTGCACTAATTCACATTCCCATCAACAGTGTACAAGGGTTCCCCCCTCTCTTCACATCCTTGCCAGCATTCATTATTGCCTGTCTTTTTGATAAAAGCCATTTTAACTGGGGTGAGATGATATCTCATTGTAGCAATAGTTTTAACTTGCATTTCTCTGATGACTAATGAGGTTGAGCATTTTTTCATGTATCTGTTGGCCATCTGTATGTCTTCTTTTCAGAAATGTCTACTCAGATCCTTTGCCCAATTTTTAGTCACATTTTTTTATTTTTTCTTATTGAGTTGTTGGAGCTCCTTATATATTCCAGTTATTAATCCCTCAACAGACAGGTAGTTTGCAAATATTTTCTCCCATTCTGTTCGTTTTCTCTTCACTTTGTTCATTATTTCCTTTGCTGTGCAACTTTTAAAAAAATTATGTCAAGCCATATTTTACATCAAGTTCTTTTCCTAAATGTTAAGATACTGCCCCACAGCACTTTCCACCCCCCAAAACCCAAGCTGGCCAGACACATGAGGTCGGCCTCCAGCCACACTGCATATTGTGGTGCTACAGCACCACACCCACCAGAATTCCTAAGACCCACCAGCAATTAGCACATCTCCACAAAACTGGATTATCTTTCTCAAAGAAAATCCCCCACAAAGGCACTAAATTGGAGCAAGAGACCTCCTCTGGCCATCTTCCTGACTATTTTTAGGTAGTTGGATGCTGGGCAAAGTCTGGCACCCTGGCAGCAGGATGTTCCTGCTGGCAGAGCGACAGAGTCCAGCTGTGCCGCTGACGGCCACTTTCAGCATGGCCAACGCCAAGAGGAGACGCAGAGGAAGAGAGGGCATCTCCCACAGAGGGAACACACACACAATGCCGACAGGACACCAACATCACCTCATCTCAACCTTGTAACCACGCTGCCAGGGAGGCAGAGTTCCCATTCTAAAGACAGATCCCATTCTCAGGATCTGAGAACTCAGTCATTTGTCCCAAAGCCTGAGCCTATGGCACCATGGACACTGAGAAAACACACCATCTGCAGGGTTAAGGTGACGGAGAATGAAGGCCCCTGCTGGTTCTCCACTTGTGCAACCCCACACAGCCACAGAGACTCTCCTGCTCATCCTATAGCGAAGGTATAGGTTTATCTATTTTATTTATAACCTGCATCACAGCACAGTTTCATAAACACATAATTTCCTTATTTGAAGGGTTACCTATACTAAAACATTAAAAAAACCACCTTCATTTTTCAGTCATACTGACACTGACTACAAAAAAGTTTCAAAACCCATTATGCTAAAGAAAAGAGCATGGTTGTAATGGGTTGAATCGTGTGTCCCAAAAACACGCGTGAAGTCATAACCCCCGCCACCCCCACCTCAGCATGTGGCCTTATAAGGTCACTGCAAATGTATTAAGTTGAGGTAATAATGGAATAGGCTATGCGCTTAATCCAATATGACTGGTTTCCTTACAAGGAAAGGAAAATTTGGACACAGACACAGAAGGAAAATGCCACTTGCAACAGAGGCAGGTATTGAAGCCAAGAAGCTGCAAGCCAAGGAACACCAAGGACCCACTGCCACCACCTGAAGCTAGGAAGGAGCATGGAAGGACCCCACCCAAGGGGAGCAGGGCCCTGCTCACACCTTGATTTCAGAGGTGTAGCCTCCAGACTGTGAGACAATAAATTTCTGTTGTTTTAAACCACCCAGTTTGTGATACTTTGTTATGGCAGCCCCAGGAAATGAATACAATGGGCTAATGTCCCTGTGTGTGAAGTCCCAGGTCCTTCACACTTGGTTGGTAACAGAAGCAAGTGATCACCCTAACACAGAAAGCAGAGCACAGGGCCACAGTGACCCAGTGGAGCCAGGCCTTCCAACCCCCAGGCAGGGCAGCAAGAAATGTCCTATAGAGAGAGAGCTTGGCCTAATGAATCCTATTAAGGGCAAAACAGACCACAAATATGTATTCTGGGCAAATTAATAATTTCACATGCTCAAGAATGAATTGGTCTACTCTAGTATAATCTTTTGAAAGTCTATCAGCTCTGGGATAGACCTGCAGCAACCTCAAGGATTAATAATATTATGAAACTTTGAAAATTACAAATGGGTCCAAAAACATAAAGTATTAAAAATGGATTATCTCATTAAAGAGTCTTATTTATGTGACTTCAGGCAGCCATCAAGCCGTTATGAAAGAGCACAACTTGAATTCCAACCAAAAAGGAACTTTTTGTACATACGTATCAAGGCTGAAATATAAAGCATACAAAATACCCTAACCATGGAGAAATAAATTTTTCAAAACCACAACATATGTTTAAGCCCAAACATTTAAGAGGTCAAAAAAAAAAAATAAAAGGGATGGGGGAAAGCTCGAGTCAAACAGAAAACTTCTACTTTTCCTGTATGGTAATTTTGGCTCTGTGCAGGACTTATGGAAGCAGAACAACAAAGCACTTAAAGACAGTTGCTAAAATACCAAGTGAACTCTGCTTCCGTTCTAATTATTTTTCATTTTCTGATTGGTTTTGCCTCTGTCTGAGACCAAAGGAGTCCAGTTGCCCAAAAAGAATAAGCATCTAGCTAGAGAAGACCCACTCTAAGGTAGAACAACTGTCACACAAGTTAACAGATGCCTCCTTCAAAAAAGCAAGTAATTGGTTACTAACTGAGAAGTTAACACTTTCGGTTTTAAAGTCTGGGGTATAGTCTATAAACAAAGAGGAACGACTGAAGGTCTTTGATCTGACAGTAACAAGTTCATAGTCCTAAGACTTGTTCGTAATGTTTGGAGTGGACGTTAAAAGGCTGGTTAATGTCGGCCTTTGGTGAGGGCATGGTAAAGGGCTGTTGCATAGTGAAACCACTTATACTTAGTATTTTCTTCATCAACTACAGGATGGCAAACTCTTTCAGTCAAAAGCTGATATATGATAATATTCCATAATAAAATTTTTTTCTTAAAAGCTCATATAAACATTTATAGATTTCATTGGTTTTAGATAATGTTTTGACTTTTAGACAGACTATTTCAAATGACATGCTTGCCTAATTTTATTCTTGAAAAGTCTTTTTATACAAGCATATATGAACATGTAAATAGATTACAAAGTGACTACAGTTTTCCCCCTTTTCACTTACAATGAGAACAATTACTTAATATGTACATATTTATAATTGCTTTAGCATTGTTACTTCTTTTTTTTTTTTATGACTAGTCAAGTGCAGTAGTAAGAAAGGGGAAAAGAATAGAAAGCAGCAGTTCGATCTGTAACTGTGAACAATCAGTGAAGATAACTCACTGCCTTTGGACCAGCCGACACTGTTACATCTTTACTTGGAGAATTCACGTTGAACACATATGCAAGGCACTTTTTGTATGTATAGAAAGAGGAATGGATAACAATTATATAAAGGAGGAAAATTTGGCCAGAAAGAACTTTACCAATGCTGAGCCCAATTTTTAATACTGTGGGCCAGGTAGAAAAAGCTGTTAATATCTAACACTTACTAAGCACTTACTGTATGCAAGCACTATTCTGAGACTTTATATGTATTAACTCTTAATTCTCAAAACAACCCTATAAGGTAGTAATATCCTCTCCCACAAAGCTGTTTCTGATCTTTCTACCCAAAATAAGCACAATTTTACATATGAAGAAACTGAGGAAGGGACAGGTTAAACAACTTGCCCGAGTTAACAGGGCCTGGGCAGGGCCTGGGACGGGGCACTCAGGCTCCAGATGGAGGACCAGGCTCCTCGGGCTGTCACAGCCTTCCTTATGGGGCAGCAAGTCTTATCACCTCAGGTCACACGGCAGGAGGGGAATTTGGAAAAGCACTTTTGATTTATACCACACACGTTCTTTACTGGAATAATTTCAGACCTAATAACACTGGGTTTGTCTTTTTCAAACCTGTCATTGCAGGTATCACTGTGGAGCATTAACACTAGGATTAATTCTTTACCTGACAATGGTCACACTGTGTAGTGTAAGTGAAAGTGATGCATTTTAAAGTATTTTCAGGTAACAAAATTGAGACTGATCCCCAGTCTGGCCACACTGGTCAGAGGCATGCCTTGAGCCACACGGGTTGGCTGTAGGGATATATTCAGCAGCGGCTTTGTTTTAATTGGCAACAATCCTGGGTGAGGAAGAGAAAAGATTTTGTTTGTTTGTTCATTTGTTTGTATGTTTAAGATGTGAGTAGGGCTGGGAAGAAATGAAAATGTCTGGAGCATTTATTTGTTAAATTTTTTTAAATTGTGGTAAAACACATATAATGAAATATAAAATACCATCTTAACCATTTTTTTTTCTTTTTTTCTTTTTTTTTTTTTAAGGGGCTTTCCGGTTAGGACCGGAAAACCTGCTAGACAAATTCTAAAAGAGCTGTAACCCATCTTAACCATTTTTAAGTGTACAGTTCAGTGACATTAAGTACATTCATATAGTTGTATCATCATCCATTTCCATAACTCTTTTTATCTCAAAAAACTGAAACTCTGTACTATATTAACACTAACTCCCCCATTCTCCCTCCCTCCAGCCCCTGGCAACCACCATTCTACCTTCTGTCTCTGAATTTCACTGATCTAGGGACCTCATATAAGGGGAATCATACAGTATTTGTCATTTTGTTACTAGCTTATTCCACTTAGCATAATGCCCTCAAGGTTGACCCATGTTGTAGCATGGATCAGAATTTCCTTCCTTTTTAAAACTGAGTAACATTCCATTGTATGTATACACCACATTTGATTTATTCATTCATCTGTCAATGAACTGTTAGACTGCTTCCACCTTTTGGCTATTGTGAATGATGCTGCCATGAAAACGGGTGTACAAATATCTCTTTGAGACTCTGCTTTCAATTCTTTGGGGTATATATCCAGAAGAAGAACTGTTAAATCATAAGTAATTCCATATTTAATTTTTTGAGGACTCACCATACTGTTTTCCATAATGGCTGCACCATTCTACACTCCCACCAACAGTGCACAAGGGTTCCGATTCCTCCACATACTCAACACCTACTATTTTCTGGTATTCTGATAGCAGCCATCCTAATGGGTGTGATGTGTTGTTTGCTGGATTTTTAAAAAAATTATTAGTCAAGGTTACACCTGTGCTAATCAAAATTAACTACAATATGAAGTTAATCAATTTGTTTATTTGGTCCATAGATGAGGTCCTAAGACCTGTGTTGATTAATATTACTATAAGGACACTAAGGTTTTTGGAGAGTCCACTCAAATAGGTTTATGAACTGGAAAGTCCCATGAATAAGGTTTTAAACACAATGTAAGGATTACAATATTAGCAGGAGTATTAAGTTTGAGAAGCAATGTATGTAACAGTATTAATTTGGAGCAAGTTCACACATGGCTTTACACAATGCTAACAAGTCAGGACTGTTTGTAGTCCACGCAATAATATCCCCAGGCTACAACAGATGATTCCAGAGTGAGGGAAAGACTAAGCCACCACCAGATAATATAAGCAAATATAATAAAAAGTGTTAAAACTATATTAAGATCAGCTAGACAAAAAATTAGCTCATACATAGTGTATATCTGACCTATATCACCACACAGAGTCTGTTAAAGGTTTCGGTGTATAGTTTTTATCCTAATTATAATTTGCAGTTTGATCTCTCAAATATGATAGTCTAAAGATAATAATTACTATTATCCACACAGGTCACAGATTTTGGCTTTGTAAGAAGAAACGGGAATCTGCATCTAGACCTCTGGTGCAGTCTCAACTGGTGGTGATATTATATAAAGGAACTTTAATTATTAAACAGCCTCTAAATCAATATGTATGTTTATTATTTCTGTTATTAATAACCTTATTTTTAAAAGCCAATTAAGAATGCCAGAAAATGTAACCTAACTTAACATTCAGAATTAACAGAATGGGTATTTTAAGACAGCTGACTGTTAAAAACTTCAAAACTAGAATAGTAGGTCTCTATTTTTAAAATATTTTATGGATTTCTATAAAAACTTATAACACATACTCATATTTTGATGAAGACATGTTAGGTTCAGTTTTACATTTAAGTCATATTTAGATATTTAACACCTTTATAAGCAATTTTTAGATAATTTTAATCCATCCTCAGGGGTTACTAACACACAAACCAAATAGAATCCAGTATGTTTTAGTATTACAGCAGGAACCTGAATAACGTCAATGAAGTTTCATTTAAAGAAAATTCATTTAAAACTCTCGTATTGTTTCCATATATTCTAATTTAGTGTATTTAGTATGGCTCACTCTTAAAATAATTAAACACTTAGCTATTACTTTCAAAAGCTAATTTAAGTAGTTACCTGTTTTAATTGACCATTGAATACAGAGGTCAGTCTGTTTCTGCACAACCCTCAGACTAAGAATGCTTTTCACATTTTTAAAGGAACTATGCAAATGAGGCCTTAAGTAGCCCACAAATCCTAAAATATTTCTTTACAGAGAAAGCTTGCCCCTTAATCTGGAGGGTACGTGGTCTACACAGTTATTTCTTTCTGAGTCTCTGTCCACCAAAATGCAGGCTCCCTCTCCTATGGTGTAAAGCTGTTGGCCAGGCAGGGACTACATTTCACAGCCACCCTTGATCTAAGCATAGTGCATGGCTAGTCCTTCATTGACAATGGCATGTGATTGGAAGTGATGTGCATCACTTCAAGCCGTGGCTTTTAAGAAGCAGTTATACTTTCTCCACAGTCTCTTCCCTCTCCCTGGCTGAATGCTGAGGCTGGTGAGTCCCAAAAGGATGTCAAGGCAACCACGAGCCACAACTGCTCACAGTAAACAATACGTTTCTATTGTGTTAAGCCACTGACTTTTTTGTTATTACAGTTATTGAGGAAACAAACTGTAATGATCACTAACATACATGCTGTAGATTTGCTGCCTTTCACATTCAACCAACTTCTACTTAATTTGGAAGTTCTCCCAATCATCCTTCAAAAAAAAAGAGAAAATCCTATGAAAACAGATTGTTTATACTGCAGAGAGCCGTCTGTTTACTCTACCCATCAGTCGTTCCTTGACAACTGGCTACTGATGCTCTTTCTTCTGCTTACTGTACACTTAGACGATTTCAATTTAAACATCACTATAACCACATTTCAAATAAGCCAAAATTTAAAAACCATTCCTGCTCCATATATGTTGTTCAAATGCCGATGCAGCATTGAGACATTATCACATTCCATCCAATGACCAGGTTACAGCAGCAGGATTTAAAAGTGGATTAAAACAGCCCCTCTTCAGTTCTTTATTGTATATAAGGGCCAACAAAGCATGAGAAGAGTAATAAATTTCACTTAACCTTGAAGCACTGTAGGATGTCTCCCAAACTAGAACTTCCCAAAGCAACGGAACCTTGACATTTTCAAGAGCTGCATCTTGACACCATCACTGATTCAAAAACATGTCAGTTATACAACACACGCTTCTGTAACATGGATTCCTTCACACATGACTGGCAAAATGGGACTGGCAACAGTAAAATGAAGAAGTAGTGTTGGTTCACGAGTAATTCTTCCCAGCATGTTAATGTTCTGAGGCTATCAAAGGCAAGATTTTTCACAAATAATGAGAAACACTCAGAAAAGGAAAAAAGAGGACAACTAAAAGAAAAATGCTGAAAATCTTATCAAAGTATCTTCCTTTTGTCCAAGTAATGGGCTGCTGGTTTAGTCACTTCAATATCTGCTGTGCTTTCCACGTGAAGGCTACCCCAGAGCAAAGCTTTAATTTTGGTGAACTTGGCCTCCAGTAGAAGCTGACATCTACCAGAATCTACATATCCCAGGATAAAACAAGACCTACAATCAGGGAGGTATGATGCTGAGTGCAAATGTCAGTGGAAAGCTGACCCTGCAAGTATTTTTATTTGAATTGTCAATGTTTTTCCCAGTGCTCTAGTTACAAAGTTACATAGTTTTAAGTAGTCTGGCCTTAATTCTATTTTTTTCCACAGCCCTGTTATTTTTAGTGTGTGATTTTGCAGAATGAGAGGTTTTTCAGGAATGTGTGTATCACATTACAGTAGATGAGTCTATCACTATTGAAATAGTAAGCTGCAAATGCCAAGCAGTAAGCAAAATGACACACTCCAACCTCATGAAGCCCCATTCAAAATCATGTAACATGCCTGACAAATATCATCCCAGTTAATCATAAAGGCCTTACGAGGTACACATCAACTCTTTCCCAGATTACCACATCTCAAAAACTACCTAAAAATTATTATGTAGTCTCTATCAAATAGTGGAAACCCCAAATATAGTCCACAAATGCTACAGACATATTCTAATTCTCGTATTTTTTAAAATTTATAAAGTAATTGCTTTTAACTTCAGCTTCATTTTGAACTTTTGTTTAATCTGCAAACTGAGTAATGAGTCCTTTACTGTAGTTTCTCTTTTCTTCCATCCCAAAGGCATACCCTCACCCACTAGGTACAACCCAAACCATTTGAGATGGCTTAAGTTTTGAACATATAATTTCTTTATTGGAAGGCATAATATTTTCTTTCAGAGCCAGTTTTGATGAAAACTACCATACAGAAGGCAAAATGGCAGCATTTTAAATATACAGTAGAGGGCTATTTATAACACTTAGTTGACTACTCAAAAGCTGCATTCCTTATGCCCAAACAAAAGGAAAGATCTGGAGTTTTGCTCATTTTGATCCAGCATCACAAGTCAGCAGAGCATCCAACCACCCCTGCCCTTGGCATGCCCACAGCCCCTGCCCGAGGTCCCACCTCTGCCAACCACTGCCTCCCGTGAGATTTCTGACCGTGACTTCCCTGTTACAAGGGTTCTCGGACTTTCTCACCACTGCCACAGCACACTCCAACATGGAGCTCAAAGGGAGGGCATTTTGGTGCGCGGATCTCAGGTGTGCTGGCCAAACCACTGCACTAGCGCCTTACCAGCAGCAAACACTGCACAACTCCTTCCGCCGCCTCCTCTGGCTCTTCTCCCCGCCCCCCACTTCTACCCTCCTCCCCTTGCTCTTCTCCCCATGAATCTGAGAAGTGGGATGTAGTCTAGTCATTTTTCTTCTCTGCTCTCTGTATTCCTGTCTCTAATGACACTCATTTCGTATCTATTAAGTTACTTCTCCCCTTTCACTCACCAGTTTCTTTTTAGGAATCCTTTCCTTGGCACTGATTTCAGCAAATATAATATTTCAGAAAATTTGAGACAGAAAATTCACTCTGGATTGAATATCAATTTTCCAAGCATAATAAAATGCCTCTAACCTGACAATTCTGAGCACCAACGGTGATCATTCGTGTTCATGATAATGACCTTGAAGTACTTCAAACTTCCAAGGGAAGCTTCTGAATATGTCATATAATCTTAATGTGAAACGTTTTTACAGTATTCTAAATCTTAGGCGCAGTATATGACAACAGCATTTGATTAATACACACTTTCACCAAACTACGCCAGCTAAACGTAAGGTCCAATCAGATTGTTTAAATACTTGTTTTCCATTAAAATCACCTGCAGGGCTTCTTTCATCGTTGCACCTCTCTAAAGCGAAGACGCCCAGTGCTCAAGTCTACCAACACTCCCAAGTGATCCCAGCACATGCGCCTTCTCCTGGAGAAGAACTTCTGTAGATACCGGCAGGAATCACCCTACCACTGTGCTGCTCATTCACCTGGGCACTGCTTGGGGAACTTTCACAAAACCTAGGCTTTTAAACTATATGCATTCTTGAGCCCATCCCTGACCTGCTGCATCATAATCTCTTACGGTGCAACCCAAATATCTGACTCCGGAGGTGATTCCAATGCACAGCAAAGGCTTGGAAACAACTGCCCTATAACCTTAAGGACAGAACTGCTGCTCTTAGCGTTTCCAACAGGTCAACAGAGAACCAACACATGGGTGCAGCATTTAGATGGGAACTGCAGGGCACTGTCAAACCTACATACTCCTTTCTGTAACGTGGAAATCACAGGGTTGGAAGGTGCATCTACCAAGAAAAAGAGAATGGGGTGAAGTACTGAAAATAATGTCCTAAGACACACACCCAGTGGTATTAGTCAGCCTTTTGAATCACATTAGCAGTCACAATCAACTACAAGTTATAAGCCTACCCTAATCTCTATGGAGTTTAATGCATTAAACTAGAAATCAGAGGTCTCAAAGAACCTCAGCTTGTACGCCAAGAGGCCCCAGGGGTTCAAGAATATCATTCCTCCATTTTCAATAAACCACAACAGCAAAGTCCCAAAATAAAGCAAAGTAATTCTGTTTGCCCACAGCTCAGTCATCAGGACTTACAAGCAGTGAGAAGCGCTCGTGACGTAGACAATGGGACCTATTTTGCCATCAGTGAGATCTGGCTTCAAAACTTTCCTCCACCAGTTACCAGTTACATACGTAGGTTACTTAACTGCTCTAAACCCATTTCTTCATCTGCAAAATGGGCACAAAACACTTGTGAAAATTAAATGAAACAATATATGTAAAAGCAGAACTTTCAATACAGTTTCCTTTGCTCCTCAGTAACTTTTCTATGCTTCGTCCACTCTCTTTTAATTGTAGTCATACATTCTAACATATTATTAATAGTAGTGCTCACCTCAATTTATTGCAAGTATCACATACTTGTCCTCTCCTAATACTAACCTAGGAACTAGAGGACCTCAAGGTGTACTATATTTATCTTTGTTTCTCTAAAACTAACATGAAGCTTAAACTCATTAACTGTTTACCAACAACCCATTCAAAACCCACCAGTACCTAGGTCCATACTAACTTCTCAGGATAGACTTTTTTTTTTTTTAAACTCCTCTGGTCCTAGTTCCAGCAGTGCAGTGGCTATTAAACCTTAGAGAAGGTTAGAATTACTAGACAGCTTGTTTAAAATACAAATCCCACCCCCCCACCAACAATTTAATAATTGATTCAGGCAAGGATTCTCAATGGATGCTAAAACTATACAGTAAAAAGTTTTTAAGAAACAAAACATTGTACCTTGCCGAAGTATGACCCCCACAAGTTACTTCTGATTGCAAAGGGAAAAAATGTTCCTTCATAAGGAGAAACCTGGCAGTCACAACTTTAACCAAGAGATAAAACTTACTATCACTAGCAGCAGGACAAACCAGGCATCAAGTGTCTATTGACATGATGCAAACATGAAGCGGAAAGCAGTACTTCTGACAGAAATTTGTGGCCTGAATATAATCAAGCCCCTAGATGCAACTTCAAGTTTACCAGAAATACAGACGGCAAACGACACCTGGAGGAAACAATGAGGTAATCCAACATATGACACAGAAGAGAACTGGCCTGTACTCTGCAAAACAAAGTCAATGTCATGAGAAAAAAAGGAGGAATTGTTCTAGACTTAAGGAAACTTAAATGTAATGCAAGAATTGTTATTAAATCCCTATTCGGAGAGGAGGAAAAAAGACCTATAAAATAAACTGTTGGGGACAACTGGACAAATTTGAATATAAGCAGCTATTAGATGATTTTACAGATTTAAGGATAATTATGGAAACACTGTTAATTTTCTTAGGTGGGATAATGGTATTGTAGCTTTGTAGAATTATTCTAAATATTTTATATTTGAGGTGAAGTATTTAGAGGTGCAATGTCATGATATATGTTAAACACTCACACAAATAAATTTATCTATATTAACAACTACTGAAGCCGAAGCTGGGTGAATGGTAACAGGTGTTCACTTTACTACTCTATTTCTCTGCATGCTTAAACGCTTCCATAATAAAGATTGCCCAAAAATACACACTCCCTGGCCCAACTCCCTGAGGCTCTGATTCCTTAGTCTGTAGTAAGGCCTGGAGTCTGCATGTTCACCAGCCCTGTGGTCTATCCTGACACAAAAGAGACTCTGCCCACACCTGAGGAAACACAGCTGAAGCGACAAAGTCGCATGCGTCTACCCTCTGGAAGGGCTGCAGTTCTGCACTTCCCCGCCGTCTATTTTATTGGCAGGCTTCCCAAGCCACAGGTTTGGTGTCTTCCTCAAATTTGCTCCCTTTCCTCATTTGCCCGGTATATTTCAGACGGAATGAAAAAGGGGCGTAACGGTGACAGAGAAAGTTCCTACTGCATGTACCTATGATTCTTCGAGAGCAAGTGGCCAGGACAAACAATAACTATCAACTCTACCTCTTCTCCAAGGGTGCTGTGAAGAGAACTGTTGTGTTTACCTTTCTGTGACCTGAATATTCTAATTTCTTCCTAGAAATGAATGATAAGCACAGTTCATGCTCTGTAAATTGATGGCCAAGATAAAACAGAAATAGCTTCCTCACATTTAAAAGACAAAAACATTGTATTCAAAACAAAATTTTAAAAGCCACTTGTTTGATATTTCAAGATAAAAGAGCTACATAAGAAGAAATTCTTTGTTAGCAACATGCAAAATACCTTAGGGTACTGTGGTATTTTTTAAGCTATATTAAAATAATACAATATACCAAGATCTACCAACATCAGACATAGAAAAAAGAAAACCTAATGTTGAATTCTATGTAGAACTACATTAATGTTATTGTAACAATAGCCACTGAACCCTCCAAGCAAATCCCATCTTTCCTAAAAATTCAAAAGAACCTATACCTTAATCTAAGGGGAAAAAAATTCATTTAACAGAAATATTTCCTAAAAAGAGCTCACAACTGACATGGAAGCTATCATTTAAAAAAAAAATTACAAACTAACTTTTCAAAGTTAAAGAACACATACCAAACAATAAGTTGCAGTAGGTAATTCTGAGGTTCTTCCCCCAAAAAGAAATTAATCTTGGTAAACAATTCACAAAAACCTCTAAAATATATGGCTTAAATAGATATATGCATTGCTTTAGCTTAACTAACAGTAAAAATTCAAAACATAAGATTACCCAAAAAAAGACCACTTTAAAATAAAGTTTCATTTTTAGCTGAAATTGCAAATTCATAAAATTAGCTGATAAAACCAGCATAACAAGTTTCTT
The DNA here is from genome assembly GCA_023783475.1 of Daubentonia madagascariensis. Taxonomy (NCBI): domain Eukaryota; kingdom Metazoa; phylum Chordata; class Mammalia; order Primates; family Daubentoniidae; genus Daubentonia; species Daubentonia madagascariensis. Next base: position 623,165 of record JAKFHU010000353.1, on the reverse strand, counting down.
GCAAAGTTTAATCTGCTATAAATTTTAATATTAACTACTGAGATACATAAAATGCCCCTATAGATAGCGAAGTGATTAAAAATAAGGAGAATTTGTCTAATACTAAGTGAAAATAACACATGCTAGGACTCAGAACTCCCTATTTCAAATCAGCTCCTGGGAAACACATACATTTGTTTTAAAAATATTTTAATCAATCAAACCAAAGTCTGAAATTCCTTCTTTAAAACTGTTTTCAGTCGGGCACAGTGGCACACACCTGTAGTCCCAGCTACTAGGAAGGCTGAGGTGGGAAGATCACTTGAGTACAGGAGTTCAAGACCAGCCTGGGCAACATAGTGAGACCCTGGCTCTTAAAAAAAAAGCAAAAAACTGTTTTCAGAGAACTGACATCTATAACATAATGGACTTTTCAAAATTGAAGGCCATTAAAGATTAATCAATTTAACGCCTTATTTGATAAATATAATATGAAGAAACTGAGGCCAGCAATTGTCTGTAACTTGCAGAACGATAAATTTGATGTCATAATTTCAATGTTTGTTCCCTTTATTCCATGCTATGTCTGTGCTTTTTTTTCTTTTTTCTTTTTTTAGTATCTCCAATAGTGGTAAACAGTGAATTGTCTTTAAGCAATTAGTCGAAAGTCGCTGAACTTTTTAAATGAGACTGCTCTATTTTCATGATTTTTTTAAAAAATCTTAACTCAGAGCCAAACAAATCCAGAATTTCTGACTAGAAGAAACTAGATAAACAGATCATGGGGAGTAAACTAAAGTTTTAAGCACAAACTCATCTGCAGAGAGCACATCGTAAAGGAAACCATCCCGTGGCAAAAATGGCAACGTTTACACACAGTTTAATTCTTTTTGCATCCCACAGCATCTTTCCAACATTCCAAAATTTACCCATTACATAAGCTTTACTGACTGACCTTATGGATAAAGTCTGCAAAATCAAAGCAAATGATGTTGAAGATAGAAATGAACTACCTGTGATTTCTGACACATGCCTGCTAGATTTCAGGAATGCCAGACTTCTATAACTTTGATGCTTTGTTTCCTGGTCATTCTGAAAATACTATGTTTCATCACTAGTTGCAATTTTACTCCAAAGCATGTCATTTTTTTCATACTTCCCTTGAAAATTTATGATAAATTTCAAGTTTTTACTGTTACTGTTCACCCAAAAAAAACCAAGAAATAATCTTCAGAGATGTTCTCTTCATATTCATTCTCCTACAGGAAGTATCTCTGTCTAAATTTAACCCTCCTACCCTCACAGCTAACCATGTAATTCTAGATTTTTCAGGTGGGAAGAGGCACAAGGGGATAAACCACAGGAGTCAACTGTATGTGGTTAAATCTGCCCCTTTTTTCCTTGATGGTACCAAAGGGTCTTGCCCACTGCAAGATTATACAAAATAATCATCCTACATTTTCTTCTCATGTTTTTATAGTTTAACATTTTATGTTTAATTCTTTAAGAACTTTTGTTTATATAAGTAGAGATCCACTTTTTTTAATTGGGTAGTCAACTCACCCAGTATCATTTGTTGAATAATTCTTTTTCCATTCACTGACTAGAAATGCCACCTATAATATGTACTAAATTCTCACAAACATATCAATTTATTTCTAGATTCATTATTCCCCTTCACTACCTATTCACTTAATTCATCTGCCAGTGGCACAATGGTCTACTTATCAACACGTTATAGCATATCCACTTTCTGACAGGGTTTTCTTTTTTAAAGTTATTTTGATTATACTTTTCTCAGATCAGTTTCACACAAGTTTCCCCTCAAAAAAATCCCATCAAGGCCGGGCACAGTGGCTCACACCTGTAATCCCAGCTACTTGGGAGGCTGCAGCAGGAGGATCACTTGAGCCCAGGAGGTGGAGGCTGCAATGAGCTACGATCGCACCCCTGCACTCCAGCCTGGGCAAAAGAGTGAGACCCCATCAAAAAAAAAAAAAAAAAAAAACCATTGAGTTTCTTTTTAACCAGAATTCCATTAAGTTTATGGATAAAATGGGGGGAAAATGCTATTTTTATAATATTAAGATTCTGACCCTGTAATAAGCAGATAGATATATAAAGCTCCCTACACACATACACAAATACATGCACACAATCTTAATGTGTCTATGACTGGTACCCGGGCCCCACACAAATGAGTTTCCTTATTTGTAAGGTAACATTTCCATTTTTAAGTCACAAAATCTTAGAACTAGAGGGACATTACAGATCACTTACTCCAACACCATTTGTAATCCCAGTTATGTTTCCTCAAGCCTACTTAATAAAATAATTTCAAAATTAAACAGAATTATTATACCTTTTACATGCAACATAATCATAAAAGTATTACTTGTATCCCACAAAGAAGTGGGCTAAATTTATTGAAGACTGCTTTGAGTTTGAGAATCCTTTTAGAATGACTTTCATACTTGGACTCAAAGAAATAGAGAACATAGAGTACCATGAGTGCATATCTTTGAGACAGCCCCAAGTACTTTTAGACACTCATGTTTCCAAGGTAAAGTTTTTTTATGGTGCTGTTCAGGGACCAAACTTCATGGTATCAGATCATTCCTTTCCCAATTGTTCTGTCATATTTATTAAGAATACAAATCCAATATCCATCTCCAAATGGAATAAGCTTGAATCTCAATTCTAAAGTGTTTATCAAGCCTGGCTGCCCCTATGATCACCTGTGGAGCTTCTAAAACTATGACTGCTTAGGTCCCACCCTAGGAGTCTTCTTCAGCAGGTCCAACAGTACCCAGGCATTTCTATTCCTTTAAAAGCTGCAGTATATTCTATTCTCAGCCAGAATTAAGACCCACAATTCTAAAATATTCAACATGAACAAAAAAACATAATATACTAAGTATCCCAAATATGGGGGCAAAGGAGGAGGCTGATCATGTAGAGAGCTGTGAACCTATATTACACGAAAGTCTCAAAATGGGGGGGAGGAAGGAAGTTAAAACAAAGCTTTAGAAGGTTTCAGATTGATGGTGCCATCATGCAATGTGAAATGCCTTTTTCTTTTTTCTACCTGAAGGCAACCGTCTACCCCACCCCATCCCACAAGATAAAGGACAGTTGACCCTCACTTTAAAAATGGCAAATACTATGAAGAATTTAAGTAAATTCCTCTTTTACTCTAAAACAGAAGGGTGCACACATAAAAATAATTAAAAGGGAGAGTAAGGATTTGGCTGTGACATCATGACATTCAATGAACTGTTAGTCAAAGAACTGTTGCTGTTCTGAAGAGAAATGACACACTAAGCACAATCCAAACAACACACGCGAGGAAAAAACTTACATGCAACAATGCAATATGCAGACTAAATGACACTTTCTAACGTCAAACCCTCCAAGAAAATGATCTCACTTTCTATTAACAACAGTATTCTAAAGTGAAGGCTGATGTGAGTCATACTCCTGGCATGAGTGACTCATGCCTGTTATCCCTGGAAAAAGCATCTGAAAAACAGAGCAAATAATACTATATTGTAAGTTACATGTTTAGTAATTAGTGAGGGTAAAGCATGCATTAAACAGACCTTTCTCACACACTAGTGCTCTGCAAAAGCACGCTCATTATACCAAATCACTCTACAGACAACTACTCTTACATGCTCCGATGTCAGCCCAGCCAAAAATATTTCCTTAAATTCTGTAAAGTCATTTGATAAAAGATGTCAAGTAGTTGCCATCTTAACAGGAATGGCAACACACACACAAGTGCACCACCTTAATGTCAAGGGAAACTAAATTATCTTAAAAGGCATTGTGCTCTGTCCAAGCAAGAGTCAAATAAGTTTACACTAAAAAAAAAAAAAGGCATGTGAAGAGACAGGTATTCATGCTTTAATGGAATCAATTTTGACAATGTACAACTTCACTGACATCTTTTCTTAGAAATTCGACCCAAATCAAATGATAGAATTCCCAGACCTTAACCTTTGTCATGTGACCACATGAAATAGCAAAGTTTAAACAGCAACTATGATTAAGGAAACTATAACCAGGAAAGATGTGCACTGAAAACAGAGATGATGTATGTTTATACACACTGAAAAGCAATTGTTTGCCAAGAGATTAAAACAAGGAAAGAATAAAAACCTTTCTCTAAAGCTTTTACATATGAATGATTTCGATGCAAGCAACATGCCTAGTAGGTATTAAGAGAGCAGACCTTGCTCCTGAAGTATTTCAACCAAAACCAGCCTACTGGAAAAAAATAAATAAAATCCTTCCTCAGGAAATATTGGTTTTGAAGTACAGCTATGTTAGAAGAAATAACTTAGCTGAGTTAGCATGTCTTTTAATACCTTAACTTTATGAAATATTTAGAAATATATTCTAATCTTGAAAAAAAGACATAAAAAATTGGACATAAATCACAGGCATCTTTTTAAAATATATATATATCTCACTACAGACCTTGGAAGTTAAATGTAGATCAGGAAAAATATATACTCCCTTATATAAACGACAAAAGCTAAATTTACACTTAAAATGTACTTTTTACTTTGTCCCAAAATCTGGACTTCTACTTTGCCCAAATACTATTAAGGTTTAGGTGAATGGGGTTGGGGCGGGGGGATTTATTCTGCCTAAAAAGATTGTGAAACTGAACTCCAATTTCATTATGTCCCAAAAGCTTACTCCTAATAAATGTCTACAACAGATTCCATTAGAACCAGTTCTCTCACAATTTTAACCTGACATCAACGCTTTTACTGCCCACACTTAGAAGTTCAACACATGGAGATAAGTGACTTTGGCTTGTGCAGCAGAAGCACAGTTATTAAATATATGCTGTTAAATTCTACTAGTATTTCAAAACCTCTCTCTTCCCCACACTTTGTCCCTCCCCACTTCATTCTTTGCATCTTACCAGCCAGAAACTGAAAAAAGGTGTCCCCAATACCAAACACACTACCTCTGATTCAGTACGGATTTGGGTGTTTAGGGGTGTTTTTGCAGGTAGATTTCAAACTCAGACCGTATTTCAAAATTCTATTTAACCCCAAGTTATGCTCACAACAACTAAAAGTTAATCAGCACTTCTTCTGTTTTATTCTTTTTTCTTATAAATTTATCAGCAGGAAACAAAAAATCTGCAAACAAATGCAGCTGGAGAAGAGGTTCTTGGCTCAACTTAGGAACACCAGTAAACAACTCTGGGAGAACCAGCAACATCAAGAACCACCCTCACATCCCTATCCTGAATTTGCATGCAAATTCTGTAGGACAAAGTTCTTGTATTCACTCTCAAGATTTGATTTAATTCAATCCCACACTTCCTGAAATGTTTTTATTTAAATAAATTCTGGATAGAGATCTGGACAAACCACTCAAAAGATAATGAACTTTATTTCAGCTAACCTGAGTATACCTCGGTTACCTGAAATACTGAGTGCCTGGTATCTCTTACTAGGCATAGGAGTAAGGGCCGTCAAGGCAAAATGTCTTCTCACAGAAGCAACATACTTGAAGAGCTTCTGTAATTTACCTCCAGTAAGATATTTTTCTTTTGCAAATGCTCTCACCTACAACTCACTGCTTCCAGAATACACTCAAGCTGATTTAAGTTGGAGGACACAGATTTACTAAGGTTTTGATGGGATCATTTCCTTAGTTTAGCCAGTGAAGTAGTCAGTTAAGGCTCCTGGCAAAAAAAGCATCTGCAAGTGGTTTTTGAGGGATTCACCTAGCACACGGGAAATCTACAAAAGGGGAAAGGGTCGCAAAGCCAAGCTTGGGTCTTGTGGAAATATAAATCATTTACAGGCTGGCCTGGCTACCAAAAACACTGTTCTCTCCGAATAGGTGTCCAGGTGGATAATTGGTCTTCTGGTGATGAGAGTTAACCCCAAACGCTTGCACCTGCCACATATTATCCAATTTTTACCTGTCACTAAGAAAAGGGCACGTCTAATCCAGCAAAAAAAGTCATTTTTCCTTCAAGGAGGGCAGCGGTCTGGAGTCCATTCGCAGGGGCTGGGATTGCAGGAAGGGGGGGAGGGGGCGTGGAATAAAGGAGGGCTCAAAGGAGAGGCAGCGAGGGTTTTTCCACAGGGCCCCACACAGGCCACTGCAGAGAGAAAACGAGGGAAGAGGGGAAGATGTCTCACCGGGGGACAAAACCGAGTGCAAACCGGCTAGAGGGAGGAAGGTCCCCCCCAGGACGCGAGCTGGGGTGCAGATAAAAGGCACTAGCGGCCGGGTACCTTGGGATATGGGGGAAAGGGACAACAGGGATACAGAGGTCTGCAGAGAAGGAGGGGGAAGGATGAGGCAGGGTCTCCGCTGAGTGCGAACCGGGGATGCAGAGAGGCGAACAGCAGGACTTGGGCCTCCCCGGGCCAAAAGGCGTGGCCAGGGAGCCAGATCAAGCGATGGTCTTTTTGAGACGCCAGGGGAGGTGCGCGGCCAGCCCCTCCTTCAAGCTCCCCCGGGCCGGGCCCGTCCGAGGGGCCGACCCGCGAGGCACCTGGAGGGCGCAGGGGCCCTCCCTCCGCAGGGCCGGCCCGCCAGCCCCCGCCCCCACCCCCGCAGTGCTCTTACCTCCACACCTGCCCCATCTGCAGCAGGTGGATGACCGTCTGCCAGATCCACACGGAGAGGCGGCACAGGCGCTGCGCCCCCGGCGTGGCCGAGGGCCCCGGGCGGTAGCCGGCCCCCATCATGGGGGGGCCCCGGCTGCTGAGCCCCTCCACGGCGCCCAGTCCGCCGCCCGTGTAGTCCTGCACGAACCAGCGGAAGCTCAGGCTCTGCACCAGCAGCGACGGCACCAGCACGAAGAAGAGGGTCAGCCCGAAGAAGCCGTAGTCCCCCTTGCGGTAGTAGTCGAGGGCCAGCCACAGGTCGGTGCCCACGTCCCCGAAGAAGACCAGCAGCGCCAGCACGATCCACAGGCAGTCGAGCCACGGCCGCTCCACCTGCGGCGGCGGTGGCTGCGGCCGCGCGGCCGAGGGCGTCGGGGGCTGGCGGTCGGCGCCGGCCGCGGGCGGCTGCAGCGGCTGGTCCCCCCCGTCGGCGACGGCGGCGCTGCGGCGCGGCTTCCTGCCCAGGAGGGAGCGCAGGCAGGCGGAGCGGCAGCCCCAGTAGCACGAGGAGGTGTTGCAGCAGTGGCAGATGTGCAGCGAGCTGCTCTCGCCGGGCTCGCTGCCGTCGCCGCCGCCGCCGCAGCCGCCTCCCCCGGGCTCCCCGTCCTCCTCGCCGCCGCTGCCCACCGCCTCGTCCAGGTTGTGCAGCTGGGCGAAGCCCACCCCCACGCCACCGCCATCGGATTTCGCCGCCATCTTGACTCTCTTCCCAGCTCCGGAGGTTGGGGGGGGGAGGGACGGGTGGGGGGAGGAAGGCAGGGAACGGGGAGGGGGGGGAAACGAATGGAGAGGAAGGGGGGCGGGGAGGAAGCGGGGGAGCAAACGAACGAGGGGGGAGTGGGCCAGGGAACCCCCTCCGCTTCCGGGTAGTTGGCGTCACTTCCGGGCGAGCCCCCCAATCGCACGGCGCCCGCAGCTCCCCAGCCCTACCCTCCCGGCCAAGATGGCCGCCCTCCTGTGCCTCAGCTGCTGGGCGGGGGGCCGGGGGGTTCTCCCCGCCAGGGCTCCCCTTCCCCTCTTCCGTTGACCCCGAAACCCATCAGGTTGACCCCTTGGCGTTTCAGAATCCTGCTGGGCCGAGTGAGGCGGTCCAAAATGATCCCTGGAGGGGGCAGTGCCAGACGTTTTGGGGTCCCCTTCCTCAGCGTCGCAGCTCACAGCTTTCCTCCTGGAGAAACGCCCCCTAACACCCTCCCGGCTGCTGGCGGAGGGGCGGGACCTCTGAGGGAAGGGGCGGAGCTAGTGCAAAGCAGGTGATTACGTGTCACTTCCGGGAGATAGGATGACCTCATTGTGTAGTTAGACAACCCCCCCCATCTGGATGGCTGTGTCTCACCTCTTTGGCTGTTTCTTTTCTTTTCTCTTCTAAATTTCTCTCTTACTCTTTTGTTATTTTGAGGGTCTTTAAAAAGCACATGTCAGTTTAGATTCCCACAAACTTACTGATTCTGACTTCTATTTAGACACCTCTCCTCCTCTCTTACCTCTGTTGACTCCCTGCTTTTCCTGTCACTGACAACTTTAACATATTTTGTGACAAAGTTTCCAACGCTCCCTTAAGAAAACTCCACGCAAAATCCAGTTAAAAATCAGCCCAGTTGTGTCTTACATTATTGGAGCGAGGATTGAATGGGCATACTGTGACCTTGGGTTTCTTTTCTGCACTTTCGAAATATATTTCTACCAACTTTTTTTTAAGTGTGCAATTTTAAAATTCTGTGACCTTAATTTGGAAAATTCAGAACTAGCCAGGGCTTAACCTGTATCAATTATTTGTTCGGGCTATATGAATGTGTAAAATGTACCTTTTAGAATTGTTTTTGGTGCTAAGGATCTGTCAGTAAACATGGCTTTAAATGAGTGAAAATGTTGTCTACGTGCTATATCATTAAAATAGGTGCAGCATACACTACTTAAACTTAGCTAACAACTTACAAAAGTGAAACAGCACTGAATGGATTTGAATTACAATGATCTTCCAGTGAAAGTATATTTGAAGCCAGATCAAAACTACATAGTTACAGTTATCACTGGTCAGGTGAAATGAACATTTTGAAGTTTAAAGAAAAACCCTGGATTTTCTCTCATTGACCTCCCTAGATTTTTTAACTCATTTTTCTGATTTTGTCTACTTCTCCCTTCAGTAAAATCTTCTAATTGCCAATAACTGTCTTTAGAATGTTAAGGGGACAAATAGGTAATATTTGTATGGCATTGAGGTTCTATGGAAGAAAGGTGCCTTTGACAACTTCAGTAGTTACTTTCATGTATATGATATTTAACACTATACCACATAGTTAAGTTTTGGGAGTGGCAGGGCAAGATGGGGATACTACATTTTAGGACACAACTTTTCATGAGTATATATGGCAAAGTGAAACCTCTAAAGACTTCAGAGAAAGTACTCATAGAGAATTTTTACCCCAGACATGGGGCAGGGGAAGTGATTCCAAAATCCACTTTTGGAAACAAGTCACATAACTGTATCCATTTATTTCATGCTATGGTTTAAGCCCCTTACTTCCTATGGTAGTAAAACTTAAGGCCAGTAGGTAAAGATTATTTCTGCATATAGATGGGATTCTGTTTCTTTATTGAATATGAATGAATAACACCTTAGATGGCATAAGTGTAGAGTAGGATTGCCCAGTTTTGGACCCCAGTTCTGCAAAAATAATAACATGAGTAATGTGAGCAAGATAATCTCTTTGAACTTCAGTTTCCTCCTTTATATTAATACAGTGGGAATAACACCAGTGCCTCCTTTGAAAAGTTGCTGGCCAAATTAAAGGTGGTAATCCATTCAAAGCTCTCAACATGATTTCTGATAGGTAGTAAGCACTAAATAAATGGTAACTGCTATTATTATTTTTTATTACAATTATTGTTATTATTATGTGTACATAGTACCAATATATAGATACCTAAATCCATTGAGTAGATTTGGCATCTCTAATAAAAGAAAGCATTTTGAAATACTCCTAGGAAATAGGTGCGATTAATTTGTGCTTTTAAATATATTTTCTCTACTTAAGCTATGAGGCTATGAAATGAGATACAAAATCAGGCACTAATGGCATATTTATGATTCTTATTTCTCTGTGCCCTGAAAGAACATAATCTGGTAGTGAAATTAGCTAAGTAAATTACACTGACTGTCTAAGGCTGACAAATGAGCTTATGAGTTGAAAGTGTTTACTGCAATTGAAGTTTCAAATAGATATATAAGATTTGCAGGCTGTCAAGTGATTTCAACTTTACATTTGTTGTTTCAACAGTTTTATCCTTCTGCCTTCTTTGAAAGAGGGATACATTATAGAACCCAGAAGGTTCTAAAGTTAAAATCATTTAAAATGATAATAAACCTGTCATGAAGACTCACTGAAAGGTTAACATAAACTTGGACTGTGCTATGTACAGTTTTTACTGTGCTGGTACTTGTTTTACCTGGAATGTTTGGGTCCATTAAGTGTTCCATGTAAATCCAGCCCTTGGCACAATGCTAAACACATAGTGGGCACTCAATAAATATTGGTTAAACAAGTGAAAATTTAAATTATTTAATTAAACTAATTTTCCAGATCTCTGAAATTTAACCTTTCAAGTGCCCAAAAAATTGTATTTTGCATTTTATGATGTGAATCTTAATAAAACTTATTTGTGTGTTATAGAGGTACCTCCAAAATTAGTTAAACAGGGTGGGAAAATAAATAGAAATACATTGCCCACTGGCCAGCACACCAGACAGTTAAACTTTTCTTGACAACTTGACATGAAGGTGGCCTTATACCTAAGAGGCTTTGACTATCTATGTGCCTACCCAGGCCTACCTGGCTGTGGTGGTGGTGGTGGTGGTGGTGGTTTTTTATAACAATTTATTTAAATCTCTGCTTTTTGTAGTTCAATCAGTTAACAACTTTGGCCCCATACTTCCACTCTGGTATAAATCAAGAAGCCAAACAACAAACCATGTTGGAATTGTATGGTAATATTTAATAGATTTTTAGAACCTCTTCTGTGAATAAGGTAAGAAAACTTTAACATATGGAAGTTGTGACATAAATTTTAGCCAATGAAAGGCTAAAATCGGATTTTTCTTCCCAATTCTCTATTCTCAGAAAGGCAAAAGGGGAAAGTTAGTGTTGAGTGCTATTATGTATTAAACAGTCTCCCAATCATTTTTCCTTTTAATCTTACCACAATCCAACAAGGCATAGGCATTACTATCCTTTTTTTTTGAGACAGAGTCTCCCTCCGTCACCCTGGCTAGAGTGCAGTGGCGTCATCATAGCTCACTGCAACCTCAAACTCCTGGGCTCAGGCCATCCTCCTTCCTCAGCCTCCTGAGTAGCTGGGACTACAGGCGCACACCACCACGCCCAGCTAAGTTTTCTATTTTTTGTGGAGACGGGATCTCATTCTTGCTCTGGCTGGAGTTTGATCTCAAACTCCTGACCTCAAGCAACCCTCCCGCCTCGGCCTCCCAGGGTGCTAGAATTACAGGCCTGAGCCACCGCACCCGGCCAGTATCCCCATTTTAATGGTCTAGAAAACAGTCTCAGCTCTGCCAAATGACTTAACTAGAGTCATATCCTTGGGAAGTAGGGGAGCTACAGATTAGAACGCAGGCAGGTATAATCCCAAAGCCTGTGCTACTTACCCTACTATTGCCCTGAGCCACTCAGCTACTGGCACCTTTAAATGAAGTCAGTGTTACTATATTAGCTGCAAGAAGGACCCTATTATAATGCTGATCCACATCTAGGAACCAGAACATTTGAATTCCAGTATGGGGATGGGCCTCAGCAAAAACATTATACAGGGCCTTCCTCGTACATTTTTCACAAGATTTTCCTATTTTGAGCTTGTGTAAAGCTTCCAACAGTAGGTGGATGTCATCCTCATCAATTCTGTGCCTTGCATCTTACTGACTTCTGTAGAAATAGGACTTCTTTGAGTACTGCAGAGTCGTCTGGTAGAACAAACCTATTATCCCTAGAAGCTACGTTTCTACATTTGATGTTAAGAATTGAAGTGTTAGCAAGCATTGTCATACCTTGTTGCTGGTGGAACAAAATGCTACAATCTCTATGGGAGGGAATTTGGCACTGTCTATCAAAATTGCAAATGCAGTTTTATGTATTTCACACCTACCCTCTGAGACAGCAGTCCCTCTTATGGGACTTTATCTTACAAATAAATATGCATGTGTCAGAAATTACATGTGTTCAAGGTTATTGTAGCCTTGTTTATAATATCAAGAAAAAAATAGAGGGAAAAACCCCAAGTGTCCATCTAAAGGGGAACTAGTTAGATAAATTATGGTACATCCACATAACAGAATATGATGCAGTGATGTTGAAAAATGATAATTTTATCTTTAATGATGTAACGAGAGTTGCAGGATGCTTTGTTAAATAAAAGAGCAAGGTGCAAAACAATAGAGCATGCTACATTTTCTGTAAGGGGAAACAATAAGGTTATCTATTTGCTTGTGTTTGCGTAAAGCAACACTGGAAAGATAACCAAAAAACAAATTAAAGTGATTACCTGTAGGGTGGTGGTAGTGGTGGGGAGAGATGGTGTGAACAAGGGACAGGAATTGGAGAAAGATAATAAAAGTTTGGGGGAGGCCTAGGGGTGTGACAGGGATGTGCAGGCACCTGCAGCGTCACAGAGATAGAGGAATGAAGGGTTAGGTTCCGAGGAGCGTTTTGTAAAAGTTTTTGTCTCTTAAGAACTAGTTATAACTGGGACATCTGTTAATTGACTCAAACTCTTCTTGAGCTCCCTCATATTTTTATCCCTGTCTTGTCTAAGTAAGGATGATGAGCTTCAGGAGTTAACTCCCCAAAGAGCAAAGTACGGTGTAACTTCCTCACACGTACACTTCACTTATGTGAAATCAACTATTCATGCTCAACCAAAAGAAAACGAGGAGCAGGCAGTAACAAATCAAGTCATACGGGCCGCTTCAGAGAGTGAGCACAGAGCACAGACCTCCAGGTTGAGTGGGAGGTTAGAAATGGAAATGCACCGTCTCCACGGTGGACCTCTGTTCCTTAGTTTCTCATGTGATTGTCTTGCCAGGCAGAGTGTGACATGAGGATTTAAAGATTCGTGTTTGTCTTACCACATAGCCTCCAAATTCAGGCCAAGTCCTTTCTCTGGTTTTCAACCAAAGATACAAGATTTGATCTGACGCTGTCTGAGTTGGTCTTTTGGCAAAGTGATACGTCTCCAGTGCAAAGAAAATTTGGGGCATACACAGTGCTGACCTTATGTTTAGTGCTGACCTCAGACCCTAACTGTCCCCACCAGCACCCCAAGTAACACAAAACCCCACCGTGGTGTCTTCTTCAAGTCTTAGACATGTCTCCTAGTTATAGTACTTCAGAATGTGGCAGACACTAACTTTAACTTAATTCAGCAAGTATTTACTGAAAACCTACTATACATCTAACATCCTTTGGTACAAAGAAATACAAGAGATAATTTCTGCAAATTACAGTCCTATTGAAGACAGCAAATAGACACCCACAAACATGAGTTAACAAAGCAGCATTATAAATAAATAGCATCAATTCATAGTGATGCTAACATGTATAGTACAATTAGTGATTAGAGAGTATTACAGGATATTAATTTATCAACAAATATTTAAGTGCCTACTACATGTCAGGCACCACACTAGGTGCTGCGAACAAAATAGCGTTCTGACCTTCTCGGAGCTTACTCTCTAGGAACAGTGGCAGACAGTAAGCAAGGAAATAAACAAATAATTATTAACATGAAGGAAACAAGAAGGTATTTATAAAAGGCTTGTAAAAACAAGCGATTTTTTAAACAATAAAAACAGGGGATCTACTTAAATATGAGGGATCAGGAAGGCAACTCTAAGACGGCATTTAAGTTGACACTGAAGAATGGGGAGGGACCACTGTCGGCGGACTGCAGGGTCCAGAGGGAGAAAGTCACCCATGTCAGGCCCTGAGCTGTGAACTCCTTGGCCTGTGGAAAGCCAGTGTGTGGCATCAAGGGCAACCAAGAGTGTGGATTCAAGGGAGACGGTGAGATGCAAGAGAGGTATCTAAACCATGCTAAGGAATTTTTATTTTATTTTATTTATTTATTTTATTGAAAGTGTAAATAGAGTGGTACAGGCAATAATAGCAAAAGACTTAGAGGACGTGGGGAAGAGTTAAAGAAGGCATTGCAGAGGAGGGCAGAGTTCACCAAAATGTTGGAGCAGTGCACAGAGGGGACCTAGGCAAGGGGAGGGTGGGTGTGAGGTAGGGATTCCAGTGGCTCCAGTCAGGGCGTCGGAGCTGACCGCAGGAAAAGGGTTTGTGTGGACAAATGGTAGGCTGGAGAGGAAAGATGGGGGAGACTGGGAGCCTAGAGAGTTAGTTTTGATGCTGGAGGCAGTGGGAGCCTTTGCCATCAGGACAGCAGGGTGAAGGAATGTGCTAAGCTGAGTGTGATCAAGGGCCACGTGCTTGGTGCAGAGGGCGTGAGTGTGCAAGTGTGTGAGTTGTGGGCAATCCTGAAGGGGAGAGGGAGATTAGTGATGGAGGGAATCACGGGAGGAGCCTCAAAGGGTGAGGGGACTTTATTATATTTGGGACTTTGTCCTTCCAGACATAAAGGTTCCCACCTTTTTAGTTAACCTTATACAGAAGCCCCTCTGTGCTACTGACTGATTCCATTGAACAAGTATACATTGGGTGCCTATAATATACACAGGACTATGCCAAACACCCTAGAGAACAAATAATTATATAAATATTCATGCCCCAAAGCCAATTACAATCTTCCATGTGTGGTGGGGTCATACACTTTCATATAATGATGAAATTATGCCTTTCTCTGGCTCTTCCTTTTTTTGGTTTTAAATAAAATTTTTTGATTTTGTTTTGTTTTGTTTTTTTAATCACAGGAGGCAGGCTCTGTATTTAAATCCCAGCTCTGACATTAACTAGCTATGGTATTTTGGGCAAGGTACTTTCTTAACTTCAGTCTCCATTCATCAACCATAAAAATAGGGAGAATAAAACTTATCTCGAATGGTGAGCTGTGAGGGTTTAATGAAACTGTGTGTAAAAAGCACCTGCCACTAATAAGCAGTTGACACCAGCCCTTCCCTGCCTAGTGTTGCCAGATCTTCATGAAACTTTTCCCTGTTGCTAACTCCCTGGTCCACTGATTCATGCAATACACATCTTTCTCCTGGTTTTCCAGCATGGTGTGGTTAAGTCACTGTGTAGGCTTCTTAGGGATTTTTCCTTTCATCACAGAAGATGTGTGATGAATAAGCGCTCACACAGCACTGAGTCTAAATTCCCAGGTCAGCTCCTTACTATGTCACTTTGGGCAAGTTACTTCAGCTCTTAGATTTATTTTCCTTATGTGTAGAATGGTGAGCATACTGTTTCCCCCACAAGCTTATTGTGACACCAATTCCTGACTCACAGTAGGTGCTGAATAAATATTAGCACTCCCTGTATTTGTTTTCTATTGCTGATGTAAAAAGTTACCATGAACTTAGTGGCTTAAAACATCTCAACTTTATCTTACAGTTCTGCAGGTCAGAACTCCAAAAGGGGTCGTGCTGAGCTAAAATCAAGGTGCCAGCAGGGTTCCTTCTGGAGGCTCTTGGGGAGACAGAATCTTTTCCAGATTCTAGATTCTGCCTGCATTCCTTGGCTCCTGTTCCCCTTCCATCTTCAAAGCCAGCAATCACTTCCCTCCAGCCTCTGCTTCCATCACTGCACCTCCTTTTCTAACTCTGACCCTCCTTCCTCCTTCTTTTCCCTTATAAGGACCCACCTGGATAATTTAGGATAATCTCCCCATCTCAAAATCCTTAAATCAATCACATCTACAAAGTTTCTTTTACCATGTAAGGTGACATACTCACAGATTCCGGGAATTAGGATGTGGCATCTTTAGGGGGCCATTATTTTGCCTACCACTCCCTTTAACTTTTTCCTAATGTACAAACCTGAACTCATCATCCTTTGCCCTAAAATCAACCCATTCTCCAATTTTTTTGCCACCATGAAGCCAGCCTCACTGGGTCATACAAACCTGTAGCTGATAACACATAAATTCCAAAACTGGTGAGCCAGAATGAACTTGAGCATTTTGTGTACAACTCCCCTATTACAGATGAAAAAGACATTGACCAGAGGAGACAATTATTTACTTAAGGTCACACTAGTTGCCTTAGCTCAAGGACTAGGTTTTAAATTTCCTGGTTGATATAGTTTGGATATTTGTCCCCTCCAAATCTCACGTTGAAATTTGACCCTCCAGTGTTGGAGGTGAGGCCTAATGGGAGGTGTTTTGTTCATGGGGGCAGATCCTTCCTGAATGGCTTGGTGCCATCCTCTTGGGAATGAGTGAGTTCTCACTCTATTAGTTCCCTGAAGAACTGGTTGTTAAAAAGAGTCTGGCACCCATCCCCTCTCTGTTGCCTCCTCTCTTGCCATGTGATCTGCACACACTGGCTCCCCTCTGCCTTCCACCATGAGTGGAAGCAGCATGAGTCCCTTGCCAGAAGCAGACGTTGGTGATATGCTTCTTGTACAGCCTGTAGAACCGTGAGTGAAATAAATCTCTTTTCTTTATAAATTACCCAGCCTCAGTTATTCCTTTATAGCAACACAAATGGACTAAGACACTGATATTCAGGCCAGGGCTCTTTGTACTACGTTATGCTGATACCTTATAAAGTTGCATAGATTACTCATTTTCAGTGTTTAAAATCTCCTTTTTTCTCTCTCTCTCTCTTTCTTAATGGCAGGAACAATGGGCTTAGAAGTTGCATTAGTCAGGGTTCTCCAGAGAAACAGAACCTATTTTATTTATATATATATATGCCATAGATAGATAAATAGATTGTAGGAACTGGCTCATGCAGGGCACCAATGTCCAAGGGCAGAGAAGATGGATATCCCAGCTCAAACAGAAGCAAATTCTCCCTTCCTCTGCCTTTTTGTTCTATTCAGACCCTCAGTGGATTGGATAATGCCCACCCACATGGATGAGGGTAGATCTTCTGTACTCAGGTCTACCAATTCAAATGCTAATCTCTTCCAGAAACACCCTCACAGACACATCCAGAAATAAGATTTTACCAGCTGTCTGGGCATCCCTTAATTCAGTCAAATTGACACACAAAATTAACCATCACAGAGGTTAAGAAAACAAGTAGGTTTGAATTCCAGTGACAGCATTTACTGTATACAATTTACCAACTGTATGATCTTGGACTAATCCAGATTAAGTCTCAGTTCTCATGTAAAATAAGAATATTAATGTCTTCCCTACTTGTGGGAAATACCTCTCTGTAGGCTTATTGGATACTTTCTAAATCATAAAGAGGTGTAAAATATAAGGAACTATTTTTATCCAAGTTGAGGTCTCTAACCTAATCTCCCTGACTATTCTCTTTGCCCATCCAGCCTGTTTACCAGCATTGGACTAATAAACCTAAAAACCTATAATCCTATAGTGAGAATATATAACAGCTCATTATTGCCTATCATACCCAATCCAGACTACACTCCTTAGTTTTCAGATCTTCCATGACCTCATTCCAACCTACACAACCAATATTAGTTTTCACTGTTGGCAAGAATACGCCCTTGTCAGGAGCATGTCCTCCTTGCCCACACACACCCTGCTCATTCCTGCATTGGAGCTTCTGATCTTGCTTTGTACTCATTCACAGTATTTTCTTCTCCTCTCTGTCTACCATTTCAATTCAAATCAATGAACTTTTAATGAAGGCCTGCTATGAAGAAGGTGTCACGCTAGCAAAGACCCAAACTCCTCCTCATTTTTCAATACCTGTTTCAAATCCCACCTCCTTCAGCAAAAATATCCTTGACTATCCCAGCACAGAATAGTGTCTTCTTCCTCTGAAACCCTGTAGCATATTTCTCTACCACATATTTTAATTTATTTATAAGCAATCTTACATTTTCTTAATTCATGTTACGATTTTTTTTAAATGTAGAGCTGTAAGGAACCATCATTTCATCCAATCCATCATTTTATTACTTTATTATTATTTTTTTAGACAGGGTCTCACTCTGTCCCCTGGGCTGGAGTGCAGTGGCATGATCATAGCTCACTACAGTCTCAAACTCCTGGGCTCGAGCCATCCTCCCCTCTCAGCCTCCTGAGTAACTAAGACTACAGGTACATGCCACCACACCTGGCTAATTTTTTTAAAAAAAATTTTTGCAGAGACAGGGTCTCACTATGTTGTCCAGGCTGGTCTCAAACTCCTGGACTCAAGTGATGCTCCTGCCTCAGCCTCTGAAAGTGCTGGGGTTACAAGCATGAGCCACCACACCCAGCCCAATCTCTCATTTTAAATAAAAGGAATCTGAGACATGTATTCAAGAAATATTTATTGAGTACTTACTATGTGTCAGGCACTGTACTTGAGGAATCTAATGGTAAGTAGAGCAGATATATCACTCTCTTTGGGGCTTAGAAGCAAAGTCTCTAGAATTCCCAAAAAGAAGGGGTGGACACATACCAAGTGGAAGGTATATCACGTACAAAGGTAGGGATGAGAAAGAGCAATGGGGCTCATGAAACTGCATAGTGTGTCCACAGCACTGGATGCAGCAAGGAACGTGGAAGGAGAGGAAGGCGGTAATTGAGGGCCGGGGCCAAGTTTTGAAGACCCATAAATGTCAGGCTTAAGACTTTAAAGTTTATCCTATAGGCAGTGTGGATTCATCAGAGGCTTTTGTTACAAAAGCAACAAAACCAAGTTTGTGTTTTAGACAAATAGCTTTCATGACAGTGTGGAAGTTGGAACAAGTGGGTGCGTTGGGCTGACTAATTAACTTGTGTCTCTGTAAACCAGTATTTTTGTGGTTCAACGTTTACTTAGTGGAGACAGGGAGAAACTAATTTTCTTTTGATAAAAAATCATATTTGGAAACAGATTAATTTTTCCTAGCCCAAAGAGAATCAGTTGTCTTTTTAAAAATTGGCAAACAATTCCTCCTATTAGTTATTTCTTTTTCTCTCATCAGTTCTATTTTATGATTTTCTAAACTAAAGCACTTTGAGGGAGCATATTTAAGGGTTTAAAATTTAGATAATAAAATAAGTCACTTTTTCCAAATAGTCAGCACTACCCAATGCATCATTTGGTTTTAAAATTTCAACAGAATGCCAACTTTCAGCTAATTATATTCACATATAATCTTTGGGAAGAAACCCCAACAAAATATATCTGCCTGACTAGGACTTTTTTTCCAACTCCAAAGCACCATCTTAGGCGTATGTGGGAGACGGACTACTAAGATGAACCCTAAATGATTCCCCTCTTGGTGTTTATGCCTTTATGTAATCCCCTCCCTTGAGTGTAGGCAGGACCTGTGACCCACAGAATATGGCAAAGGTGATAGGATGTCATTCTCCTGGATTATGTTACATTACATAAGACTTAATCTTAGCAGACTGGAGCTAGAGACTCTTCCTGTGGGTTTGATGAAGCAAGCAGCCATGTCTGAGAAGCCCACACGGCAAGGAAAACCGCAGGCGACCCCCAGGACTGGGGAGCAGGCCCCAATAAACAGCCAGCAAAAAGCTGGGACCCTCAGTGACATAACAACAAGGAAAGGAATTCATTCTGCCCACAACCTGAGTGAGCTTGGAAGTGCATTCTTCCCCAGGTGTGCCTCCAGATGAGAACACAATCCCAGCCAACATCTTTATCGTAGCCATGTAAGAGGCTGCGCAGAGAATCTGGCCAACCTGTGCCTGAACTTTTGCCCATGGAAACTGTGAGATAATAAATGTGCATCATTTTATTTGCTGCTTAATTTGTAGTAATTTGTTCCAGAGCAATTGGAAACTAATAGCAGGTAAATAGAATCAGTTCTCATTTTGGTAGTTATTTGGAGTTGGGTGAAAATGGAACTAATTGACATCATATTTCTAATTGATTCAAACATTTCCTTGTCTCTGTAGACTGAATCCCCCAACCCCTAGCTGCCCGGAATCCTGACCCTGCATTCAGCTCTTGGTTCGACCTTGGGTGCAAATGGAGACAGAGAGACAAGTGAGGGGCTTTTGGCATATTCTAGATGAACTCCCCAGGCCTGTGTGCCAGCAGTGGCATCTAGAAAGAAGAGGTGGCAGATGCAAGGAACAACTCAGAGACTTACTTTATATTTTGACAAAAGCGTTACCTTGTGCAACCACAGTATTGTACAGTGATAACTAATGTTTGTAATAATGATCCTAAGGCAGAATTGACAGGCATCGAAGAAACACTGAGTAAAATACAGGACTTTCAACAGTATTTTAATGTTCTAGTTCTTAAGGTGGGAGTTGGATTCACAGGTATTCATTTTTTATTATGCTTTATAATTTACATACTTACATATATTTTATATATATGTTATATAGATCCTTTTATATAGAGCTCATAATGCAGAATTTAAACACATAAACAAACATTAATATCAACCTAAAGTACTTCTTAATTATTCATCTATTCTAGAAATATTACCTACCAGAAAAAGGTTGTGCTATTTAAAGGAGTAGAATGTCAGTTAAACACAATTTCTGCTAACCAGAACATCACGCTCCCTGCGGATACCATTCATTGAGGTTGTTTTGTCTCCCATAGTTTGCAGCGCAGATATAATGAGAAAAAGGAAAAAGTAAAGAGCAAAACAAACCAGGATGAGAAAACAGCAAAGGAAAAACCAACTGAGAAATTCCTTTTTTATAACGCTAAAGAAAGGAAGAGAAAGATGTGGGATGAAGAAAGGAGGAGCTTGGTGGGAGGAGCAGGCAGAAGAGAGAAGACACAGACTTATACACAACATAGACAAAAATAATTTACACACCGCATGCAAATTAGGTTCAATGGAGCTGAGTCAAGCCCAGAATTGGCATTTTTGGCCCACGCATGAGCTCTTTCTGACGTGCAACTTCAGACATCGTGGCCACTGAGAACCAGGTATAGCAATTGCCAGTAGCCAGTTCCTACTACATATAGCTTGGAGCTCCTTCCTCATCCCAACATTTTCAACCAATGATCACTGGGCAAAGTAATACGAGAGACGCAGTGCAGGCAGGATACAAGGTTGGGTAAGACACAGCCATGTCCTCCAGGGGTTCTCAGATTAGGGCGGAGGCAGGAGAGGGACATAAAATGAAACTTTCTAAGTCACGGATCTACACTGGTGGCCAAAGAGCCAAACTGAGCAGGCGCACATGTTTTGTTTGACTAGTACTGTGTGTGTGTGTGTGTGTGTGTGTGTGTGTGTGCAAGAGAGAGAGAGAGAATCTGAAAACCTTCAAGCATCCTCCACTCTTACCCAGTTCCCACCATTCCCAAAAGTCTCACCAGGCAGCTTCACACATTCACCTACCTGCTTGGTCCTTGAAGGCATTGGAGTTTGCGTCCCCCTGTCTAAGTGGATAAATGCAATTCTTGGGTTTCATCATACGTCTGTTACTTTCTTACATAACGATTTCTGGCGTGATGATATTCCTGACGAGATCAAACAAGTTCTTTTCAAAATAACAGGTGCCACCTCCAGGTTTCCGTGCTTTCTCTTTGCTAAACTGTGTTTGCCTTTGTTCCCAGAACCATGCACTAGACTGATAGTTCTAATGATTTTTCAAGAATAATCCCTAAATCCTTTTCTCGATCTGTGTGCTAAAGGATTATTTTCTGCCCACATCACTGGACTGGCCTCCTTGCTCCCCAATTAATTATTACTTTGTCT
Organism: Daubentonia madagascariensis; assembly: GCA_023783475.1. Classification (NCBI taxonomy): domain Eukaryota; kingdom Metazoa; phylum Chordata; class Mammalia; order Primates; family Daubentoniidae; genus Daubentonia; species Daubentonia madagascariensis. The sequence goes on along the minus strand of JAKFHU010000353.1, from coordinate 601,747 downwards.
ACATTAAATTACACTTGCCATCTGCTGATAAAATCACAAAAGTCTCAAAGCCTTTTCCATTGCTTTCCCTATTTATTGTCGGTTTATTCTGACTCCTATCAGTTGAATCAGCTGAAAACTGGGGGATTTGGTTTCCAATTCCTTCTCCAAGCCTCTTCTCCATAGTGGAACTTCTTTGCGACGATTTCTTACAGAAAAATATATATGTATGTATACACACACACACACACACACATATACATATATGGTTTCGAACACTTAAGACAAAAAATCAGTATAACCAAGCTTCCTGGAAAGAATAAAGAAAAGAAGTGAGAAATGTATTTGGTGCTCCTGCTTAGGTTGTTCCAACAAACCCCAGGTAATAGTAATTGGACAAATAACAACCTTCTCTCCCCATGAGGAGTCCACCCATCCCATAGGGCTCAGGCAGCATTGCTGTGAAGCATCATCTCCTGTATCGGTCATAAAAATACAAAACAAAACAAAACCTCATGTTCTATGCACAGTAAGAGCAAGAATTCCGGAGCCGGGCTGGGTTGAATCCTGACTCCACCCCCACACTTCATGCATGACCTTGGACAAGCAACTTAGGCCCTGTGTGCCACAGTTTCTTCAACCATAAAAGGAGAATGACAACACTTACCTCGACATAGGTGGTCGTGAGAATTAAATGAGTTGATACATGTAAAGGCTTAGAACACTGCATGGCACACAGTAAGCAAACAAGAAGTGTTAGCTATCATTTCACTTTGATTTTGAAATATTGTCCTACTTAAGTCCTGAAACACACACACACACACACTTTCTGTCTTCTGATCCTTGCCCAAAATGATGACATTTTATAACGAGCCAATTGGTTGAAGAAGAGCCATGAGTGATATGTTAAGGCAGAAGACCCAGTAAATAGTTGATTGCAGGTTATAACCTGCAAACCTTTAAATAATACCCCGTGGTGATTGCTAGATTCTGTTATGGGTAGACTGACTGATTTAAAACTAGCTACCTCCAGAGAGGATTTTCCTAAAGGAAGAGGACTTAGTTGCCCTCCTTTTTCCCTCCCACCTTCACATGCAGAATGCTTTGTCTCAGAAATAAAGAAAAGCAACCCCCCAGACTGGCTAGCTGCTGGGGAATGGCAAGTTCACCTGAGAGAGGGTGCAGCAACTGGGCCCTGAGGCTCCCATGATTCACTGTCCATCCTTCATCTCTACTAGTTTCACCAGATTTATCCACATGGTAGAAAATATGTCCATGTTGTTCTCAAGTTTCACATCTTATAGTCTGCACCACCAGAGGTATGCTAATTGATCTCTTTTGCCCTGAAGTCAAAAAATGCAGAGAAAGAACTCATCGGCTCTGCTTCAGGGGCCTTCTCTTGGGCAGATCAGTTATGGTTGGGCAGAGGGGTAGTGAGTCGGGTCATAACATTTCAGAGTAGGCCCCAGGAAGGTTGGGTTCCCCAGAGAAGGGGGCTGCTGGGCAGGAAATCCCATAAAAGTCCAGAGCAGACAGATTTATCATTTATACCCATGGCGGTTCTCTAGCTGAGGAGGGCACCCATCTTCAATATTCACTACTGTAAAAAAAAAAAAACTAACAAAATATACTTTTAACTCACTTAATGTACTTAAAATTGCAACCAAACTGGCTTTTAAAATGTTTGTTTTGAACTCCTAAGATTCTGCTTTCCAAAGCAAAAGCTAGCATTTCCCAAAGGAGAGGACAGTTAATACAGCTTGTCTTTTTCTAGAGAATAGAAATAAGAACCAGCTCTCGTGGCATGTACATTTAAAAATGTCTGATTTGGGAGGAACAGTCTGTGAATGTGACTTGTAACTTAGAACAAAGGGGAGCCAGGAAGAGAAGTGTCCAGGGTAAGAAGGTTTTTGTTTGTTCGATAACTAAAAGCAGAGACAGGAAAACTTACCTCAGTGAAGAACTTACTCTGTGCTAGGCGTTGGGCTAGGAGTTCAACATTCATTATTATTTAATTTTTACCGCCATCCTAAAGATAAGAAAATATTGCCATTTTACCCATGAGGAAACTGAGATGCAGAGAAGTAATTTGCCCAATTCAGGCAGCCAAAAAGTGGTAAAGCTGGGATTTTAATTCAGATCCACCTCAATATAAAGTTCATGCTATTCTTAGTACACCCAGCATTGAAGTAGAACAACAAGAGAATTGGTCAAGGTCAGGGTAGGAAATAAGGTGGAATCCTTGGTACCATTGCAGGTACAGTGAAAACATAAGATATAAAGTTAATCAATTATACCTAGATTAATTTAAGAAAGTTTTAAGAATCACTTCTATCTAATGGAAAAAGGAAGACATTGCACAGATGAAGAAAAGAACAGAGAAAGGAAAGTATAAATATTTATGTGTCTAATAGCTCAGAAATTTTGCTGTTGCTTTTTTTCTTTAGTGAAGTTTAAGAGTCAGTTGAGGTATAAAGAATTATGGGATCCAGGCACAGTGGTGCACACCTGTAGTACCAGCTACTTGGGAGGGTGGGTGACAGAGCGAGACCTCCTGGCTCTAAAAAAAAAGAAAAGAAAAGAAAAGAATTGTGGGATCTCTTAAGAATATGGTTAGAATTTTTTAAAAGTGTAAAACACTTTTGGGTTTTGCCAGAAGGATTCCTTATAGTCTAAGATTTGGGTATTTTATTGTTTAATATTTTCAATGTACTTCAAGTTACTTTTATATGAAAATATGAAATTATCATCAGTTATCAGGGCTCGCACTTAAAATTTTAAAAATATAAGTACAAATCATACAGAATTTAATAATCCCTGGCTCAGTTAATATTTTTTGAGGGTCTGTAATTATAAAAGGATTTTAAGAAAAATATTTTATCAAAACATTTTTAAAACATTTTTAAACATTTGTTAAAATGTTTTAATAAAACGTTTTGTCTTTTCTAACAGGAAACAGTTAAGGATGCAATATTTGATTCCCTACTTTTAACAACCACTTCACCAGGTTCTATCATTTCTTTCAGTCCCTGCATTAAAAGCTCCAAACAATAGTTCATAATGGAAATGTCAATTTTTCCTTAAGAGCAGCATAAATTATCAGTTGCCACCTCCTCCTCAGTGATTCGGGTATTACTGAAGCATGTCATATAATATAATGATTTCATTTGACACCACTCCAAGGATAGAAGGATCTTCTTGGGTCCACTCCTGTTTAGCCTTAATCCATGCCCTTAACCCTTCTGGACCCCAGTTTCATTATGTTAAGATAGAAATAATAGTCTTATCTTCTACTTACATCTTAAGGTTACTAGGAAGATTAGGTGTGCTCAAAGCATACCTTGTTCTTCTCTGTGCCCCCAGGCCTGGTCTACTGGGTATTTAATGAATGCTTGAAGATTACATTGAGGAAGGAAATCTACCCAAGGAGTCTAAAAGTAAACCAAGCATCTGTAAACCCCGGGTCCTCAGCCTTCCTACCCGCCATTAAACCTATACCACCATCTGGAAACAGTGTTTGTGTTTGTGTACTTTGTATCGGGAGAAGAAAGGTGGGGGGAAAATATCCAAGAACATATATGTGAAAATCAACTTAATTTAAATGTTTTTAAAAGGGTTAAATATGAACTTTTATTCATTCACATTTTAATTTCAAAATAGAAATAAAGTTATTCAGTGAAAACTATAAACATTGAAGAGAAATTTCACTTTATTATTAAGACCACTTAAGGAAGGGGCAAAGATCTACCTCATTTACTAGAACTGCTTTTTTAAATGCCTGCCTTGATATTTAAAATACATGTTTAAGGTCAGGCACAGAGGCTCACGCCTGTAATCCCAGCCCTTTGGGAGTCCAAAGCGGGAGGATCGTGTGAGGCCAGGAATTCGAGACCAGCCTGGGCAACATAGAGAGACCCCATATCTACAAATAATAATAATAAATAAATAAAATATATGTTTACATTGCCCGAAACTGTTACAAAAATAGGGACAGGGACAAATTTTACTTCTTGATTTGGAAGGATGGGCATTCTTGAAATCACTTCTTTTCCTAACCTTCAATAGGGGAAGGCGAGACAACCCCATACTTTGGTACTTTGGGAGGGAGGTGGGCCCTGGCACTCTTCGTTTTATTTAAAAAACAAACAAACAAAAATATCATGGGGAATTAAGACAATCGCCTTTGTGGCTACCAAGCGTATCGCTTCCAAATACTCATTGACCATCGCCTCATTGCTACCACAGGCAAAAGGGGGGCCCCGTGGCCCAAAGAAATTTAGCCAAGCGTTGGGAATCCTTGCATCCCTTTTCACCCAGTCTCCCCTCCAGGATTGGTATAAAACATAGGTGTATCACATCACTCTTCTCAACAACTTCGTACGGTGTCACAATACTTTCAGGATCCCCTCCTCCTCCTCCACGGTGGTCATCAACATTACCATCATCCTCACAGCCCGGCCCGCCTGTCTTCCCTGTCCCCTCCTTCCCCAAAGCCCTAGCCATGCCTGGCTCTGCCCACGCTCCAGACGTGCCGTTTACTCCAGTGTCTCTGCCTTTGTCAGTTCCATTAGGCTTTTTGCCTCCTTCTTCAAGGCTGGGGTAACTGTCACCTTCTATCTCTAACAGCTATTCTCAAACCTGGTTGCATCAGAAACACCCGAGGAGCTTTTAAAACATGTCACTACCCAGGCCCCTCCACCTTCCCACCCACAGAGTCTGATTTAATGGGCTGTTGGAAACAGGGAGCCAGAATTGAGAACTGCTCGTCTGTACCTTTCTGTGACCCTCCTTTTCTCCATGTAAGACGAATCCTCCCTTTCACATGAGTTTCTAGAGCTTTTTCTACGTGCTTCCCCCTTGTCTCATAGCATGGCGTATTGCAGTTCTGGTTCACTGTGGGGTTTGGGAAACACTCGTGGGTTAGAGCTGAGATCTCCCGGCACCGGAGTCCTACCTCTTATCCTATGTCTTTGCATCCTATGTGAGAACCACCTGGAGAGCTTTTCCCAATACACACCCAACCTCCAGAGAGTCTGTGTGGAATCTGGGGGGTAGGTAGGTTTGGGAACAGATGGGGAGAAACGTACATGGGCTTCTAATTGCTTCTTGAGTTAAATTAAAACTAATCTTGGGCTTTGAGGTTTTCCACTAATTTATCTAAGTGTCCTCTCTTCCCACCCACGGGGTCCATTGTCTCTTGGGCAAAATACTATCTTGCCTCCTGCCTGGACAGTTCTCCATATTCCATTTTTCCACATGAAAAAAGACTGTTTCCCCCTCCCTTCCACCAAGCCATACCATGGTTTCCCTAAGCAAGGAACAAAACAAAATTTGTTTAGAAATCCCTGCAGAAGGCTCTCTCTGCAAAGCCTTTTCTCACCACTTCCCAAGCTGCTTTTTGAATCATTGAGTATTTGTCTTTGTTCTTTTTCTCAGTGTATTTTGCTTTTGATTTTTCGTTTGGTGGAACCAAAAATGGATTTGAAACAGAAAGATTTTACTGGCTATTGTGCTCAGTCCCTTCACTTCCGTGAGCCTCATTGTTCCTGTCTCTGAAATGGAGACAGTCAGGGGGGTGTTCGCCTGCTGTGGCCCCCACCTGCATTCAGTGTGGTAGGATCGCTGGAGGTGAAGCACGGGGAATGTGCTTTGTGAGTTCTAAACTGCCTTGCAAATGCAAGACAGTTATAATTATTGTGATTATTTGCTGCCACCCAACTGCACGTCAATAGTTCTACCCACAGCTTTATACCAAAGGAAGCATTTTAAGCTGTTTTGCAAGGATGATGATACAAAATGTTTATGCTCTACCTCCATTCCATTATTACTCTAATGGTATTTACTCAGTTTCATTTTTCCAACAGCTTTAAGTTATTTGCAAATTCTTTATATGTCTTTTCTCAAATAAGTTTAAGTCAGCAGCTGGGACACATGAAGCCACAACAAGGCACCATACTGAGACCAGGGGCTTGAAGGAATAAGAATCCAGAATGTGGGCTCCATTCATCCTCCCTGGGGTCTTTCTCAGCAGTAGTTCTGCTTCTGAAGCAACTTGGGAGCCCCAGAAGAAAAACACCGCATGCAGCAGCCAGCCTCCCACCCCCGTGGTTCCTTCAGCTCTGCCTAAGCAAGTCATAATAATATTTAGGATTGGTGAAGTAACTTCTTTCCTGGCAGTTTTCAGCACCAAGGCATTCCCTCGTCAATGCACACAGCAATCCTGTGGAGTAGGTGGGTGGCAAGCAACTGCAAGTCCTTTTCTTCTGTACCTACCAAAGAGCCCAGCTTTCAATCGCTCACACAAATGAGTGAGCCATTTTGGCTATAAGATTATGATTCCTCCATCACCCCCCATTAACACTATTAAAGCAACCATTGTCCTTCTTAAAATCTGTGCAGCCAAGTGTGTGCAGAGTTTAAAAAAAAAGAACATAAAGACTGTCCTGGATGGTCAGTCTTTATGCACGGGAGACTGGACATTGGTTACGATTTCCTTTGTCTGGCTTTGGAAAACTCCCACAGGACAAATAGGATTAAATGGGACCCTTTTCTTTCTCTGCAGGATCCTCGGCCTCGCCCCTTCCACAACCTCTGATCCCACACACAGCCCTCTGTGTCTCTGCCCTGCCGTCCGTCATGGTGGACGTGCACAGATTCCTCTCTGTCCCCCTCGTCCTTGGCCCCACCACAGGGAGAAGTGATCATGTCATTATGTAAGAGAGGGCAAGCAAGCCAAAGGTCGAGCTATTGAATTAGGGGCACTCCTAGGCTCTGCATTTCTGCACCCGTGCTGGTCCTCCAAGGGTTTCTGCTGTGACATTTCATCTGTACACTCACAGCAATGCCACAGGCTGCGGACCTTTTCTGAACCCTCCATCACAAATTCTTTGTCCCGGGTTCCCCTCTGTGAAATAACTGGGTTTATAAATGAACAGTTTTTTAAGTTCATATAGGAGAATAGAAAGGAAGGTGGGACCTAGAATTTGTTAAGTACTTACTCCATGCCAAGCATTGTGTCAGGTACTGTGCATACTTATATGTACTGTAACATCATTTAATTGTCACAATAGCCTACAAAGGAGGTATTAAATCCCAGCAGCTTAACACATGAAGGTTTAGTTCCCCCTTTGGGCACACATCCATCATGCCTCTGCTCACCTCCCAGTGGATGGAGGTGTCTCCATTTTGCAGCTGCACTGTCTGGACCCAACGGCCACCCAGTCACCACAGCAAAAGAAGAAAGTCACGCATGGGCTTTCCCTCACCTTAGCAGAATGGCTGTGCTCACATTGCATTGGCTAGATATTCACATGGCCCCACTTAACTCACTGCAAGGGGACGGGGAAACTCGTAAAAACAGATGGAATGTTCAGTGAGTGGCTGGGGCCGTTCTGGGGTAGGGGAAACATGGAGGTTAATGGCTATGCCTGTATCCTTCAAACATACATGTCACTTTTTGAATGATTGTGCAAAACCCCAGTGCACGACATTACCACGCCTGATTCACCCGGGTGTCTATTTTGGACGTTTAAACAGGCTTCCGCCAATTCCTGTTCTTTGTTCAGGACACTGAAGGTGGGGGCCAAGAGGGTGTTTACAGGTTCAGAGGGGAGGTCGGACACATTCCCAAAGAAAGGTCATTTTAATAAAAGGCAGATTTTGATGAGTGGAACAGGAAAACTACCAAATGCTTTGGGACTGCAGAGGAAACATTCGTCTTCTGCCAAGGAGCCAGGGAAGGACTTTGAGGGGATTTATACATTTCAACTGGGCTGTAAAGATTGATTAGTATTTCCCAACAGGTTAAGAAGGGGAGGAGCAGAGGCCCTCAGGCAGGAGAGCGCAGGAGGTGTCCGGGGCACAGCTGGCAGTCTGATGCGTGGCTTAGGCATGGGTGTAGGAGGGGAAGGTAGGAAAGATGAAGCCAGAAAACATGTGGGATTCAGACGGAACAGGAGGGTTGTGAGCACCGTGCTTGGGAGAGAGAATATTCTGGGGAGATGGAAGCCACCCACGGAGGGGCTTTGAGCACAGGATGTCACAGTGGGATCAATTCTAGACTTTCCTAGAGGTGGCAGAAATCAGAGTGTTAACTGATGATTTTTTTCTCTTCCTCCCTTTGGGAATTCCTAGTCTTCATGAACATATTTATTTTCCTTTTATCCTGGGGTTTGTAATCAAACATGAATTTAATCTGCCTAAACACACACATCACAGAAGCAAAGTTTGTATTTTATCCAAAGAAGCCTGTGATCAGGCATTCACACTGCCTGAGCTTTGGGGTGTTTCTTTTTTTTTTCCCCCTCTTTGAAATATACTTTCTTGCAAAATACTGCAACTTCAGGATGAATATCAGGGGAAAGAGCCCAGCCCCATGCTGCAGGTTGGTTCTGTTACGTATCAAGTTTGAATTGTAGTGGATTTGAACCCCCTGTTATGACTAAAGATCAGCTTACCATCTACTTGCTGTGTGCTTTAGCCAAGTCACTTAACCTCTCTGTGCTTGACTTTCTTGATTTAGTAGGAAACAGTACTTATTATTTGTTCCTTCCTTGAGCAAATATGCATCAAGTACCTCCTACAGACCAGGAAATATACCAATCATAGATGACCTTAGTAAAAGCATTTTATCTACTTGCAAAGAAAGGAGGCAGGGAAGGAAATGAATAAATATGAGTTTCATACCATCTGCTTGAGGCTTCACATGTGCCTGTCAATGCCAACATGACTCCCAGGAGGCAAAGATTTTCCCCATTGTGCAATGAAGAAGCCAAGGAACAACCACGGTGACTTGTACGATGGCACTTGGCTGTTCAGCAGCACAGCCAAGCTGGGAATTGTGCGCACTGTCAATCCCAAGGCCCATGCCATTCTATCCCACCATGGGACAAGGTGCTGGTAGCAGAAACTTGCATTAGCTGCACAGTGTTTTCCTTCTAAAACCCTCAAAGCTATCACCAGGCCTCTTGGTACTCATTTGAAGTAAGAAAGACCCATTTCTTGGCTTTCATGACATACTTTTCTGGATCCCATTGGGCTCCAGGCCACCTCCCCAGCCTTTGGGTGCCTCTCACCCCCCTACAGACGGGCTGCTTCCACTGGCATCTCTGAAGGCATCCCTGGAATCACCATTTGGTCCCTCCCCCTTAATTGTTCACAATTACCCAAGTTCCCAGCCCTACAATAAGAAAAGAAAAGGGTAGCATTTTCTAAGACATATGTGTTTAGTGTCACTGGCAGATTTGTAAACTTATTAGTGCCTCTGCACAGCATATAATTAAGATCAAATTATCCAAGAGTTTAAGATAGTGCCTGCTGCTATTGTACTGCTGAAAATGCTAAGGACAAAATATTTGCCTTTTTTACATATACAGCTCAGCACCCCCTCACTGAAATTCCCACTTTCACAGGGCCAGGGGGCAGCAGATTTACTTGGACCAATGAGGAGGGTTTGCTCTGCTGGGACACTTGCTTTTAGAGATGTTGCCACCAACGTTGGAAATGTCAGAATAGAGGGACACATTTCAGGACATGTGTTGTCACACCCCCTAGAAAGGGCCTGCAGTGCTGGCAGGTCAGTAGACAGGAGGCTGGAAGGGGAATGAACCCCAGGGCAGATGCTTAGATACAGCCCCTTGTCTTGGTGAGACTAGAACAAAAATAGCTCGAGGCTGGTGCTTCAGAAGGAGGATGCTGGACAGTGGTAATGATCAATACCTGGAGTCGTGAACAAACAAGTGAGCACAGGGATGCATGCACTGTGGGAGCCTGCAGAGGACTGTGGGACAGAGAAGGGGTAGTCCAGGCACGTGTATGAACAGCCTACTGTAAGACTGTCCTGGGCTCTGAGTGTAACAAGCTTGTCCCTGTCCCTGCGGAGCTGAAAGTCTAGTGGGGGCTGGCGGAGGGTGGACAGAAAGGCAAGGAGGACATGCCAGTGTGATAGTGACAATTGCCTGCAGGCAGAGGGTAATCAGGGTGATTGGCGGGTGGAGGGCGGAGAAGAGCAAGAAAAGCTTCCAGGGCAGGAGCCCAATAGGGTCTTGAAGACAAGTGGGGGTTAGCCAGACCCCAGGGAGGGCAGGAACGAGCATCACCTCCCCCTCCCCTCCAATCCCAGCACCCCTAGCTCTGGCAGGAGTTGTTCCCACCACCCCTGGTGTTCACCGTGCCATCCTTGGTCCAAGGGGCCATCATCACACCGGCCACCTGCAGGGGTGCTGCCCTCCCTGGACACCCCCTGCAGGTCAACAGGCCCCCAGTGCTACCACCCTGGGCCCCAGGCACAGCATTGGGCCAGCCAGATGGAGCCGGCTCCCTTCCTACATCCTCTGCCGGGTCACACACAGCCTCTGTGTCTACGAAGCCGCCTTCACAGTGTTTTAGGAAGACATGCCATCGTGATAAAGAACCTGGGCTCTGAGTTCTGGGTTCATATCCTTCCTCTGCCGCCCACTGGCCCCTGGAATAGCGTCTGGCATGTGGCCGCTGGAATGAATGAGTGGATCGATGGAGGGCTGAGTGCTGGCTGATCACTCTGAGCCACACGCAGCCTCCTCCCTGTGAGGCGGGATAATAATGGCATCTGCCCCACAAAGGTGCTGGCAGAGGGAAGCACAGCGTCAAATGCTCCTCTGGGCCGTTCCTCGGGGGTGGAAACGGCTTGCTGCACAAGAGGTGCAAGCGTCCCCACCACCCACTGAAGCATCGCCTGTATGGTGCCAGAGCCACCTTCCTCAGAACCATCTGGAACAGGGGCTGAGTAGTTAAAGTTGTCAAAAAGGGAGCTATCCTGGCCTTGCTCCAGGCCTACTGAAAAGGACCTTTTAGGAGGGAATCCTAGGACCTTGCCTTTCTACAAGCTCTCCAGGGGACTGTCCACCCACGCTAACATTTTGGAGCACTGTATTAAGGTTTTGGTTTGTAAATTAAAAGATAAAATCAACATATAAATGTAACAGTCCACAGTTGAAGACATCAGAGTGTGGCTGCAGGGTGGAGGGTGGGTCCTCTACAGTTAAATGTACAGTGTAATGAATGACCTTAGTTCTGCAACGGAGCAGCAGGTGCATCATCTCACACCCAGTGCCGGAGCTCCTCTCAGAGATGAACCGTCTTGGATAAGCCTCTTGGTGCTGGACAGTGGTGTCCACAGGGCATGGATTAGCCTTGCTAAGGCTAAAAAACAAGTTACTGAACTATTCTGCATTTAACATGAATCAGGGAGAAAGAAACTGAGAAGGAATGAAGGGGTGAGCAACACAGAGTGAGGCTGAAGCCCAGGTCCTGAGACAACGCAGGGACCCTTGGGGAACAGGACCATATACACGTGAATTTCAAGCTGTCTGCATTGCTGTCACAGGAAACCCACGTCTTCCCAAACCCACAGCCGAGGTCTCTATACCTGCAATGCTAAGTGTATCCTTTCCCCGGCAAAGGAGTAAGAAAACAGTTACAGCCTTTCTTCAGGCTCCGTTCATGTCCCCTCCTCTTCTCCCTGGACCCCCAGTTCAGCCGATCAGCAAATCTGCCGTCTGCGTTCAGCGATGTTGGTCAAATCCTCCCCCATGTCTCCGCTCCCATCGCCGTTCCTCTATTTCAGAAAAGAGCCACTGACTGCTTCCCAACCAGCCTCTGCCCGTACCCTCTCCTAATCATAGCCGCCAACCAGCCCTCACAGTCGCCAAAGTTTGCTCTCCAGTGAAGCTTTAATAGTCAGAGGCAGCAAAGTATGGGGGCCACGCGTGTGAGCCACCTTGGAACATCCTCCAGCCTTAGTCAAGGCGTCGGATGGCTCAGCCCCTGCTGACATCTGGACCACAACTGCATGAGAGACTCTCATGTCAATGCCAATACCACCTAGGCAAACTGCTCCCAAACTCTCAACCCGCAAAAAGTGGTGTGATATATTAACACATTAACTGCCATGTGAGTTGTATTTAACTCACGTTAGTTTTGAGCCTGGGGCCTCATGAAGCATCTGTAACTCACACGTCTCCTTACCTTGGAAGCCGCGTGGTGCGCAGGCAGCTCATGCTGCCATGCCGTAGCACACATGTTATATGATGAGTGGCCCCCTGGGCAAAACCCTGCAGTTGGTTCATGGAAATCTTACTTGTTGGTGTTCTTATTATAACAATTAATATTGGCAATTTAATTGCATATAACTCATGCACAGAAAACAATAAAAAATAAATTTTTCATTAAATTAGAAAGGATCATTTTGTTTTCAAAGTTTTTATTCTATTTTTTAAATAAAATACCATGGCCCCAAGGAAAAAAAAAATTTTTTTCTAGTGTGGCAGTTAATGTGTTAAGGTTTCAACCATTGCTTGAACCTGCTAAGTTTTGGAGTAATTTATTAAGCAGTAATAGGTAACCAATACAGGTAAAGACATACATATTTTTTAAAACTCCTAGATTTGGATACACAGCCACGGTTGAGAGCCTTGGACTAGCATATTGTTCCTATCCCTGTACAGCTATCGTTTGGTATTAGTGACATTCCTTGCAGGTCTTCACTGCTTGACTGTGTGCTCATTCATTGAGGGAATGATGTTTTGTTCATTTGGGTATCTTCAGTGCCCAGAAGAGCACCTGACACAGAGTGAGTAGTCCATAAATATTTGTTGAATTGGAATGACCCTTCCAATAAACAGAGGGTAGGACTTACTATTGCCACCAACTAGCTAAAACACCTTCAACATATCTTTTCAACTCAATGTATTTTTCAAAAGTCTACTTTGAGCCAAACACTAGACTCACACTAGAGTTGCAAAGAACAGGAGGGTTAGTCCTTGTAGCCAGGTATTCAGTCAAGCAGGGAAGACATCAGACATCAGAGACACTCGGGGGCACATGTCAGCGTTGGTGGAAGAGCCTCAGATGAAGTAATCACTTCAACTCGGGAAGGTCTGAGATGTTTCCAAGAGTAAGCAGTGCTTGAATCATGCCCCAAAGAGTGACTAGGAGTTTGCCAGATGGACTAAGAGGGGAAAGATATTTGGGGAAGATAGAAGAAGCACGTGCATCAGTAGAGTGGCTTGAAACCACACGGAGTATTGGGGGAGAGTGGCAGGAGGGTGAGAGATGAACGCTGTGTCAAGCAGGTGGGTGTGGCCTGTAGGGAATGGAAACTTGCTCAAGGATGAAGCAGGAGTGTAGCATGACACAGTTTGCAGCTTTAGAGAGATATCTCCGGTTGCAGTGTGGATGATGGATTATGAGGCATCACCGAAGGTCGCAGAACCACCTGGAGAAGGTGAGGGTATTGTAAGGGTCCAGGTGGGAGAAGGTAAGGGCTGGCAGACAAACCAGTAGGGAAGAGGAGAAGGACACAGGTGTGAACCTGATGCGCCTACAGGCAGAGAATAAAGCAGGACTGGCATCTGAAGCTTCTCCACCTTCTCTTGTAAAAAGATTGGGGGAAGGAAGGTGAGTAAGTGGTATATTATACAGGTCATGTTTTCTTTTAAAATTTTCCTCCTTGGAGCCAGGCAAAAATGGAAAAGCAAAGCAGAGGGGCTGGGATTCAGGAGGAAACACGGCACACATGCTGGTGTCACTTGGGAACTGCAGCCAGCTCACAATTTCCATCTATTACCTTGGGTGAAAATACATTTCCAGCAGAAAAGAATGATCTTGAAATATGGGTGTGAAATAAATGAGCACATGAAACCATGTTGTCCAAACCCCCCCAGCAGAATGTTTTCCTTAGATAGCAGCCTTTGGGGTGACACTGCCAGCAGCCCGGAGCCCCAGCAAGGATCTGTGTTTCTGTCACTGTGTGATTTGCAACGGGAAAGAAAACCCACTTAGCTAAGAAATGCATCTGAAACTCTGTGGCTTGCAGGTGCTTAAGAGCACTGAACAGATGTCTGTCTGATGCACCAAGAGTCCTATATGTATATTGGAAAGTACATATGCACCAGTTCCCTGCTACATAGTGGAGAAAATATTCCAGATACACATCAAGGGACTTTGTGTATCTGCCTGGCTGACTTCTTTCCCACAGGATATGGAGCCCACGTTGGTGGCTACTCAGAGACCTCTGTTACCAGCATTTGGAAGGATCTTAATGATCTTATCTCCAAGTAAGACTGGACCCAGCTAACCAAGGATTTCTATGTGGCTTCTGATGTCCTCCCAGCTGCACAAGACTTCTGTGTGCTGGTGTTAATCCTACATCCTGGGCTCCCTTCCCACCTGTCCCCGTCTCATAGGTTCTGAGGCACTTACCTGTCGCCTCTCAGGTGCCATCTCTACCTAGCCCACCAGTCCTACTGATAAGGCCCTGGTGCACCTTTCTGGCTTCCTGGCAGTCTTTATATTCATTTCCAAGTTGACTCTCTCAGTCCTGCATCCCACCCACTCCCCATTTTGGCAAATAGATGATGTCTTAGTCCATTCAGGCTGCTGTAACAAAATACCATAGACTGGGTGGCTTAGGAACAACAAAAAATACTTTCTCACAGTTTGGAGGCTGGGAAGTCCAAGATCAAGGAACTGGCAAATTTGATGTTTGGTGAGGGCCTGTTTCCTAGTTCATTGATGGTATCTTCTTGCCGTGTCCTCACAAGGTGGAAAGGGAGAACTCTGGTCTCTTCAGCTCCTTTTAAGGCACTAGCCCCATTATCAAGGGCTCCACCTTCATTACCTAATCACCCCGTGGTCGGCTGGCAACTCTAACTCAACACAATCAGAAGTAAACAGCATTCTCCTGGCACCAGGCACCTCCTGCTTTGCCCATTCCTGAGAACAGCTGTCAGCTGGAGGCCCTGACGTTGTCCTTGGCACACCTCCTGCCTAGTACCCTGTCCAATCAGAGCATCCTGGGGCCAGCCATCCTCACAGGCTCCCACGCAGGTCTCCTTGTCATATTCTCTCCTGGGCTGTATTACTTGGCTTGGGCTGCCGTAACAAAATGCCACTGACTGAGTGGCTTAAACAACAGACATTGATTTCCTCACAGTCCTGGAGGCTGGAAGCCCAAGATCAGGGTGTCAGCAGGTTGGTTTCTCCTGAGGCCTCTCTCTGTGGCTTGCAGATGGCCACCTTCTCCCTGTGTCTTCATGTGGTCGTCCCTTTGTGCGTGTCTGTGGCCTAATCTCCTCTTCTTATGAGGACACCAGTCAGATTGGATTAGGGCCCATCCCAATAACCTCTTTTTAACTTAATTACCCTTTAAAGACGCTGTCTCCAAATACAGTCACATCCTGAAGGACTGGGGCTTCAATAGGTGAGTTTGGGGGTACAGTAAATGCAGCCCACAACATAGGCTGCTGTGGTAGCCTCCTAACTTCTGCCTCCGCCTCTTTCCTCACCCCCTTGGCCCACCCCCATGCTACCTCTTCTCCAGTCTTCCTCATGCACTGCCCAGAGCACACTGCTCACCTGCTCAGTGCTCTACAGAAACGTTCCCAACTCCCTGGCTTGGCACCCAAGGACTCCTGTACTCTGGCTCCAAGCAGCTTCCCCTGGAGCTCGGACCCCACCAGCTCTACCCTCTGACCAAGCCAAGAGGCCCATCACGGTATGACGCCCTGGACTCCCCTGCGCTGTGTGTTTGCTCTGCTGTGTTCTCCATCAGGAATGTTCTCTCCACAGCTTTATCTTTTCAAGGCACAATTGCCACCACCTCTATCACGCCTTTCCTGACTCCCCACCAGAAACAGCCTCTCCTCTCCCTGGACCCAGGCAATGCTTGATCTGTATGCTAACAGCACTTTTAGCTCACGTTATCACTGGGCAGGGGGCTCCCATGGACTGAGAGTCAGGCCAGGTGGGAAAGGCCACAGTACCTTCCCTGGCATCCTCCCTGGGCTGCTGGCACTTTCTAAGTCCTTCTCTCCATTTGTCTTCCTGGGGATTTGCCTTTTGCTCCTCCTTCCTGCGGTAGATGGTTGAAGATGCTCAATAATGTTTTTAAGTTGAGTGTGAATGTGGTCTAATTACCTCACAGCTATTTGGGGGCTGCCATGGGCCAAATTGTGTGCCCCTAAAATTCATATGTCGAAGCCCTAAGCCCCCCATGTGACTGTATTTGGAGATAGGACCTTTAGGGCAGTAATTAAGGTTAAATAAGGGTAGGGCCCTAATCTGATAGGGTTAGTGTCCTTACAAGAAGAGTAAGAGATACCAATTGGCCAATTTCTAGAGACAGTAAGCAACTTACTCACAAGCCAAGAATGCTTTTCAAAAGCAAACCAACCCATCCAGAGCCCAAACCCCAACCACCTCCTTTATCTGCACTCCTGGCCACTGCCTACCTGCACTAACCTCCCCAGGGCCAGGCAGACAACCAGGGACAGCCCCTGTGCCCAAGAGCTGCTGAAATTCTTCACATCAGCCACCCCTGACCTGCTCGCCCTGCCTCTCCTCTTCCTTCCAGCAGACACCACAGTAAAGGTGCTCACCCTCAGTTCCCTCCCTCCCTCTGCTTCCTGGCCAACCCCAGTGTGCCCCATGGGATGATGTGCCCCTTCCTCCCGGGAGCCGTGAGCAAGAAACTACCTTTTCAGTGACCATCATGCCCTGATCTGTTGGCCTTACTGCACCTCAAATTTTCTAATAATAAACTGTATCTCAAAACGGGCAGAATGATACCGTAAGATATAGGAGATGGTTTCTTGGCCCTACTTATAGTGAATAAGCTTGGATTTAAGAAAATCAGAAGATCAGGAGCCATTTTCTAGAAGGACAGAGAATGCGAAGGCAGAGGAATGTCTGGATGGAGGGGTAAGAGCCAGTGTTTGTTAGCAGAACTGGCTGATGTGCGTGTGATAGGACAAAGAGAAAAAGATCTTGATTTGAGTAGGGATGAGATGCCAACATATATTATATTTAGATTGTGGAGGAAAATAAGGAAGTAGGCTATTCTCACAAGTCAGCCAGGCCTTATGTATGTGTGCAGCGTCAAAACAATTCCCTGTTACGACTTGGGATGTGGGAGTGATGACATATCACAGCCAATGCCCCTCTGATCTTGAAATCCCGTCACAGGGCGAAGCTTGCAATGACTGGCAGGACATTGGAAAATCTTATGGGACCTGGGTTGGTTCCTCCTGCATGGCCTGTGCTGGTGTGCTGGGCACTGCGGGACGTCCAGTGTCTTCCTCATTAAACATCATTAGTACCCTCAGGTCGTTGTGGAAACCAAAACTTCCTCCAAAGATTCTCAAGATGCCCACGCTGACAAACCATTAACTTAGACAACTCCCAGAGTACTCCTAGAGCTAGCTCACTTCAATTCTATGATTCTAAGGTCACTGGGGCATCACAGGTAAAGTAAATTGCCAATGTTCTCTAAAGTTTGGGAGTTACTATTGTAGGCTGTTGCCACTACCTGGCCAGAACATGTTAGGACACAAAAGGAGCACAAATATAAGAAGGAAACATGACAAACCAAGCCACAGTGGTTTGCTCTTGAGAGCAAATCACAACATTTAAATGAACATCAAAAAATTACTTTTAGATCTTACTCTTACACTTGTGCAAGTAACTACAGTGCTGGAAGCACATTTTTGGGGTGGGTGCTCCTAAAGCCCCCAGACTCTGAGGTGTTGAGCTGATAGTGTGTCCAGGGGGTTTAAGAGCTCGGGCTCTGGAGTGAGGCAAGATTAGCAGCTCTGCTATTATACTTGCTAGCTGTGTTGCTGTGATCAGTCTACTTGACTTCTCTGAGCTAGTTCTATAATAGGTAAAACTGGAATCATATTCCTAATCTATGGGACGTTGTAAGGATGAGATAACACACACAAAAGGCTTAGCTCAATGCCTGGTACGTAATAAACGATGTAAACTGTTATTCATTTGTGCAGTATCTGATCTTTCTATTTTCAAACTGTCCGCCAGAGGGCGCCAAACACCAGCCAAAAACTTGAAAAAGCTGTTTGGGGGGGGGGTTCCCCCAAACTCAGGCTATCAAAACACTAAGCATTGATGTCTGAGAAAAAGGACTCAGCAGACTTTCCATTTGTTTACCCCATCACCCTTGAGAAGTCTTCCACCTAAAATAAAAACACTCAACTTCAAGCCTGTTAGTTTACATTAAAACAATTCCTGCAGATGCATAAACAGCATAGCCTTGTGGTGCTGGCCTCACCTTAAACCAGCGGCAAAGGACAGAGCTGCAGGGCCAGCCTGGCCCTGGAGCGGGCAGTCAGGACATGCATCGTTTGTGGAGAATTTAAACACAATAATATATCTGACTAAACGTTCATTCTTGATAACATCATGCGCCAGCAATTCTAAATAACATCAGTGATGAAATACTGCTCCACAGAAAACATCTTTTGTTGTTCAAGGTTCTAAATAAATTCTGCAGGTACAATTGCATTTTAACAATTATATATAGGTAAGCTTCAATCTGGTACATTTTCTTATGATTAGTAATTGTATTCTTTCTGGAAGTTAATTCAGAGAATTTCCTGTTGTACAGAAGCTGCTACCATGTCAGCTCCTTGACCAACTACTCTCCCCAACTCCTAAGTTTAAATAGTAGATTCAAGATAAACCACGACACACCGTGAGTGTAACAACAAAGAAATAGAACTTGAGTTCTTTTACTTTTGTTATCCTATGTGATAAAAACTTGTTTTCATTTCTGCTTAACATTTCAAACGGTAAAACAGAGAGAACTGTGAGATGAATAGTTTTTTTATTGGCAAAGTGCAAATTTAGTTCCTATGTGATGTCTTACTAAATTTGAATAATGTTATAATTGAAATGTATTCTTTTTAAAAATTATGTATTTTGAAACCATAGACTGACTCAAGAAAATAATGATTACTACTGATGATTACATTATTATAATTATAAAAATAATTTTGTTGTATAGGGAGGTGAGGGGGTGGTGTTAAAAATTATCCACTCCAGGTGTCAACTATTCCAGGTCTACCTTTCTCTTAAATCCCAACTGTTTTGCCTTCCACTTCCCTTTCTGAGAGGTGTCTGGCTGTCAACTGCCATTCGAGAAAGGAAGGCAGGATGCCCTGGCAGGAAACTGGGTCCTGCTTTAGAGACACTGCTGGGAGAGCAGTCAGTGTTGTGCTTTCAGAAGAATCTCAGAGGTGGGTGAATGGAATGGGCCGCTTTTAGGGAGCATGCACGCTCCCTCGTGCCTCCTAATCTCTCCAAGGCCCATCTCTTCCCACTCCTGGCCCTTCCCAGACCTTTCATTTAAGGAGGCCCTATTTGCGAAGATCTCAGAGCACTTGGCAAATACCAACTTTGGTCTGCAAGCTGGAGGAGGCTCTGATCTGTGCATCCTAGGGCAGGCTCAGGGAAGGGAAAACCCTCTGAAAGCCTCCGTGTGAGTGTGTTCTGTCTGTGACCATGCCCAGGATACATGCATGCTATTAAATCCAGACTTAGGCTTCAAGAATGCGTGAACTACCCTCCCATGGAACTTGGTCAGTTATTATCTCTTGAGAAACTGATGACTTTTCTAACCCTTCTCATTTGCATTGTTGCAATGTTCCCACCTCCAAATTAGAGGGTGTCGGGGAAAAGCAGCAACATTCTTTCCTGTCCACGGTGCCTGTGTCTAGCAGCATAGTTGACTCCATTTCCCAATTGCTTCCAAGCTGGTACCAACTCTTACCATTGATTAAGAATGGAATCACATGCCAGACTGTTGCGTCTGCTTTCTTTCTAGTTCTTCCAGTCACTTCAATTTGTGGATGAAGAAACTGAAGCCCAAAGAAGTCAAGCAAGTGGCAAAATGTCACCCAGCTAATGACATGAAGAGCGAGTCCTCATGAAGGGCTCTCAGAGCGCCAGGCATGCAGGCACCAAGAGAAACGAGCTCATTATTCTCCCACCCAGAATCTTTCTTTTCATTTTTTTTATCATTTTTAAAAATTGAGGTAAAATACATGACATAAAACTTACCATCTTAAGCATTTTTAGGTGTACAGTTTTGTGGCATTAAGTACACTCACATTGCTGTGCAACCGTCACCACCGTCCACCTCCAGAACTCTTCATCTTGCAAAACTGAAACTCAGTCGCCACTAATGATCCCCCGATTCCCCCCTTCTCCTCCCCCAAATCTTAAGTATAAGGCAGGTCCTGTTAATGTCACCATCCCCCTTTTGCACGTGGGGAAGCTGAGGCATGGTGAGATTCTGTAACTTTCCCTGATCACGGTTGGAAGGCGGCAGAGCTGTGACTCAAGGCCAGGCAGTCAGGCTGCAGATGTCTTGCACTTAACCACTGTCTGGCCTCGGGGGCACCTCACAGCACTGTGTCACACTGTCTTTCCTGCTGTTGAACCTATCTACAAGACCAAGAAACAGTGGCCTAGAAAGTTGAAACAAGTTGCGGATACGTCCTTGCAAAGGCCGAGGGACCTCTGTGTTCAGATCACTCAGACCCCAGGCTGATTGGCCCACGCTTCCCCACACAGCCTCTTAGGTTAGAGCAGTGACCCTGCCCCCTTGGTCCCAAACTCTGCTGTCCTCCACATCCCAAAGTAGCTCTGGTCCTCTCCCCTCACTCCTGGGTGCAGTCCCTGGGCTCCAGCTTGCCTGTGACTAGGGAAGTGGACTCTGGGCTTTGGCCGGCAAACAGCAGGCTGGATCCACGTGGGACGTCCTGGCTTGGCCCTGCAGTAGCTGGGGGATGCAGTCTGTGCTGGGATAGCCTGTGCTCCCCATCACAGCTAAGGAAGCCCCTCTTTGCCCCTCTGGGCCAGCGCTGCTAAGGCAGGAAACCTCCCTCACACTTCTCTTAGGGACAGAAAAACAAGTGAGAGGTGATGGAAATCAGAAAAGCAGAAAGGAGAAAGCAGTTATAGGAAAACAATAAGCAGGAAATGGTTACAGAAAAATGCCCAGGAGAAACAGTTCTTTCAGTCTTAAAGAATGGGGAAATTAAATCATGGAACACTGACCACCGATTAGACAATGGAACGACACCCTAAAAAGTGACTTTCTCCATCACATGTATGATTCAGTCCCCAAACTTTGTGACATATAATCATAGGTAATCATGACTAACTTTGTGATTAACCTTTACATCCACATAAATTGCTAACGTATAAAAGGAGAAAGTTTAGAGCTAATTAGGGTCTTCTCCACTCGCGGAGACAGACCCGTTTCCCCTTAGGAAACGTCTTTGCTTTCTTCCCTATGCTGTCTTATAACTTCACTATTTCCAACAAATTCTTCACGCATACTTGCTGAGTGTCTTTCGTCTCTCTCCGTCGTGCGGGCCTGGCTTGCGATTCTTCCAAGCCAGGAGCCCAAGAACTGGGGCAAAACTTCAAAGTCCTGCTGTGGACACCAGACCGTGACACCTCCAACACATTCTATCTAACGCTGAATGGGAGACTGTGCTGGACCCTTCCTCAGCACCTGTGTTCAGGAAGGGGGCGTTAGGGAGATGGCATAGCCCCCCACTTCGTGTACAGATGCTCCTTTATTTCCATTGGCGTTTTCTTCCTGTTTCCAGCCATTAAAATTACTGGCCCTGAGGAAGAGCCACTTCACTATGACACAACTCAATAAGAGGATCTCTTTCCCCAGTTGACCAGTGTACACTTGGCAGCCACGTAGGAGACACAGAACTTTAAAACTCTGCCTCTAATCCATCAGCACACCTTATAAATCCCAGAATCTCTTATAAGCCCCGAATAAATCCCACCACTGACCTGTGCTCGCTCTACCACCATAGCCCTGGTCCCAGCTTGTGCTGGCCCATAGTGGATGTTCGGTACATAGGAGCTGAATGGGTTTATGAATGAATAATGTGGTACAACAGATGTGCCGGTGAAATTGGTGGATGAGGCAGAGTTGACTGAATGGTGGAATGAAGTTCCCAAAATATCTGCAGAGTTGGTGTGCTGGGCTGAACTACCAAGACGAGGCTTGGCAGAGTGACAACCCAAAACAAGTGACTGAGGCAAAGGTCTCAATCAACTGAGGTTTATTAAGCCAAAGTGGAGGACACACCCGGGGAAAACACAAACCACAGAAAAATCTGTGCTTGTTTTTCCAAAGTGGGATTTGGGAACTCAGGTTTTTAAAGGGAGGTGGGCAGCGAGACAAAACGGTTACATGCTTGTGAGACCCGGGAAATCTGTATTTTACACAAGATAAGGCGAATGCTAGGAGAAAACAAAGAGAGTGAAGGAAGCGTCAATTTTGCAGATGTCCCTGGGTAGGTGGAAGAATGTTTGATGTCTCTGTTCTGCACCTGAGGATAAACCTGTAATCAACACTATTAGTGTAGAATCGAACAGACTTCAGTTTTAGGAGCTAGACTTAGACTGCAGACCCGAAGTTACAATTTGCTGTCCTTGCTTGTGGGAGGCCAGCAAGGAATTTCCTTACAAATGACGTGTGGGGACAGTCCTTCGCAGATGCCTGAGGCCTTTTACCTTTCTATGGGGATCTGGCTGATGTATAACATTAGTAACAACTATTCATTTGGAAGGGGCATGATTTAGCCTCCTTCCCTTTTGCACAAGGAGTGGGGAGGCTCCTGAGATTTTTATTTCCCTTTACAAGGAGTACATACAAAAGGCTGTGCTTGGGTCAAAAGCACCAAATACAGAATAAGGAAGAAACGGCTTAATAGCAGCAGCATAACTAGCAAAGACTTGGAAGCTACAAGTCGGTGGGAAGCTTATGATGGGATAGATGGGGCCTGCAGAAACACCCCGCGACGTCAGGCTGCATTGGGAGAGTGGAATGAAGGGCTGCTGTGCTTTGCAGGGGACATACGTGGGGCAGCCTGCCAGTCCTGGGCTTTACACTTTAAGCAGTCAGAGCTTATTCAAGTACATCCAGAGCACAGTGACCAGGGCGACAAAAGCATCCAAAATCACATCCAATCAGAAAGAACAGAAGGATCTGGAATGTTTAGCACATAGATGGTAGATTTAGGAGCCAGACAGAACTGAATCAACGCCTGGTTCTGCCTTTTGTTACCTGCAGCACATGAGCAAAATTCTTAACATTGATAGTCCCTAGTTGTATTCCTGTCAAGGCCAGTGTTGTAAAAATTAAAGTATAACTGCCTGATTTTGCAGTTATCACACACAAGGATCTGTACTGTGCCCTGTAGAAAATTTGAAGAGTCATCCACTTGAAATATATACCCATAGTCTTCACTGAAATTGCAAATGAAATGTCCTTTATCAGGGTGCAAAAATCATGTACAGAATGTAGCATTTAAGTTTAATGACCACTTTTTATAAATTTTTATCTATAGGTGGGCATCATAATTTGAGGCAACACATTTATGATCAGAATTAAATTTAGATATAAATGATGGAGTATCAGGATACTAGGAGCAGATACAAAAGCTAGCTTACAAAGCATAGAAACAGCCCTAAACAAGTAACAAGTCGTGTGTCTGTTCTGTTAGGTTGTTCATAACCTAAAACAGTTCTGTTCTGGATGATTTGGGTGGATGATATGCTTGCATCTTGACTGAATGCATCTTGAAAAACTTCGATTTTAAGGAATCTATAGGTGGTACCATTCAAGAGTTTTACTTTTGGAATACAAAGTTAATTCGGATCCCCAGTACAAATTATTTTGTATTAATTTGGGCACCCCAGGGTCTACTTGTGAAGTCACTGCAGTGACCGATGAGAAGACAGAACAAGTATCCTTCCACCAGGGTTTCAATATTGGTTTTCCTCATCTCGCGTTTGTAGCTCCTGGCTCCAGCCTTCAGTGAAGAGTCAGGTACAAACAAGATAGAGGCAACTTGCTGATGAGAATACTGGATAGCTCCATCTGATTTTTCACGAAAGAAGAAATATCAGAATGTAACAACTTAGAGTTGGGGTGACCATATCATTTATCATCCAAACTGGAACACTTTTGACAGTAAGATGGGGCAGGAAGGGGGTGGGTATGAATAAGTACCGGGACTACAGGCATAAACCAGAATTGTCCTGGGAAAACTCAGATGTATGGTCACCCCAAGTGGAGTCCTTTTGTCAGGATATGGCGTTAAGATGCCCAGACCTGCCAGGAGCTATTTGATAAGGATTCAGTGTTTTTCTTCTTCAAGGGAATGAATTTTCATGAGTCTGAAAGATGAAAGAGAAGGCCGAGACAGTCTGATTCCACCCATTAGATTAGCCAATTTGTTTTTGACTGTTCTGTCAATCTGTTTTACGTTTTCTAAGATTGGGAAACACGGATATGGATATGGATAGTAAAATAAATGCCCCAAGTAGCCTGCCTGTCAGTGACAAGAACTTGTTCCAAAACGAGGCACCATCAGTATGGTGGATCGAAGTTATTCTCCATGTTGGAATCATGGACACGCTGAAATAATGCCTTGTGTTGGGTAGATAGTTGGGATCTCTGGCACTTCTCAGGACAAGCGTACCCTGCTTTGGTGCTGTCTCAAGCAATTGCTCCACCTGGGAAGAAGGATAAGGGCAGGCACTCCATTTTGGTGTTGTCCCACCCTTAATCCTATACTGAGCAACTGCTACACCTGAGGAAGGAGGGAATGCTTTATCAATCTGGAAATTCCCCAGTCCACGCATGATAGGATTTAGAAAGTGACCTAGAGTAACCTAAGGGAAATTAATATACCATTAGCTTGAATCTACATTGCAGTTCACCTCCCACCTCCAGCACAGATGGAATTTTGAGGACACCTGTTGATCATTTGATAGCATCCTACACATCCTAAGAGCCCTTCCCCAGACTGGGCTAATAAAAGGAAACAATCCGAGAAGTCAGGGGGAAGTGAGTGGGTGAGTGAGTCAGTGAGTCAGTGAGTCAGTGAGTCAGTCTGTCTGCCTGTCTGTCTCCACGAGTGGAGACAGACCCATTTTATTCTATAATAAAGAGCTGCTCTTGTGAAACTGCTCCCTGCCTGAGGTTACTCCCTCGTATTGGCCTTGCTGGTGATTTTTCCAAGAAAGGAGTCAGAGGATGGGGATAATACTTGACACTTTGGTGTGTCTGGTCATTCTCAGCCAAGAGCACACCAAGAACCGAGGGCAGAGTCCCACCCTGACATCTTTGGTGCTGAAACCCGGGATTCTGACATGTGGAGTGTGTAACAGAGGAGCTGTGCAATGAGGGAGGGACACCACCTGCTCTGAAACACACATTCCCTTAGGAGAACACATGTGGTAGGTATCAAAGTCCAATTCACATGGACCCAGTGGCACTTATGGATGTCTTTGGCACACCTTTACAGGTATTCTAGGGCTATGCTGGCTGCAGGTAAGACCATTAATTAGGTAAATGAAGATTTAATAAAATTTCCCTCCAGTATTTTTGTACCCAGATGCTGATTCCTTCCCTTCTAGCATGTGTATGTCCCCCCAGCAAGGGGTGTGTGCATTGAGGCACCCCCAAGAGGCCATTTCAGGCAAATCAAAAACGGTGAAGATTAAAAAAATCTGTCAAGCTGTAAATTTGGGGCTGGATCTTGGAAAAAGCAACAAAAGTAAACTAAAATCCAGAGGAAAAGAATTTTTAGGGCATTGAAACTATCTGTATGATACAGTAGTGATGAACACGTGTCATTATACATTTGTCAAAACCCATAGACTGTACAACACAGAGAGCAAACCCTAATGTAAACTATAGACTTTGGTTAATAATGTCTTATTTTTTGTGTTTTTAAATTTTATTTTATTTTTTCTTGATAGAGTGTCTATGAAAATCTTATTTTTGAAGTATAATTTTATTTTTTTAATTGACAAATAATATTGTGCGTACTCATAGGGTACATGGTGATGCTGTGATACACGTCATGTATGTGGTCATCAGATCAGGGTAGTTGGCATATCCATCATCTCAAACACATCATTTCGTTGTGTTGGGAATGATCACTATGCTCCTTCTAGCTATTTGAAACTAGATAACACATTGTTGTTAACTATAGTCATCCTACAGTGGTAAGGAACATGAGACTGTATCAGTATTTGTTCATCAATTATAATAGATGTACCACTCTAATGTATTAATAAAATGTAAATAATAGGAAACGTCGGGGAGGTACATGTGGGAATTCTGTACTTTCCGGTCAACTTTTCTGTAAACGTAAAATTGCTCTAATAAATTGCAAATCACGTCTCAAGAGGAGAACGCAGTAAGGTGCTGCCCAGACCCCACGCGGCGTAGGCGCCCTGCGCGCCCTCGGTCATTGCCACAAACCCGCGCTCCGGCCCGTGGGCGCCACTGCGACGCGTGGCCCCACCGCGAATGCCGGCGCAGGTCCTGAGCCTCGGCGGCACCAAGGTCACAGAGATTTGCCCTTGTTTTCTTCCAAGAAGCTTCCACCCCGAGCGGTTACTCCCAGCTGAAGGCAGCCCCCCTGCCACCTGCCCTGCGTTTCACGCGTCTGCTCAAAGGGCCCTGGAGGTTGGAGCAGCAACTGCCCTAACTGTGGCCGTGGGACAGCCCCTCCCGCTGCCGGATGTCCCCTTCCCTAGTCACTCCTCCGCCCCCCACTCTTGCTCCCTGGGACCCTTTCCCCCCAAAAAACGACCTGAACGCAAGTCTTCGGCCCCAGGCTCTGCCTAGGGGACCCAGGCTGAGCGCCTAGGTGTGGATGCATTTAGACTTATGCACACATGCATGTTTACACCAAACAATGTTTAAGTGACAAAACCACTTAACTCTTTCAAACTCTCATTTCATAAACATAACTAATCTTATCAAGCATATTAGGCAGTGTTTAAAATAGATCTATTTGTACTATCTTCATTTGAGTGTTATAAAGAATATATGTGTTTATATGGACAAGACATAAGCCAAAACCACATGAGCATGTATTTTCTTTCTCTTTATTTATAAATTTAAAATTTTTTCTTTGGAAAAGTTGCAGATACCTAATGAATACTCCTTGATTATGTCAGTTGGTAATTAGTTAAAGGTATCAAGTCAATTAGGAATCTTAGACAATGTATTTTAAATTGACATTAAAGAAAATACAATCACTGTTATTATTAAAAATTTGTCAGAGAAATATGACACTTTAAAACTTACCCAGACAGTAAAGGTGGAGTGATTCTACAGGTTTACATAATTCGCTGTGTTTCATATGAAGACATTAGTTGTCATAGCTCTCATTAATTAAATACACATTTACATTTATAGTCTTAACTATTTGGTGTTAGCAATGATAACCTATCTGACCATTAGAAGGAATTTAGGATAGTCTATTTGGTTAAGCTTGTGGTAGGATAATAATTCCAAAGTCTTATATAAACTGAAATGTTACATTTATACACTTATATTCTATTTGTGATAAAATAGGATAAATCAGAGAGAAAATATATAGCTATCTCTTTAAGCAAAATTTATAATTTATTAGGACTATTAACTGAACTTAAAATGTGGATTTGCATATAATTTTTACTAAG
Organism: Daubentonia madagascariensis; assembly: GCA_023783475.1. Classification (NCBI taxonomy): domain Eukaryota; kingdom Metazoa; phylum Chordata; class Mammalia; order Primates; family Daubentoniidae; genus Daubentonia; species Daubentonia madagascariensis. The sequence continues at coordinate 574,408 of JAKFHU010000353.1, read as the reverse complement.
GAATATTAAAATTCTTTAAATTTTACTTAAAATTTTAACACAGAAGGGTTTTTTTGTAAAGCCATCATCTGATACAAATTGTTGGCAATTTGCATTTCTTTGTTCCTTGTAATTCATCAGTAGGAACCTCTGTTATTAAAGTTGCATTTTTCCTTTTTCCAAAAGCTTTTTGGAGAGAGAATAATTTAATATTAGAAAACAGAATTACTTTTTACACATGCATTAATGACTTAGTTATTTATACATGGTTTTCAACTTTTTTATTTTATACTAATTAGGGTAATATATACCTTTTTAAACCATCATTTATAAAAATATAGATGTTAAGTATATTCACATTATTTTGAAAAATATACACTTTTTGATGAATGTTTTAATAACTAAATTAACTAAAAAATATCTTCTCATTTGAAAATCTTCTTTTCCAAGAAGGAAACAATTGGATGTTTCAGTCTCCAGAAGAGTGATTTCTTTAAATTATTTAAAATAGCCACACACGTGGTTACAGTATACGAGGGCTGTCCGGAAAGTATCCAGCCATGTTATATGTTCTCATTGTATTAACAATGGCTGGATACTTTCCAGACAGCCCTTGTATAATTTGCAGCTTGGCTCATTCAGGCAAATTTCATATTTTATTTCTCTCGGTTGGAGAGTTTTTCCTAAAGGGCCACACATTTAAAACATTATGTGCTTTAGCATAATTTCTTAAACTTTTTTGCACTTTGGGGAGTCTGACTTTCTTTATCTTATTCATTAGTGTTCTTTGTAACTTCTAGAAACCGTCAAAATAGGAGCTGTATTGAATTTGCAACACTTTCCAACTGTGTTTGCTAATTCCCTTGGGAGACAGGCTATTCCCAACTATTTGCATTTCTGCACCATTTTGTTAGCTGTACTAGGGATGTAATTAGTCCACACATCTGGTATGTCATGGATTGGCTAGTGTTAGAGGTTTCACAAATTAATACAAACTTTTTTTAAATTGAAGAACTCAATTAGTTTAAAAATAGCTCTCAAAATAAAATAAAAATGCTGCTCAGGCCCAGCATTTGTATATTATAACTTGTTCTCTCACTACAGGTGGGCTTCAGATGGGAAAGTGAGAACTGACAAGGACCCATCTGTGTAAGAGCTTTTGAGACAGGGTGGTGTTGGATCAGAGTCTGATTTCCCGATGTGATTACAGGAAAGGGAGGGGGGTGGATTCCCTTCCAGCAGCATGGAAAAAGGGCCTGGGGGGTACCTGTAGGTGGAACAGAAGTTCCTGATGTGACTTAAGGCAACCGCTGAACACTGGGCATTTTTACATCCTCAGATTCAAGAGCTTCTTGACAAGGTATTATTTGGGTCATGTCAAGTTATTCCTGTGAAGGCCATGGCTAGCTTGGGTTAACTAGTACAGTAGTTCCATTTGTCTAGTTAGTTTTAAGAATCTTTCTCATAATACATGACATATAAAACTCAAGAGTTTCTTTGGTAACAACTTTTGTTTTCTTTGAACTAGAACTACCCATAATGCAAACACACACAAAGAGATTTGAAAATTTGGTTCCTCAGTCTCTCTAGAGACATTTCAGGTGTTCAATATCCACATATAGCTAGTGGTTACCATGTTGGCATCAAAGACATTTCTACCAGTCAGTGCTGGTTTAGATCATATTCTCTGAAACATGGCTTAGTACAGGTTAAGCATTCATCCCTCGATAATTTATATATCTCTATACAATAATATGTCTATACAATTCCCCAAATTACTTTCTGTTACATTAGAACTTGCATTAATGTCTATTACATTGCAGCATGTCAAAATCTGAGATGTCTTTTTTATTGCAATTTTTAAAATCTGAATTTTGAAAAAAAATTAGATGACAGAAAAGTTGAAAGAATAGTACAATAAACATTTTTAAATCCTTCACTTAGGTTAACCAATTGTCAACAATTGGCCACATTTTTGTTCTCTCTCTCTCTGTATATATGTGTTTGTGTGTATATACAAATACATACATAACACATGCATACACACAATATATGTGATAAATATACATATATACATGTGTTTGGAAACAATTGGAAGATGCAGATATTGTAACAGTTTATCTTTAAATATTTCAGCATGCATCACTGAAGAAAGACGGCATTTTCCTACATAACCACATCATCATTATACCATCTAAGAAAATCAACATTAACTCAATAATGTTATCTAGTATACATGTTCACACTTCCCCCAAAAGTCTTTTGTAGCTTTTTTTTTTGGATTGGCAATTTTGTCAAGTTTCGTGCCTTTCATTTGGTTGTTATGTCCGTGCCTTTACCCTCTTTTAGTGTGGGGTGTTCCTCCTGCCTTTTCGCTTTTGTTTCTGTTTCCATGTCATTGAATTCTTAGGAGAGTCCAGCCCAATAGCCCACAGGATGCTCCACTCTGTGGATGTGTCTGATGGTCTCCTCATGCTTAGGTTTGGGTTAAGCGAGCTGGGCAGAAGTACCTCCCAGGGGAAGTGTGTCTCTTAGTGCATCACATAAGGAGCACAGAATGTCTGGGCTGCACTGTTACCACTCAGCTATGGTGACGAGCACAGACAGCTCCATTAAAAAGGTACGCTTTCCTCTTTGTAATTACTTAGTCATCTGTGGGGTGACACTTGTTGCTCTGTCCTCTTACTGTGGTCATATCTGAAAAAAGCAGAGTAGGAAGAGAAAAGGAAGGCAAAGGAGGAGAAAGTAAGGGAGGGGATGTGGAAGGACTGTCACGGTCTATTAAAAAAATGAAGAATTGAAAATAACACTATATATCACATTTAATATTATATAGAAAGCTTCACTTAAATAGTGTGGAGAAAGAAGTGTGAAGCTAGGGAGGTGTGATTAAGAGTTGAGGGCAGACTGAGGTCGCTTTGCTATTTTATTGGACACTGACCCTGATTTAGGGTCAACGACAATAAAATAAACCCCAACAGTAATCACTGAATTAGCATTGTTGACACTCCCACCTAGTTAGTTTTCCTACTTCTTAATTAGGCCTTTATTTTAGACATGTCTCTGTATTTTAATTATATCCAATTATATGTAATTGCATATTCTTAGTTCATTTCATTATGGCTATGAGCAGAAAAGCACTTTGCCAAAAGAGTGTGCTGACTTTCCAAATATTCTCTTTACTCTTCTTTCCAGCTGTCAGTGTGCACAGGGGAAATTAAATTCATACATACATGTTTCCCACTCTCAACAGGGTCCCCGTAGTGCAAATTCTTAGACACTCCTCCTGTTAGAGATGGGGTCTTTCCTGTCTTGAAAGTGGGCTTTTGTGACTGTCTAGATCAACAGAGTGGGGTGGAAATGACATTATGTGGCATCTGAGTCTAAGTCATGAAAGCTGACGCAACTTCCACTGTGCTCTCAAGAATACTCACTGTTGACACCTTAGTCTGCCTTGTGTGCAGCCCAACTGCCCCGAGGCCACCATACTAGCAGGACTACCAAACCAGCTCCCAAGGAGACCGTGAGGCAGGGTCCAGAGACTGCAGAACGAGAGAGATGCCCGGCCAGCCCCCAGCAGGTCCGCCTCCCCCTCCCCCTCCCCTTGCCCTGCCCCTCCACTATTCCAGCTCCATCCACTGACTGATGGGTATTGTTTTAGGCAACTATTAATATGTTTGGGGTGTTTTTTATGTATCAATACCAAGAGTGCCTCTTCCTTCCACTTTCTTCTAAGGTGCTAGGTTCCTGTTCTTCCCATTGGTCTCAAAAATGAAGCGGCTCAGTGGTTGAGACTTAGGACCCAGACACAGGGAATGTGGCTATTGGAGTGTAGCATCTGAACACAGACCCAACAGATCCTATCATTGTCCCCAGAACTTTCCTTTTGTTGCCGTGTACAATGAAACCTTAGGCCTCTTTTGATTCATTAAGGAAGACTATCTTCTCCCAACGTCCACAGTTCAGAATCCTAACGAACATTAGACTTATTTTGCCTAATTAAAGTTGGTGTAATTTAAACTATTGTGATAACAAGGGGCTGAGTCTTGGAGAGAGGCATTGCTTTTGTGTCTCTGCCTCACTGTTTGTGTCTCTGCCCCACTGTTTGGACATCACAGACAGGTGATGTCTTCTCTGTCTGAGATGCTCCTGCTGGTTTTGGAAATTCTCAGCCTGCTTTGTTCAAACTACCTTAAAATTGCCTCAATTTCTACTGACTACTCAAAGCCTTGTAGGGAACCAAAAAACCAGGAAAGTAATTCTGGACTTCAAAATTTAACACTTACTTTTGTATTTTGTTCTCTTGTTTGGAGCACATTAGCCTTTCCAAATTAGCTATTACTCTTGAGGGCAAGGGCTGTGTTAAATCTATTGTTTCCATTCCCCACAGTGCTGGTGACCAGGTAGGCACTTAATAAAAGCTAGTTGACTAATTGGGAGAATAACATCTAGATGATTATATACCAATACTACTTGTTATCTCATAGACTCACAGGGTGATTATAACATCTGTAAGGTGTTGAGCAAGTGTTTTACATGTATTATAAATACCACCACCTTCTTTGGCTTATCAGAATCCTCTGAGACCCTCATGACCAGGCAGTTTGGACAATAATGTGTTTGACTACAGCTTCCCTGAATTATTTTAGTAGATGGAAGCCTATCCCATTACTGTTGAACTCCACTGCCATCTACTGTTCACTTAGTAAAGTAACATATTGTGCTCTCCACCCCCACCCCCTACTCTATTCTTTATTATTGAGTTTTTGGTTTCCTCAGATCTCAAGGGCTTTCCATGCTTTGAGCTTCAACCCAGAGTAAATGTAATTTTCTCTGTTATAATTAAACTTTATAATAGTTTCATTATAGCAATCCAGCATGATATTGACAATTTTCTTTCATGGGCAAAAAGAGTTTATGGCTTTATGGAATAGTAAACATTTTTTACTTAATGACACTATGGTCTTTTCATAGGCTCCCCCCACCCCCAAGAAACTAAAGGAAAAAGGCAATGGAGTTCTCCTCACCTCCAGCAGATATCCCTAAATTGGACATCTATCTTGGCCATACTCCATTCAGAGTGTCAACTCCACTCATCCTTCAAGGTCCTCCCTTCAAAGGATGCCTTCTCCGTAAGACCTTCCCCGATTCTTCACTCTGGGATTAAATTCTCCCTTCCACAATTGGTAATTGTCATAATGAACCACATAAGGGAAGAAAAAGATAAAAACTCCAGTTTAAAAAATACCTTTATAAGTCATTTCTCTCATCCTCCCTTCTTTGTTGGTTCCTGTTTTTCTTTTGCAGACAAATAAGCTAAATTGGACTCTCAGCTGTAATAATTTAAGAAAGGATAAGGACGAAAGCACGGACAAGTGTTGGGTGATGTGATGAGGTTGTGTGATTTACTTTGTGAATACTGTGAGATTTTGGCCAACTCACTGTTCTTAAGTACTAAATGGTCAGGATTTCAAAGGTTAATGAAGTAACAACAGACCAAAAAACGTATTTCCCCTCTATTTCCTATTTTAGAACTAAAAAATGTCAGTTTCGAGGAGGGGCGTGGGCGAGGAACAAGAAAAGAGAAATTACTCGAATAAATTTCTGGTATAATTTAGGTGCCTGGGAGTAATTCAGCTGGGTTGTACTCAATGGGGAGCCGTGCGGTGGTGACCAGTGCACCGAGGCCTCGGACTTCATAGATCTAGGTGGAAGTTCAGGCTCTGCTACAGATTAACTGGGTTAACTGGGTGGCCTCTAGCAAGTCACTCGGGTGTCCCTATGGGAGAGGATCCATCACTTCCTCTTCTGTGCGTTGTGTCTACATCTACCTAGGTCGCTCTCACACCTCTTTTTTATGCTTTTCCTCCCTTCTTCAAGGTCACACCTGGCGGCGCGGCGCTCTGGAGAGTCCGAGGCGGGGCCCTGGGTCCCTCCCTTACACCTGGCGGCTTCTCTGGGGTCCCACTCTCAGCTTCCATCCCATGCTCGCCATCTCTTCATGCCGAATGCCTGACAATCGTCACAATTCAAGGCATTCCACGCTCCGAAGAGCCCTTGGAGGGGATACCACTCAAGTGGAGGGAAGCAAGACAAGGTCTCCTCTCGTCGTCCCACCTTCCCGGGCTTTTTCTGATGCGGAGTATTTGGGGTGGGTGAGGAGTGCGGCGGCAGGCCGAGAAGGCTAAGAAAAGCGTTTTCCCGGTGGGAACACAAATCCTCGGGTCTGGCTGTGTTTCCGGAGGCATTTCCATCCGGACCTAGGCGGGGACCGATTTCCGGCTCTGACTGGCGCGTCGGCCGAGTTTCCAGCTCCGCCGCTTCCGCCCGCACTTGCTCTAGGCTGCCCGGCGAGCAGCTGCTTCCGCCCGGAGTTCCCGGCGGCTCGGGCCTGGAAGCCGGCGCACCAGCCGCCTCCCGCTCCGGCCCGCAGCCCGCCCACGCGCGATCGGGTGCCCAGGTGACAGCGGCGTTCTCTGTGGCCGAGGCCTGGGTCTGGGCGACCGGGCGGTGCGGGAGGGACGCCCGGGGCTGGCCCAGCCCCAGCCCCAGCCCGGGACTCGCCGCGGCCAGGGTCGGGGGCCGCAGGCCTCGGCGCGCCCACCGGGCCTGGGGCGGGGCCCAGCCTCCCCGCCCGGCCCCGCCCCGGCCCTGCGGCCAGCGCGGCGCGGGGCGGTTCTCCTCTGCCCTGCGGCGCGGTAACCGCCTCGCAGCCCCGGGGCCCGGCGGCCCCTGGCTCCGGCCGCTGCGGGAGCATGGAGTTTGCGGAGCTGATCAAGACCCCGCGGGTGGACAACGTGGTGCTGCACCGGCCTTTCTACCCGGCCGTCGAGGGGACGCTGTGTCTGACCGGCCACCACTTGATCCTGTCCTCCCGGCAGGACAACACGGAGGAGCTGTGGCTCCTCCATTCAAACATCGACGCCATCGACAAGCGGTGAGTGCCCATCCCGCCGCCCGCGCCGCGGGGAGCCGGGCGTCTTCCGTGCGTCCCGTCGCCCGGCTGGCCCGTTCGGGATTCGACTCTCAGAGGGCAGAAGGCCGTCCAGATGGGATACCTGGTTTCTGTCCCGTCTGGTCGGAGGGCTCAGGGTTATCACGTGGTTATCATCCTGATTATCATTTTGGTGCATAACACCATTTGGGGGGATTTTCAACATTTTCTTTTTACGTTTCTTCTTCTTGCCCCATCATGTTCTTTGAATCGCAGTTGATTGTCAATCACAGTTCATGAAGTTGTGATTGGATATGATTTAGGTAAAGTCTTTATTTACCACTTTGAGGAAAACTCAAAGAGCTCCTTATGTAGTTATGAGTGTCTACGTGCCACGAACCCATGCTTTCTTCCTCAAATATGTTCCGTTTATCATATTTCTCATCTTCTGGGTCGTCAATTTGATGCTTCTTCCCACTAAGGGAGATTATGTCTCCTATTCATTTTTTTTTTTTTTTTTTTTAAAGGCAGGGTCTCAGTCTATTGCCCAGGCTGGAGTGCATTGGCACCATCACAGCTGAAACTCCCGGGCTCAAGGGATCCTCCTGCTCAGCCTCCGGAGTAGCTGGGACCACAGATGTGTGACACCACACCTGGCTAATTTTTAAATTTTTTGTAGAGACAGGGTCTCACTGTGTTGCCCAGGCTGGTCTGGAACTCCTAGTCTGAAGTGATCCTCTTGCCTCAGCCTCCCAAAGTGCTGGGATTACAGGCCTGAGCCATGGAGCACAGTCTTGCCCCGGCCCTAGCCTCATCTTTACTCACTTCTGCTTTTGGAAGGAACAAGGTTGGCTCTTTTTTTTTTTTTTTCCATACTATTGTGGGGGTACAACACTTAGGGTTGCCTCTTAAGGAAAGGTATAATTAACCTTTTTTTTTTTTTTTGCACTCCAGACTTTTTATCTTTCCAAGGCAGTGTCTCAAAGTAAAAAAGTTACACTTTCATCTGCAGTCGAAATTCCCATCTCCCCAATGGCCCTGTGTACTCTAGCCAGGAGAAGGCAAATTGATTATCCAGTTTACGCTAAAGTATAAATGAATCACAATGTTTTCTATTGCCTTCCAGGAGAATTTGGTATTAAGAAGATTCCTAGAGAGGCTATGCCTTAAAATAAAATAATTTCTAATGGTAGAATTTCAAGCAGTTTGGGTGAAGCAGTGGTAGATTTATTTATTTATTTTTCGAGCAGAGGGCTCTTAGTAGACCCCTCAAATCACCTTTTCCTGTGTAAAGTTGTCAATGGTCTCTGATTGCCTCCACGATAAAGCCTGTCGTTCATAGCCTTCCATGTTCTAGCCCTAATCTACTTTCCGCACTTTCTTTCTTGCCTTTCCTTTTCCTGAACCTTTCTTGTATTTCCTTTCATGAATCTTTTTTACTAGCTAGTCCTCCCTATTTATTGCTCATATATGTTCCGCATTCTCTCGTCTCTGTGTTTTACTGACCTCTTCCTTCTACTGGGATGCCTTGCTTCTCCCAAGTTCGTTAAACGTTTATTGAGTGCCTTTATGTTCCAGACATTTTGTGAGCCATTAAAGACACCAAGATGAGTAAAATATATTAATGGTTCTTGTCTTTCAGGAGTTCATAGGTTGTGATCTCACTGTTACCCATCCATCAGTATTCACTTTAACCAATTCAGCTGTCACCTCCTTCACAGATTCTTATGTTAATCCCATAGCTGGAAGTAATTCCTCTCACCTTGAAATTCTGTAGCTCTTTAATTGTACCTTTTTCATAAATGTATATTTCAATTTGCATTTTAACAGTTACATATATATTATCTCTTTGAAGCCAGACTGACATCTGATTCATTTTTATCTCCTTCAAAATGCTTGTAGACACACAGGAAATAAAAGGATTGACCATGGAGTGGTCAGTGGTGCCATAGAATGCAAATTAGTAGTCTCTCTGTGACCATTAACTTTCTTTTCTTTCTTATTTACCTCTTTTTATGGTTACTTTTCACTCATTCATTTCCTAATATTTACCTAGCATTTGCTAGGTGCTGGGCTTTGTAGGGCATATAAGACATGGACCTTTTAATTTTTAGGGGAGAAATGACAAACTCTACTCACATTTAACCTTTCCTGGGAAGCAGGATGGTGTAGTGGAAAGAGCACAAGTGAAGTGGTCAGATTGTTTAATTGTTGCTTTTAAGATATATTTACTTCCACCTGTCTTCTGTGTGCTGAGCGCTGTCTGGGCTCTGTGAATGCAGAGATGGACAATCAAATGAATCGACAAGTAAATATACGTGTAACGATGTGAGGTAGTAAGTGCCAGGAAGGAAAATAAAGGAAGAGGAGATGATAGTGCCAGGAGGATTTCAGAGAAGACAAGTGACATTTGAATAGGTATATGACACCTGAGTGAAGGGAGGAAGGGCATTCCAGCCAGAGGGAATAGTGCAAAGACCCTGAGACAGGGAAGACAAAGAGGCCAGTGTGGCTGGAGTGCAGTGAGCAGAGGGAGGGCCCAGGGTGGGAGAAACTGGGGTTGGGGGCCTTGTAGGCCACCGTGCTTGTCATGGGAGCCCTTGGAGAGTTGAAAGCAAGGACGTAGCAGCTGATAGAATTTTTAGAAGATGATTCTGGCTGCTAGCAGAAAATGGATTGTAGAAGGGCAAGAGTGGAAGCAGCAGGCCTAGTTAGGAGACTGTTGAGTAGTTCAGATAAAAGCTGATGGTGACTTAGAGTAAAAGTAGTAGCGTGGTCACGTGCAGTCCAATTTGGGATGTATTTTGAAAGTTGAGCTGCCTTGCTGGCGAATTGTAGATGGGGTGAGAAAGTCATTAAGAATGACTTTAGTTTTGCTCTTATCAGATAGGTGCCTTGGCCAACCTACTTAACCTTTCTGGACCTCAGTTCTGCCACATAAGAGGAAGAGAACCCCTTTCATATCGAGCAGTAACTTATATTTGAATAATGCTTTGCAAGTCTATAGAACACTCTCATATATGTTGCTTTCATCATTTTGTTTGATCCTTTTAGCACACAGGATTGTACACAATTTTTTTTTTTTTTTTTTTTTTAAGAGCCAGGGTCTCACTCTGTCACCTAGGCTGGAGTGTAGTGGCATGATCATAGCTCGATCATGCCTTGAACTCCTGGGCTCAAGCGATGCTCCCGCCTCAGCCTCCCGAGTAACTGGAACTACAGGTGTGCGCCACTGTGCCTGGCACAAGTTTTATAATTGTACCTGTTCGTCTTTTTATGGATCTCAGGTGCAGAAAATTAAGTTAATCCTACTTAGTTGATGACTCATCATTTTCATGATTGATTCATTAAAAGGTTTCCTCTGTTTTTTATTTTATTCTTCATCCTAATCTTCACTCCATTTTCTACCTCATCCACAATCCCTATAGGCAATCATGTTAAACATTGCTATAAAATAGATAGCACTGTTGTGTGTGGGTGTGTGCACCATGCGTGTGTGAGTTTAATTTACCTGACTGGGATTATGTCACAGATCTTGCTCTATTTCTTAACATTTTAACTCAGTACTCTTTTTCAAGATCTCTTCCTATTGCTGTATATACATCCATTTCACTGCTAAAACATTTTACTTATCAAATCTTTTAGATAACCCCTAGCTCCCTGCTGTCACAAACAACTCTGATAAACATACTCATTTGTGTCCCATTATAAACTTACGCAAGAGTTCCTCTGAGACCGTGCCCACGATAGGATTGAGCCATTAACGTGAGTCATACCTCACTTCACATACTAATTGTTAGGTCAGAGCCCAGAGGAAGACACGCAAGCCTGGGTGCATGGTAAAATGCTGTTTATTTTGAGCACCTGGGTGCAGGTGGGTGGAGGCCGAAAAAGGCGTCCACCCAGAGCAAGGGAAGGTGGTAAGTTTTATAGAAAGTTTGGGAGGGGGAGTTTTGCCAGTTTCTGCGGGTTCCATCCCAGCCTTTGTAATTCAGAGTTATCTTTACAACCTCCGGAGAATCCTCAGGAGCCTGCAGCCTGTTGGGGGGTGGTTGGTGTGTGTTCTTATCTGACTTATCTACCGCATGCATTCCGGGGCAGACCCAACATTTGCTTTCCAAAATGACTATTCCAGATTGCCTTCCCACCATGGTGCAGGAGAGCCCCCATTCCCTAGATTCTCACCAGCATTTGGTGTTGCTGTCTTTCTAATTTTTGCCAGTCTGAAGATCGTGAAATGGTATCTGTTTTCATTTGAATGTCACTAATTATTAGAGAATTTGAATGTCTCTTTATATGCTTGTTAGCAATATAGTTTAAAATTTTTTTTTCTTTGTGAATTGTCTGCTAATTTCTGTGGCTTACTTTTTAAAATTGGGTTTGTTGTCTTTCTCATGTTGATTTATATGGGTTCCTTGTGTACCCTATGGGTGTTAATTCTTCATTAGGTATTACAAATGTCTTCTAGTCTGTCACTCATCTGTTTATTTTTCTGTGGTATCCTTTATTGAACAGAAGTTCTTAATTTAAATGCAAAATTTGTCAATTTTTTTACGTTATAGTTTGTAGTTTAAGTCTTACTTAAGAACTCTTTACCTGTCCCCAAATCACCAGGATAGTCTCCTACATTTTCTTCCATAATAGCTTGATAGCTTTACCTTTCATTTTTAGATCTTTAATTCCTTTGTATTCTACCTTTGTTTCAAGTGTGATGAGAACCCAATTCTGTTTTTCTCCATAGAGCAAGCCAGTTTTCTTAATACCATCTTCTAACATCCCAGCCTTGGCTGATTTATCATATATCAAGTTGTCATATATATTTATGGCTCTGTTTCTGAGCTCTCTGTCCTAATCCATTAATTTGTTAGTCTGCTCTTTTGTCATTACCCTACTCTTTTTTCTTCTATTGCTTTGTGGTATTTCTTAAAATTAGATAGTGCTAGTCCATTTATATGTAATGTAATTATTGATATGGTTAGGATCAAGCCTGCCATTTTGCTATGTCATCATACTATATATTTTCTATTTGTTCCATTGGATCTTTTTTTGTCTTTTTCCTCTTTTTCTTCCCTCTTTTGTACTGAATTGTTTTAAATGATTCTTTATTGGCTTATTAACCATAACTCTTTGGTGTTTTATTTTTGTGATTGCCTTATGGTTTATAGTATAATCTTTAACTTACCACAGTCTGTCTGCAAGTGCTGTTATGCCACTTGGAATGGTGTAGTATAGGACCCTTACAATAAATAATAAACTTCCGTGATTTAAGCATATGATTAACATTTCTGGTGCTCTTCACTTCTTTTTGTAAATCCATATTGTCATCCGGTGTAATTTTCCTTCTACTTTAAGGATTTTTCTTTAACATTTGTTGTAGTGCAGATTTGCTGGTGTTGAAATTTTTTGGCTTTTGTATGTCTGTGAAAGTTATTTCATCTTTGTTTTTGGAAGATAATTTTTGCCGAGTGTAGAATTCTTTGTTGACAGTTTTTTTTTGTTTTTTTTTTAACTTTCAGTAGTTTAAAGATGTTGCTCTAGTTTCTTCTCTCACTTATGTTGTGTACCAGGAGAAATCTGTTGCTATCCTTATTTTTGTTCTTGTATGTAACTAGTCTTTTTTCCTCCTTCTGGCTGCTTTTTAAGATTTTCTCGTTATCACCAGCTTTGAGTAATTCGATTAAGATGTGTGTTGTTGCAGTTTTGTTTCTTTTGCTTGGGGTTTGTTGAGCTTTTTGAATGTGAGGGCTTATAGTTTTCATCAAGTTTTTAAAAATGTTTGACCATTCTATCTTCAAATATTTTTCTGTTCTCCTTTCTCCCCCTTTTTGGAAACTCCAACTTCATGTATATTGGGGTGCTTGAAATCCCACAGCTCTCTAATATGCCTTTCATTTTATTTAAATTCTTTTTTCTTTGTTTCATTTTAGATAGCTTCTGTTATGTTTTCCAGTTTACCAGCCTTTTCTTCTATTCTGTTGTTAAGCCCGTTCAATATTTATTTTTTATGTAGACATTCTACTTTTTATCTCTAGAAGGTTTGTTTGGCTCTTTTTTAATGTATACTTTGTCTCTATTTAATATTTTGAACATATGGAATATAGTTATAACTTGTAATATTCTTGTCAGTTAATACATCTGTGACAGTTACAGGTTTGTTTTTATTTTGTTTAATTTTTTTTCTTCTCCTTATGGGTCCTATTTTCTTGTTTCTTTGCATAACTGGCAATCTTTGATCATATGCTGGACATTGCAAATTTTTGCCTTTATGGGTGCTGGATATTTTTGTATTATAGATATTCCATAGCTTCATTCTGGGATTCAGTTAAATTACTTGGAAATCATTTGATCTTGTTAGGTCTTACTTTTAGATTTTGTAAGATGGGTCCAAAGCAGTGCTCATTCTAGAGGCAGTTATTTCCCACTCCTGAGGTAAAACCTTTCCTAGTATTCTGTATGATGCCTTGTGAGTTATAATGTTCTTCCAGTCTGGTTGGTGTCACTATTCCCAACTAGACTGGAAGAACATTATGACTCACAAGGCCTGAGGTGTCTGCTTCCTTTAATCCTCTCAGAGGGTTCTTTCCCAGCCTTAGGTAGTTTACTCTCATGCATGTGCCAGTCGGTACTTTGCTGAATACTTGGGACTTACCTTCAGCAGAGCTCAGAGTTTTCTCTGTTCTCTCACCAGCACTCTGGCTCGTGAGTCTAGCCCCTTTGAGCTCCTCATTGTCAGCTCCGTCCAGGTTCCCTCTCCCTGCAGTATGGCCTGGAAACTCTCAACATAATGAGCTGGAGTAGTCGTAGGACTCGCCTTGTTTCCTGTCTCCCAAGGATCTCTGTTCTTTGTTGTCCAGTGTCTAGAAAACAGGCGTTTCTTACATTTATCTAGTTGTTTTGGTTGTTTCAGGTGAGAGGGTAAATCAGGTCCCTGTTATCCTACCTTTGCTGGAAGTGGAAGTGCCAAGAGTATGATTTTTGAAATATATTTTAATAAAAGGCATTCCATCGTGTTGACCAACTGCACATGTCTTGTGGAATCTTTTGAAATAGGATTTGACCCATGGTGATAATGTTTGTCTGTCAAAATTAGCAGGGTAGTGATGTGAGGCATGGGAGTGCTCACAGTTAAGGTGGTACTTGGGAAGAGTAGCTATAGGAATTGGGTAAAATGTAAATAAAGTGATCACCTTTTGATCAATCTAAGAATTCCTAGTTTAGGGAATATTAGTGGAAAAGAATTGGGGGCAATCACTGGCAAGGGAAAAAAAAATCGGAGCTATCAGCAAGTATAAACAAAACAAAACAATAAAAAATATCCCAACTAAGGTAAAATTAAATTTTGTATGAAATTTACTGATAGAAAATGTATCATTAGGTATGGCATTTACTCTAAGTTTTTCTCGATTTAGTAGAGATATTGCAAATGAATCATTTTTAAATATTGAAAAAGACATTTTAAGTAGACTCTTGCAAACTTGGAAGTAAGTGAAATCTGAAATATACTGTTTTCCAATGCTTCAGAAATCTCTCTCTACAAACACCGAACATATTAATTGCAGATCTTTTTTCCGGTTCTTTGAAGTAAGGCCCCAAATAATCTCCATTAAAAGAATTAGCCTAATGGGAATTACTTTATCTATCTGAAATTTAAAAAACACATATATTATAAATAATTTACGGCTCACATTTTAATGATGCAGGCTTGTTTCTTAATTAGACTAATTAGGGAGATGAAAGTTGAATACAGATAGTGATTACAATTACATTCTCTTTTCAAAGACGTAATCATATATTTGAAGTTAGGAATATACGTGTTCCTAAGCATGATTTGTAATTTCTTACAGATTTGTGGGATCACTTGGTACCATCATCATAAAATGTAAAGATTTTCGAATTATACAGTTGGATATTCCTGGCATGGAGGAATGTTTGAATATAGCCAGTTCCATTGAGGTAAGTATTTTGGAGGCAAAATCTGATGGATTATATTATGACTCAGTGCAGCTCTTATGTTTTTTCATTAGATATTTGGTCATGTTCTCTGACTCAGATACTGAAGACTGATAGGAAAAGCCTTGCTCTTGCTCATTGTTATGCCACTGTAATGGGATGTTGTTGACTTATAGCACTGTTTACTGTTATTCATTTTATATGAGTAACCCGGATTCCATGAATTGCTTGGAATTCCATGGAAGTGCATTCTAATGGCTTTATGGAATTTCCATTGTTTTATTAAACCAATAAAACAGGTATTGATTGGGGGAAGCCCTCACTGATTGGACCTTTCCCACCTGCCCTGTAAGGGCTTCCTCAGAGACACTGAAAACCACTAGTGAGAGTTAATTGAGTACACTGTTTACTTTTCTACCAGATTAGCAGCTAGAATTGGAATTGTTTTTCTCAAATATACTAGTATATCTTTTGTGATAAATGCAATCCTAGAAATTTGAGTAGAAATATTAATATCAATAATATATTACAATGTGATTATCGAATCTTATTGTAATAGCACAGTTTGATTCTTGATTTTACTACTTGGTTGCTTGTGAGCACTGGTAAAGTACTTGACCTCTCTGACAATTAGTTTCCTACTTTTTATAAAATGAGGATAATATTACCTACCTTTTAGGGATATCATAAGAATTGTATTAGTTGATGTATGTAGAATGCTTAGTATAATACTTGGAAAATAGCAACTACCATTTGAGGGTATTCTATCATTTATTTAGTACACTTTTATGGTGAGACTTAAAATTTACAATCTGTGGCTGGGCTCGGTGGCTCACACCTATAATCCCAGCACTTTGGGAGGCTGAGGCAGGAGGATCACTTGAGGCCAAGAGTTAAAGACCAGCCTGGGCAACATAGTGAGACCCTGTCTCTACAAAAAATTTAAAAATTAGCCAGCT
Organism: Daubentonia madagascariensis; assembly: GCA_023783475.1. Taxonomy (NCBI): domain Eukaryota; kingdom Metazoa; phylum Chordata; class Mammalia; order Primates; family Daubentoniidae; genus Daubentonia; species Daubentonia madagascariensis. Next base: position 558,586 of record JAKFHU010000353.1, on the reverse strand, counting down.
GCGGTAGAGCCCAGGAGTTCAAGGCTGTAGTGAGCTATGATTGTGCCACTGCATCCCAGGCTGGGTGACAGAGTGAGATCCTGTCTCAAAAACAATTTAGGATCTGACCATTTCTAAGTGTACAGTTTGGTAGTATATACTAAGTATATTCACATTGTTGTGCAGCAAATCTCCAGGACTTTTTCATCTTGCAAAACCAAAACTCTGTACCCATTAACCAACAACTCCCCATTTCTATCCCCCCCAGTCCATGATAACCACCATTCTACTTTCTGTTTCTCTGAATTGACTACTTTAGATACCTTAAATAAGAGGAATCATATAGTATTTGTCTTCTTGTGACTGGCTTATTTCACTTAGCATAATATCTTCATGGTTCGTCTATGTTGTAATTTGTGACAGAATTCCCTTCCTTTTTAAGGGTGAATAATATTCCATTGTATGCGTATATATGGTGGGACTTTTTGAAAGTTATTTCTTTTCTAAAGCGACTATCACCAATGGTTGTCTTTTGCTTGTTTTTAGTAAATCTGAATTTCCATATATCAGTTTGTTTAAGACAGGAAGTGTTTGCTTTATATTTATATAAACAATATTGACTATTGGTTCAGATTACAAATAATAGAAAAATTTACTTGAATAATTTAAAATTTAAATTGAAGAGTTCACACTATTTTCTTCCCATTCTAACCAACTATTTTGGTATACACTTATATTTTAAATCACTTTATTTTAAATCACTCACTAAATTATGTCAATTAACCTTATATTTACAGTGTTTTCTAGATATAGAGACCCATTGCCTTTTTTTCTGTCTGACTAATCTGGGCTTTGTGTCAAAAAAAAAAATGCCATTGGCTTGGCCATTTAAAAGGAGCAGAAAGCCTTAAAAATCTGTAACTAGGATTTTGTTTGATTTTTAAACAGGATTAGAGAAACAGAGGAATCACTGTTGTGGTACTGAATAAATGGCATGTAACGTGCTTCTTTCTGCCTTTGCTGAATTTTGCTTAAGGAACTGAGAAGATGAACTGAGCTGTTTGTCTTACGCATTTGTTATTTGGAGGTCATGCATGATGTTGATTTGGCCTAATTGGTTGTCTCGAGTGAGAAAGCGTGTAGTTTCCATCTAGACCGATAGGTTGAGGTAATGGAACAGTGGGCAGGGGCTACGGCCACTTCCGTTAAGCCTGTGCTTCTTTGTTTTTGGTTTTCAGTTATGAGGTTGGATTTTCACTGTCTAGTCTACATTTCTCTTATCCCTTTGTGACCAGTAATCTTTAAGATGGTTGGCTGGTGGGTGTTAGAGGTGTTGCCTGCATTGAAGCACAGTGGTGAAGAAATAGGGCAAAAAAGCACGTCACCCGCTTGCTGATTGCATCACTTAGCTTCATTGGCATCTGACACTAATCGTTGTTTAAGTAGTGCTATATATGTGTATGTGTATTTGTGTGTGTGTGTGTGTGTGTATAAACCAAAAGCTCTTTAGAAACTGACTCATTATATGGAAACCCTTAGGGCTGAAAAGCCATAAATTATGAGCAATCCTTCTCATTTGACCTCAGAAAATTAATGCTTGTGGAGTGATTTTACGGGGTAGTGAATAAAACATAGTGAACCTGGCCTCTAGCCTTTTCCTGGCACACAATCCCTCCCTCCTTCCCTTACCCTCCCCCGAATACATCTTGACATGATTTAGGAGTAATAATAAGCAAACTCCTCACATAGCATAGTTGAGCTGTTCTTTGGATTTTTTTGTTTCTTTGTTTTGGGTTGTTTTTTTGTTTGTTTTTTATAGAGATGGGGTCTCACTATTTTGCCCAGGCTGGTCTCAAACTCCTGGCCTCAAGCCATCCTCCCACCTCAGCCTCCCAAAGCGCTAGGATTATAGGCTTGAGCCACCATGTCTAGCCTGAACTGTTCTTTGTAATCAAGAATTCACATACTCAAATATATTCTGCTGCCACTCATAGAATACCATTGGAAGAGCAACTGGCAAGTGCTCAGTTTTCCAAATTGTAGCTAGAAGTCTGATGAAGCTTTTTTCTGTGTAGTTTCAACTGCCTTTTGGAATTGAAATGTTTTCAGTTCTCTCAGCATTAATGTATTTAAAGGAAAAGAACTATCTCTAGTGATATAAAATATAATTGCAAGTCAAAATATGAATGCTTATTGCCTGTCAGAGTGGTTGCTGACTTGCATTTAAAATAGTCATGGTACTGACCACTGGCAGCTCTGACCTAGGTCACACATCCATGTCTGACTGTTCTGCTTCTGTTTGGTGTGATTGGCAGCCAAAGATGATAAAGAAGTGGAAAAAAATTATTAATATATGTATATAGAAGTGGATAATGGATTATACAGCCATGCTTCTCCATATTTTCTGTTTTATGAGCTGGTGGGGAGAAGGCTTCATGATTTATAGACAGATAGAAAAATAACTTTGGATGGAGATGTTTTGTTAAACTGCTGAACTATGTGTCCAGTCTATGATTGAATAAATAACCAACCCATCCTTTTGCGAGCCTGATCCTTCTGTGATACAGTCCCCCTGTGGTAACTTCATTCTGAGAGTACATTCAATTTGGTACTTACACCATCACCTCCCAATAGCATGCTGTTCGTTTGCCTCCCCACCTGTGGGTGAGAGTCTCCATAATTCAGTGTGAATTATGCTAATTGATTTGGTGCCCTTTTTGTCTAGCCATGGAAATACTCTTTCCCAAAACCCCCTGTCAAGGGCATGAGTCTGTCAGGTGATGGAGCATGTTCTGTCTGTTCCTCCTGCCTAGTCAGGCTTTCTTGGTTTGTCTCTTACCCAGAATTCAGGCACTCCAGATAAATACAGGCTCATTTTGGGATGGTAGAGTTATTGTCCCAACTTAAGAATGGTTAGTGTAGCGTAAAGATATGATGACACCTGACCAAATGGAATGTCACTCCGGGAAAGGAGAAGTTGAGCATTGATGGAATTTCTACATGTGTGGAGTATATAAATAAGTAAAATTATTTTAGATTTTATTTCGTGCCAGGCACTGTTCTAAGTCTGTTATATACATTATATCTCCTAATGCTCCAAAAAAAATGTCATTTCCTCCATTTTATAGTTGAGGAAATTGAGGAATAGAGTGGTTACATTGCTTAACTACTATTGCACAGCTAGGATGTGGAATTTGAGTGCAGCAGTCTGACTTCCATCTGACTCTTGGCCACAAACCTCTGTCATGTTTTTTAATTAACAGACCTTGATTTTAAATAATTTACATGTGTTTATATAGCTAATAACTGGATTTTGAGCCAAGACCTTTCTCACTAACCAAAAACTGTATGCTGTCTGATCCCGAGCAATACTTGCACTTTTTTATTAAGCTTTATTAAATGGTGTCGAGAGGAGTTATTTCATTTTTCTTCTAGAATTGGTGTGCACATCTTTTTGTTCTTTTTTCATTCAGTTAACACTTGAGTGTACGTTTTGTGTCAGGTGCCTCGTTAGATGCTGGAAGCATGGGAATTAGCTTCAATAAGGCTATAATTGTATCTAGTGATAAATACAATGTGAGAGAAATATATTGGGTACCCATGATTATTAGGCCACATTTGCTTAATAACCAATTTGTCAGTTAGAATGTGTTTCAAATTGTGGTATGTTCCTTTTTCCTTTGTTTCTTTTCTTTTTGCCTCCCAGGCATTGTCTACCCTGGACTCCATCACTCTGATGTACCCTTTCTTTTACCGGCCCATGTTTGAAGTGATAGAAGATGGCTGGCATTCATTCCTTCCTGAGCAAGAGTTTGAGCTCTATTCCTCAGCTGTGAGTTAACTTTTGAGAACTGTGGATAATGAGAAATAACCCATCACCTTATTTTACTTGTGAAAATGATAATTTCCTTTTGAAGAATTGAAAGGCGAAGCTGACTTAACCAGGCTTAAAAAGAGTATACACATTCATACGTTGCTTAATGACAAAGCTACATTCTGAGAAATGCGTCATTTCTCTTAAAATATGATACCCATAACATTTAGTGTAGCTGGTAACTATTAACATTACTAATACTTTAAGGTAGCCTAAAGTTGCATTAGCTTTTTTGAGAATTAAATTACTAATGAAATAAACTAAAATTCCTATATCTTTTCACATTAAGAGATCCTAGCTATATTTTTGTTATTAATATTTTACTTCTACTTAGATTCAGTACTTTTTTCTACTAGGTATTTCCTTTTGGATTTAGGTTGATTATTTAAGCAATTTGTATATTTGAACAGATTAGCCCTGTACATTTGGAAACTTACAGTGTGACAGAATGTCATTGTAGATCACTAGAGAGTCATATCCTTCCCTAGAGTAGTAGGAAATCAGTAAATAATACGTAATAGTGAAAACTCAAGAAATACCAGTGTAATCATGTTGTTTAGAAATTAAAGGTAAACACCAAAGAAAAAAGCTAAAAATGTTGAAAATGGTTCCTTTTGGGAAAAGGGAATTGGAATGGGTAAGCAGAAAATAGGTAACTCTTTTTTTTGTAATAAATCTTTTAGAAACTATCTTTTTAAAAATTGGTAATGAATAACTTTAAAAAGCAAAAAAAATTGAAGTAAAAAATTTGATATTGTATCTTATGAAAGCATTTAAAAAATAATACTCTTATAGTTCATCTAACATACTTTTTAGCTTTATCCTCCTACTGTAAACTATGGCTGGTATGTTAGGCCAACTCAGATTTACAGGAACATGTTGAAATTTACATATATAATTTGATTTTTTTTTTTTACTGTAAAAAGCTTTTTACAGCTTTCAGTTCTGATGTTTAAAATAAGTTATCATTTGGTAATTTTATATTGTATGCTTTTAGTCCTTATTGTACTGTGTTAGAAATTATTTCATTGACTCCTATGTAACCTTCCTTAGTAGTGAGTCGTTTTTGTTTTAAGAAAGGTGTACCAGTCTTACTACATTTTTCTCCTTTTTTAAGTAACAGAAAGGAACAAAGGATTTGATGTAGGCAGTAGCTCTGTTCTAGTCTGTTCTGGCTAAGCATTATCTGGTGTATTCCAGTCTTACTTGTGCTATACAGTAAGAGGACCATAAACAAACTGAAGGACCCAGATAGGGGCGAATGGTATGATGTTGGCTGTAGTAACCATGGATATACTTAATATATTCAACTTGGAGAATAGAAGACTGTGAGGAAACATGTCTTACAAATACTTGTTAGGATGCCATGTGAAATAGGGAACTTGTACTGCGTTGTCTGAAATCATGGTCAAAGCCAATAAAGGAAGTTACAGAGCAACAGGTTTTCTCAATATGAGGAGGAACTTTCTAGGAAGTAGTGATAGCTAGCAATGCAGAATGGAGCTCCTTTTCTCTGGAGATATTTAATTATAGGCTAGATATCCTTCCATTAAATTCCTGAGTAATGGCTCCTTCATCAGTGAAAGTTGACCTGTAAGGTCTTTTTAAATTTTTCAGGTTATTTTGTGATATTGAGCTACTTGCTTAGCTTTGAAGTATTTTGTGTTTTTCATTTTGTGTTTTTCAGACCAGTGAATGGAGGCTAAGCTATGTCAATAAGGAATTTGCTGTCTGTCCCTCATACCCACCAATTGTCATAGTGCCCAAATCTGTTGATGACGAAGCTCTTCGGAAGGTAGCTACATTTCGACATGGAGGGCGCTTCCCCGTACTAAGCTATTATCATAAAAAAAATGGCATGGTAAGTGTACGGTTCTGCTTGATCTTTTCTTAGAAATGTTCCCTTTTTCTATATACCTGTTCATTGAATTCATTGGCCAGGTCTTTCCCACTAGGACTTCCTTCATGTAAACTTTGGAGAAGTAGGAATAGGATGTCTTCTGTGTTGAGGATCTGACTATGAATTCTTTCCACAATCCTGCTCAACCTTAGAAAAGCCCACATAGATTTATCTTTAGGATACTGTACAAAGGAAGCTAGTGTGTATATAATGCTTACAGCAACGTTCTTAAGGTAGAAAAATGAGAAATTTCTCTGCCCAGAATAATGTGCAAAAGGTGAATTGAGCAGACATTTTTATTTTCAAAGGGAGAAGACTGACAAATGTCATTTAGTCATATCTTTAGTAAACACGGGAGTCAAGACTGAATAGGCAAGGGTGCACTATGTATTTGTTTCCTAAAGATTCTCTAAATCTCTTTCTCCCCTCTCATTTTCTGTCAGTCAATAACTCTGCTTCTCATTTTGAAACCAATAATAAGTTAGTGGATGAGTTATAGCTATCTTCCATTTTCCTCCCCCCCCCCAGTAATATGTCAAAAAATGGATATTTAGGATAAAAAGATGTTTAAAAATTTACTACTCTGGCATCAGTCTTGCTTAGTAGAATTGCTCTTCAGAAGGGTTTATTATAAAGCATTTTAACAACTGATTAAATATAGTGTTGTGTCCATTTGAATGGTAGGTGCTATCTGAAAGGTAACTGTTGTCATCCTCTGGGTGACCTTTCTTGGTCATATTAAAGGTCAGGGTAGTTAAGATAACAGTATATAATGATCTTCTCTTGAAATAACTCTAAACCATTCACCAGGGAAGAGATAAGTATAATAGATAATGATTTTTTTTTTTAAAAGTTTGAAAAGCAAACCTTTCAAAATATATAGTTGTTAGAGGTAGTCTTTACCAACTGTAGACAAAGTGGTTAAGTCTGGAATGCTGGAAAGGATGGCAGAGGCCACTGGAGAATAAATAATAGACAAGCAGCTTTTGAAGTATTGAAAATGAGAGAAATCGTGCATGACCTTTTAAATTTTGCTATTGGTGCCTTTTCTCTTTATAATTCTTGCTAAAACCTGCCAACCTATGTATGTGTAGTTGAAGTCTAGGTTAACTGTCTCATAGGCATTATTGTCTTCATTACAGGGCCAGGGCTACTGGGTATTCGGTTCCCAGACTAAATGAATTGCAATATTTGATCTTAAAGAGGTGATAATTTATCATGTGGAAGTATTTTGAGGTAGTAGGCAGAAGAATTGTGTAAAAGTACAAGACTTACCTGTTTTACAGTTATTAACTACTGTCAATATGTGCAAATATTTTCTTGTTTTCAGATCATATTCATCTCCAAAGTGTCACACAGTTGTTTTTGAGACACTCTTAATCTAGCTAATTTCTTTCAGTTTTCAGAAACTTTAAAGGCAACTGCTATTGAATTTTCATTTGTATTGTGCTTTTAGGTAATTATGCGAAGTGGTCAGCCACTCACTGGCACAAATGGGAGGAGGTGCAAGGAAGATGAGAAGCTCATAAATGCCACCCTCAGGGCAGGAAAGCGTGGTTACATCATTGACACCCGCTCTCTAAATGTGGCTCAGCAAGCAAGAGCCAAAGGAGGTGGCTTTGAACAAGAAGCTCATTATCCTCAGTGGAGGCGAATTCATAAGTCCATTGAGAGGTAAAAGATTCCGGAGATAGTAAGGACTCTTATTTGAAGCTAATTAGAGTGGGTAAGCCTGTAGCTGTCTCAGAATCACAATTAATCACGTTAATTTAGGGTCAGTTATTGGCTGGACATCTTGTTGTGTTTTGGTTTTTCGGGGTTTTTTGGGTCAGCTTTACTAAGGTTTAATTGACAAAAATTATATATATTGATGATGTACAATGTGCTGTTTTGATATACATATACATTGTGAAATGATTAAATCAAGCCAATTAACATATCTGTCACTGTACATCCTTATATTTTTGTGGTGAACATTTAAGATCTATGCTCTTAGCAATTTTCAAGTATACGATACATTATTATTAACTGTAGTCACCATCTTGTACAGTAGATCTCCAAAACATATTGCTCCTGTTTACCTATACAGTCTCTCGTTTATGCTTTAAGTGGGAGATGTTTGAGTGCTTCTGGGTGGGTGGGAGGGAGCCGGAGCTAAAAAACAGTGGGATCCAAGCTGGTTTGGGGTATCACTGCTGGTGGTGCCAGGTGTCTAGTGTTAGCTCAGTGGGGATAGGATTGCAGGTGTAATCTGTCGCAAAGTGCAGGGCTCTGGCCTTCTCTCCTAGGTAGGTAATCCAGCTGTGTGAACTGGGTTTAATATTTTCACATGAGGAACAGGTTACCACCATAGGCTTTTTAAGCGTCTTTGCAACAATGTTTAAATATTAGTTTTTCAAACCTTAATCCTCAAGTTACTGTATAATGGGGTAGATATTTTTATAGTATTAATAATTTGAACTACTTTTGCTCTTGGATATATTGGAGGCTGAGTTTTTGGTTTGGTTTCTTCGTTTATCATTCTACATCCTGTTTTCTTTTTTAATTTTTTACTTTTTTTTTCTTATTTTTAAAAGATATCATATTCTTCAAGAGAGCTTAATCAAACTCGTGGAAGCTTGTAATGAGCAAACACATAATATGGATCGATGGCTTAGTAAATTGGAGGCCTCTAATTGGCTGACTCACATCAAAGAGATTCTGACAACTGCCTGCCTAGCGGCTCAGTGTATTGACAGGTAAAGTGCATTTCAGTGTTCCTAAATGGGACACGCACTGAAAGCTAGACTTTGTTCTTATCCAGACATGTGTTTATAGATTATGTTAAAGTTTGTGCCTATTTCATATCTCATGACCAGATCATTTGTTCAATGTAAGATAGTCAACACCATTCAGTTATTGATGAGTTATGTGCCTAGAGTCTGGTGTTTAATAGATAATTAATGTTTGTTGAATGAATGTGAACCATGCACATATACACATCTTCTATGACACAAATTTTTTAATTACTAAAGCAGCTATTTTTTCTATAAAACCCTTAAATTATTAATTTACCAATTTTCTTTTTCTTAAGCTATGAAAAAGAACGAAAGGAAGTTTTTAAAATTTCTTCTCAGAGGACCAAATTTACCTCCTTACTTTTGAAATATCAATGAAAGGAAGCATGTAATTTTGTTACACAGAGAAACAATCTTTTATAGTCTCTCAGATATTACAAACTACTTGATAAGTATGTGCCATTGTATCTGGATCTCAAGTTGAGAAAACCTGATGGTAGTGATGTGACGTATATGAAGTGATTTTAGTTTATTCACTCAGTTAAAGGTTGCTAATCCTTGAGACTTGAGGCAGAAGACTTGAACAGAGGCAGAAGGATTGGTATAAATTGTTGCAGAAGCTTAGAATGCCCTTTTTAAGAAGGGGATTCCTACTGAAACAATAGGTAGGTATAAGTAGTGTCACCACATAGTTGGATGGCACTTTTCTTTGAGACTTTAACTTGTTTTATTGATGCTTCCTAATTAGGGAAATATATATGTAATTTTTTATGGCTAGAGAGAAATTGATAATAGAATGGGTTGCTAAGATCATGTGGTAAGTTAGTGATAGAACCAAGAACAGGTCAAGTCCTTTGGGGTCAGGATTGCCAGGCTGTCATTGCTCTTTGTTTTCGGCATTAGGTGAAACTCATTTAGCTAATAAAATATGAGAATTAAAGACCAAGGTTCTGTGTCAAGGAAACCACAGAGTATTAACATCATTGAGGATTTTGTTTCTTTTTTAGCCTGAGTTTACCAGATTTCTCCTTACGAGTACAGACACTTTTGTTTTCTTATGAAACATGAATTGTAATAAACATTTATCACCACATTTTCTAAATTTTCATCAGCAATAACAAGATGATGCAGATCAAGACAACCCTAGGTGCAGAACAGTTTCTCTATCTCCACCTTTGTTGAGTGTCGACTGGCCATCTTAAACTGGGGCTTCCAAACTCTTATGAAAGTTCAGGGTTTTGGGTTATTTTTCCATGTTTGGGTTCCCTTTTCTGATCTATTAATATATTAGCTTATTATTTACACCTCCATAAAAATTTGCCCTTATAATTAATTGCTGAAAATGTAAAAATAGAGTTTAAATTAACTGAATTAAATTCGGAATATCCCACAGATAATTAAGATATATATTCATTATATGTCAGAAGCCTTAAAGCATTTGCTCATACCCTTGATCCTAGTCACTAGATTTTATCCTAAGAATGGGATTGTTAAGCTAACCATAGGTGACTTTAGGGAGTCTGTTATTTTTAAATTAAGAACCTCCAAATAATTCAGCAGAAGACAAAAAGCTAAGTATATTATCTACAGTGTAACAAAAATTGGCATAACCTAAATGTCCAACTATAGGATTATGTAAATTGTAGTTCATCACCTAGTAGAATATTATATACAGGCATACCTCAGAGATAGTGTGGGTTCAGTTCCAGACCACCGCAATAAAACTTAACACAATAAAGTGAGTCACATGAACTTTTTGGTTTTCTAGTGCATATAAAAGTTACGTTTACACTATACTGTAGTCTGTTAAGTGTGCAATAGTGTTATGTCTAAAAAAAAATCTATATACCTTAATTTTAAAAAATACTTTATTGCTAAAAAATGCTAACAATCATCTAAGCCTTCATCGAGTTGTAATCTTTTTGCTGGTGGAGGGTCATGCCTCAATCTTGATGGCTGTTCACTAATCAGGGTGGTGCTTCCTGAAGGCTGAGGTAGCTGTGACAATTTTTGAAAATAAGACAACAATGAAGTTCGCTGCATCACTTGACTCATGAAAGATTTCTCTGTAGCGTGTGATGCTGTTTCATAGCATTTTACCCACAGTGGAACTTCTTTCAGAATTGGAATCAGTACTCTCAAACTCCGTTGCTGCTTTTTCAGCTAAGTTTATGTAGTATTCTAAATCCTTTGTTGTTATTTCAACAATGTTCACGGCATCTTCACCAGAAGTAGATTCCATCTCAAGAAACTCACTTTCTTTGCTCATCCATAGGAAGCACCTCCACATGTGTTCAAATTTTATCATGAGAATGCACCAATTCAGCCACATCTTCAGGCTCCACTTCTAATTCTACTTCTCTTGTGTTTCCACCACATCTGTAGTGACTTCCTCCACTGAAGTCTTTAACCCCTCAAAGTTATCCATGAGGGTTGGAATCAACTTCTTCCAAACTCCTGTTAATGTTGATATCTTGTCCTCCTCCCATGAATCACCAATGTTTTTAATGGCATCTAAAATGGTGAATTCTTTCTAGAAGGTTTTCAACTTCCTTTGCCTAGATCCGTCAGAGGAATCTGTGGCAGCTGTGGCCTTATGCAGTGTATTTCTTAAATAATAAGACTTTTTGATCCATGGGTTCCAGAATGGATGTTGTGTTAGCAGGCATGAAAACAACATTAATCTCCTTGTACAGTACATCTCCATCAACACTTTTGGGTGACCAACTACATTGTCAATGAGCAGTAATCCGTTCAGTAAACAAATGTGCTGTCATCCAGGCTTTGTTCCATTTATAGAGCACAGGCAGAGTAGATTTAGCATAATTCTTAAGGGCCCAAGGATTTTCAGAATACTAAATGAGCATTGGCTTCAACTTAAACTCATCAGCTATATTAGCCCCTAACAGGAGAGTCAGCCTGTCCTTTGAAGCCTTGAAGCCACGCATTGACTTCTCCTCTCTAGCTATGAAAGTCCTAGATGGCATCTTCTTCCAAAAGAAGGCTGTCTGTCTACGTTGAAAATCTGTTGTTTAGTGTGGCTACCTTTATCCATGATCTAAGCTAGATCTTCTGGATAATTTGCTGCAGCTTCTATTAATACAATAGCACTTGCTGCTTCGCCTTGTACTTTTATGTTATGGGGATGATTTATTTCCTAAAACCTCAATGAACCAACCTCTGCTAGCTTCCAAGTTTTCTTCTATAGCTTCCTCATCTCTCTCAGCCTTCATGGAATTGAAGAGTTAGGTCCTTGCTCTGGATTAGGCTTGGTTTAAGGGAATGTTGTGGCTGGTTTGATCTTCTTTCCAGACCACTCAAACTTTCTCCATATCAGCAATAAGACTGTTCTGCTTTCTTAGCATTTGTGTGTTCACTGGAGTAGCACTTTTAATTTCCTTCAAGAATGTTTCCTTTGCATTTACAATTCGACTTAACTATTTGGTGCAAGAAGCTCAACTTTTGGCTTACCTCAGCTTTTGACGTGCCTTCCTCGCTAAGCTTAATCATTTCTAGCTTTTGATTTAAAATGAGATATGTACAAGTCTCCCTTTTCCTTGAACACTTAGAGGCCTTTGTAGGGTTATGAATTGGCCTAAATTTCAATATTTTTGTGTCTCGGGGATAGGGGACCTTTAGGGAGAGGGAGAGAGATGGGGAAACAGTGGGTTGGTGGAGCAGTTGGAACACAACATTTGTCAGTTAAGTTTGCTGTCTTACATGGACACGGTTCATGGTGCCCCAAAACAATTACAATAGTAAATCAAAAACTCTGATCACAGGTCGCCATAACAGGTATAAAAATAATGAAAAAGTTTGAAACACTGTGAGAATACCAAAATGTGACAAAGAGACATGAAGTAAGCCCATGCTGTTGGGAAAATGGTGCCGATAGACTCGCTCGATGCAGGATTGCTGCAAACCTTCAATTTGTAAAAAGTGCAGTATCTGCAAAGGGCAGTAGAACCAAGTATGCCTGTAACTATTAATACGATAGTTCTAAAGATGACATGGAAACATGGGAAAATGTCTATAATGAGAGGGAAAATAAGAAATTCCCTTTTATCTTAGCTACGTGAAGTACATATGTATGTGGGAAAAGAATTGACATGGTAACCAAACCAGAAACCTTCTATGTGAAGGTGGCATTTTTCTTCATTCCAAAATTTTCTTCGTTGTATTTTCAATAAAATGGGTGTAAGAAGGGGAGGGGGCAAGATGTAGTTAACTTAGTTTTGATGTTTTCTTCCATTCTCTTTAGAATAATGGGGTCCCAGGCACCTCATAAGTCTCATGGTACAGTGGTAGCATCGCCACTAACTTTCTAGATTGACTGTTTTTTGTTTGTTTGTTTGTTTTAAGAGAAAGGGTCTCACTCTGTTGCCCAGACTGGAGTGCAGTGGTGTGATATATTTTTGTTTTTTCGTGTTTTCATCTTCTCAAAGTGTGGTTCAGGCCTTGTTTGCCAGATCTATTACAATTTAGGAAGGTGTCTTTATAGTCAGCTGATGATGGAAACGTAGAATCAAGGTGAGAAAAATAATTTAAAGTGTATGTTTATAGATTTGATGGGAAAAGGCTTTAATCAACTATTAAAGCAGAAAAGATCAGTGCCTGCTGTGATAAGGACTGCTTTTAGGTTTTGTAAAGGGAGTGAGAATTTAGCTAAAAAGTTCTGTGAAATTTGTTACAACTTAAAGGGATTCTTACCATGTGAAGTTTGGTACTCATTATAGTCTTATTTTTTTCCCAAGAGAAGCTCTGATCTATCATATGCCTTATTTAGACTCTAAACTCTGCTGGTCAGAGCAGAATGCAGACTGAAATATTGTACTCAGTGTATGTTGTTATTAACAGACTTCATTGACCATGTCGGGAGTATCCCATTTGTACTCTGCCTTTTCCTATCAGGGAAGGAGCATCAGTATTGATTCACGGAACAGAAGGAATTGATTCCACACTTCAGGTGACCTCCCTGGCCCAGATCATCTTGGAACCAAGAAGCAGGACCATCCGTGGTTTTGAGGCCCTGACAGAAAGAGAGTGGCTCCAGGTGAGAAAGGCTGTTTGATGTGCAGAGGAACTGCTGGTAACTGATTTTGTGCTACTGGTTTGTGGTAGCTGACATAATACATGAAATTTTGATCGATTAAAATTTTTAAATTGTGTGTTTAAGTTTCTGCAGGGCAGTTAATCTATCTTCCCCTCATTTCTGGATCTCTCTTTGCCTGTATTGTTCACTTGGCACCTTATTCACTTAACAAATTCTTACATGTAGGAGAAATACGAAGACTGTAAAACATAGTCTCGTGTCCCAGAAGCTTAGTCTTGGTAAGAGATGAAAATATCAGCAATGGGGGTGGGGGAGTGGAGCTGTAGCTCTACGAGGCTTGTCCTTTAGCACTTTCTGCCTGTTGCTCATCTTGTTCCATCCTACTCCCTTCCCTAAGCAGGTGAAATCCTTCTCATTCTTTAAGATCCAGCTAAATGTCACTGCTTTCATGAAGTCTTTGCGAAGTTAACTTTCTTCACAGATAAGATTTATCCATTTTCTTCCTGTCCTGTTTCCTGAACTAGACCCCCAGAAAGGTGACTTCTTTGAGGTCAGGGAACCATGCCCTGTTCATCTGTTTATCCCTAGAACACAACACAGTGCTCTCACATAATGTTGAATGACTACTAAAATAAAGGTCTCATAACAGATCGAAATCCTCCAAGTTAGACATTAATTTGTGAATGTGTGTTCACTGTATAAGTTAGTAAATAATTGTGATTGAAAACAAATGCTTAGATATATCTTGAAAGCAGACATATCGCTGGTGAAAAAGAATTCCTAGCCCTTTTAGTTATAATTCAAATTTATTATGTATTAATGTTCTTATGTATACCATGTCTACCCTGCCTGACAACTGACCTTTGTCTCTAAGTCAGACCATCCTAAATTTACCTTCCATATCTGGTGAAAGTCTATTCAGCTATATTCCTCATGGTGCATAGTAAACAAACAAATGAGTATGATTGAATTATTTATAGATTACCATTTTCATGTATATTAAAATCCCATTAACCACTGTAATATTTTCGTGGCATTATCTTTGACAGATAAAATAGTGTAAGGACCCAAAGACAAGCAGGTCTGTGAAACACCCAGTAGTGTGTGATTTCTGGTAAGGTCAGTACTTGGGTTCTGGGCAGGAGGGCCAAATGATTCTTAAACTTATTTTGGTCAGTAGATGGCAAACTCTTCCAGTTCTTTTTAGGAGAAGAGGATAATTAGGACAGCTTTATCTATAATATAAAAGGATTTGTAAAGATCTCTTCAAGACAATAACTTTTTCCAAATGTAATGAAAGATTTGCAATCAGAGCTGACCTTACAGTTTGTCTTGATCAGAGTCCCGTACTTCTTCCTTTAGTGGTGAGGCTTACATAGCTTGCAACACACTCTGCAATATTTTAGATACATAGGTGATGGTTGTCCTTTGTTTTGTACCTAGGAGCTTATGTTCTTTGACTTTAAATTTTACAGACCTAGAAAGATTTATTTTATAAGTTTATTATTACTTAAGTTCATTATTCTTCCCTTTGATATCCCAAGGACAATTGCAGTTCCCATGGTCATGCCTTAACTGCACAGCCTTGTTAAGGATTTGAAAGTTATATATTTTTCCTTAGCTGGCGAAGTGTTTATTTTAAACCAAGAAATCGTCAATCTAAATAGCTACCCTAATTATATATATGATGTTTCAGTTAATAACAATTTTATTGTAATTGTGTGAAATGGTGTTAATAGAACGTGCTATAATGTGATCTCACTGGGATATGACTGTCACATTTCCGTGTTTTCCTTAGGCTGGTCACCCGTTCCAGCAGCGCTGCGCACAGTCAGCCTATTGTAATAGCAAGCAGAAGTGGGAGGCGCCTGTGTTTCTTCTCTTCTTGGACTGTGTGTGGCAGATACTTCGTCAGTTCCCTTGTTCTTTTGAGTTTAATGAGCATTTCCTCATCATGCTCTTTGAGCATGCTTATGCCTCCCAATTTGGAACATTTCTGGGCAACAATGAAAGTGAAAGGTGAGTACACCGCTCACATGGGGACATTTCATTTTTAGTTGTTCTGGTCACTTCGTAAAAGAGACCAGGGTTTGAGGATCCTTTGGTAGTCCATGAGCATGATGACTGGTTGTCACGCTCATGCGAGATGTGCCTCCCTCTAACCTTGTTATGACGCCAGCACACGTCCTGTCTGACATGAGAAAGAGATTTGGTTCTATACTAATGTTATTTATAAGAAGGGAGAAGCTACAGTGAAGTATAAATTAAATTACATGAAGCATATTCTTATTCTGAGCCAATCACATGCTAGGTGAGAGCATGTCCCAGACTTTGTGCCATGAGATTAAAATTAGTCCATACACAGATTTTAAAGCTTTGGGTAAATGGGGCAACCGTTTTAAGTGTTAATTTCTTTATATAGTATCGTAGTGTTTTACATCAGAAAGCAGCCTTTATTTATAATTCAGCTTTACCCTCCATCTCATTTTATAGATTAAGAAATGTCCTGAGAAGTTAAATAACCTGTCCCAGGACACGCAGCCAGTTGGTCACCAAAAGTATGGCCTAGAATGCAGGTCTTCCTGCTCTAGACTTTGTCTGTTACACTTAGACACTGTCCTCAGGCCCAGGGTGACAATCTCACATCACAGCCCAGACACTATCAAGTGTAGAGGTTTATTTAGAAGGTTCACATCAGGATGATCTTTAAAGGTGCTTAACTGGTAATCTTCTAGGCTTCCTCTGGGTGGGAGGCAGGATTTGCCTCATTGTTGGTAGCCAGCATTATTTAGTTGAATAGTAAATTTATTTTTTTTTTAATTTAATTTAGTTTTTTTTTTTTGAGACGGGGTCTTGCTCTGTCACCCAGGTTGGAGTGCGGTGGTATGATCATAGTTCACTGTAGCATTGAACTCCTGGGCTCAAGCGATCTTCCTGCTTCAGCCTCCTGAGTAGCTGCAACTACAGGCACCACCACCAAGTGGTGTTACACCTGTTAACTGTCTGTTAACTACACTCAGAACTATCTTTCAATCTTTGTTAAATTTTTTTCTCTAAAATGTACTAGTCTGCTTTCCTTCTCTAACAGTTTATTATAAGAATGTAAAACTCACTAGGTGCTCACGTCGTGGGTGGAGAAAGATTCCTCACACAAGGATTAGGATAGAAAGAAGGAAAAGTTAATTTTACTTTTTCCAGACAGAAAAAGGGCCAGCATAGAAGTGGAAGAGGGAGAGAGTACTGGGCATAGAAAACTGGTTAGTCAGGCTTTTTATTTAGGGGTTGTGAAAGGGGGTGAAGATGATTTATGGCTGTAGCCAAATTAACGGGGTACTGTGAACTGCTGCCTCCCCTTCTTCTCAGGGGCAGGCTGACAACACAAGTGGCAGGCTGATAGCAGGCTGATAACAGAAAGGCTGCCTTTCCTTTGGAGACAGGCTTATCGCTGGGAACTGAGGCCTGAAGCTTGGACCCCCCCACCCCACCCCCCGCTGTTTATCCAGGAACTCTTCAAGGCTGTAAAAAGCAAGTTCTAAAAAGCAGTTTTTAGTCTTTAGGTCTAACAAATGTAAAAGAGAAAAATCTACATTTCCTTTCTGTCTGTTCAGTTCCTTTCAGATGTAATTGATATTTTTTGTTTTTTCACTAGCAAGGCTGTCCTTTCATTTATTCCATGATAAAGAGTATTACAGAGCTTCAGGATTATTATGAAGACTGTTCATTGTGTGTGGATGTAGATTAAATAAGTATTTATATCAAAATTTGTATTTATTTTTAATCTTTGACAATCTGTCTACATTTTATGTACATGTAATTTACTTTTCCTAAAAGCAAAGTCTCTAGAAAATTTTAAGTTTTGAGTTTTGCCTCAACCTCCATTTTTAATATGATATGTATAACTTTTGTGTCTTTATATTCTAGGCTTCTTAGAAACAAACAAAAATGTTAGAAAGTTCTTTATACTTACCTATTTTAAATTAAAATACAATTCCACATACAAGAAAGGACTTTTGTGTATAGTAACATTCTCTAGATTAAGGTTTGACACCAAACCTGACATGACCAGCTTCTAGTTTTATCTTTCTTGTCAGCTTATTGGAAGCCTATAAAACAGTCTTTGTTTTGTTGTTGTTGAGAGTTACAATGCTTATGGAATTTTCTTTTTTTTTTTTTTTTTAATTTATTTTTTTAATTTCAGAATATCATGGGGATACACCACTTTGGCCATACACATTGCCCCTGTTCCGCCCGTGTCAGAGCCACAATCGTGGTCTTCTCCCAAACTGTGCTCCCCACATCCATTCAGTGAGAGTTTTTCCCATCCCTTCCACCCCCCTCCGCCCGCCCGCCCTCAGATGAATGTTATTGCCCTGTGTGATGTAAGTGTTCATCAGTTAGTACCAGTTTGATGGTGAGTACCAGTGGTGCTTGTTTTTCCATTCCTGTGACACTTCGCTTCGAAGAATGGGCTCCAGCTCCAACCAGGATAATACCAGATGTGTTAATTCACTATTGTTCCTTACTGCTGAGTAATACTCCATGGTATACATATACCACATTTTATTGATCCACTCGTGTATTGATGGGCACCTGGGTTGTTTCCACAACTTTGCAATTGTGAATTGTGCTGCTATGAACACTCGAGAGCAGATGTCTTTATTATAAAATGTCTTTTTTTCTTTTGGAGAAATACCCAGTAGTGGGATTGCTGGGTCAAATGGTAATTCTACTTTTAATTCTTTGAGGTATCTTGCTTATGGAATTTTCTGATGTATTTTTATTTTACAACAACTCGTTTCTCTACTGAAAGTCTTAGCTGGGCATGGTGGCTCACGCCTATAATCCTAGTAGTTTGGGAGGGTAGGGTGGGAGGATCGCTTGAGGCCAGGACTTTGAGACCAGCCTTAGCAACATAGTGAGACCCCATCTCTACAAAAAATAGAAAAAATTAGTCAGGTGTGGTGGTGTGTACCTGTAGTACCAGCTACTCAGGGAGCTGGGGCAGGAGGATCACTTGAGTCTGAGAGTTTGGGGTTGCAGTAAGCTATGGTGAGGCCACTGCACTCCAGCCTGTGCCACAGAGCAAGGCCCTATCTCAAAAAAAAAACAAGTCTTAGGTTCTCTCTGCTGTCATATAAAGAGAAGAAATTATCCTATTACAAGGATCATTTAATAGTGGTTGTTATAAATTAATTGCTTTAATGGCCTTTTTCTTTCTTGATCAGATGTAAGTTGAAGCTACAGCAGAAAACCATGTCTCTCTGGTCCTGGGTCAATCGCCCCAATGAGCTGAGTAAATTCACCAATCCTCTCTTTGAAGCCAACAACCTTGTCATCTGGCCTTCAGTTGCTCCACAGAGTCTTCAGC
Organism: Daubentonia madagascariensis; assembly: GCA_023783475.1. Lineage (NCBI taxonomy): Eukaryota > Metazoa > Chordata > Mammalia > Primates > Daubentoniidae > Daubentonia > Daubentonia madagascariensis. The sequence continues at coordinate 539,635 of JAKFHU010000353.1, read as the reverse complement.
TGTGGGAAGGTAAACCAGGAATCCTTTGCAAACTTTCTAAGGATCAGGTGTGCTATATCAGCTGCCTGTGAGTATGTGCTTGATATTTGAAGATGGTGAGCTAGATGTGACACTCAGACCCAGTTATCTAGTCATACTTTTTTATTTCAGTCCCCATTTGAGAAATTAACAGTGATTATTCAATACAAACTGCTGTTTATGTTGGTTATTTTTCCTAGATAAGAAATACATTACTTTTTGCATAAAAGAGTTGGTAGGTAGTTGGGACATGAATAAATTGTAAACTCCTCCCAGAGGGTTTCTATGTGTTTCCTTTATTAAGGATAGGTTCTTGTGTTAAATGCTATCAAAAGAACACATGGGTAGTTATTGCAGTAAGATTGTATAAATGGACACAAAATACTACCAATGCAGTAATCCAGATAACTCATTGTTCATATGGAACAATAATCTACACTTAATTTTCAAATCTATTCTAAAGTAGGTTTTTCACATACACTAATTTTTCAGACTACTGAAGCTTATCCCCTTAAATAGCAAAGCTTGTTTTAAAAAAACAAAATCTATCTAAAATTTGTTCATTAAATAAAGACTCTAAAATACCATTTAATTTCTTTTTAGTCATTTTGAAGCCATTAAGCCCATATTTATTCATGTTTGTATTAAACAGCATAAAGCATACACACAAGAGTGGTAGCTATTTGGTAAATTAAACTGAATTACCATAAATGTCAGTTGTTATACCATGTTCTAATATGTCATGCCCTCAAGGGCAGTTCATGTATAGAAAACTATTTGCCCTTTGTGTAAAAGGATCTCAGATCACTTTGCTTTCTTGGTTTGAGAACGAGTCAGTCTCCTCTGGATGTCGGCTGTCACATCTTGTTCCTCTTGGCATATCTACCATCAGCTGTTTCCCTACATTTCCAATTGTACTTCTAAGGTTACAGCCATACATCTTGTTTTAGACTTCTGGGACAATTTACCTAAAAGCCACTGTCACATTTAATCACTGAAATGAGACACCAGTTGTTTGGGAGAAAATCGAAATTGGGAATTGGATGACCTGAAGGATGATTTAATTAGCTTTTACCAAACCTCATTGGGAGTTTAGGGATTAAGTGATAAAAGGAAACCTTTGTTGTTACATGGATGAATTCCTATGACTCCAGAGTTTCAGTGTGTGTTTAGAGCCTCTGCAACTTAGAACTAGGAGAAACTCTATATATTAAGTAAAATCCTAGGTTGGTGTATACATTGAATGAGACTACTTTTTGGCCTTAAAATGTCTCTCTGCTGTTCACATTTACATCATAGCTAACCATTAATATTAAGTAATTCCTGTATTGAAGAATAACAGGCTCATATAATAGAAAAATCAACATGGGTCCATCAATCTTTAAGGAATGGTTCTATTTTATCTTTCTGATAGAAAGTAGTATTTGGATACATATAGAAGGGCTCCTTAGGGCCCATGACAGTTTGATTTATAGAAAGTGTTTTAATGAATCATAAAATCTTTGTGACCTTGCCAGCTACTGACATGTGGCAGCCTAGAAAGTTTTTGTACCTTCTTACTTAAATACCTGTAAAGCATTATTTTGGCCTGATATAGTTAACATAGGTCTTTGTAGAGGTGAAAATATCTCCTTTTAGTCCATAATGAAAGGATAATTATTTGGGGAAAGAAGCAATTGCCTGTAGAATTGAAAGACTGCCGCTCCAGTAAGGTGGCGAGAGAGAGACAGAGACAGACGGCACGGCACGCGCAAGGGCACGTGCTGAAGTTTAGGCTTTTAAGTGACAATTTATGTGGTTTTGTTTTCACTGTGACTTTCACTTACCTAGTAAAAGTGGTTTCACACGTCGGAGATCTAACAGGCCTAAGTAAAATTCTGTAATTACAAAAACAAATGATTTGTATTGCAAAACAGAAAAGTTTATGGCATTGTAAATTAACAGCCTGTTTTCTGAAATATATCACAGAATGGCATTTTGATCTATTTGATAATTTTGTGAAGAATTAATGAGCATGTACATATAAGTAGCAATTCTTGGACACAACTGCATTCTTTTCAGTACCTCAGAATTCCTGGATATTTTAGAGCATAGTAGAACACAGATGTGAGCTGTGAAAGAAAAGGAATATATAATACATGGAATTATATATTATCCACAAATATAATATTAAACCATTGTATATGTCTTTTTTCCTTCTGTTTTCCATTCCTGGATTCAATAGGTATTTTCCTACGTTGGAACAGAACCTCAAAGTATTTGGATGAAGCGTATGAAGAAATGGTTAACATCATTGAATATAACAAAGAATTACAAGCAAAAGTCAATATCCTTAGGAGGCAGTTGGCAGAACTGGAAACAGAGGATGGGATGCAGGAGAGTCCCTGAAAGGTGTCCCCACACCTCATAAGGACCTTCTGGGACCTACGCCCGCCTGTCTCTCCCCGTGCACACTTCAGTTCACTTTTACACAGTAGCCTTGAACTTAAGGCTGTAGGTGTGGGTCCCTCTACGTAATGGGTTTTTCAGTACTGTATGGATGAAACTTACTATAATGACTCATGTGTCATGTGGCCTGTTAGGCCCCTTCACTTGGGAGCAGGAAGGAGGTGCTAGTCATTTTATTTTATGTGAAATAGATGACCTATTTAATGCCATTTGTGTTATACTCCATTTTATCCGAAGCTTTTGTCCACTTTCCAAACAGTGCTGTAGACCAGTCAAGGATACAGTTAGTCTCTTTAGGGAGTATTTGGTGGTTTTAAAAAAGGGTCAGTTTTAAACATTCTAAGTATAGAAATGTTTTTCAAAACTGAAGTGATTGATAAACAAAGCATTTTGTGTTTAACATGCCATTTCTAAGATCTATGCCACATAAAGTAGCCATTCTCTTTAAAATAGTTTTGGACTAGCAAAGCTGAACTCATTCTCATTATGGCTGGTCAAGAAAGGAAAATCTGAATACTTACTCAAGGTAAATTACTTCTACAAGGGCAATAGGTATGGTCCTCTGATATTTACAATGAGAAGAGTTAAATTTATTTTAACAGTAGACACTAAAAGAATGTGCAATATAGAATTAAAGTAGGAATTTGTTACTGATAGAGCATTGTTATATTGCATTATTTGTTATATTGGTTTTTCAAGTTTTGACCATACATATAAAATGTGTATAAATTGCTGGATGTAAAATCAAAATCAAACCATCACTTAGAATAGAGTTAATGTGTTACAATTAAGCTACAAATACGGTTTTCTTAAACCAGAGATGCACTGCCCTTGTCTAAAGTTCTTATTGCACTGGTTTATATATGTGTATGTGTGTTTTATTGTGTTTTTTTATTTGTAAGTATTCTAAGACTTTACTAATACTAAGGTTAAAATTTTCATGTTGTCCTGAGCCTTTTGCAGGTTTATTTTAACTCTGCTGATTTGTCCATATGCATCAGGCAAATATGATTGGCGGGGGAGTTTATGAATTTGATGCAGCTCTATGTTTTAAACTTCAGAAACAGATTTGAAATGTTTCAGTGTTATAGAAATAGTGATGGCTATATTCATGCTCTGCTAGTTTGTTTATGCCTGCAACTCTACATGTTTGTGGTTCAGTACTTTCCATGTACATTTCTGTTTTGTGGCACTGCTCATTTTAACAAATACCATCAATTCTAGTTTTACTTTAAAAGGGTAGTTGACAAGTAATCTTTAATACCATTTCTACACCATCTGTATATAACCATTTCAGTGTAGAACACACCACACTGAACCCTGCTTTAGAGCTATGTATTGAGCTAAAATTATAATTTTTAAAAAATCAACTAGTAAAATCTATGACCACATTCAGAAGGCTTAGAAAGTAGCAAATACTTTCTGTCCCAAGTTGCCCAAGTTTCGTCTTTTTTCTGCTTCCTCAGACTTGTAGCAAAAGGCTAGATGACAGTCAACAATCCAAATTCTTGGTAAATTTGCCAGCCGCCTTCTCTAAGCCCAATTTTATTCTTATTTTCCTAGTTATAAATCTTGGGGCATGAAAGTCGTATGAACAGGAGCATAAGGCATTCTGATATCTGTGTTGTGCGAAATGTCTTAGTTTTATAAAAGAGGAAACAGCCTAGGTTTTTCATGGGCCCTCAACGTTGCTTGCTGTGTCTGTGCATGCTCCTGACCTTTTTGTTTTCTCCTATTTTTGTCTCAAGACTACAAATGAAAAGGAACCTTTTTCTTAATTAATTGACGCATAAGGAAAACCTTCTAGAGACTTTGCTTTAGACGTGATCCCCACCACTTAGACTGCCGTGCTATAGGGCTGCCATGGGAGGAAACATCGAGGACGTTTTTGGTAGGCTTGGCCATGGAGAAGTGGTATACCGGCAACTTACACCTGTCTCCCTGAGGAGTGTCTGATGTTGGAGCCAGAGTACAATAGTAGCATGGTATTTTCCCCTTTGCTCTCTCTTTTTCTTTTTTCTTTTCAATTCTGTCTTCCCCTCTTATTGAGAAAGCAGTCTTCACTGTTTGGGCAAGTTTGCATTTTAGTATTAATTTATGATTAGGGATTGTCCAAACCTCAGATCTGTTTTGTAAAAATAAACTTTGGTATCAATCAACTTTCAGAAGGGTCATTTAGTAATGCAAATATTTGGGTTTTCTCAAAGTCAAGAACTGTGTCAGAAATAAGTACATTATCAATATAATTTGAAGAGGGTCTTTGGTAACACTATTAAGCTACCCCTCCTTGGATGAGAAGAATCAATAAAATGGATGCACTCATGAGAAGATACTTATTAAACATTAAGTTTGGAGAGTTGCCTTTGATAAAGGTGGCATTAAAAACTTGGATGAAGAGAGTGAAGGCAGGATTAGTGAGTTGCCCCATAGGAGCCAATAATAATCAAGTGAGACGTAATCCGATTCGTGGATATTAGTCATCTTCTCTAATTTATAGTGAAGGCTGGTTTTCATTTGGGGGATGCGTATAGTAGTCCCCGGAAAGAATATTTTTAAAATACAAAGGATCACTACAGTCCTCTATCAGCAATACAAGGATCCTTAAGTTTAAATTAATAATTTTTTAAAAATCAGAAGAACATAGTTGGCTGATTATATAAAAAACCTGAAACTTCTTTGGTGGCAGGACTTTTCAGTAACTGTTTGGTCAAAACTTTTTAGTTTGATTTTATTCAATGGGAAGAAAACAAGCAGAAATAGTAAAATCCAGTAGGTTTCAAACAACCTATAAATGTATTTTATTTCTAAGAAAACTTAGGCCATCAAAGCAAGATTTTAAAGTGATTTTTTAGAAAACTTGGGAAGATAATAATATACATTCATTTCAAATCCTATATGAGGGATTTTAAAACTTTAATTTTAATTTTCAGGCCTGATTTACAGGTGGGATCTTACTGCTTTTCATTTAAAGGATGAAATTTAATGGGAATTTAGTCAGTATTTGGTTTATGTTAGACGAAAAATCAGTATCAGGGAAAAGGTTTGACCAGTAGTTTTAGTCTCTTGAAGTGAAAAATAGGAGTAGCATTTTGCTGCATTTTGAAAAATCTGGTTAATGACATAACTCTTGTAGTTATCTGGTTTCAGGAATAGTTGTTTTAATTGTCTTAAGTTGATCATCAGGTTCACTTATTATCAGACCTTTACCTGAGATAAAGGTTTTGGTATTTGCCCACTTCCAGATTTAATGAATGAAAACTATGTGAGGGTATTTATAAGGACTCTTTATTAGAAAGGTATTTCCTGGACAAAAAAATGGGCAGTATTTAGAATAGCTGATCCGTTGTTCTGGAAGCTTTGAATTTTAACGGAGAATGAAGTCATTCAGTACATCCAATACAGGTTTATGCTATACCTCAAGACAACATAGATTTGTGACTTCTTATTCTTTAACATGGGCCAGATCTTTTTTCCCTTCCAGAGCTGGTATCCTAAGTTATTACCAGATAGTATTTTTATGTTTTTCATCATCTTAAAAATCATTAAAAGACTGATTTTTCCATTTATATTTATTCTCAGATGATATGAAATGCTAAATTTCTTAAAGTGTCAGTTTCTAATTTTTATTTTCTTGAATAAAGTTATTTCTACCTCCACTCAGTTTTTATAATCACTGTCCACAGCATCTTTTTCCTTTAAACCAGAAGAGACTCTCTAAAATTCTAGGACTGGGTTTTAAAATGTCTAAACTTGTTGTCTAAATTTCCCTTTTAATAAACCTAATGTCCTATCTTTTGAACTACACTGTGGAACAGTAGTTTGTACTCAATTTAGTGGAGGATAACGGAGCTTACTGTAAACACTACCTTGTCCTGAAAAGTAATTCCTGATAAGAGCTTACTGACTTTTAGAGCCATTCTGTTTAACCGTCTGCAAGTCTAAGGATTCACTATATTTGTGATTTGTAATAAAATTGAGTTGTACAACACTGCCTATGTCTATCTGACCAAGACATTTGCTTCACTTTTAGAATGCACATATCTTTGGAGAGGTGAATTATTCTACACAGTACACCCTAAATCCCATTGTTTAGAATCATTATAGATCGATTACCATCTACACTAAGAATGTTGTACTTGCACAATTTAGTTTATTTTTAAAAATGTGTATTTCAATAGCTGGGTATTTGGATTGTACTCTTGATATATTTGAATGTGACTCTTGGATTTAAGTGCACTATTATTCATGTCTTACACAATAAAATTGCACTGTATTGCAGATGTGTCTATAATGTATGCTTTGCTAAAACCTCGGAGTGCTGTAAGGTACAGGTTTCTATATTGTGAACCTGTCTATATATACATATATGGTCTTAGGGAAAAATTCTGAACTTTTGTAAGTCTGTGTAACATTTCAATATTATTTGTAATGTTCAGTAAGTGATAAGTTCACTTATGTTCTACAATTGGAATCATTCACCTTGAGTTGGCTGGTTTGCCAAGCTTGATTTACTGAATCAAGAAACAGTTTTGTCAAACATGGTAGTGTTATTAGTGTGTAATATTTGTGTATGGTGTTCTCCCTCTGCCTCAAAGGACTGTTGCACAGATGCTAGTGTAAAATTTCTACAGACAATGGTAATAAAATTTGAATATATTCAAGTGCTGATAAATTAAATCTCTAGGCTGATTTTAATTTTTTTCACATATTTTTTGACAATATTTAAATTAAGACTGCAATATATTTTTGACCTTATATTTTGAAGACTGAGATCTGCAAAAAGGTTGCAGAAAAGTACAATGATCTTCCAAGTACTGTTCACCTAGATTTAATGATTGATAATATTTTGCACATTTGCTTTAGAATGTGTGTGTGTATTATTACTATTCTTTTGCGAAATAGTGAGTAAGCCGTAGACATTGTGACCCTTCCTTCTAAATACTTCACAGGTAGTTCCTAAGAATTAGTATGTATTGTACGTACTATTAACTTAGTATTTATAATATTAACATAAGTAAATTAATCAATGAGGGAAAAAGGAAAGTTCTTCCTTAAAGTAGAATGCTAACCATTAAATGTAGAAAAAAGGATGGAATTAAGAAGCCACTATTTGGCAAATTATCACAGTAATCATTATTTTAGGTAGTATCAGTGAATGGCAAAATTAGTAGGTGAAAGTTTGTGAGGAACAGAATATAGTCAAAGTACCTTTCCACAAAATACTTAATAGTTACAAAGGGGGAAATAGTAACTTTATAACGAAAGAACTTAGTAGATACCACCTTCTCCAAGCAAAAGTTAACACCACTAGTAATGAGACATGTCAACATCATGTGCCTTCTAATGCGATACATGGAGAACACGGCATCACTTTGGGGGCAAAAAAGCACAACCTGGTGCTTTAAAAAAATAATATTCTGTGTTCCCCAGGTGCTATCTAAATTGAAATCCAGAAATGTGGCTTAAAGTGGTTTTTGTTGCAGGCACTTTCATGGATGCTGATGGGAAGATTAAACGACGTCTTTCAATGTTAATAAATTTCTGCAAACAAACAAACTATATATATATGGACAGAAGTTGTGGCTTGGTGATGTAGTTTACTCACATGTTCCCTGGGCATTAGTCCTGCACATAAGGCCCTGTCCTGGCAGTTCTATTAGACTTTACACAGAAACAAGCCTCTCTCTTCCTACTTTAAAGCACTGTGGGGTCTTGAAATGAAAGCGTGGAATTTGACTACTTTGTTCATTCTTCCCTAACTACACATGTACATATCTTAAGCCAACAAAAACACAACCTTTTGGTATGCCTTATTTAGGAATTTATGGTCCTAAATGTATTCATATTCTCTAATTGCAAAGAAAAATATCTTTTCATTAAGCAATTTAAGCCTGAAATCAATTTTCTATGAATGATTTCATTTCTCTTTCTTTTCATTTTTACTTTACTGAATTTTACTTGGAATTCATTACTTTCCATTAAATTTTACAAAGATTTGATTCAACATTCATTTTTTTTTTCTCAGTTCAGATTTAAACAAATACAATTTCTCCCATCATGACTGTCCTTTGGTGGTCATTATAGCTACAAAGTCTATTTTTCTCAAGTTAAATTCTACTTATTTACATGTGTCAGGAAGATTTTTAGTCATTTTTATTAAGTGACAGATTTTACTGCGTGCATTCTTTTAATTAAAATATTTTTTAAAGTTTTTATTTTTAGATCACTTGGCTTACAGAATTGAATTACAAAAAGCACAGAGAGTTCCTTTATACCCTTCACCCAGCTTCCCATTAACATCTTATATAACCACAGTACAATTCTCTATTGGAGACGCCATCTGTACGGAAGTAACATGGGGAAAGTACTATGCACCAAACTATATATCAAGTCTATTTGGGTTTCACCACTTTACCACTAATGCTCTTTTTCTGTGCCAGGATCCAATCTGGAATTCCACCTGACTCTCAGTTATTATGTCTTCTTGTTCTCCTTAATCAGTTACAGTTCCTATCTGTCCATGTCTTCCGTCACCTTGAGACGTCTGAGGAGTACTACTGGTCAGTTATCTCATACTAATGGAATGTTCCTCCATTTGGGTTGTCTGCTGTTTTCTCATGGTAAGATTGAGGCTATGCATTGTTGGGCAGAAAAACACCAAGAGGATAGGCTCCTCCCAGTGCTTGGTATCACGGGGTGTGCGATGTCAACGTGCCTCGTTTCTGGAGAGGTAAGCCTTGCTCATGTGACTAAGGAGGGGATGCCAGTTTTCTTCCCTGCAAAGTTGCCATTTTTCCCGTTGCTACTGATAAACAGTGTCTACAGTGTCTACTTGGGGAGAGAGACTCTGAGACCACACAAATACCCTTTTAAGCATTCACCGCCCGATTTCAGCATGTCCGGGGACCTCGTCCGCAGCGATGACTGAGGGAGTGTTTCAGTGGTGACTTTCCGTTCCTCTCATTCCTTCCACATTCACTAGTCGGAATTCTTGTGCCAAAAAGTTGCCCCTCCCCCCATTTATTTACTGTTCAGTTATTTGCTTATATCGATATGGACTAGAGAATGTTTGTTTTATTTATTTATTATTACTTGGGTGTGTGATTTGAGAGCCAACCTCAACTCTGAAAGTAGAGGGAAATTCTGAATATTATCACTAAGTTAGGCTTACAGAAACCTACTTTGCTGACCAAAGCCAAAGGATATGAGGAAGACACAGACTCGGGGGGAAGGCTGGAGAACCAGCCTGGAAGAGGCAGGAAGCTCTCAGGCAGCCTCCGTGGGCAGGACTGGCCTTCTCAGAGGCCTCTGCTGGTCACCTAGACCAAGATTTAAATATGGAGACAGTGTTTGCCCTTGACTGAGAGGGCCAGAGGACTGATGACGTTCACATCAGACTGTTTCCATGGGGAAGAGAGAAAACAGGTGCCAGGTAGCCAGAAAACCACTCACCTTTCAGTCCCTGGGAAATCAACGTTTCTCTTTGTTCTGTCTTCAGGAACAAAGCTTGAAGCCATGATCTGTGTAACTGTCCCCCTCCCCCAGGCCAGCAGCAGTATCAGCTGACTGCTCCGCTAGGCAACATCCCCACCTGTAACCCCACTCAAAGCAAGCTCAATGTCATCTTTCATCACACCACAAGGTTTCAGGAAAACAAAAGAGAGCTCCTCACGCTGTGATACGGTGCATTAAAAAGAGCAGTGCTGCAGGGACAGGCTCCCTGGGTCAGCATGCCGGTCTACCCTGTGGCCTGGAGCCAATCTCTCCACCTTTCCGGGTGGGGCTTCATCTCTTCCACTGTGAAGTGGGTAGAGTGTCCTCGATAACCTCTAAGGTCTCCTGAGATGCTAAAAGACTACAACCAAGATTCCAGGACCCCCGCCCCCGTGGGAAGTTTGCTAGAACATGGAATAGTAGTCACTTTACACTGCGTAAGTAACATCCTCCAAGGCAGGAAGACCGCGCTCACCAGAGTGCGCTGAGATCTTTCCAGAGTCGACACATTCAAGTGTGCCAGAGGCAGAGCCATCAATCAGGCATCAAGTCATACGAGGAAAAGTTGAAGATATGGGGCCTTGCTAGCCTGTAAAACAGAAAATTAGACATATCTCATAAAATCATAGATTCTTAATATTGGAAGAGACCTTAAAGCTGCCCAGACCTAAGGTGCCTGCAGATTCTCCGATTCCGTAGATCTGGGTGGGCACTGCTTTGTCCAGGAACCACGTCTTCCCTGCGTACCAAGCTCCTACGGTGGATCAGTGCTTCCAACCTGGACAGCACAATGGAACCGCTTGAGAAGCTTAAAAAAAATTACTTACGCCTGCCCTCTACCCACCTCGAGATTCTGGGTCATTTGGTCTGGAGGGCAGCTTGGGCATCGGGAGGTTCGAAAACTCCCCAGGAGGGTCTCCCACGCAGCGGAGCATGAGAACCCGCGCCCTAGACCAGCGTTTCTCCAGGTACTGAGTGCATCAGCCCCCCCTGGAGGGGCTGCGGGCCCCACCCCCAGAGGCCCCGACTCAGCAGGTCTGAGGCGGGGCCTGAGAATTTGCGTCTCCAACAGGGTCCCAGGCGCTGCTGGCTCTGCTGGTCCGTGGTCGAGGAGGTCACCTAATTTGGGAAACCAAGATGAAGTGCCTCGCTCGAGGTCTGTCCATAGCAGACCTCCAGACTCCCGGTCCTGGACCGTTTCCTCGGCCAATCTTTCCAGCTGTCCCTTCTGCGTCCCGCATTCCTTCTCCTTATCGATTGCGGAGGGAGCAGCTGAACACCAGCACGAGCTCGTTCTCTGCGGCTGCAGAGGGGCCCATTCCGGTCGCGGGGCAGGTCTTGCAGAGCTGCCCCTCGCTGGGCGGGCCGCGCGCGGACGCAAGGGCTGGCGCCGCGGCCGCGGGGACGCGCGGGGCCCCCGCGCCCCTAGGGGCCCCGGGGGTGGGCTCGGGCGCCCGGCGAGCGGGAGGGGCGTGCGCCGCCGGGGTGGCGCCGGCGCCCGCCCTGGGCGGAGGACGCGGATTGGTGCGCGGCGGGGCGCGCTGGGCTGAGCGAGCATAAAGGCGCCGCGCTCAGGCCGCCGCACGTGTCGCTCCGGCCTCGGGCGCCGCGTTCGGAGCATCGCGCGGGCTGCGTCGGAAGGTCAGTGCGGGAGGTCGCCCGCCGTGTCCCCGCGGCGCCGTCCCTGGGAGCCGAGGCCCACGGCGGAGCCCCCAGCCCGGGGCCGGCGGGGCCGGCGGGGTCGGTGCGAGCCGCGGGGCGCCGCAGACTCTGCGCTCCCGGGCGTGAGCGCGGGCCGGGCCGTGCTGGCGGGTGGGGAGGGCCCGGCGCTGCAGCGGGTGGCAGGGCGCGACACCCGCTCTCTTCCACTGTTTGGAAGGGCTCCCCGAGCTGGGGGACAGGGGCGGGCAGGGCCGTTCCTACGACACCGGTTTGTCCGGTCCCCTGGGAAGCCATCTCCTGCGGAAGGGGGGACCCCACATCCGTCCCACCGGGGCCAGGCTGAGGTCCTCGCGTCCTCTGCGGGCCCTTGCCCTGGGCGCCTGTGGACCGGGGGAGGGAGACGCCAGCTCTGCAGAGCCGGACCTCCCTCGGAGACCCTCTGTGGCTCACGCTTAGAGTTTCGGGAGATTTTCTCGATCCTTTCTGGCTTTCGGATCATCCCCACGTAAAAAGCCCAGACTTCACCAGTTCAAAAATTAAAACAAAACAAAACCGGACGTGGATGGAGCCTTTACCTTGACCGCACAGTTTGCCAAGTGCTGTTCATGGATCGACTGCTTTTATTAAATCCTTTCCACGGTCTCGTGTGGTGGTTCTGTAATTGCCCCTTTCCGAGGGTGAGGGAGCTTGAGGTTTGGCGAGATAACGTGCCCAGGCCACAGGGCGAGGCCGCGGCGCCCGCCTTGAACCCGGGGCTGGTCGGTGCTCCCCTCCGGGGAGGGGCGGGGAAGGTCCCCCTGCGTGACCCAGCGGGTGTCTCCTCTTTGTCTCCTCGTGGGTCCCCGAGCGCATCTCTTCCCTTGAGGGGGAAGAGTCCGGGTGGTGGAAAGTGAGGGTTTGGGATTCAGCGGACCTGGTTTGCCCCCCCCCACCCCCCTTGGGAGTTAGTATCTGCCTGACCTTGGACCGGTCACTTGGTCCTGCAAAATGGGGAAAAGATGCCAGCTGCAGGGTTGCTGTGAGGGTTAAATAAGAGTTCAGGAAAGCAGGTGCTTCGTCAGTGCTCAAGAGTTAAGAGGAGCTTGAATTTTCCTTGGGTCATTACTATTTGGAGGAACATTTATTAGTATTAATGAACCAGAGAGAGGACTTAAAGCTGAGACTGTCTTGCAGATGTGTTTGGGAAACGTTGTTGCTCCTTAAAGCAGAATATGGTGGGAGAAGCCTGGGAAAATGAAGGTGGGCGTGGCCATAGGTCCAGGTTGGAAGTGGGGGGTCGTCAGCTGCGTGGTTCCACTGGGTGCAGAGCAGGAGGCCTGTCCTGAGGACTGGGCGTGAAGGAGACCTGAGACGGAAGGAAAGACGAGGGCAGTGGGAGAGCAACAGGGACCCCAGTGGGACAAGGTTGGGGGGTTTGGACGCCACTGGGCTTTGCCGGGTCTCTGGGGTCAGCGTTGGTCTGTGTGGGGCGAATTTTCTAGCTCCTCGGGAGTATATGTATTAGTATGTGCAGACCATTTCTTGGTGCTGGATACTTTTTTAAAATAAAAATTCTATTTAATTTTAAATTATGGTTACAAACACATAACATTAGATTTACCATCTTAAACATTTTAAGTATATTGTTGGGCAACACATCTCCAGAACTTTTTCATCTTGCAAAACTGAAACTCCATGCTCATTAAACACTAATTTTCCTTCCCCTCTACCCAACCCTTGGCAACCAACTACTTTTCTACTTTGTTTCTATGATTTTTGACTACTTTATGTATGTATTTAGAGACAGGGTCTTGCTCTGTCACCTGGGCTGGAGCGCAGTGGTGTGATCATAGCGCACTGCAGTCTTGAACTCCTGGGCTCAAGCCATCCTCCCCCCTCAGCTGCCAGAGTAGCTGGGACTACAGGCCATAGGCCGGTGCTACCACGCCAGGCTGAGATTTTTGACTACTTTAAAGAACACACATGAGTGAAATCGTATGGTATTTGTCCTTTTGTGACTGGTTGATTTCACTTAGCATAATGCCTTGGAGGTTCATCCATGTTGTAGCACGTGTATGTGTAGATCACAATTTCTTTATCCATTTGTCTGTTGGAGGCTTGATACTTTTAGTCTCATACTTAATGTGCTGGAGATACTACTTGATACACCTTTATTTACTGTCTCCATGGCTAAGAATGATTACAGCTAGAAATTTTGGGAGATCTCAAGATAGCAAGAACATTGAGGAAAACGGATGGTGAAAAACTCAGCAAAAAGGCCTATTTTGTTGTCCTTCAGTATTTTAAATGGAAATTTTCTTTAATATTCCTGAAACAGAATTATCTATCTTCAGAGCAATCACAATTGAATTAAGTTTTTTTTCCACCCTAAGAAATGGAAGTAATTTTTTTCTGATGACAGGGGCATTCGATTTTTTGTGGTGTGGACAAACTGCTGATGGTTTCTCCTTACTGTCTGCCTCTTGGACACGGTTTTGAGTGAGTACTAACATGTGCCACGGCTTTCTGGGAGAGGCAAGCTGTTTTCTCCTGGCACCTGAAACCGACATGTCTGAAACCAAACTCATCCATCTTCTCATCTGACCTGCTTCTCCGGGAGGCCCATTCTTGCAGCAGCCCAAATTAGAGACCTCGGTATTATCCATGACTCCTTCACAAACCCACCCATGTGCAACAATCACCAAAACCAGCTGAGCTCTGCGTCTGTATCTCCATCACCCCTTGCTTCCTGGTGACACTGCTGTCTTCAAGTTCTGCCGCTGTTGGTGCAGATAAGGGTATATGCCGGGAGCTGGGAGAAGCGGTGTAGTGACCACCCTAGAGAGGCCTGGGTTCAGTAAATATGTGTGGAGGGCAGTCTGTTGATCTGTTCTTTTTCATCTCTTGCAGTTAGAGGAGGTGCACGGGAGAGAAAGTTTATGGACTGTCATTTGATCTTTAAGAAGGAGGGATGAGAATCTTCTTTGATGGTTTCTCTATGTAAATTTAATAACCAGCTTGGCAAAGTAGGTTTTACTTTAGAACAGCTGTTCTCCAAGTGTGATCTGGGAAATGGGGCGGGAGGTCCCGGGGGGGTCCGTGAGGTCAAAGCTATTTTTAAAAGACTACTAAGATGTCATTTGCCGTTTTCATTCTTTCTCTCAAGTGCAGGTGGGGTTTTCCAGGGGCGACATGACTTGCAATGAAGTTTTCCTCTGATGGCTAATGAGATATGTGCTTGTGTATTCTTGTGTTTCTAGAATCTTCTAAGGTAGTAGAGTTAGGGTATAAATATGTGCATTTTCAGAGAAGAACTCAGTTCTTAGTACCTCTGTGCGTTTACTAGCTGTCTTCACTTATACCTGTAATTATCTCTGTGACTTCATTTTCTTTTGATAAGTCATTAATTTGAAATCCCAGAGTTTTCCTGTGCCTGTATGGAAAAATGACAAAAAGCATACTTTATAGTCTTGATTTGAAAACTTTTCTAAATTTTTTAATGGTATAAAATTGTTTTTAAATTTAATATTTTATTCTAAAATAAAAGGATATTAACATATTTTTTATATTTAAGGATAGATTATTGGCTTAAAAGGCAGATAGTAGAAGACTTGATTTTTCAATTCACAGCTACACCTTCTGTGCCTATAAATACTGAAAAAGATGAAATGAACATATCCGAGTGCCCTGACTCATGGAACAGAGGAATTTACCCCAGAGAAATGGGCAAAACTAAAAAAGAAATAGTGAAATTTTCCTCAGCTTTACAGCTGCTAGTGATTGACCTTATGTGTCCTATGCCACAGAGCAACTTTGAAGAGCATTGTGGTTGCCAGTAGCATTGTTTTGAGACCAACCATGCACAGTCCTCTAAAGAAAAATGAATCGACTGGCTTACCTACAGATTTTATGACCTTTTAAAAAGCCTAAAATTATTTGGTACAGCTTTTCAAACTAGAAATGACAATGTTGAAGCATCAGGATAAGTTATCAAGTCACACTGGCTAGAGAAAAATAAAAATAAAAATAAAGCCTTGTTTAGATGAAAAGGCATTGAAAGAAATCACAACACTGCCGCTTTCCAGTGATAAAGTAACTTGTCAAATTAAAGATTTAGCTGCAGACGTGAAGACTGAGTTATTATCTTGACTGTAGCAGTGTATTTTTCTTTTTTCCTTTTAAGTGGAAGAGTGGCTAGATTTGCCATTTTGCTTGTGTTCTCCTGATATCAGTACCAAACCAATCATGGAAGAGTATCTTTTTAGTGAATGTTCAGCAGCAAACACAAGTAGTGCCAAGATACTCAAAGTGTTGAATAACTTTTTGAATTGTATGGTTTATTCTGGAACAACTGTGTTGAATTTGCGTTGATGGTGCAAAAGCAATGCTAGGTAAAACTCCAGGTGCCTTTGTATAAATCAAGGCAGTGGTACCAACCTGTACTAGTAGTCGTTGTGTTCTTTACTGCCATATGCTTTCAATAAAAAAGAAAAGAAAAAATTACCAGCTTTACTTAAGAATGTCCTTGATAAAAGGTAAAAATGATTGATTTTTATTAAATTTTGACTTCTGAGTACTTAATCTTTTTAGTATGCCATGTGGTGGATGGAATTGCCCATAAAGCACTCCTATTATGTATCAAAGTGTGATATTGTGTTGAGGTAGAGCATTTGTGTGATTGGATTGTGAGCTGAACTGGCCACTTTTCTTAACACCATTTTAGCTTGACTAACTGACAGACTATGGTTATTCATACTTGGATAACTGGCTGATGTATTCTAAAAAATGAATAAGGGATCTTGTCACCTCAAGGAAACAACTAACAGTATCTGTTGCCAATTAACTTGTATTTACCACTGTGAACTTCCAATACTTAGGAATTTTCTGATGAGATCAGTGGTGATATTAACTAATAGGACTCTTTGATATTATATAGTGAAGCATGTTAACATTGGAAGATGTGCATAACTCACTGAACCAATGTGTTCCAAAAGACCAGTTCATGGAGTTAAAAAATCATGCAGGAGTTAGTGACCCATTTAAAAAGCATTAGTTTAATGCAGCAAGGTACAAAAGGTTCATTGATAACATTTCAGATTCCACATCACAACTAACCTTTAAGACACTACCATGTGTTGAGTTTTATAGTAGTATCAAAGATGAACATCCAGGATTATCTGCAAAGGTTTATAAAATACCATTTCCTCTTCCCATTGCTTTGCTGTGTTTGGATTTTATTTCTATGCTTCAGTCAAAGCAATAAACGGATTGACAGCAGAAGCTGATATGAGAATCCACCTGTTTTCTATGAAGGCAGACTTCAAAGAGATGTACAAAATGTAAAATAATGGCACTCTTCTTACTGAATTTTTTTGCTTTGGAAAATAGTTGCTTTTATAAAATATGTTAACATGTTTATTGTTTTTAAATGAATTAACACAAATGTTAAACATTTCTTGGTTTTGATTTCTAACACAGTAAATATTAATAGATAAAATCCGTGTAAATAATAGCTCTTTAGAGTCCTCCATTTTTTAGAGTGTTAGGGAGTCTTGGGACGAAAAAATTTGAGAACTGCTGCCCTAAGAGTATTAAAATTTACCTTGGCAGGAGCAAGGAGCAAAGCTACATGCTGTAGATTATTAAAAGTTTTTAGATTTTATTTTTGTTTTTAATACCCATGCATTGTTAAAGCAATCCCATAATGGGGGTGATAGTGCTGCTTGGTGGTTAAGAACTGGATTTTCTGGGGGGTGGGGGTGTTGCCACAGTTAAATTCAATAGTACAGTAAAGCACTCAGCCTGTGGCATATAAACAACGTCAATTGTTAGCTGTTAATAATAGTGGAATAAGAAGAACCAACTCAATTATGAATTGTCCATATTGTTAAACTAAAACACTTTATATTCAATGAAGAATTTTTTGGGTGCCTTCTTCATGCTTTCCCCGTGTGGAGAAAGAAAACAGGAATACAATTGTACCTATTTACTGTCTTCAGGTTTGTTTTTTCCCTGACTCTAGTATTTTCCATCTTTAAAAAAAAACCTTTCAACTGTGGCCATTTATTATTTTGCTTTTGAGAATTGGGGATTGTGTTTGAGTTTCAAATGCTCTGGGAAATCCAGTTGTCTCTTGGCTTCATTAGTATCCCTTTTTAAAAAATTTTTTTAATTTTTATTTTTGTAGAACGTGTTAACTCTGTACTCAGTATCCCTTTGAACTTGCTGAAATAGTAACTCTAAGAATCAAAGTTCTTACCTGGTTTCAGGTGCCAATCATGGCTGCAGGGATGGTTTTCCCAAAGTGTTCCTCTAAGGGCTGCTTGAGGAAAAGCTTGGGCCTTTCCTGTGATGTGGCCCATCCTGGACACTTCCCTTCTAGCCTTGGCTCCATGCAGTGAAACCAGAGATATGCCTGTGGTGGGAAGGTTCTCTTCTGCTCACTTATTTAGGGACATTAGCTGGGATGAAGGGCCTCAGGTGCTGGGGATCTGGTGGGACAAGTCACTGACCCAGCAGAAGCTGCTGGGGCCCCACCTGCTTTTTTTTGTTGTTGTCGAGACGGGGCCTTGCTCTGTCACCTGGGCTGGAGTACAGTGGTGTCATCATAGCTCACTGCAGCCTCAAACTCCTGGGCTCAAGTGGTCCTCTTGCCTTAGCCTCCTGAGTAGCTGGGACTACAAGCTCGCACCACCACACCCGGCTAATTTTTGTAGACAGGGTCTTGCTCTGTCACCCATGCTGGTCTTGAACTCCTGGCCTCAAGTGATCCTCCTGCGGCCTCCCAAAGTGGTGGGATTACAGGCACGAGCCACTATACCTGGCCCCACCTGCCTAATTTTGGTATATTAAAGAGCAAACTCTCATGACTCATAAAGTGTGTGAAAACGTATGTTTTCAGAAGATGGTATTTTCCTTTTGTTTTTCTTTAATTTGGGTTTGGGTATGATTAGGGATTGCAGGAAAGCTGTTGCTACCTCTGGTGTTTTAACTTAGAATTACTGTTTTAAATCTACTCAAGGCACTGAATTG
Organism: Daubentonia madagascariensis; assembly: GCA_023783475.1. Lineage (NCBI taxonomy): Eukaryota > Metazoa > Chordata > Mammalia > Primates > Daubentoniidae > Daubentonia > Daubentonia madagascariensis. The sequence goes on along the minus strand of JAKFHU010000353.1, from coordinate 521,002 downwards.
GGTACAAGTTGAGATCTCACTGGAAATATCTTCAACTGTGCTTTGTTTACTTTTTCTCCCTTTATAATACAAAATATAAGATGGTTGAGGCGGGTGGGACATCAGAGTTGACTCTGAAGGCTCACCTACCCTTTCTGTGAGGAGAGAGCTTACAGGTGAGTGAGGGTGGGGCCCTGGGTTGGTCTGTACAGTGTGTAACAGGCCTGTCTTTAGGCAGGGTGGGAAGTTTGCTGTCAGAACCAGCAAAGCTAGCTGGGTAGCTCTGGTTTACTCTTGTGACATGCTTGCCTGGGTGTTGGGGACAGAATGGGGAAAATGGAAGCCTGAAGCCATGTCATCAGACCATCTTGACCTCTTGAGGCCAGGACTGATTTCACGGTCAGCCAGTGGTAAAGCTGACGAGGAAGAAGAGCTAGAGACTAAATTAAATATATGTGATCTTGAAAACAGTGAGAAAATGGCTTTTCTAAATGATCCTCTCTAAGGAGATGGCAGTAAAACAAAAATTATTTAGAGCTTACTAAATATTGCTAGGGACCTTTTTTATCCTAGCCATCTGCTTTTCTAGTCTGGTTCATTCCAAAGACAATATCTGAGTGTTACCACAAGACTTATAGGGCACTGTGTTAATTAATCTGGGACCTCTTTGACCCTGAGATGGATGTGTGGGCACATTGATAGTAGTTGTAGTTAAGATTTAAAACCTTCTCTAGGGTCCATTGAATTTGTTTTTGTGGCGTTTATGGCTGTCTGTACAGGAACTCTCTCTGTTGCATCAGATCCCAGTTGGTGTCAGCATTGTGCAATGTCAATTCTAAATCTCGGTTCAGCCTTTGTTTGCCTGGACGTTGTGTGAGCGACGTATTATCCCTTTATCACAGTACACACTTGACTGGCTTCCTGCCAGCAAACTCAGCAGTTCAGTTCCTGAATCCAAAAACATGACTTTGCTCATCAGTTGACAATCTTAGTGTTGATTTCAGTTAAAGAGCTTATTTGGAAGGGCTGGAAGAATAAGAGTTTCTTAGTTAACTCTGCTTCTTTTTTCTTACAGGGTGTTTGAATAGAAAATGACAGTTGTTAGGATGCTGAGGCAGGTGGTGGGCCCAATGGTGCAGCACCTAGCCTGTGGCTGTTGGACATCTGTCCCGCCAGTCCGGTTTCTGGGCATCTCCCCTCGGCAAATTCCAGCAGATGCCAGCTTCCACTCTGCCTCTTTCTCTGAAACAGACCATCCACGAGTCTTAATTACAGGTTGTTTTTTTTTTTTCTTTTTTCCACTTTGGCAGCTTGATTCTTTCTTGTCCATACTGCTTCTGTGTGATTGTGCCTTTGTTTTTGGAATGTATAACATGCCATCAGAACCTCCCTATAGTGCTTGTCTCTGTAGCAGATAATGCAGCAAAAGCAGGCTGACCAGATAATATCCAGAGTCTGGATTTATTGACTACACTATGAAAAGGATCTCAGAATGAGAGATATTTCATAATATAGCATTTTTAATTAGAGCAGTTAACCTTATTGATCAGGCACTGCCTTTTCCACTGTTAGCTTTTTCTAGAATATTGCAAATCCAAAATCCTTATTTTATCACTCATGCCAGTGCTTGGTTTTCCTACCATAATCTTTTTTTGTTGTCTGAAAGGACCTAAAAACCTGGGGGACAAACAGCTGCTCTGGAACTTGGTTCCCTTCCATCCTGGATCAGTCTGGGGAGTAAAGGCTGATGGATAGGAAGGGTACCAGGACTAGAACATTGATTCTGGAGTCAGGCACCCCTTTCTTTGGCCAAACTCCTCAACCTGAACTCAGTGTCATTCATCCCAAAATGTTATTGCACATTTGAGTATTGGAAACAGAGAAGGTAAGTTAGCGTCTGCCTGAGCTCGTTGTTGCCATTGAGCTCATCGTCACCATCAGACTTGCTCCCTGATCCTCCTTACCTTGAATATACCTCGCACCTGACTGTACCCTCCAGACTTTTTTGCTCTGTCACTTCCAGCCAGCCCAAGCTCACCTCTGATTTGATTGACACATTTTCTTTCTCCTTATTGCTGGGTTTTCTTCCCTTGGCTTTACATTGTTACCCTTCTCACTTTCCTCAGTTTGTGCGTGTGTATGAGTGAAATCCCACTTTTGTTTTGTTTTGTTTTTTGAGGCAGAGTCTCGCTCTGTTGCCCAGGCTAGAGTGTGGTGGCGTCATCATGGCTCACTGCAACCTCAAACTCCTGGGCTCAAGCGATCCTCCTGCCTCAGACTCCAGAGTAGCTGGGACTACAGGCACACGCCACCGTGCCTGGCTAATTTTTCTATTTTTAGTAGAGACAGGGTCTAACTCTTGCTTGGGCTGCTCTTGAACTCATGACCTCAAGCGATCCTCCCACCTTGGCCTCCTAGAGTGCTGGGATCACAGGTGTGAACCACTGCGCCTAGCCTGACATGCCACTTTTATATCTTCCTGCCTCATCAGTTTCTCCCAAATGAAATTCACTGTTGTCTTCTCTCGTGCTTCTTGTCAGTGCTCTCATTTCTATCAGTGGCATCTTCAAGCCTCCAACTTAGGAAGCTATTCTGTTCATTTTTAACTTTTATTTTATTTTATTTTTTTAAAGACAGGGTCTCACTCTGGGGCCCAGCCTGGGATGCAGTGGAGTGATCATAGCTCACTGCAACCTCCAACTCCTGGGCTCAAGCGATCCTCCTGCCTCAGCCTCCCAAGTAGCTGAGACTACAGGTGTGTGCCACCATGACTGGCTAATTTTTGAAATTTTTTGTAAAGATGGGGGGTCTCGCTATGTTACCCAGGCTCATCTGGAACTCCCGGCCTCAAGCGATCCTCCCGCCTCAGCCTCCCAAAGTGCTGGGATTACAGGTGTGAGTCGCCGCACCTGGCCATTTTTAACTCTCTTAATGGCTCCTTGTCAGTTCAGGCACCTGACCTTTTTTCAAATGACTTCTTGGTTATTCCTTTCCTTGTTGCCCTTTCATATCTCAGTCCAGTTCTAATGGAGATGGGGTTCTGGATAATCCCCCCAGAGGTTGATATTTGGTTTTGAATGTTTTTGACACCTATAGCAGACAAGCTCCAGAGACCATCAAAATAATGAAGGCCCGGAGTAAATTCCTGCCCCAGGAAATTCCAGACCTGTGCCTGGCCTTTGTGTGATTTTTCTCCCCTTGTGCTCTTGCTTCCCCTCTTCCTCTCAGCCTCGGCATGCTGGAGAGAGTTTTGTCTCTGAAACCGGTATCGCCTGTGTCGCTCTCCATCCTAGCCTGGCGGAGGTCGTTGCCTGTTCTAAATGCTGCACCATGTTGCTCGGAAGAGTGGAAGTAGGCAGCAGTTATATCAGCTCAACCTAGGACTTTATCTAATTATCTAAGATTGAAAAATAGTCTTTCTCAGTTATTATATTTTTGGACTAATTGGACTGGTTAGATTTGGATTAAAGTTTCACTTTTTTCTTCCTCTAGGGGGTCTTGGCCAGCTGGGAGTGGGGCTTGCTACCCTTTTGAGGTAAGAGCCCTAAAAACTTGAAATTCAAAATCTGAGCTCGTTAAGTATGTGACGCTGTCTTTGATGCAATTTAACCATCTTTTCTCTCTCCGCTTGTCCCTTAGACAAGACATTTAGATATCCAAATGACTGTTGAAAATGCATTTCATTTTGCCTCTTAATATCACAGACGTGTCGCAAGCCCTTGACTGGTCTCCAGACCCATCTTTTACGCTGTCTCTTTGCTAACTTAGGCGAGATGAGACACATAACTCACGTGAAGCACTAGCTGCTAGCTGTTTGGGGGCAGAGGGAAGTTCAGGTAGAAAGTGGGAGAGAACCATGTGGGATTTGGAGAGGGTTATAAGATAAAAGGATGAGAGGAGAGAAAAATGAGTGGGGAGCAGTGAAACCTCCAGTGGTACTAGGAGGACATTGGTGACAGACACAGAGACAGAGGGTTGGCAGTGGGGTGAGAGTAGAAACGGATGACGGGGCCGTCGGCAGGGAGAGAGAGGCCTGAGTATGGCAGGGGCAAGAACTGGAGGCGTGTGTGTCGAGGAGGAAGAGGAAGGAAGGATTTGGAGGCTGACAGGAAATTGCAGTTCCTGGGTGAAGATCGTTTTCATAGGACCCGTTACATCCTAGACATTGCCAACTTGTGCGTTTTGATTTTTGTCTTTAGGAAACGCTTTGGGAAGGACAATGTGATTTTGTCCGACATAAGGAAACCCCCTGATCATGTCTTCCATAGTGGTAAGAGATCGATAAGCCTTGGTTTTGTTTTTATCTTTAATTTTCAAAGTGCAGTTAAAGAGGCGGTTTATAGAATCGGTGTATGCAACAGCTCGTACCAGGTTTATGAATTAAAGAGAGAAGTTGAGGCACAACATGTCACTTAGAAATATTTATATTTTTATATACATTTATTTTACATGAAGGCTGTTTGAGAGAGAAATATACATAAAGCCCTTAGAATAGTGCCTGGCACGTACAAGCACTGGAGAAGCATTAGGTGTTGTTACCTAGGGGCTGGGCTCATCATTCTTCCACAGGAAAAGTGCTGCATAGTGCCCGGCTGGTTTAGTTACCCAGTTGCTACCAATGGAATTCACAAGTCCATGGGAGAGAGGGGAAAGGTCCATTTAGTTCTTCAACCCCCAAACTTTTTCACTTCTGTGGTTTCACTTTGTGTTCCCTGTAGGCCCATTTATTTATTCCGATATCTTGGATTACAAGAATCTTCGAGAGATCGTGGTAAACAACCGCATCACCTGGCTGTTTCATTACAGTGCTTTGCTCAGTGCGGTTGGAGAAGCAAACGTATCCTTGGCAAGAGCTGTGAATATAACTGGTAAGCGTCTGGCTCTGGCCCAATATGATCTGTTCGCCAGTTTTGCCAGCTCTTTGGCAAGAAGAGATTTTTTTCAGATTATGATAATGTCTGTTCATTTCAGGATTGCATAATATCCTGGACACTGCAGCAGAACACAACGTGCGATTGTTTGTGCCCAGCACGATTGGGGCTTTTGGACCTACCTCTCCTCGGAACCCAACCCCTGATCTCTGCATTCAGAGACCCAGGACCATCTACGGGGTGTCCAAGGTCCACGCGGAGCTCATGGGAGAAGTAAGCGTCACCCGGCAGGATTGCTGAGTGTGCCCGGGGCAAAGAGATTTGGTGTTTTCCTTCTCGTTCTATTTGCCTCAAACTGATTCACGCTTCGAGGTGCTTCCCCTCTCCCCCAATCCCAGCCCCTGAGTTGCTCCCTTAGCTCACTGTGTTTGCAGAGTGGCAGGTGTCTACAGCTCCCGCAGCCCTCCTGGGGACGGCACTCAGCACTTCCCAGGGCCGTGTGCGTGGCTCCCTCCCTTCGCTTGCGCTGTCCTGTTTGTACTGCACCATTCTTTCAGGCTCCCAATATTGCTAGTTATCAGTAGTGACTGTAAATCTTTTTATTGTGGAAAACTTCAAACTTTTTTTGGTTTTATTTTTTATGCGCTTTGTCTTTGTAACTGTAGTAAAATTTAGTTGCCGTCTAATCCTTCAGCTGATGTATCACAGTCATTGCTCTGTCGTCTGCTGTTCTCCGTCTCCTCTGTCCAGGGCTGCAGTGCAAGAACATGCTCATGCAGAATTGTTGAGGACAGTGAGCAGTACCTCCTTTCCAAAGAAAGCTTGGAAATCCCTACTGTAGGCTGAGGTAGTATTTACAGTGTTGATGTATCACCAAAATGGTGATTCTTTGAAGATAAAAACTCAAGTTGTTTATTCAAGATAAATGAGGCCAGGTGCGGTGGCTCACGCCTGTAATCCTAACATTTTGGGATGCCAAGGCAGGAGGATCACTTGAGGCCAGGAGTTCAAGACCAGCCTGAGCAACATAGCAATAGCAAGACCCCTTCTCTGCAAAAAAAAAAAGAAAGAAATTAGCCAGGCATGGTGGCATGCATCTGTTGTCCCAGCTACTTGGGAGGCTGAGGCAGGAGGATTGCTTGAGCCCAGGAGTTGGAGGTTGCTGTGAGCTATGATGACACCACTGCACTCTAGCCCAGGCAACAGAGTGAAACTTTGTCTCAAAAAAAATAAATAAATAAAGATAAATGAGCACTTCTTGGAAATTCTAAAGTTTTCATTTTCTTTAGGAGTATTTTAATATAACTGCATGGAATGATATTTCAGAAAAAGTCTGTTATTTCTTGGCTTTGCTCTATCTGATTTAAAAGATTCTTCTTTTGAGTAAATTTTTTCTTTTTCATAGTATTATCATTACCGGTATGGGTTAGATTTCCGATGCCTGAGATATCCTGGAATCATTTCAGCTGACTCCCAACCTGGAGGAGGAACAACTGGTAAGTGTTTTCTGTTTCTTTTATCTCTTGTGTATAAAATAGATTTTCTTATTGCTGGGAAGAGCCATCTTCGTGGTGAATGAATCTGCTGTTTTTAGCTGTGTGCCTCTCCCCTGGGGTTCATCCGAGAAGCACACTGAACCCTGTCCACTCACACCTGCTGAGGGCAGCACAGGCCCGTGTTGTCAGTCCAGCTTGGGATTGGCCCCCCACGGTGCTAGAATAAAACAGATAATATTTGAGAACAAATGTATTTCTCACAATGTAGGAAGACTCCCAGCAAGCAGCAGTCTCTTTCTTTGAATACAGCCTGTCTCTTTACAGAGAGAGAGCTCTGTTAAAATGGACTCTATGCATTGCACATTTGAAAGGAGCATAACTATTATTATTATTTTGGACTCAGACGTGCATTATATACAATAAGTCCCACATCAGGGATCCTTTCCATATCAGTGATCCTGAGATACGATATAAAAGATACTTAACAAAATCAGAAGAATTTAAAGGAGGCATTAGTTTTGATTACTTTTTAAAAGCTTCTGCTTTTTGATGCTTCTCCAAGTGTGGTGTGGGGACCCCGGGCATCCTTGAGACCCTTTCAAGAGGCACAGGCGGTCAAAACTCTTTTCTTCTCAGTAGTAGGCCAGGTGCAGTGGCTCATGCCTGTAATCCTAACACTTTGTGAGGCTGAAGTGGGAGGATTGCTGGAGCCCACGAGTTTGAGACAAGCCTGGGCAACATAGTGAGACTCCATCTCTACAAAAAATTAAAAAGCCAGGCATGGTGGCATGCACCTGTAGTCTCAGCTACTCAGGAGGGCTGAGACAGGAGGATCGCTTGAGCCTAGGAGTTCAAGGCTGCAGTGAGCTGTGATGACACCAATGCACTCCAGCCTGAGATGTTACTGGCCTTTTTCATTCTGCTCCTTTCATAAACACACTGTGGAGTTTTCCAGAGGCTACGTGGCATGTCATAGCAGAACAGACAAGATGTGAAACAGGCCTGCCTTCTCAGTAAGTTTTCTTTGTTTGGAAAATATATTCTTTTTCATATAAAATATCATACATATTAATATGTGATAGGTTTATTGTCATTTTTTTTTTTGAGACAGGGTCTCACCCTGTTGTCCAGGCTACAGTGTAGTGGCGTCATCACAGCTCACTGCAGCCTCAAACTCCTGGGCTTAACCCATCCTCCTGCCACAGCTCCCAAGTAGCTGGGATTACAGGTGCATGCCCACAACAGCCCGCTTTTTTTTTTAAATTTTTTTATTTTTTATAGAGACAGGGTCTTGCTATGTTGCTCAGGCTGATCTGGAACTCCTGGGCTCAAATGATCTTTCTGCTTCGGCCTCCCAGAGTGCTTGGATTACAGGTGTGAGCCACTGTGCCTGGCCTATTATAATTTTAAAATGTAATAATATTTTTAAAAATTCCTAGTGAACTCTAATATAGTAAATAGTGATATAACCCACATTAATCAGGTCTCTTTGAGAGTCCTCAATTTTAAGACTCTAAAGAGGTTCTGAGACTGAAACATTTGAGAACCGCTGCCTTGATCCAAGAGGCTTGTTCATGGCTTTTTATAAGAAAATCCACAGACAAGATTGTCTTTCAGACTATGCAGTCCAGATTTTCCATGACGCTATGAAGCATGGCAAATTCGAGTGCAACCTGGAAGCTCATACAAGGCTCCCAATGATGTACATTGACGACTGCCTCAGGGCCACTCTGGAAGTCATGGAGGCCCCGGCCGAGTCTCTCTCCATGCGGACCTACAACATCAATGCCATGAGCTTCACCCCCGAGGAGCTGGCCCAGGAGGTTCTCAAGCACGTACCGGAGTTCCAGATCACATACAATGTGGATGCTGTTCGGCAAGCCATAGGTTTGTACATCATGGCAAACAGTCTCAAAGCCAAAATTAAGCTTCGGCCTTCCTTGAGTCCCTGGAGGACATAAACCTCAGAAGGCTAAGGAGAGCACAGCTCCTTCCTGAGGGTCCAGACACCTTCTGGAGAAGGAGCCAGATTTTGGGAAATGGTATCTAAAGTGGGTGAAATGGTTTCATTCTGAATAAACAGCTTGTCAGCATTTCACCATTTTTACACTTTAAACACAAAACAAGGAAAAATGGAAGCAATTGAGGTAGTGTGAAAACAGCCCTGGGTTTTTTAATACTGTAACTTTGTCAGTTGGTGTCTGGGAGCCCCTCTTTGAGTATAAGATTCCTACCATACAAAGTTGTGTGAGATTTTAATAATGTCTGAAAATTCACAGTGCCTGACAGACGTGTAATACAGTCTTCTAACCTAAAGAGGTGACCGTGTTTGTGCATAATAGCTCTACTGCTCCTCTGCTGTACTCAGAGGGAATTTCCTTTTTTGCACCTTGTATGATAGACTTTTATATAAAATGTTCTAGACCATTCTGCAAGTCTAAAGCCTCAATAACTTGAGCTGCTCTCATCTTCTCCTAGCGGATAGTTGGCCAATGAACTTTGATGACAGCAACGCTCGCAAGGACTGGGGGTGGAAACACGATTTTGACCTTCCAGAGTTGGTGACTACGATGTTGAACTTCCACGGTTCTGACACAAGAGTGGCCCAGGCCAACTGAAGGAATCTAAGGGAGAAGGTCCTGTATCCTGGACCACTGTCAAGGGAGAACTGTCACCACCCCAAGGTTATGGACCCCAAGGAGCCTATATTATTTGGAGTTGACTAATTGGACTAAATTCTGGCAGCTCATATTGAATTGCTAGGTGGAGAATGGAGTTGACTTTAAGCATTTTCAAAATGTGTATAGGTTTGGTGGGAGGACTTCACAATCTTTGCTGTTTGCCTAAATTTGTCTAACACACATTCCAAAAAAACAAAAAAAAAACCACACATTCCACAGAATGAAGATTTAAGTCCTAATTAGTTTCCATTTCTCTGATTAAGATGAAGTGGCCATTTCTGGGAAGGTGGAAGTATGTGACATTTGTACTTAATTAAATTCAATTTAAATATCACTCCTAATGCTCCATTGTTCTCTTACTAGAGACCAAAGATTACATTTTAAAGCCTTTCAAAGATGTACTCCTAATATAAAAGTATTCTTGAACATAAAAAATGTTTGATGTGTTAATCCCACGTTCCTCATGTTCAAGAGATTTTGACATTTCTCCAAAAATTATAACTTCTAATTTATTTTTCTTTGAGAAGATACATCTGTAGGAAATTACGAATATTAGAGATGATGTAACTAGTCATGGGTAGCGCCTTTCTTACTGTCCTCCTGTTAGTGAGCTAAGTGGTAATTAATTCCCTGACCTGGCAACGCCAGCATCCCAGGGAGCTTGTCTATGTGTGAGGGTCTCTGGGCTCCACCCCTGCAGATGGGCTCCACAACCAGGTGCCTCGGGTTATTCTAATCCAGCTACGGCCCACGAATTTAGACCAATTTAGAGCAACACTGTTTTCTATAGAGTACTTTCTAGTTACGGCCTTTTTTAGACATTCCTAGATTGAGCCTTCACAAGAGCTACTCCAGACCCTCTCATGCAATTACTGTATAGAAAAATACAGATTGAATTTTTTTGCAGCTACCTCAGGCTGTGCTACATGTGAGATCACTAGAAAGTAAAACTCCCAATTCCACAGATTAATCATGGGTATATTTGATAACAGCTGTCAAGGATTACAAGGCATTTATATTATGTGCTTAATGACAATAAAATGTTATGCATTTGGAATTTTCTCTTATTTCTTTTCAATATATTCAGGGCATACAAGTGCAGTTTTTTTACATGGATATACTATATAGCAGTGAGGTCTGGGCTTTTAGTATACACATCACCCAAATAGTGTACATTGTACCCAATAGGTAATTTTTCATCCCTCAGCCCCGCACCCTCCCATCTTTGGAGTCTCCGGCGTCTGTTAGTCCACTCTGTATGACCGCGTGTCATGGTTTAGCTCCCACTTACAAGTGAGAACTTGCAGTTTTTCCACTCCTGAGTTTCTTCACTTAGGATAATGGCCTCCAATTCTATCCAAGTCGCTGTAAAAGACATTTCATTCTGTTTTATGGCTAAGTGGTATTCCATGGTATATATACACATACACCACATTTTCCTTTTTTTTTTTTTTTTTTTTTTTTTTAGATAGGGTCTTGCTCTGTCACCTGGGCTAGAGTGCAGTGGCATCATCATAGCTCACTGCAACATCAAACTCCCGGGCTCCCAAATAGCTGGGACTAAGGTGCATGCCACCTCCCACCTGACTAATTTTTCTGTTTTTTGTAGAGATGGGGTCTTGCTATGTTGCCCAGGCTGTTCTCAAGCTCCTGGCCTCAAGTGATCCTCGTGCCTCGGCCTCCCAAAGTGCTGGTATTACAGGTGTGAGCCACCATGCTCGGCCTACATTATCTTAATCCACTTATCAATTGGTGGACACTTAGGTTGATTCTATGTCTTTGCTATTGTGAATTGTGCTTCGATAAACATGAGTTGCAGGTATCTGTTTGATATAGTGACTTCGTTTCATTTGGGAAGATCCCCAGCATTCGATTGCTGAATTGAATGGTAGATCTACTTTTAGTTCTTTGAAAACCCATACTGTTTCCCATAGGGAAAAAAGGACTGATGTACTAATTTACATTACTACTAACAGTGTATAAGATTCCTTTTTTACCACATCCACGCCGACATCTATTGTTTTTTGACTTTTTAACAATGGCCATTCTGACTGGAGTAAGACGGTATCTTGCATTTGGAATTTTGAACTGTTAGATCACAGTGTGAATTTTTTTGAAGGCATAACTGGACTTAAAATCTATTTGACTCTTAACTGGAGAACTTTTGGATCATTATTTTGTTTAACAGTTACAATAATGTAGGTTTTTCACCTACTTAGTATAGTTAAGCTTACATTTGTAGATTTTACTTTCTAAAACCAAACAGCTAGTAATGAATTCATTTTTTGAAAGCTTTGTTGAGATATAGTTCATATACTATAAAATTCATTTATTTAAAGTTTATAGTTCAGTGGTTTCCAACATATCAAAGAGTTGTGCAGCCATCACTACGATCTAATTTTATGCCATTTCAACACCCCACAAAGAAACCACATGTATTACCTTCCCCACTCTAGGTAACCACTAATCTACTTTCTGTCTCTGGATTTGCCTATTCTGGACATTTCACATAAGTGGAATGTGGCCTTTTGTTAGTGGCTTCTTAGGAAGCAAGCTATTTCCAAGGTTCATCCATGTTTTAGCATGTATCAGTACTTCATTTTTTATTAAGTAATATTCCATTGTATGGCTATATTACATTTTATTTATTCATCCATTGAGGGACATTTAGGTTGTTTGTACTTTTTAGCTATTAAGAATAATGCTGCTGTGAACATTTGGGTAGATAATTGGGTTTTAAAGCCACTTTAATTTTTACTGTTTATAGTTTCAAAAACAGTTCTTAAGTTCCCTTGTTCTCAATTATCTTAAAGGAATAAGAAATCAATTCTTTTCTTCCATGAGTAGGGAAGAAACAACTGACTTGAGTGACCCTGTGCCTTGTAGACCCTGGTCTTCCAGCATTTCTACCAGTTTCCTAGGATGACCTTGTCATTGGGGTCCTTTGGAGGCATTTGTTCTAAGTGGCTTCCTTTAATCTATCTAAATCTATCAATGCATCCCCGGGAGAACCTCAAGGAAAAGTGAAAAAACAATGGGCTTCAACTTTCATGGATGATTCTCATTCACCGACATCTTTGCACTGTCAGACTAAATCTAGAGTTTCTGTCTAAACACTCAATATCTGCTGCACCCCTTGGGGTCACACGAGATGACTCTGTTTACCATAAAAAGCTTTCCTTTCTGTTGGGAGAAAGCATTTTTTATGGTTAATTTGGAAATGATGTGAACAGCTACTTGGAAAGAAAACGTGGATTTAATAGTTTTTTTTTATTTTAAATAAAGAATACAAAGGTTGGCTTTGCTCTGATGTCTTCCATCTTGTAGATTTGCACGGATCACCAGTGTAGTTGTTAGTTCTGCTCACGTGTTTCGTTGTGGTATTGCCATGATGTGCCTTTGTGTTGGTCCACAAACGGCACTACCTAATGGCTGCCAGCAAGATACACTGTCTAAAATCACGGAGCAGACTCTGGGCAGTGAATGTTATTGCATTGCTTTGGACTCTTATAGCGGTAGGTGGTGCATGCTAATGGTGTTTTTTAACTCTCATAGGCCAGATCGCCAATTTGTTGTTGCATTTTATGGTAAGGGCCTGAGTGTGCTTTAAAAAGACTTTAAAACCTTTCATTTAAAAATATTTCTATTAAGAATTCAAACAATTTAAAAAATTGTTTATAATTTTAAAAAGTTGTTTTCCCCTCTAAACCCCATCAATAACATGTTAGCAGTCTAGAATGTATCCTATTTTTTTCCTCCTGTGTTTATACAACCTAGGATTGGAATGTCCAACTTTTTTTTTTTTTTTACACTATAAAGGTAAAAAAAGGCAACATTGCCAAAAGTTTTGGAAAAGACTTGCAATTTTTGCCACCTAATGTAGCTGTTTTAAAATTATTCTTCAGTCTTCTCGTATGCATTACAAGTAACTTAAGTGTAGTTTTAATATTTGCCATTTAAAAATAGCTATATAACCCATTGAATGGAATATTGTAATGATGTAATTATTCCACTATTTAATGGAATACTGTACTTAGAAACCTAGAAGTACGATTGCTGGGTCACAGAGCATAAACACTTATTTGCCTCTTCATTGTACATAGTTAAATTCCTATTCAGAGAGAGTTGAATTAATTTGTGATGAAATTCTGCTCCACCATCAACACCTTTCTCTCAGTACATATTTATTTACCTCAATATGGTTTACATTGGTTTAAAAGTTTTATTTTTTTCAAGGTTTTAGGATTATAAACTTCATTTTTTGCTGGAGCATCTTAAGATTCTAAGAGGTTTGGACTAATGGATGGTAGATTTCAGATAATCTGATGGTAACTGCCTCTAAATCAGTGAATTGGTTCCAAAAGTCACCTGTGAGATAGTAATCTTATTTTTAATCACATTTCATTGAGATGAACTACAGTAGTTACTTTTAAAAAAATATAATTGTCTCATGCCAATTTTTATGGCTTTAGTACTACTATATGTTTGAATATAAAGTGGCTGAATAGAACAGGCAACCCCTTACTGTCTAAGATGAAGATCCACAAAAAACTTTTTCACCCAACTTAAATGTATAACGTTTTAGGGCTGTAGATGAGCAGGTGAAATACACACCTTTACTGTTAGTTATAGGAGTTTCAGATTTGTTAATCTGTTAACCAGGATGTGAGCTTTCCTCCTTTACATTTCCATTTCATGAGTGTTATTCAACCTTCAAATTCACTTTTGACATTGTAGCCACTTTTGGAGCCATCTAGTAGATTAAGAACAAATTATCTTTTCTTCTAAGTTTTTTGAGATGCAGCAATTCTGGAGTCCATGTGTGATGCTGTCGATGAATATTTTATCCCAAATCACAAGTACCTCAGTGTGCAACAGTAGGGCAGTCGGCGTTCCGAATCCATCCTGTGATTGCCACACCATCCCTCAGAGCGTTGCCAATGGTGATTTTTAAAAGGCTGGTTTCCAATGACACCAAATACTTGTAGTGGTAGCTTTATAATCCTAGAGGTTGTTACTGTTAATCTGCCTCCTTTACAATTTATTCTACCAGCACCCAATCTTGGCATTGCTTGAGGTTGCTGGAGGTTAATAATATGTTTCCACAAAAATGTATTCTTTTCAGGTTATTGACAGCATTTAGAATATTATAAAAGACTGTAATGTCTCAAATACAAGGTGAGTGTCTCTAAGGGATACTTTTGGGGGAAAATTTTGCCTTATATTGGGGGTATATGTGATATATTTTCTATTGGTACATTTGTTTGAAGAAGAAAAATTAAGAAATTTTTCTTGGGAAATTTTTCTGAAGAAAAATTTTTTTTATTTGTCAAAGATTGCAAATTTAAAATTTTTATTTTGCCCAGTTCTTTCTTTAAACTGTAAGTAGAATTCTCATGTACCTTCAGGAATTTAAAATATATAGATTATTGTGAGAAGTTTAAATATAATTTGCAATTTAAGTGGTAGTGTGAAAGAATTAACCAGAACAAGTACCTGTCCCCAAAGATGTACTTTCCCAATTTTTTTATATTCAAGGCACCCAGAAAATATACCACGAAAAATAGGATTAAAATATGCTATTATTTGTAATACACACTATTATTTTTATGTTCCACTAAGAAAGGGAAAAAAACTTCTTTTATTTAAACAGATAATGCTTTCTCATTACTTGGAATTTTTAATTTATTCTCATTGAGGACTCTTGTGGACCTTATTAGATGTTACCACTTGTATATCCATGAAAAAGGACATAGTGAGATGCATGTTTGCTCTCCCTACAACTTCGGGTCTCACTTTTCTGAGTCACTTTTTGACTCAGTTGTTGTCTCTGTTTTTCTACCCAGTGTTAGTCTCTGTGCCAATAAGAGTGTTGATGATAGAGCATTTCTTAAAAGAACTCATAAAAACTAAAAATCACTGGTGCTGTAAACCAGCTTTATAATTATGCCAAGTTAGCCTACTTTTGACACCTGCTTTAGGAATATGGCTAAATATATCTGGTTCACCTGAAACCTACAACTCTTTGGTTCCTAGGGGTTAAAATGATGGTGGGGTGTTTCTTCCGATCACCGACCGCAGGTTTTGGTGCTGTGTTTTGGATGGTGCTTCTGTAGGCAATGCCAACACGGTTGTCACCTGCACAACAAAGGTTATAAGACACATCCTGATTTCAAAGATGTTAAAATTTGAAGAAATGAGAGTCCTAGCGTAGAGGGCGTGATATGGTTGCATTTGCACCCACTGGAGTCCAAGGCAGCCTCCGCCCACTCGGGCCACTGCCTCGGGGAAGCTCGCAGTAGATGGTCGCTGCGGGGCTCACACCTGGCTGGGGGGTTAACAGATAACAGTGGGCGCTAAAGGAGTCGCTAGGGTTGGTGGCAAAATGCCAGCTGTGTAAGCCTTATGGAGGGAAGAGGAAATGGTATGTGAGCTCCCAGGAGGGAACTGGTGGGAAGAGCAGAATGTCCAACCGTGGATTAAGTCCTGCGGTGTGGTCCCTAACGTGATTCATCTTTTTGTTCCATAAAATGTTAGGTAACACTTCAATTTCCGATTAATGAAGCTGCGGCATTTGGAGGGCTGCCACGGGGGCTGGGTATGGGCCCCAGGTGGGTGGGTAGGGTAGGGCCGCCCTCTGTCTTGATTAGACCAGCAACTTCCCTAGTTACAAAAGGAGGAAAGAGTTTGCATTATTTCTAGAATAATTTGTTCATGATGCAGTGGTCATCTGCCAAGACTTCTGGATCTGAGATTACGTATCAAGATGAAACCAGAAATCTTCAAAAAGAAAAACATATGTACTGCATAGTACTTTTTCGATATTAGCTATTAACCAGGGAGGTTGAAGTCCCATTTTAGGTCTCTGTCTACCTTTTTTTCTTTAAGCTTCTAATTAATTTTTTAAAAAGCATATTCACCTGGTAAAATTCAAGCAGTGTAAATACAGTGAAAATGTGTCCATCAGTTGCCCTTCCCAGAGGCAACCATGACTGGTTGCAATATTTGCATATTCAGCCATATATATACCTATTTGTGTGTATATATATATTTCTCTTGTTTTTCTAAAGCATGAATGTTCTGTACCATTCCTTTTTCATTTAACAACCTAGGAGACTTTTAAATATCAGTTCTTTTAGATCTACCTCATTTATTTTAAAAGCTGCATAAATTTTCATTGTTTGGATGTACAAAAACAAACTGATTCTGTGATTATGGACATTTAAACTCTCTCCAATATTTTACTATTATAAACAGTGCTGCAAAGAACTTCATTGTAAATATGGTAAAACTTTATTGGCTGAAAGAGCCAAAATCACTTTCTGGGAGTTTTGAAGGACAGAGTTTTTACATACTAATAGCTGTAAGCTCTTTAAAGGGCAATATTCCCCTTTTTTCCCTACCATAATAAAAAATGTATCAAATGCATATAAATAAACTCACCTAAGACAAAACAATGCTCTAAAAGATTTACGTAGAATAAACATCTCATGTTCCTTATATTGTGTTTTCAATTAGGAGCAGCTGATTTAGAAGTAGACAGACCTATCATTTCCTAGGTTCTTGTTTCATTATTACTATGGTTTAAATTATTGATGTTCATAGTTTATGGTCTATTCCAAATTAAGACAAAGTAATCCTATTGAATTTTTTCATTTCGAAACTTTCACTATGTGAAAGGAATAATCTAGCAGTATCAGGATAACAGCACAGCAAAGTATCAATCTCTTCACAAAATCACAAAGGGTTGTGTTAACTGATGATGAATAAACGCATAGAATTCGAGTGAAAGCTCAAACTTTAAAAGTGCAGGTACTGTCCACAAACGCTCACTCGTCGAGATATCAGTTCTATTGGCTCCGTATTTCTAGGCAGTTAGTGCCCCTAAAGCCTGCACGCAGCGTTCGTCTTGTTTGTGGACCCCTAAGTTAGGTTTTTGTTGAATCGTGACCCAGAGAACCCACAAGTGGGCTAGTGACTTGGCAGATGCCAAGTACACGAAATGTTCTCTTTATTCGTCCTTCCATCACGATTGCGTCTTTGCACACGAGCCTACCGGCCACACTAGAAACCCGCATTTCTTCCCAACATAAAGTGTGAAAATCTGATTTTAGAGGGATGTTTGATTGGTGGGAAAAACCTGGTAGAGAAATTAATCCCGGCTGTTGTTTTGCCCCAAATTGTGTAACCTTAGCCAAGTCACTTCCCGTCTTCAGTCTTTATTTCCTCTCCTGCAAAAGAGAGTGTGAGCCCAGCTCTGCGGGACTGCTTCCTCCCCACGCCTAGGAACTGTGGTTTTAATCAGGGAATTTGAAATATACCCATACTTAATTTTCTTCAATTAAAAAATAGAACATTGGACACATTTGAAACATGTGAATTATGTAAACATGTAAATCATGAAGCATAATAGCAAAACGAACTGCCATGAACCCACAACTGTGCTTAGAAATTGACCATTCCCAAGCCACCCTCTCTCCTTGGCCACCTTGTGCCTTGTACAGTTTTGCTTATTAGTGGTGGATGGTGCAGCGTTTCCTCAGTGCACCAGTGGGACGTTAAAGTTCTCACGGAAGATGATTCAATATTTCCATTTCCTTTTTCTGTTTAAATAAACTATTGTCAAAATAATTTTAAAATTTCTTTCCTTAAAATTATTCAGCACATCCAAATTAAAGCATAATTATTTGGTTGTCTTGCTGAGGAACTTGTCATGGCTAAAATATGGATTTCCATTCTGTGACATAGGAAGAACATTATATTGCAACATTTTGAAAATTCCTAGTTTTCTTACTGTGTCGTATAGTTGGTTTTGGAGGGAAAAACACAAAACATTTGCTCAATATCTGCCATATGCTTTGAAACTAATTTTGCAATGTTTACTAAATTCTGGAAATGAACTGCTGTGCTGACATATTTAATCAGTCTTGAAACAGATGGGAGTATGTTTGAGGGGGAGAAATGAATGATTTTTAAGAATGTTTCTGTTTTAATAAAAGATTCAAAAATTATCCCTGTGATATTTAATGTTGGTTATGCAATAGTTTATACAATTGTGTGGAAACTGTTTCCAACACTTCTGTTCAGTTAAGACAATTTACAATTCTCTGGAAAGACTCTTTTGCACTAATAAACAATGCTCTTTATTTTATATTTTATATTTTAATGCAGATGCTCCTTGACTTAAGATGGGGTCACCTCCTGATAAACCCATTGTAAGTTGAAAATAATGTAAGTCAAAGAGGCGTTGAATATATCTAACCTACTAAACATCATAGCTTAGCCTCACCTACCTTAAGCATGCTTAGAACACTTACACTAGTCTACAGTTGGGAAAAATCATCTAACACAAAGCCTATTTTATAATAAAGCGTTAAATATTTCATGTAATTTATTGAATACTGTAGTGAAAGTGAAAAACAGAATGGTTGTGTGGATACTTGAAGTACAGTTTCTACTGAATGCCTATCACTATTGCACTGTCATAAAGTTGAAAAATCACAAGTTGAACCATTAAAAGTCAGGGACTGACTGTACTTTAGTAAATGCTTCTGCTTTGCTATAACTTTTCACAGCAAATATTAAGGAACTCAGAATGACGTCATAATTTAAAAAACATATCACTTCTACCTCTTCTATCCCTGATAGAAATTTTTAAAACATTGATTTTATTTTTCTCATTTTTACTTAAAAGATGTATATATATTTAAAATCTTGTTTTCCTTTCTTCATTTTAATCACCTGTGTGCCAGATGCTGCTTTCAACTCTAATGAGGGTAAATGCATATGTAATTTTACTAGATCCCAATATTCTTAAACAATTTTTTTTGAAGTATAGCATCATCTGGTATACAAGTCTTATGTTACAGATCAATGCATTTTTACAGATACGTGAATCTATATAACCACCATGTAGGATCAAGATAGAGAATATGTCAGCTCCCAGAACTCTACCAATCCTGCCCCAAGGGTAAGCACTGTCCTCACTTTTATCACTATAGGTAAGTTTTGTTGTTTTGACAGTGTGTATACATAAAATCATAGGGTCCTTTTTGTGGTATGTGGCTTCCTTTGCTCAACATTATATTTGTGAGATCCATTCATGTGGTTGTGTGTAGCCATAAGTTGGTCATTTTTTTCTACTCTATAGTATTCCAGAGGATGACAAAACCAACATTTTAGAAAATCCCATTTTAATTTTGATGGACATTTGGGTTGTTTCCAGGTGGGTCTGTTATGAATAGGGGTGCTGTGGGCCACCTTTTACATGTCATACAACCCATAAATTGCACTCCTGGCCATTTATCCCAGAGAAATGAAAACTTATGCCTCCACAAAAACCTGTGCACAAATGTTTACAGTGTTTTTATTTGTAGTAATCTCAAATGAGAAACAACCCAGATGTCCTTCAGCAGAAGAATGGTTAAATACACTGTGGTATATCCATACTGTGGAATACTACTCAGCAATAAAAAGGAACAACTTATCAATACAACCACATGGACGTATCTCCAGACAATTATGCCAAGTGAAAAAAGCCAATCCCAAAAGATCACATCCTATAGATTTCATTTGTATAATATTTTTGAAATGACAACATGATAGAAATGGAGAACAGATTAGTGGTTGCCAAAGGTTAGGAAAGGGAGGTGGAGTGGAAGGGAAAGGGTGTGGCTATGAAGGACAACACTCAGGACCCTTGTGGCGATGGATACTTCTGTACCTTGACTGTTTCAATGTCAATATCTTGGTTGTGATATTGTCCTATAGTTCCCTATAGGTTGCTGTCAGCTAGGCTGATGCCACGGCATTCTAGCCCGGGTGACAGAGCAAGACTCTGTCTCAAAAAGAAAAAACAAATCTTTCACAGTCCATGTGAAAAAAAAAAAAAAAGAAAAAACAAATCTTGGGCTGATATTAAATTGAGTTAATTGGTGGATAATCATTGGATACTTAGATGATGCCTAAATACTATAAAATGATGAAACATTGATTACTAAACATAAATTTGAGTTTCTATACCATTGCTTCTTATTTGTGTGCTATAGAGAGGCACTATATCTGGGAGTCATATGAATGACTGTGTTCATTCCTGCACTTTTGGAAGGTGTACAGGGGATGTGTGGCTGTGGAAGTTGGTCACGAGCTTTGCCATTCTGCTGAAATCCTTGTCTGCAACACACAGTTCCCACTTACCTACCCATCACTTTTCTCTGTGAAGTGGAAGGCATTGGGTTAAAGTTATAAGAATTAATGTGGTGATTGGAGCTGTACACAGAGCAAAAGAGAGAGAGAAATACAACTGTGTTTGGGCTTTTGTTTTTCAAGTAAAAAGCATTTCTTTTCCTAAAGCAGTGACCACTTGGGAGAGCCTTCAGACCACAACGCAGGAGCTCGCCTTTCCCTGGCAGGTGCTTGTCTGAGTACTTCTCTTACGTAGCTAACCCCATCTTGACGCCTACTGCTCGGAGGACCCGGACTCACACGGGCCTTTCTTCCCGAGAAGACTGTGTTGTCATTGTTTGCACACGTGCCTCCCCACAGGACTGGAAGCTCTCCTGGCAGCCCAGTGTGCTCAGCTCTGCTCAAAACACATGCACATTACTGAACTAGGTGCCAGGAAAACAGACACGTTATATGAAAATTACATAGAATAGTATTCATTTTAGAGAACTGTTGTGAGACAGGGATGAAACGGTGTCTGTGAATGGCCCTGCACAGTGCCCAGAACGGAGCAGATGCAGTAAGCATGAGTCCATTCAAAGTCTGGAGGGATGGGTTGGCGCCCCGGCCTCCCCAGGGAAGCTGGGACCCAAGAGTTGCATTTCACTATCGCCTCTCAAGGAACTTGATACAACTGGCATGAAAAAGACACACTCAGAGCTCAGGAGGGCCAGCCCTGCCCAGGCCAGATGCGGCAGAGACTGAATGCATCTTTTCTTGCCCAGCCGACCTTAGTGACAAGGTTGCCGGGCCCTCATCCATGCAGCCGTCTGCCCAGTGGAAACAAGTCAATCTGGTTATAGCTCACAGAGGGCTTTTGTCCTTGGCGCTGTAAGACACTCTGTCCATCTCCAGTGCCTGGGAACAGCTGACTTCTACTTAACTCTGCAGGAATCACGATACCAGGATCCCTTATAGAAGTTGGAAAAACCTGCTCCCACCTCCCACAGCAGCCAGCACAGCGCAGAGCCTGGGCTGTAGATGCCACTGAGGGATCAGATACGTAGGTAAACATGGGTCTTAGGAGTGTCCATTTATCAGTTTAGAGGGTCTGGACTAGGGATAGCCCTGGGGCAGGAGGTGGGACAGGTAATGCAGCGTTGGGCTGGGGAGGGGAGCCCTGTAAAGGGATGAGGACATCAGGAAAAGGAGAGAGCATCCAGGTGGAGTCCTGCAGGTCTGGCCCCAGAATCTGGGACTTGTGAAACAGGCTCTCAGGGGAGGGGAGAGGGCTTCAGGCAAAATATCCTTACCAATGGCTTAAGGACAGCAGAGTGGAAGAGGAGTTTGTCCTTGCCAGCAACATGCTCAGGGAAGACAGAGAAAGAAGAGAGCCGCTGAGTGGGGTTTGGTGGCTTTGTTGAGATCAGCACCAGGAGGCACAAGGGATGGACGCGGACGATCTGGGAGCCAGCAGGAGGACAGGAGCCTCAGGGGAGGGTGGAAAGGAAGCCTGGGAGGGTTTGTGGGAAGGAAGGGAGAAGGAAGTAGCCGTGGGGGCTTCATGCCAGACAACCTTCCAGGGTCCCTGACACTCTGTTGTAGACAAAGGTCCTTGGTGGTCTGTGCTCTGGGAGAGGCAAGCAGAGCCTGGGTGGGGTAGGGATGGGAGAGGAATATTTGCCCTCCTCTGGGCCCAAGAAATACATCCCACAATGCACAGAGTCCTGGTCCCTTGGATGGCTTTTGTATAAACCAAGTCAATAAATAATGTGGCCTTTGCTTTCAGGAACTTGTCATGAGGATACCAGATCAACAGAGCTTGGGGGTGTCCCAGAATGGGGTCCCCCATCCCCATAACTACACATCCCCCAGATGTGTAGGGATGTGAGCCCCCATCTGCCATCTTCAGAACCTCCTGAAAGCCTTGATATTTAGACTTAAGAGGTTACATAAGTGGTCCATCCAGCCCAGCGTTTGTCTCTGAGACTGTGATGGTAGGTGTTCAATGATTGTATGTTGGATTGAATTGAATAGGAGCAAGAAGAGATGTTCTTTGAAAGATGAAGGGTAGCCTTCAAGCAAATGGGTTAGGGCTACTCCTCTACCATCACATTATGGCCAAGAGAGTTCTGCAGCCAGAATACTGGATTCTAGCCTCGGATTCAACACTTATGACCTAAGTGACAGAGCAAGTCACTCAGCCTCCCTGGAGCTCTAATCATCTGTAAACTCTCATGGTCCCTACTGTCACAGTTGGCACCCAACACATGCTAGTTGAATAGAAGAGTAAAAATATATCAAGTGTTACAGAAACGTTAGCATTATGTGCTGATTAATAAGAAATGTACCCATAGTCAGTGGAAATCTACAAAATCAGAGTAAGATTTGGTCATCAGAAATCAGATTGACACAAGTCATCCAAAGTATGTAGAAGCTCTCCAAATGAGCTGTGTTATGCAGCCTGGATGATGACAATTCTGACATCACTGAACTACCCAGACAGGTTTTGCCAGCTCTCTTTTGCAACCATCAGTAATGACTGCGCCTCCCTTGTCTCTATCTTGGGTTCTTTTGAGGATGATGCAAATCTGAGTCCTCGGAAGTCCACATGGTGACCCACAGTACAGTTTCCAGGGATAAGATTTAGATACAGAACAAATTCACAGAATAAAAGGAATTTCTCTTCCAGCATATTGTCCAGGACTTTATAAATGCTAAATTCAAAGCAAACACAGTGATTTCTGTGTTTGTTCATTGGGGTGACCATTTTCCATGCCCTGGAAGTTCTTTTTTGACTACCAAAATAGAGACCCCTCACTACCTCGACATGGTACAGAAAGACATTTTGGCTACTTTCTTGGTCCATGGTCATATTAGTTATTTATCACTGTGTAACAAACTTAATGGCTTGAAACAAGACACGTTAATCATCCTGTGGTTTCTGTGGGTCAGGAGTCCAGGTACAGCCTAGCTGGGTCCCCTGCTCAGGGTCTCACAAGGCTGTAGTCATGGTGTCACCCAGGGCTGGGTTCTCACCTGGAAGCTCCGCTAGGGCAGAATCCGCTTCTACGCTCACTCAGTTGCTGGCGGAATTTGTTTTCTTCTGGTTTTATGACTAAGGGTTTCTTGCGGGCTGTTGGCTGGCAGTTGTGCTCAGCTCTTGGAAGCCACTCTCATTTCCTAGAGGCTTCTGGAAGTTTCTCCCCACATGGGTTTTCCCCACTTGGCCACTTATTTCATCAAGCAAGGAGAGTGAGTCGCTAGCAGGGTGGAGTCGTACATAGCGTAACCTAAGCAAGAAGGTGACATTCCATCACCTTCACCACATTCTGTGGGTTAGAGGCAAGGTCCCACCTATGCCTGAGGGAGGAGAGTCCCCAAAGAAATGGACAGCATGAGACAGGGGTTATGGGCCACCTTGGCATCTGTCCCCCACAACAGCCAAGTTTGTCCAGCAAGTTGTGCAGCACCCTGAAGGCCACACACAGAGTTCATCATGATGTTTTTAAGTTATTATATTTACTAAAACCAAAAAAGAAAAGGGGGTAAGGAGATATTTCCATGTTACTCCCAAAGCCTCTTGTGAATGGTCTTCTTGGTCCCTGCTGGAATCTTCCCTGGCCAGGTGATCAGGCCAGGACAACCCCCTGACTCCACTGTTCTTGGCTCTGGCATCCTTTGGCCATTCCTTGGCCCTCTCTGAGACATGGAGTGTCCCACCTTTCCTTCTATCTCAGTGTTTAACCTCGGCTAGCACTCCTCCTGATTCTACTCCCCTTCTTCCAGGGACTTAGAGTCCCTTTGCCAAGTTCTAAAACTCAAATTTCCAGCTGCACACCAGATGTTATATTTTTCAGGGGAGAGGGTGCTGGCTTTTTTCAGATTCTAAAAGGGTCCCCGTCCATCCCGAAAGATAAAGAACCATGACATTAGGGGATCTTTGCCTGTACACGTGGAAGAAAAGGCAGACAGCTCTAGTGTGGGCTTTAGTATGAGCTTGCTGTCTTGCTCCCGCCCTCTGCCCGGGGTAACAGGCCTGAGAGCCAGGCAGTCCTCGACAGCCCCAGTGGTGCTCGTGCCAGAGGAAAATGAGGCGGGTTGTGCACCTGTGCTGGCACAGTTCCCAGGCCCCACTTAGCTTATCAGCCGCTCTGCCCGTATCGTGAGGCTCAGACCTTGTGAGCTGATAGCATCCTACCCTCTTGCCAGAGTCAACACACCGCATGCCCGTGAAGCTGGCAGCCATCCCTAGGACGGGGGTGGAATGCCACGCTGTCGCTAAGGCAGGCTGGTGTGTTTGGCCTTCATCTGGTCGGGCCCCTTTGTCTTTTTGTCCTTATCTTCTCTCCACCTCAGGACCTGTGGTGGTTATTTGGGGCATTGGTCCAAGGGAAGAATCTTTCTCCTGCCTTGGGCTCTCTGGGATCTGTCGTCAGGATGCACTGTGCTTCAAATCTTGGCCCCACAGACATTTCTGTCACTGGCAGGGGTCCTTGCAGGGCCCCCGAGCTCCTAGAACCACAGACATGGGCAGCAATGCAGAGTCAGCAGCTGGGGACTGTGGCTGGCAAACGTCCCTGGATGGGCTGAGCTGGTGGAGTAGCAGTGGACACCAGCTGAGCATCTGCAGGAATTCTGCATGGTGTCAATGCCACGGAGCCCTCCAGCTCTGTGCGAGCAGAGCCTGAAGAGAACGGTCACAATGGAGAGCGGCAAAATGTCCCCCCCCCCGCCACATACCACCAGGAGAGAGAAGCAACTTCTGCATCGGGGTGAGACTAGAAGGGCGAGCTGGGAAGCGGTGGAACGCATTCTGGGAAGCACAGCACGTCGGATGGGCAAGTCACCACGGGAGTGATTTATGGCAAAATCACACCCAAGAAACGTAGAGACCCGAGGACGGCCTGGCTTCTCATTCTTTGTGAGATGACTTTCAGAAGAGGGGAGGCCACTCTGAGCAAATAACCAGGTTGGAATACATGGTACCTGTTCAGACTGGCTGCGGGCAGGTGTGATGAATGTGACTCAGCTCCCTGGGTCAGATCCCAACAGGAGGGGTCCCAGGGAGCAGGGACAAGCAGATCCCCACCTCTGGTCAGAAAGCAACCCGAACCCTAACTGGTCTGCTACTTTGGTTGACCACTATGCTTCAGATTTGCTTGTGAGCAGAACACATGAGCAGGTGCTCACCCCCTGGCATGGCATTTGCAGGCCCTGCTCCATGTGGGGGCAGATGTAGGAATAGGGGCTGCCTGGGACTCGGAGTCAGAAACTCCTGCCCATTGCTGTGTTGCTGAAGGCCTCTTGCGGCAGGTTGTACCACGCGGAGGGCGTACTCCTGGGCCCCGGGTCAGGGAACAAGGGAGGGGTCAGGGTGATGAACAACTCTGGCAAAGAGAAAGAGAAAGGAAGAGAGGGAGGGAGAGAGAGAGATGGACACTGACATCACCACTGCCTGTCAGAGGCCCCCACTGTGGAGGGCAGCAGCCATGAGCAGGGTACCCTCTCAGAAGCATGGGGTGGGCTTGTGCTCTGAGGACGGGCCCAGCAGTCAGCCCCACCTCCAGGTCACCTCAAACCCCTAACACCGCTGTGCTCCCCTCAATGACACATGCCTACTCGTGGTCTCCCCACGCTATTCTGGTGGCTTCTACTGATGCCCTCTGTCCCTATGGCAAGGACAGTGGGCATCAGTAGAATGTGTGGGAAATGAGTGTCTTAGCAGGGATAAGAGTCTCCATCCAGGGCTTCACAGCTGGGGTGCTGTGAACACAGTGCGAGTGTGCAGAGATACTGAGGCCTTTGACCCGGGGAACCCCGGGTGACCCATGGCCTCAGGCACAGCCACCTTCTGTGCCCCAGCACACGTAGTGTCATGTGCTCTGTATGCCACACGGTGAAAGGGGAGGGGGAGACATTGACGCAAGCTGAGCCAGGAAGCCATACTCCAAAAGGACCTTGAAAGAAGAGTCTCCACCCCCCAAAAAAATCCTTAGAACAAGGACCATTAGCTGGAAAAGGCCCGGGACTGACAAATGCTGGGCTTGGTCTCTTCCTCGGGCCTGTAGGGAGGGAATTTACGTTAAAAAAAGGAAAAAGAACAACAAAATACCTTCACAAAAGGCTGCCAATACTTTTTCTCAGAGGAAGATGCAGTGTAATGAAGAACATTTTGTTCCCCAGGAAGCCCGAGGCCCAGCTAAGGCAGAAGGGCCTGGTGGCTGCTCCTGGGAGGGAAACTTCTGAAGCAGAGACTCGGCCCTGCCTCCCAGAGGCACCGCGTGTCCGGAGCCTGCACATCTGGGAAGGCTGCAGAGCTCAGAGGACTGAGCTGAGGTCACTCCCTGCCACCCCTGTCAGCTCCTCACCTCGTCAGTGACGTTTCCATGGTCTCAAGTTCTTGTGCAGACAGGACAGAGGGCGCTGGCAGAATGGAGGCAGCCCCCCAGGTGGGGGGCCTACAGGCTCTGGAGAGCACAGTGGGCAGGGGCCATCTGTTTCCTAGCTGGGTCACACTTATGTGCACTCTGTCCCCCCTCCTGCCTTGCTGCTCAAAGCCAAGTCCACTGACCGGCAGCACCTGCACCCGGCATCACAGCATCCTCACCTGGACCTTGCTAGGAATGCAGACTCTCAGGCCCACCCCGGCCTGCTGAGTCAGAATTAACAAGATCCCTGGCAGTTCGTGTGCTCAGGGAAGTCTGAGAAACGCTACTCTGCTAGATACAAAGTTAGCGAGGTGTGGGACAAGTGTGGCCCAGGGAGCCACACAGCCCTGGTTTCACATTCTGACCGCATCCCTCCCACCCACATGACCCACTGCAAGTTTCCCAGCTTCTCTGAGCCTCCGTTTCCTCACCTGCAAAATGGGGACAATTACAGCAGCTGCTTGTTAGGATGGGGGAGGATTAACTAGGTATGGGAAGGGCCTGGCACACGTGGGTGCTGGTAGGTGAGACTTCTCTTTCTGGGGCTTCCTTCCCGGCAGGTTCTCAGGTGAGGCTGAGGAATAGCAACTCTAATGCAAGGCCAGGTGATGCTGCTTTGTCATCTGCAGTACCCGAGCCCGGGAATGGTATCCGAGCGCCCTGGTGCACTGGGACGAGACTGCTGAGGGTTGGAAGGTTAAACTCTGTGCAGTGGACCAAGGCAGGCAGGGAGCAAGGGCCCGGCCCTCGGAAATGTGGGGGAGAACAGGTTTGTGGCTGGAGGGCTCAGCCACGACAGCCACGACAGCCACGAACACTCACAGAAAGGAAAGTGGGGTGGAAGGGCGGGTGGCAGTTTCAGATCAGCTGTTTCAGGAGCTTGGCTGGGAAAAGACAGATGCTTGAGATCGGCAGAGTCAGAGGGATTTTTGAGAACGGCGAGAACTGAGACCGTGTTAGGGGGGTGACTAGGCTGTCATTCATTCAGCACCTGACACTTTCTAATACAGGTTTGCTTTTTTTTAAAAGTTTTTTTTGAAACTGTATAACACAACATACATATAGAAAGTGCATAAAACAAAAATGTACAGTTTAACAAATTGTTGTGAAGCAAAGTCCTGTGTAGTCACTGACTAGCTCGAGATGCAGACCCTCACCAGCAGGTGTCTGTGGAGCGCCTGTTCCCACGCAGGAGACGGCACGTGTGTATCATTTACTTTAAGCTTTATGCCTATCCTGTGAGGCTGGTGTTCTTGTTCCTATTTTATATATGAGGACCCAAGAAGCAGGCAGATTAAGTAGTTCCCCCAGGGTCTCTGCAGGGCAGTGCTAAGGGGAGAGGACAGGAGAGCCAGCCCCCAGGACAGTGGGTGGGGAAGGAACAGACTCAGGGATTGGGAAGTTCTCCTGAGCAGGGAGACTGGAAGGAGAGACACAGAGCAGTTACTGTGGGGTAAAGAGGAAGCACACCCCCAAATGTCCCTCCTCACCTCTCCCTGACAGTGCCAGGAGTAGTCAACGGTTCACCTGAGGCTTGGGAAGGGGCACCCTTGACCTTATTAGACAAAGAAGAGCTTGGCAGGCAGGCCTGGGGACTTGCCAGTACTGGATCACCCAGTGGAAGAGTGTCCCACAAGATGACAGAGGGGCCAGAGGAAGAAAAGACTACCCCCAGAGGGGAGGTTCCAGCCAAGCTAGCTAAGGGAAAATTCTCTACTGGGTTGGCCTGAGGGCTCCAGCAGGGTTCCAAGTGAGATAGATAAGACAGAAAACAAGTCACTGGTCAATGACAGGTCAAGGTAAACCCAGCCAGAAGAGTTATTTCAAGGGGCTCACGTGGCTATTAGGCAAACCTTGAAACAGGGCATTTCTACTTTTCTATAAGCAGCTGGGAATTTCTGAGACCTGTGTACATAGAATTAGAAGTTCTAATAAAGGACACCATGACAGATATCACATTCGCCCTTGACCTCCAACTGTCCGGTTCCCACACCTCCTTAGGTAAACTTTATTCTTCACTTTTTATGCATCTTTACAGAGTTTAAAAAATGCATATCCAAGTAAACAAAATACTGGATTTGTATTGTCCCTGCCCAAGAAGTTTCAAAGTCCAGAAATTGGTTTGGTGGATTGTCTCATAAGCCACTGAACCAGACTCTCAGTCCCAAGAATAGGCACTGAGGTATAGATAACTTAAAAGAAAAAAGTTTTCTTAAATCTGGAAAACAAAACATTTAAAGAACCAGCAATGTTTCAAATGAAAAGTCATAAAAATTATCCCCATCAGTTCACTTAGTCCCATGTAATTAATTTTCATTCTGCTTGATCTTGGTTAGCAGGTTCATAAACCTACCAGTTTCCATATTAGAGTTTTGGATATTCTTACCCAGTCCAAGGGTATAATCTTAAAGTTATCAGAAACCTGTATTCCAGAGTATTTGTTGGAGTCTTTTTCATGAATATCCTTAACAACTGGCTCTTGGTGGAGTTGGTGTGGGGGAGGGAGAGGAAGGCCTGGTTTGTTCTGATTGCAGATTTCTTTCCATGTTCTACACGCTCCCTTCATGGCTGATTTCAAACCACAAACAAGATGCTAAAAGCGGAGTGGGGACAATATGGACCATCACAACACCCCAGGTGTGGGAGGTGTTGAAGGGAGGACTGAGACCACTGGGGAGGGGGACAGAGCCTTCTTAAGGGATCTTATGATTTGGTTTTGAAATTCTAATGCATCAGTCGAAAATTAGCCAAGACAACATATTTTCAGTGGAGGAAATTTAATGCAGGTAATTGATCACACAAGTGATGGAGGGGCTAAGAACCAACCAGGGAGGGGACAACCCAAGTCTAGGAACAGCATGAAGGCACTGTCACTCCTAAGTTGAGGCACAATGAGAGGAGGCAGTAGTGGTTACCATAGCTGGGGCTGCAGTCTCCTGGCAGAACATGGGCCACCATAGGCCTGCACAGCAGTGGCTGCCAGAGGCAGAGATGGAGGAAGAGAGATACCCTGGCTTCTCTACTCCTGCCTTTCTATCCATTGGCATGAACCATGGCAAGTTGTTGAAAATCAATTGATTATATATGTGGGGTCTATTTCTGTACTCTACCTTCTGTCCATTCATCTGTATGTCTAGCCTTGTACTAATACCACACTGTCTTGATTACTACTATCACTGTATAATAAGTCTTGAAATCAGATAGTGAGGCCTTTGTACATCTTCCCAAAGTCATTTTGACTCTTCTAGGTCCTTTGTATTTTCATGAAAATTTTAGAATCAGCTTGTGCAAGAAATTTCCACAAGAAAGTCTACTGGGATTTTGATTGGAGTTGTGTTATATCATTACATCTGTAGATCAGAGAGATTGAGTCTTCCAATCCATGAACATGGTATATCTCTTCATTTACGTTGCCTCTTTAGTTTCTTTCAACAATGTTTAGTGTTTCTCAGTGTACAGGTCTTACACATATTTTGTTAAATTTATCCTTAATTATTTCATGTTTTTGGATGTTATTTTTTTAAATTTCAACTTTAATTGCTAATATATAGAAATATAATTGATTTCTGTATATTGACCTTGTAACCTGAGGCAGTGCTATCCTCATTTATTAGTTCTAATAGCTTTTTTGTAGGTTCCTTAGGGTTTTCCACATAAATGATCATGCAGTTTGCAATAGACAATTTCACATTTTACTTTCAAACATTTCTGCCTTTTATTTATTTTTCTTGCCTCATTACATAGGCTAGGATTTCCAGTTCATCAGTGAAGGGAAGCCATGAGGCTGGGCATCCTTGCTTTGTTCCCAAATTGGGGGTGAAGGCATTCAGTCTTTTGCCATTAAGTATTATGTTAGTTCTAGATTTTTCATACATTTATCAGGTTGGGGAAGTTTGCTTCTAGTCTTAGTTTGTTAAGAGTTTTTAACATTGATGAGGATAGAATCTTTACAATTTTTTTTCTACATCTATGGAGTTTTTTTTTTTTCTTATCCTGTTATAGTGAACTACATTAATTGACTTTCAAATATTAACCAACCTCAAATACCTGGGATAAACCCCACTTTTTATATTTTGCTAGAGTCAATTTGCTAGTATTTTTTTTCATGAGAGATATTGATATGTACTTTTCTTTCTTTGTCTAGTTTTAGTATTGGGGTAGTGAAGGCCTCATAAAATAAGTTGGAAAGTGTTCTCTCTTCCTCTGTTTTCTGAAAGAGTTTGGATAGAATTGATACACATTTATAAAGGGCCTTACAAAAGAGGCTTCGTGCAGCATGCGGCCTCTTTTGCCTTTCTGCCTTCTGCCATGTGAGGACACAGTGTTCCCTCTCTCTGGAGGACACGGCATTTGAGCAGAGAGCAGCTCTCACCAGATGCTGGTGCCTTCATCTTTGACTTCCCTGAACTATAAGAAATAAATTTCTGTTCTTTATAAATTACCCAGTCTCAGGTATTTTGTTATAGCAACACAAATGAACTAAGACTTGTGTCTTTCAAGGAGTTTTTCCATTTCATCCAAGTTGTCGAATTCAGGTATAAAGTTTTTTATGATGCTTATGATCCCTTCTACGGGAATCTGTGGTGTATCCCTTTGCACTCCTGCTGTTGGTAATTTGTGTCCATTCTTCCTTTCTCTCTGTTCATAATTTATCTGGCCAGAGGCTCATCAATTTTATTGATCTTTTCAATTAACTATTTGCTTTTCTATTTCTATTTAATTGATTTTAACATTAATACTTATTGTTTTCTCCCTTCAGCTTACTTCAGGTTTAATTTGCTCCTCTTCTTCTAAGTTCTTAAGGCAAATTATTAAGGTGGAAAGTTTATTTTAGATCTTTCTTTCTTTCTAATATAAATATTTAAAGCAAATTTCCCTGTGTTCATTGCATTATCTGCAATATCATAAATTTTAATACATCATGTACCCATCTCAATGGGTTTAAAGTATTTTTAAATTTCCTTTTTGATTTGTTCTTTGACCCAAGGGCTATTTAGTGGTATGTTGTCTAATTTCCAATTATTTGGGGATTTTTCAAATAGAGAGTTCTCGAGAAGGGAAGGTTTTCACAGGCTCACTCACTTTACTTCTCATGCCTCTGGCCCTTCTCGAGGATGCAGTATGGTCACGACTCCTCTTTTCATCTGGTATCTCAAGTTTTCTAAGTCTGATTTTTTTCTGAGATCCAGGTCTGATGTCTTCCTACCAAGGACCCTGAAGTTGGCCATACCTTGAAGGGCCAAGACTTGATTTGCAGGTGACTTGCCTTTTCTATGGACAAGTGGAAAGAACATAGTAGAGGGGCCGGTAACACAGGCCACAGGAAGTCACTGTCCAGCTCTAGAATGTCCACTTCTGGCGGGGCTCACTCATAACCATGCAATAGCACTGTCCTTCCCCAAGGATTGAAGGAGTCACTTCTTGTAAGCACTTGAAGTAGATGAGACTCTTAAAATTATTCTGAGACTAGTCATCCTCCTCACATTTATTGAGGGACCTGCCTGTCCTGGTGGTGAGCTAAGTGATGGGACTTTAAAGAAGAAACTTACACTCTAATTGTGGAGCCAGGATATACATAGGAAAAGAGGACCAGCTGCTCAAAGGGGCAGAGACAAACTTAAAATATAGATAGATACATAGAGAGAGATAAATGGATAGATAGGTAGGTGGATGCCTGACCCCTACTGCCCAGAGAGTCTCATAGACTTGTTCTGGAGTGGGACCCTGGCACAGGTAGATGTTTACAGCTCCCCAGGTGATTCTAACATGTGGCAAGGATTCCTAGTCTCTGACCTGTACAGTAGGTCAGAAATAGCCTGATGTTATGGGTTACTGTATAATTTAGATCCTTAATATGTTTTCACATAACAATTAAAATTTGGTAACAAATTTCAAATTGGAATTTGGGCTGTTCCAGCAA
Organism: Daubentonia madagascariensis; assembly: GCA_023783475.1. Taxonomy (NCBI): domain Eukaryota; kingdom Metazoa; phylum Chordata; class Mammalia; order Primates; family Daubentoniidae; genus Daubentonia; species Daubentonia madagascariensis. The sequence goes on along the minus strand of JAKFHU010000353.1, from coordinate 488,461 downwards.
AGCAGAGCCACACATCCGAATCATGACGTCATAGAGGTTGGTTGGACGGTTTTCCTTGTCTGTTTCTTTGTTTCAATCCTTTATTCAGGTTTTGAAAAAAGTTACTCATGTAAGTTGCATTATTTATTGAACCTGAGTTAATATTAAGCTCAAGAAACGTTTTCCTTTTCTTTATTTTTTTTTTCTTTTTTCTTTTTTTTTGAGACAGGGTCTTGCTCTGTCACCCAGGCTAGAGAGCAGTGGCATCATCACAGCTCACTGCAGCCTCGAACTCCTGGCCTCAAGCCATCCTCCTGCCTCAGCCTCCCAAAGTGCTGGGATTTTGCGGGCATGAGCCACTGTGCCCGGCCAAGAAAACTTTTTTTTAAAAAAAGTATTTTGTGTCAAAGCGATACAAATGCTGAAAGGAACCTATCACCTGGAGCTTGCTTACTGGAGTAATTTATATCTGGCTATGTTGCCAGGGATAATTAATGTGTAGAAATACCTATTGTTTGTGAGGAAGGTAGCTATCTGAAGACAGGGGAGCAAATGAGACAGACATCTTCTCCTAAAAAGCAAGCAAGACCATAAAAACAAGATGAACTGAGAGACACATCTAATTGGGGAAAATTTGCCACAAATGAATTTATATGATAAGGAACAGACAGCCTTTTGTGAATGCCATCTTTTTGTTTCTGACTCATGGGAAGAAAGGCAGCCATAGACAGAGGGGAGAAGACTAAGAGGCAAACTGAAACATTTGGGTAACAATGTGAGACAGTTGTTCCCCTTGAACAGAAAGCCAGGCTTTTAGCTTCAGGCTGATAAAGATTAAAGCCAGAGCCCTGACAGTGAGTGAAGCCAAGAGGGGAAATCCGGAGAATCTGGGGGTTTCGACATGTGGGAACAAGTGGTGGAAAGACGGGAGGGGCTCTTGCTTTTCAACTGAAATAGAGAAAATGTCTACATTAATTTGGAACTGTAGCTTTTCAAAACTAGAAAGAAACCACCAAATTAAACAATAGATAAAAAATTTAGCCGGGCGTGGTGACATGAACCTGTAGTCCCAGCTACTCAGGAGGCTGAGGCAGGAGGACGGCTTGAACCCAGGAGTTCGAGGCTGCAGTGAGCTAGGATGGCACCACCGCACTTCAGCCTGGGTGACAGAGTAAGACCCCATCTCTAAAAAGAAATAACAATAAAATTATTGCACTATTTTCAGGCTGACAATGGCCATTTTATTTTCTTTATAAAGGGCTGGGGTCCAGAGCAGAGACAAGATGTGAGTTGCAGTCTAGATGTCACCAATGAAACCAACGCGATCTATGTATTTTCAGTTTCTAGTCATCTCGCTTCAGAGTTGGCACAACGCTTGGCACATACTGGCTATTAAAAAGTATTTGTAGAATTTAACTGAATTGTGGCAGAGTACTCCAACTAGAGATTTCGGGCGGTGGAAAACAGCATCTGAATTTTACATTTTTCAGCCAACACGGCAGGTGACAGCAGGAAGACAAGCAAGTGGCCTTGCCGAGCGGCTTGACAAAATGCGCATGGAACGAAGGCCTGTTTCTCCAGCAGGAGGCGCTGCAGGACTCCTTAACACAGCGGCTCTCATTGATAAAGTCTGAAAACACAGTTTGTTGGCTCTGCAGGAGCAAGACCTGCACGGATTTGGTTTTTTCAGACTTCCTGTGCTGGCAGGGAGAACACGGAGGTGGCAGCGCCGCAGGAAGAGCCGGATGAGAAGTCAGGAGACCACCGCCCAGGGCCACAAGCCGGGGACCTTGGCCAGTCACTGCAGCGCCTGAACCTGCCTCTCTGTGTGTAAGGGGAACAGGCCACACCCGACCGCTGAGCCCTCTGGCTCCACAGCACACACTGCCGCAAGTGATGTGTCCACCTCGCCAGCTCGGGGTCAGCATAGGTCACGCCTCTTTTGATATGTCACATGATGTAATTCCAAGCCCCATCCCGTCACGGCAAGCCTGTCATTCTCTGCTCCCTTATCCACCGAGATGGAATCATCCCCCCAGTGTCACAGCCCCAGTGACGGGCTCATGCATGTCCTGCAGTCTGGCCGGTGTGGGGTCTCATGCAACCTTCCCCTGCAGAGCCGGCATCCCAGCGGCAAGAAATGCCCAGAGATGACGCTTCAGGAGCTTTGACTCCGGGACGGAGCTGCGAACCCTGTCTTCCAGAAGGCTTCTTGGCCACAGTGCCATTTGTCCCCTGCTGCTCTCAAGCTTAGCGGGGGGTGGGGGGCGTCTTTGCCAGCAGGCCTGGTTCGGCGTCCCCCAGAAGAACGTCCTTACGCGCTTTCTTCTGGTTCACTGAACAGCATCCCTCGGGCGGTTTGTCCAGGGAGACTCACTGTCTCATCTGCTAGAAAGAGATGCGGCTGGAATCTTTTAAACAAACTTCTCTTGCTTAAAAGAAGTCAAGTTCTGCCTCCTGGGGTGCCCTGCGACATTTTCATGATCGTTCATTGTCCTTTTTGAGACAGAGGGAAAGAGGCAGAGAGGGAGAAAGCAGCGTGGAGGCAGCTCTGCAGAGCACGGTGGCTGGATGGGAGGAAGGCAGCTGGGATCCAGGCGGTGGCCCTGCCATCCCTTTGTCTCCTGCGGGAAGTGGGCAGTGGGCTGAAGGTGACCTGCCAAGGGCTGGGCAGAAGGGACGAGAGGGCGCTGAAGCTGCCGCTTTGCTGAAGCAGGCTGTGGGCTCACGTGGCCATCGGTGGTGGCGGGTCACTCTGGCTGGTGTGGCCGAGCGTCAGGGCTTGGGGTCTCCCGCTGGGCTGGTCTTGGATCTGCTCCTGCCCCCAAGCCTCAAACTCAGAAGCTGTGATTTCTGGGCCCTGATCTTGCAATTGACCAGAACACTCTAAAAAGGCGGGTGCAGTGCAGGAAGGGAGGCTATTTCCTGGTCTCAGATTCGGTGCTGATTCCCCATCTTAAATAAGAACGTCCTTTTGGCTTTTTGCTTTTGCCTGTGCCTCTCTCCTTCTCGGCCTCCTGCCCCCCTCTCTCCTTCTCTCTCCCCACCTTCTGCTTTCTACTCCAGGCGCTTCTGACGTGGGCTTCGTTGTGGGCCTGTCCCGGCAGCGGAGCTCAGGGTGGATGGCAGGAACACTGCGCCTCCTGCCAAAGGCAAGGTGTGGCAGCCGCCCTGGGCGGCCACACGGGGCCAGTGGGACCTTTGGCAAAGGACGTGCCCGTGCACCTCTCGGGAGAAAGACGCTTCCGGCTCTGTTCTTCCCTGGCCGGGCTTAGGCCTGGCAGCAGGGTGACATCCCGTACGGTGTCCCTGCAGACAAAGGCTGGCCTCATCCTTGTTTGATGTTCCTCCATCTGTAAAACGGTCTCTGCATCCCCCAACAGATTTGTCCATCATACGATGTTATTACTGTACCAATACAGTATGCACATCTAAAGCATATTAAAAACAGAAGAAAAGAGGTTAAAGTAGTAATAGAAGTTGTCATCTTTTCTTCTCACGCCCTGCCACACCGTCTTGCGTACTGCCAGGTGTCTACGCCACACGTCGGCGTCTGCTGGCCCAGTGGCCTTGGGTCTGCTCTGGGTGGGGTGGGGGAGAAGGGCGGGTGGCCACTGAGATGCCACCACGGATGTTCCGGGTCCGCTCTGCCCGTGAGCACGGGGTGAGCTTGTGCTTCCCACCCCTTGGAGGTCAGGTTTGGCTGTGTGACTTGTTTTGGCCAAGGAAATGTGAGCAGAAGTGAAGTGAATCACTTCCACGTGGGAGCTTTAAACGCCCGAGTGGGGTGGGGAGGGGAGGAAGAGGGGCAGAGAGGAAAGTGGTGTATTCATGTGCTCAGGCTGCTGTAACAAAATGCCCCAGACTGCGTGGCTTAAGGAACAGACATTTATTTCCTCACAGTTTTGGAGGCTGGAAGCCCAGTGTCAAGCTGCCACAGGGCTGGTTTCTCCCGAGGCCTCCCTCCTTGGCTTATAGGCGGCCGTCTTCTCCCTGTGCCCTTACATGGTCGTTCCTCTGTGTGTGTCTGTGTCCTCATCTCCTCTCTTACGAGGACACCAGTCATATTGGATTAGGACCCACCCATATGACCTCATTTTTCCCGAATTATCTCTTTAAAGGCCCCATCTCCAAATACGGTCCCATTCTGAGATACCAGGGATTAGGGCTTCAACATATGAATTTGGGGGGGGGCACAATTCATCCTGCAGCAAGTGAAGCCCTTTTTCCCAGTGGTGGCAGCGGGCAGAGGTGGGGACAGAAGACCTCCCGAGAATCACTCACTTCGGTATTGCAGGGATCCCACAAAGGCTGCTGTTGAGCTTGCTGAAGTCCTGGGCGGTCGGGATGAGGTCTGTGAATCATCCCTTCTAGTGGAGGCTTCCCTGACGCTCCCTGCCCCTGCCTCCCCAGTGGTCCTGGAAGCCCCTGGGGCCCTGAATCAGGCCCTTCCCTTCCTGGAAGACTGAGACAGCTCCACGTTCCCGACCACACCCGACTGGCACAGACAGGACAGGGTGGAGTGACATCCGTCCCACCCCAGCCCCATGCACCTTCCCCGAGTGGCCAGGTCCCCAGTGCAGCGGGAGGGGAGCGCCCTGAGCGCCCTCCTTCGGGGCCTGGGCTGGGGCCCACCTGGGCAGGTGAGTCTGCTGGAGTGGGACCGGGAGTCTGGCTTGTCATCGCTAACTCAGGTTTCCCAGGGGACTCTGCCCGACACCCCTTCCTTAGTGCTTCAGTCCTCCTTGCGTGGGGCAGGGGGTAAGAAGCTGAGCTCCTGGGGGCTCCCTGCTTAACACATGGTGTAGCAAACGCTCTGCGCCCCGAGAAGCTGCTGGAGTCTTCCCAGCTTCTTCCCTGGGGCCGTCCCTGCGGGTGGGGACATTCATGCCAACCTCCCTCCCGCAGTGGGCGGCAGGTGACCACTTCCCAGAGCTCTCACTTTCCTTTTCCTTTTCTTCTTGTTTTAAATTGACACATCATAATTGTACACATTTATGGGTACACAGTGATGTGTTGATACGTTCATGTACAATGATCAATCAGGGTAATTAGCATATCCCCCACCTCAAGCACTTATCCTCAAAGAATTGATAAATGTTCAAACACTTTTGAGGTTCCTCTTCCTGTATCAATTTACTCTGGACACTGCCAGGCTGTCTCTGTGGCTGTTTGCTTTGAGCCTGTGAACCGGGTATTTAAAAACAGCCCATCTGAAGCCTCCAGTCCGCCCAGCGCCTCCCACCGGACAAGGCCTCGTTGCCAGGGGCCTGTCCACGCAGCCGGCTCCGGCCGCTCTCACCTCCTCTTCCGCGTCCTGGAGCTGTCCAGGCCACAGACCTGGGGCTCTGGCGCGAGAAGGAGCAAGGGGGGAACGCCCTGCTCTTGCCGAGAAGCCAAAGGGAAGTGTGCAAAGCCCCCTCCCCAAACACAACATAGATGAGATCTTCGGGAGGCCAAGGAAGCCACAGTTTTGACTTTGTCACCAGCCCAGAAGGCGCATGCTCAGCTGGAGCGCCTGGCAGCTAACGCAGCAGCGGCTGGGTCTCTGAGTGGACACCGCGTCCGAGATGTCACTCCTGCTCTCCCATACTCTGTCACCACCTGTTCTGTGTCGATTTCTCCAGGACTCTCCCAGATCGTATGGGGACCTCCGGCCCTCAGCCTCCTCCAGCTCTGTCACCACCCCGGCCACCCGACCTCTCATCCCTCTTCTCTCCTGACTCAGCTTGGATTCTCAGCCCGACACTAGCACTGCTCCTTGGCAGACCCTTTCACTTTCCCTGCTCCTGTCCTCCCTCGCCTGCCTGGCAAATCCTCTCTCCCACCTCTGCCTGGTCAATGTCTGTACCGGAAACACTAAATATTGCTGGGGAAGAAAAGGTCATTCCACCATGCTCACTGGATTCACATCACATTCACGACCACACGCCTCAAGTGGGCAGCAGCACCACCGGACAATCCGAGGACCCTTTCCTGATAGACTAACTTGCCTGTTCTCAGATAATTATTTCAAGACTCCTTTCTCTTGCAACCTCCCACGTTCCACCCCTTACAACTCACTCTCCTCGTCCACAGAGAAAAAGGAGCCCACGACAGATGGGCACCCCTTCAGCCACACGCCTGCCTGCCTCTTGCCACAAGGAAGAGGTGTCCTTGCTCCTCTCAGAGGCACCTTGCCCTCCCCCTGCCCTGTACCCTCTCCCTCCTGGTGCAGCGCGGCTGCAGTTGCATCACCTCCCTGCGCATCACCAGTGTCTCCCGTTCTGAGAGATTAATCCCTTGGCATATCTTAGATGCCAACACCTTCATCCTACATTGTTAAGAGAACACCCCAAATCATTCCCTGGACTATTTATGTCCTCGTCCCGGACATTTTTCTGCTCCCTTACAGCAAACTGACATGGCAAAATGGTCCCTATGGCAAGGTGGTCCCTATGGCAGGGTGGCCCCTACGGCAGGGTGGTCCCTATTTGCTGCCCCCACTTCACATCTATCTCCTCTTCAACCCTGGTCTTACCACTGCGCTGGGATGGCCGTCACCACTGTCACCTGGGGGCTCCGTCTTGCCAAAGCCAATGTCCATCTCTCTGTCTTATTTGCTTTCTCAGCAGCATTTGACCTGGACGGCTCTATCCTTGAGCTGTTTTCTTCTCGAAGTCTTGCAGATGCCCCATCCACCTGGTTTCCCTCCCACCACTAACTGCTCCTTCTAAGTATCCTCTGACTGCACCTCTTTCTCTATGAGATCTTTATTATTTTTTTTAAGTTATTTTTAAATTTTTTGTAGAGACAGGGTCTCCCTATGTTGCCCAGGCTGGTCTTGAAACTCCTGGTCTCAAGCAATCCCTCCTCAGCCTCCCAAAGTGCTGGGGTTACAGGTGTGAGCCGCCGTGCCCGGCCTATACCTGTAACCCTAAGATCTTTAAGTGTTGGGGTATCCAGACTGCATGTTTGCACTTCCACGTGGAATCTAAAACAATCCAGCACATAGAAGCAGAGGGCAGAAAGGGGGGTATCTGGGGCTGGGAGTCGGGGGAACGGGGAGGTGTTGGTTAAAGGTTTCAATGTTTCAGCGAGACAGGAGGAATAAATGAGTATTTGAGATGATGGATATGTTAATTGGCTTGATTCAGTCATTCCACGTTGTATACATATAGCAGCATTTTGCACCCCATAAATACATACAATCTGTCAATATCCAATAAAAATAAATAAATGAATAAATACATGTTGGAGTCCCAAAGACATTGGATTTAACTCCCTCACTCCCTTCCTAGATGAATTTATCCACGTACAGTGCTTTTAATATTATCCAAACATCCAAGTCCAGACTCCCAAATTCATGTCTCCAACACCGCCCTTTCCCTGAACTCCAGGCGCTGTGTCCGTGTCACTCCCCGCTTGGATTAAACTGACATTTAATTATAACACGAACCAGAGCCAGTTGCCACCCGCCACCCGCACCCATTCCTGGGAAGCGGCACCATCTTCAGATGCTGGGCAGAGGACCATCCTAATTCCTCCATTTCCTTCACGCTGCGCATCCAAGTTACTTCCCAAGCATATCCCACAGTATGTCCCCAAGTAAGTCCCCCATCAGACCACTCCTTGCAGGCAGCTGGGCCTGTCCAGTTCACTCACGCCCACCATCACCGCCCCTAATTGCCCTCCAGGCCCCACTTCTGCCTCCACCGATCTTGCTAAAATTTAAATCAGATCATGTATCATTCAAAAACCTCAGAAAACTTCCTGTGCAATTCAAATAAAACCCCAGCTCCTGACTCTGACCCACAAGGTGATGAGAACCGGCCTGTTGGTCCCCTGCCTGCCTCACTGGCCTCCCCCCTGCAGACCTGCATCTGGGTCCTTGTTTTTCCATCTGGAACACTCTTTTTCCTGACCTTTGCATGGCTGCAGGTGCAGCTGCAAGAGCACCTTCTCCAGGAAGCCTTGACCACCTGGTAAGGGCAGCCTCCTCCGCACTGCGAGGCTTACATCTTATCTTCTTGGTGGCAACTTACAACTATTGGATTTGTCTGGAGGTTGCATTAGAGTAGTTTCCCTCTGGGCTGAAAGAATGTGTGTGTGATCCCGGCTGCAAGGGTGGAAAGTGCCCTCTGAAGCACAAGGCCAGGGCGAGGGTGGGTTTCCAAGTGCCTGCCCTGCCCCTCGCCTCACATGCACACTCCACATGGCCAGTTTGTGCTGTGGAAAGAGATCACAGTCACCACTCCTAGTGGCGTCGGCAGGGATGTGATCTCCAGGGCTCGCTAGAGAGCCGCAAATGTTGTTCAGTTCTTTCCACAAAATGGGATCAGTAACACCTGCCTTGACCCTCTGACATAAGCCTCTTCTGAGAACACAGATTGATTCAAAACAATGCCTTCCCCTGCCTGCTCTGTCTTTTGAAGGCTTCTCAAAGTATCTTTGTACCACCTCCATGTGTCCCCTAGGGTGTTTGTTAGGAACAGATTTCCAGGGCCCACTTCGGAGCTACACATCAGAATCCCTGGGGCTGGGACTGGTCCTTGTCCTGGGAATATGCGTTTGCAACAGCACCCCAGGTGATTCTCATGCATGCTCAGTTCTGAGGTTTAAGAATTGAGTGGTTGAAAATTTTAAGGCACAAGTTCTCCCCAGAGTATGACAATATTATCTCCTTTAGAAAAGGCTACTGAGGAGAATAGACTTACTTTGGCTCTGGCTTTGGTCAAATTCAGGAGTGATGGCTGCATCTGTTAACTCCACATCTTGAGCTCACACAGCTCACCCTGTGCAACCCCTGGTGCTAACAACCACCAAGCAGCCTTCCCCCAAGGGAAGGCATGAAAAGGAGGAAGAGTGATTTTGGTGACTCTTTCCTCCCTCCCACACCTCATCTGGTTGCAAAAATCATCCATCCACCCACCCACCCATCCTTTCTTTCAATTAAGTGCTTGGCCCCGTGTGTGCTGTAACAGGGACAAGCTAAAAGGAAGTAAATTTCTCTTCTTTGTATGGATATCTTCTTTTGAAGTATTTTTTATTTCACTTTTTCTAACAGCAATATAGAAACAAATAATCATAAAAAATAAAAGTATAAACTGTCCATCGATTATGTAATAGCACTTGGTATTGCTACGGGGGGTGGGTCTTGGGCTCGGCCAGGCCAGGTCGAGCCTGCCCAGGCCCTCAGGCCTCTGTGATGGCTACTGAGCCCACGAAGGCATGAGACGTTACTACACGAGACAGCGTCAGTGGAGACTTCGTGTTTTACACCTGGGAAGCTTGGGCACGGCAGAGAGATGGATGGATAATGGGTAGAACTAGCAACAGCACTGTGTACACATGAGCCAGGAAGGTGGTGGTGGAGGTCAGGCCAGCCCTGCTGCTGCCCCATAGACCCACACAGAGCAGGGGCTTCACAAAGCTGAGTTAATTCGGTCACTTGTGCTCACTGTGGAAGGTCAGGGACGGACACTGGATGACACTTAGAAAACACAGCTGTCTTTCCCCTCCACTTCTCTTCTCTGATCACCCCCTTCTCTTTCTCCTCCTCATCCCCTAATAAAATTCTCTTGGGATGAACTGTGCAAAATAGCCAAGACATATAACCTACCCCCAAAAATGTCTTATCTTAGTTTCCTCTTAGAGAACAAAGCAAGCAAGCAAGCATGGCTTACCTGAGCAGCTAAATCGCTCAGGGGCACCCAGTTCAATGGGATTGATCACATTCAACAAAACCTTTCAGCTTTGGTTAAATCATGTTGTTTCTGTTACTGTAATAACTGATTTCTAAAAAGAAAAAAAACTCAGTCTGGCATTTTTTTTCAGAATATGGGATGGACTTTCCTGCGTGGGTCAAGGATGTTTAAGGTGTGTTCTCTGCAGTGTGAGTAGGTGAGTGCTCGTAGGCCGGCCCAGGACCTCCAGGGCTGGTCTGGAAGGGGCCGTCAGGAAAGGAAGGGCTCTTCAGGCCTTGGCAGTGCACGTGCAAAGCTCTGAGCGGACAGCGCTGTGTGGTCCTCTGGGCCTCAGTATACAGAGTCGGGTGGATGAAAAATCTTGGCTACGTTGTTCTCCCTTCTTTGAAAGGAGCATAAACCCTCTGGCTCTTTGAAATTACAAGGAAGAGACCAAGTTCTTTTTTTTCTACTAGGGACCATTCATTTGCATCTTCCCACTGTCATCCCACTAACGAAAAGCAACCTCTCCCCTATGTAGCTCACAGTGTGTGTGGACACGGGCCCTGCTGAGACTATGCAGGAAGAAGACACGAAAGACAGACAGAGCAGCCAGACACCGTGCTTAGACCATGGGACCCTGTGGGCCCACCATCCAGGCCTTGCCCTGCCATTGCCCCAAACGTTCTGAATTGCAAAGCGGGAGGTTTGTGGGGTGTTAGTTAGGTGGAGCATAGAGGGGTTGGCAGTGTGTGGGTTTGGCGAAGCATTGGGACCACCTTTGGGGTTCAATTCACTGACATGTGAGCTATCTAGGCATTTCTAACAACGGCTGCATACAGCAATATCCACAGCCACTAACCAGCCGGGCAGCCAGAGAGAAGTCACTCTCCTCCCCAGGCTTCACTCTGCTCCTTTATCAATGAGGGCTCAGCTAGATGACATCAAAGGTCAGAAGAACTTCTGGTCTGAGGACTCCTCCAGGCTGGTAGAGGAATCCACCGTGAGGTGTCATCTACTCCCTGACCCGCCGAAGTCTCGGCTTGTGGATCCTCACACTTGATGGGGAGAAACTCTTAAAATCAAATCCTAAGCTCTGTACCTGACCTACCCACTGGCATCCCTATCTGGACAAAAACCAAACAGTTATTAACAAGTTAGCAACACATTAGTAACAGTCTTATTCAATGACAACTAGTGCTTAGGTCAGGCACAGGGTCTCAGAGGAGACTCAGGACGGGCTTCTGGGCTTCCCGGATTGTCTTTCTGAGAAGGGCAATAAGGTGACATAGGGGACACCATCAGAACCCACCAGGAGGCCTCTGTTGCTCCCCCTCCGGGAGGATTCAGTTATGGGAAACCCACCCAGGACCTGCCTAGTTCAGTCACCAGTGGTCTCCTAGGCAGGCCCCCGGGGGATGTGGGAGGACAGCGAAGGGGACTTTGGAAGGTGTGACTGGTGCACGTGGCCAGGGGAGGCAATGGGGGCACCTGTGCTCGCTCCACCCAAGCTATGCTAGCGTGCACCTGTTACACATCCTGGCACACGCTGGAGACAACGCACACGGCCTTGTGGTGTCAGGGTGGAAGACCAACAGCAGCCCGGACCTCGGGCTCTCCCAGGCACTGGCTGTTAGCTGTGCAGCCTGCATCCCCAAGCACCACTTTGTTATTCCTTTTGATTTTCCTTTCCTGGTGGGTTCCTTTCATGGCTGCTGAGTCACCTACTTAGGGTGAATTCGAGCCTGTACTTAGAGGACAGCAGTAGCATGGGAGATGGGCACGCCTGATGTATCTAATCTCCCCAGGGCCCTTGTGGGGGGGGCCATCTGCAAGAACGACAGCTTTGGGGGCCCCCCTTTGGGAATCCCAGTTCATAGCACCAGTGATTCCAGGAAACAGGAATGTGGGACACCAAGGGATGGATCACTCTGTGAACCAGGTTCTCCTTAACGTCTGGTTGGAGCGGCCCTTCTGCAGAACTCTTTGGGCATGAAACAAGAGCCAGTCCAAGAGGCACAGCTAGGACCCCCAGGGAGCACCATCCCATAGGTCCTGAGGCCCCCGAGCCTCCAGCTGCAGGAATACCCGCCTCTGGGACACCCGCTGGGGTAACTGGGCCTGGGCTCCCTCCCACCCCGCCCCTCCCAGGGCTCCTCAGCAGAGAGAGAACCTCCGGGAGTTGATGTTCATCTTGGTGACTCCAATGAGCTTGAGGGGCGTGGAGAGGCTGAAGGAGGCGGCCAGGGGCGAGTCGCAGAAGAGGTCGGCCAGCTCGTCCCGCTCCTCCAGCTCGTAGGTGGCGTCGTTGAGCATCCTCCTGTGCAGGCGGCAGGTGTGCTCGATCTTCAGCTTGCTGATGTCGCCGCGCAGGCGCATGAGCTGTCTGGCCAGCTGCTGGTCCTGCAGCCGCATCTCCGTCTGGAAGGCAGGGAGGAGGCGTGAGCACAGGGGCGGACGTGCGGGCAGGAGTCCTAATGAAAGTCTGGGGTCATCAATTGGTCCTTCTGGAAATACCTAGCCCTTTGCCAGCTAGGGGAGGTAGAAAGACACAGACAGCGAGGTGACAAATGAGGGTGTGCTTGGGAAACAATACTCCGCGCTGGCCTAATCCTGAAAGAGGTGCATGTTGGTCCTGCCTTGAAGATACTTCCAGTTCCTTCTCATTGTTTAGAGATACATTCAGAAGCAGTAAGAGTACAAGGAAAAGCACCAACGACAAACACCAAATGCAGGAGCACGGCTGCCTCTAGGTGGGAAGGAGGGACTGTCTGGGGAAGGAACACCAGGCTGCAACTGCGCCAGCAACAATGTTTAAACCTTACGCTGGGGAGTGGCAGGCTGTTGTATTACCTTGAAACATTTAGAATGCCTGGAATATTTCTTAGTAAAGTTTCGAAAGAGCCAAACATAAAATAGGTTAATGTGGATTGGATGTTTAACTATGAAATACAGTTTTAAGCCCTTTGGGTCTGTTAACCACCACTACAACCGGCGAAGCGGCACCACTACCATCACCTGCAGCTGATCGCGGAGGATGCGGAGGCACAGCCAAGTCAGTAACTGGGTCAGCTCACACCATCACTGGCCCAGCGGGGGTGAGGAACCCAGGACCCAGACAACTGACCACAGAGCTCTTCTACCCCTCAAAGAAGAGCTGGAGCAGGGTCAGGGAGCTGGCTGAGTGCTCAGTGACCCCGTAGAAGCTTCCTAATATATTTAGTGCCTCCGTGTTTTCTGCTGAGGAAGGAATGTAATGCTACGTCCTCACCTGGCCTTATATTCAGTTTCTAAAAAGCATCCACCTGTTAACCTTGCTGGGCCCTCATAGGTCCCAGCAGGGCAGTCTGGGTCAGTGTTTTACTAGTCAGGATGCTGGAGCCCTCTCAGCTCCAAGTCCTCCGGTTTCACCACCGTTGTGACGTGGCACAAAGGGACCCAGTGTGGGCTCTCTCCAGCCTTAGTGCAGAGCGTCTTCCGTTAGCAACACTTTGTCACTGAGGTCGCCAGCGGTTCCTGCTGTACTCAGGTCTGATTCCTTCTCACTCTCCCCTCTGCCTATGCTTGCAAGTGGTTATTGTCTTAATATTTTTGCATCATGCTGAGCTATGTCGTTGACCTGGTGCTTGGAGCCAATCTGATTTAGAAAAATGAACCATGAGATTCTAGAGGGCCCCTCCCTGTGGTTATTACACAAATGAAGGCAAATGTTCTCGCTTTCCCCAGTTCAGAGGGCACCGCAGGGCAGAAAAACTAGTGACCTCACCAGGGAGCATTTCAATGTTCTTTTTTCTCTCTCGTTTTTTATGTACTTCTACAGATCTCTTTTCTCCTGATTTCACAGAAGAAAAAATTGAGGTAGAAAATCTCCCTTGGGGGTCAGGAAGGTATTTAACGGTAAAATCGGCTTAAAGTCCACAGCCCCAATTCATTAATTTACTTTTCAGTCCTTGGGCATCACAACTCAAATTTATTGCCAATCAGAAATTCTTTTGATCTAGAATAGCACCAAATTAACGACAGGCTCCCACCGGGCGGCTGGTCATTTGTTCTTTTTCTGGAGCCCTTATTTCTGCCTGGAACTGAGGTAGGTGCTGCCTAGACCCTTTGGGAAAAGACGGGGGTCAAACATGCCCAAAAGTACCTGCTCACACCCGCCGCTTCGTTCAGTACAGTCCTCTGGGAGCTGGGCTTGCACCATCTCTCTGGAGTTCTCTGTAATTTGACAATGGATCTCTTTGAAAAACTACTATGGTTTGGATTTGAGCTTTGGCCCCAGGAATAGGATCTTTGGTCCAAAAAGATCCTTCAAAGCTGGAGAAATTCAGGTTTGACCAGGTGTCTGAGGGTACCTGTGAGATGCAGCCTGCGGTGGGCACCTCTCAGTGCGGGAGGGGAAGGGGCTATTTTTCTGTGGTCAATAGATCCCGTGAAAGATCAGAGGACAACAGGCTTTAAGACCCATCAGCGTCAGCTGGAAAGGGATAGTAGTAAGCCACCTGTCCAGTTTCCTTTGACTGAACAAAGGCCACCTGGGTGGAGTCGCCTCACATGCCCATTCAGCTTAGATGCATTCAATTCTGCATAAGGATAAAAAGAGAAATAAAACCACGTTTCAATGGGGCTGGTGATTCCAGCCAGTCTACATGCTCAGGCTCCTTGAGGAAGGGCTGGGAACCTGCTATTTCCTCAGCGGGACTTGGTCTGAGGGCATCCCACAATGTGAGCCTCTTGCAAGGATTCACTTTGGATTTAAACATTTCTAGATGCTTGGAACATATATTGAGTAGTGACGCCTGAACACAAATCAACTAATTCATCTCATGCCCAAAGAAACATGGTTTACTCCAGTGCTACAAGCAACCCTGGCTGTGTTGGACCCATTTTCAGCTGCCCTGTGGGCCACACAGGCTTTTTGCAAAGGTGACTTTACACCTTAAACACTAACTGGAGCCCAATTAAGAGGTAACTCCGCTGTGATCAAACCAAACCCACACAAGTTCCCACAACCTCCGAAGAAGCCTGAGCAAAATGTGCACGGCTAAGAGGCTTTATTTTTTTTCCAGAGTTTTTAAAACTTGTGGTAGAATCTGTATAACATAAAGTTGACCATTGTAATCATTTTGAAGGGTACAGCCCAGTGGCAGTAAACACGTTCCCATTTTTGTGCACCCATCATCCACCTCCAGAACTAACGAGTTCATCTTCCCAAACTGAAACTCTGCACCCATTAAACACCAACTCCCAAACCCCTCACCCCAGCCCCTGGCATCCCTCCTTCTACCTTCTATCTCTATGAATTTGACTGATCTAGGGACCTTTATTTAATCTTTTAGAAGTCTGTAACGAACACATGTCTTTGCTGATCCTATTTGGAGTAAGTCGGGAGAGTGCCAACTGCTGGGGGGTGCAGAGGGCTGCCGTGTGGGTCAGGAGAGCAGGGCTGGGCTGGGGCTGGAGTCCCCCCTCCTGTTTTCTCTTGCCATCGTGCTCTGCCAAGGGACCCCTCAGAGGCAGTGATGACAACACAGCCCTGGTTGCTGCCGCACGCTGCTTGATGCATTTTACATACATTGTTTCACTGCATCCTCCCACAACTCTAGATGGTAGGCACGGTCTGTTTTACAGAAGAGGAAACGGGCTCAGAGAAGCGAAGGGACTGTGCTGGACCCGCCAGCCTGTCAATGGTGACACTTGGACCTGAGCCCAGAGCTGGTGGCCTCTCCCTGGCTTCTGTCCACCAGGGGTGAGCTGGGCCCAGAGGCAGCAGCAGGAGGAAATTCACAGCCCTGGTGAGAATCTGGTTCAAGCTGAACTCTAATCCTCACTCGCTGGGTGGCTTTGGGTGAGTCACTCATGCTCCTTGAACTTCTGTCTCCTCATCTACAGAAAAGGGACAAAACTTCTTCCAAGGACTGTGAGCAGTAAATGAAACAACAAATAACGTGCCAGAAAATACGAACAATACTGGCCACATAAGGTGTGAGGGGCCCCATTGTGTAAGGCCTTTCTCTCCAGGCCAGGGCACAGGATGTAGAACCCAGCGAGGACCTCCCCGTTTTAACCCCTCATTACAGAACTCGAGAAGCTGGCCCTAGCGATTCAACTCTCCGTGTGGGTTTAATGCCGTCCCTGGCAAAGGCTCTGCAGTGGGACGTGACTCTCTGGGAACAAAGGCACTGGCTGGATTCTCAGAGGTGCAGCCTGTCATTCCAGCAATCCCATAATTAGGGCATAGGACTTGGTGAAAAGGGAAAGATGTCACTGGCCAGGGGTTGTCAGCGCATTGTGGTGAGAGGGGGTGTCCCCACCAGGTGTGAAAGAAATGAAGAGTGTGGGACAACGGGAGGCCCCTTTGAGACAGCTGTGCCTGTGGCGTATGCTCCACTGTAGCCAACACTGTCTGTTTTTTTGAGGCAGACAAGAATGCTTCTTATTTCCCTGTATAGTCAGAGAAAAAAAAAAAAGAATGTTTCTTAAGAGAGCTGGGCTGTTTCTTAAGGTAGAAGGTGAAGCCCCGAGGGCAGGATTAAATAACTGAAGACAGTAATTAAATGGCTCTGAGAAAGGAGGAGCGTTCCTTACTCCCGAGCTTCACCTGTAAAGTGAGCGTATAGGGAGGGGCTGGACAGGAGGAGGATGAGGACATTCAGAGCAGAAAGTCTCCTGTGCGTGCAGGCCGTTCGCTGCTTTTCCTGGGGAGTCAGGAGAGGGGCTGGCTCCAGTATGTATCCAAAACAAGTGCCGGCGAGGACTGGGACAGGTATTTGCACACCCATGTTCGCAGCGGCGTTATTCACAGCCGCCAACAGGTGGAAGCAACCCAGCGTCCTTAGACGGAGGAGTGGGTTACAAAACGTGTTCTATCCATAAAGGGGAATGTTATGCAACCCCCAAAAGGAAGGAAATTCTGACCCATGCCACAACATGGATGAACCTCGAGGACATGACGCTAAGTGAAATAAGCCATATTCGAAAGGACAAATACTGCACGATTCCACTTACATGAGGTCCCTAGAGGAGCCAAATTCACAGAGACAGAGAGTAGAATGGGGGTTGCCACGGGCTGGGGGGTGGGTGGTGTTTGATGGGGCAGAGCTTCAGTGTGGGAAGTTGCAGTTCTGGAGGTGGATGGTGGTGATGGTTGCACAACAATGTGAATGTACTTAATGACCTGTATAGTTAAAATGGTTAAAGTGGTAAATGTTAAAATGGTAGAGTTTATATTATATATATATATTTTTTTTAACCACAATTTAAAAAGCAACAACAAAGTCTGCAAATATTGGATGATCAACTTAACCCAGTTTGACTATGACTTGCTTGGTTTTAGCACCAAGAATCCCACAACCTGGGCGAGAACCCAGACTCACCACAGGGCTCTGAGATTGGGCAGATCTGAGCTCAAATTCATGCTCTGCTGGTTGATCTTGGGCAAGTTTCTTAACTTCAGTTTTCTCATATAAATGTGCACAGTGCAGCTCCCAACCATTCCAGGAGTCCAGCAAGTGTTCAGGGACCTAAAGCTACTTGTCCTCCCCATTCTCCCTTCATGACACCCTGCCAGGAAGGATTTATTGTCCCCATTTTACAAGGACAAAATCGAGGAGGATTAGTTAATTGGTTTTCCTAAAGTCACACAACTGGGATGTAGTAGAATTTGACTTGACATCTAATCTAATTATAAATTTTATGGTTTTTCCACTCCACCCATGACCAGTTAATGGGCCAGTCGCATTAGAATCACCTGTGGGCACGTGGTAACCGCCCCCCCCAGCACCTCCCAGATTTATGGAATCTGAATTTCCACGGAGGGCCGGGAGGGACCTGCACTTTTAGCAAATGCCCTGGGTGGCCCACCCGATAGTCACCACTGGATACCTTGGTGTGTAGTTATTATAACTGGGAGGGTGTCCATCAGAGGAACTGGGTTTCAATTATTACAGAAAAACTGTGAATGAAAAGTAAGGAGAAACCTAACAGCAATCACGCTTGCAGGCGTGGCTCTGTCTGCTGGGGAAGGGAGGAGTTTGTATATTTCCCTTTGGTTAATTTCATTGTCCACTGTGCCTGGTACAGTGACCACTCAGTGCGGTCCTCAGCTCCCCAGAGCATTTTGGAGTTATGCTTATTGCACCTCTAGGATAGCTCTTGTCACACCATGCCACCGTGTTTATGTGTCTGTCACCTCCTCAGAGGGGGAAACTCCACAGAGACAAGAGCCCTGCCCCACCCGCCTCGGCGCCACCCCACCCCACACCAAAGCCCAGGCACTCAGTGAATGTGGATCCTGGTCATACTGAAGGGACCACGGACTAGATTAGAGGCCCCCAGACCCCCCGCCTGCCTTGTTCAGCCCCAGGATCGCCTTCGTGAAGTTGCTGTGGTGGGGCACTGCCATCAGGCGTCTTCTCCTCCCTCTTCTCCTTGACATGGCAAGACAGTCTGGAGAGGGGAGAGGCAGGGCCCCCTGACTCCGGGTCAGCTGCAGCTCGCCGGGAGCAGTTCCTGCCTCAGCAGCTCTCACACTGAGCGGGAACTTCTGGAGACTGAAGGCCTGATTTTTGTCTTATTCTAGGAGATTCTATGCCTTTTTTTATCTGTAGACTACCAGGTGAAGAATGTGTACCAATTACATTGGCAAGACAGAGAGAAGCCTTGCACTCTTTCTTTGGTCTTTTATTTTTATAATTTTCTTCCTCTTGACTATACATAATATATTCCTATGTTAGAAATTTTGGAAACCACAGAAAAGTCGAAAGAATAATAGTACTACCCAGAAATAAAGATCACTGAAGTTTGGTGTATTTCCTTTGCTGGTGCCTTTGCTTATAAATTCTTTAGTAACCCCTAAGAGTCCACTATCTGCCCAGATGAACAGAACAGGGGTCCTTCTCCTGAAGGCTGCCAGTGCCCGACAGGCTGAAAACCCCAAGCTTCGCCGAGAAGACTTAGCCCTGGGCAAACACATGCCTGGACTAGACGCTCTCTTGTGAACCAAATTCCAGCCCAGCCAGTACCTCGCTGGATGGCTCTGAGCAAATTATTATCCTCGTCATGAAACAGCACGGCTGCCCAGCCCCTGCTAAAGGGTTGTTGTGAAGCACTGCTGGCAACTGTCTGTGACTTTTACAAGCATCCTGGTCTGAAATCAGCAGGGTTTAAACACAGGCTTTCTGACAGCTCATGGCCCTGTCGACATGAACATTTGATGTGTCTAGAACAAAGGAAAGAGATCTGGATCTAGAGCCAAGTGATGTGGGTCTGTGCTATGGTTTAGCCACATCCTTGCACGTGATCTTGGGCAAGCCACTGAACCTCCCTGTCCCTGAGGCCTGTAATCTTTCCCAGGCTCAGCATTCTCATCTGTAGAATGGGAATAGCAAATACTTCCAAGCCTTTTCACAGGATACTGTATGTGAAAGAACTTTGGGAACCATAAAACGCTCCCTAGATGGGAGGTGTTAACATGGCTGTGTCCTCACGTCTCACCTTCATCCCCAACAGAAGATGCTCGGTGAGTTTGACCTGTCATTTGGCCATACCATTCAGTAGACGTGGGTAACACTGGCCTCAGAGGGCTGGCTGTGCCCGGACGTCCCGGAGTCACGTGCTGGCCCAGCAGGCAGCACGGGCAAGAGAGGGTTAACGCGGAGAGGACTCCTGGCTTGAAACGAAGCTGCGGCCACAGTGGGGCCACTGGGTCCCGCTCTGCAGGCCTCCTGCTACTGGCAAGCCCTGCGTTATTAAAACTTGTCAGGTTTCTTTTCCCTTTTTCTAACAACCGTAAACACCTTCTTGGGGGCTCTGTCTGCAGGGATCAAACACCTGCGTGAAACTAAGGGAACAGTATCTGTCAGCACCCAGGGAGTCTCGCTGCAAAGACAGCCATTCGGAAGCCAGAACGTTTTGTTTTCAGATCTGGCACCGCACAGACCAAGCAGAAGACTTTCTTGTCCCTTTTCATTTTCTTCCAGGTTGGCAAAGGGAATTTCTGGGCGTGATGGAAGACAGAAGACAGAAAGGCAGGTGCCCTTCCCGAGTGCTAAGGGCTCGAGGCCCAAGCCAGGGGAGTTGGCTGACTGACCACAGCCCAGTGAGAGGCTTTCGTGAAATGTTCTGAATTCCAGACTCAGCTGGAGAGAAGAGAATCCCACAGCTCTGGGGTTGAGGCCCTTCTAGCTCAGCCCCTTCCCAAAGCATTGCCCCCACCGACCCCAGACCACTCGGCCACCTACTGAGGCCGCCTGGAAGGTAGAAAGCTGCAGGCAGTGTCCTTCCGGCGACTTGGGCAGCCTGGAACCAGCAGAGTTGCACAAGGGCCTCTTCGCCCGATCCTGAGTCTGTGTCCAGGGAGCAGCAAAATTGGATCTTAGCCTGGAGGAGTCAGGTGGCCCAAAGCTACCTAGGGTAGAGGCCACAGCCCTGTGTGCCACAGCCAGATGATGACACATTCTCTAAATCCACTCGGGAGCAAAGGTCAGGCCTGCTTAGCTGAAGGAGTCACACTAACAAGCTTGGAGGATCTCCACCTTCCTTGTATCCCCCCGAGGCTTTAGCCTGAAGGAAAATCCAATCTGCTTGCAGGTCCCTGGGGGACCTCAGGAGCGATTGTCATTTCCTTGAAAGCTGAGCGAGAGAGCTGACTCCTGAGGGAGCTGTCAGGATCCTTCCTTGCCTTAGAAATAAGTCAAGATGAGGCGGTCACTCTCTCTAGCTGGTCTTGCAGAAGGCTGGGGCAGATGAGACAGTAATTCCAGACCCATTGCCTGCCTCCGATTGAGGGGGCGTTGACAGCCACCTCCCTGGCGGTTCCAGTGGCTCCTGGGAAAGCCGCTAGATGGTTAGGGCCTGCCATCTCCTGAGGCCAAAACTCCCATCAAGTTGGGTGCTTGGCTTCATGCAGGGAAAACATCCACACAACTGACTGAATTACAGATTTCCAATCTGTTTCCTTGTCCACGTAAGAAGAAAAGACAACATTTGCACTTGAGCCTAACAATTGAGCATGGAGGGCCTGCCTAGGTGTAGACAAAACTTGATTCTGGGCTTAAAACACAACAAAGATCACGCAAACCACTTTCATTGGGTTAAAAAATAGGTTAATTTTTTAAAAAGTGCCTTCAATGAGTTAACAGATGATGACGAATTAGGAACAGCATTAAGTTTAACGTTTTGGCTGAGACTTAAAAACTTGAGAATGTGTTCGTTGTCCAAATGCTGAACTCTCTGTTTTCAATCCAATCAAAGGGTTTACAAGTTGTCTTTGTTAGTGTCTAATCCCTGCAGCAGGCAGAACTGCACGTCCAGTCTGCCTCCTGCCTGCTGGTCTGCATTTGGGCTGCTTTGGGCCTCAGAGATGCAATCTTTGAGTGAACGAAGTGGTCCTTGGACTCACAGCTCCTGCTTGGGGGTCCCTGTGTCTGTCCCGAGGTCCCTCCTGGCCCCAGACTTGCCTGCCTTTCACTCCTTAATACTCAACATGTGGCCAGAAGAGTAGCAGAATAGCATCCCCTTAGAGCTTGTTGGACATTCCAAACCACAAGCCCCATCCCAGACAAAAGGGACCGGAATCTTCATTTTAACAAGAGACCTAGTGATGTGCGTGCACTGAGAGATTCTCTACCCTGCAGCCAGAGTGACTTCTGGAGCGTAAATCTGCCAGGTCACTGTTCTTCGAGCAAGCCCGGTAGGGCCCACCTCCTACCTCGCTCCCCATAGCTGTCTACTCCGTACCGAGTTCAAGGCCTGTCTCTGCCACGTCCTAGTCAGATCATCCTAGGCAGGTTGTCCGACTGTTACAGGCCTTGGTTTACTCATCTGAAAAATGGAGACAATGACGGCAATTGCACAGTTTTGCTGTAAGACTCAAAGAGATAGTGCGGCGAGGCTGGAACTCTTTTGTTCAACCCTGGTTCTCTCTCTGCCCCTGCCCCCACTTGTTCTGTCAACAGCTGACATCTTTGTGAATTTATATTTTTAGGAATCAAACAGCACAATCGACTGACTGCATGTGGAGGACACTACGTGGGTGGTGGCTAGGCAGAGCACTGGCAACGTGACCAGAGGGGCCAGGGTTCAAATTTCAGCTTTCTCACTTGCTGCTGCGTCCCCGCTGAGCCTGTTTCCTGTTCTGGAAAATGCTGTCCGGAAGGTGATGTGACAGTTAGAAGAGGTGAGTAATGCCTGCGAGGCACCTGGCACGTGGGGAGCTCTCAATCAGAACCAAGTGTCACTATTGTTATTACTGCTACTATTACCCACCTCTGGTAGCACAGAGCAGTGGCCAGGAGAATGGAAAATGCTCCGCAAGTATAAAGCATTATTAATATAATATATAATGCCAATATTCTCTACCCACGTAAGACAGCCTCTGGCAGCCAAGTTAGTCCTGACAATCACTGCTCTGCTGCCTGCCTCTGGGGCAGGCTCTATACAATACCCACAGCTGCTCCTCAGCCTGGCCACCTTCCTCCTTCCAGCCAGCGCACTCTGGCCAGGGCACCTGTCACAGTGGCCTGGCAAGAGAATGAGCATGACCCCAGATCCCAGGCAGTGGTTCCCAGCCCAGGCTGCACATTGGAGCACGTGGGAGATTTAGGATGCCTGGTGTCACCCCCAGATGTTCACTTGATCAGTCTGGGGTATGGCCAAGGCTTTGGGAGTGTTAAAAGCTCCCCAGGTTGTCCTAATACACAGCTAGGTGTGAGAGGCACCTGTGTACAGATGGCCAGGACAAGCTCTAGGGAACTTCCCGCTGGTTTATACCAAGAAGGATCCTTTCTCTCATCCCCACTCCAAAGGGGGGCCCCGGGGAATGCTAACTCATTTAGAAAGTAAAAGCCTCTGCTCCCAGAAGCAATAGAATCTCAAATGAACCTGACACCAACAAGTGGCATCCTTGATTAATGGGAATATTTTTTGTTCCTCCTTATGAAAACAAACCAAAGCAGTTTAGCCTCGGGAATTCAGAGAGCAGCTGCATCTCTTATCCACCCCTCACAAGCACCCAGTGGTGACAGAGCACCCCAGACGTGCAGCACGAACCCACAGGTGCCCGGTCTTCTCCGAGAGCCGACGGGATACACATGCGCCAATTACCCAAGACGGGCACAGTAGGGTGGTGTGCTCTGAGAAGCATTCTCAACATCAAGGATTAAAACCAAAAAAGGCTTCCAATTAATAAGGTATCTGAGTCCCTGAGCCCCTCCCCACTGGGAATCCCAATGATTTATTTCAGCTCATGAGGAATTCCAGGCCCCAGTGGGGATTCTGACCTGACAAATCAAGCGGGCCTCTGCCTCACCTGCTGACCCAAGGGTGACACTGGCTCTGGAAGGCAGCTGGCCCTAGACTGCTGGCTCTCCTGTGGCCAGGGTGGCGTGGCTCTGCAGGTGTCACCAGGACCTAAGGTGACCGGTGGGGCAGGGGTTGAGAGCTGGGCGAGGGGTAGCTTCGTGCCTGGCTCTGGAGAAGCCACTGTGCCAGACCCCAGCGACTCTCCCCTGGGTGTGGGAGGGGATGGGGCTCTCAGCTCTGCACCCCACCCCCTTTCTCAGGCTGAGTCACCGCACATGGTGAGAGGTGGCCCTGATGGGAACCTGTTTTGTTTGCCCGTGGGCAGAAAAATGGTTGAGCTGCTGTCCCAGCTCAAATACAACATGCCCTTTGCTCACAATTGTTCTGCCTGGAATGCCGTCCCAGCCCTGGCTTCTGGGCAGACTCCCACTCAGCCTGCGCACAAAGCTTCTCCCCAGGCAAGACCCATCCCGCCTTCTCCAGGCAGCTCCTTGCACACCACCCCTTAATGGAGAACTTTCCACGCTGAACCCAGCTACTTACAGAGGTCCCTGCACAGCCCTGCCCCACCCACAGCCCCGCATGCGGCCCTGCCATCCGACCAGTGCCAGCACACCGGCCACTCACTGGCAGGCAGCTGGGGCAGACGGCAGGGTGGGAAGGTTCCCGAGAGAAGGGAGGAGCAGTTCCACTCCAGGAGCAGCCTTAGCAGTTCAGGGGTGCCGGAAGCGGTGTCAGGGAAGGGTGGAGACACCCTAACATGGGTTCAGATTCTCCTGCAAAACATTTGCTTCCCCCATCAGTGCCTGGCGATTAGGGGTGGATTGACACCTGGGTCCCCCACAACCACAGAGAAATGAGGTCTGCCCTTCATCCCACGGGAAGATCACAGGTGTGTACCTGCGGCGGGTAGAGAGGGGGGTATACATGGTAGACACGGAGAGAAAGGGACAGAGACAGAGAGACAAAAAGAGAAAGACAGACAGACAGAGACAGTCCTCTTTTCTGGGGACTCTTAGGGGGCAGCCACTCACCAGTTCCTTCCTGAGCCAGGCTATAGCTTCATCGATACTCTGGAAGCCTTCCAGCTTGCCAGGGGACAGGGGCCCGGCATCCGGGCTGGTGCTCCTGGCCGGTGAGGGATGCTGCCTGGGTTCTCTCCGAGGGAGCAGGGACTCCTCTGCACCTCGCAGCCCCTGCTCCAAGCTCGCCTCCTGCTCCGTGGCCGCAGCCGGCCTTTGGAAGGGCCACGTCTGCTCCTCCAGCCTGGCCTGCCATTCCAGGTAGGAAGGCCTGCGGGTCTCCAGCCTCAGTTTCTCAGTGAGAGCCTTCAGGCTCCGGAGGTGGTCGTCAGGAGGTGCAGCCGCTGCTGCTGGCCCCTCTTCTCCCCCTACCTCTTCCACCTGGATCTGGGGCACAGACATCCTATGGTCTGCCCGGGCAGCCAGACGTGGGAGGGGCTGGAGAGCAGCGTGGGAGGCTCGGTGGGTGGCAAGGGTGGGTCCCGCTCTGAAAGGGCCTCATCCACGTGGGGCCACGGCTCCCAATGGCATCGCTGGGATGGGAGCCGGTGTCGGAGGCTGGGTGGCACAGAGCCGAGAGGCACGGTGCAGTGAGCCACAGAGTGTGCCCTCCTGGGGCGGCTGTGGGGTTCGGGGCTATGACTTGCCCTGGAATCCTGTGGGTGCCATGCTTCACAGAAGGCAGGAACAGGCAGGCGTCAGCAGGAAGCTGGCGGGGGACAGCCCTTGCCAAGAAGATCTATCCGTCCTGGAGGTGCCTGAAGCCCAGAGCTCCTGGCTCTCAGGGAAGGGCAGGTGTCGCGAGGCCCTGCAGGAGGGATGAGAACTGTGTAAGTCCCGATCCCTCCCCAGCCATGGGGAGGCTGGCACGTCCATTCCACAGGAGGGGAAACTGAGGCTCAGAGAGACAGGGCTTCTGACTGCTAGTCCAGGACTGAAATGAGATAATTTCAACACCTTAATTCAGTGCAGAGAAGTTCGTGACACATTGAGGAGTGGTGCACTGCTTTACCAGGTATAAAATGATTCCCCTCTATTACCCCATTTAATCTCACAGCAAGTCTACAGGGATTTGTTTTATCCCGTTTTACATGTGAGAAGCCCAAGTCTCCAATACGTCAAATGACTCACCGAGATCTCCCAGTAAGCAGCTGGGGGACAAGCCCAGGTCACCTGATCTGGGGCCACAGGTCTCACCTCCGCGGCAACTGCCCGAGGGTCCCGGAGCCAGCCACGCAGGCTCAGATGTGTCCGCCCCGTCCAGATGCCACTGAGCCCTCACCACCCACCCACACAGCCCCCGTCCTGGGCTCTGGCTCTTCCAGGCCAGTCTTAATCCACACTCCCGGCTTCTACCTCCAAGAACAACACCTGACCTCACCTCTTCAGAGGAGGAAGCAAATAAACCCGCAGCTGCCGAGGGGAAGGAGATGGCGGCATTGAAGCTGATGGTTAAACCCAACGAGGCTTGTGACTCACCGTTCTAGAAAGAGGTTCTCACGTTTACCTAAAGCGCCCCTGCAGCAGCGCCTCCTTGGCAAGGACTTCAGCTACATGATCTGATTTGGCCTCCCAGTCTCCAGCGAGGAGGCAGACGCCCGGGCTCTCGGCCCACAGTGTCAGAGCACGGGGCGGGGAAGCAACTCCGAGGGAGAATGGGACCCGAGCCTCCAGCCGTGCGTCCTGGGTCCACAGGGACCAGGCAGGTGGAGTCGGGGACATTCGCCTTGGACTGGAGAGAGAAGTCCTTGGCTTCCAGGCTGAGTTTTAACAGTCTGCGCCGGGGGAATGCAGCTGTCCAAGAGAATGAAGCGAAAGGCAACAACGTCCAAGATGAAGTTTAAATGAATAAAGCAAGATGCTCGAGGCCTGGAGACTGTGCCTCCCCTAGTGCAAACAAGGAGGGGAAGGAAGACAGATTTGTATTGACTGGTATATGCCTAAAAAATCCCTGCCAGGAAAAAAAAGAAGCAAAGAAACTAACAGTCGTGACCGCTTGTTTGGGGTGATGGGAACCAGGCAGCACAGGAGGGGAAAGAATTAAAATGGGGGGGGTGTGGTGGCAAAAGCGAAACGGTGGCGGGTTGGGCCACCCGGGAGGTCGCGGACTCCTCTCCGACACTGCATGGAGGTGCTCACGAAGAAAGAAGAGCAGAGCTTTCTGTTCCGGAGCGTTTCTACAATCCTGGCCTGCGGTGGAAGAGCACGCCTTGCGGCCTTGCTGCGAGCCTGCCCCTGTGGTGGGCACGAGGAGGAACCCTCTATCCGCCCGACAGCGGGGAACCCCGTTCCCACCTTTACGAACACGCTGACTCCCACACGCCACTCCCCCGGCTTCTGATTCAATTGATCTGGGACGGCCTCAGACAGCAGTGCATTTTTAAGCCCCCCAGGTGGTCCGAGTGTGCAGCCAGGGCAGAGAACCACTGTCTCCAGATAGAGACCCTCGACTTGGGATCAGATGGCCTAGCTCTGGGTCCTGTCAGTCTTGTTAAGCCTCAATTTCCTCATCTGTAAAAGGGGGGTGATAATACCAACCTTCTAGGCTCTTGGGGATTGGCAGAACTAAAGTTTCCACGTACACTCTGAAGACAGTGTGCTCCACAAATTTGGGGTATACTTAGGTGGGGTCTTTCTGTGCAGTTTCACGGTCAGAATCTCTCCAAATGTAAAGACTTTTTAGCTGCTTCCTGGGGCCCCTCCCAGGCGCCGTCTGCCTCTTTGCTGAGGTGTCAGAATCTGTTTAGAGTGTGCCTGGGGCGGCTGCATGCACAGGGCTTCCTTCCCACCTGCAGGGGAGCTCTGATTATAACCAGCAAAGCTTTTTGGAGAGGATGCAATTGCAGACAGACCGGTGGGCAGTGTCCTCCCTCCCTGAGTTCTGTGAGCAGATAAGACAGACAGGGAGGACGAAGGATGCCATTGCCCACCCTCCCTAGAAGCAAGCTCCCACTGCAGAGGGCTGGGCATCCTACCCATCAGGTAAGGAGCTCCTCTTACCTGGGGTGGGAAACCGTGACAAGTCTGTAGCTTTGTATGGCTACTTTGGGCAAGGGGAACTTATTTTAATTAGTGGTTTCTAAACCAATTCAGAGAAGGCCTGTGGAGACATTGTCAGGACTACTTGAAGGCGTTAACAGGACTGCCAGGGAGCTGTGCGACAGCTGATGATGCGCCTCTCACCTGCTGGGCCTCCTGCTTTGCAGAAAACACTGAGTCACATTGGCTCATTTCAGCTCACAGCCCCTAGAGGCAGGCGGGATCACCCCATTTCGCAAAGGGAGACATTGAGGCTGGGAGAGGTGATGAGCCTCACCCCGGACACAGGCGGGTGCCAGCGGCTGGACCTGGCATGGAGCCATCTGACTCTTGGTCGGCCCCCTTCTACTCCAGAGCACAGCCGAGGGCAGCCGCCAGCTCTGTGATCTTGGGCAGGTTGCTTCACGACCACGCCATGCCTCTGGGTCCTTTTCTGAGAAGCGGGGATGACCACGCCTGGCTACAGAATTTTTAGGGCTCAGTGCAAAATGAAAATGCTGGGCTCCTTCTTTAAAAAGTCCTAAGAATTTCAAGATTGCAACAGCAGAGCATTAATCCTGTGCCCCACTGCCTGGGCCACACACCCATGAAGCCAGCCCTGGGGATGATAATATTGACCTCATAGGTCTTTGTGAGGATTAAATAAGGTTACAAATGTAACACTCTTAGCACAGGGCCTGGTATACAGTAAGCCCTAGACACAGTCACGCTTTTAAAAACATTATTATGAAGATGGCTCGACCTAACAGAGCTACATCACAGACACATCACACAGACCAAGCCCTTCAACTACACTGGGCAATCATCTTCTTGGTCCCTGACCTGCCCGGTGGCCCGAGCCAATCTCTGCCCCTTACATCCTGCCCTGAAAACCAACTGACACAAAGTCAGTTGACCCCACCTTTCCCAAATTTTCAGGTCTCAAAATTGCATGAAGAGCCTGTCCTGCCATAGATGGGAGAAGACAGCCCCACTTACTCAGGCCCCATGCTGTACCCCGCTCCCTTCCCTCCCTGCTCACACTGGTAACCCCTTGTCCACCTGGAGATGCAGTTGTGACAGTGCGGCATCTGCACAAGAGACCTGGGCCAGGGCCAATGCCCAGTTTGTGGTCCTAGCGCTGCTATGGACAAGCCGAGGACCCAGCTCAGACTTTTCCTCTTGGCCTCAGTTTCCTAATCTGTGCAATGGCTGGAGATCTGCTGGAACCTTGTATGTGGAAGTTCTCTGCAAACTGTAAGGAGCTGTACCCATTTGAAGACTGTTATTATCCTTGAGGTGTGTGTGTATGTGTGTGTTTATGTGAGGCAGAGAGGCCTGAGTTAGGGATTCACCACTTTGGAATGCCTGATCATGAGCAGCTGGCCGGGACTGAGCCCTTACCTGCCACCTGGCCCTCCCGCACACCCAGACAACATGGATTTGTGGAGACAGGATCCATTCTCCTGGTCATCAGACAGTGTCCCAGGGAGTGTGGCCCCCCGGATGCCACGGTGCCTGAAGAACCCCAGAGAGTTTCTTCCTTCCTCTCCAGCTGGAATGTCACCATGCAGGCCCAGGGACATGACAGGAGAAATGTCTGTCATTCAGCGCCCACTTGGGAGAGGCACTGCCCAGGTACCAGGGCACAGATGCCAGCACTGTAAGCTTCCTGGGCTGGAAGAGCAGTAGAGGTCTCCCCTCCTGCTGGACAAACCAGGGACTCCTGGGGCCCAGCCCTCAGCACCCGAGACAAGCAGGCTTTCTTTACATCTAAGCTAGGTCCTTCCTGGGGCCAGAGGAGCCTGAGAAGGAAGCCAAAGGACGCTGCAACACCTGGGACGCGGGGCGTCCTGAAAAACAAGATCAGACCCCGTAATCCCACCAGGCCCAGGCGTGCCCCACCAGGCAGGCCACCCAGCAGCAGTGAGGATAAGCCCGGGGTGTGGGGGGGCACATCAGCCTCTTTTGCAGCAGCGATGTGCCAGCACCGGGGACCCACGCTGCACGCAGGGACTGCTGTCCAAACATGCTCCCTGGCTCCCCGGCCCATAGCGGCTCCTTAGAGGAGGCTTTGCCAACCATGAGCTAATTCCTCCAGCTGCTGGAGGAGCCAGGTGGGTGCAGCTTGGTCCTTCAGCCAACACCTTGTCTCATTATGACCTCATCTGTTCACCTGGAAAACTGTCACACCTACTTCCTGGGCTCCTGGGGCAGGGAAAGATCCAAGGAGCTGCCAACCAATTCCCTTCCTCCCTCCCTCCCTCCATGGGCTCATGCCTGCTCCTTCAGGCTTGTATCTTTTACCAGGGTGACTCCATTTTCTCTCCCTAATACACAATCCCTCTAACCCCCCACCCAATACTCCCGTCCCACCGAATACCATGCTCTCGTGCCTCTGTGACTTTGCACAGCTGTTCCTTCAGTCTGGAAAGCCCTTCCCTTCCTCCTATGCTTTGGTTCTCAGGGATTTTCCCCTTGGGGAAGTTTTCCTTGATTTGCCCAGGCTGGGTCATGTGTGCCCTGGATGTAGTGAGAGCACAACAGAGAAACAATGTCGTCACAACATTGGCTGAGGCTTACAGTGCACCACAGCATGTGTCAATCTAAAACCTTTACATGCATTAACACATTTAATCCTCACAACAGCCCTATGAGTCAAGGATTATCATCGCCCCCATTTTACAGATGAAGAGACTGAGACACAGATGGGTTCAGTAGCTTGCAAGAGGCCAGAGAGCCTTCTGGTAAAGCTGGACTTGAACCCCTGTGGTCCTCTCCGTCCCTCTTACGCCACAGCACTTCCACCCGGGATTTTCTTGATGGTCTCCTCTACCAGACTCGGAACCTCACACAGGTGAGAACTGGGCCTTTCATCCTGGACCCTCCAGCACTTAGCACGACGCCGCTCTCTTTAAGCACCGTAGAAGCAATGAGTGAATAGAACACATTTCCCCACTCACTGTGGCCTGTCCTTGCTCTAATCTGGGCCAGTCTGGATGGGATCAGAGGAGCAGAGGAGGGGCCCCAGGCTTCCCACGATGTCCTCAGGAGGCACAGCCACCTTGCCTGCCCTGACCTTGGTGCCCAGACAGGTGTGCAAGCCCCAGGCCTGAGCCCCAGGCCAAACATAGGACCAGCACAGTTTGTGCCAAATGCCAGCACCGAGACCTGGAGGCAGAGAGGACAAGCCAGTGTCACAGACCTAGCACAAGGACCTTCTCAGTGCCCAGCCCTGTGTGAGGTCATGTCTATCGGCATCCTCCCCCCCAGAATGAGCATTCCCTTTCTGTGGGGAGCCTGTCCCTGTGGTTCCTGTGGGATTCACGTTACCCCTCTCACCCTGGGCCAGTCAGAAGCTTCCGTGCCAGAACCACCCAGCAGCTGGCCTTGCTCCGAGCTGGGCTGGGGCTGCTGGGGTCATTTGCTCACCATGTGCACAGGGTCTGCATGGTGAGCAAAGCCAAGCAGTAGAGAGTTTGAGGCCCTCAGCTGGGCCCTGTCAGAAGCTGCCCACCCGACCTTGATTACACAGCTTACAAATTCTCCTTCTTTAAGCTACTTGGAGCTGGGTTTCTGACATTCGTAGCTGACTAACCTAAGCATGTGTTGGAGAAAGAATATAGAAGAACATGGTGGATATTTGTTGACATTTGTCTTTCGTTTGTCTGTTTGCCATTTTCAACCCCTGCTCCTTTCCCATTTTTAGGGCACTCTCATTTTGTGCAGGACAGCAGACAGGCCATGTGCCCTTTTCATGCTCTGCAACCAGGGGACCACGTCCTCCAGGGGACCACGTCCCACAGGGGGCCACGTCCTCCAGGGGACCATATCCTGCAGAGGATCGTATCCTCCTTACTCCTTGGCCTGTGCCCTGGCAACCAGGTGGGAGCAGGTGCCTGAGGTTGGCCAGTCGAATGGCAGCCCCAGACTCTGAGCTGGTGTGCGTGAGGCCGGAGAAAGGACAGTTAGGGTTCGCTGTGGAAGCAGATGTGAAGTGCAGGGGTGGCAGCATCATTTTAGCCAAACCGTCTCTGCTAAAGGACTGTCGAGGGCCTCCTGCCGCTGCTTTCTTGAGCTGCCCTGGTTCTGCCTGTTTTCTCCCGTGTGTCTTTACCTCCTACTAATTCTGTAAGTGCCTGGTAGCCTGACTGTAGTGTTGCTTGCAACCAAGAGCCTGACTGAAATGAAGGGGGAAGTACAATTCATCTGGGGAGGCGAAACTGAGAGCTAAGCCGTGTCATAAAATGTCATGGCCAAAAAGGCTCCCCTCCCCCCATTTTCATGTGTCCCTTAGAGAGAGCTGGTGCCACCTCCAGTTGAGAGCCAGGGTGGATGCAATTGCTTAATGCAATTTGACAGAGTCCATCCTCACTCATAGTTGATATGTTTCCTAATTTGCAATTGATGACAGGCAACGCTGGATGAGGACAGAATAACAATTTTCCATACGTGTAAATTTATACTTGCACTGCTTTTCTGGCAGAAATGCCACCCATGGGTCCCTGTGCAGAATGGACATGCTCTGGGTCATGTGGCCATCCCGGCTGGGCTACAGCCGAGTGCCCGGGGATGGGGCAAACAACTGAAGGGCGACCGGCCTGGCGAGGTGCTAGGACACGGGAGAAGGGAGCAAGGAGAGGCGTGACACCCGCTGTGGCCTGGCTCCTGCAGCTCCTTTGCTCCGAGGGTGTTCTCATCATTCACCCCATCCCCTGAGGTTGCCTCGTGTCTGTTTCTGCAGCCCAGAGAGGTGCAGTCACGCCGTCAGAATCCCC
This sequence comes from Daubentonia madagascariensis, assembly GCA_023783475.1. Classification (NCBI taxonomy): domain Eukaryota; kingdom Metazoa; phylum Chordata; class Mammalia; order Primates; family Daubentoniidae; genus Daubentonia; species Daubentonia madagascariensis. The sequence continues at coordinate 456,700 of JAKFHU010000353.1, read as the reverse complement.
ATTTTATGGGTGAGGAAACAGAGAACTTTTCTCATGAAACCGAGGCCCAAGTTCCTGGGAACAGAAGTGGTGGAGCCGGGACCGTGGCCGGGAAGTCGGGCGCTTTGTTTAGCGCACACGAATGCCGGGGGGACCTGCAGACGTGTTCCCCAGCGCAGGCCCGGGCAGAACAGCAATAAATCACCTTATGGTTCCCAGAGAGTTTCACACGCTTTCAAGCCTCACTTCGCTCCCACTCCCATGGGAGAACGCTGCGGCCACGGAGGCTGGCTGGCTCTCAAGAATGAGCACTTGCTGCGGAAGAGCCAGGATGGTCCCCATCTCTGTCCCCTTCCCCACAGCTGCCCCCCACAGCCTGAGCCTCGGGATGTGGATGCTGTCCCCTCCCGCATGGCCCTTGGAGGTTCCCTGGACTCCTCCAGGCTTGCTCTCCTCTGTCTTGATGTCAGTTACCTTTCTACGATGCACCTGGGACCCTGCCCGGCTTCCTAACAACCCTCCTACAAATAATACTTTAATGACACTGTCAAGCTGCTAATACATATCAAGCACTCAGTATGTGCCAGACATTATAAGGAAATAGCATCATACTTAATGTGCATGGGAATCTTGTGAAGTACGTACTATGATCATCCCATTATACAGATGAAGAAACTGAGGCACAGAGACATAAGAAAGTGGCCCAAAGGCATTCAGATTGTACACAGCAGAGCAAGGATTGAAACCAGGTGCCCAGCTACTCATGGGGGTGGAGGGGAGGGCTGCAGTGGAGCCAGGAAGTCTGAGTGTGGACCAGGACAGAGCCCGGGACTCTGTGTCCCTCTTCCCAGTCCACCCAAATAGAGCAAGTCAAGAGCATCCTCTGGGAATCAAGTTGCCTGCTCTGTCTTGGTTCTGTGCTGTCCTGCGACATTGGCCGCCCATCAGTGAGAACCGCCTTCACTGCATTTACAGACCATATCTACGTGGCAAGGAAGGTTGGGCAGGTCTTCTTATCCCATTGTGCAGCTGGGCAAACTGAGGGGGGAACCTGAGTGACTGGCCTAAGGCCCAGAGCACCTCAGTGACAGCCCAGAGCCTCTCACCCACACTCCTTGGGGCAGCTGCACGGTCTTCTAGAACATACCATCTGGACAGGGCTGGCTACTGCCCTTCCCAGCCTCAACCATGTGGAAAACTTTCTCTGGGAAATTTCTGGGATGAAGAATTAGCTACACAATGGCTTAGGGCCCTGCAGGGTCTGGACTTCCTCAGCGGGGTGCGTCTGGGCGGGTGGGAAGGCTTAAGCACTGGCCGGGTCTTCCTGCCCCCAACACTGTCTGGGTTGCCCACAGCTCTGCTGCTGGAGAGCGGGTCCTGGCCGGGGTGGAGACCCACATGTGTGTGCAAAGGAGTCTGCTTCCACTGCGTGCATTGCCAGGCCCAAAGCCCTTCACCAAAGAGAGTCGTTGCCTAGCTCCAGGAGAACCAAGCGGGACCCAGCTCCATGCCGAGGGAGAGTGGAGGGCCTGTCCACCCTGGCCGAGCCCACGCTGGCCGTGCCGTCTGGGTGTCAGCTCCTCGGCTGAAGGGCACTGGTGCAGCCGCAGCGAGGATGACGAAGGTGAGGGAAGGGCTTGGCAGGCTGTGGTGGGCTTTACACGCTGAAAAGGATTTGGGGAGGCGCAGGCCCAGCTCACACCTGCATCTTCTCCTTTCCTTCTCTAAGGAGGTGAAGCCCTGCTTTTCCAGGTGGTGAGAGAGCAGTCAGTAGGTCTGGGACTGGGAGCAGGCCTGGGACACGCAGGCTTTTCTGTCTGGGTTTAACCCGATGCTCATCCTGCACAGAGAACCCAGGGGGGGCCCAGCCTGACCTCTGGCTGTGCTCTGTGGACATGCCTCAGCACAGATGAGCCGGCCGAGAGGATGGGGACACAGCCTGCTCCCCACAGAGCTGCTGACAGGAGTCGGGAGCTGCCTGTGTGGTTCCCTCCTCCTCTGGGGTTGCCATGGTGACTGGAGCAGGAGGGACCCTGCTGGCCTGGCCCTGGCAGATCATCTCCCCTTTCTGGGCTCATCTGTATTCCAGGTCTTGGTCAGAGCTGGAGTTGGAGCCCCTCACACAGAGGGGTGACATCCTGCACAGACTGGCCCCTGGCCCCAATTCCTGTGAGTATGGGTATGTATTTGCGAGTGTGTGTGTTGTGGGGTGGTGACCCTGCTGGTGGGCGCAGTGTGTGTGTGAGTGTGGTGGGTGGTTGCCTTGCTGGGTGTATGCTCTGGGTGTGGGTGGGGCTGGTGGTGAGTGCAGTGGGTGGTACCACGATTAGGAAGGACAGTGCCCCTGGGGTCTTCCTCAAGTGCACCGTGGTCTCCACTTCAGGGAAGCCCCCCATGGGGTGCATGCTGCCCACCCAGGACAGCCCTGGCTTTCCCACTCCCCAGAAGTCACACCCATTTGCTACCTGGGTTACCCCTCCCTACTGCAAACCATCATGAGAACCCACCTGTCTCCTCTGCAGGAGGCAGAGGCTTAGCCCCGATGTCACACGCCTGCCACTTCACTCCCCTGTCTGCTCAAACGTCACCCCATGCAGGTCCCAGCTCTGGCCACCCGACAGAGGCCAGCGCCCCTGGCCTAGTTCTTCCTGGAGTTCATCACTCACTCCGTGATGTTTGCTCGTTTCTGTGTGCCCCACCCTCAAGAATGCAAGCTCCAGGACGGCAGGGGCTTTCTCCTGGTCACGACTGTGACCCGGGCCCTCAGAGCAGTGCCCGGCACAAAGTAGGCACTCAGTGAACTTGCTGAGTATGTTAGTGAGTGAGTGAACAAATGAACGAGGAGGACCTTCTGGCCCCTGTCCTGCCGTTGGTCCTCATCAGTTAGCTAGGTCCTGCTTTGCCTTAAAGCTCCGCTGAGGCTCACCTCCTCCCTGAAGCCCTCTAGGACTCCCCACCTTCCAGGCCACTCTTTATCGGAATTCTCCCGGCACCTGATTTCCCCATGCTCCTTGACTCTGGCCTGCATGACCTTGAACTCTGGGAGTGTACTGTCTCCCTGACCAGGCATCCAGGTCTTCCAGGGGCAGGACGCTGCTGTGTCTTTTGTGCTTTTGTGTCCCAAGCACAGGGCCCTGCAAACAGCAATGCTGTGAGGTCAGAGAACAAAATCTAGCTGGAGTAGTTCACACCTCCAGATGATTTCTCCCCAGCGGGTAAGACTTTCAAAGTCAGAAGTTTTCTAGTGGCTGAGTCATTCTTCCTGAGTGTGGGGCGGGGTGGTTTGGGAGGCTGGTCTCAACCTCATGTTTGATCCTTTCTCGATAACCTTATGTTTGAATTGGACTCGGTTGGAGCCTAGTTCAAAGAGCACCTCATCCTACAGTCCTCTTTGCCCTTCTGAATGGGGCTGACGGCTTCCTCCTTTAACACTTCTGTTTGAGCACTTTTCTGCAGCAGTCTCAGGTACCTGTTGGAAGGCCTTGCTGAGTCACGTTTCTGATGTACCTGCCAGGCGGACAGATGGATCTCTGTCCAGCGTTCCGCCCGTGGGCACCACCCTGCATCATCCCAGGTGGTTCTGAAGGGACCTGCAGAGCCGCAGCCCCCACCATCACTCCACCCCAGGAACGCGCACAGGACCCAGACAGAGATGTTCATTTTAGCCCTCACTCTGGCAACCGTGACTGCCCCAGTGGATGTGCACGTGGCCAATCAGAATACTTTTAAGGGATTTAAATACAGGCACTTGGAGAAATAGGGTGTCTTTTCAGTGGAGATAGCTCAGCTGGGAGGATATAAGCCTAGGGTTTCCAGGGTCTGGAGAAAGCCCGTTTGCCATAAAAGGGAATAAGCCCAGGGGAGGGAGAACAAGGGGAAGAATGGCGGGGGGAGATAGAGAGGGGGAGAGAGGGAGAGAGAGGGAGAGAGAGGGAGAGCTCTCTCACATCTTTTTGAGCCCTTGGACCCAGCAGTGCCTAAAGACCTAAGCTTTCCAATGACATACACCGATAGAGTCTCTCCTCTGCTTGAGCTAGTTTAAGCTGGGCTTCTTTCTCTTGCCATCAAAAGAGACCTGAGCAACACACCCACACTAGGCTGTGAGCCGCAGGAGGGCAGGCTCCGTCTCCAGCTCGTCCCCTACTCAAGGCTATGTGCTTGTTATAACCAGTTCAACTTCAACACACGCTTTCTGAATAGATAAAAGAACTATATGAATGACAAATTTTCTCTCTATAGTCTATTTCTCTATTTCCATTTATACAGGGATAGATAAAAATTCATAGAAAAATTCATAGAGGAAGGGGCAAGAGATCATTGCCCATCATGCCAGGCACTGTGCAAATGTCTAGTTTAGCTCTTGAAATGACCCTGCAACACGACCAGTATTATCTAGTATCTGGTATCATCTCTACTACAGGTGAGGAAACCTCCACTCCAAGAGGCTAAAGGTCACAAGCAGAGCAGTGAAGGAACCCCCATGTCAGCCCAAGTCTTCTTGGCTCCACTACCGTGACCATCTTCCCCAATTTTTTCTACAAATTTTTCTACAAATATGTAGAAAATAAGAACATGAGCTTTATATTGTTTCAATATTTTAAAGTCCAATGTTCTTAGAAACCCCAGGAGCAAACAGCAACATTTAAATACTCCCAAGGCAAGGCTTTGTTTTTCTGCACAATTGCTCCAGGCAGGCAAGGAGGATGAGACCCTAGCCTCTCTGTCTGCAGTGCCCTCTAAGCTGGGCTGTGTGTGAGGCTACTGCAGCAGAAGGGCCTCTCTCCTGGGCTGGGGTCCTCCTCCACAGGCATGGCCAGGCAGCGAGGAGACCTGTGCCTAAGGGAAGTTCTGCCACTGACAACTGTGCAACCCTGGACAAGTCATGTGACTTGTTGTCCCCAACTGCCACATGTGACCACAAATGAAATGACAGAGAATCATTTCATTTGTCCACTGCGTTTCTGGTTTTGGGGGTTTGGCTCCCAGGCTGCTCTCAGGGGTAGCTGCTATGCCTGCCACTGAGGCCTCCAGTGTGGGAAGATGGGTAGATGGTGTGAGGCCCAGGACAGGACTTTGGGAGGGCCATGTCCCTCACATGCCTTGACACTCGGCTTTAGACAGCCAGGGGTGTCTCCCACCTGGGTCATTGCTGCTGAGAGTTAGGAATGAGAGAACCATCTTGGACAGACCCAGCCCGGGGCAGGAGAAGAGAGTTCCTGGCCTGGGAGTCAGTGCCAGGGCCCTGTTCTACTCTGAGCAACTGTGGCAACTCACTTCCCCTCTGAGAGCTCCTGCTCTCCCTCTGCGCACGTGTGTTTGGGTGCACCCTGACGTGTGCAAAGTCTCAGACCACAGCAGCCGGTGGGGTGACCCCCATGTCATGGAGCTGCACCCATGGGACAGGCAGCAGAAGAGCCCACTTACCCACGTGCTCCTGGGGACCGTCTCCCAGTGAAGCTTGGTGTGCAGTGTCAAGTGCTAATGGCTGCACCTCAGCTCAGAATCAAACCTTCCATCTCCATACCTGGAACAACAAAAGCAATCAGAAACATTTTAAAATCCCATTGCAATTTACAAGTGTTTTTCCCCACACACTGTGGCCTGGGCTAGGGAGGCCTTCCTAAGAGATATACCACAGAGAAACTGCAAACCAGAGAAGTCAAAAGACTTGCCCAGGGCCCCAGAGCTCCATTAGTGGGGCTGGCTGGCTGGGCTTGGACCCAAATCTTCTGATTCCAAGTTGAGCCTTGCTTCTATTGTCTAGAAAACAGGGAAACCTTGCTTCGTCTCAGTGGGACATTATGAGGACAGAATCTCTAAAAGTACTTGTTAAGACCTTTGCAAATTCAAAGTGCTGGGTCCATGCTGAGTAATTGAGGGGTTCTGGCTAAATAGAGCCAACGTACCACCCTCCTGCAAGAAGGCTGGGAGTGTGGAAACCTTTCCTTTCTTTCGCCCAGTAAAAGCAGTTGTCAAGAGAATCACCAAGAAAGAGTTGTGCTTCCCTGTTGGTCAGGGAGAGGCCCCAACTCTGGGTGCCACAGCTCTAATTTATGGCCTCCCTGAGAGGAGAGGAGAAAGCCCAAGGCCACTGCAGGGAGGCGGGGGTGGTGGGACACCCAGTGTCGCCAGCTTGTCCCTTCTAAGTCTGCAAGGCCCTGGGAAAGTGCTGCTCCGGCAGCCAGGGAAAAAGGTGCCTGAGAATCTGAGAGTCTGGTTGTGGAGGAGGTGGGGAGGGAGAAACAAGCCGTGGGAAACGTGGAGAAGGAAGCGGTTCTCCTCCAGGAAAATGCTTGACAAAGCAGGGATGCCTAGGACCGGCCTAAGGCAGCCTGTTGCCCCCCCCAGCCAACTGCCACATGTGACCACAGGAGTTTTCTGGCCAAAGGCCATGGCGGCAGCAGGGATTAGGGAGCAGAAGGCAGACACAGAGTGGCCTTTAAAGCAATTTGCAGAGATGAAAGCAGAATGCAGACTGGACGGGTGTCCTGGCCAAACGAACATTTCCCAGCTGACAGAAACTTAGGTACCACCACACTGCTGATGATACGGGGGATGTGTGCCCTCCCCTGTGGCCATGGCCCACCAGAGTGTCTCCTGACTAACTGGCATTGGTCTCAGACTCCAAGCAAGGCCAATTTAGGACTACTTGAATCCACAGGATAACTGGTTCCAACTTCAAGTAAGCAGAATCAACAAACTCCAGCTCAAGCAGGAACTGCCCTGACGATTTGCTTTCTATTTTACTCTGCACTGCAGGTTCCAAAGTTTCACAAGGACTCTCTAAGATGTTTCGTGGTGTGCCTACGCTTATACAAGTCAGGCACCTCCACACTTGGCCCGGGCACGCTGAGCTCTTGGGGTTGGAAAGGTCCTTAGTGTCTCCCAGCATTTGGGCAGGGCCCAAGCTAAGGACGCAGTGGGATCCCAGCATGGCCTCCGCCTGGCTAGGAATGCCCAGAGCAACCTGTAGCTGCCTGCAGGAGCAGTGCCGTGCATACACCAGGGCTTGGAGGGGACATCTGGCCTGAGTGGCCACAGGCAGGACAGAAAATGGGAGTGTGACTCTGTTCCCCGCTGTGTTAGCTTGAGCAGGACAGAGCGAGGCCGCTGAAGCTGCCCAAGTTGAACCTCAAAGAGAGAAGAAATCAGAGATGGAGCAGGTTAGGGACGGGCAGAGCTGGCTGTCGGAGGATTGGGTTGACAGCCAGACAGGCACTTACTAGTTCTATGACCTTGATCACTTGATTTAACCCCCTTAGGCCTCAGGTTCCCATCCATGGAAACTGCCGCACAGTCTGGGAAAGATCCAATGAGAGGAAGCGTATGTGAATTATTATTTAGGCCTCTAACAGGATTGTCACCTCCTGCCCTTGACTGGGCTTGGCTGGCATTCTCCTTGACCCATCAAATGGGAAACGGCTACTGAAGTTAGCCGAAGCAGCGTACTCTCAGCTCAGTACTCCACTGTACAGATTGTGGTTACTCATCAGCAGCCCTACCCAGACTCCACATTCCTCGAGGCCAGGGCCCTCTTACACTTCCCTGGTGGGATGTGCATTATTGATCCTGAAATTCTTTGCAGACATAGTGAGATGTTCTGTGTGGTTTCATTAGGCTAGCTGCAACCTGGGTGTATTCAAATTGGGACACCCTCCCCCACCACAATACTGGACGCAGCCTCGCAGCACAAAGTCCCCCCTCCAGAGGTGGCTGGGGCAGACACTTCAGTCCTTTATCTCCAGTCAGCACCAGGCATTTGATAATTAGCAAAGTAAACGTTAGAAATGCATTCTCATTGGTGAAGACAGAGGTATTCAAGATATGTAGGTTGGCCAAAAAATTCAGAGACACTCTTGACTCTGGAAAGAGCAGGTGAAGGACTCTAGTGAAATCTCCAGGGAGGCATGGTCAGGGCACCAGAGAGACAGATTGCTGGAGCTTCCCGAGCCCACAGGACAGGCCATGTGGACTCTCTGCTGGATCTGTCTGCAGATGAGTATTTGTTCAAAATGTTTACATGTGTGGCAGAATTTGGTCTGAGGCCTGCTTCCATGCAAACCTGATAATGAAGTTTGTCTTCACCTTCCTCCAAGTTTCCAGTGGCTGCTATCAAACACATAAACAAAACAACAACACAGCTAAACCTGAAAGTCAGGCGTGCGTGACCCAAGGGCTTAGTCAGTTCATGCCTGTCATGGGACCCCCCAGGAGCAGCACATGTACGTGCTCACAGGACTTGGGAGGCAGTGTCACTGTTGACTTGATGGTGGACGGTAGGGGCCAGGTCCCTGAGTGCCCTGCCAGTAAAGGATCCTCATCTAGAACCTTCCTGGGTAGTCATCACCCTGAGCGCTCCCTGGCTGACTTTCAGCCGGCTCTCAGAGGCTCTGCTGGCTTCCTGGAATGAGGAAATGCTGTCCAGCCTTCAGTAAGCCCTGAAACTTTGGCCACCACATAGGTCACTGCCTGGGCCCATTACATACCTGCCCTCTAACCTGGAAAACAAGCTCTGGCCTGGGCCTGCTCCTCTAGGTCCCAAGGGAGAAGCCCTGTGAGGGAGCCTTTGGGGGTCTGCTGCCAGCTCCCACATTTGGATCAGAATATCCTGAAAGGAATTTCCAGCCACACTGGAGAAATCGCCCTGTAGAAATGGGTGCTCCGTCCACACCCCCAGGGCAGAAGCTGGGCCAGGTCCCCTCCAGGTCTCTGCAAAGCCAGCTGGGGAAGACAGCTGTGCGGAATGGATGACTCCCTGGGGGCTCTCTGACCAGGCTTTCGAAGTACAGGGGCATGGCCACACCCCATTGGAAATGTCATGGGCGCGTGGCAGGGGCCTGGCGGGGAGAGGACCCGATGCTAGAGAGCTGCTGCTGGGGAACAGAGGCACCTGGGACTGACAGGCCGTGCCCTGGGGAGTCGGGGCTGCTGCAGGTCACTCCTTTCTCTCAGCAGGCCTGATGGAGGCAGAGGGCGGGCGGCGCTTGGGAGCAGAGAAGTAACTTCTCTCTGGTCTTCTCTCCCACACCTCCTGAGAGAGGAGTGGGGGGCTCAGGGTGCAGAGGCACTGGCCTGCAATGGACGGGGCGGCTCTCAAGTGACACAGAGCCAGCGGGGCTCACCCACCACCTCTTCCAAATGCCTTTCCCACTCAGCCCCATCCTTCCTGAGCCTCACCTGCCCACTGCCGTCCTCACCCCTTCGAGGTCTGCACCAGGACATGCCTCTCCCTCTTTTCTCCTCACCCCCATCCAAATCTCAGGGCGCACCTGCACAGTCAGAGCCACCCAGGCTAGTCCTGAGGCATTTCCAGTTAGTGGCGTGTGAGGGCTCCCCACCTCCGGTCTGCAAACCAGGGAGCAGACTGCTCAGACGATCATTCATCCTCCGCCTTTGCAAGCAGCTCACTGTCCCGGCACAGCACGGCTCCCGGAGGGCTCTGGGAATTCCAGACACCCCTGCAGGGCCAAGGGGGTTCCTGCCAGGGAGATCTACCTAGAGAACAAGCCAGTGGAGCGTGTGAGGAGCCCACCAAGCAGCTTCTTCCTCACTGGCCTGAGGCTCTGTGGCGCTCTCCCAGCAAATAGGCACAGGCTTAATTTATTTCCCTGCCAGAGTCCCTCTTGGAGGGAGGCCAAGCTGGTAGATGTGAGGGTGGGACTGATAATTTGGTGGAAATCCTTGCATGTAATCGGGAAGACCAGAAGGATAGGAGCAAGTGCACAAGGAGTCGGGGGTCTTGGGGTAGGCAAGGAGTAGAACGGGGTGTGAGGGAAGACCCCTGTTGGGCTTCATGTGAGAAGGGTTGAGGCTGGCCAGGCCCGATGGCAGGGCCTGTCAGGCTCCTGATACAAGAAATGGCTTCCTGCCTCCACGGGGTCCCTTGAGGTGGGAGGGGACCTTCTCAGATCACAGGACAATCCTCTCCACAAGCCCCACCACACAGCTCTCATTTCATCTGGATGCGACTGGTTTTTTTCCCCACTCCAGGCCTTGGTCACTTCAATTTCCTAAAGCAGGCTTCCTTTGAGAGCACTGTCCTGGGAGTCTCGGGAGTCAGGCAGTGACGCTAATTCTCTCTGCTCTTTTACCAGTTGTGTGAGCTGCACCAAGTTGCTTAACTTCTTGGAGTCCCGTTGGCAAGACAGGGATAATAAAGTCCCCTCAAAGGTTGATTGTAAGGATGAAGTGACCAATGGATGTGAAAGGTTCCCACGCAGTGTGTGATTGGTGAAGGCTCTTAAAAAGAAGAGCTGTTGTCTTCATCTTCTTTAAGTACAGCTCGAGGCTGCTTTGCCAAGCCCCTCAAAAACATGCTGCAGAAGCTCCTACCCTGCCAGCTCGGTAAGGCTACAGGTGCCACGGCCACCTCTGATCTCCCAGGACTTTGCCTGGCACTCTCCACTCTCCCTCCTGTGCCTAGTGAGGGGGCAGGACTGTCTCTGGGGCATCAAAGAGAAGCTCCTTTGGAGCCACGTCTCCCTTGCGCACTTTGGGAATAGCCCAGTGGACGGGGACCTGGTCTCATCTTCTGAGATTCTCCAGGAGTGATAGGGAGTTTGTGGCAACTTGATTTGGGAGAACCTACTCGTGGGTGTAAGACAGCGGCTATGGCCCACCAACCTAGAGCCCATCCACCTTCCAGATCTTCCCCAGGAGGATCACACACCACAGAGCTGCCTCCAAGCACCATGGGAATAAAAACCAGATATAGGCAATAAGGGGTTTTCAAAAAAGCAATAATCCAGCCTGACTTGGTTGAAGAAGACACCTGCTCCCCCCCATGTGGTCTGTGGCCCCTTGTCCTGGTGACCCAGGAGGCCCAGCTTCATGGTTGGCCTGCCCATCCTGGAGGGCCCTCTGGCAGTGCAGTTCTCTCCAAGCACACTGGTTCTGGCCCTTGGAGCACCCTCGGCCAAGTGCCCTGGGTCACTTCTGAGTTAGGGATGGCATCCTTGGGGACAGAAACTTCCATCTCACTGAGCCTGAAGTAGACAGAGGAGACAGGGTGGGCGTGGAGGTCACCAGCTGTCTGGAGTAGACCTGGAGAGATCTGAGGGGGGCCCCTCCCTCTCAGACCACAGACCCCAAATCGCCATTCAGAATCTCAGCCCTGGAAGGGCCCAGCAGGGAGATGGGCGGGGTCCAGCCCTGGCTGCCCCCATCCTCCGGGAGGGCCCTGAGCCCCCAGGAGCGGGTGAGGCCAGACCGCTCTCCCGCGGGCGGCGGGCGGGTGTCCCCTCCAGGGCGCTTTGAGATGGGCTGTCCCCCCCCAGCACTCACCCCCCCCCCGCCCGCCCTGGGGACCTGCGACGCCCGGAGCCCCCGCCCAGCCTGCGCCGCGCGCCACAGCCGACCCTCCCCATCCCCAGGGACGGTCCCCGCCCCCGGCGCGAACCCACCTTCGGGGCGCCCAGAGCCGCCTTCCGGGGTGTCGCCGAGGTCCCCCGCCTCCTCCGGCGCCGGCTCCCGCCGCCCCGCTCCGGCCCGGCCCCGGCGGCTCCGCCGGCTCCCGCCCGCCTCCTGCCGAGCTCCTGGGAATTCTCGGCACTATTCTTTTTTTTAAGGGACTTGTTTTTTTTTTTTTTTGCGTTGCGTCAGGGCGGTTGCCTGGCGACGCCAGCTCTCGGGCCGCGAGCCTTTCAGGGGCGCTCCCGGGCCCCCCGCCCGGGTCCGAGCGCGCGCCCGGGTCCTAGAGCCCGCCCCGTTCCCGCGCCGGCCGCGCGGCCAAACCCCCGCCAGAACCAGACCCGAACATTCATTTGTCATTAAACCCGAAGCCAAGGCAGCTCCCCCGCAAGCTCGGCGACGTGGCTGTGCCAGTGTCAGCAGTCTGCCTGCGGGCGGGAGGGGGGCAAGGGACCCCCACCCAGAGCCCGCACCCCACCCACGGCGGCCGCAGTTCCCGGGACCCTCGGCAACCACTGTCCCCCGAGCGCCCGACGTGTGCCGCACCCTCGCAACGACTCAGCGGGCAGCTGTGGGTATCTCCGGCTGACAGATGGGGAAACTGAGGCTCAGAGAGGCTAAGTAGAAACCAGCCGCGGAGCTGGCAGTAGTCCGGGTGGGCCTGGCCCGAGCGTGTGGTCCCCCCAACCCCCCCCCCATGGCGAGTGCTACGCGCTGCATCAACCTCCTCCACAAGGCCCAGTCCCTGCAGCTTCAGAGCCCCGAGCGGTAGGCACCTAGGGCACCTGCAGGACAGCAGCCAGGGCCGCCCGTCCAGGCAGGTCTTTAGGACCCGTCCTGGCTGCAGACAATCGGACACCGGACTCGCCCCTTCCCGGGACCTCAGGCCCCGAGGCTGTTTCTGGAAGTTGCCTCCTTCCCCCAGACCTCACCAAGCACCTTCCTAGACGCCTGGGGTTGCCAGGGTCTTTCCAGGTGATCTAACCTGCCATTCTCACAACAGCACTGGGGGCGCAGGGCGGGCGTCGTGTCCATGGACAGATGCAGGAACTGAGTTGGGGGGCTGGAAAGCGACTTGCCACAGGCTCCGGGGCAGGTCAGTGGCCGGCCTGGAGTTCCGTGGGGTTTGAGCCCCTGCGGACGCCCGAGACCCCTGTGCTGCCCCCTGGTGCCCGTGCCGTTCACCGCGACCGCGCAGGGGCCCTGCCCACTCACTCTTTCCCGCCTTCCCCACATGTCCTCTAAGGAAACATCCTGCCGGTGCAGCGACCCCTTTGTGCTCATGGGTTAATGGTCCTAAGCTAGCAGGTATTTTAATAGGGATTCTTTTGGAGAGTCCCAGCATTGACTGAGACCTCTTGATTCTAGCTCCTAAATCTTGCTCCACTCCCCCAATCCTTCCTGCTTCCTGCGACTGCCCCACCCAAGCCACCACCAGCCTGCCCCTTGCCAGCAACAGCTTCCTTACTGACCTCCCTGCACCCACTCTGGGGCCGCACCCCACACCAGTTATTCCTCCACAACCAGCGCAAATTCTTTAAAATGGAAATCTGATCCTGGCTTCTCCTGCTTAAAAGGACTTCAAAGCTCCTAGTCCTCTAAGAAGGCTGCAGGGGCCTGGTTGGCCTCTGCCCACCTCCTGGGCCTTTGCCTTGGGCTGATTCTGCTCTCGGACTGAAGCCCCTCCAGTCCCTCTGCATACCTGCTTCTCCCACGAGGCTGCCACAGCTCTGCCTCCCCTTCATGAACCAGTTGTAATTCTATCTTTGTCTGTAAGGTTATTTGATTAGTGTCTGTCATCCTCTGACGTGGGAGGCTCTGGGATGGCAGGCAGGAGGCTCGATCCGGACATGGGGACACAGTATCCTCCTGGACGCTGGCCGTCCCTGACCACAGTACCAGTGCTGAACCCTGGGCTTTGGCCACACTGCTCACCAGTGTGTCTCTGGCCCTGGCACATGGTGAGTGCTCCAACGTCTTTTTGGTGGGGCCATTTCTGTTTGGCTCTATCCTCTACAGAGGATACTGAGGGTGGTGACAGCCCACCCCTGCTCCAGAGAGCAATTGGGACCCACAGTCCCGGGCCAGAGTCCACCAGCTTCTACCATCTGCCTTCTGCAGGGACTTGTCCTTCCGTGGGTCCAGGATTTCAGGAGGCACCGAGAAGTTGTCATCAGGCGTGGTCAGCAGCACTGACTCTTTGCTGCTCTTATTTCTCAGAGAAGTTTGATTGGGGGCTGAGCGAAGAAGGGCGGCAAGGCCAGCCTCCGTCCTGCAGGGAAGCCGTCTTGTGGTGCTAGGCATGGCGGCAGCTTATTAGTAGGAAAGTGATTAACAAAGCAGTAGTCACAAGGAGCATCCAACTCGGTGCTGGAGTCGGGGGTGACAGATGCCACCTGAGCCCAGAGGGAGGAGTGAGTGTTGGCTGGGAGAGGCGGTTGCGGAGCCTGGGGGAATGGCACCGCAGGTTTACCCAGCAGGAGTTGGCTCACTGCTATGAGGGGCCAGTGAAGAGATTGCTTCCGTGTTACCGGTGGCTCTAGGTCACAAGGCCATCCACATGTCCCACATAATGGTGACGGTGACAGCCAGGAACCTGGAATCAGGCAGACCCTGGGTCATGTCCCGGCTCTTCTGGTAATTAGCATGTGCCTGTGAGCAGTCACTAACATTTTCTGAGCTGCAGTTACTTCATTGACAAAATGGAAATAATTTTAATTGTACTGTCTTGATCCATAGGCAAGAGGGCCTGCCTAGGACTGTGTTTGAGAGAGCCCTGCTCTGGGCCACCAGGTGAGGTGGCCAGGGGGCCAGGAGCCATGCCCACCTGGTGGCACTCTGCATTCTAATACCCAGGACCCAGGGATTTCCTTCCCAGATGGGCCATGTTCGGGCCTATGCCGCCTCTTTCTTGGTCTGCGGGGTTTAGATGAAGGCTGGACTCTCAGGCTGGGCTGTCCCCCTGCCCAAATTCAAGGCCCCTGGGGTGGGTAAAAAAGTTGGGGGGAGAGAGAGGGGGCTGAGGCCTCATTCCCCCTGCCCCTCTGTGTTCCCAGAGTCCAGGGATGCAAAATCGGAGCCTGCCCTTTGAGGTTGTTATAAAGTATATTTGTCAGGGAAGGAGGAAAGAACAAACCTTATTTCACAGTTTATTAGCTTGATTTATAACTTTCAAATATTTAGACACATGGCGTGTGGGCCTCCTTTTGTGCATTTGCTTTGGACCTCTCAAAGCTGGGCTGGGCCTGACGATAGGTCTTGCTGGTTTGTTTAAGGAGCAAATGGCAGAGCACACTGCACACAAACGTGAGTGACTGCCATCCTTACCACGCTCATCTCCTTGTGGCACCTTGGAGTTTGCAGAGTTTGCTTTTTAACCCTGTGAGCACTTGTAAGATCATCTTCTAGAAGATGCTGTGGAAAGTGTTGATCCAACACCAGCCTGTCCTTGGTGACAGATAGAAAGAAGCCTTCCTGGGCATGCACAGAAATGTCACTGCTAACAATGGTAGTGTGGCAACCCTGATGGGCAGTGGAGAGCCTTCCAGATATTATTCTAAGCATCGTCTCACCCAATGAGCCTGGCTCCTTTGAACACGAAAAGAGCCCTGGATGGGAACCGGGAGACCCACGTTCCAGTCCTGGCCCTGTTACTAATTAGCTCTTTGTCAAGTCACTTTCCTTCCCACTAGAATAAGTGGTGCAAGCTCCAGCTTCCTCTGACCCCTGATTCCATGTCATTCTGTCCCTGCCCGATAGAATCAGTCATGCTGGGCAGTGGAGGGAGGCAGGACGAGGAACTGTATAATAGGAGAGTCTGGTAGATGCTACACTTCTGGGCCAGCAAGAGGTCAGGGCGAGAAAGACAGAGAGAAATAGGCTGGCCCTGAGGCTGGCATGACAGCTGGCTGTGCATCTCTGGGGAGCAAGGCAGCACCCCCTCCCAGAGGTGAGCCTGCTTGTCCTTTGCCCCACTTTACACCCAGGGTGTGCTAGCCCCACACCCCTAGGAAGGACCAGGACATCTAGGGCCTGTGGTAGAACCCTGCCCTATGGAAGCCAGGACGGGGGTGTCAAAGGCTTCTCCAACTCAATAGCCCTCCCTGTGCCCAAGCCAACAGCAGCCCCTGTGCTGCCGGGGAGAGGGCTTCTTCATTTCCACCAGCTAAACCCTGATGGTACCTGAGGCCACAGGTGGGTGTCAGGAGGAGAAATGGATGCATACAGGGATGAAATCAAACTTAATCATTCTGTCACCAAGAAAACCCAAATGTAAGCACAGGCTTTAGAGGCTGGAGCAAGACCAGGTCATAAAGGACAACAGATGCTTGCCATTAGTCCGTGCTAGGAGGGATTCCGGAAAAAATGGGTCTGTGGCTCAGCCCCTTTTCAGGAATTCTACTCCAAGGAGGTACTGGGGACAGAGCCTCCCTTAACTGCTCTCCGAAAATCAGCCCAAACCTACGGCCCCCATAGATCTTAAAGCAAATGGGACACACACCTCCTTCCCTGCCCCCGGGCTGACCAGAGGTGGGAGGAAGTATACTGCACCTCACACTGCGGTTCTAGCCAGGGCTCTGCCTCTTGCTGTCGGGCTCCTTTGGGCAAATCTCTTAGCCTTTTGAGCCTTGGTTTTCTCATCTACACATGAGGGGTAACAATAGCTACCATTAAGGGTTGCTGTGAGGATTAGAATTAATGCCTATAAAATGCCTGACGTAATGTTTGGCAAGGAGGAGGCATACAACAAATGCACAGTGTTTCTTATCGCATCTACGCGGAGAACCAACTGGTTCTTCGGTTGTGCACCACCTGAACCGGGGTGTGCCTTTTGCTCACTCCAGTTTAACGCACGGCATGAGCAAATGTTAAGCAATCAAGCTGGCAGAGTTCCCGAACATCTTAGCTGCCTTGTTTATCTTCTCCAAGCACGAGGGAGCCCTGTTTGGAATCTGATACCAGCAAAACAGGACAGAGCACTGAGCAGACCAACATGCCCTGAGGTCCAGCCATAGTTTTGGGCACAGATTCCAGAGCACTTTCTGGCTGGGAAATGCAGCAAAACCCTCCAAACTGGTCAGCTGCCATTCTGTAGCTCACATCTTAGGACCAGGACTTTGTTTCTGGTCCACAGGGAGAACTGGAGGCAGAAAGGGGGAGAGAAAAATAGACAAAGGCACACAGAGATGGGCTGACCTGCTGTCCTGGCCCATGGGGGAAACCAAGGTGCAGAGGACAGGCTGATGGACACACAGACATCACTCCTGCAAGGACCCCTGATGAATCACTTCTGGTTACTGTTTCATGGTCTGATCAAAATGTTTAACAAACACAATCAGCCCTCCTGGAGAATGGTTGGGATGATGCCACAGGCTTAGGAGGAGGAGGAGGAGGAGAGGAAGAGGAAGAGGAAGAAGAAGAGGAGGAAGAACCCCAACAACACCACCACCAACGACGACAATGACCCCATGAGGGGTGGGGAGGGGAGGGAAAAGCGAAATGTTCATTTCTTACTCATTGCCACTCCCAGAAATGCTCCCGGTGCCTAGCACAGGGCCAAAATGTGGTGGGTACCTCGTCAGGGACACCCCTCTAAGTGAACAAATGAATAAATGAATGAGTGTGCATTGTTATAGACCCTTCTGCTCAGTTTCCTCTGTTAAAGAAGGAATGGGAGGGAGCCAGCCATGTCCCAGATGGGCATTTGGCGACCGGAGGGTCGGGGCGGGGGGTGGTGTGTGCTCCGGGACCTTCATCCTCTCCGACCCTGGGAATGCAGCAGGCAGAGGGGAAGGAACAGCCGGAGGAAACAGCGCAGGCGCTCGACGGGCGCCCTTAGTCCACGCGGATGTGATTCAGCCACCACTGGCTCCCTCCTACAGGAAGACAGGAGCGGGTCTCCCCTGTTTACAGTGGGCCCGTGTGATCGCCCCAGATGCCAACTTCCGCAGCCACTGCACCCACCCCAGCTCCAGCCTGTGCCCTGATGCTCCCAGGCTTGGTCGGTGTCCCACTGAGTAACCCTGGCTCCTTCTCAGCTTCTGCTGTTGTCCTGGGTGAGGCCAGGACCTTCCTGGGCACTCAGGGCTGAAGGAGAGTCCACTGACTCAGCTGTGACTCACTGGGGTGGCCCTACCAGGCCAGGGTGGCCCCTTGGGGGGGTCTCTGGAGGGCCTGGAGTTTCTGAGCTGTAGATGTTGCTGACCTTTCTTTAATTCCTGAGAAAGTCTAATTTGTGGCAGCTCAGCCTTCAGGGTTTGGAGTTCCCAGAACATCTGCTCCCAACTCAAACTACTCATTAGTGGGATTGTGGAATGGAAGGCTGGCAAGTGTTTTCCAAAAGGCCAAGTGTTGGAGAGAAAAGAGGACGGGTCTGCAGGCCAGGAGACCTGGAATCTGGTCTAGGTGTCACCTCTCACTGGCTCGTGGGCTGGGCAAATCTCTTGCCTTTACTTAACCCTGTAAAATGGGGAGGATGAGACCCTCACAAGAGGATCCCTTCGGTCACTCAATGATTATGACCAAGCACCGTCAATGAGCTGAGGAGCTGTTCGAGGTCTCTGGGGGTCCAGTGACAGAAAAGAGCAGCAAGGCCTCTTCTTGTGGCACTTACCTGTATTCAGTGAGCGAAGGCAGGCAATGGAAATATGCCAACGGGCAAGGTACCATCTGATGTTGATAAGCACCATCAGTCACCTCTGTCCTAGCCTCGCCAGAGAATAAACCTCCAGTCTTCTGCTGGGTGAGGAAGGGCAAATGCCCAGGTGCGCAGAGCAGGACAGGAAAAGCGAGAGGGTGGAGCACAGCTGCCGCTTAAACAAACTCTCTCAATGGTCCTGTTTTAAGCATACCTTTACCCCCACTTCTAGTTCCTGAAACTTCTGGAGATTCTATAATGAAAACAGGTTCTTCTCTTTTATTTCTTGATAACTGAAGATTTGTCAAAACCATCTTTGGTTTCATCGATTACCTCTTCCACTTGTCTTCTATGTCATTGATTTCTGCTCTGTACTTACTTCCTTCTACTTACATTGGACTTGATTTTCCCCTCTTTTTCAGTGACTGTAGACCGTCCTCCTGTTATTTTCTAATATTAACATTTAAATCTATAAATTTCCCTCTAAGTGCTATTTTAGCTGCCGCCGTGATATTTTATGTGCTGCACTTTCATTTTGATTCAGGTCAAGATATTTCCTAATTTCCCATTTAATTTCTTCTTTGACTGGGGTTATTTAGAATTGTGTTTTTTAATTTGCATGTATTTGGAAATTGACGAAATTTATTTCTGTTATTGAATTCTAATAAAATTCCATTGTGGTTGGAGAATATACTTTGTATACTTTTATTTCTTTCATAGTCATTCACGGTGATGCTTTATGTAGGCTTCTTGAAAACAGCGGGTGTTCTGAGGTTGGGTGGATTGCTTGCTTATGTATGTCAGTCAAGTCAAGTTGGTTGATAGCGTTCGTCAGCACTTTTTTATCCTTACTGATTTTCTTTCCACTTGTTCTACCATTTATTGAAAGAGGAGTATTAAAATTTACAACTATAATTGGTATATTATGTATTTTACCTTTTATTTTTGTCAGTTTTTGCTTTATATGTTTTAGGGTTTTTAAAACAGGTACGTATACATGATTTTTACATCTCTGGTTGTATTTACCCTTTTGTTATCATGAAGTCACCCTGTTTTTTCCAGTAATATTTCTTGTCCTAAAGTCTATTTTGTCTAATGTTAATACAGGTACAGAGTTGTAGTCTTTTGTTTGCATGGTGTGTATTTTTTTCTATCCTATTACTTTTAATCTATCTGTGTCTTTGAATTTAATGTTTATCTATTGTAATCAGCATAGAGTTGGGTCCCACTTTTTTTCAGTCTAACAATCTTTGCATTTTGATTGGAGTGTTTAATCCTTTTATATTTAATGCAGTTTTTGACATGCTTGAATTTAGATCTAGCAGTTTGCTATTTTTTCTACTTGTCATGTCCTTTTTTTGTTCCTCTATTCTTTTTTCATTGACTACTTTTATATTTAAAAATATTTTTGGTATACCATATAAATTTCTCTGTTTATTTTTTTAACTATATTTCTTTGAATCTCTTTTGTTTAGTGGTTGCCCCAGGGATTACAATATGCATTTTCAATTTATCACAATCTACTTTAAATTAATACTGATTTACTTTTGGTGAGAAATGAAACTTTCCACTAATTATAGCTTTATTTCTTCCCTCTGTGCTATTATTGTCACATATATAGTATTTATATGTTTTAGAAGTGCACAGTATGGGGTTATAATTTCTTATTTAAGTAATCACGTGTCTTTTAAAAGTTAAGAGAAGAAAAGATAATCCATGCACATATGTTATATTTTATATTTTTATTGTTATGTTATATATTTTTAATTTACCTACATGCTTGCTATTCCCGGTGTTCTTGCCTTTCTGTGCGTGGGTTACCACCGGCTATCATTTTCTTTCCTTTGAGAGGACTTCCTTTAGTTTTTCTTGTAGTGTAAGTCCAACAGAATCAAATTCTCTCAGTTTTGTTTATCTGGAAAAGTATTTATTTCACCTCCATTTTTGAAGAATAGTTTTATCGGATGGTAAATTTGTAGGTGACAGTTCTTGTTTTTGTTTTTGCTCTTTCAGTGCTTTAAATATGTCATTCCACCCCCACCTTCCAGTCACCACTGCTGTTTCTTTCTTTTCTTTTCTTTTCTTTTTAGAAGAGACAGGGTCTTGCTGTGGTGCCCAGGCTGGAGTGCAGGGGCAGGATCATAGCTCACTGCAGCCTCGAACTCCCGGCTCCTGGGCTCAAGTGATCCACCTGCCTCAGCCTCCTGAGTAGCTGGGACCGCAGGTGCATGCCACCACGCCCCGCTAGTTCTTCTCATATTTTGTAGAGATGGGGTCTCGCTCAGTCACCATTATTTCTGATGAGAAGTCAGCCATCATTCATAGCCTCGAATGTGACCTCTCTCTCTCTCTCTCTCACTGCTGGAAGGATTTTCTCCTCTCTGTGGCTTTTGGCATTTTGTCCAGTGTGGTTCTCTTCATGTTCACCTTACTTTGGGTTTATTCAGTCCCTTGACTCTATAAGTTAATGGTATTGACTAACATTGGGGAATTTTCAACATTTTTTTTTCAAATATATTTTCTGTGCCTCTTTCTCCTTCCTTTCCTTTGGGACTCCTATTACAGTCTGTTTGAACACTTTACAATGTCTGACAGGTCTGTCAGCCTCTGTTCATTTTTCTTAACTCTTTTTGCTCTCTGTTCTTGAGATTATACAACTTTTACTGCTTTATCTTCAAATGTATAGCTTTTTTCTTTTGCCATCTCAGATCTGATGTTGAGCCCATCTAGTGAATTTTTATAATTTTCAGCTCTAGAAATACCATGTGACTCTTTTTTATAATTTCCATTTTTCTATTGAGATTCCCTATTTGTTGATTCATTGTTAACATAATTTCCTTTAATTCTTTGAACATTTTTCTTTAATTTCTTGAACATAACTATAACACTTCTTTGAGGTGTTGTCATAATCTACTGACTGCTTTGGTTTTTTCTAGTCACACTTTCCTACTTCTTTGCACGTCTGGTAATTTCTGGCTGAAAACTGGACATCACAATGATTCTGGATTCTGTTTTACTTTCCTAGAAGTTGTTGGTGTTTTGTTTAAATACTGTGTCTGGACTTTAACTGCGGAATTAGCCTCCTCGATGCTGTGCAGCCACTGATACCACAGTGCAGTTTGTATTAGTAGCATTTTACTTTGTTTTTTAGCCTGGCTCTCTAAGGGTGTCCTCTGTTCCTGCTTTGGATAATGATCAGGCAATTATTTGGACAGAGGTTATGCTCAAATACCGTGAACAAGTTGCCTCCCACCCTCTGCTGCCAGAGCTGTGTGTGGTCGGAGAAACACATTCAAATTGACAAATCCCCAAGTCCCCCTTGGCTCTTACTTTCTGCTGCACTCTCTTGGGTCTCCCCCTTCCCACACCCCATTGCCCCACTTGTGCATATTTTAGCAGTCAGTTAGGGATGTAGGGAATTTATCCTCTCAGCTCTTTCATGGCTCTCTTACTGTCAGGATCTCCTCATTACAATTCTGGCTGCTCTTCTGCCCACCCTGAGCCAATGCTATAACCTCAAGCCCAGTAAAGCTGCAGTTTTGCATTTCCTGTCTAGAATGGGTTCCATGACCTTTAACCCATAAAACTGCATGTTGTCATCTCCCCATCCCAGACCAACTCTGCTAACTCCAGCTGGTGCAGCTACTGATTTTCATGGACAGCCCTCAAGCCAAGTCCACCGTTCCCACTAGTAACCCTGCAGTTTTCCTCACCCAGGCTGGGGGCAGTGGCTTTCAGTCAAAGAGACCACAGAGACTCATGGCCATTCTGGTGCAGGAGCAGTTTTTTGAGATTAAACATTTCTCAGTTTGTTGTCCGCCTTAGGTCATTTTCCAGTGCCCTGAAATGGTTATTTTTGATAATTTTGTCTAGGTTCATATTTGTTTTCTTCAAAAGGAAATTGCCCAACTTTTTACACCACCATTCCTGAGGTCAACCTTGGACTGAATTATTTTAATGTTTCTACCACTTAAATATTCTATTGCCCACAGCTTTTGATTTTGGTCAGGGATGTACTGGCAGTAGGAGGCTGACACAGACTGTGGAAGGAGAGCACTGAATTTTGCATAAGTCACCTCAAATGTGCAAAAATAAATGTGGAAACCAATGAGGCTGAACACTGAACTGGGAGTTTCAGAGTTGGGGTCTAGCCTCAGTCCAGCCCTGAGAGGACACCGCTGAGATTCTCTAACACAAGCATCTAACAAAGGACACCACTAGTGTCCCCTAACACATAGCTGCCTGCTTCTCCCCCTCTCCCCTGGGTCCTTCCCCCACCTCCCCTCTGTCTTCCTCATGGGTCCTGTGACTCTGGGAGGGTGAAAATGGCCGAAATTAACTTTCACTTCTGCTCAGACTTCTGGAACCCCCAAGCAAGGTCATGTCCTTGTTCTTTTCTGAGTGGCTGCTGGAATCCATTGTGTGTGTTTGTGTGTTGTTGTTGTTGTTCTTGTTTTTATTTTCCAACTTCTGTCTGGTGGTGGTGCACAGAAAAGTGAAGTGTTTTTTTCCAGACCACACAAAGGCCAGCATATCTAAACCTCCCCTCCCTGCAAATTCTTATATCCCTTCTCACTCTGACTTTGAATGGACAAACCAGACTCATAGGAAAATGGATTTTCTCCCTGGGAAGTTGGATTTTCTGCTCTCTACTATATTCTCTATACCCTCAAGTCCAAGAATATAGAAGTTGTCCAAAAATCATGTATTGAGGCCCCACTGACAAAACATTAGAGTCAATTCAGGCAGCATCACAGGATCTTCACTCAGTAAAACAGTCAACCCAGTGACCAGCCTCTGACAGTTTATGGGACGCTTCGTCAGGAATCACGTTCAAAGCCATCTCCTTGTTAACTTCCCCAGTGGCACGGATAGAGTTACTGCTCCCACCTCTGTTCTAAGCCTGTGCCTTGTTGAGGCCTTTGTAGCTGCACTTACCACACCCCATTGTAATAATCTGGCTACGGGACCCCCTTCCCCAAGACCAAGCCCCTCAGCGGAGGACTGTGCCTATTTGCATCTGCACCCCCAGCCCCTGGTGTGTGCCCATCACAGAGTAGACATTAGGAAAAATTTGTTGTGTGAATTGAATTGAAATAATAAGACTGAGTGATCTCATCTCAAATCAGTAACTTTTAAATTTATAAGTTTAAGGAATTTGGAACTCTTTCAACTTGTGTTTAACATTTAGGTCCAAGTATTAGCTATCAGGAAGTGAGTAAATAATAAATGAATAATAGCTGCCATGTGCCGAGCAGGCCCAGCATAATAGACACTGTTCTGAACCCTTTCGTACCAAGCATAGAAGAAGACAAAGTTTTAAAGATCAGATTTGGGACTTAGACTAGGCATAGTCACATCAGCTTCTAGTTTTTGGGGGTTTACTAGGTATTAAATACTGTAATAGATACTTTTTATACATGAATCCATTTATTTTCACAAAAACCGTTTGGGGAAATGAAACAGATTGTGTCCACAGTGCCTTAAAACCCAAGAACTCTATGTTGCTGCTGCTGCTGTGCTGTGAACCCCTGTCAAAAAGCCTTTTCCTACCTGTAACTCATAGTGAATTATTACCTTAGTCCTAACATCTGAGAAATAAACTCCATGAGGAAGCTGAGATTCTGTGCTATAGTGTAGAAGCTGGCCTGTCTGACCACACACTCACCCTCGAGGATCCCAGAACACAAAGGGAGAGGAGAAAGCCCACCCAGGGCCTTTCTCTGATGAGCCGATATTAAAGACACTGATGGTTAAGAAGCAGTTGACCAGTGGCTCACTGTGTCCAGATGGACCAGCAAGTCTCTGTGGTCATCTCAGCAACCTTCTTGGTCCCACTGGCCCCTTGACTGGTGTGGTGCAGAACACCTCTCTAGGTGTTGGGGTCCTTCCCCATCACCCCCATTTTTCTCTGCCCCTGAGAGTTTTCACAGCCAAGTGAGGTGGAACCATTGGTGAAGTTCTGGGATGAGAATCAACTACTGGCTATATTGAAAAAAATGGGGAATTAACTTTTACTGAGTACCAATTCTGTGCCTGCCATTCACACCCATTCTACCACTTACTGCTCACAGTATCCCGTGAGCTGGCTATTATTAGCAGCACTTAAAGGCAAAACAAAACCAGTGAGGCTGAGAGAATGGCTGCCCTGGTACACACAGATGGCACGTGGCAGAGCCCAAGCCTTTCCATGAGGTCTGCAGTGTTTGGCCACAGGGCAGAACAAAAGACCTGGTAGAGTTAGCTTGGAGGTTTGCTAACTCTGCCAGACCCGGTGCAGGAAAAACACCAGCCGTGCTGTTAAACCAAAACCCCATGGGAAAACTTTCTGGTGGCAGAGGGGCGTTGTGACCCACGTGGCCCAGGGCTGGGGAAAGGTCAGCTGCCTGTGGGCCTTCCTCACCAGCTTTCCCGGGGCTGAGGGACCCCCTGGGCCCAGGGAGCCTACAGAAGCTTCAGCAGCTGTGGCTGGAGGGGTGGGGCCCCACTGAGTTTGCCCCTGGGGGACAGCCGCTGAAGCCCCGATCACAGCAGACTGGGGTGCCGTCACCTCTGCCTGCTGCCAGCAGGAAGCCATGAGCTACGGAAACTGATTGAGCTGAGAATTCACCTGGGGACCTGCCTTTTCTTTAGGACGGTGATGGGAGTTGCTCGTGATAGCTAGGAAGCCACTCCGCCGCAAGGGCGCCGGGATTTGCAGAGCCATGGGGAAAGGCCGCTGAAGCATCGCCAAGGTAGGGCTCCTTGTCTTCCGGGTTCCCGGCCGTGGTTCTTCAATGGTGCAAACAGTGCTCCAAGGCCTGCAGCGGGGCAGGCGGCAGGGACACTGCTCTGGGTGTGCAGACGGAGACAGGAGGCACGGATACGATCTCTGTCACAGCTATGAATAGATTGCCCTATCATTTGTTCATTTCTATTTTAGAGAGATTTTTTGATTTATAAAGTTCATCCGTCCAGGGTGGGTTCTGCTTCTTGGGCTCTTGAAGCTGGAAAAGGCAATGAACGTGCCGCAGAGGAAGGAAGGGACACGGGCTGCGGGGAGGGGGCGGTGGGCACACACCGGCACAGCAGCGCTCGAGCCCAGGAGCTTGGCCTCTCAGTGAGGAGGTGACATTGAACATGCAGAGCTGAGCAAGCGACAGAGAGCGTCTGGCTCATGGCAAATGGTGGATTGTTGCTTTTGTTTTATTTTGTTTGTTTTTTAGTGAGGTGGTTCCATTTTTCAGACTTTCGGGGCTGGGTTATCAGTATAGATTTAGTGATGACATTTTTGTCTGGGAGGTCTATTTTGCCAGGAAATGACAACTGCAAAAAGGACAGATAACATATTTTGAGAGGATTTTTTAAAATTTTAGGGCTTTGACAACTTTTCCGTTTATCTTGTAATTGGCCGTTGTTTTCCCCCTCGTCTGCCCACATTACCAAGGACCTAAGCAGTGTCGCCATCGTTCCCCCGGACTAAGGGTAGGGAAAGGGGAAAATAGGAGCTGCGTAGCGGAGACACCTGCAGACACCAGCTTCACCAGGTGACCAAGGTCCACACCAGCAGGGATAAGTTGTGTTGCTATTGTGAACTTCTGTTGCAGTGTGACTCTCCCCAAACCTGTCACCCCAGTCTAGTCATGAGAAAACATCAGACAAATCCAAATCAAGGGAGATTCTACATATTTGACCTTTAAAACTGTCATGGTCATGCACATCCTGGACAGCACTTCCCTGAGAGCAAACTGTGGCCTGCGGGATGTAGAGGGGGGACTGGAAGGGCCGAGTTCTGTGAGCCTCCTGAGCCCACCTGTGGCCCTGGGGTCTGCAGCAGCCAGCATGCATGCTCACAGGGTTTGGGTGTGCAGAGAGGTGACAGCGAGACGGAGAGGCCTGCCCACCAGGCTCAGTGGAGCAGGTGAGCTCTGTTCAAAGGCGATGCCACTGCAAGATTAGAGAAATGCTTCGGAAGCAGGAGAGGAAGAAGAGAGAATTATGAAACTGCAGGAAGACAGCACTTAGATGAAAATCACACAACACTCAGATGAAAATCACAGCCAAAGCATGGCGATTACAGCTGGGCCTGAAGCGCCTTTCCTGTCACATATGCTCCCCCACCGCCAGCCCGTGTAGTGGCTACACCAGCCACTCACAGTTTTCTGGAATGCTCCGTGGCATGCTCCTGCTTGCCTGGAATCCCCTCCCCACCTTCCCATCCAGGCAACTCGCACTTGCTGTAACGTCCAGGACCAGTGCAAGGTCTCCGCTGCTGTCACGGTGCCCAAGCCCATCTCTGTGTCCCCACAAATGCCAGCACATCCTAAGGGCTCTTGTTTGCAGGTCTGTTGGCTACTGTGGACCTAACCTCCTCAAGGACAGGGACAAGCCCCACCTGCGCTTCTGGGTCCCAGCACCCAGCACAGTGCCTGCCCCATGGGGGCACCTGTAACATGGTTCTTGAGTGAAAGACACAAAGACAAAACCTTGAATGCAAGTGAAGGTGAAGACATGAGGAAGAAAGCTTGAAGGAGAAGCACAGATGATTAATGACCACCCCTAACCATAATACACCCCAGTGCCGTCATCGTGTGGGGGTTTGGACAGGGGCTCTTGAGGAAAGAGAGAGACTGTCCCAGGCACCAGGCATGTTCTGCTTCCTGCAAGTCAGTGTGGTGCAGAGGAACATGTGGGCCTCGGTGCCAGCCAGGTCTGCCACCTGCCACCTCTGGCTCTGCACGGTTCTCTTTCCTTCTCTGTGGAGTGGGAGCAGTTGCACCCACCTCCAAGCACAGATGTGAGAACCAAATAAAATGACACGAGGGAAGTCTGGAGCCTGAGGCACAGAGGAGGCTCTTGCCCGGCCACTGTGTGGCTCTCGGGTGTCCCTCACTAAAGGGCGGGAGCTTCCTACAACTGGGAGATGCAAGGAAGTCCCCCCGAGTGGCTTCTCATCACCACTCTCTGCTGGCCTCTTTGCACACCTTGATACCTGAGACACTGAGGTGGGAGCCCAGCAAGACACACCTGGGGTGCAGAACTTAAGGAGACCCTGATGCTCAGGGTTGTTCAAGTTCAGGGAATGCCTGAGTATGTGTGAAAAGCACAGTGCCTGTAGTGTCTATAGGGCATTTGATGTTCTGCTCTTAATGGATTAATTCAGTTCTGATCATTGAGACCGTGACCCCTGATGAGGTCCATAGGCCTGGGAGCCCCCGGAGCTTGTCCACAGGCTTTGGTGTGGGTGGGCACCCTTCTGCAGAGAACACCTGTAGTTCCCATCAGCTTCCATCAGATCAGGGAGGTTTGGGCTGTGGGCACGGGAAGGACTGACCTCTGGTAACTCCCGAGGGGAGAAGTGCAGCTTTGTCACTTGCTCCTGGGTCAATGTGGCGTTCTCTTTCCCACTCTGTCCTGTGTCTGAGCACCATGCAGGGGAACCCTCTCCTGAGAGGCCTCGGCCACGGGGTCAGTGTGAGGGTACGAGGTCTGGCTCTGGGGTGCACCAGGGCCCAGTGCGCCCATTGGCATTCCTGAGGGCTGAGATTGCCAAGGAGACACCTGCTGTCTTGATGACCAGGCCGGGGCCCCATGCACAGGCGTGTAGGATGGAAGGGGCCACTCTGCCCGTACTCCTGCCAGGGTGCCCCCGGCGCAGGCTGCCTGCTGCTCTGGGATGTCTGAGGGGAAGCCCCACCCTCCCTGCTGGCTGAGGGGGTCTTCCCAGGTTCCTGCACCCCACGATGTCGCCAAGACAAGTGCCCTCTGGGAACTAGCAAACGGGAATCCAAAATACCCCCAGAGAGGTCCGAGATGAGGGGCTGTGCCTGGGACTGCCATCTCCCGGGCCTCTCTTGGAGCTGGGGCCCTGGCCTGTGGGAAGATCTCATTTGCCTGCAGAGTAGTTACCTCTTGGAAAGGTCACACTCTTAAAACCTTTCTCAACAAGGCCCCGTGCTGAGGGGAAGAGTGCAGCCCACACTCCTTGCGTCTACCAGAGTGGTGCTGCAGTGCTCATCCCGGCCGCACGGAACCTTCCATTTTCAAATCGGCTTCCCCTAATTGCTGCGTGCACACACAGCCACTCTCTCACGATGCGACTCCACCCTCCTCCCCCCGCCCCTCCTCCTGTTTATTTTTGGACTGTCAAAACGGCCACAGAGAGACTGCCTGCATGTAAGAAAATCGACGTCTTTATGTTTGGTCTTTCTTCTCCTGCTGACAAGTGAGTGAAGACAAAGGCCTAAGCATGAATGGGGAGCCCTAGGCGCCTCTGGGAGCTGGGCTTACCATGTGTATAATGTTGTCGCAAAAGCTATGTGTTTAAGATCGTTTATGACTCTTTATGGCTAAACACTTTTAGTTTATTGCAGGTGGCAGTGGCTGCTAGCCCAGGCCCCACAGAGCACAATGTGCTCAAAAAACATCTCCAGTAGGGTGATTTGCTGTTGGAAGACAGTCTCAGTGGCTGCCCCTGCCCCACCCCGAGACAAGGCCTGAGAGGGACACTTGCAGTGTCAGTGGTGGCACCCCAGGGCTCTCTAGCATGCGGTGTTGGGCTGAGTGGCCTATGTGGACCCTGTTTCAAGGATTTTATAACTAGAAAGACACAAAAGGACATCTCTGCAGCCATGTCCCAGGCAAGGGGGTAATTGATGCAGGGTGTGTGCACATACATGGACACACACATGGACACACACATATGCACAGGCACAGAGACACAGATACACACAGGAACACACACACACAAGTACAGACACATGCACATGCACAGACACACACAGAGACACACAGGCACACACACAGTCAGCCCCCTCACCCCCACCCCTATCAAAAACAGCAAAACCACCACAACAAATACCATGGCAACAAAAGTGAACAAATAAATTCTGTCCCACAAAGAGATTCCCAAACCTCATCCCCTTTGTAGAAATCTAGTCCCATCCTTCCCAAAGTTCTTCCTATTCTCTCTATCGTATAAAGTTTTCTCTTGTCAAATGGCAAGAAATCTCTGTCTTCTACTTTGAATGGTCCAACATGGGCTTTCTGCAGCGGCAGTTCCGCAGGGGCTGGGGCAGAGCAGGGTGGGGGCACAGGGC
Organism: Daubentonia madagascariensis; assembly: GCA_023783475.1. Lineage (NCBI taxonomy): Eukaryota > Metazoa > Chordata > Mammalia > Primates > Daubentoniidae > Daubentonia > Daubentonia madagascariensis. The sequence goes on along the minus strand of JAKFHU010000353.1, from coordinate 427,597 downwards.
AGAGGACGAGGTGAAGGAGGGGCAGGTGTTGCCTCGCTCCCTCCCAGCTGCAGCAGGTGTTCCCCGGCCTGACGGTCTGAGATCCCTGGGATGCTTGCCTCATCTTTTATGCCTCGCTAGCAGTGACTAATTATCTGGCATTTCTGGGAGAAGCTTTCATTCCCTGCAGAAGAAACGTGAAGTCTGCGGGAAGAGGGAGTCTCAGCCAAGGCAGGAGACAGCCTGGAATACCCACATTTCAGCTGAAAGCCGACCACAGCCCCTGGCCAGTGTCCCCGAGTGAGGACAAAGCTGTGATAACATGTCCCTTCCTTTCTCAAATTTGTTCCCCAAACTCCACTGCTGCAGTTCAGGTCGTCCCTGCCTCTAGATCAGTCAGTTCCATGTCCTGGAGCTCACCTCTCTGTCTTTGGTCTCTTCTGGCCCAATCCATCTACACTGGCAAGATCTTTCTAAAACTCAGATATGGCCGCATCGCCCCCCAGGGTAAGCCCTCTGCTGACTCCCCTACGTCTGAGAGCTCCAACAAGGTGTCCAAGCCTCCCGTTGAGGCCCCCAGGGGCTGGACAGTCTGGGTCTCCGCTTCTCCCTGGCACGCTGGGCCCAGCTGTCCAGTGCCCGAGGACTCCCTGGTGCCCTTTATACCTCAGAGCCTTTGCCAAGCCCCTCTCCCTGCCTGAAATGCCCATTGTCCGGAGAGCACCTGTGCACCCTTGGCAGTCCAGTCCTGATGTCCCAGCCTCTCTGAGCATCCTCCCGCCTTCCTCTCATTCTGCCCCGGCACAGCCAGGCACGGCGAATCGCTCCCGGCACTGGCCTGGCCGGGAGGGAGAGAGGAGAAAGGGCTGTGGCTTGGTGCCAGGTGGCCGACCACTCCGTCCTAGCTCCCCGCTGCACAGCCACAGAACCAAGTGCCTTTGTGAGGCCATGCATGTGGTGACCAGCCAGGCTCTGGAGCTGTCTCTTTGCCACACCATGGGGCGTCTCTAAGGCAACCTTGAAAGTCCTTGAAGCTCTTCCACGTGTCCTGTTTGCAGACCTGAGGGGAGGACAGTGCCAGGGCTGAACTTGTATCATTTCTTTGTTCTCTTTGACCTTCCCAAGGTCACACAGCCTGAAGACGTTCAGGAAGATGTATTTGGCTCATTTATTATTTGTTTTAGAAAAACAACAGAATGGGCCATTTGAGAGAACAATGGTGCTGAGGGGACCCTTTGGCCTTGTGGAGGACGAGGCAGCCTCACGGAAGGTGGGAGAGGGGGTGGGTTTGCCAGGCCTCTGGGAGGGTGTGGGATGGGCTCGGGCATGTCATTGACAGAGGGTAGATTCACGGGTGGTGAGCGTGAATCTCAGTGTGCAAAATATAACAACTATTGGGTCACATCTTAACTTCTGCTGGGGAGTGGAAACTAGCCCCCGTCAGCCCAGGCGTCTCTCCACTTTTCCCAGGGTTGGGTCCACGTTTATAGAGGGCTTGTGAGTCTCAGGACTTTGGGGTGTCCCATCTAGCCTTTGTCATTGATCCATGCAGGTAGCTGCTGGGATGTCCCATTTCAACCCCTGGCCATGGCCAAGCCCCTCTCAGAACTTCTGTGCCACATCCCAGGGCTTAGTGACTCTTCCTGAAACTCAGGTGCCACTCCAGGTGGGACACTCCGGGAGGCCACCTGAGCCTGCATCTGGCCAGACTGACGCAACAAGATATCTCAGAGTCAGTCACATCTGTGTCACTGGCCTAAGCTGAGAAAGTTCTTTTCTTTCTATTTTCTGCTTCCCTGTAGCAATGGGTGCAGAACAGCCATGAATGGGTTAAGGTTTAGGTGGAGAGCAAAATATAAATAATAAACTCATAGACGAAAGAACAATCCATTGATGTCTCAAAAAAGCACGTAGTCTGTCCTACCTGCTGACAGAGCAGCGTGTAAGCAACACCGAGCTTGTGGCTTTGATATTCTTTCCAACCTGGAGTATAAACATACACTGTGTTTACAAACTGCGTTTACGAAGTGGTCCACTGTGCGAACACCCTTGGAGTGGGCAGAGTGACGCGGGAAGGGAGCTGGGTCAGGACAGGGAGGAAGGCAGCCTGCAAACCCGTCAGGGTGGAGGGAGGATGGATAGGGATTTAAAAGAAGAAAGCAGAATGTCCTATCTTCCTACCGTGGCAAACCCTGCCGCTAGGAATGGTCCCAGATCTGCGGTGGGTGTGGCCTGGACCATGAGGATGTCGCTGATGGATCCTGCCGAGGGCAGGGCCTGTGGCTGCCTCTGAGAAGAGCAGGTGTGATCGCCCTGACTGCAGGTGAAGACCCACATTGCAGGGCTGTTGGGAGCTTTTAGAGAAAGGGAAGCCCATACTCTGAAGGAACTTTGAAGGGACAGGAGCCTAGTGGCCCCCATGAAGAAAAAAGGTCCAGGTCAGAAGCAGCCGAGTGCTTGGAATCGAGGCGTGGCCAATCAGAGAACCCCCATGGGCCACTGTGGCAGTGTGGGGGATACGGGGTCCACGTCAATATAAATCTGAGCAGGTGCCAAAGAGCAACCAAGCCTAGGGGTGTGGATGGCATTAGCAAGACAGGATGGTGACCTCAGTTGGGACTGCAGGAGGAGCCCGAAACCAGGAGAGCTGGGGAAAGACTGCCAAGGAGATCCAGCTCATGCCAAGCTGGCTTTGTCCCTGAGACCACGTTTCCGTAACTGGGTATCGGCCTTGCCGTCCTTGCTGGGTGACTCCCGCTCTCTGGGCTTCAGAGTCCAACTCTCCCAATCAAGGGTGGTAGATGAACTGGACGAGGACTCCTTCCAGTCTGCCCTTGATGGCTCTGCTTGGCACCTCACGTGTACTGGTCACACAGGGAATTGCTGCCAGTCCTCGGGTGCCAAGAAATATGTCGGGTGCTTCGTGCCTATGAACTCACTTGACCCCTACAACCGCTGTGATGTCATCAGGAACCTGCTCAGCAGCCCGGGGCTGGGAAGGACAAGAGCTGAGATGCGGACCCAGGTCTGGGTGACTCCAAAGCCAGTGCTCTTCACCCTCCATCTGTCCGTCTGTACTAACCACTGCCTATGGCACTGCAGAGAGGCAAGAGGAGGGCATGGCCCAGGCGAGAGCTGACGCACGCTGCGAATGGCCCACAGCTTGCAGACACACGCACGGGGACTGGGTGGGAAATCGAGAGACAAGAACAGACAAGCTCCGAGCTGTGCTCACCTGGGGCTTTGTGCCAGGTGCTGCCGGCGCCGGGGCGCCTGGGACCAAGGACGCGTTTACTTTGCTAGGAGGCTCTGGTGCAAGCTTGCCTGAAGAATGGCCCCGAAAAGAGTGCCCCTCTCGTCCTGCAGCCCCTCGGGACATGGGAAGCTTCCCTGGGCCCCTCTTGGTGAACCTCATTCCTGTCTACGCGGTAGCTCGGGCCCCGGCCGTGGCCTTTATTTTCTCCAGTACTCCCTGCTTCTGTCGACCCCACACCAGAAGCTCCTGGGGATCAGTCCACTCGTCAGTCATTACATATGGGGACATGCAGGAAGCCAGACACCGTGCTAGGCCCTGGGGGCACAGAAACCAGAGTGTCACCGTGTTGTCATCCATGTACACCCATCACTCCTTCTGGCCCAAACGCACCTGTGATGGGGGCTGGGCCAGCGCTTTGGGGCTGTCGAATGGGAGCAGCTCATTTGTCCAGAGCAGGAAGAGCCTTGGGGGAGGGGTTTCTGCAGAGCTCAGGGGAAGTCCTGCCCATCTGCTGAGAGCTTTGGGAAGGAAATGCCACCACCATAGGCAGGCTGGGGGCCCTGTGCTGCTCCTACTTGTCACTTCCCCCCCGCTGCAGGCGAGGGAGGTTGTTAGGAGCCCAGCCTGGGTTGAGCCAGCCGGCCTTGGTGTCAGACCTGCGTGCAGCCAGTGCTGCTTTGATTTAGGAAGAGTCACATTCATGGCCCTGGTGCTGACCCTGACGTTTAACTGGGTCCCCGTGGTCTCTGATTGTTGAAAATGCTAACTCTCCCCCAGGTTATGCTGCAGGGACCTTGTGGGAGTAGCTGACCTCACAGCACACGTGGGGACCCAGGTCTGTTTCCAGCAACAGCGGGTGCCAGTGGGAAGCTGGCCAGCCCCTGGGCTTGGCAGCCGAGGGACTGCAAGGCCCACCACCCACGGGTCTGTGCCATGTGTCAGCCCATTCATGGGTGACATCAGTTCAAAGATCAGAGGCTCATGTGGATTCAGACGTGAGACTCTCTCGCCCTGCTTGTGGGAGTCAGTCTCTGTGCCCAGGATGTAAAATGAGCAGGGCCCGAAGTTCTGTGGTTGTCTGGGCCTGGGAGCTCGGCCGTGTCTGCCAGCCGGCCTGACAGCTCAGCCGTCACCAGGGAGGCCACAGACAGAGCTGGGCTGCTCAGACAAGGCAGCTTGGCCACAGCCATTTGGAAGCACAGGCTGCTTTTGTACAGATATATCATGTCTCTTGACTTTTAAAATATAAAAATTATCCCATAGAAAATTTTGAAACCAGATGTAAGTCACCAATAACACTGCCAACCTAACATTTTTACCTAAGAGCTGCTCATCTTGGTTCATTGGATGCATGATTTTCATTGCTTGAATCATACGGGACATAACACTTCGGGTTCTGCTTTTTCCTTTGTTTCTTTTTGCTTTGGCAAAACATAAGTGTCTTTCGCACGGCTGCTTCCCTTCACAACAATCGTTTTCAAGGCGGCTTGATATTTTATTGTTAACTCTATTTCATCATTTCGATTGGGCATTGAGTTTGCTTCCATGTATTTTTATCATTATAAAGGGCGATGATTAAAAACAAAACAACACGCAGCATGCAATGCTGTTCTGAACTACGTCCTGCAGCTGTAGGCTATTTTTTCCTAATCCTTCCAAGGAATGACAATTACATGGGGAGACAAAGTGCTCATTTCGGGGTGGAGGGGGGTGGACTTGGAACTGCATTTTACGTCCTGGTGACAGTGGCCTGCGTCTTCCGTCCCTCTCATCTAGCGACCATATTTGCTGGCCAGGGTTACTGACGTGGTCTTTGGCCAGAGAGCAGACTTTCCTCTCTGAAATGCGGTGACTCATACGGAAACAAACCCCAAAGCTCTGGACTCATTTGTCCTATCATCTAAACCAGGGTTTTAATCAGAGGTCCATGAAACATTGTGGGGCTTTGTAGGGGGAGGGGTCTTGCAACTGGGTACAAAATTTGACATGTGATAAGTGTATTTTCTGAGGATAGTGTTTTCAGTTTCAATGGATTCTCAAAGAGGGCTTCGGCTCATAAAATGTTTTAAAAAACAACTTCTTGGACCAGGCACGGTGGCTCACGCCTGTAATCCGAGCACTCTGAGAGGCCGAGGTGGGAGGATCGCTTGAGCTCAGGAGTTCGAGACCAGCCTGAGCAAAAGTGAGACCCCCGTCTCTACCAAAAATAGAAAAAGTTAGCCAGGCGTGGTGGTGCACACCTGTAGTCCCAGCTACTCCGGAGGCTGAGGCAGGAGGATCCCTTGAGCCCAGGAGTTTGAGGTTGCTGTAAGCTAGGCTGATGCCACAACACTCTAGCGTGGGCAACAGAGCAAGACTCTGTCTCAAAAAAATAAAATAAAATAAGAAAATACAAAATAAATAAAGAAACAACTTCTCTCTCTTCCACTTCCTAGATTCCTCTTTTTGGGAGTCTAGGATTGAAAGGGAAAAAATCTAAAGATCTGTGCCTATACACAGAGGTCCAGTAGTGGGATGGGGAACATATTATCCCCATTTTAAGGATGATGAAACTGAGGCTCAGAAATACTTGCCAAAGGGCACACAGCTAGCATGTGAGAAACCCTGGATTTGAACCCAAGTCTGTCTCGCTGTCAAGTCTGTGTGTACATGCCCACTAAGCTAAAGTGCCTCATTGTTAAGTGCCTCAATTCCTGCTAGTTCTACTTTTTAAACCAAAGCTAACTGCTATATGTTAAAGTAAGAGATTCTGCCACCGTTATGGCCATCCGTGGTTCTTAACTAAAGGAAATGTTTTGGCATTTTAAAAATAGATTGATCCCACAAGCTTTGCATTTCTCACCAGGGAGTCAGACTGACACAGAAATTTGTGGTTGGTTAATTGTTCTTTCCTGTTACAAGCATTAACCATAGGAGGTGTATTTATCAAACTGAAATGTTATTACTTAAGGCTGAAGGAGCCAAGAAAACTTTGAAGAAAGACTTTGGTCAAGAGACCAAATCCGAAAGTTCCACCCAGGGGGGTGGGAGACTTCTGCTCATTGACTTCCTGAATACAGTTGGGCCCTTCTTCTACAAACAGCTGTTTTTGTTAACAATAATCTCTGGCCAGAGAGTGACTTTGACTTCCTGAATGTGTTTGATTTCCTCTTAGTAATCCTGTCCTGAATTTCCTTAAACTCAAGTGTGCATACCTGGAGAAGAACTTGGAGCATAATTCAATTTCACTTTCTCCTTGCTTCTCTGCTAAATTACCTACTTGTTATTGAAAACTGGCAGTCATTAAAGAGGAAACACTTCGTGAAATATGTCAAATAGTCATGCAACAAAAGGGAGCAAATTATATTTTCCTCTTGGGCATCTTAGATATAGTACAACATTAAACATTAGATCAATGTCCTTCTTGGCCTCAAAGTATTGGCTGAATAACACTTGTTTTTGGTATGAATGACATCTTTCTACCATTGTCCTGGTCAAGTAAACTGCACTCTATCATAGTGGGATGTTTGGAGGAGGTGGATAAATAGGTATTTTCTCATGTTTGGGTTTTCCCTGATTAATTGGTTGATTGATTGATTCACTCATTCATTTGTTCAAAGAAGAGAAAGATTCACTGCATATCTACAATATTCCAAGGGCTAAGATGGGGCCTGAAGACACAAAGGTGAAAAATAAATAACCCCTTCCCTTGTGGAGCTCAGGAGGAGTATAGATTAGAAGGCAGACATGCTTTCTAGGCTATGGGATGTAAGAAGTGGGGGACCTAATGGACACAGGGTCCCAGAGCTGATGAGGAGTGGGCTACACCTTAAACAAAGACTAGTTCTTCAGGCAGACCAGAGAAAATCGTTTGGAGTGTTTGTTTAGCTTTTTTCCACAACTTATTATCATTTCTTAACATAGGTCTCATCAATATCATCATTAGCCTATAAAAATCCACATTCTAAACACTGCCCTGAAATCGCTCTGACGACACGGCAGCTATCCAGTGTAGATGTGGATAGTCTGAAAGATGAACGGTTCTAATCTTTTAGGTTTTATAATTTTGATCTCAAACAGAGATTTTTATGTGGGACTTCGTATTTTACAAATTACTTTTATATTATTTAATTTGATGCTTTAAGGCAAGCAGAAAACGTATTTCTACCCCCATTTTATAGATAAAGCAACTAAGGCTCAGAGAGATTTAGAAAAATTGCCCCAAATCACACAGGCTTCTAATTTTTTTTTATTTGTACAGACTTAGGGGGTACAAGCAGGGTTTTGTTGCATGAATATATTTGTATAGTCGAGAGATCTGGGCATTTAGTGTACCCATCACCTGAGTAGTGTGCATTATACCCAATAGATAATTTTTCATCCCTACAGGCTTCTAAATTAACAAATATAATTATTTCTGGATGATGTGGGGTGACTGCTATATTATTGTGCCATGCTATAATAATAGCAACTAACATTTATTGAGTGCTTACTATGTACGAGGAGCTATTCCAAGTACCTTATATATTTTGAATCATATAATATAAAATCATTCAGGAATTTGTTGCATAAAAGCACTTTTGGCTTTTTTGCCTTTGCCTTATCTTATAATAGATGAGTCCATATTAGTCACTTTTAAGGTCTTTTGGGCAACACAACATGATTGCCTTTGTAAAAATATTATTTATTCAACAAAGGAAGATTCTCTTGAAGTTCTTCTTTGTCCTTGGCAAAATATTTACTTTTCTGGCTTTATCATGCTGCCTGGTCCCTCCCTTCCGTGCTCACTGCCTGGATTCGCCTCTGGCCTTGAGCCTGGGCAGAGCATGCAGGGTCCCAGGGCCGAGGCTGGTGATCGCACTATGTGGCCGGCTCAGGAACCAGAACCCCAGAATCTTTGTGTGTGTGTGTGTGTGTGTGTCCTATCCATCCTCCCGCCTCGCCCACCCTGCCTGGCACAAAGTGCTCAAAAAATGTTTGTTGAAGGAATTCAACACAAGTCACTAACATGAAGCCACAACAGCCATCCATCTACTCTCCCACAAAAGGTGGCGGGAACACAGCAGATGCTTTTGCCGATTACAAGAGGCTCGATACTCCATCAAATCACCCCCATGGTATCAGAATGAAAAAGGTAAAGGTGTCTCGCAAATACTATGATGCAATTTCCAGCCCGGCGTGGAGGGCGTCTGCCAAAGCATCCAGTACAGGTCAACTGGGTTGCCGGGAAACCTGCCCTTGTGCCCGGGCCCTGGAGGCCCAAAGAGGCTAGAAGCCAAAGTCCCAAATTCAACGAGTGCTGACAAGGAGAGAGGAGGCCTGGGAAGGTGGGAGAATTAACCCTGACTGTCACTTGAGCCCAGTCTGGGGATGGGAGTTAAAGTGAGGACAGGGTCCAAATAGCTTCCCTTCTCCTCCTCTGGGCCTGCAGTGCCTGCCCCTGTCCCACTGCACTCATGGCCTCGTCATCCTCTGTCTTTACTGAGGTGCCCCAGGCTGAGAAGCCCTGGCCGCAGAGGGCCAACTGGGCTCCCAGACCCGACATCGGAGCACCGGGAAGAGCCGTCAGGCCTGGCCAGGCCAGAGTGGACACTAGCGATCACCCTCCCTGAACTCAGAGGTTACGGCCTGGGGGGGAAAGTAACTGCCGCCAGACCACGTGCTCACCTGTGGCTGAGCCCACACTCCTCGGCCCAGCCCCTGGGACCCCAGAATCTTGAAGGGGGTGTGGACAGGTGGGGAGGGGATGGCAAGGCCAGCAGGAGCGAAGACTGGTGGTTCATGGACCATGATGGAGGCAGAGAGGGAGATGAGGGGAAGAGAAGCCAGAGATGGCTCCTGATGGAGCCCCGTGGTACCCGCTTGGGCTCCTCTGGGCCATGGGAGTGCCGGGACTGGACATCCCTGTGCTGCCCTTCATCTTGGCAGCTCGGAGTGGAGCCCAGCTCACCACCTAGATCCTGTTGCCCCCCTCAGCCCCTCAGAATCATGGGCCCCTTGAACGTTAGGACTGGAGGCAACTTGGGGATCACCCGTCTGCAGCCCCCGTTGTACAGAGAAGGAGACAGCAGCTATGAGGAGTGACTCGCCCGAGATCGCACCACGGGCCATGAAATTCACGCTTAAATTCACATTTAAGTCTGAGGGACGTTCATGAGAAGTCCCAGTGGCAATGTCGAGGGTGACGGATGCTGTTCTCTGAGCTCTACCTGCCACGCTCTCTGGCCCTTTCCCCGTGTGAGCATCGTGGTCCTCCCACCCTTCAAGCCTCCTGCGTGCTCCAGAGGCTTCCGAGCTCCCAGAGCCTCCTGCTGTTACAGCGGAAGGCTTCCTCCTCCAGCCTCACCTGCTTTCTGCGTGATCTTTGAGAGAGCTTTTCTCAGATGTGTGGCAGTGACCAGCAGCTTGTGGGTACAGGGGATGGCCGCCCAGCCCATGACAAGGCAGGGGACTGCTTCGGCTCCTGAAGACCCTCCTGCCTCCCCAGCCAAGGCCGCTGTCCATGACACTCTGCCAGCCATGGTGCAGCCCTGGTGCTGCAGGCAGAGCTCTTGGCCCTGTTACATGGAGGGATCCTATTCCCCAAGGCCCTGACATTTGAACCTGAGTCAAGGGTCACTTGTCTGAGCTGAGACTGACTTCTGGAAAGCCAGAGAAACACATTCCCTGTAGCATCCAGGGCAGACCTGCCCTGTGCCTGCTGAGGCAGGAGATGGGAGCCTCAGGAAATGTCATCAGAGCGAGATTCGAGCTGGGCTGGCTCTAACGATGCACTGTCAGTGCCTGCAACAGATGCCAGCACCTCAGAGCTCACCCTGCAGAAGAGGAAACCGAGGCTGGGAGATGGGGAGGGAGTGGGCAGGGTGCACAGCTGGCAGATGGGTGAATCAGGTAGAGAGTTCTCCAAGGTCCCAGGTGTGCTGGCATGAGTATTGGGGGTCTTTACCCACAAAGCACAGATGAACTCTGAAATTCAGCCTCCAGGCAAGGCGAGACATCAGCTCGGTTGCTCTTTAGACGGTGGGTCCCGTCAGAGCTCAGCCTTCCCAGATGAGCCTTCTCAGCCTACACATCTGATAAAGGACTGAGAACCAGAGTCTATACAGAACTTAGGAAAATCAATAAGAAAAAATCAAACAACCCTATTAAAAATGGGCAAAGGACATGAACAGAAACTTTTCAAAAGAAGACAGAATAATGGCTAGCAAACATATAAAAAATTGGTCAACTCCTCTAATCATCAGGGAGATGCAAATCAAAACCACAATGAGGTATCACTTAACTCCAGTGAGATTGGCTCATATCAAAAAATCCCCAAACAACAAATGTTGGCGGGGATGCGGACAGATAGGAACACTCATACCCTGATGGTGGGACTGCAAATTAGTACAACCTCTATGGAAAGTAATATGGAGAAACCTCAAAGAATTAAAAGTAGAATTACCATTTGACCCAGCAATCCCACTACTGGGTATTTACCCAAAGGAAAAAAAGACATTCTATAATAAAGACATCTGTTCACGAATGTTTATAGCAGCACAATTCACAATTGCAAAGATGTGGAAACAACCCAGGAGCCCATCAATACACGAGTGGATTAATAAAATGTGGTGTATGTATACCATGGAGTATTACTCAGCAATAAAAAACAATGGTGAATTAACACATCTGGTATTATCCTGGTTGGAGCTAGGGCCCATTCTTCGAAGCAAAGTGTCACAGGAATGGAAAAACAAGCACCACTGGTACTCACCATCAAATTGGTACTAACTGATCGACACCTACATCACACAGGGCAATAATATTCATCAGGGGGCGGGCAGGCGGGAGGGGGCTGGAGGGGATGGGAAAACTCTCACTGAATGGGTGCGGAGAGCACAGTTTGGGGGATGTCCACGATTGTAGCTCTGACACGGGCAGTGCATGGGCAATATACATAGCCAAAGTGTTGTACCCCCATAATATTCTGAAATAAAAAAAAATTAAAAACAAACAAACAAACAAAAAAAACACTCGCTTTCATATGAGTTTCTTCAGTGCATTCACTTTTTAGAAAACTTACCTGTGAATGCCTCCTGGACACTGGGTTCTGATTCAGACACCCCACAGCGGGGTGGGGGGCAGCAGAAGATTCTAATCTTCAGGAGGATCGGAAGTATCTCTTCCCCCCACCTCTGAAGGTCACTGTCACGCGGTCGTTGGTGTCTCACCATCTCCATGCACTTCCCCCATTTCCCCTGACAACACCCTCATCCCCACCACAGCCGCCCTTCGCCCTGCCTCCTGCAGCAGCCTCTTGCCTGATGTCCCTGCTCCCAGCTTGCACCCAGTCCCTCCTCCACACGGCAGCCGCAGCGACCTTTTTAAAAGGTAAGTCATCCCCTGCCTAAAACCATCCAATGGCTCCACATGGCATTTTGAAAGAAATCCCAACTCGGGTCCTCGCCTCCTGCTCCTGGAACATGCAAGCCCAAACTCTCCTAGCGCCTTCTCTCTTGCTCTTCCCTCTGCCCTCCTAGACCTTTGCAAAGCCTCCCCTCGCCACTCAGACTCCAGCGTGAATCTCACCCAAGGAGATGGCCGCCTGCCATCGGACTGCCCAGGGCCCCTGCAGGGATTCTGTCCCTTTGCCCTGTTTGGTTTCTGCACAGCTCTTGCCTCTCCTGGAACTGGCTGGTCATGAGCGTGCTTGTCTGCTGTCCGCCCTCCCTTCCACCCTCCTCCCGCATGTCAACTAGAACTCAAGCTCCACGGGGCAGGAACCCCGTCCCCTCTGTAGCCCCCATCCTGGCACAGGGCCTGGCTCTAAAGTGCCTGTTGTGGGGATCATGAATTTCCTCCTGGGGGGAATCAGACTGTCCCTGGGCCTCCCCTGGGTATGAGGAGACCACGCTGCCATCATGTGGGGCTGCTGATATCTTTCAACTTTGTTTTGGGAACTCTAACCACTGTAATACAACAAGAAAAAGTAACACAACATCTACACATTTAGAGAAAAGGCATAAGAGATGATACCTTTGTCTTCCGGGGAAATTTAAGATAAGTAACTACAAAATTATTAGAACTCATAAGAGAACGGAAATGCACAAAGGCCAATAGCTTTCTTTCTTCCGGTGATAACATTAGCAATGCCAACTCTCCAAAAATTACATATGAATTTGAATTCAACGCCAATAAAAATTAACCCAGGAATTTTTAACTTGTCAAAATTAGTCTTAATTTATATCGGAAAAAGGAACGAGAAAGAAATGAAACGCAATGAAGCAAGCCTTGAGGAGAAGACATCAAACTGTATCACTACACTGGAGTGACTAATGTGTGCGGTTCAGTGCAAGGACAGACAAACGCAGAGCCCAGAGGTAGCGCCGTGAGAATGTGGGAATTTAGTGTGTGATAAGGAGGGCATTGCAAACCAGTGAGAAAGATGAGTTACTTTTTACAAATTTTATTATATATTTGATTTGTCAATTCAATAAACATTTGTCTTTATTCTAAAGATATCTTCCTATATTTTTTTCTAAAAGTTCTCATTTTTGTCTTTGACATTTAAATCTTTAATCAATTTGGATTCAATAGTTGGGAATGGTTATGAGTTAAGAGTACAGTTTTACATTTTTTCCATATGGAAAACCAGTTGCCCCGGAATCATTTATTGAATGGTTCATTCGATCCCTGGTGATCTACGGTGTCTCTCTGGCATGTACGATGTTGCCACATGCGTGAATGTCTGTCTGGGTCCCTCTGTCCCGTCTGTATGTTCCTTTGTCAACTCCACTCTCCATCCCTGAGACTTTTAGTAAGTGTTGGTATTTAGTAGGGGCCTCATCTCTATCTTGTTTTTTCCTTCGTAGCTATCTTTGCTGTTCTTGAGCCTTTTCCCATCCGTACAATTTTAGAACCAGCTCGTGAAGTTCCTCAAAAACACCTTTTGGAATATTGATTGAAAATACATTTGATTTTTGGATGCTTTGGAGAGAATGTACATCTCAATGATATGAGTTCTTCTAATCATGGTCAATCTGTACTTCTCCTTTTGTTTAAGCACTTCTTTAATATATTTTAATAAAGTTTATATCTCCATACAAATTTGCACATGTTTCATTGGATATACAAGAGCTGTCCGGAAAGTGTCCAGCCATTGTTAATATAACCAGAGTGGTTACACGGCTGGATACTTTCCGGAAAGCCCTTGTATTTCTAGGTAAATTGTATGCTTAATTGTTGTTGGAAATTACTTATTTTTTTTAAACTACATTTTTCTAAATAGTCAAAGGATATGAATAGGCCATGCACAGAGGAAAAAAATCTATATAACCCATGAGCCTCTCAAGAGTAATCAAAGTAAAACAAATTAAAACAAAAAGATTTCATTTATCACCCATCCCCTTAATAAAAAGTGATGTCTGATAATATCAGGTTTGGCGAGAATATGGCGAAAATAAGAATTCTCAGCTATTTTGGATGGGAGTACAAATTGGTTCAATCACTTTGGAGACCATTTTGGGAGTCCACAGGGCAATGAAAGAGCCCACCCCCACTGCCCCGTAAGTTCACAAAGTAAATTAAATACGTAAATTCCCTACGTTGTTTAGAGAAACTCCCACATATGTGCACAGGGGCACTACGAGGAGTCACAGTGCTGTTCATCACCGCAAAAAAGTGTTCTTTAGTAGAAAATGGATAAATAACATGAGGTTTATTCATTTAATGGAATAGGATAAAGCAAAAAACTGGGATCTACGTATCACAATGAACAAATCTCAAAAACACATTTTTTTGCCAGAAGAAAGCAAGTTGCAAAAAGGTTACATACATTATGAAGCCATTTTTGTAAAAGTCTAAAAAACAAAGCAACAGTATATATTGCTTGTGACCACTTATACCTGTCATAAACGTACAATATCGTACATGGCAGTGACACCCACTAACTTCAAGATAATGACTACCTTTGGAGAGAAGGACAGGAGAAAATAGTGATCACACTTCAGTTGTATTTTCGCATTGGTAATATACAAAGGAAAGGGGAAGAGAAGAACTAAAGTACGTGTAACAAAATATTAGTGTCTGGTATTGGTGCTGTTACATTAATTTCTGTGCTTTTTATGCATTTAAAATATTCATAGCTGATATGAAAAAACTTTAAAAATAGTTGTATATTTCTATCACCTCGGAGTGGGGAAGACATTCACAAGTGTGAACAATAAAGGAAAGGTTGACAAGGATTAACAAATTGATTAGATAAAAATGATAACTTGTGTGCATAGTGCATACCATAACAGAATTAAAAAGCAAAAGCTAAATGGAGAAAAATACTTACAACATTTATGACAGATTAATGTATAAATTAAATATATTTATCATATAAAAAGCTCTTGCATATCACTGAGAAAACAACAAACTCCTCAATGTAAAAATGGGCAGAAGACATGGACGACAAAATCATAATATGAGAAACACAAGCCGTTAATAAATAAATGATAAATATTAATAGAAAAGTAAATTAAAACTATGTTGTTTATCCCTTTTCATTTAGCAAATTGACAAAGATTTTTTTCATCACTGTGAAAAGGTAAATAGATCAGTCTTACCTTTGTAGAAGTCAATTTAGCTTCACAGGTCAGGATCCTTAAAAATGTGCATATTCCTGAACATTGTAATTCCACTTACAGAAACATAGCTTTAAAATATTGGACAAACAATATATATTTTAGAATGATGTTTACTGCAGGTTTATTTATAATAGCCAAAGTTTGAAAATAACTTATTTTACCAATAGTGGTTAAATAAATTAACGGTAAACTTGTACAAGGGCATGCAGTTAATAATTTGGTCTCAAAATTATAGTTACTCATGTATAATTTATGCTATACTGTTCATAAAAAATTAACCAAGTTATGATACAGCATAAACAGTTTAACCCATTTTTCAAGAGTATGTGTACGTGTGAAACTTCTGGAAATATATACACTAAATGTTCATAACAGTTTTCCATGGACGGTGGGGTTGTGATTTTTTTTTTCTCTGCATAGATGAGAATTTTCTGATTTCCCACGTGTGTAGTACTTTTTAATAAACTAACTTAGGATAAAAAGAGTAATGACCCCTCTTAGAGAAAATGCAGGAAAATAGACACTCGTGTGCTGCTGTATGAAATGTCTACAGGACAATTTGGCAAAATATATTGGAAGACTTAAATAGGTTACGTATGAGGGCTGTGCGGAAAGTATCCAGCCATTGTTAATCTAACGAGAACAGTTACGGGGCTGGATACTGTCTGGACAGCCCTCGTATGCTCTTTGGCCTGGCAATTCCACTTGCAGGATTTTAACCTCAAGAAAAATTAATAGAAGACCTGAGCAAGGATAAAGTACATGAGCAAAGGACATTTTCCCAGCATGTTTATGACATTTAAAAAATTGGGAGCAACTTGGGTGTGTAACAACGAGTGGGGGGACATGAAAATGGTACAGTACAAGTCTGTGACAGGATGCTCTACAGCCTCGCACAGTCTGCTGCAGACAAAACAGGTGATGACAGGAAAAGACGACCACGATACGCTGTTCTAAAAGCAGGTCACAAAACAGGATGTAGATAACGATCCCGTTTTTGCTTTTTTAAAAAAAAATGGCCATGGAAAATTACATATCAGAATATTAACAGGGGTTATCTGTGGATGATGGTGTTGTAGGTAATTTTTATCTTCCTCTCTGTATTCTGAATTTCCCTTACCAAAAGCAAATTACTTGTGTAAAAGGGAAAGCTTATTTAATGCGGTTCATAAAGGAGGCTCAGTCCCCCAACCGTGGACTGAACATGGAAAGGACATGGTTCCGTCACCCCTTTCATCCTGTTCCTCTGCCTTTTTCTAATGTTGCACAAGGGGCACACACTCATATATGTGTTTAAGTAATTGCCTGCTGTGCTTTTTTTAACTTCGCCTTTAAAAAAGGTATTCAGGCAGTGTAAGCTTATTTACTTTGTGTTTAATCCAAATCCAGCAGAGATATATAAAGTCCTCCAATCCCTTTGCTTGTGCATTTCACTCCCCAGAAGCGACACTGTTCCCAGTTTGATTTATACCAAAGGTTTTCATGTATTTTCATTTGCAAATATATTGATAGACTCCCTCACCTTTTTTTTTTTCTTTTACACAGCCAGGATCATATTACACAAAGCATTCTGCAATTTACTCTTGCACTTAACAATAATGTATTCCAGACATTTTTCTTTGCCGGTTCAAATCTCTTTTATTCTTTTACTAATTTATCTATCCATTCATTTACTTAGCTAGATTCTGTCATTGTATAAGTTAGCCATGAATATCGTTTTTAAAAATTTGAACAGCCCAAAAGGGTATAAACTGAAAACTAAAAGTCTGCCTCCCCTGCCAACACGTGATGCTCCTTCCCCAGAGGCAAGCACAGGTAATAGCGTTTGTCTTTAAATCTCCTTTTCACTGCATTTACAACTTTCCTAAATACTAATGCTGATATCTCTGGGCTGTTTACACTGAAAGATGTAGAGAGCACTGCAGTACGTGCCTTGTTTTCTTACCTGCCTTTCACCTATACCCTCCCGTCTCTGTCTCCTAAGTTTCTGTCAGTCATTTTTTATCTTTCTAGTGCTTGACTTTATGATTTTAAATGATATATTTAAATCTTTACATCTTGATTTATTAACTTTAGACAGTATCTATTGACACCTGTCCCCCACATATACACAGTGTTTTCAACTTCACATCCTACATTTTGTTATATGATTATTTTTACGTATTAAGGCTTATAACATTTATATTCTGCTCTGTGCATATATTAATTTTACTGTGCTTCACCACTAGGTTGATACTCAAAAATTTTTCAATTGAAAAGCAGGCATTATAATAACCTAATTATGTAAATTTTTTCTGTAGAATAATTGGATACGTGGAGAAGGCCATGTGATACTCTGCCATTAAAATTTCTCATCTGAGGGAGGATTTCCCAAATATCGAGGCTTAATGAAGCCTCTGTTCTTTTCCTTTATGTGTTTGGGGTCGTACTCAGCTGCCACTCTTATATCTCATGCTATTCTCTTTCTTAAATACTTTCAGTGTTTCTAGAGTACATCCTAGTGGAATTTATTTTCCCGTATATGCATGTACGTAAGGGGAGCTTTCATTGGCTTCCAGGCTTAGTGTAGGTTGTTTAGACGGGAATACGCTTTTTCTACAAGGTTACAAGACTCAACACACCAAAGAATATGCAAAGCTCAACACCCTTCAATACCTTGCAAATGCTCTTTTTTAAAAATCACCTTTAAGGAGGTGTAAATAACATCCCATAAAATTCATCCACTTGAATTGCAATCATGAGTTTTTACAGCGATATAGATTTGTGTAATCTCCACCAAAATCAAATTGTAGAACATTTCCATCACCCCAAGAAGTTTCCTTTAGCCCTTCCGTTCATACCTCTTACACTACCTCCAGCCCCCGGCAACCGCTGGTCTGCTTTCTATTACCATAGCTTTGCCTTAGCTAGAATTTTATACAGATGGAATCATACAGCATGCAGTCAGCTTCTTTCTCTTAGCACAAAGCTCTTGAGATCATCCGCGTTGTTGCAGGTATCAATAGTCCGTTACGACCACAGTTTTTTTAAAACCAGTTATCAGTTAATGAACGTTTCGTTTGTTTCCAGCTGGGACCTACTTACTTGCTGTACCATTCTTATTTTTCCCACTCTTGTTACACAACCAATGCTGCTAAGAACATCTATGTCAAGTCTCCCGGTGGTCAAATGTTTTCACTTCTGTTTCATCAATAACTAGAAATGAGACCTGTGGGTCATAGGACAAGAAGCTCCCAACTGTTTTCTAAAGTTGTCGTTCCGTTTCACTTTGCCATCAACGCTGTAGGAGCATTCCAGTCTCTCCACGTCCTTGCCAACACTTGCCATGATGAGTCTCTAATCTCAGCATTCTAACGGGTGTGCAGTGGTACCTGATTGTGGTTTTAGTTGCCATTTCCCTAATGGCCGGTGATACTGAACACCTTTTCACGTGCCTGTTGGCCACTCATCCATCTTCTTTGTTCAGCTGTCTGTTAAATTGAATTTTTGGCTCCTTTTATTGAGTTGTAAAAGTGATTTATATATTCTCATATCAGATAGATGTGTTTCAAATATTTTCTGCCAGTTTGTGGTTTACCTATTTATTTTCTTAATGGTGCTTTTAAAGTGCAGCCGTTTTTAACTTTTGAAAAAGTTTAACTTATTGATTTTTCCTTTGTAGTTTATGCTCTTATATCCTAAGGGATTTTTTTGCCTAAACCAAGGTCCCAAAGATTTTCTTCTATGTTTTCTCCTACAAATATAATGTATCTTTATAAAATGGCTTTTAAGATTTTAAAAAATTTATCGTTGGTTTTTAGCAATTTGATCATGTTATAACTTGGTGTGGTTTTCTTCATACCTGGCTGGGGGTTGGTTGACACTCTTCAATCTGTGGGTTTATAGTTTTCATCAAATTTGGAATTTTGATTGCTATGTTTACAAGCTCGCTGACCTTTCTTCTGCAGTGTCTAATGTACTATTAATCCCATCTGCAGTTTTTGTGTCTTTTTTATTAATTTCAGATATTGTCTTTTTCATCTCTAGAAGGTCCATCTAGGTTTTCCTTAAGTCTTTATTTTCTCTCCTCATTTTTAAATTGTTCAGTTATATACTTGAGCCAATTTATATAATTTGTAATTGCTGTTTTAAGGTTCTAGTCTACTAATTACGTGATGTGTGTAATTTCTGCTTACGTTCTTATGGATTAATGAATCTTATAGTGAGTCCTGAATATTATTGTGTTTCTTTAAAGCGTGTTAGACTTTGTTATGGCACACTGTTAAGTCACTTGTGGATAGAATTGGTTTTTCAATATTAGTTCTGTGACTTACTGTATAGTCTTGGGCAAGTCTTTAAACTTCACTGAGCCTCAATTTCTCCATCTGTAAAATGGGAAGGAATATGTCTGTTGTCAGGGCTAGATATAATACCTGAAAAGCATATAGTAGAGTGCCTAGCCTTGAGCAGGAAGGTGTACAAGGCACTGCGTTAGCAATCGTTAGTGTCCATGTTTTCATGTCATAGGCAAATCCTATAACAAAGAGATTTATAAATTAATTTTAAATCTCTGTCTCTCTAGCTGGACATCTGTGTCTCTAGACCCACTCAATAATTATAATTAACCAAAAAATGTCAAGGACCTGGGACTTCTTTTTTTCTTTTTCTGTCTTTAACATTTTCCAACCTCATGTTTGAAAGCATAAAATGGAACCAGCGTTTTCAGTACAAATGTTCTCCCGCACCCTCAAACCTGGTAGAGGCACTTCCCTGTGCACGCCTCGCTTCTTTTTACAGATTCCAGCTCTAGATTGTGCTTAATAAAGACTGGAGAAAGAAAACCTTAGACGTGTCCTAACAAAACCCCCTCTGTTTACAAAGGGGCTCACGGGTTGAGAAAGGAAATTTGACTTTCCCGAGTGACATGCCAGACCACCAGACCCGTTGGTCAGGCTCCTGCCCCAGAGGGCTGGGACCCACCCTGGTGGTTTCTGGAAGTTGCCTCAGGCCAGGTGACTTCTGAGTCCTGGGTGGAGTCCATTCTCTCTGGGCCCCTGAGAAAAGATGGACGCGAGCTTTGCTCTCCCACCCTCTTCTAGCCATGTTCTGACCTTGAGGTCTTCACGCCCCCTTTTCTGTCCTACCTAACTGGCCACCTGGAAGGGGTTGGGGGAGCTCCTCTGTCTGGAGGATCTGGGACCCACTATCTCATCCGTCACCTGCCCTGTGCTCCCCAACAGGATGGGACTGGTCAGCAGCAAAAAGCAGGTCAAGGAGAAGGGCAAGGGTCGATGGAGCCCCTCGAAGGTCAGCACCCAGAGCAAGACGCCCCCACCACTGCCACCCCTGGTGAGTGATCAACCCCCTGGGCAGCAGGTGACTTAATTCCCCTGTGCCTCAGTTTCCACAACTGTTAAATGGGTACAGCAAAAGTGCCTTGCTGATAGGGATGTAACAATATGCGATGTATAGGCAAGTGTACAATGCAATATAACTCACACAGGACCAGGCATGGTTAGCCCCCAGTCATTCTTAGCCAGTGTTCATTTCTCAAGGGCGGCCTTGAAGGGAAAAGGAAGTCAGAAAGTTCAGCTTGGGGAGAGGGTGTGTGGGGAAAAGTCAAGGCACTTAGCTAAGTCTGCTGCGTCTTCCCTCCCCAGAAGCTCCTGGAGGCCATTGTCCCTGCTTGGCATTGCTGCCGGCATTGCAGAGAGCCTGCTCTCCGGGGACGAGCATCCTGAAATGGGAGGGTGCCTGTCCTCACCTCCCCAGCAGCCCCTGAAGTTTTTCTGGCTCCCAATGGGCATTTTAAATGCAGAAAAGTTTCCAAAGGAAGAAAAAAGTGAAATTTGAAGTCAAAAGGTTTTATGGCTGGGGAATTCATTTTCTCTGCCACGCAGTTCTGATTTGTTTATAAAGCAGTAAGCACCTTTGACAGCCACTGCATTTCCAAAGATGCATTTCAGATGACCCTTTGTGCCCACCACTTCCTGACTGCTGACTCCTTTTTAGTTTGGGGCAGTTGGGAGTCATGCCTGGACCCCCTCTCCTGAGCTGTCTGCCACCACGGGCATGTACAAGTGGTCATCTCTTTATTCTAACAGGGACCTGATTGGGGTGGGGGCGATTGCTAATCTCATTTCATAGATGAACTTTCTAGTCTTATCTATTTGTATCCCAATTTAGCACAGGGCTCGGCACACGAGATGTTCGTTGAATGAATAAATGATTAAATGGGCAAACTTGGACTTAGATTAGGCAATTTCCCCAAAGCTATAAGCTAATAAGTAGTACAGCCTGGATTTTTTTTATTTAAAAAAGTCACATAATATGTATTAATTATGGAAAAGAAATTTAAATTACTCACGATCCCAATACCCAGAGATACCAGAGGCAGCTCTTCGAAGCTCCTGCCTCCGGACCCTTTTTCAGTGAATTCTTTACATCATGTGTTCATATTTCTAATGGAACCACAACATACACACCATTATTCAAAATTGTATTCAATAAATATGAAATATAAAAAAGAATATTTATAACACATGTGTCAGGTTGAAAGGAAACAGCACAGTGCACACCTGTGCAGCCACCTCCCGTCTTCAGAGACAGAAAGGGACTTGTTCCTTGGAATCCCCCTGCTGCCTCCCCCGTCTGTCCTCCTCACCCCAGGCCCCTGTACCCCAATCTGTTATCATTCTTACGCTTTGCTTTATAATATCACTACATGTATATCACTGAACAGCATTTCATTTCATTGTTCACATTGTGAACTGTAAATTGACTGAATCACACAGCATGTATTCTTCTGAGACTTGAGTTTTGGCTCAATATTACATCTGTGAGATTTATCCATGTTGATGCACGCAGCTATAGCTCATTCATTTCATTGCATGACTACTCTGTAATTTGTCTATTTTTCTCTCATTGGTCATAAGGGTTATTGCTACATTTTAAAATTGTTTATGTATTTTTTTTTTTGCTAAGAGCATTCTTGTACATGTTTCCTGGTAAACATATGCAAAAATTTTTCTACAGCGTATATACCTACAAATATATTTGTTGAGTTTTAGGGAAACATAGTTTTAAAATATTTTTCCTTGTCAACAAATATCCTTTTGCAATGTCACCTTTTAATGGTAGAGCAAGGATTTTAACCCGGATGACTGGGCTTTTCCCCCCATTCCACAGCTATCTCTTACCAAATTTGGGGCACCCCCTCACGTGTTCAGGGCAAAAGCGGCAGACGGTCTGGGTTTTGTCTTAGGGCGGCCCTGGAACCCAGGGGAGCTGCTTGCAGCATGTACAGAATTTACCAGTACAGCCTCCAAAGGTGGCTGCCTTCTCCCAACAGAGGAGATCCCCACAGATAATCTAGCTGCTGTGTCGGCAGTTTCGTCCCACCAGGCCCTGGCCAGGCTGCAGGGTGTGGGCTCACTCAGAGCGTGTGTTTCTGCCCCAGGTCGTCTTCAAACACCTCACTCCTCCACCTCCAGAGGGACACCTGGACGAAGGTAGGAAGGGCGTGGTTTGGGGACCTGAGGCTGCACAGCCTCCCCCAGGCCCGGGCTCTGTGACCTTGGAACAGGGAGCAGTCGGGGGCAGCCTCCCTGAGGAAACAGGAGTGGCCCTCAAAGGCTGGAGGAGAGAAGACAGGTCGGGGGAAGCTGAGACAGGGCCTGGCCCTGTGCCCCCTGGGCGCCTCTCAGGAAACCAAGCACAAGTTCCTTTAGCTTGCCTGAGCCTGAGTGGGAGCTTTTAAAAAAAGACTTTATAAAATATAAATGAGAATCTAAAGAAAAGAGTCACAGGAAAGACAAACAGCAACGTCAAATCCAATCTTTCCAAGATTCCAACTCCCAATCTCAAAGGGCCGGGCCAGTCTCTCTGTGTCCTTCCCACCTGCCCTGGTCTGCTCCGTGTGGAGGGCACCATCCTGTCTGCCACCTTCCCAGCCACTTTCGAGAGCCCCCTGCCAACCCCCTCACCTCCCATGCCCCCTCCCTCAGCCCCCAACGCCCCTGTGCTCTGGTGGCTGGGCCTGCGGGGTGCCACGGTGAATGAGCTCGGCCTTCCTGGGTGGGTGGCTCAGGCTTCAGGGCTCCCAGGAGGGTGGCCTTGTTCAGAGCTGGCTTCTGGAAGCTTCCGCCCCACCGACATCCACACAGCCCCAGGAAGGCCTGCCTGGCTGGCCAGGGCCCCATCATTAATCCACCCACAGGGTGTGCACTGAGCACACGGCTCGCAGGCCCGGCTCTGCCCAGGACTGGGGAAGGGGTAGCCGTGAGTAAGTCATGCTCCTCTGCTGAAAAAGCCTAAATCTGTCACACCCATGAGCAAACCGCTGGAACTGGGTCAGTGCCCTCACCTGGTGTCCTTTACCCTGCAGGGCCACGGTTCATTTCCATTAGGGACAGGAGAGCCTTCACTTCCAGGCAGGGGGGTTCACGTCTCCAGAAAGGAAGTTCAGGGCAAGGAAATAAGCAAACTGTCTTTAGTGCAAGGACTTGCAGCTTAGAACCGCAGGGGAGCCCCCCTCATTCCCACCGAGGGGAGGTGACCAGCCCAAGGTCACTCATCAGTGACAAAGCTGAGTCATCTACCTCCAGGGAGGCTAAGCGGCCTCCGGGTGACGTTACCAGGAGGGTCCTTTGGCTCCCAGAGCTGTGCAGAGAGCCCTGGTCACTAGCAGTGCTCATTTGAAAGATGGCACCAAGCTCCCAACCCCTCCCAACTAGCTGCAGGGACCACCAAGTCCGACGGTCAGGGGGGTTCAGGGGAGCTGCCAGCTGGAGGCACCATGGCAGGGCACTGGGCACCAGCTGCCATGGTCCAAGACCACCCCCCTTGGGGTGAAGGCTGGTGGGGGCAGAGTGGGAGGGGAAGAGGAGGGAGGTGCTCAGAGCTAAGGACAGGGACAAGCCAGATGATGAGGGACCCGCCAACACTGGCTCCCAAACTCAAGTCTGCAGCTGTCCACTGCCTCCCTGCAGCTGACCTCCCAAATCCTCTGGCACCAGTTCCCTCACACAAGCCCTGTCCACACCTTAGGGCTTCTTAGTGGGACCCAGGAGGGAAGACAGGGTGGGCTCTGAGGGCAGCCGTCCTGGTGTAGACATGAGGTCAGGAGGCCAGTGTGCCTGACAAGAGTTTCCCCTTCAGCTTCAGTGAGCAGGGACTTCACCGGGGCTACCCCCACCCCCTTGGTAGCTAGAGACAGCTCCTGCCACACACCTACCCTGGCCCCACCATGGCACCCCTGTCCTTCCAGATGAGCACTTTGTGGTGGCCCTGTACGACTACACCGCTGTGAACGACCGGGACCTGCAGATGCTGAAGGGGGAGAAGCTGCAGGTCCTGAGTGGGTAAGTCAACAAACACAAGGCTCTTCCCACATCTGCGCCATCCACCCCGAGGATCCTCTGCTTCTGGGGAAGAGACTGTGTGGTGGGGCTGGGAGCTGCCTCAGAGATAAGCCCACAGGAGCCAATGTCATGTCTTTGTTTTTGCTTTTCCCCCTTAGAACCGGAGACTGGTGGTTGGCCAAGTCGCTGGTCACGGGAAGAGAAGGCTACGTGCCCAGCAACTTTGTGGCCCGAGTAGAGAGCCTGGAGGTGGAAAAGTAGGTGGATGCTGGAAGTCCCTCAAGCCAGAGGCACAGCCACTACTTCTGCTTCGTGGCCAGCTGTGCAGGGCGGGCCTGGAAAAGGCTGAAAGAGGAGCCCAGGGAACCCAGCAGAGAGGGGACAGGGAGGGGACAGGGAATTAGACCTGCTAGGAAAGGCTCCCCTACGGGCTCCAGACAATGTTCAAACTACTGTGCGGTGCTGAGTAAGTCACTCCGCCCAGCTGAGACGAGAGCCATCCCTTGCTGGGTGCCCTGGATGGCACCATCCCCGTTGTCCGATGGCCTCGCAAGCTCAGGGCCAGGCACCATGCCCAGCCACCCCTCCTTTACTGCCTCTGGTGGGCAGAGCTCAGGCTCAGTCCCCGGGGCTCCCAGGAGGGTGGGCTTGTGTGGAGCTGGCTGACAGGAGAGCAGGATCCCAACCTTCTAACGCCTTGTACCTCATCACCCACGTCCACACAGCCCCGGGAAAGTCTGCTAACCCGCTCACACGGTGCACAGAACACCGATGCAGGCCAGGCTCTGCCCAGGACTGGGGAAGGGGTAGCAGCAGAGAAGACACCTCCTGCCCTTCCTCCCTGGGGTGCTCCCACACCGAACAATCCCTGGCTGAAGGGGATGGCTGGTGCATGCTCCCTGTCAGCAGTTCTCTAACTCAGAGCCAGATGGCAAGGAGCCAGTGTGTGCTCACCAGAGGAGCTGTGCTCTGGGGAGGGTGATTGGGTGCAAAATTAACACGGGTCACCCAAATAATGATCTTGCTTCATTCCAGGAAAGCAGTCAGTTCAGTGGCGGGTGGGAAGTGGGACAGGAGGGAGACACAGGGACGGGGACGTTGAATCTGTCACCAGGTGAGGAGCAGCAGCTCGCAGCTGACCCGGGAGCAGAGACGGGACATCTTATGCCTTGGGGACAGGGGATAGCTCAGCAGGAAGCCTCGGGTGAGAATATTCCCAGGGGCACGGCCACTCCCTGAGGTTCGCCTGCCTCTGCTGTTCCCAGGTGGTTCTTTAGATCCATTAGCCGGAAGGAGACCGAGAGGCAGCTTCTGGCCCCAATCAACAAAGCTGGCTCCTTTCTTATCAGAGAGAGTGAAACCAATAAAGGTAAGCATGGGTGGCCTCGCCTGTCCTCCCCTGCGCCCCCGGGAGTCCCCTTGGGAGGCCTTGTTCTGGAGGGGTGGTGCTGGCCGGGAGAACTGGAAGCTTCCAGGCCTGGTCTCCCCCCCAGTTCAGGGCCTGTCCAGGAGTTGCCTTTGAGGCTGTCCCCACGGACAGGTGTCCCCTTCGCCCGGGCTGGAAATGACCCGGCGCACGGGAATCAGCGGCGCTGAGGGCCGGCCATGTCAGCAGGAGGCTGGTGGGGCAGAAGAGGGGGCGTCCCTACCAGCTCTCAGTCACCAGCCACACTTTGGAATCAGAGGATTGGGGAACCCAAGGAACCCTTAGAGATAATCTCAGCTAGACGCTGGCAGGTGACACACGTGTGGGAAGGGGCCTGGCCTGGATGTAGGAGAAGAGGGTGGCAATTGTGGAGAACAGGAGGGCCGTACCCAGTCCAAACACTCATGGACTCAAATCCGCTGATGGAGCAAAACTGCTGCGGCCACCCCCAGGGCTTTCTCTCACTCTCTGTCATTGGGCTTTGTTTCCTTCTTAATGTTCTTTTTATTATAAAATACAAAACACATATAAGGCTTGCATGAATTATGAGTGCACAATTATGAGTTCCATGGAGCCCCTGTACCCAACACCCAGCTTCAACCCTTATCCACCAAGTCACTCTTATCTCGTCTCTACCGCCCACTCCACTCCTATTCTCTAAAGCAAACCTCAGACATCATGCCACGTCACTCTGGAAATGACATTTAACGCTGCCTATTGCTAAGGTGCCGTCTGGAGGGAAAGGGCCCCCCAGCTGGCTGAGGAAGAAGGGGCTCTCTAGAGGCCAGCACCTCTCCCTGCCCGGGCCACCCCAGGAGGCCAGTCCAAGCTGGGAGCTGGCCAGATGGCGTCAGGGCTGCAGAGCTGTTCAAACATCATCACCCTCCCCAAGACACACGGATGCACACACATGCACATGTACATCTACACACACACCTGCACGCATGTGCTCCTCAGAACTCCAAAGCAGGACCCCTCAGTCTGCTTCTGGGAGCCACGGCCAGTGGATGCACACGGGGGAAACGCGATCCTCAGAAGCACGGGGTGGCTTCTAGCCCCGTGTGGCCTCCAGGATGTCCCCGAGCCGCTCAAGCCTCCGTTTACTGCCGTCTCTGTGAGGACCGACTAGGCTCCCAGTTCAAAGGCAGGTGGTCCCTGGGCGTTAAGGAAGCTCAGCCCAGACACACCACGGGGGATCCAGGTTCTGTGAACCTGAAGCTAACAGGATTTGAGGTCCTCTTAGAAGAACGGCACCTGTCGTAGTTATCAGGGACAGGACCTCGGAGGAGCCCAGGCAAGGGAGAGGCCCCAAAGCACGCGGCGCGGAGGAGAGCGGGGCTGCTTGGCTCTTCCCGAGGCACCGCACACGGGGCGCAACCTGCGGGACGGAGATGAG
The DNA here is from genome assembly GCA_023783475.1 of Daubentonia madagascariensis. Classification (NCBI taxonomy): domain Eukaryota; kingdom Metazoa; phylum Chordata; class Mammalia; order Primates; family Daubentoniidae; genus Daubentonia; species Daubentonia madagascariensis. Next base: position 400,611 of record JAKFHU010000353.1, on the reverse strand, counting down.
CTGCGCCCCGGTGCGGCGGCGCGGGATGAGCCGGCTCCCCGGAGCCAAGCTCCGGCTGCTGGGACTGGGGCCACCGTGCACCGAGCCCTGTGGCCTCCGCGCCGGGGCTGGGGTCGGGGCGGGGTCGGGGCGCCTGCGAGCAGGTGGTGAGAGGGGCACTTCGGCTACGGGAGGCGGGAGGGGAGAAGGCGCTGGAGGTGGGCCGATGGTTCTGACCCGAGAGGAAAGAGCCCGGACAGCCAGGACAGCGGAAAATCGAGAGACAGAAAGCGGTGTCGAGCCCGCCCCCCAGCGGGGAAGTGCGGTACTGCTCCGGGTGGACTAGGGGCAGGGGTCCCCCACCGCCAAATCCCCAGCCCGGGTCTGCTGCATCAACACTTCTGGGCCTTGGGGGCGTCCCTATCCCCCAAATAAGCATGGGGGGGGTCCATGGTACTCAGAGAGGTGGACAGAGGCACGTTAGAAAAACATCAAGTTCCTGGGAAAGAAGTTCCTCAACTGGAAACTCTTACCTCCTAAATTGTTTGTAACCCTGGACGTCTGCTACCACTTGTCTGTAGGAAAACATGAAGCTGGATGACAAAATATGTATGTGTGTATGACAAGCAGCAAATGAATTCGAACAGAACCCCTGGGAAATAGCTTATTATGCTCTCTGCCATGGAGTGGGTACTTTAGGCTGGGATTCGCTACTTGCTTGTGGGAACAGAGTCCACCTTTTTAGCCAGAAAAAGGAAGGAAGCTCCTCCACCCTCCAACCACCCTGCATTTCTTAATGGTCCTTGGCAAAGGGTCCCTGAGTGACCAGGTACCCAAGTAGGAGGCCCACGTGATCGCTAAGAGACTGTCCTACCTGCTGCAGGGTTCTGTGGTTCCCTGGCTGAGTCTTGGGGGACTCTGGGAGGATGTCAAGGGCAGAGTCAGACGGAGCCAACAGGGAAGGTTTCCGGGGGGCAGAGGCTGAGATGAAGGAAGAGGGAACCTACAATGGGGTGAAAATGGAAAGCAGAATTGGGGGAACTTTTTTCAAAGCACTGAAATGAAGCCCAAATACTAATCCTGTTTTTTCATCTTTGTGCCTGACTTCTCATGTGTGTGTCTCCGTTAACCTCCAGGTTCCTTTTCCCTGTCCGTGAAGGATGTCACCCCCCAGGGGGAGGTAATCAAGCACTATAAGATCCGCTCCCTGGAGGAAGGGGGCTATTACATCTCTCCCCGGACCACCTTCCCCTCGCTCCAGGCCTTGGTGCAGCACTATTCCAGTAAGAGGGGTGTCCAGCAGGGGAGGGCACTGGTGCCAGAGGAGCGCTTGTGTCCCTCTATCGCTAAGATCCCAAACTGTGTGAGTGATTGGTGTTACCTGGGACAGGGGGAGATTATCCTGAAGCTAGACCTAAGGAGTTGGCAACTCTCAGCATAATAATTCAAAGCTGGTGGCCCCAATCCACTCCTGGCTGGGCACGGGGCCACCTGGAGAGTAGCAAGTACCTTCAGTGTTAGAGAGAGCAGTCAATGCTACCACGCCCTGGAAAGAGCTGAATGTGTGTGTGTGTGTGTGCACGTGCACACGTGTTGAGGGAGGAGGGGTGGGTGGGGAGTGACAGGACACAGCTAGGGATGCTATGGCTCCCCAGGGAGAGCCTGGCTGCTCTGGGAACCTCCAGCCCAATCCTTTCTTCCCTAATGCAGAGAAAGGGGATGGTTTGTGCCAGACGCTGACCCTGCCCTGTGTGAGCCTGGCTCCTCAAAACCCCTGGGCCCAGGATGAATGGGAAGTCCCCCGGCAGTCTCTCAAACTGGTCAGGAAACTGGGATCTGGGCAGTTTGGCGAAGTCTGGATGGGTGAGTATGTGTGTGTCCTGAGCCCCTGTCCCCACCCGGTGTCCTAAAGCGCAGATGTGGCTGCAGAAGACAGAAGGCTCAGCATTTGAAGAGTGTGTCATCCTTACCCATGAAGGCTTATGAGGGAGGAAGGACAGAGGCTACTCTACCCATTTTACAGATGATGTAGGGGAGGCACAGCACAGCTGCGGTGGCCTGTCACGGTGGTTAAGCAGGAATAGAATCTAGCTCTCCCAGCCCCTAAGTCAGTTGCCTCCTTCCTTCTCCTGGGCCCAGAGCTGGCTTTGCCGTTGACTTGTGTGTGAGCTTGAATGTCTCACCAGCTCCTCTTGGCTTTGGCTCACCCAGATGGAAACAGTAGGTTAAACCTGGTGAGCCATGAACCAGGAGCTCCAGAGTGTGACTGTGGGCCGAGGCCACCACTCGCTGGCTGTGACACTTAACTTCCAGGACCCGGTGTCCTTACCTTTCGATTGCAGCTGATGACTGTGCCCCTGCTTGCCGTGGGCGCTGCCAGAATATAAAATACGGGGCTTTAGTTTATCCCCGGAATGGTCCGTGTCTCATGTCTTCCTTCTCCCCCCTCCCCCGGCTCAGGCTACTATAGAAACAACCTGAAGGTGGCCATCAAGACCTTAAAGGAGGGAACAATGTCCCCAGAAGCCTTCCTGGGAGAGGCCAACCTGATGAAGACTCTGCAGCACGAGAGGCTGGTCCGGCTCTACGCCGTCGTCACCAAGGAGCCCATCTACATTGTCACTGAGTACATGGCCAGAGGTGGTGCCCCGCAGGGCTGTGTGCTAGAGCGCGGTGGGAGGCGGGTGGGGGTCCAGGCTTGGAGGGAGGAGGAGTCTGAGGCTGATGGGGTGGTGGGCTTGCCAGGCCAGGGGATCACGGCAGGGGTCAGTGTGCCAGTGTCCTGCAGAACAAGGGTGTGGCATGGTGGGGGCAGGAGAGTGAGAAACAGGAGAGCTGTGTGGTTCTGGCAGAGCTGTGCTCTCGGCTCAGGAGCACATTTTGGAGTGCATCTTCCGTGCCCAGCCCTGCCCACCGGGAGGGACAGAGCATTGCAAGGTTGAAAGAGCAGGCGGCTGGGCATCCAGAGACAGGCTCTGGTTCCAACGTACCACTTCCCAGCCATGGACCTTTTACAATTGTATGAACGTTTTACAACAGGGGGGCCGGAGAGGGCAGGCTAGACAGCCTCTGAGGCCCACGGCATGGCCAGGTTCTCATGGGACAGGGGCCTGGGGTGGACCTCAGGCTTTGACCTCCTTCTCACCCCTCTATGACCCTGACTCCCACTGCTCCTGTAGGATCTTAAATATAACTCCTTAATGATTGTCATCAAGGGGGCCAGAGTCTGAGACTATGCTGAGGGCACAGTGGCTCCCCTGTGTGCCTCTGGGCTGTGCCTTGGGTGAGCCGTCCCTCGGCTCTTTTATCCCATGTAGGATATGCACATGTCCCCGGCATCAAGCCCCAGGGACAGTTTGATGTTTTCTTACTGACACTGGGCCCCCAGAGGCAGCGTGGGTCTGTCAAGGATTGAGGGAGCAAGGCCAACATGTGGGAGTGTCACGTCTGGAAAGGGCATTGACCTTAGAGTCAGAACCAGGGTTCTGCTCCCAGCTCCTGGCTGTGTGACCTCAGATAGGTCCCTGAACCTGGCTGAGACCTAACTTCTTCTGGGCAGCTGACGGCATATCATCGGTCTGATATAATAACTGTGCTGTGAGGCCTGAGACTGGAATTTCTGTAAAGCATAAGGCACTCAGCAGCCATAGGTACATCCTTCCTGGCGCACTGAGAGATCTGAGAGAGCCACTACCCACTTCCTGCTCCCAGGTGGGGGGCCGCCAACATGTGCAACAGGCTGGCACCGCAGGGGGGTCACTTTGCAGAAGTACAGTTGCAGCTCCTCTTGTCCTAGGGTGCTTGCTGGACTTCTTGAAGACAGATGAAGGCAGCAGACTGTCCCTCCCAAGACTGATCGACATGTCAGCCCAGGTTGGTGAACTACCAAGCCCCTCTGTCCCCTGTGGCTTAACAAGATCAATTGCTTAGAGGTCGTATCAGTTAGATTTGGGATGGACTGTGAAGGACAGAAAACCCAAAGTAATAACAGCCTAGATGTGTGAACATCCAGAGTGGGACGTCTGGGCCGGTGGTGGCTTTGCCCCCCGCCCCCCGGTTTCTCCCACCCCACTGTGTGTCTTAGTGTGTCATCATATTGTCTGAGATGGTTACTCACACTTCACCATCCTGTCCTCTTCTCAGCCAGGAGGGACAAGAGCCCACCTTCCTCCCTGCAGGCACAGGTCCCTGAAGTCACCTATTGTGCTTGCTCATACATCCACACGCAGCCACAAGGAAGCCCGGGGAATGTACCCGCGGTCCTAGGCAACCGTGATGGAACGAGGCTGTTCTATTACAAAGGAGAAGAGGGGATGGGTGTTGTGAGTTCCATTTATTATAACGCGGTGTAGGCAAGTGTGTTCTGCTGACACCTCACTTCTACTTCAGATGGTGCCCACAAATGCCTCCCGTAGAAGGTGACTCTGAAAACACTGATCCTGTTCCAGAAGCCCTAAGTCCTCCTACAGCCGTGGGATTGGCCCCAGGTGGATGGGCAGGCATGAGCCTCACACAAGTGCAGGGGGCCCTAGAGGACCCCCTACTGCTGCCATCAGGGAATCGCAAGGGCCAGACCTCCTCAGCTGCCCGGGACTGGTCCCCAGTGTCCCTTGGGTTCACATGCAGAACCTTCCAGACTCCGTGAGGTGAAGAGCAGAATGGAGAGAAGGGATCTTCCCTCCCCGAGGATTTAGCGGAGGGCTCTACCTGGCAGGAAACACATCTGGTGGCCCTGTGTGTGTGTCTGTTAAAACTGGAACTCTCAGCAGAAAAGCTTTGGTCTGTGGTCACCCTGTGAGGTGCACACCCCCCCAGCTACAGAGAGGAAACCTTCCTTCCCACCACCCCACACAGCCCTCCCCACCTCGTCCGGCCTTATCTGCTATTAGTATCACGGCAGGAACTGATGTCACGATGCCTTTTTTCCACTGAGGTGAGCAGAGATCATTCTGAGCAGGCTGGTGAGACGGTTTTGGAAAGCAAATGCTGGTAACCGGTTTCAACCCACATGGCAGTGCTAGGCCTGTCCACACCGTGTTTTCCTTCTCTTGCTCTGTTCTATCTCTTACTCACTCCCCACCGCAGCCCCTTGGGAGATCTTGGGTCACCTAGGGGTAAAGGATGTGAAAGGCCGTCTGAGTTTAATACGTAGATGTGGTCATGAAGCTGGGGGTTGGGAAACCAGAAAATCAGAACCTCTCGGAACAGCTTCTAAACCATATTCGGACCGTGCTAACACCTGACCATGCGTGCACACACACACACACATACGCATGCAAACTCAACGCCCTTCTGGGTTCTGCTTTTCCTACTCTGTGGGATGAAATGCAAAGCTCCCAGGAACCTTCCTCCAAGGCCAGCTCTGGCCCACCCCATGAGGCCCACGTGCCCAACTTTGCAGCCACATGGCACCGTTCCCTGTGCCACCTGCCCTGCCATACCTCTGCCTCCTCTGCCCACAATGCCTTTGATGCTTCTCACCTGGCAGAATCCTACTCAGCGTTTATGACCTGAGTCAAATCTCATTTCTATTGAGGTTTCCCTGGACAAAAAACTGCCAGAGAGCCCTTAGCTCACGTGTTCTCAGTAGCCTTGTGCGTGGTGGTTTCTTGAAAGCAAATCTGGGCCCCATTCGACTTTTTGTTGTTTTGTATTTTTAGTACTGCTCAGTAAATATTAGTTAATGGAATGAGTACAGTTAAGGGCTGCTCAGACATATTTAGAATTCAGTTTTGTATTCCCCACAGTCCTATACTAATAAATGTATATTGATTGAATGATTTAGTGAGGGAATAAGTAAGTGAATGGATTCATGAATGAACCAACGCAAATGGAAGCTTAAGGAGACGTGGGGTCAATTCCAGTGCTGGCTTCTTGCAGTAGCTGGTCCGAGGAGGTAAACTGGGTCTCTGTTCTCTGCCTCAGTTTCTCCACCCATCAATTGGATGAATAAATCCTTAATTTCCTCAGGTAAAGGTCACCTGAGCAGCCACAACTGCTATCCCTGGCCCAGTACTGCTGATCAGGGAACAGAGACGAGGGCTCCTCTTCCTCAGCTGCCCCATCCATCTGGATCCTGCCTCTGCTCCTGCTTCCTGCCACAGGCCAGGTGCTGGGTTAGGCCCTCAGCCATGGCCACCTCATCCTATGTGTGCCTCAACCCTGTGCCCTGGAGACCACTCCCCTCCTGTCCTGGGGCAGGACCGTGACCTCTCAGGGAGGTAGCTGGAGGTCACCTGTTCCCATTGAGGGCTCAGGCTCCAAGAGTAGTGCCTCCCACCTGCCAGGGAGGAGACACCCTATCCCTTCCCTCCTGCCTTCCTCTCTCCTTCCCACCCTCCCTTGTTTTCCTTCCTCCCTCTCGGGAGCCCTTCTCTCCTATCTTCATTCTGCCATCTTCCTTCCCTGTACTTGGAGACAGCTGCCTGGAAGGACAGGCGAGGAGGGGAGAGGTGCAGGTGGCCCCTGTATCTCTGACGACAACGTCTCTGCCCTTCTGGGCTTCTGGGGGCCTGGGGTTTGTCCAGCTGAGGAGCAGCTGAGCCCCGTTTCTACTCCCCTCCAAGAATGAGCTCCTTCCCCAGCAGCAGAAACCCCCCCAACATCCACCAAAAGTAAACCACAATACCCCACCCCACCGTCCTTGCCCTGGAGCCTTGCCAGAGGGTGAAGCTGGTCATGCAGAGGCTGGTAGGTGCTTCCCGTAGGGGATGTGCATGGGGCGCAGCGTGGGCTCGATCCTGGCATGGAGGCCGCCGCACTGTCCTTCACCCTGTGGTCTGTTCCCTCAGATCGCCGAAGGGATGGCATACATTGAGCACATGAATTCTATCCACCGCGACCTGCGGGCAGCCAACATCCTGGTGTCTGAGACCTTGTGTTGCAAAATCGCTGACTTCGGTTTGGCCCGGATCATTGACAGTGAATACACTGCCCAAGAGGGTGAGCAGAGCCCCACAACCCCAGGGGAGACCTCGGGCCTTACCTCCCCAACTCCCCAAAGGCCCTCAGACTTCTCCTTGACATTGCATAGCACAGCCTAGTGTGAAGACACCTGAGAGCTCTATGGTTTCTACAGTTCTAGACCAGCATTTCCCTAACTGTGTTCAGCAGAACAGTAATGCCTCAAGACCTCCCACTGAGCAGAGGCTTTGGGATAAGGCAGGTTTGGAGAAACTGCAGTTCATCTCCCTCCCCACTGTGGAGATTCCCAATGCACATCAACACATTAAAAGCACTGAGAAGTCCTGCAGCCAAGAAACACTTCACATTTGCCTCACCTGGTGTCTCCCAAACTAATTTCAGCCCCAATACTATTTCCACGTGGGTCCTATTAACCTCCCACAGAACTAGGCTTTCAGAGAGCACACTTTGGGAAACACAACTCTAATGTGTGAGCAGCAAAGCTTACACTTGAGTTAGGGTTTCCACAGAGCTCTCTGTTTTACTCTGCTAACATAACTGAGGTAAAAATCAACTTTACAAGAGGATCTGAAGTGGTCAAATACATTTGCTTGCAAGCAAGCAAGCAAGATTTGCCGAGCATGTTGATCAGTTGTCCAGGAGAAGGACAGATATGGCTTGTTCCTCAGGAACTTCAGGCTGGCTGGGTGACTGAGAAAGCCAGGCACGGGGAGGTAGTGCCATGCCAACCTCCGTGGGCTGTGTGGAACACTGACCAGGGCTTCATGGGGCGGCAGGATGTGAGTACCTTCCTCACAGTGACCCTAGGGGGTCCAGGAGTCATGTGTCACCATCTCCATTGTGCAAGGAAGGACTAACTGAGCCATGGACAAGTTAAAATGATAGTCTCTGTTATTAAACAAGGCCCGTATACAGCGGAAAAGGACTCTTCCGTCCCAGATGGAAACACGTGTTGGTTGCGAAGTGAGGCCACTTACTCTGTTCTTAAAGACCTAAAGGGGGTGACAGCAAGTGGTATTGGTGTCCATATTGCCCTTTTGTGCTGCAGACCCCATGTCTGCACTTACCTGGTCATGGGTCCTGGTGTGTCCTGGTGACTCCCTGGCCGCATCTCTGCCATGTCCAGCTGCCAAGCCCTGTGAGGCCCAGCAGTGGGGGCCAGAGGCAAGGGCAGGAGATCAGGGGTGGGAGAGAGGGAAGGGGGAAGGGGAGGCCAGTGACGACCTCCCAAAGCTGCACTGGCTTTTCCCGCAGGGGCCAAGTTCCCCATCAAGTGGACTGCCCCAGAAGCCATCCACTTTGGGGTGTTCACCATCAAAGCAGACGTGTGGTCGTTCGGGATCCTCCTGATGGAAATCATCACCTATGGGCGGGTTCCATACCCAGGTAAGTGGTCATACCCTGCAGCTCTCGCTGCCCCCTGCTTGCCCAGGATGGTCCTGACAGCAGATGGCCCACCTTTGGTGCCTGTGGCTGCCACATTCGTGTCAGAGTGGGGTCCCTACAGCAAGCACAGAGCCCCGAGCATGCTGTTCTGGGGGCAGGTTCTGCCCCTTTCATCCACACTGCTCTGGGCCACAGGACTGTGTCTCCTTCCTCCAGCAGAGGTCAAATGGGCCCCTCAAACTGGAAGCAAGGTAAAGGTCAGGTCTGAACTCAAGTTTACTCCCAAAAAGCCCCATTTTGAGCAGGCACAATGGTGAACTCCCGGCCCCCAGACGCCCCCACCCCCCAGTCAGAAGGGCTAGGGCAGCCCTGGGTGAGTGTTCAGGGAGCACCTACCCGGTGAACAGGCTTCGGCTGCCACCTGGGTAATCACAGATAATCAAGATAGGGCCCCATCTGCAGAGGAAGTGCCCCACATTCAGGAGAAAAATCTACAGCCTCATGTCCAGCTGTTCCCCCAGCAATAAAAAGTAAATAAGGGATGTTTAAAGGTGGCACCAGCTGGGCAGCCTGGTGACCCGCGAGACTGGAGACCGCGGTCTGTGCCTGCAGGTGCCTTTGTGCTCAGGTGGCAGCACCCACCCTCCTGCCCCGCCGCCCAGGCTCTCTGTCCCCTCTGCCCGCAGGAATGAGCAACCCCGAGGTCATCCGCAGCCTGGAGCGCGGCTACCGCATGCCGCGCCCCGACACGTGCCCGCCGGAGCTGTACCGCGGCGTCATCGCCGAGTGCTGGCGCAGCCGGCCCGAGGAGCGGCCCACCTTCGAGTTCCTGCAGTCAGTGCTCGAGGACTTCTACACGGCCACGGAGCAGCAGTACGAGCTGCAGCCCTAGCCCGCCGGGCCCACCGCCCGGGGCACCTCCCGGCGAGCCTGGAAGACAGGCAGGGACCGGGGTGCCCATTTCTCAGACGAGGAAACCAGAGGCAGAGGCGGCTTCGCAGGTGGGTCCCGGCAGGGACTCGAGCCGGAGCCCAGTCGCTGCCCACCCTTCCCTGGCTGTGCGTCCTCGGCAAGTTACCAGCCTCTCTGTGCCTCCGCTTCCTCATTCGTAAAACCGGGAAGGACCACATCAGTACCCACGTCCTATGTCTTGTCCTGAGGACTAAGTTAGGCCCGGTAAGGTGTTGGGAACAGTGCCTGGCACGCTATTAAGTGACTGTCATCAAGGCTCCCGTGCTGGCGCCATAAGCAGGAAGTGGGCCGCAGGTGACCGGGAGCCCTGCTGCTCCGACCTGCGGGGGACCCCGCCCCTGCGCCCACCTTTTGGCTGCAGAAGCAGGACGGGATCCCCTAGACCTGCGGTCCCCAACCCCCGGTCCGCGGCCAGTTAGGCACCAGGTCGCAGAGCTCCGCCTCTTTCCCAGACCCCGTCGGCGAAAAAATTTTCTTCCATGAAACCGGTTCCTGGTGCCAAAAAGGTTGGCGACAGCTGCCCTAGACGCCCGCTCCAGGGGAGCCCTGACCCAGGCTGCGCCCCAGCACTTTGCGGCTGTTCCGTAATAAAGTCACGAGAGTCTGATCCTTTCCTTGTCGTTCCTAGTGACAAGCCTGGACATCGCATGGGTGACGTGCGGGGCGTGCACAGGTGGCCCCGGACAGCGCGGACCCCGCGGTCACCGCCTCTCCGGGCCGGCTCGCACACGGCCAGCAGGGGGCGCCCTCGCCTCGCAGATCCGCGGCCGCCGGGCCTCGCCCACGAAGCCTGGGTGGGCGGAGCCGGCGCGGCCCCAAACACGCAGCAGGGGGCCAAAGGGGGGAAATGCGGAGGAACATTGCAGGCTCCCTACTTGTCATGCTTTTTGTTTTGTTTACAATACTGAATTTTTTGAGCAGTTTATGTTTACAGAAAAAAAAGCAGAAATTAGACAATCTTGCAATGGTGCTTTTGTTACAACTGATGGGCCCGGAGTGGCAGGCCGCCCTTGTTAACTAAAGTCCGAAGTTTACTTTAGGGTTCATTCTTTGTATTATACATTCTGTGGGTTTTGACAAAAGTGCAATGACATGTACCCACCGTCACAGCATTGCACACAGTGGTTCCGCTGCCCTAAAACTCCCCGGGCCCCAGCTCTGCATGCAGCTTCCTTTCCCCTGAACCTCTGGCTTGTCAGGTTTTGACTCCTCTGATCCTGTGATAACCCCAGCAGGTAGGACTATTACCACCCCTCGTACAGAGGAGGAAACTGAGGCACAGAGAGTTCACACCCACCCCAGCCATCATTGGCAGGATGGGGGTGTGGGTAGGAGCAGAGCTGCAGGCCTCTGGGGGGGCTGGCTGGGAGAACCCCACGGGGGTGGGCAGTCTCTGCAGGGGTGCGGGGCTGGAGAGCCACCGGGCCACAAAGTGTGCAGTTTGCATGGCACTAGCTTAGCACTGATTCTCCAGCAGCCCTGGCAGGCAGGTGGGGGCGGTGGCGTCATCACTATTGTTGTCATAACTATGCTGTCCTGCAGATGAGGAAACTGACAGAGGGTCCAAGCCACTGGGCTTATGTCTTAGTTGGTCATTGCTGGGCCTGGGATTTGAACCCTGTTCTTGGCTGTCATAGCACTCTGCCTGCCATGGCACGTGCTATGTGGGACAGCACAGCATTGCAGGGGTAGGTGGGCCTGCAGGGGGAGGCTGGGCCAGGCCTGCGGCCTCACTGAGGAGCCCAGGTGGACAGGTCTCCCCCAGCCAGTCCAGGATGCTGGCGGCAGAGGACCCTAGAGGCAGGGAACCCTGCTTTTGGGGACAGTGGAGGCTCCAGAAGTTGTGGGGCCTGTGACCTCCCCCGGGACTGGAGGGCTCTCTGGGAGAGGTGGTTGCTGAGTCTGTCACAAAAAACCACAGCTCAGCCCCCTGGCCAGACCAGGCCCCAGGTCACTGGAAGAGGGAGCTGCCTGGCCAAGAGCCTGTGCCAGGGGGCTGGCTGGTGGGAATTAAGCAGGAATGTAGGACACCAGAAAGTCACTGCTTCTGCCAGTGGGTGGCACACAGCAGAGACAAACCCAGGCCTCTGGGGCTCACCTGCCTGGGGCCCTGAGAGGACCCGGCTCCTGTGGGGACAGGGCCAAGGAGGGAGCTGGTATCGTAGGATAAGGAACAAGTCCCTTTATCCCCCTATGAGCAGGGACCTCGGGCTGGGCACCACCTCCCAGACCTACCTGGCCCCTATGAAGTGGCTTCCCACAACTGGGGCCCAAGGCTGTCCAGGCTGTCCACAAGTCACAGGGCCTGGAGCTGGCTCGTCACCTCCCTGGACCCTACTGCCTTCCCTTAAAGATGAAAAGGGTAACCCAGTGCTTCCCAAACATCACCTCAGGGCTTTGTTTTAACATACATCATCCTCAACCTCTCCTTCAGAGATTCTGATGCAGCAGGTCCAAAGCTAGATCAGGGAGCCTTGTCTTTCACAGGCACCCTAAGCGACTACAGTGTGGCAATTCTCGGCCGGGAGCAGAGGTTCTCAGCCCTGCTGCACAGTAGAATCTCCAATGCGGGGACTCCAGGTGGGGCCTGGGCAGTCGCATGTTTTGAATGTCCTCAGCTGGTGCTAATGTCCACCCAGGATTGAGAACCACTGGGCTAGGCTGCGTGAGGTTTGGAAGTGCCCTTCCCAAGAGGACTGGCTCCCGTCACCCCGAGCTGCCTATGTCAGGTCCTGGACCCGCAGACCCAGCTGATGCTTGTGGCTTTTTCCAGCTCCGAAATGCAAGTAACAACCTGTGGAAATTAGAATAGAACCCACGAGACCAGCGCATCCTCAGAGGCACATTCTCAGGTGAGGCAGGTGCCTTCCTCGCCTCCGCCTCCCGCTTCCCAGGTTTTCCTGGGGAAGGTGAGGCCGGCACCAAATCTTGAAGGGCGAGTGGGAGTTTTCTCCACTAGGAGGCACATTTGCCCTGGCGGTGCCCAGAGCTGACCCGGTTTCCCCGTGTGTTTTTGTTAGGCCCATAAGTAAGTTCCTAAAGGACAAGGAGCTTCCAATTCCCAGCCAGAAAGTGAAATCTGTGAGTGTGTGAAGGGAGGCGAGGCAGGGGGAGGAAGAAAGGAGAGGGACAGGTTCAGAGAGAGAGGCAGAGAGACAGAGGGAGACAGAACGAATGGGCATCATTTCCTGCTCTGGGAATTTGTCTTCCTAGTGGGAGAGAAGGTTTCTCGTGGCCGTGGAGTCTGTATTCTCTCAACTGTACATCTGCACGTGTGAGGGTATAGGCGAGGGGGCCCGTGCCAGCGGCATCTGGGTCACGTGGTTGCTGTCCCCTTGCCCAGAGCTCTGGGTAGAGCAGCCCAGGTCTGGGGAGCACCTTCTGGTCTGTGTGGAGACTGTGCTTTCCCTGTCTTCATCCCCAGAGCCAGGACCCACTAGCAGTGTGCCGTGAAATGAATGACAGCAAGGTCGTGGGATCAGATAGACCTGGGTTCAAATTCAAGCACTTCCTCTCCCGGGATGTGTGCCCTTGGAAACTTTGCTTAACTTCTCTGAGCCTCAGTTTCCTCATCTGTAAAATGGGCACAATAATGTCCCCTGCATCATAGGCCTGTCGCAAGGTTCAGATGAAACAATACACAGGAGGCATTTATCACAGTGTCTCTCTTATGGTAGATTCCAGACATGCTACCTCTTGTTTTTGTCATTACAGCCTCCAAAGAAGGACCTGATCCACAAACCCCCTTAGCTGGGTTTCCCTGTCCTCTGTCATATCTCTCCTGTCTCGGGCTGCTGGTTGTCCCGTTCAGAGCTTTGTGGTCTCTTTGCTGCTGTGATTTCTTCTGTCTATGGCAGTTCCCCCTTAGCCATGGTTTCAGTTACCAGTGGGCAACCTCGGTCTAAAAATACTGTAATACAATAAGGTATTTTGAGATAAAGAGACCAGATTCACATAACTTTTATTACAGTGTATTATTAAAATTGTTCTATTTTATTATTAGTTATTGTTATTAATCTCTTACTGTGCCTAATATATAAATTAAACTTTATCATATGTTCAGATAGGAAAAAACATAGTGTAGATAGGGTTCGTTTCCATCTGTGGTTTCAGGGTTTCAGCCATCCACTGGGGGTCTTGGAATGTGTCCTCCGCCAGGACAAGGGGGGACTACTCTGACTACTCTGCTTTCATACTCTTTCCCCTTTCAGGGCAGAACTTTGAAAAGGGCACACAAGGTTTGCAGTCAAGGACCTAGGTTTGCCCGGTACTGTCCAGCTGTGTGACTTTTGGTAAGTAACTCAATTCCTCTGTGCCTCAGTTTCCCTGTCTATAAACATGGGAGAATAACGCCTCCCTTGAAGGGTTGTTGTAAGCCTTAAAGAATACTTTGAAAATGGGATCATGTGTTAGTTAGCTAGGGCCACAGACTGTGTGGCTTAAACAACAGAAGTTTATTGTCTCACAGTCCTGGAGGCTGGAAGTCCAAGATCAAGGTGCCAGAAGGTTGGTTCTCCTGAGGCCTCTCTCCTTGGCTTGCGGACAGCCGTCTTCTCCCTGTGTCCTCACATGGTTGTCCTCCTGTGTGTGTCTGTGTCCTAATCGCCTCTTCTTATGAGGACACCAGTCAGATGGATTAGGGCCCACCTGTATGACCTCATTTTACCTTAATCACCTCCTTAAAGACCCCATTTCCAAGTACAGTCACATTCTGAGGGACTGGGGGTTCGGGCTCAACATATGAATGGCGGGCGGGACACAATTCAGCCCTCAAGTAGTAATGCATAAACACGCTGGGCTCTATTCTTAGGGAAGAGCCATTTCCCTTGTTGGCTGAGGCTCTCACCAGATGTCCCCAGGTGGGTCTGCATCCTGGTGGGCATGTACCTGGACTCCCACCTCAAAATGTTCACAAAGACTGGCTTGACACACAGCATCTCAGCCTTCACAGGCAAGAGCTGTGTCTTGTTCTGGGCGCTCATTCTCAGAGGTGACAAGGACAGAGGGCAGAAGGTGGTGACCACCATGACCTGAGCGCAAGCAGATTGGGGAAAACAGCGGACACCTAGGCCTCTGACCTGGGCTTGTCGCACACCCCGCGGCAGAGCTGATCTCAGTCTTCTGCATTAAAGAAAGATTGGTGGCTGATGCCGTGTTCAGAATCTTTGAGAGCCAGAGAGGACCTGCGTACTCACCGACAGTTATTCAACGTAAAGTGCCAATGACTTTAGTCAACCCCAAGAGGTGGGTCTTGTGGTCCTCGTCTGTAAGACAGGACCGAGAGAGGGCGAGTACCTGGCCCAAGGCCACACAGCGGGTGAATGGCAGAGCAGGGACCCACCACTCTCAGCCATTCTGCCAGACGGGATGTCCCAAACTGCTCCTCGGAGCCTCAGGGCCCCGTGGTGGAGTCTCAGGAACAGGAAGCTCAGGGTGGGACGGGGCAGGACAGTGAGAAGGTGCGCTTCCAGGCGTACCCCCCCCCCCCTACACTCAGCCGCTCCTCTTCCTCTGTTTTGCTTATTTGGTTGCCTTATAAGGATTATTTGAACAGAGTCTGGCTTTAAAACTTTTTTTGAAAATCAGTCATCTAGCCCCACACCCCCACCACTCTCCCCTTCTCACAAAGGGGAAACTGAGGCCTAGATAAGGGATTTGCCCAAGGACCTGCAGCGGCACAGTGGGAGCTGCCGCCAGGGCCCCAGCCCGCAGGTGCCCAGCCACACCCTTCTCTGTCCTCCCCTTGGCTTCCTGCTGGGCAGCGATAGTTCACTCCAGGTTTCTCTGAAGATAGTAATCTTTGTATTTGAGAACTCTCCACATCAGATTAGTTGGTTCACTGGAAAATTCCATTCCTTAGCCATGCCAGAGTAGCTCTTTATTTAATGGAACAGAGTATAGCGTCTTTAAAGCAATTGCTCATAAGTGCATGGGCACATCACCCCACAGTTTACAAAGGGGTTTCCCGCGCCTTGCCTTGGTGTTGGGCAGGGGGATGGGGGTTCCTCACAGCAGCCTCTCGGATGTGTGGCTGTCTTCGTTTTGGAGGAAGGCAGAGACACAGAGCCTGTTGCTCACCAGCACGTCCCTAGAAAGTGGGAGGCCAGACCTGGAATCCCGGGCTTGGCTCCATGATCGGCACATGAGGGACCCCCCAAGGGCACTGAGATTCAATGCGCTCTTGGGAAGTTGAAGAACAGGGCAGACCTGACCGCACAGGGCCTGTTGGGTGGCCCTTGCGGGGCAATCCTTTTAGTAAGGTTAAGCAAACCGTTCCTGGAGGATGACAGGAAGGTTCATGAACACCTGGCAGAAAAGAAGCAAGGAATAGAAACATCTGGTGCTGCTGGGGGCCTCCAGGCTGACCAGAACCTCATGCTCGAATCCGCACAGCGGTCCCTGCAGGGCTGATGTGGCCGGGTCCCAGGCCCGAGGTCGGGAGCTCTGCCAATGACTCACAGGGTAACAGCCCCACCTGACACCAGCCGGAGACCTGAAATAGACTTCAGGGAGTGTCCAGGACACAGCGGGGAAATGTTAGAATTTGTGGGTGCACATGGAAAATTTCTAACTGGGGACTTTGTGACCTCTCAGGCCTTCGTGTGACCCTGAAGAGAAACAGCCATAAGTGAGACAAGGCCCCACTCCCAGGAGCTTTCACATATGCTGTCACTCATGGAAGCAGGGGTGCCACCTGTGCTCACAGACAAGGATGCTGATAACAATCCAATGCCAACCATGCCGTGTGTGGCCCTGTGCTTATGCTTCACATGTACAGTCGCGCTTAGCCAGCATGGCACCCTGAGAAGCTGATTCGGTCACTGGCCCCATTTTGTAGATGAGAAAACTGAGGCTCCCAGGGTTGAGGTCATCTGCCATGCTCACAGACCTGGGACACAACCCAGGTCGGCCTGAGCTTGTCCCAAGCCTCTGCAGAGCCTCCTCCAGCTCGGGCATTCCGGAAGGGAGGGAGCGAGGCTTTGGCAGGCTAGAGCCAGAGCTGCAGCTGGCACTGGAAACAGCTGGGCTTGTGCGTGGCCCACATCCCTCTCTGGCCTGGCTCCCTTGCCGGTTGCAAGTTGAATTGTGGAAGAAGAACAGGATTTGGAGGAGTCAGGTAGGGTTCACTTCACCTCTTGGCTCTGCCTCCTACTGGCTGTGGAATCCCTGGCAAATTATTTCACCTCTCTGAGCCTTAGTTTCATCATCTTTAAAATGGACACAGCATGCCTATCTCAAAGGGAAGCTGGGGATGAACTGAGACAATGTACCTAAGGCTTTGGGCATAATGTGCATACCGTAGGATGTCAATACACTTATGCTCCCTTCCTGCAAAAATGCCTGGGGCCAACAGCACCTTCCCTGGGGTCACCTGGGAGTGCAGCCTGCCAGACCCCTGCTCCCCTCCCCACCTTGTCCCACCTCCTCCTCTCCGGTCAGCAACTGGCCCCTGAGCCACCAGGCCCCCGTGGGCAGCGGAGGCTGAGAGGGGCTGATGGGAGCCAGTCCCAACGGGCCCAAAGGTGGCTTACTGAGGACTTACGAGGTGGAGAGGTTCGCTGCCCGGAAGGTGGGAGGGCGTGGGGAGCTCTCCACTCTCAGCCTGATGTCTCCTAGAAGGGCCAGGGCACCATCTAGGGGCATCCTGTGGGAGCCTTCCCTTCTGTGCCAAGGTCACTCTGCTGCTCTTGGTTAAAATTAGCCTCCTGCTCATTGCTCTGGACTGCGCGTGGCCTTTTCCCATGAACCACCAGGACCTGGCTGTGCACAGACGGGGCTGGGCCACACGCCCTCCTGCTCTCCAGGGGCAGAGACAACCCATGCCCGGTGCTCTGGAGGCTGGAGGGGGAGGGGCACGCGCATGCGTGTGTGCGTGTGCATGGTGGGTGTGCCTGTGCATAAGTGACCAAGCCAGGGGATCTAGTGAGGAAATCACAGAATTGCTCAAGCTTTTCCTTGTTGGTGTCATTCCTTGATTGTGTTGTTTCTTGCTCCCCTCCAAGGCTCCCTCATGACAGCTGATGACATCACCTTGCTCATTTCCAGCTGCTAGCTAGTGTTACTCAGTAGGTCCACCCCCACCCCCACACAACACACCTGAGATCAAGAAAAATGTGTGGTGTCCCTGCATCCCAGGCAATCCCTGGATATTTATTGAGTGAATGAGCAAATGGTAATGCAAAATGAGGAATGGTTTGGCCCAGTGTCCCCCTCTGTTGAGCAGGGCTGTGTCTTTCCTTCACCACGTTCCCAGCCCCTGGCACAGGGCCCAGTACATAGAAAGTGCTCAATGGATATTTTTCAAATACATGAAGGAATGGAGACAAGTCACTGTATTGCTCTTTGTCCACATCCCATACCTAGTAACATATTAACCCAAAACAACATGCTCAAGCAGGGCTCAGGCAAGGATGGTTTGAGTCACAAGAAAAGCTGGCTGAGGTGGGAGGAAGAGAGGCACAGTGACCAAGGCTCTGGGGCCAGATGGACTCGGACTCAAGTCCTGCGCAGCCGCGTGGTTTTCTGCAAGGCAGTCAGCTCCCCGAGCCTTCTCCTCCAGTGTCAAGCACGTTCACTAATCAGTGGACTCGCCTTGAATGGACCAGTCCACACTTCTCCAGTACTCAGCAGAAAGCCTGGCACAGGTAGGTATTCAACAGAGGGCAGCTGTTAGTGTTTTCATAGGATTTCAGTGGGAGAAATGTGGATTAAACGTCCGGGGGCACAGGATGGGATTGCCGCTAATCCTGCAGAGAGAAACCTTATGAAGGGCATTATGAGCAGAGTTAAAGTAAGTGTCAGACAGGAAGAAAATATTTGCAGTGCCTGTATAACAAAGGATTACTGCAAAGAAAACTTAGGAAGTTCTTCCTGTTCCTAAACAACCCAAAGACAAATGGACAAATGATAAGCGTGGCAACTGCACAGAAAGAGCACTACGAGTAGCTAATAAATACAGCAAAAGGTGCTCAGTCACACCAGTAAATGGGGAAATGAAAATTAAATAGGAGTGTATGATTTTTCGCCATCAGCTGGCAAAATGGCAATACTGCTAATGTCTGATCATATTGGTGAAGATGTGGCAAAACGGTTTCTCTTTATAAAGGTTGATGGGAGTATAATGTGATTTAAGGCTTTTTGGGGAAGCATTTTTGGCTTCCAGAATTGTGATGCATGTACACGTTGATGGAGCTATTGCACTTCTAGAAAATTATCCTACAGCAAAACATGCCCTTATTCCCGAAGATAAACAAGCAATACTCTTCGCTGCAACTTGTTTGTGATCAAAGTGGAAACAACTTAACAGTACAACAATGGGGAAGACTTAAGGAAATGAGGGCACATTTATTTTATGGACTGCTGTCCTGCCACTACAGTGATGGGCACTTCAGTAGTGACTTGGGAACATGACCAAGACACAGCAAGTGAGGGGGAAGGTGCAGAAAAACACATATGGCATAATTTATACACACAACTTTATATTTATCAAACACGCATGTGTGTGTAAATGTACAGCAAAGGGACCCCAATGACACCCACCAAAGACAGCCCAATGACCTCTGGGGAGGGAGCAGCCGGGGCTAATGGACAGAGGTGGATAAGGGAGGACGCTGGCATCTTGCTCTGTCCTGCGCTGCTTGAGTTTTTGGGAATAAGAATGCATTAATGCGTTTGGAGAAGAAAAAAGCCAGGCCAGTGGGCAGTGATGGATGGTTCGGTGCAATTGTGCCTGGTGGCAGAGAATGGATGACATGACCCCGGGGTTGGGTCCTGCCCTGGGCTCTACGCGGCCCTCCCACCCCCGGCCCCGTTCCCACCACTTCCTCCCCCCACAGCGCCCTTCCCCAGGTTATCAGTGCCCACCGCGGGGAGCCCGGCCCTGGTGCGCCTGGGGACAGTCCATCACCCTTATCACCCAGCATGCGGGGGGGCGGCACCCACCGGCGGAGAGGACTGGCGGGTCATGTCAATGGTGGCCAAGCTCCTCCCCTCAGCATCCTAACGGGGGCAGAGGGACAAGGACTTCTGGTCACCAGCAGCAAAGCCACAACTGTGACCTCCCCCGGCCAAGGAGAGTGGCTCCAAAGGATAGCCCTCTCTTCCTCTAACGACAGAAGTGGCACCGAGCATCAACGGCGGGCCTACTGTGGGCCAGCCACTGTGCCAGGCAGGAGGCATGCAGTTTTCTTTTTCTTCTTTACATAATCCTAACACGTAGATACTGGGGTGCCCAGTTCACAAATGAGGGAACACTCAGAGATAGTGAGTGACCTAGGTCACCAGAAAATACACAGTAGAACCGGGATTTGGACCCGGGGTGCTGTTGCTGCAAACACATGGGCAGGCCACCGCACAGACTTCTGCCCCGAAGCAGGAGGTGCCACTGGACCTGGTTAATGCCTGACCTGGGTCTCCTGCGGCTCCCACACCCCAGTGGTGACTCATGCTGTGCCCTTATCCTTGGCAGGGAGTGAGGGACCCTGTCCACCGGAGGTGGCCACAGGGAGAAGTGGCACTCACACACACGTGGCTAACTAGAGCCCATTGACTGAGGATGGGAGTCGCCTGGATTTCCCAGGCAGTGGGTGGGGTCAGCCCCGCAGGGCCTCGTGGCACCGCACGCCTCAGCCTCGCTTTTCCCATCTGCACAATAGGTACAGTAAAAGCACGCGTGCAAGTAAGAGAGAGGTCAAATGCATGCCAAGCCCTTGGGCGTCAAGCAAATGGAAATGAAGTGCCCAGAACCCAGCTGAGCACGTGGTGTCAGCAACCAAGTACCGTCATCATTGTCATCACCATCATTGTCATCATCATCATCATCACCATGGGTGTCTCCTCGTTTGTAAAATTTAAAGGAAAGATTAGATGATGCTAGGTCTCTTCCAACTGCATCTGTAATTCTGACAAGCCAAGATGAACTCTCTTTTGTACACGCCTTGAGGAAATAGAATTTGCTACCCCAGTGCATAGGGGGAAATATTTCCTCTGAGTGGGGAAAAAAACTTGCAAAGCCTTCCGAGAACCTCCAGAAACCTACTGAATGTGCTCACCATGAATCTCCTCTTGTAAAGCAGTTCTCTGACACCCCTCGGCTCATCTCCCTCGGGTTATTTCACATCCCTGAAAGTAACAGGACAGTCTGACTTGCAAAATCTTCACCTTTGCAACACAGAGTTCAGTCTGTGGGGCCAGGCTCACCTTACCCCTCTAAAGGGTTGGCAGGACTGCAGGGACTGGGGTTCTGTTGTATGGAATCTTAGGGAAGTCTGAGGGAGCCTGGGGTTAGGGGAGCTTCGGAAAATTCTGGATGAAATCCCTTGGTGAGCTCAGGGAGCAGGAATCTGGTCTTTGGAGAAGTCACCTGGATTTTCAGACTGGGCATCTGTTCCTTGTTCGATCCCTGCTTGGTCACAAAACACAGCTCCCTCCAGGTTCTGATGGCATCTGTGAGTGGAAGAAGCTGCTCCAGGCCTCAGCATAGAGAGGACCTTACAGAGCTCCCATAACTGCGTCTGTCTGGGCTCGATCTCTGCAAGCTTTCTGGCGAGTTACCTAAATTCTCTGTGCCTCAGTTTTCTTTTATGAAAATTATTTTAGTTTTATCTCCTAGGGTTATTGGGAATACTTGGTGCAGGACCTAGCACTTAGAAAGCTCTTACCCAATGTCCCCTGGCTTTCAGAGACCATGATCAAGACTTAGAGGAACTGATGGGGAAACTTCTCCACTTTCTTGATTCTCCCAGAGGCCAGTGGTGACTCTGCTCCATCTGCAGGGATCATTTCCCAGGGTAGTCGGAAGTGGTGGGACCTCCCCAGGGGTCCAGGGAAGAGTTAAAGAGGGGTGGGTGTGTTACTGAGGAGTAGGGTGTCATAGGGGGACGGGTGGGTTACGGGGGTGGTTGCGCCATGAGGGTGGTAGGTTATGGGTTATGGGGGCAGGAGGGCAGGTGGGGGTGTCATGGAGGGGAGCATGGGTGTGTTATAAGGTGTGGTTGTAGGGAAGGGTGGGGGTCTGTCCTGGAGGTGTAGGACTAGTGCAGAGGGCAGCAATCTCCAACCTGGAGCCCCCCACCAGACAGCCTGAACATGTCTGAGGGTCCTCTGGCAAAACGACCCCAGGCAGACTGGCAGAAGGATGGGGCAGACCAAGCAAGTGGGTGGAGAGGGCTGATGTGGCCACAGTGTGGCCAGCAGCGCTCTAGGTCCCCGCAGTGGAGTGGGGTGGTTGATGTTGAAGTGGTCAGTTCTGGCCACGTGTCTTCACGGAGACTCTGTCTGAGCTGAACGTGGTTCTTGATGGTTCTGATTCGCCCCACATACTTATGGCACACGGACTGAGCCCTGGCCTGTAGCCAGATACTTCCCTTAGATCCTTTTGTTTTATGGCATAATAACCCTGTGAAAAGGTACAGATGAGGAAACTGCAGCTCAGGGAAGTTGGGCAAATTGTCCAAGGTCACGTGGCATCTGATGTCCGGCCCAGCGTCCTTTGCCCTGTTCCTCAGTTGAAGAGCTTCCGAGGGCTGGGACCTGGCCACGCCTGACACAGAGGCTGCGGAGAACACTTTGCCGAGAGTGGAGTCAGCGGGGTGAGCAAGGACTTGGAGCACAGTGATTTAAGCTTCCAATCAGGGCTTTCCAGCAAATTCTGTTGGGTCAGTGTGATCCTCTCAAGTGTCAGGTCGAACCACATGAAACTGCCATTTTTGTAGGTCAAAAATAATTGAATATTAGCTCAACCTGATAACATTTAAGGGGGGGAAGCCCATGAAGCCCACAGTACACCCTCTCCTGCAGTCTGGGTAGGGCCACAGCATAAAGCCCAGACTTGTGGATGGAGGCAGGGGGCTAGTGGAAATGACCTCTGTGCAGCTCAGGATTCTATGGCTGGTCCCTTGAGTTGCATCGCAGCTGTGCCCAGCCTTGCTTGGATAGTGGCTTGGACTCAAGAGATAATACAACCACCACCCCACGCCAGGTGAGGTCACGGTGGACTTGTACAAGTTCCCTCCCCTATGGCTGGACGAGCTCTCAGACGACAGCTGCACTCCCTTGAGGGAGCAGGGCTCCGGGGACATTGGTGGGCACTTGACCCATCAACCATGAACACACTCAGCTCTCTCTTCTGCTGTCGCTCCAAGCTCCTGTGTCACGCCAGGACTCCTGAGTGCAGGTGCACATGGATAGGCTCTGGCAGGACTTCAGTGGGCTTTGGTCCAGGGCAGTGGGGAGAGGCAGGGGTTCCAGGGGTCTCTGCAGGCCATAGGCCTGGATATAGGCCCCGACTCTGCCACTTCCTGGGGGCAGTAAACTCAGGCAAGCAATTTGCCCTCTCTCTGCATGTGCCTCAGTTTCCCTAGCTACACAATCTGGGTAATAACCGTCCCTACCTCACAGGGCTGTTGGGATGAGTGAAATTGTGTTTGCAGAGTGGTCAGTAGATGCTAGTTAGCCAGTGCTTTGACTACTGTCCATGTGAACAGCGGGCATTTCTTCCACACCTGTGGTGGAGCCAGGACTGGTCCAAGGCCTGAGGGCTCCCTCCTTCCAGGGTCCCCCTTTGCTCCACCCCCTGCCTTGTCTTGGTTGCATCGTTGGTGGTCCTGGGCCCACCGCAGGACGGTCTCCCTGTGATAACTGTGGGGTCCGGGGGTCAGCCTGGGGCCAGCAGCTGGTCAGGCGCATCCACTCTCCCTGCTGCCGGGAGGGGCTGTGCTGGAAGCTTGGGGCTGTCATCTCAGAGAAGATGGTGTAAACAACGAGCACCACGGTGAATCTGGAAGAGCCAGGAAGCACCTCTCCCTCGGCTGGGAGCCGCCGGCCTGGCCGAGAACAGCAGCACTCCAGCCTAGGGGGTCCTGACCCAAGGACCCAGGGCCCCACAGATGTGCCCCTGCACACACCTTGTGCCTGTGGGTGTTGAGGGATGTTCTCTGAACACTGCCTCTCTGGCTCTTTACTTGTTCCTGGAGGTCTCCCATATTCTCCTTTGAATAGTAGAACCACTATGAACTTCAGTCTCCTCTTCTACCTCTCCTCTACTTAGCCTGGAATGGTTTTGAGCTTTCAGTTAATTGCCGGGTGCCCAACGCAGTGCCCAGGCACAAAGAAGCACTCAATACCAGTCAGCACCTTCCCCCTGTAAGTTTTGCTTCTCTAAAGGTCCTTTTCTGGGATGCTAAGATCCCTGTGATGGGACCTGGGTCTGTGGCATCTGTCAGTGGAGAGAATGTCATGATGGAATCACAGAACTTTGAAGCTGAAAGGCTGCTTCAGAGGTGGGCCGGCCCAGTTTCATTTCGTTACTTTACAAAGGACTACGGTGTGCTGATCAGCTTGGGCTGCTGTGACAAAGTACCATAGGCTGGGTAGCTTATAACCATGGACATTTACTTCTTGCAGCTCTGGAGGCTGGAAGTCTGAGATCAGGTGCCAGCACGGCTGGGCTCTGGGGAGGACCCTCCTCCAGGCTGCAGACTGCTGACTTCTGGCTGTACCCTTATGTGCCAGAAAGGGGGCAAGGGAGCTCTCTGGGGTCCCTTTTATAAGGGCACTAATGCCATTCCTGAGGGCTCCATCCTCATGACCCAATCACCTCCCAAAGGCCCCATATGAATTCAAAAATTCAACATATGAATTTTGGGGGGACGCAAACATTCAGATACAACAGGGCCTGTAGTTACAAGGCTCAGGTTGGATTTCCACTCACTAGCTGTGTGGACATGCCAGGCATCGTGCTGTGCTCCAGGGACACAAATAGAGTCAGGCAGGGACCCTGCCCGCAAGGGGAATATAATTTAATTATAGTCACAACCACAAAAATAATGTGGGCTACCCTTTGTTTAGAGCCTGTTATGTCCAAGTGCTTACTGCGCCCTGCAGGTGTGGGAGGTAGGTCCTCTTGTTGCATTCTGCCCTCAGGGGGTAGGTCCTATTCCCATCCCCATTTTATAGATGAGCAAACTGAGGCTTGGAGGGACCAAGGCGAACAATTGGCTGAGGTGGGACTGCAACTTGTCTGACACCAAATTCTTCCTCTTCTACTTTTCTTTCCAAGTACCCGCCCCATTCCCTTCATCGTGTTGACTGAGCCCCTGCTGCACACCTATCTTCCCACCCCTTGAAATCCTACAGCCCGGAGCCTTTCCTTTCGGCCTCCTGTGAGATACTGCCCTGTGTCCAGGCAAGAATGAAGATGCAGCTGAATTCACAGCCCCTGGTGGGCGCATTTTCCCCCAAGGACAATGCCCGTCCCCAACCTGGCTTCTCACTCCAATTCCCGCATGAAAGAGGGTATCAAGGGAGAAGGCCAGATGTTCTGTCTACCACATTGCCCTGTTCTACCTGCTTAATCCCATAATTAGTTAATTCATGGAATCACCAATTAATACATGAAAGAGGAGAAAGAGAGGGAGGGAGGGCTTCTGACCCATTAGGTGGCCACACACTTTCTAAACCTTTGCAAGCCGCGGGAATACAACTCCATGAGAGCAGCCAGCTTTGTTCCCTGCTGTACCCCAGCGCCTAGCACAGGGCTTGGCATACGTAAGTGCTCAGCAAATATTTGTTCAGTGAGGAAATGAGAAAATCGTTCTTTTATGCCTTTCTTCCCTGCCCGCGTTTGTTCTGGGCCCCTCCAGCTCTAGGGCTTTCTCCAGGCCTTGCCCTGTCCACTCTCCCAGCACCTGTTCCGTTTCCCCAGTGCTCCCCCGGCCTCGGCCTGCCCCACCCCCACCCCGCAGCCCCAGAAACCTCAGGCCCAGGATCCCGGACCCCTCACCCTGACCAGCGCCCACTGCCCCAGGCTCCACCTATTCGAGAGGGTGGGAAAGTCAGGAAATACTTGTCTTGAGATTGATAAATAAGTTGAAATCTTCAGATACTTAAAACACTCTGGTTTTGGCCACATCTCCTTGGTCAGGATTGCTAATAAGGAGCCCTGTTGAAAGCTTACTATTTCCTATCATTTCTCTTCCTCTGCACATGTCCCAGAGAAAGCAGCAGACAGAGCTGACCCGAGATGCTAGGATGGGAAATCGAGAGGTCTGGGAGGTCCCCCACCGAATGATCGGGAGCTGAGTTCCAAGTACTCACCACGGCTAGTCCAGGGGTCCACAGATGGTGGTGGGTGGGAATCCTAGAATGGGGCGAGGCCCCGAGGCTTGCCTTTTAGCAGCCTGGCTGTCCGCTGACTACAGTGGAAATGGAGAAGCCTCCCACTTGCCCCTTCAGCTCACACTTTTATCACGCTCACCTGGCCTCACCTACTTTGAGTGGGTGGAGAACCCAGAGGTCTTTTCACATTCTGCTTCACTTCTCTGCCCCCTGAACTTGCAAGACTCACCTCCGATGAGTTCAGGATCTGCCTTGAAGTCTCTCACCTTCTATTTCCTACCTCTCAGACCTACTGACACAAGGCTGCAAACACAAAACACATATAGTAGGGGAATCTTTGACACACGACATCATAACATGCCTGGTGCAATTCAGGGATGCTCCTCCCCCTCCTCCCCTTCCTCCTCCTCCTCTTCCTCCTGGAAATGATGCAGGCCTGCGGCTGTTGTAAACGTTAAAGTAAAATTAATGTTGGCTGTACACCCATGTTCATAGCAGCATTATTCACAATAGCCAAAAGGTGGAAGCAACCAAGTGCTCATCAACAGAAAAATGGATAAGCAAAATGTGGTGTACACACACAGTGGAATATCATTCAGCCTTAAAAAGGAAGGACATTCTGACACATGCTACAACATGGGTGAACCTTGAGGACATTATGCTAAGCGAAATAAGCCAGCCACAAAGGGACAGATACTCTATGATTCCACCTATATGAGGTGCCTAGAGTAGTTGAATTCATAGAGACAGAAAGCAGAATGCTGGCTGCCAGGGGCTGGGGGAGGGGGGCAATGAGGAGTTAGTGTTTGATGGGTACAGACTTTGCGTTTGGGAAGATGACAAAGTTCTGGAGATGGATGGTGGTGATAGTTACACAATAGTACTTAATGCCACAACAGTGTGCATTTAAAAATAATTAAGATGGTAAATTTTATGTTATGTATATTCTACCACAATAAAATGAAACTTAAAAGAAATTGAAGTTGGTGCCTAACCTGGCAGACAGTAGCCCTCAAAAATGTTTGTTGAATAAGTTGTCTTTGGGAATGTCCCTCTACTGATGTTTGGAGAGCACCCGCTGCTGTGTCCCTTGGATACGAAGCAGTGCCTGGGGGGTGGCAGGTGCTCAGCAAAGGGTGAATGAATTGAGGAGGTCACAGTGGACACCCCTGCTTGGCCTTGCCCCCACCCTGACTCCACCCACCATCTTCCCTTCCCCATCCCCATCGCAGAGCAGCTGCTCCCGGTTAGGCAATCAGGGAGGGCTTTCCAGTAGGCGTGGTGCCCGAGCCGAGCTGTGAAATCAAGTAGAGGAACTAGTCACGCTGCCACTGGGAGAAAGATGTTCTAAGGAGAAGGAAAAGCTTATGCAAGGGCTCAGAAACATGAGCAAAAAGAGCCTCCAAGGCTATGGGAGGGGGTTTGTCTCTGACTAGAGAAAAGGGTGCACACAAAGGACTGTGGAGAGGGAGCCAGAGAAGATTGGAGAAAGGTCATGGCACCTGCCACCTTCAGGAGTTTGGACTTCACCCTGAAGACAATGCAGTAACAGTGGAGGTTCTCGGGGAGTGATTGTCACTTATTGTCACTCCTAATGATACTGCCAGCACCAGAGGTTTCACTGCAATAGCACCAGGACAGACTGGGAAGGGTGTGTTCTGAAGAGACGACTGCAGCAGCGTAGGATGGGGGAGCTTCAGATAGGACTGCGATCCTGGGCAAAGGCAGCTTTCAGGCAAGCAGTTTGTACCAGAGAAGTCAACAGCGGGAAATCCCACAGCAGATACAATTCGCTACATAGTCAGGCAATGAGGATCAGGAAATTCTGTCACCAGGGTGTGAGACCTCTGGCATGGAATGTGGGGATAAGACTCCAATCCTGGAGGTAAAGGAGAGCAGAGGAGACGGAGATGCAAGAGTAATATAGGAACACATTTTTTTAGAAGAGTAATATAGAAGAGCAGTGGTTAAGAGGGAAGACCCACATGCGGCAACTGAGGCACGAGTGAGAACTTGGTATCAAGGACAAATCCAAAGTTCTGATGATGCAGTAATAATAAGCTCAGAGGCAGATTGGCAGTCAATCAGGTTGATTGACTTAAGACTAAGCATTAAAACTGGAGCTCTTAAATCTCTGACGACTGATCGAGGTTGGTTTTAGAGCTTGGAGTGCGGGTGGCAGTTAAGTGGGCTGAGCTGTGAGGTGGAGAAGCTTCATGAAAGCTGGAAGCCAGGCACGTCCTGGCACTTGAGAGCTGCCCCTTGCTCACAGGTCCCACCTGTGTGGCCACCCTGTGGCTTCCACCTGCTATTCTTGCTGTATAGAAAGCAGCAAAGCTGTTCTGGGCTAGTGCTGCCATCTGGTGGCCAGAAGCAAAATCTGGGAGACCGAGTCCTCTTCCCTCCCATTTCTCTGCCCTCACCTCTGCCCGGCATCCTGCCGTCCTCTGTCCAAAACTTATCGAGCTTCAGATCAGACCCTTGCTCCCGTGCCCATGTCGTCCCTGACTCCTGCATACCCAGGACTCTTGCCCTTTGTCTCGGGGGAGGGCCCCCCCAGCACTAGCTTGCTATCTCTGGCTCTTTTCTTCATTTTAAATCTCAGGGGAAGATTTTTAAATGACCCCAATCAAAAGTGATAAGAGATAGCAAAGCGTCTGTATTAATGAACGGAAAATGTGTTAGGTTTGAAGCTAAATGCTATTTAAAAACTAAATGGGCTCATCCATCTCCACGGTACAGCACTTGTAGGTGCTCTGGAGCCCCCCCATCCCAGATGAAGGCAAAAGTCTCCCTCCTACCTTTTCACCTTCTTCTGTCTTTTCTCAAGAACCAGCATTTGGGGAAGGAAAATGATTGCTTTGTCAAATTTCTTGTTTTGTTTCACTTAAATTATGACTTTGCAACAGCATGTACTTTTCATTGGCAAATATATGGCATTTTAGAGCGTGGGTTTGGGGGATTTGGAGAACTGGAAGTATTACATTGTTTCCGTGGGAAAGTGTGTTCCTGGTTCCAAAGGAGCCCGTCCACACGTCCGTGCTCCCTGAGTCATTGCTTCCTTAGCTGTAAGGGTGGAGACAGGTCTGCAGGAGAGATGCAGGGATGATAGCAGACAGGCCGACACGGCCCTTCCACGTGATGAAGAAGACAGAGGACCCAGTGATTGAGCTTTTGGTTCTAGAAATACTACCCTGAACCCTGTAGCGGGACATAAAGGAACACAAGAGCAGGGGGATTGTGACCCCGAGCAACGGTGAGAGACAGTCGCCCCCTTAGCAACCATGCTGTCTTCACACCCCACACGGGCGACTCACAGGATGGAAGGCAAGTGTTCCCCGACCATTCCTCAGGGGCGACTTGCAGGCCCCTGCCATTTCCCAGGGAGACTTGCAACATGAGGCCAGATCTGACTCGCCAATGGAAACCACACGGTCACCATGAGGCTTCCCTGGAATGCACACAAGTTATGAAACCAGAATAACATTTGTGGGCATGAGTATGGATCACCAACTCTCATTGCAGGTTCTTAACCTTCAAGAGGTTCTGTCTGTGCTGCTGGTGCTGGGAAAGCAGAAGGAGCAGGCGTGGCTCCTGGCTGCCTCTCTCCCTCTCCCTCTCTCGTACACACACACACACACACACACACACACACAGGCACAGTCTCCCGTAAGCCCCCCTTATCTGAGGACGAGGAGTAATGAGCCTCTGTCCTCCCATGGGCCGGGAGAGCTTCCAACCCCCGAGGGACACTTTGCTCCCCCGTTTGCCGCTTTCTCCTCAGTTCCAGGGGCCCCGGGGAGCACATCCCGCCTGTGGTGGGAGATTTGGAGCACGTGACGGTGACCACGGCAGCGACAGGCTGGGCTGCGGGTGACTCTGCAGTCTGTGGTTTGTAAAAGAGAGTATCGACGATACCAAGTTTCTTTTCTCCCCTTCTTTCTCGTCTCTTTCCTCTGCACCCCCTTCTCCCAGGATGTCCCATCCCCGTTCCACGCCTGCTGCTTCTCCGCCAGCGGTGGTTCTGCAACGGCCACACAGAAGGGCCTCGCGTTCTTGGAAGGGAGTCACAGGCTTGCTTTTCTGCACAGCGCTTTTCGTAAGACTGAGAAAACAGCAACTGTCTGTATCAAAGACTGGGGTGCTGACGGGGGTGGGGGTCCCTCTCTGTCCCTGCACCCGAATGGCCGGCGCCCCCTAGCCAGGCTGCACTCTGCTCAGGCCCTCCGGTCCCTCAGGGTGGCTATCTGGCTGCCCGGTCAGCCGGACAAAGCATTTGTCAGCTTTAATGGATGTAAAACTCCCAGCCCTGACGTGTTTTATGCATCCCCAGGGGCTTTGATCTCCTTGTCTGCGTGCATAAATGAGAGGGATTACCGAGACATCCAGAACACGGTACCAAAGATGTCTTTCACCGAGGTGCTTTTGCCTGCAGAAGATAAGAGTAACAAGCTGCCTTCCCCCGGAGGCATTAGGGCCCTGAGCTTCGGGGACTTCACTCAGGAGAAATGGTTTCGGGAGACTGGCCTGGAAGGATCTCCCTGTCATTATTCCCCGATATTGTTTATATCTGGGTGATGTGGATAAAGAAGCTGGTCACTTCTGGCACCGCCTTACCTCCCTGAAGATTACAAGCAACTGTGGCTGACATTTGCCACGGTTTCCTTGAGTGGCATGGTGGTGGCGTATGGTTACTGTCAGGGACTTCTGGACGTGGGGATTTGGGTGGGGACTGGTATTTTTAGGACACTTGGAGTCCTTGCTGGGTTTAGGCCAGCTCTCCAGATGGTTGGGGAGCTGCAATGCCATTCCTGCCTTGCTCCACCTCCCGAGGGAGACGGGAGGGACAGATGGAGACTAGGGGATGTTGCCTCCCCTCCTCTGTCTCCGCAGACTGAAGGCCAGTGTCTGAGAGAGGGTTCTTTGGTGCACACCCAAAGTCTCAAGATTCCAGCCCAGATCAGGGAGCCACCAGTGAGGTGAGAGGGGGCCTCCCAAAGTGCTCGGCTAAGTAAATAGCAGCTCTAATCCCAGTTCTCTGACCTGCGTTTGTTCAATAAGGCCCATTATATCTACTGACACTGCTATCATATGTGCCACTAGGGACAGGTGATTCAATGACAAATAAGGCACATTCCTTCCTTCACTGAATGACATAGACATTTCCTTCTTGAAAGAAAAGTCCACTCTATCAGTCTGATTCATTCAGTTATTTCCAACAAGTGACTTTCAGTGCAAGCAATATGATACCCAGGCCCCAATTTGGCACAGGCTGTGGGCAACATGTGACCTTTGCTTTTTCTCCTGTTCAAACCCCCAGGAACGGGGGTGGGAGAGAGGCTGTCCCCCCAGTGCATGTTCCCAGTTGACTGTCACCCTCCCTCCCTCCCTGCAACCACATGCAGTGTGGCTTCCTGAAAGAGGTGACATTGACACTGGACCTTAAAAGATGGGTAGGTTTGGAAAAGTGGAAACAACCCAAGTGGCCATAGATGCATGAATGGATAAGCAAAATGTGGTCTAGCCACACAAAGGAATAGTATTCAGACTTAAAAAGGAAGGAAGGGAATTCTGGCCCATGCTACAACACGGATGAACCTTGAGGACATTGTGCTAAGTGAAATAAGCCAGTAACAAAAAGGTAAATATCAAATGCTTCCACCTATCGGAGGTCCCTAGGGTGGTCAAGTTTGTAGAGACAGACAGCAGAATGGGAGTTGCCAGGGACTGGGGGAGGAAAATAGAGAATTAGTGCTTACTGGGTGCAGAGTTTCAGTTTGGGAAGATGAAAAATTTCTGGGGATGGATGGTGGAAATAGTTGCACAACATTGTCAATGTACTTAATGCCATAGGGCTGTACACACTTAAAAAAGGTCAAAATGGTAACTCCTATATTATGTATATTTTACAACAATAATAATTTTTTTAAAAAAAATAGGTAGATTGCTAGGAACAGATGGGAACAACCCACCCAAAGGCATGGAGTATCCCCATTCAGTACCAAAATAGAGTTTGATTTCCTTAGCATGGTCACTTACCTAGGGAAAGTTGCCCAGTAGCTCTAAGCCTCAGTCTCCCCAGGGGTAAAATAGGACACACTAATCCCTGCCCAGTCCCTCGTGCATCCAAGCGCTCTGTGAGCCCCACTTGTGTCAGGTGGTCGTGCTGACACTGCTGGCAGTTGTGCTAAAGAGGATTTGGGTTGCAGACTCAGCCAAACCTGGGTTCAAATCCCAGCTTCACAAACTGGCTGGGTGGCCTTGAACAAGTCACTCACCTCCTCAGAGTTCTGGTTAATCTCATCTGTAGAATGGGGTCAGCATTGTTGTCCTCAGGAAATGCATCAGTCAGGGTCCAACTAGGAAGCAGAAATCCACTCTGAGGCTAAAGCAGGGGCATTTTAAATTGAGGAACCGGTTATTCAGATGATAGAATTGCTAAGGAGCAGAGCACAGGGCGAGAGCACAGCGGGAAGACGCCAGCCTGGGTCCAGGGAGAAGGAGGAGGCCGTGCCGCTGGGGTCTGGGGAGAAGGAGGCGGCTGCACCGCTGGGGTCCGGGATCCAGGAAGATCCAGAGGGAATGGGGGCTTGGGTAGGCCTGTCTGGGGGAAGCAAAGGTGTGGCTCTGAGAACACACAGGACGGAAGCCCAGTGCGCTCTTCTTCTAATTCAATACCCATTCATACCGTGCTACTGGCACTGAACTCTCACACAGCTTCGCCCAACACGGGCAAGTTTCCATTGTAGGCCAAACCCAGCCAGAGCCCCAGGGAGAGAGGGTAGCACAGGGTAGCTCCTGGGTGGGGCCCAGTGGCCAGGAGAGGTGCCTGGATGGATGCGTGGTACCTGGGAGAAGAATGGTGGGGCTGGAGACCTCCAGGTCCTCTGGCTCTGCCTTGGTCTGCACCAATCCAGCCCAGCCCTGGATCAGGGACCACAAAGGTGAAATCAGGTGAATCCAGTCCGGAGCCCTGGGCGGGTCTGGGGCAGGTGAACTCCTGGTCAGTTCTGGGTTCGGTCAGGGCCTGACTCTGCCCTACTGACGTGGCCCCACCTTGGCCTTGTGGGGAGTCTGACTCCTGTTCACAGCTGGCCAGGGTGACCCCCCCCATGGGTCACTTGACCTTCCGCCTCAGCCTGGGCCACTTCCCTGGCACAGCTACCTCCCATCTCTGGGTCCCATCCCTGTGGCACGGAACCAGCACAGGCCTCTCTCCAGCCACCAGCCCCTGCCTCTGGCTTCCCTGTGCTGGCTTGTGGGTCACCCTGAGGGGCAGGAGAGGGAAGCCATTGCCCCCCGCCGGGGAACCCAAGTCAGGAGTTGTTTCACAGAGTCAGCTCCGCAGAGCAGGTGGTAGTACTTGAGCTGACCTTGTGTGGAGAACACCGGGAGATTTCAGGTTAGAGAGAGTAGCTGAGGGAGGCAAGCAAGGGGCAGGAGGTTGTCCAGACACCAGGGAGCCAAGCCCAGGAGCAGAGGTCAAGGCCCGGGGATCTTGGAGGACCAGGTATTACAGGCAGCCTGTGCTTACAAAGGACCCTCTCTCACAAGCACCCACTCAGGCCCAGCTGAGCCTACTTTTTGCTGCCTGAATACCCCAACACTGACTGGGACCACCCATCTCCCCCTGCCAACCTCCTGGTTCTCTCTTTGGACAAACCCAGCTCCTGGGAGCCTCCTCCCTGCATCCGACGCAACCTTCCTTCCACTGCAATGGCTCGCAGGCTGAGATGGCTCTGAGTGGGGACTTAAACTAAGCCGTCTGTCCCCAAGAAGCTGTGCCAACAACCCTAGCTGGGGACCAACACACCAGGCATCCGCCTGTGTCCCTTTTGTGGGGTGTACAGCTTTGCTGGGCCAGCCCATGCGTGTAGATTGGAAGACCTGGGTCTGAGCCCAGCTGCAGTGCTGGGTGTCCTTGGGCACATCCCAGCCTCTTGGAGCTTCAGTGTCCTCGTCTGTAGCACAGAAAGGGCATACCTGTGCTGTCTTTCCCACCAGATTGTTTCAGAGACCAATTAACTAGGATAATAAATGCAATAGGGCATTGCTTATTGTAAACAGTTAGCAAATATGAGGGACTGTTGTTGTCCTGGGCACTCTAACAGTGCCTGTGTTGTCATTCCTAAAGGAAAGCTCTAAAGCTGTCCCTCCCATAGACACCTCTTGGCCCAGCTGGTTGGCAGCCCCACCCTCGGGCAGAGGAAGGAATTAGGAGGGTCCTTCAGATGCCACAGGTGCTTTAAATTATGTCTACCTCAGTCCCTGAATCACTGTTTCAAATTTCTGAGATGCCAGAGAAGTGAAAGCCACCTCTCCCTGCCCCAGTGCCCCGAAGCCTTCCCTCCAGAGGTGGCCCCTCCTGGGCGAGGGCAGCGCCCCCACCGCTGCCGCCCCACACTGCGGGGCTCACGGCCTGGTGCTTGGACCCTGTCCAGCCTGGAGCCGGGATAACAAGGCGGCTCTCCTCCAGCATTTGAGCCAATTAAAAAGACAAATGACCACAGGCTTATCTTCCCTCCTCCTCTGCCCCTCCCTCCCCACCCCATGATGGGGGCCCTCCCCTCCAGGGATGTGGGCTGGAGACCTGGGCTCTGGCCTGCAGGCTGCAATTCTCTTATGGAACAACGAGGCTCCCCCACGTCCCTCCCCCACAACCCTGCCCCGGGGCCTTTCAAGGTCAGTGATGGATGGAGCGTCTCCAGCCTCCTCTTGGAGCTTCTGAGTGTTCCTGAGACCTGGGCTGGAAGGGAGGACAGTGGGAGGGACAGGAGTGGATTGGGAGAAAGCAGAGCAGAAAGGCCATGGGCTCAAAAGATTTTTTGTAATGTTAAAAGCCTTGGAGTTTATTTTTAAATTCTGGCCTTGAGGCATGGAGCTTAAACAGAAGGCCCTATTTCTGAGGGGCATTTAATTCATTTACCCATGGTTAGGGATCCCATGGTTTGGAGGAGGGTCAGCCTGCCCAGGAAAGAGCAGCAACTTTGGGAGCAGAAAGCCCTGGGGTAATCCAGCCTCCAGCCTCCAGGAGCACATGGCCCAGTTTGTCAGATGCCCATCTCAGGGGAGACTGGCAGCTGTGAAGACGGCACCATGCGCGAATTCCTGGCACAGCACTGGGCACAGATGACACGTGTCACTAATGTCCATCAATTCCCTTCCCCAGTGTGGCAACCTCAAGACATCGATTCTAATTTCTCTACGGCTCACACCTTCACCTCCCACCATAACTTATTTAAAGGCTCACAAGTTGCACCAATAGAAAGTTTATCCTGAAATCTAACTGAAGAAAAAAAACCCTTTGTTCCTGTCACTCCTAGATGAAATCCTACCCATCCTTCAAAACCAAGTTCAGCTGTTACCTCTCTGGCTGTCACCTTCACCACTCTGCCAGCACCTTACCACCCTTCCATTCTTGCTCTGGGTCATTGTAATTGTTCCATTTAGTTAATGACTATTCCTTGAGTGCCTGCCATGGGCCAGGCGGGATGAAGGAAATGCCCCCTGTCCTGCAGCATGCGTGTATTCCAGTTGGAGAAAAGAGACATTTTTTAAAATTCTGAAAACTAAACTGAAAGCAATGTGTGTGTCCGAGGCCGCAGACCCCTTGCTTCCCTCCTCTCCATGTTGTGAGAAACTGCGCAGCGCCAACAGAGATGGCTCGGCAGATGTTCATTCTCCAGACCAAGCCACATTTTTGATGCTTCTCTCCTCTGGGAAGAAGACTGAGGGCTGTTCACAGGCCCTTTTGGTGGTCAAGGTCCATTGCTCTGTTGGTCCGGACAGCGCCGAGAGCTCTGTTTCCTGGACACATCAGGAGACCCCACAGCCAGCCCTGGGCTGGGTAAAACTGCCCCAGACTCTGGCAGAGCAAAGAGAGACCAGATGGCTGGGCCCTAGCATGCACTGAGGGCCCCCCTGAAGGGAGCCCCGCCAACAGTGAGGAACTGTCTGCACCCCAGAGCACCCCAAGGGGCAGGAGCTGATTTCCTTTCTGTTCCTGGCTGGAGCCAACTTTCTGGAGAGGAGCTTTTTGGGTTATGTTCAGTTCAGCCAAGGCACAGGTCCTAGAATGACGGAGCTAGAAGGAATTCGGAGATCACTCAGCCCAACACCCTCATCCGTAGAGAAGGAAACTGAGACCCCAAGTAGAGAAGAGTCTAATTTTAGACTAATAGGATCTCAGAGGTCATCTACTTTAGAGAGGGAAAATTCATGGTTTTGTGCTTCTAATCCACTTTTAGCACACGCCACTGATCAATCACGGCGCTCTCCCTGCTGGGCCCAGACAGGCCCCAGTCCCTCCGCGTGGGTCTCCAGGCGCAGACTGCTGAGCTGGCCCACGAGACCATGATAACAATAATGGCCATAATGGTGACAATGGTGTTGATGATCACTCACGGGTACTGGAAGCTTCCACCTGTCAACTCTTCGTGTGCATGGCCTCATCTGACTCTCACAAACCTGTGAGGAAGGTGCTTCTATTACCCCCATTTTGCAGACGAGGAAAAGGAAGCTTAAAGAGGGGAAGCAACTTGCCCAAGGCCCCACAGCTAGTGATTCTAAAGCTTGCCGGGTCTCTGGCCTCAGGTAGGGACGCAGGGAGGACAGGTGTGCGGGTCAGCCTGAGGCTTGCTCAGAGCCACGGGCCCCAGCACACCTTCCCAGAACTCTACACAGCCTCTGCTCCAGAGGCACTCAGCCCAGCAGGCTAATCGTAACAGTAGCAGCTGCCATGTATTTAGCATCTACTATGCTTCAGCTACAGTGCAAGATAATTGGGATATGTTGTGTCGTTTCATCCTCAAAGCACCCTCCGAAGCAGGCATTACTGCCTTCATTTTACATGTGGAGGAACTGAGGTTCAGGGAAATTAACTAACGTGCACAAGGTCGCCCAGCTTATCTGAGGCAGCATCAGCATTTGAACTCGAACGTTTCTGACTCCCAAACCCATGTTGTGTTTCCACGACATTGTGCTTCCTCCCTGGACCAGCCACCACCAGCAGAAGGTGTCGGTGAGAGGCTAGATCCCCTCACGTGTGTGGGCCCAAGTCGGCCGCCAGCACAGTTCCCGGCCCATCACGGAGACATCGCACCCAGGGCAGGTACCACTCCCACAGGTACACTCCCACCTGTGCCCCTGTCCCGGAGCAGCTGAGGTGGAAGCACACTGAGGGCAGGGCTTGGTCCCAAACCTCCCAGGGGCCCCTGTCTCAGACACGTGGTGTGGTGGAGGAAAAAGTAGAGGAAAAGATCTGATGTCAGGAGGGTTGGTTGAAGTCGACTCAGCCTCCAACAGGCTGTGTGATCTTGGGCAGTCGTGTAGCCTCTGAGCATCAGCTTCGTCTGGGAAATGGAAAGCTCCAGACTCTCCTCTCAGGGATGTTGGGAGGATCAACCAAGCTACTGGGGGTGCAGAGGTCTCAGGTGTCAGAGGGCTTGTTCCACCACCTCCCACCTTGGGCAAGTCACTCCACCTGCTGAACCTCAGTTTCTCCATCTGCAAGAGGGCAGTGGGAACAATTGAATCTTTCTCAGTCTGTATTGTGCAGGTCGATGGTGCGCTGTGTGCGCGGCCACTCTGCAGACTATTCAGCACTATGCAGATGGTATTTGCCACATGCTTGATAAATAGCCACCGCCTGACAAAACAAACCCTTATTCCCAAAGTAGCAATGTTGGTGGCACAAAACCAGCCGTTATAAAATGCTGCCAGCTGCCCCTGGTCCTGCAAATGTCCTTGTGACTTCCCAGGGTCCTAGACGGTCAGGCCCTCGGGAGCAGGCCTTTCCCACAGTGGGCTGTGTCTCAGGACCACCTCTTTCAATGCACAACAAACTAGAACTTTCCGGCTCTCCCTGGGACATCTCCATGCCCTTGAGAAGGTAGCTTGCCAGTGCAAGTTTAGTCTGAAATTCCATTCCGGGGCCTCCCCCTGCCCTGGAGCCCGAGGCCTTGAAGATGCTGCGTGCTGTGTGGGCTGCGCCAGGCCGGAAGTGCAGCGCAAGGGTGGTGGGAGCAGGGCCCGCAGACCGTGAGCCCGTGATAGTTAGGGGTCAAGGTCAGAAAACATAAGCACAGAGCAGAGCTTCAGGATCCCTCTTCTGGCTGAAGCAATTATTAGTGGTGATAAATAAAAACGCGCCTCTTCTGTGGCTCCTTCCTCTCCCAACCTCAGGTTGTTTTCCAAACACAAGTCACTCTCACATCCTGTGTCCTGGAACACGGCAACACCTAGACACGTTCAGGCCTTTGCCACGTTTCACCGGCATCTTTTGAGTGGTGGACCCTTGAGGTCGTTCTCTACCCACCCTTGGATCCACAGCCTGCCCCAAGCTCCACAACCAGTGTGGCCTGCTTGGGCTTTGTTAAGGGCTGAATTGTCCCCCTAAAACTCACACGTTGAAGCCCTAAACCCCAGTCCTCCAGAATGTGACTGTACTTGGAGACAGGACCTTTAAAGGGGTAATTAAGGTAAAACAAAGTCATTAGGGTCCAATCTGACTGGTGTCCTCATAAGAAGAGGAGATGAGGACACAGATGCACGCAGAGGGATGGCCATGTGAGGACACAGGGAGAAGACAGCCATCTTCAAGGCCAACCTGCTGATGCCTTGATTTAGAACTTTCAGCCTCCAAAGCTGTGACACAATAAATGTCCATTGTTGAAGCCACCCGGTGTGTGGTACTTTGCTACTATGGCCCGAGCTAACTCACACAGGCTTCATGCCAGCTTCAGTTCAACCCAAGAGATACAATCTGCCCAGCCACTGCTCGCCAGGCATCTGGCCAGGTAGCACAGATTCAAAGGTGAATCCCTCAAGGAGCTCACAGTCGAATACAGGATCAGAGAAGTTCCAGGAGAGAATTCATTTGCACGGCACTCAGGGGGGCACAGAGCCCAGGATGCTGAAGTAGGAGGGGTGTCAGAGAAAACTGCTCAGAAAATGCTGAGAAAATGCAGTCTTTTTCAGTGCTGTGTCACTTGGCCAATCAACAACATACATTGGTTACAGCTGTGACTTACCTGCTCACTGAAGGAGCCCTTAAAGGGCCTGTATTTAGTGCAGTGTACGTTCATTTCATCCTTTGCGCTAAAAGATAATAACTAAGTTATCTGTGGATACACACTCACACACACGCACACAAATACTTTTAGAATTCACCCCCATGTGATAGTGGGAGTCCTTCCTAATATCCCTTCTCTGGCCTCAGGTATCCTGTGCTCTGGGGCTGTCTGAGCCCCTGCCCCTGGAGAGGTGAAAGGCCACCCCCCCTTGCTGAGGCCCTGAGGACTGAGGGGTGGGTCAGAGGAACTCTGCTGCAGCCCCGGGGCCACACCTAATACCCATACCCCACCCAGTGGGATCAGATGCTTCCACTCTGAACCTAGCTGGTGGCCTTGGAAGTGGGGGGGGGTGCTCCTTGCTGTTCCTCAGGAACAGGGTGGGGGACTATCACTGCAGGCCCACCTCCAGGCTGTCTGCAAAAATCTTGATAAAGGGACAGCGTCTGCTTGCTTTGCTTTGCTGGGACAACACCTTCTGTGTGGAACACTAGGTTCTAGGGCTCTGTCCATCCACAGGTTTAGCACGAGACTGACAAGGGACCAAAGCAGTGGAAGGAACATTTCTGAGCCCAGGGCATCAAAGAATAGTAAATCCCACCTCCTTCCCCAACCCCACCCCAGCGGGGTACAAGGCCACAAAGAATCATAAAGTTGCACTTCCAGCTGAGTTTATTTCTTCTCATCATTTTTATTTAAATAAAAAATAATGGTTCAAGTCATTGTAAAAACAACTCAAACAAGCAGATGAAGTAAAAACTCCCTTTGACCACTGCTCGATCCCTATCCCCTCCCCAGAGATAACCTCTGCCATCAGCTGAGCCTGTCCTTAGAGGCCTTTTTCAATGTATTTATGTGTGTATCGAGTGCATTTATATACTTCTACACAGGACTTCTAAAGTGAGGATATAATATGGTTTATGTAACTACTTGCTTACAGAAATTTGGGGTATTTCCCATTTTTTTCCTATTACAAACCTTTCTGAAATTACAAATTTTTTTCTCTTTTTTATTTTATAGGCAAGGCTGATGAGTGTGTGTGTGTCTTCACTGCGGCCAGATGGTTTCGAGTCTTTCTCTTCATCCAGGGAACAGCAGGGAGCTGTCAGAATCCTGGTTTAGTGCAGCTTGTGCACAGTGACCAGCTATGCCCAATGTCCTGTTTTCCTTCCCAAGTTGTGTCCGCATCTACAAATACAGCTGATGCGGCACTGAAAAGGCTGGTGTTGCCCAAGACCGTTCCCAGTCCTGACTCTTCACTGAAGTTTCAGGCTATTCAGCCTGAAGGTGGCTGCAGAGACCACAGAGATTGTGATTGTTTTCTGTGGCTGTCATAATAAATGGTCACAAACCTGGTGGCTTAAAAACAACGGAAATTTATTCTCTCATGGTTCTGGAGGCAAGAAGTCTAAAAACAAGGTGTCACCAGGGGCTTACTCCCTCCAAAAGCTCTAGGAAAGAATCCTTCCTCACCTTGTCCAGTTCCTGGTGGTTCCAGGTGTTTCCTGGCGTGTGGCAGCACCACTCCAGTCTCTGCCTCCGTCCTCACATGGCCTTCTCTGTGTGCCGGGTCTGCTCCCCTTCTGTCCCTTATAAGGACTCTTGTCATTAGATTTAGTGTCCACCTGGGAAATCCAGGATGACCTCATCTCAAGATCCTTAACCTCATTACATCTGCAAAGACCCTTTTTCCAAATAAAGTCAAACTCATAGGTTCCAGGGGTTGGGACATGGACATTTCTTCTCGGGGGCCAACGTTCAACCCACTGCAGAACCGTTAGCTCAGTCCTCCACGTCCCGGGTGGAAGTACCCTCCCTTGCACGGTGGTGGTAACGCTGTGGCGAGAAACAAAGCAAGAAGAGAGCAACACGGACTGCCAGGACGGAGGCACGGTTGCTACCGCAAATGGGGTGATCAGGGAAGGGCTCTCTGATGACAAGACATTTGACTAAAGACCTGCAGGTGTGAAGGGGTGAGTCACATGAGGGTCTAAGGGAAAAGCCTCCCAAGCAGAGGGAAATAGGTGTTATGTTCTCTGTGTACTCTTGACAGTCTGTTTTTATTGTTGTAGTAATTTGCCGTGTTGCTTTTGTTTTTACCACATACATGTTGTCTCCCAGATTAAACTGTGAGTTCTTCAGAGACAGAGACTGTATCTTCTTATATCACCCTCACCACCTAGCATAGTACATGAAACTGGTCATTAAATAAGACCCTCAAGTCCAGGGTCTTATTGAATAAGGATATCTCCACTGTTCAACCTCAGGAAACATTTCCCAAATGGCTAGTCATGGGACCACAAAAGAAGACTGGACAAAATCAATAAATTGTTTGATTCTTGGAAGGTCCACTGTATTCCAG
Organism: Daubentonia madagascariensis; assembly: GCA_023783475.1. Lineage (NCBI taxonomy): Eukaryota > Metazoa > Chordata > Mammalia > Primates > Daubentoniidae > Daubentonia > Daubentonia madagascariensis. The sequence continues at coordinate 359,802 of JAKFHU010000353.1, read as the reverse complement.
GGAATAAAGACCCCCAAGCTGTCTGGCCATGGGGAGAGGTGTGGACAGAGAAGTGTGCAGCACTGGACAGTGGGTCAGCTGCTGTCAGCAGGACAGCAGGAGTTCAGAGTGAGCCTCAGGCCAGCTGGAAGGGTGGGTGGGACTCAAGGCCCCTGGGGACAGGGTCAAATGAGCTCAGGTCAACAGGACCCAGAAAGTAAATGAAGGAGGACGGTATTGTAGGTGAGACAGGCAAGGGTTGGTGAGGTCTAAAGTGAAGAAAGGCTGAATACCAAGGACACAGATAGAAAAATAGAGTCAATTGGTGATACAGAGCACAGGTCAAAGCACTTGCAGGACCTTGGATAGCTCCGCAGGAGGCTCTGCTGAGGGGCATTGGGCGACTGGACTTTTAGTCCACGGGTCCCAAGTGTTGACACTTGGATCCACCTCTCACAGGGCACTCTGGGATTTAAAGGACCTTGTGCAGTCATGCTGGTTCTAACCCATGCTGGTTGTGAGGGACATAAGCGTACTACTCTCTGAACACAGTTCCCAAAAGTAGTGCCTTTCTCAGCATTTTTAAGGTGTTGTGTTGACATGACCAACCATTGTTAAAGCCATGATGAAGCATGACAGAGCCATGGTCACAGGCAGTATCTTGGCTATATTCTAGCTTCTCCCAACCCCAATGGTGCAGACCTCAGCCCGGGCTGAGCTGGCCAGGCTCACCCACTCCAGATGTTGGCCCCTGGCTATGCCTTGGCGAGGGGTGATTGTCCACTGAACAGGAATCCGCAGGCATCTGCAGGCCATGCCAGTGCACCTGTGGGGTATTAGAATGAGCACAGAATTTGAAACCATTTAGTAGCAGAGCAAGTTATTTTGCTCCTTTGAGCTTCTATTTTTGCCACCTATAAAGTGGGGGTAATAACATCTTGCACAATGATTGTAAGGTTTGGTCATGCTACATAAAGAATCGGCCCCAAACATTCCTTTCTGCCCACCCATGTCTTACCAACATAAAAATGCTGGTACAACTACTTGTTACTGGAAGCCTCATGCCCTGCAAGGAAGAGAAGCCAGGATGCTGGAATCAGACAGATCTGAATTCAAACCCTGTCTCTGGTGCTCACTAACTGCATGGCTTGGACAGGTCGGATAACCCCACAAAGCCTCAGTTTCCTCATCTGCTAAATGGAGAGCTGGCACCTCCCTCAAAGAGCTACGGTGAACGGTATATAAGAAAACGTGTCCTCACTCAACGATTGTGAGCTCTCTACCCCTCCTCCCACAGGAGTGAATATCAAGATTTTATGGGGGAAAATCTGGCTTTTAGGTTTCATTGTAAGCTTTTTAAGTGAGCTGGACCATGACTTCTCACTTCTCATAGGTGAGAGCAGCACTGCAGAGCTGGGAGAGCTTAGCAACTGCCTGTATCAACACCTTTATTTTCGTGAGGCCCTAGCAGTGAAGTGGCCTCTGTATCACAACTCCTTTAGTTGCAAGTGACAAAAACCCAACTCAGACCAGGATAAGTAATACTGAAACGTTTGGGACCTCGGGTGCTGCTGGATCCTGAAACTCAAAGGAAGTCACCGGAGCTTGCTGTCTCTCCCTGTCCCTTGGCTCCCAGGCCCTTTAGAAATTGATCGCACTGTCTTCTATGGCTGGCTTTCTCCATGCAGAGGGGAAGGGACAATGACAGCTCCAGATTCTATTGTCAGCTTAGCAATACCAATAAGAACTGCTCACTCCCAGTGGCTTATATAAATCCCAGGGAAGGGTCCTATTAGCTGATAGCTGAATCCGCCCCCTGAGCCAGAAGCTGGTGCACCAGCGATTGGCTGAGCTTGTGATGTGGTGGGTGACCCAGGACATCGTGGTGGGGAGAGGTTGGGCAGAGAAGGATGGCACATCTGTCACCGTGTTTTCCAGGCTGCCTAGCTGGTGAGTGCACCCTGGGGTGAACACTCAAGCGTTCTGGTTCCTAATCCAGTACTTTTCTTCCTCTTCAACAGCTCACATTCCCAGGCCCACTGGTCGGCCTTATTTATCAAGGGGCTGGAGTAGATTTCTGCTATTTCTATCCCTTAGGAAGTTAGGGGGCCCACATTGCCCATTTGGGGACCAGCCAACCAGAATGTGTGGTGAGGTCAATCTGCAGTCATGGTTAAGACTATAATCTGGGGCTCCCTTCTAAGTACTCATCCATGACCAGCCCAGTGAGGCTGCCCCGCACACGTGCGAGGTGTGCTGGGGACGGCACTTTTCTTAATCTCCCTGCTGTGATGTCAACATGACACCAAACTCCGTCGCCAGTCGGGACTTCAGGAGCCTCTTGCCTGCACCCTAAACAGGCACGGCACACCCTGACACTGCAGGGAAGGCTCTGATCTGTCTGTGAATCTGGCTGTGCCTCTATAACCAAACATAGCAGGTGGATTCCTTAAACTGATTGTTCATGAATCTGGTGCTATCCTTACTGTTTACAGAAATTCCTGTGTGGTCAATACCGGTCCCTGCTGTCCAGCTGAAATGGCCAGATGAACCTCAGCACCAGCCGGAATTCCAACTGTGGCCAGTCCACACACACTCCTGGGCCTCTAGTGTCACAGAATGTTAGAGCAGGAAGCAGCCTTCATGACTGTCCGGTCCAATTCTTTCCTTTTACAGCTGAAGAAGGTGAGAAACAGAGAGAGCCACATTACTGCAGGGCAGAGGTTTGCAGCATCATTTGTCCAAGAAATATTAAGCAGAGGCCTTGGCCAAGTGTTGGTTCAGGGGCAAGGCAGCCACTGTAAACAGAACACGGCCGTCACAGCCACACTTAGGCTCTCCTTAGTCCCCCTCCAAGGCTATTTGAGTCCTGGGAAACACCAGCCCTTCCATCCCTCTGTCCCACCCAGACCAGCAGTGGGAGAGTCGTCTTGACACCTGGGAACATCCCCTCCTGCTCCCCAGAAGCACTCAGGGGACCCGGCTTTAGGCAGCTGTTCCGTGTCTATTTGAAGAGCTGAAATTCTAATAAGGATGATTTATGCGTTTCTGAGAGAGGAGAATGGGAGCCGCACTTTCCCCTGACACAGAGCCTGGTCCCGGGGGTGCCGGGATGAGTAATGCTCTCTCGTGGGGCAAAGGGCTCTTGTCTGAGTCAAGAGATGATTTAGCTTCTTAGGGAGCTGGAGTTTCCCTCCAATAACTCACCCTCCCTGAGAAGGGGAGTGGCATCCCCAGGCCCGTGGGCGTCTGTGCCCACGGAGAGGCAGCTAGCGTGGTTTGCCAGTCCCCGTGGCTAGCGTCCTGCAGGGTGGGGCTGGGGCCAGCAGGCCCACAGCGACCTGCATGCTGGGTCTGTATGCTGACTGCTCGGGCAATAGAGGCTCCAGGCTGCTGAAGGGACGAGAGAGACTTAGACAGGGCCAGGCAGGGACAGTAAGTAAAGGATACCAGAGTATTTGAACTCAGGATAAAAAGAACTTTCTGAAAATCAGATCCATGCCCTGTAAAGAATGGACTGTTTCCTGATACAACTCAGTATCTTGAGCCAGAGATTTCCCCAGAGATCTTTTCCTCCCCAGCCTCAGGGGCCAGAAGGTGAGAGTGAGGTGGTAGGAGGGTGACACTGAGCGGGGCCTTCCAGGAACGTGGGGCTCTGCCTCGTGCATCCCAGTGTGTTCTCACTGGCTGTTACTTAACTGCTCTAAGCCTCAGTCTCCGTGTTTGTAAGTTGGGGGTGATAATCACACCTGCCCACATCAAGTGCAAGTGCTCAGCGCAGAGCCTGGCAGGGGAGGACGCCAAGAACCCTGAGCCTTGTTGCATCCTCTCTGTCGCCTCTGCACTGTCAGAGCACTTGGCTCCCCCTTCTTGTGCACTTAGCAACTTCCACCACGCATGACAGCACCAGGATTCAGTCCAGCGACCTCCCCCCACCACGGATTTTACTTTTTACACTACTCGAGGGCAGAGGTCGTGTTTTGCTCATCTCTGGGTCCCAGCAGCAGCGCAGGAAGTGCACAGTCAATGTCTGAGTGAACAGTGACATAGTACATGGGTGCACAATGCTCTCTGACCAGAAACAACTCCCACAGCTATAATCAGAGCCGCGGCCACGCCAGGGAGAGGAAGGGCTGTGGGGACCCCACTAATGAGGAAGGCCAGAGCCCTGCCCTGCCCCATCCTGGGCTCAGACGGCCAGACGGCTGGCCGGGCCGACGGGCTGTGCTGATCTCACAGAGGATAAGAGGGAGCTTGGCCCCGGAGACAGCCTCGGGAGGAAGTGACTGTCCTGGGCCCTGGGCCGTGGACAACCGGAGCCTGTGAAAAACTGACAGTGGGAAATGGCAGTCAGGGAGCAAGGGCAGCGGCAGGTCTGCCAGGCTGCATTCGCTTCTGCCTCTGGAGGAGGAAGAGCCCCGAGAATAAAGAGAGGGGATCTCAGGCGCTTCCTGCCGCCTGCCAGGGCGGATCACGCCAGATAATGGCTGATAGCAGTGGAAACCCGGAGACAAGATAGAGGGGCGGCCAGCTCCAGACGCAGACCCGGAGCCAGGGAGGAGGGCCGGGGCTGAGAGAGTCGAGAGGAAGCTGAGGAAGTGCTCCCGGAGGGGAGCAGCACAGCAGGCAGCACTGGCCGACCAGGGCTTTCCCTGGGGTCAGGCCTGAGGCGGATGCTGGGTGACCACTGGGCCCGGGCAGATCCCACGTCCTCCAGCAAGTTCCTAACCAGCCTGAGCGCCCATCCCTCAGCGGAAAAAACAGGGGCTCTGGAGGGTGGGCTGTTAGGAGCCCAACTTCCTCCATGGGTGTTTGTGGGCAGAATTCAGATGCTGCAGGCTAAGCAGCTGGTGCAAGTGGGCCCTCAGTGACACAGCTGTCCCCTTGCCTGAAAGTGCCTTCAGGCATGGTCCGGTGACCCCTGCAGTCCCCAGGCTGGCGTGGGGGGTCTCTGCTCCATTCCCCGGTGACTGAGGCAGCGGCCTCAGGGGTGGACAGCCACCCCTGGGTACCAGGGCCTCCTCCAGCTTTGCCATCAGAGGTGCATCGGGAAGCTTGCGGCTCCAGTGTGAGCAGTGGTTCCTCGTGAGGTCTTTCCAGCTCTGCACGTGCCAGGCCCCTCTCCACATTCCTTCCTGGGAAGGAGCCTGGTGTTGCCCATCCACCCAGGGCCTGGATGTGCCGTGCATCGTTCTGACCCGGTCACCTGGAAGAGGCCGCTCTACACACCGCTCCCTGCAGGGTCTCAGAGACAGAGAGGCTGGAGGTAGGGAAGGGCCCGAGGGCGTCCACCCCGCTCTCTGTGTACACCCCCAGTGGATGGTTTTCCTCTCTGAGCCTCAGCTCCCTGCCCTGCTCTTAGGTTTCCACCATCTCTTCTGGCTCCGGATCCAGGAGGCTGAGAGGTAGGAAGGGCAAACCCCCATTTTCTCAGTCCAAGGTGGCCTCCCTGCTTGGATTCAAACCCTGTCACTTCCCCAGGGAACCTGCCTGAGAAACTCAGGGCACAGTGCATCCTCCCCAGAATGCCAGCCCACGGGAATGCTGTGGGGACAGAGGGACAGGCCCTGCCCCGAGGGGCTTATGACCTGCTGGTAGAGATGAGAAATGAACAAATAGTGCGAAGCACAGTGAGTGCTATTAAGGGGAGGGGGGCTGCTTTAGGTGAGTTGTCAAGGAAGAATTCATGGTGTCCTCATCTAAGTCATCGATTTCTTGAGTGAGTCATTATTTCACATACAAAATTGCAAATCCCAAGGGAGAAAGGAAACAAAGGTAAAAGACAAGGACTGAGGCAGAGGGAGAAAGGAGAAAGGGGACAGTTTTAAAGGGAGGAGCTAGGCATTGTGTGCAAACACGTATTTGTAATTTGTAAAGCCAGGGGGCTCTGATAACTCTAAACAAAATTGTTTGTTCTGGGAAGGGAGAGGGACACTTCAACGTATGTAAGAATTTTCTAAGAAACCCAGCTAGACCCTCTAACACCCTGAAAGGCAGTCACTTAAGCTCAAGTGACATAAGCGAGCAAAGGGACATCCCGGAAATGCTGCCTGAACCCCAGGGACCAGCTGAGGGAATGTGTGTTTCAAACCTGAAACTTGACAGGAAAGGAAATCTCACCCCTTCCAAAAAAAAAAAAAAAAAAGTGGAAGTTCTGGAAAAACTGTGGAGTAGGTGGCTTGTGCTCAGTTTCTATGCCCTCTCCCGGGGTCCTGGCCTGCCTCCCTCTGCATTTTCAGCCTGCACCTGGCACTCTCGGACGAGCGCATGCGAGTTACTCATTCACGGTAAAGTGTTCATGAATTTGTGTGTTGGCGCACCCAGTCATATTTGCGAGTTAAGTTAGGACAGATGGAAGACTCATTGGTGGAATTTTACCCTTCCCATGGAAGAGAGCTGGGACCTTTAGAAGCCCTTCAATTCCACTGGGGCAGGAGAATTTACTTTGCTTAAAGCCGTCCCTGAAAAGCACCATCTCCTCCGACCCACACGCAGTATTTCTGCCTTCCCTGTCATTCTCGGCCCTCAACCTTTGGAACTTGCAGAGGACAGTCCTGTCAGCATCTCATGTGGTCTGGAACTGGGGACAAGGCAGTGCACCCCTGTCCTGGACTCTGGCCAAGATCCCCAACGACGGCTGCACTCACGAGAACCTGGCAAACCCTGACGGAGGAAGATGGCACAGTAAACGCCAGGACGAAGCAGACGGACCCTCCCTGCCCTCCAAGTCTCTTTTCTTCCCAGGAAGTGTGTTTAAGAGACAAAGTCAAGTGCTCTATCTGCTGTCACTTGATGTCATAGAAAAAGGCCTGGATTTGGACCCAAAAGACCTAGGCTTGCATTCTACCTCTCTGTGAGCCCCTACAGCTTCCTTAGCTATAGGATGGTTGTGAAGATTCCTCCCTGAAGCACCTCACAGGATGTGGCTGCCCATGGGGACCCGTGCCCTGTGGGGGCCTGGCTGCTCATTGCCCTGGGCTCAGCTTCCCAGCCACTCCGTGAGCTGTGGTGGGGGGTGCCCCCCAGAACTCTGCTGCCTTCTGTGCAGCATCACACAGGTCTTGAGCCTGGAGCAGAACCCGCCTGCAGGGTCTGTGTGTGTTAAATTAGATTAACATTTTGACCCCATAGAGAATGGCAGCCTGCAAACGTACAGTATGCATTTATTTTCTTTTAAAAGTTGAGGCAAGAAATTGAGGCCAATAGGGCTGGCCTGGCCCTGAGAGGACCTCCTCTCTGCCCCACTCTCCAAGGAGGGGCGCCAGGAGAAGGGCCTCAACACCCACTCTTACTCTGCCCTGCTCGCCTGTTCCCCAAAGCCCACAAATTGCGATACTAAAAACAGCTGCCATTTAATGAGTGCATACTACGTGCCAGAAACCAAGCTAAGCACCTTAATTATTTCATTGCAGCCCTCGCTACAACTGACCTTTCCTAGCCTTGGAAAGCTTAAGCAACTCACCTGAGAGACTGCAGCAGAGCCTACCCCATCGCAGAATATGCCCCGTCCTCTCTTAACCAGAGTCCCCGGGGGCCTATACAACAACTGCGCCCCCAGCACACACACCCACACGCACGCACACGTCTCCCTGTGCACGTGGTGAGAGCACAGAGCAGATTCCTAAGACTTTCCTTAGGAGTTGGAAGGGGGGTCTTGTTAGGGGATAGAGATGAACAGGTTCTGAGTTTTCTGTCTGCCCTCAGACTGGGCTGAGGCTTGCAGATGCCTGCCATTCGCTTTAGCCCCTCACGTGATCACCAAGCTGCTACTAAGAATAGTCTCTGGTGGGGTCTTCAGGGGCTGCTGGAGATTCAGAGAAGGAAAAGTTGTGGCTCTACCCACCCGGAGCTCACCATCTTCCAGAAGGATAAAGCAGGTCTCCAGAATCCCACAGCCCAAAGCATGGTGGAACAAAAGCGCCCCACAGAGTCCCCACCACTCTTCTCAGTATTTCAGCTCTAAGGGCGGCCGGCAGGGTTGAGACCAGAGCACCTACCCAGGGGCAGACAGAAGGCCAGGAATTGTGGCCGGGAACCCACCCCACTGTGGCGCCCCCGGTGGCCCCAGTTGGAAGGAAGAAAGAGGTGAATTCTCATGAGAATTCTGATAAATGGGCTCCTCCACCCCACCCCCTCCCCCAATTAAAGCCAAGCTGTCCAAGCGGCAAGATGCAGAAACCACTTCTAAGCCAGGCATGACATCAACATTTCAGTGATAAGGGGTGGACAATGGGGTGTTAGACTAATAGAAAAACACCGCTGGATAAGGCCGGCTCCTGATACCAGGCTGATGGGAAATACCATTGTCTGTCGCTGTCAGCTGAGTCCCCCAGGCGACAGGGATTCCAGCGGCCACAGGCAGCCAGTGGGGGAGGGGTGGTCCCGCCGGCCTGGGCACTGGCCCAGCTCCAGGGAGTGCAGGCCTGGGAGCTGTGCCGGGTGCACGGGAGAGTGGGCGGGCAGGGTGCAGAGGCAGGGTAGGGGTGGGGAAGGGGTAGGGATGGGGGGTCAGGCAGAAATGGCACGCACCCGCCTCTTCTCTCCATGCTATTTGGACGATGCTTGCTTGACTGTGTTACAAATGGACTGGCTCACATGTGTACTTGGTTCATTGATTTTCATAGCAATTTTTAAAAATTTTTGTCAAAGTAATATGTGCACATAGTTTTTGTATTTTAAATCAATTCATAGTAAAAGAACAACATTTAACAATAACAACAACAAGCTGGTTTTCTGTCTACCACCTCCTACCCATCCCCTCCTCTGCCCAGCTCTGCTCCCCAGAGGCACCCAAACCGGGTCACTTCCTAGCTGCTGCCTCTGGTATTTGCCTCTATGCTTCTGAATAATATGCTTATGTGGCCATGTCTTCATTTACCAATTTTAGATAGTGCTTAGCAGCTTCTTCACATGGCATATGAGCACTCAGCAACTTTACCCTGCCCTCCCCTTCACTTTTTGTCCCCCACCCTTCCAATACAATTATAATATTTGAGTAAAATAATTATCAGTGATTATTCTGAGAATAAAAATATTGCTGGAAGTCTGCTTCCTAGATGCTATGTCCTCTACTTTTTTTATTTACTCTTTTGTCTTGCTGGAACACCTCCTTCAGTACTTTCCTGAGAAGGGTACATTTTTATTTGGTAAGGTACTGAATTCTAGGTTGGAAATAATTTTTTCTTAGTATTTTAAAAGGATTGCTCCCTTGTCTTCTAGCTTACACTCTTTTATTGTGAAGTCTGATACCATTCTGATTCCTGAGTCTTTGTACCATCTTATTTTTTCACTGGGAGCTCTAAGGAACATCTCTCTATCCCTGTAGTTGGAGAGCTTCATGTGGCTATTACTTAACACGTGTCTTTTCATTCATTGTCCTGAACAATCTGGAAACTCATCTTCTTCAATTCTAGGAAAAATTCATTTATTATTTCTTAGCTAATTTCTACCCTTCCCCATGTCTTCTCTGTTTCCTTCCTAGAACTTCTACTAATTGGATATTAGACATCCCAGGTTGATAATCTAAATGTATCAGCTTTTATCTCCTATTTTCTATTTCTTTGTCTTTTTGTTCAACTTTTGGGGAGATTTCTTCAACTGCATCTTCACACATTCCGGTAAAACCCATTTTTTCCCTGCTTTATTTTATTTCCAAAAGTTCTTCCTTGTTTTCTGATTATTGCTTATTCACAGCCTCCCAGTCTCACTTCATTAAGGCAACATCTTATCATGTAAAATGTATTAATTATAGAGGGAAGATGGGTGGGTAGAAAAAATACTAATTATATATTATAATTAATTAATTTTCTTCTGCTTCTCCCATTGTTTGCGACCTCCCATCTCTCTGTGGGTCATCTTCTATCCCTTCCTCTGTTTCCCCACCAATGGAGGGGTGGACAGATCACAACAGGGTAAAGAAATCCATCATAAATTGCACAACTTGCACAAACGAGAGCCTTGGGTATCCTATTCATATTTTTTAAGTGAAGAAATTGAAGCAAATTTGTACATAACTACATCTGTAAATTAAGGCCAGATGGTCCTCAATTTTATATATTTGATAACACTTCCATACGTGGACATTTATGAGCTCTCCTATACAAGCCTATTTTGGACCTTTGCATGGCAGTTCTTGAAAGAACTTGTTGAACTTTTGCATGGTGGGGCTGCCTGGCTGCCAACAGATTGCCTCCGGCCGTGTCCCCCTTCTTTGTCTGTTTAGCAGCGCTCATTAACTCGATTATTCATATTATATTAGCACATTTTCCTTCCTTGTGTTATCCAACTAAATAGAAAACAAAAGTGAAAGTGCTGATACTGGTGATAAGAAGATTAGGTCTCTGGAAATGAACGTGGCTGGTCAGTCTGTTCAACTGTGAAGGAAAATCAGAGGACAAGCACAGTCAGAGGACAAGTACAAAATGCTGAAAATATATCGTCAAACATCATGTTAAGAATAAGTTGTCGTTGGAGCATTTTTAGTATTTTCTAGTTCTCAGGGAATACATTCCCTTTACAATATATAAATCTATTGCCTAGTTTGGCACATTTTAAACTATAGTTTGGGGTTTTTTTTTAAACTTGACAAATTTGGAGGGAGAAAGTGGGTGGGACCATGAGGCTGTCAGTCTCCTCCATGCCCAAAAGTGAAGTCAGGGTCAGCCTCTGCCCGTGTCAGCAGCTGCCAGCGTGGAAAGTTCGCAGGAGCCCCCGGTGCTTATATGCGAGGGTCTGGCCACTCCTCGTGGTCCCTGGACTGTTTGCTGCCCTCGGAGAACAGCTTCGGGAGAGGGGGCTTTGCTGAAACCGCCACCCATCTGGACCAGCCTGGCGCCCCGTGCTCCATCTCTGCCAGGGAATCCGGGTGCGATGAGGCCCGACCAGGAAAGGCAGCCCGGCCCCTCCCTTCCCTACCTCCTCTTCTTGCTTCTGGGGGCTCAGGAAGGGACAGAGGGTGCACAGGCCCCCACTGCGTCTCATCTGGGCTGCTGCAGCAGCGCCGGCTGGCCCTTCAGCCCCACCTTGCCTCTCTCAGGCCCTGGGTTCACACCGTTGCCTACCGGAGCTCTCCAGAATGCCGCTCTGATCACCTCAAATCCTGATTAAAACCCTTCAGGGCTTCTTGCTGTCAAGGTCCAGACTCCTCACAAAGCACCCACACCCACCGGCCTTGTTTCCTTTCCTCCCCACAGAGCCCAGGCAGAAGGTGCGGGAGATCACCTGAGCGTCCAGACTCTGCCCACGGCGCTCCCAGCCTGGAATGCCCTCTCCACCTTCGGGATGTCCACATCCTTAAACGTCACATCCCCCTTGTTGCTATTCTTTATCCCCTTCCCCAGGAAGAATTAACTCCTCCTTCCTCTGCTTCTGCAACACTTGAGAAACATCTCTTCTTCCTGTGATGTAACCTGTGCTGTAAAGATCGCTCTTGTCTCGCTCTTGTCTCTCTTCTCCACGGTAACCTTCTCAAAGAAACACTGTGTCTTCTGTCTCTCCATCTTCAGGTTCTGCTCCAGCCTTGGCATATAGTTGGCATTTAATAAATATCTATTGCATTTGTTCAATTATACTGAAAATATGCAGCCCCTGGCCATGTATGGTTTACTATCAAACAAGTGGTTACAGACCGTTTATAGAATCAAATATATGCTTCCAAATACCAAGGCAAAGAGTTTGCTTTTAAAATAATTTACCAGCAGCAAGGCTGGGTGGCCACTCCATCAATGCATGTTCACCAAACAGCTGCAGAACTGAAGGGTCCCTCCCAAATAAATGGAGGACACGCTCTTTCTCACCATCTGCTCATCCATACTCCAGACACCTTGTGCTTCTCAGTCAGAACAGGAGACAAAATTATTGACATAGGGATGAGTGGAAATTAGCATCCCTTCTCTGTTTAATCCAGAAATTATGGAGAGTAGCAATAGCTACTGTTTACTACATGTCTTCTATATGCCAGGCACAGTGTCTAATAATGACCACCACTCCTCACTTCTTACAAGAAATAGATTAAAACATGATTCCTGCAGCCAAGCATCTCATGTCTACCTGAATTTAAATATCATTTTTTCAATGAAGCCTCCCTCAACCCCCGACTAGGTAAGGTACTCCTGTTACCTGCTCCAGACCGCCACAGACTTTCTCCTCTGTAATTACTTCTTTAATACCCATCTCCTCTACTAGACATGAACTCTGGGAGGGCAGGGGCATTGTTGTATTCACTATTACAACCTCGGCAGGTGGCAGAGTGCCAGGCACACAAAATGGGTGGATAGAGGGTGGGAGAGACAGATGAGATTCCTTGATACTCTTTACTCAGCTCGGCCATGTTTTTCTTGGCTCTGCTGCCACACGAGCCTGACTCCTCACGCGTGTGGAGGCTGCACCGTCCTGCCCCATTCAGCTTGCTCACTCTCCCCCCTCTGCCTTGGTCCCCCTGCCAGTGGCTGGGGCTGATGTTATCACTGTCCTCTGGACATCTTGCTCTTCATTGACTCCAAGCTCCTAAGCATTTCTTGGCTCCCCCCAAGTGCCTAGTTTTGAATTAACCTCTGAGATTATGGCAAACCACAAGGATTACATCACACCAAGCACTTTCTGTTGTCCCTAAGATCTGCCAGATTTCCCTTCTACTGCCTAGTGGGGTTCAAAATAGGGTGCTGTCAGTAATGACCCGGATGTTATATTAGTCAAGACTCTTGGGCATGATGAACAAAAACCCAATTCAAATCAAACTAAGTGGGAAAAGAAGGAGATCACTGGCCCTAAAATTGAGCAGTCTGGGTGATGATGACTTCAGGCAAGGCTGGAATGTCGAACAACTTCATCAAGTGTGTTTTTCTCCCCACACCCAGCCTTCACTCACCTCGTACAGTCACCTTGATTTTCACAAAAGGCTCTCAAATGTGGTAAGAAATATGACCACAGGAACCTCTGGGCCCTCGTCTTCACAGCTCATGATGGGAAAGGAAGGACGTCTCTTCCAGGTCCATGTGGCAAATCTCAGGGCAGGATTCTGATTGGCTCTGCTCAGGTCACCTGACCATGTCTGAGCCAATCACTACAAAGTGGAGCAGGGGGATAAACCATGGGAACCAGGCCCGTCTGAGTCCTGCACCATCCCTGAGCTGCATGTGCCATCGGAACAACACGAGGTTGGATTACGTTCCCCAGTAAAAGCTCGCTGGCAACAAAACCTGCCCCAACAGCCATTCATGCAGTAGACATCCCATGAAGACTTCCTCAGAATAAGGCGCTGTACTAGGCTTTGTGGGGGAGAGAAACATGAGTCAGACACATGCTGGCCAAAAGGTGTTAGAGTCTGTAGGAGATTTAGTTATGAACGAAAATGTCTACAGTAGAATGCAGCTGGGCCCTAAAGACACAGAGGCTCTTAGAGGCCACAGGAGGGAGAGGTCTGAGGAGTCACCCACAGGAGCCAGTGCAGAAAGAATAATCCAGTGAACGGGGTGGTTGCTTGCATGGTGGTGTGCAGGCTGGATGTACAGACATGACTTTCTGAGGTTCTTCCAGGCCTCAGTGATGCTGTTTCCTTTCAAGTCCAGCCTCCCCCCTTCCATCACAGCCCTGTCTTGAATCACCCAGCCCACGTCAGGCCCCTGATTCTTCCTTTTATGATCTACCAGGTTGGTCCATCCGATGGCCGCCTGCTTCCTGCCGTGATTGCTGCAGACATGTCTATCACTGATGCCTGGTGGTCCTCGGGGCAGATCCGGGCCACGCTTTGTTCTCAGAGCCTCCCTACCAAATGCCTCAGCCTCTCACCCCTGCCTAAGAGCTGTCCTCCGTCAGCCGACAAGAACCGGGCCTCCAGTTGCTGCCTGTGGAGGCTCCATGTCCTGGGATAGCCCCGTCTCATCCCGCTGCACCCTCAGCCCACCACTCCGTCCCGGTGTTGTAATCTTTATCAAAGAGGGGAAGGGGCGTGGGGCAGAGGGGGGCCCTGCCGCTCACAGGCAGGGACGGATCTGGGTGGGAGGGAAGGTCTCAGCCAGCTCGGCAGGCCTCTGGGGTTCAGTCAGTTCGTAATTTCCGTTTACTCAGTACATGTGTTTTATGACTCTGCTTTGTTGAAAATTAATTGGCCGTGGGTATATGGGCTTATTTCTGGTTTATTTTAGTTCAATCCTATTCCACTGATCTATGTGTTTATCCTTATACCAGTACCACAGTGTTTTAATTGCTGTAGGTTTGGAGTAAGTTTTAAAATTAAGAAGTGTAAATCTTCCAACTCTGTTCTTCTGTTTCAATATTATTTTGGTGAATTAACTCATTTTTTTTATTCCAGGAAGGGCTTCTGTGATTGGGGAGGTTCACACAAGCCATCCCAGGAGCCACCTTGCCATAGTGGGAGGATCCCTAGAGGAAGAACCTACAGACCTGGGTTCTGGTCCTGCCTAAGTGTCCTTGGCAAACTACATCTTCTCTTTAGGTCTTATTTTACTCTTCTGCAAAATGGATCCAAGGGCACTTACCCTTACATTTCCTGCTTGAAGTGGGACCTGAAGCTTTTTAGTAAGCTCACTCTAAAAAATGCTTAGGACCCTCAGATTGAGGGCCCAGGTATCAGAGATATGGCTGTCAGACAGCTCCCCTCCCACGAGTCCACATCTGTGGCTACCTGGCTCTGCCCAATCCTTCCTGGGTCATTAGCAAAGGTATCATTCTAGCAAGAACTAAATTGTCAGAGGGAAGAGAAGTCCAGGGCAAGGAGAAATTTAGAGATCAGGTCACCTTTAGTGCCTCCTCTGACTGTCATTGACTTACGCTTGATATTTTCCAGCACTTGACCAATGAATCAAGAGCGAAGTCTCATCTATTTTAAGAAACACACAGTCACCTACTCAAAAACATTTATAGGGAAGTATTCTGTGCCCGGCATTAAGTTGGGTACTACGGGTGAAACAAAGACAAATGAACTGTGTGTCCCACTCTCTGGTAATCAGTTTCATATTTGAATAATATGAGGGGAAATTTTAATTATTTCAAAATCCCTACTATTTTCATTGATTTAGGTATTGCTTTCAATATTTTGAATTGCCAATGTGCACGTAAATGGCCTTATAGGAAAACAAGGCCCTGGACACAAAAGATCAACTACTTACGCATCTGGAGGCCCCCTCCCATACCAAACACCTCAATACAGTCTGTGGGACAGGGCTGAGATCCAGACACACTTGCTACCATGTGTTTGTGTGCCTAACTCAGTGCAATCTCATAGGCACGTTTTCTTGCAGGGATATAGTCCAAATTCTAGACTGTGAGCTAGAAAGTCACCACCTCGATAGTCAGTCTACATCTGTCCCTTGTCCCCATTTCCACTGTCACTGCCCACTATACCATGTTGCAACGCTGCAGCGTGGGCAGACCATTCACCGCTGTGGAGGTGATGATAGCTCGTACAGAGTGGGGTGCTGCAGCTGGCAGGGGACAGAGACAGAAGGAGGCATTGAGAATGACTCTGAGAGTTCTGACCTGCAACTCTGGTTGGTCCTATGAGTTCAGGAGCATCGAGAGGAACAGGTGTGGGGAGAAGAGCAGGCCCCTCTTTGCACAATGGCTCCTCATAGAGTTGTGCAACAGGGGAGTCCTGGGGAAGATCATGGGTTCAGTTCTAGACAAGTTAAGTGTGAGGTGTCTCCGTGGCATCCACATGACATCAGTAAGGAGGCAGATGGAGCACACAGGGAGGGCAGGGCTGGAGACACATGGATGGTGCTAGAAGCAGCAGGTCAGGATGAGATCGCAAGGGGACAAAGTGTAGAAGGGGACGAGATCCCGGACCCGAGCCTGGAGGAGCACCAACGTTGTAAGCACTGGAGAAAAGCTTTCCTGCAAAGGACAAGTGACCCGGTAGTCAGAGGGAAACACAGAAGCAAAGGGAGAGAGTGTTTCAAAGTGGAGGAGGGAACGGCCAACAATGGCCAATGCTGCTGAGAGGTCAAGGTGAGGAGAGAAGACGTACATTGAATTTAGTGACATTGAAGTCACCAGTGACCTATTAAGAGCTGTTGCAGCAGCATGATGGGGGGAAGCTGTATTGAGCAGAATGTGGCAGCAGCAAGGAGATGGAGAGAAAAAGTTGGGGCACATCCTTGGGGAAGGCTGGCTTCCACATGTAGTCTATTCCAAGTCTTTCCCCATGTCTGCTGCCCACTGCAGAAATTTAGGGAAATCTCTTCACCTTTCTGGATCCTAGTTATTCACCAAAGAATGGGGGAGGAGGGCAGCTGTACTATATCTCTAAGCACAGTGATGATCTTTTGCAAACCACAGTCAGCATATATACTCTGGAAAAGAAAACTGGGCACGTAGAGGGACAATGGATCAAAAGAGGGTTAGTGACATTGCTTTTGTAGGACCCCTCCTTTCTCTGTGTTGAAAGGGGCACAGGACCACCTCCAGGGTGGGGGGAGTTTGCATGAGCCCGGGTGGGGGAGTCAGGGGCAGCAGAGGGACAGAGACAGACCTGGCCCAAGAAGCCCCAGAGAGGCAGCCAGCCCTGGGGAGGGACTGTGATCTCAGGAAGTGTTCACTCCAGGACCTGCAGAGGAACTGCTCGCCTGCACCCAGGTGGCCTGGGGAGAGGCAGGGCCGAGCTGGGAAGGGATGGGGCAGGAGCGGAGGAAGGGCAGCAGGAATAATTCCTGGAGCTGGCAGCCAGCCTTGGCTGGAGAGTGACCCCTGGGACGGGGGTAGAAGAGGGCTGAGGGTGCCTTTTATGGCCACAGGTGTTGGAGTAGAAAATTTTCCATGAAAAGGGGGCTGTTCCACATGATTAAAATAAGCACTCGGCCTTCTTGGCAGGCTCAGGCCCTGTTTTTTTCACACTTTGCAGTGTGTCCTTCAACTCCTTTCAGAGGCTGTTCAGAGGATGGACGGCAAAAGAAATTCCTTTTCTTTTCAGACACGCTAATGAGGAAGGGGTGGGAGAGAGTGGGGGTGCTGGCTGGGGAGGCGCAGGCGGGGGCAGGCGGGCTGCAGAGCAGGGCCCGGCTGGCATGAGGTGGGGGTTGGCCCAGAGACACCACTGGGTGGGGGCTGCTTGGCAGGAAAAGCTGGAAATAGAGAGTGAGGGGACCATGGCCCGTCCGAGAGAGCCGGGTGCCCTGGTGCTGGGGTCCCGTCCAGGCCTAGAGAATCTCAGGGGTGAGTTGAATGGAGCAATGTGTCCCGCGGAAGGCTGGGGGTCTCCTCCGCGATAACCAGATAACTTTCCACCCCCCGGGGTGGATTGGAGGCCGTCCCACGAGGCAGACTGGCAATGTGCTATGCTCGTTTCTTACTGTCGGGAGAGGCTACGGGGAGCCTCGCGGCTCTGGCCTCCCCGCTGCAGAATGGGGCGCCGTGAGGATCCAATAAGGCAAGGGAGCGACAGATGACGCCACTGATGACGGTGGGGATGACCTCTCCGCCCCATTCACCCAAGATCTCCGGGGTTCCCAGCCATTCTTGTCCCCACTGAAGTCCCACCTGCCCTTGGGTTTTCTTTGACCTTTTCATCCTGGACCAGGCATTAGATAAAACCTCCTTCCTCTTGTCCATGGAAGATCCACTTAGGCCCTAGGGCTGGGTGTGGAAGGTTACCCAGTTCCACCGGGGCAGACTGGGCGCTCTTGCTGTTGTGACATCATTATTATCAGGCAAACACTGACTGGGGCCTTTTTCTGCTCACCGAGCTTCCTACAAAACGTTGACAGCTCCTATCCACCCCAGGAGGACGCTGGGCCCTGCCCAGGCTGCCCACTGCCCTGGGTCACTCTGCCCCAGCAAGCCACCCTCCCCCAGGGTTCCCAGGCCCTGTTAGGGATGTCAGAGTGCCTGGCTTTGACCCCAGTGGCCTTCCCTAAACATCTCAGGCCTCACTCACCCTTTCCCTTTGAATAACACCCTCCAGACAGCTGGTTTCAAGGTGTGCTCTGAGGATCACCTCCATCAGACTCCCTTGAGGAACTTGTTGGAAAAGTGGATCCCTGAACCCCTGTACCATTCTGAATTAGAATACCTGAGAGGGGCCAGGAAATCTGCATTTGTAATCATTTCTACAGGGGAATCCTAGAAGATGCACTGATTTTTCTGTACCACATAGTCATCTGCCATCCCTCCTGGTCTGGCAGGACTGAAGTGGGCAGGACTGAAGAACATGACAGTGCCTGTCAGTGCTCTGAGCTCAGCAGGGCTCAATATGTGATTGGTGGGAGCTAGTCAGCTATATAGGCAGATATGGATGGATGGATGGATTAGATGGATAGATGGGTGGGTGGGTGGGTAGATGGATGGATGGGTAGATTAGATGGATAGATGGATGGGTGGGTGGGTAGATGGATGGATGGATGCATAGACAGACAGACAGGCAAGCAAAACCTTGTTACAGTAGTTTTGGCCACAGTTCTGGTATCTCATGGAACTGAAGTATGGGATGTAGAGAAAGTTCTCATGAGAGACCGCAGCCTAGATATACAAAGCTGCTGGGAGCAAAGGCAAGAAGGTTACACTTGGACTCTGTAAGCTGCTACGACAGGGCTCAAGTCCGCCACTTACCAGCTGTGTCTGTCTGGGCTAGTTACCTAACCTCGCTAAGCCTGATCTTCCCACCTATAAGGAGGCTCACAGCAGCGCCTACCCCCCAGGGGCGCAGTGAGAGCTCACTCAGACTACACCTACAGGAAAAGGACCCACGAGGCCAGGCCATGTGCTCCCAGTCTCTGCTCCTGTGCTGCCTCTTCCCTCGCAGGCCCCCACTGCTCTGCCCTGTGCAGAGTCAGCCCAACCCACAGCCAGCTGTGTCCCCTCAGAGGCAAACACCCAGAGACGGAGATGTGTCTTCTCTCAGAGGAGAGTCTTGAGGGTCCCTCCCAACACAAGTCACCACCAGTCAAACACAGAAGCTGTTCCATCGCCTCAGCCCCCATGGGGGGAGAAACAGTTCTCAGAGAGGAAAGGGGAAGATGAAGACAGACTGGGCAGATACCCCCAGGTATCTACTGAGACTCCCCAGAAAAGATCCTTCCCCCTGTCCTAAGTCCACGGCTGCCAAGCTTCTGTAGAGCCTTCCCTCCACGCCGCACTGGGACTGAGTTCCCCAGCCTCAGGTCTGCCTCCTCTACACCAGATCTGTCCCCTGTCCCCACCAGCCCACCCTACCAGTATGATCCTCACAAAGCCACCGGTGTGTTCTCCACTGAGAGCAACCCCAAAGTCTAAGCCCTACCCTCAAGGTGCTTACAGTCTAGTTGGTGATATCAAAGAAGCACACACAAACAGATCGCAGGACTGTCCTATGCTAAGCCATGAGCCTGACGTTAGGGCAGCAGGAACCCAGGGGAGGGAGAGTCCCACGTGGGCTGCAGTGGTCAGTGAAGGCTTCCTGAAGAAGGAGGAACTAGGGCAGCAGCTTGCAGGCTGCTGGGATTGGGAAGAACATTCCGGCAGGCACCAGAGGGCTGGAGACAACCCTGCTGATCAGCTGGCCGGGTGGGAATGATTGCAGGGAGAGGAGAAATCACCAGCGAGGCAGGTGCTGCAGTCATGGGGGGCCTTCAGACCATGCGCTGGAGGTCAGGTGGGCCAGGGCCTGCCTCCCACCCTGCTGCAGCGAGCTGGTCGGGCCTCCCAGAGGTCCCGCGGCTGCCTCATTGATTGGCCTGTGAAAGGCCACTTGGCAAGCTGGTTGCTGAGAGACGGCCCCAGAGGCCAGAGCTGGGATTAGCAAGTGGCCCTGTTTGCTCTTCTTGCTGGGAGGAGGGAGGACTTTGGTCTCAGCTTATCAATCGCCCCCAGTCTGAAAGCCCAGGAATGCAGCCTTGGGCAAATGTGCAGGTTCACAGGACACCCATTAATCAAACAGTTCCCTTCCCTCCACCCCTAATAACCTGACCCCCACTTCACACACACACACACACACACACCCCCATTCCCATCACACTCTTCTATGGCCTTTTGGAAGTTCCAGAAAAGAGTGGGCCCACCATATCTGGCACTGGCAGCTGCGCCAGGCCGGTGAAGGTATTTCACGAGAACAGGCCAGTTCAGACACCGTGTCTTTCCTCAATTTTGCCCAGTGGGTCCACCAGAGGCAGCCTGAGGTCCAGGAAGGTGGACACAGCCAGCCCCACCTGCCTCTCTGTTCCATACAACTAGCAACACATTGTTCCCTCAAGATGGAAAGAAAAATATCCCAGGCAGTAGCTTCTGGAGGAAACTTTTATAAAATATGAAATTCTTCTTTCAAACTTTTTAGAATGAAAGAGGGCATTATCTGTTTTTTTAATACAGTAGATGGAACTAAGATTGAAAGTCACATATCAACCCAGAGAACAAACCTCGAGGCTCCCAAACTGAGGTCCTGCTCTAAAGGGAAAAGGAGGGTGAAGGTGGGGAGCCTGAATCTATGAAACTTGAATTTCACAGGAAAAAATGTCAATAATAATAATAAATGTGGATTCCTGTTAGTAGGTGCTAGGCACCAACTGCTGTGTTCCAAACGGGGGCATGTAGCCTTGCCATAGCCAGTGTGGGGAAAGTTCGGGGTCTTCAGGAGGCAGTACAAGTGTCCTATGAGCCGGCTGTGGGCTGTGGCCGCAGGTCACTAATGTCAACCTTGGTGGCAGAGAAGATGGAGACTAGGAAGAGGAAGACAAAGCTCTGGAATATTCTACACTGCTCAGACTTTACCTAAAATACTGCCATCCATACCAAGCATCACACTTGAACTTGCCCTAAATGGGAAATGAGCCCAGTCAGAGAGGCAGAGCTGGCCCACACGGGAGGGGCGTCAAAGCTATGTCAGCAAGACGTCCATCTGCACCAACTCTGGAGCTGCACGTCTAGAGGAGAGACTTGTCAGTCCCCATGCCATGGCCACTGCCCCATGAACTCTGCCCACACCACTGGAGGGCCCCTGAAACCGCTGCTCCACCTCGAGGCCAGGTGGGCCCGCTAAAGCTCACACCTGACCCTGCATGCCTGCAGCTGTCTTCAACCCACACATCCTGAATTACCTGCAGGGCAGGGCGCTGTGCTGTGCCCCAGCCCCCCATGGGGGTCACCCCTGCGTGTCTCCTGCACGTGGCTGTGGTCCTCGCCTGGCTTAGCACCCTGGCTGACGCCTGCTGTCTGCCACCTCCCCTGGACCACCGGCTTCTTGTGGCCAACCATGTGTCCATCCTGGCCCCCAGCACCAGGCCAGGCACCCTATCAATATTTGCTGAATGTATGAATGCCCGCTGTTTTCAAACGTCTGAAAGGCTGTCACGTGGAAGAAGGGTCAGTCATACTCTGAGTGGCTCAAAAGATGTAATCAGGACCAGTGAGTGGAAGCAACAGAGAGGCAGAAACAAGTCAGGTTCACCTGCAAAATAGGCCACTCCTGGCGGCAGCAAGTTCCCTATCACCCGTGCTCACTGAATGGGACAGTTGGTCCCTTGAAGGGGGTGATGGCAGAGGGGATTCTGTGTGGATTATGTGACATCTATGGGTCTTCTAGCTCCAGGGCTCTGTGAGGTGGTTCGACTCTTGGACACCCTCCCCATACACACCCCAGTCATGCTGCAGTCAGAGCCCACCAGGCTGGGCCCCTGGGGTGTGGAGGAAAAGGACGCACCCCCAGCTGGGAGGGGCCTTGAGAAATCTGTCACTGCTCTGGAAACGTGTCCTTGGGGCCTATGGAAAGGCAATGAGGTTGGAGTTTGACCCTCAGCCTGCGGCCCCTGGGGGAGAGCTGGACTGTTCTCCACCCTGACCCTGCAGGGCCAGTGCTCTACCCTTACCCTCCTCCTCGAGAGCTGAGCCTTCTGCTTCCCACAAAAGCACACAGGCCTGGAGCCCTGGAGCCCTGGAGCCCAACCTGGGACAGGGGTTCGTTGACATCCCAGTCGGCCCAGGTGCAGCGGGGAGGAGAGGCGACTCAGCTCAGCTGCGCAGCTCCTTGGCCTCAGCTGGGCTGTCCTCCCGCACCAACAAGGTCACTGTTATCTTCTCTGTGAGCAAGCTGCAGGGCCTGGCTGCCCTCCAAATATGTAGAGGGAGTTTTAACCTAACCCAGGACTAAAAGGCCTCCCACGCCTGACATTTTCCAAGTGCCGTAAACTACAGGCAAGGACAAGAAAGAAAGGCCCTTGGAAGCCCTTCTACAGCCACAGGCTGTTGATGTTATGTGTGTGGGTGCATGTGTGTTCACGTGTATGTCAGTGTGTGTCAGTGTCAGTGTGTGCACATGCATGTGCATCCATGTGTCCATGTGCATGCATGTGTCAACATGTGTGTCTGTGTGTGTGTATGTGTGTGCTGACGTGTGTGCCTGTGTGTGTTTGTGTGCGTGTGTGTCCATGATGTGTGTATATTGGGAAAGGTGTGGAGAAACTATTCACTTTCATTGTGAGACTAGGTTTGTAGAAGCATTTTGTTCAGAAACTCCCTCCAAGGCTGGGAAGATGGGTAAAAAGGCTCCAAATCTCAGAATCTACCTGCTTGTTGGTTGTGGCCACTTGTAATCCCAACAGCCCCTCTGAAATCTTTAAATATGAAACATCTTCATCTCCCAACAGAAACTTCTCCTGCTTCCCTGTTTCTGTCCAAGCCACCGTCACTTTCCTGCTTTGACAGTCCAATCCTCAAAGCTTCGTGGAAAGAGTGGAACTTTAACATCAGACAGTCCCAAATCCCAGCTGCCCCGTAACGAGTTGTAAGATGCAGGGGAGTGAGCCCCTGTGTGCTTTGGTCTTATTAGCTGTCCAATCTGAAAATGCTGTGAGTTTACATGAGGTAATTCATGTGTTGCACTATCTCTCAGGGTTTCCCAAGCCCTTAGGAACATTCTCTCCACATTTTTATAGTTTCCCCCATTGTTAATCTGCTTTTCCAATGTAGAACTAACAAACAAAACAAAGCAAAACACAAAAAAGCTATTTCCCAGAGTTCCTTACTGTAGGACCCGGGCACAGGCCTTGGATTGCACCACATGATGCACCCATAGGAGACTTGGAGTTGTCCTGGGGAAGCGGGTGGGGTGGGCCATCTTCCATGTGGGCTGGGACACATCAGGGGCCACATGGCGCCAGCATCCACCACAGCTGTGTCTCCTAACCGGGCCAGTTCCACTAGGCTCTAGGAGTCACTCCTACAAAATCACCACAGAGCCTGTGCCCCAGCCCTGTGGCAAGCCTGGACCTCACTCAAATCCTTTAATAAAGTCTTTCCTGCCTTGACTACTAGCTCATACTGACTCTGTGGTCTGCAACTAAGAGCAACCCCCGAGAATTCACTCTCACAACCGGCATTCAAAAACAGGAACAACTGTGGCTATGCAGGTTGGGTGAGATTCTGTGTACACCGCATCTAGCATGATGCCGGCTTCTCCCCACGCACAGCCTCTGCGTCTCTCCCACGCACAGCCCCCCAGGAGAGAGCTGGGCTCCTCTGAAAGCACATGCCCTTGTCTCAGGTTGCAGTGAGCCTGGGCCATGTGCACGGACTCCGGCAGCGCCCGGACTGGCCCCATTTCTCCTGCTTTCTGAACTCAGTGCCTGTGAAGAGCAGAGAAGTAGCGAGTTGGGGAGACTGAACTATGTGAACCCCTGGACAGCAGCCAAGGGCCTTAGTGCCTCACTTTGAGATTCTCCTCCATGGGCTGACAAACCTCCACCTGGGGCCAGAGCCTGGGCTGGGCAGTGTGGAAGCTGACAGGACAGGCTGCTGGGGTGGACAGAGAGGCCCTCCCAGAGGAAGCCAGGCAGGGCCTGGGCCTTGAAGGGACTCGGAGGGACGGAGCAGACTGGGCAGGGAGTCCCGGGACAAGGGACGGCAGAGTGCTGAGGCAGGAGAGCCCGGCCCTGCCCAGGTTCACCTGCTGGGACAGAGGCTCACGGGGAAGTAAAGGGAGACCCATCTGGAACTGTAGCTGTGGACCAGTTCCTGGGCACATCTGAGCCTGGACAAGGAGCATGGGTCTAAGTCCGGGATGAATATGTGGTTGAGTTTGAGCATAGGCGACAGTGACCTCACCTGTGTGACTCTAGTATTTTGACTCTGTTGTTTCAATGTCATCTGCCCCTGGGGTCCACATGCCTTGTACCCACTGTGGAAGGTTAAAGACTATTCTACTCCTTCTACTCCACTAAAACTGCACTGGCAAAGGATACCTGTGACCTCCCCGATCCCCAGTGTAAGGCACTTTTTCCAGGCTTTGTCTTACTGGACTCCAGTGCTGAATGCTGTGCATCCTTTGTCTTACAGCTCTCCTCCCGGGGTGTTGTCCACCATGCTGCCTGTCTCTCCTGCCCCTTCTCAGACCGTCCTGCCCCCTCGGCCCACTGTGCTCTTCTGTGCAGGACCTGGGTGGTATCGTCCATTCTCCCAGTGCTGACTGCCGCTGATCTGCAGACAACAACACGTCACTGCCTCCCAACCCTCTCCCCAGGGCTCAGACTCGCACGCTCAGCACCCACTAAGCACAACCACCTGGAGGGGCCCCACTGTTAATGAGCGGAACGTGGTGCAGGCACTCCAGACACCTGAATTCAACAATTCCAAGAGCAAAGCCATCCTCCCTGATGCTCCACCACCCATATCCCGTCCTCAAGCTGTCTCCCCTCCCTGAGTGACAGGGCACTCGCATCCAGGCCAGAAGCCTGGGGTGGTCCTCTTCTCCCCTCATCTCCACACCCTGCTAATCACGGGTCCCCCCAGGTCTACCTGGTCCATCTGGGCTCCTTCTCTCTTGCACTGCCCCACCCAAGCCAGTACCCTCAGCATCCCCCACCAACACTGCTCCAGCCTCCACCTGGACCATTGGCCTGCACGTCATCCCCCAACCCTGCCCTGACCCACTCCACTAGCATGAGCTCCTGGCATGCAGACCTGATCACACCGTGCCCTTCTTGGCACTCTAAGTGAGCCCCCATCACTCACAAAGTCAAATCAAGGCTCTCTAGTGGAACATAGTCGCGACTCCATGGCATGGCCCCTATGTCCTTCTCCCATGTCCCTTTCCTAGTTTCAACTCCACACTTTGGGAATCGCTAGCTGCTTGCAGTGCCCTAAGACCATCATGCTGTTCCTGGCCCGGATGCCTGTACCAGGATACCTTCCTCTGTTTGGAAAGCCCTTCCCCCTCCAAGGCCTGCACAATGCCCAGCTACCCTTGAAGACCATCTCAGGGAACATCTCCTCCAGGGAGCTCTCTGACCCCAGACTGGACTAAGTGCCCCTCGTTCGTACCCACAATGCACCTCACACAAAGCGCTACTACCCTGTGCCAATGTTACCTGGTGGTAGCCATACCTTCCCAACTAGTCTGGAAGCTGAAGGCTGGAACTTGGGACTGTGGCACATGGTGAGAGCACAATACAGTTTGTCAAATGGAACCAAATTAAACTACAGGATGCTTTGGAAGGAGGTTGGCCAGGGAGCAGGGAGGACAGAGGGGAACCTGGCACAGAAGCCAAGGTATAGGCCATCAAGTTCAACTGTGAGCACTTTCCTTCTTTCCTTGAGAAAATCTTCTGAAATCAAGAGGGATCCCTGAGGTAGGTGATTCAGCAGGTTGAGAGGCAGACAAACATCCCTCTGCTCCCTGGGACACTCCTCATCAGTGTCCTCTTGCCCTTCAAGGAGGTGTTGAGCCAGAGGTCAGGACAGCCAGGTCGGCAGGAAGGGCAGGGATCTGGAGCCTTGGGCTGGAGGACTTCCCATCTAGGGGATAAACAGGGGACACAGCAATAGGCTGAGAGACACCGCGGGGGAAGCAACCAGACAAATCCAGGAGGGGAGACATTGCACGGAACTATCAGCTCCAGTCTCTTTGGCAAGTGAGTGCCGCTGGAGTAAGAAAGACTCCGGATATGACAACCAGGCGCAACAAATGGCCACAGGTTGGATTCTAGTCAGCACATCTGGAGAAATTTGAATACAAAATAGGTGTTAGAGAACAGTAAGTGATTTTTTTACTCATTTCTTGATATTATAATGTTATGATTGGCAGTGGAGGTATTTGTAGATACTTGACAAAACTGGATTTTTCCAATATAAGAATTATTCTTATGTGGTCCCAGCTGGGAAAAGTGACCTGGTCTTGGGACTTCCACACCAAGTGACATGTGCCCTGGGGAAAAAGGACCACACCAGTGACAGGAACCAATTGTTCAAGTGTTCACAGTGAAAGCGCTCTCAGAGAACAATTTGTTCCAGCATTCTCATATTATGGGAAGGAAACATGAGGATCAGAGAAGGGAAAAGATTTGCCATGTACACAAGTTAGTGGTGAGATGAAACCAGGGTTTCATCTGATTCCCTCTCCTCTGCCTCAAATCACATCCAGGGGCTCAGCTTCTCATAAGGCTATGTGAATTTATACAATCAAAGTGGACCCGTCAAGATATTTGTCCCAGCTACTCCTTCATGGAACAAACAGGCTTCATGTGCCTGTTTCCTCATCTGTATTGTGAGGATAAAAACCCTGATTTCACATGGCTGTTGTAAGGGCAAAAGGAAGGATTGTATCATCATCACCATCTTTATTATCTGTCATTATTAGACTAACTTTATAGAGTGGAAGAGATTCCAGGTCACAAAGCAAAAGCATCAGTCATTTATTCAACAACTGAGCATCTTCCATACTCAAGTCATTAAGGGTAGCAGTGAACAAAACAAAGACTCTGTCCACATGCTCTCCTTCGGGGACTCCAATTATATGTATATTAGGCCACTTGAAGTTATCCCACAGCTCACTAATACTCTGTTTGGGTTGTTTTTTTCAGTCTTTTTCTCTGTGTTTGATTTTGTATAGTTTCTATTGCTATTTCTTCAAGTTCACTAATATTTTCTTCTACAATGTCAAGACTGCTGTTAATCCCACCCAATCTAGTTGTTATCTCAGACATGTTGGTTTGTTTTCGCATCTTGAGAAGTTATATTTGAAGTCTTTTTATATCTTCCATATCTCTATTTTAAATGTTCATGCCTTTCTCTATATTCTTGAACATTTAGAAAATACTTACAATAATTGTTTTAATGCCCTTGTTTACCACTTCTAGCATCTGTATCATTTCTGGCTCTGTCTCTACTGATTGACAGTTCTATTCATTATGGGTCATATTTTCCTGTTTCTTTGTGTGCTTGGCAATTTTTATTTGACTCGTATACACAGTGAATTTTACCTTCTTGGGTGTTGGATATTTTTATATGTTCTTTGTTCTTGAGTTTTTATTCTGGGATCCAGTTAAGCTACTT
Source organism: Daubentonia madagascariensis (assembly GCA_023783475.1). Lineage (NCBI taxonomy): Eukaryota > Metazoa > Chordata > Mammalia > Primates > Daubentoniidae > Daubentonia > Daubentonia madagascariensis. The sequence continues at coordinate 332,577 of JAKFHU010000353.1, read as the reverse complement.
AGAAACCACTTATTCCTTTCAAGACTTGCATGAGATTTGTTAGTTGGGCCAAGAGCAGCCTTCAGCGTAGGGCTGATTAGACCTAACTCCACTAAGTTAAGGAAGTGTAGTTAAGGCCACGACTTTCTGAGTACTTTACGTGATGCCCCATGTCTTGCAAGGTTTTTCTACTATTCCTGATCTATGTGAGCTCTGAGAATTATTATGCCTGTTTCTTCAAGGGCTTCTTTTCCTGGGCTCCAGGAATTTCCTTGCACAAATGCATCCATCAGTTCTCTGCTGAATACTTGAGGGAATCCTTTGCAGGTTTCCAGAGTTCTCTGTCTGTGTAGCTCTCTCCTGAGAACCCTGGCTCCCTTGGTCTCCCCAGATACCCAGCTGTACCTCCCTGAGACCACCAAGCCCCCCCCAGGCTTCCCTCCCTGTGCTGCAGCCTGGAGACTCCCCAGGCAGTAATGGGGGCAGTGGTGAGTCTCAACTCATTTGTTTCGCTTCCCTCGGGGATCCCTGTGCTGTGCTGCCTGCTATTTCTTATCTAAAAACCATTGTTCCACATATTGTGTCCTGGTTTTTAACTGTCTAAGGTGAGGGTACATATGTTCTCTGTCACTCCATCTTGGCTGGATGTCAGTCCTGCTTAGACTGTTAGAGCAGAGAGTTGTTCTTCCTCGCTGGGCTTGGGCCTCAAAGGGTGCAGGGATGGGTGTGGCCACTGCCATTTTACCTCTTCAAGGCGCCGGAGCCCAAAGCCACACAGCAGAAGGCAGAGCCAGGACATGGAGAGAAACCGGCTCTCGGCGACATTGCTTGAGCCCGGAATCAACCTAGTCCACTAGACTCTTAGCTACATGAGACAGAAAAATTCCCTTTGCTCAGGCCAGCTGGGGTCAGAGTTTTCTAACATTTGCAGGTGAACGAGTCTCAAGTGATTACCTTCGCTGTTTAAAGTGCGCATGAATAATAGCATGTGTTGTTCAGAGCTGGGGCAAAGGTTAGAGAAATTTAAAACTACCTATGAATAGCAGCATGTGTCCTACAGAGGGGGGCAAAGGTTAGAGAAAACAATCTGTGTTTTCTCTAACATTTGCTGCACACAGTAGGTGATCAGTAAATGCTGTCTCCCTGTCCTGTCCTCAGATATGTGCTTCTCAACTGGGGCTTCAAAGCTGATCCCGTTCTCTCTCCTGCCCTTTCTCAAACTCCCCTTTCTTTTCTGGTCCTCAGGTTCTCCCCGAGCAGAGCCCAGGGCTTTACAGTTAATATCCTGCCGCCTCTGATTGCAGCTTTAAGAGGTGTAACATTTGATAAGCTCCATTTAGCCTGACTGCGCTGCATTGTTTAAATTATTCAAAGACAGATCGCTCCCTCCCCCCAACCCAAGGCTTTCTGCTCTGCTGAGCCTACCGGCAGCAAGTCACCAGGAAATAGGGAAGGGAACCAGCAGGGCCGTTTCTCACTGTAAGGGTGGAAATCAGTTCCAGCCCTTGTTCTACACCCATCACACCCCGTTATTCCTTGCTAATTGCAAGCCTGGTATGCAGGTTAACTCTTTGAGAACAATGCTGGCTTTGATTGCTAAGGGGGCTCAGCGCTGCCCCCACCCCTTCCTCCCACCGTCCTCAGCTGACTCTGCCTGTCTGGGATTCTGAGGGTCTCACTTTGGGGAAGAAGAGTCCAGGGTGGGAAGAAGTCTGAAAATGTGAAGTGGCGCCTGTTCCCGAGGCATCCTGACTGGGGCTGGGCGGATCCAAGCCTGAGACCTGGGTAGCCTCAAATCCAAATGCTGTGGGACAGCAGATGACCCAGACCAGCTGCACTATGAACTTACCTGTGCCCCTGCCGGAGCTGGGGCTCCATCTCAGGACAAACTCACTCCTCCTGGCCCAAAACAAGGACGGGGAGGACTCAGCCATTGCTCGTGGACATGGTCTCACTCTTTCACCGGAGCTGTTTGCTTAAAATGCACTGAATAAATGCAGATGGTCGTCAGGCACTTTTAATGAAGAAATATTACTTTGGGGCCTGTTTTTTTCATCTACAGAATCTGTTGGCCTAGATTTGCCAGATACTCACTTAGAACAAACAAAAATCAGTGTAAGAGAGCCCGGATGGCCCATAGAACCTAAAATATTTACTATGTGGTCTTTTACAGAAAAAGGGTGCTGACCCCTCCCTGAGAATCTGTATTAAAAGAGACTAAGGTGACGTGACAAACAAATGCAGTGTGTGAGCCTGTCTTGAATTGGATCCTCGACCAGAAAAAGGACATTGGTGGAACAACTGGCAAAATTTGAGTGAACCCTGCAAATTAGACAAAGAGATAAAGTGTATCGAGATCAGTTTCCCAAGCTCGATCTTTGGACTGTGGTCCTGTGTGATGTTAGAACGTTTGGGAGTCTGGGTATGTGGGGAGTCTTTGTACTATCTTTAAGGAAGAGAAGAAGAGGCCAGGAGATCCTTATCAGGTAGGTAGAAAAACAGCCAGATCAGGCTGTGTGGCCATGAGCATGCGCCTTGCACGTGCCCAGGTACAGAGGGCTTGACTGACCGCAGCTCTACAACCCAGGACCGTGCTCACAGGGAGGCCGAGGCTCAGTGCAGCAGGGAGACCAGGCAGATCCCTTCCTGGGCAACCCGACTCCTCAGGTGGCCACCGTGATCGCAAAGACTCCTCACTGCTTTACCAGACTTGCCTTTGGCTACATGTTAGTCTAGAAAGTTCCCACCTAACTTTCTCTCCCTCCCTCCTTCATTCAGTTTAAACTTGCTTTACAATTGACAGTTCTCCCAGCCTCTCCGGCTCCGTCCCCATTTTCTCTCACACACACATTTCCCCTAATAAAATCTTTGCATGTTTAATCCCATCTTGGCATCTGCTTCTCAGAGGCTGGGACTAGCCCGGGGGGCTTTGGAAGGTGCCACCCTCTTCAGGCGCACCTTTCCCACGATGCTCCACCCAAGCTACCTCTGAGCTGCAGAAGGAGGGTGGGGGCAGGACACAGCAAGGCTTGGGGAGGGAGATATTTTCATAGTACTTTTTAAGTGGTTAAATTTTCAGGAATACAACCTTTACATGATTACAAGAAGAGGTGATAAAAGTACACACTCTAGGAAACAAAACATCAAGCTGTTGATTTCTGATTAGATACCTTCCTACCAGTTGAGGTGGTTATCACTTTTGTTCCATTTAGTGGTATGTTTTTAAATGTTTCGTTGGACAATTACTGAGGGCAGTTTATAAGAAAAAGCATCATTTCCTCCCCTACCCGTGAAAAAGTGAGAAACTAATTCAGATGAATAAGCCTCTGAATTAGGGATCATAGAAGTCAAGAAACACGGTGAGGGGAATATTAGGTTGATTTAACCTCTATTTCAACAGGAATTACATAATATTGACAACATGCAGTTGTCAAAGCCATACAGTTTTGCAGGTTGGCTTTACTTACATTTCTGCAATGTTTTCTCCAAAATAAAAACATACTAGGGAAGTCCCTTTACAAACTAGGAAGCTGCTTCAGAAACAGCATGATCTAGAGGGAACAGGGGAAACACAAAATAAAGGGAACAGTAGGGAAAGACAGTGAGACATGAAGACAGAGCAGGAAGGACTGAGGGAAGAGCGTGCCCTCAGCCCTGTCTTCGAGCTGGGAAATTCAGCCGACCTGCCCTCGGAGACAAAGGACCGTTGACTCTATGGCTGGAGATCCCCTTTGGATGACAAAAAAGCTGGGGGACGTCTGGTTTAGCCAACCGCAGCCAGAATTGCCCAAGATCATCCAGATGACTGAAAACCGTGCACGCAGAGGGGGAATCTTATTTCTCTGAGGAGGAGAGGGAAACGTTTGGAAAACAGCTGCCTGCCCACACACACCAAGGGTGTTGGAGACACACTGTTTGGGAGCCCCAGGAGTAGGGAGTGGAGAGTGGGATGTGGGGGTCCTCCCCAGGGCAGTGGTCCTGAGGAGGGTGAGGGAAGATGGTGTGGCGTGGGCCTCAGCTCCTGCCCTCCCTGAGGAAGCCCAATGTCTCCCCAGGAACAGTCCAGGAGGTAAAGGACCCGGAAGGGTAGCCCCGAGCAAGGCCCTGGAGCTCCTGGGACCAGCTGCGTGTTGAGGGCTAGGAAATGGGGCTCGGAGAGGCTTAAAGCTACCAAGTGAAGGGCTGGGGTTAGAACTGCCTGACACCATCCCATGGCTGCAGGCGAGAAGGCACTTCTGGGCTCCTGGCCCCAGTGACTCCGCCAGTGCTCATTTCCTCAGCTGGATTTTGGACTCAAAGGTGCCCAAGTGATTAAATCAGATTTGTCTTTGCTTAAAGCAGCTCTTTTGATTTTTTTTCCCAGCACAACTCACAGTAAGAAATATATCTCTAACTGCAGTCCGGCACACATACACGCGTGTATATAAAATATCTGAAGCAAAAGTTTAACAAAACCGTGCTCATCCTGATGACTTACAGTGCATTCTAGTATTTTCTCTTCCTGTCTCTTCTCATGCCTTCTTGCCCTTTCTCTATTTATTATTAAAAAGAGAAACGCTGCTTGTAATTGGACAAGCACTAGCTGAAAAGTCGCAGCTCTGGGGACCCAAGGGCCCTCTGAGGAGAGGACAGGTCACCAGTGAGGCTGTACCTAGAAGGTCTCATCTGGCCTTGCTGACAAGCTCCCCGTATGACCTGGTGAGGTGCTCACAGTCCCCATGGGCCAGCGCACTGCACTGAAACACCCACATTCCAGGTCCAGGGGACATGCCTCAACTCGGATGCAGTAACAAAAATTGACACTTTACTTCCATATGTCGTCTTACTAGAAAATGCTCAGAACAACCTAGCAAAATAGGCGATGTTATTTTCTTGTTTAACAGACAAGAAAAGTAAAGGTCAGACTCTCTAGGTGGCTTGCTCAGGGTCACCTGTGGCCAGTAGCTGTCAGAGCTGGGACTGAGGCCTGGGTCTTCTGTGGCTCCTTCTACCACAACCCTCCTGTGACCCCACCCCCGCATTCTCATGAGCTTCTGCTTATGGGAGCCCTCAGTCCTACCCTTTCTCTGCCTTTGGGAATCTGTTCTGGTTCTTAAGCTCTGACTGGACTAGGACGGCCCTGAGTAGGGAACATTTCTTACAATCATCTTATGACAATCTGTCCAACTGGTTTCCCCTCCAGCAGGGACTCCAACCAAAGTCAGCTTCCACGAAGCATGAGCAAATGTTTAGGATTTAGAAGGAGATAACGGGATTGCTCAAGAAGGAGCGTGAAAGAGCCGCAATGCTTCCACCCCTGCCTGGGAAACTCTTTCACGCTGCTGACGTCAAGAGGGATTTGCAAAGCCCTCCAAGAAAGTTGACCAAAAGACACTGTGTGCTGGCGGTTAATGTTTTTATTAATTAATTGTGTTTGCAGCTTCTTGAAAATAGTGTATACCCGCTGGCACCGCCCCAGCCCCCCAGTAACAACCTCCACCCCAGCCTGCATTCATCAGCACGACTGCACCCAGGGATGGCCTCCTGGCCCCATCCGTCAAACCGGCCACTGTCTGCAGACGTTCTGGGATTTGTTGCATTTGGGATTAAACGGGGGAGGGGGTAAAATTAACGGGGTTTCTATAAATACAACTTCTCTGGTTCTTGTTAAAACTCAGGGGGTCACAGGAAATCTCTGGTTTCAAACAACTCTATGTGGAGTGATCCTGTTTACTTAAAATGTCTAGCCAAGATCTAGCTTTGCCACATTAATACTAAATAAATAATTTCCACAGAAGCTATTTTTTGGCCCTCTTTGCCAAAAATTTTGAGAAAAGGGGCCAACACAGAAGCCTTACATGCATGTTTCATATAAAAGCCACAGTATTAGTAGGAACTAGCTTCCTTATTTTTTTTTTTAAGCTGCTTCATGACAGATAAAACTCAGCTGGTAAACCAACGCACACAAAATGACCCACCAGGGCTCTTGTACTGGTTACCACCAAAGTGGTAGTTCCATGAGCTTCACCTCATTCTCTTCCTATTTAAACCAGCTCTCTGAGAAGGGTCTAACGAATGTACCTACCTGAGATGTAAGTGGCTGGTAAGTAGGGTTGCCAGACTTTGCACATAAAAATATAGGATGCCTAGTTGAATTTGCGTTTCAGACAAACAATGAATAATTTTTAGTATAATATGTCCTGTGCAATACTTGAAACATACTTATGCTAATTTATTATTTGCTGTTTATCTGAAATTCAAGTTTAATTGGACATCCTGTGTTTTATCTGGCAACCCTACTGGTAAGGCCCAATATTCTACCTTTTTGAGGGGATGTGATTTTTGACAGTGGACAACAAAAGACAGTGATGTGGTTAGAAAGGAGGATTTGTGGATCTGTTCTAGTTCCCCTGGTGAGAGAAACCTCCTTGCCCAAGATTTTGCTCCAAATCAGAAAGGGCAGGTTATCCAGCCACCTGGTCCTTAAATAGCAAGGCTCTGGGCCGTGGCCTGTGGGAACGACATGAGCTGGTGTTACTGCATGCTCACTACTTCACATTCATGACGAGGGCCTGTTATCACCCACTTTTACAAAAGCAGAAACTGAGTGCAGGGAGGTTAGAAACGTGCCCTGTTCACCCCACAGAAAGAAGCCACCAGAGTGGCCCAGGACCAACACAAGAGGGAACTTACTCCTGCGCTGGGCACAGGAGAGGCAGAGGCAGGTGGCAGGGCTACAAAGGGATGCTTGGTGTCCCAGACACTTGTGGATGGTCCCAATAGAGGGAGGTTTGCACAGAGTGTTTTGAGAACATTGATGTTTACTAGGGCGTTCAGGAAGCTTCAGGGACAAAGTGATTTCGGAGAAAATCAGTTAAGGATGAGAAGGGATTTAACTGGAGGGAGGAGGAACAGGTGCCAATGAGATTTCTGAAAGCTGTAATTCCAACTGCTGTCAAAGCCTCTGCTTGGTGAAGAAACTGTATCTTCTCCCACTGGGTTTGCACCCAATTTAATAGGAAGCTCAAGGCAAAATCTCAGGAAAAGAAATCTCCTAGACTTATTAATAGAAAAGGACCCCTTTCCGTGCCATCATTTCCGTGCCACCATTTCCTAACAGGACCCACTTCGGGACAAAGCCTCCAAAATTGCTGTTTTTATCTCTGATTCGTGCTGCAATAAAATCTACATCCATGTCATAGTAACCTTGGATGTACCGACGGTGTTACCACAAGAGATTCAGAGCTCTTCAGGCCTACAACGGCGGTTCTCAACGGGGGATTCTGTCCTCAGAGGACATTTGACAATCTCTGGAGATACTTTGGGTCATGACAACTCAAGGGTGGGGAGCGCTCTTGGCATCTAGCAGGTGAAGGGCAGGGATGCAGCTAAACATCCCACAGCGCACAGGACAGACCCCAGCAAAGAACTATCTGGCCAAAACATCTGGCCTGAACTATTCATTTAATCCCTTCATTTGGGAAGTATCTAGAACACCAACTATGCCTCAGACACTGGCCGGATGCTTGGAATATGAAGACAAATAGGGCACAGCCCTGATCTCGTCAGGAAGGAAGACACAGACGCAGCGTTGCAAAACCTCATGCAACAGAGGCCAGTGCGCTTGTCTGGAGGGACAGGACAGAGGGAGGAGGGGAGAGGGAAGGACAAGCAAGCTCTGGGATGGCCCGGGAGGGCTTTCAGGAGGAAAATGCTGACAGGCCTGTGAAGGATGAATAGGAGTTTGATGGGCGGGGAAGGGAGGAAGGGTGCTCAGGCAGTGGGTGCAGGGGCTGGAGGTGTGAGAGTAACACGGCACGTTCCGGAAACCATGACGTGCTGCACAGCCTCGGTGGGGAAGAGGCACCGGTCTGCTTCGGGACCTGGACACAGCCCTGTCAGTGATCGCGTGTGACACTGACGAGCCCACCTGCTGCGGAGGAAGGCCGGGAGCAGGCCGTGGTGCCAACGCCGTGGGAGAAGGTCTAACGCCGCCGGAGGCTGAGGACTGGCACCGTGAAGGAAAAGCCGGGATTTCCGGACTCAGCAACCGATGTCACCCGGGGGGGGAGGGGGGGTGCTGAAGGATTTAGAAGTTGCCGGAGGACGGTGCATGTTGATGGGGGTGGCGTGGACTAGGGGCTGGAGCAGGCTTGGGACGGGAAACGTATCAGCCAGCTCGGGCTGCCACGGCAGAGCACCACAGACTGGGGGCTTCAACAGCGAATGTGCATTTCCTCGCGGTGCTGGAGGCTGGAAGTCCAAGATCAAGGTGCCGGCAGGGTTGGTTTCTCCCGAGGCCTCTCTCCTGGCTTGCAGATGGCGTCTTCTCCCTGTGTCCTCACACGGTCGTCCCTCTGGGTGTCTGTGTCCTAATCTTCTCTTCTTATGAGGAAAATAGAAGATTGGATTATGGCCCACCTGTATGACCTCATTCACCCTTAATTACCTCTTTAAAGACCCCATCTCCAAATACAAGCACATTCTGAGGTGTAGAGGGTCAGAACTTCAACATATAAGTTTGGCGGGGACACAGTTCAGCCCATAACAGGAGGGGAGTGAGCTCAATCTCTTCTAAGCGTTTTATAGGAGGCATCAAGCTGTCGCTGATTCGCAGGCAAAACGACTGAAGCAGCTTCCCACAGACCAGGCAGCCAGCTGGTTCTCTCATCCCGTTTACTGAGTGACTACTACGTGATAGGCACTTTACATATGGTGCATCTCACCTTCACAGTGACCCTGCAGGCAGATACTGTTGTCCTTGGCAGATTCGGAGACTGAGATTCTGCTGGGTTAAAACACCTGCCAAAATTCTCATAGCTCATATAAGCAAAATATAGCCTGACTCCACCACTTGGGTCTTCTCCTGCACATCGACATGCCTGTTCGAAAAACCCAGTTCTCCACTGGGTCCTCATGCCATGTCCCTCAGGAGGACCCTTCCTGTCTGTGTTGCCCATCCTGAGCCCTAACCAGACACATCTGCCACCACTGCACCAAGGATGTGCCTGTGGAAACAACAGGTAGCTCACGGGACACCGGAGCCTCTGGTCAATATTTACCTAGTAATTCAAGCAGGTAATAAACAGCTTACAGGCAGCCTCCCTAACACACCACACAAGCTTCCTCAGCCCTGGACTGCGCCCAGCCCCGGCAAGTCTGGGCTAGAGCTTCCTCCCCAGTCCTGCCCAGTGGTGGTTCCAAACCCGGCTGCACATTAAACCCCTTAAGAGTGCTTTGAAAAGTCCTGGGCCCAGGCCACCTACAGATCAGTTAAATCAGGGCCTCTGGAGCAAGCCTTAGGCACCAATATTCTCATAAAGTTCCCCAATGTGCAGCCAAGGCTGAAGAAAACACTACTATCAACAAATACGGTAAAGACTCTTCATTGTCGCTTGTCCCCGAGGACCAGAACAAAGGGTGTGACGGCAGCCCTTCCCTCTGTGCACACACTGCTCTGCCTTCCCACCTCCAACCATCCCCATGCAGACAGACACATCCATGTGTGGATGTCCATGCACTTAGTCATGTGCACCCACGCGCTTACATGCACGATCACCAGGACCATTTGTCACAAGCCTGTAGTGGAACGACCCGCCAAATGCCAGAGTTAGGTTTCTCCAGTGGCGGAGCACAGGCCACCCGCTGTGGTTTAACCCTCATCACCTGGAACTGAAGAACAAAAGTGCCAGGGCCTGGCCCTGGCGACATCCCTTGCAGGCTCTGGGAGGGGTGAGTCCGATGTGCAGCCGGCGTGGAGCACCAGTGTGGCGAAGGAGAAGGGCCTGGCCATTGTCACATGCTTCTTTTCTGTGTGGGGAAACTGAGGCCCAGAGAGCTGTGCCCAAGGGCTGATAATCCCTGTTCACTGGCCAGCAAAGAGACAATAATGACCAACTATCACAATCATCAACAGTGTCACTGATCACTGACTCTGGGCGGGGTAGTTTTCTGAGAATGTTACATGTGCTCACAAATTCAATCCTCTCCGCCCTCGGAGGCAGGTGAGGCGTTTTTCCCAATTTTACAGATGAGGAAATTGAAACTTAGGACTTGTTTTTTCTCTCTCTTTTTTTAATCGTGGTAAAATACATATAACATAAAATTTACCATATTGACCATTTTAAGTGCACAGCTCAGTGGCATTAAGCACATTCACATGGCTGTGCAACCATCACCACCATCAGAAACTGCATCTTCCCAAACCGAAATTCTGTCACCATGAAACACTAACTCCTAATTCCCCTTCTCCCACAGCCTCTAGAGCAACTGTGATTCCACTTTCTGTTTGTATGAATCTGACTACTCCAGGGACCTCATGTAAGTGGAATCATACAGTGTTTGTTCTTTTGTGAAGGGCTTATTTCGCCTAGTATGATGTCCTCACAGCTCATCCATGTTGCAGGTGTGTTAGAATTCCCTTCCCTTTTAAGGATGAACACTATTCCATTGTACGGATAGACCACATTTTGCTTAACCATTCATCTGCCAGTGGGCACTTGGATTGCTTCCACCTTTTAGCTATTGCGAGTAACAATGCTATGGACATGGTGTACAAATATCTCTTTGAGACCCTACTTTCAATTCTTTTGGGTATATACCCAGACATGAGACTGTTGGACTGTATGGCAATTCTATGTTTAATTTTTTGAGGAAACTCCATCTGTTTTCCACAGTGGCTGCACCATTTTACATGCTCACCAACAGTGCACAAGGGATCTGATTTCTCCACATCCTCACCAGCACTTATTGTCTGTTTTTTTCACAGTAGCCATCCTTATGGGTGTGTGGTTGTCTTAGTCTCTTTTGCATTGCTATAAAGGAACATCTGAGGCTGCGTAATATTAATATAAGGCAAAGAGGTTTATTTGTCTCATGGTTCTGCAGACTGTACAAGAAGCATGCACATCTACTTCTAGTAAGGACCTCAGGAAGATTCCAATCATGGTGGAAGGTGTGGGGGTGCAGCCATCACACGGCGAAAGGAAGGGAGGAAGAGAGAGAAAGGAGGAGGTGCAAGGCTCTTTTTAACAATCAGATCTTCGTGGGAACTAATAGAGCAAGAACTCACTTATTACTGGAAGGAGGGCACCACACCCTTCATGAGGGATCTGCCCCCATGACGCAAACAACCTCCCACCAGGCCCTACCTCCAACTTTGGGGGCCAAATTTCAATATGAGATTTGGAGGGGACACATATCCAAATCAGAGGTGATATCTCATTGTGGTTTTGATTTACATTTCCCTAACGATTAGTGATTTAGAGCATTTTTTCATGTGCTTCTTGGCCATTTGTAAATCTTCTTTGGAGAGATGTGGAACTTAGTTCTTTTGAGTAAATTGTCCAAGGGTATGGAGCTAGTGGTGGAAGGGCTAAGTTCACACCCAAGCATCTACCTGCAGGAACTTGCTCTAAACCGCTAACACTAAGAGCACACATGTAGAGCTCTTGAAAGAGTGCCTGGGATGCAGTAAGTGCCCAATAAATGTTAGCTATTGCTACCATTATAGCTATACTACTATTATTACTACAATTAATAATACTAGTACTGCTGCTGTTACTACTACAAGGCTTCCCATGACCGGAGCTAGCCATAGCTGTGACCCTACTATAAACAAGGATATTATTAGCATTGTTGTGGCCAAAGGAGAAAAGACCAAGGACCACCAGGGCGGTGTGATTCATTCCTTATGGCAGCATTTCTCAGAGTGTGAACTGAGGACTGTCTGGATGGAAATAACCTGAGGTGCTGGCTTTAAATCAGGTTCTAGGTCTCCTTCTCAGACTTACTGGACCAGAATCTCCAAGTGGGAGCAGCGGGACATTTGCAGGACACAGGCCTCCAGGGGACTCTCTCCTCAATTCGACTGAGCGTCATTGCCCATTGGTGCCAGACAGCAGCCTTGCTCCCTGGGAAGCCCCATGCATGTCTTTTGGGTTATGGTAATAATAATCCCCCCTCCCACACACAAAAAATGAAAGACAATATGTGATTTATCTTCTCTTTCCTGCTTTCACAAATTTTCTAAATTTCTCTGATGATTGTATATTTCAGTTTTATACTGAAAAATACATATATTTTAAAAGGAACTAAAAATTTTGAGGCACCTATATTCTTTTTTTAACAGCTTTATGGAAGTAAAATCAACAAACTGCACCTATTTAAAATTTATAATTTGATAAATCTGACACATGTAAATCCATGAAACTATCACCACGATCACAATAATAAAATATTCATCACCCTAAAAGTCTCCCCGTACCTTTTTGTAGAGGCACCTATATCTTATGCCTTCCTACCATTCCCTTCTGCCCGTGCACTGTCGACCCTTCCCCCAAGATCTTTGGCATCTGAACTTGTGGATTATAAGGGGAAAAAAGGTGTCTGTACCCTTTCCCAGTGAGCACTGCCATCAAAACAACCCTGGTGACAGGGCCTGGAAGAGCAGACCAAGTCTCAGCCACTATGAATATACTAAGTAGGCCCTAGAGGAACTTGGGCTGCAGCAAACACAGTACAGACATACCAGGAACAGAGAAGATGGGATGAATCATCAAGTGCTTGAACAGAATGTGAGTCCAGAATGCCTTCCTCTGGCATCAACCAACTTCAAAACTCCTATTCATCCTTCAGAACCCCCCTCTTCCTCAGGTAAGCTTCCCTTGGTCCACATGCCCCCAACAGCCTTGTCCCAGGGTGGTGTCCATGGGTGGTGGGCATCTTCTGCCAAGCATTCAGCAAAATCAGAGGACTTGGGACATCATCCTGGCCACCTCCCAACAACAAGAGCTGTGATTTCTAAACTTGCCCCAGAAGACAGTTATCTCTGTCCTTTTCTTTAAACCTTCCAAGGAAAATTCACAAATGCCCACTGCAGTGCCTAACGGCCTCGTCAGTTATGCCAGCTCCTCGACCACGACAGCTTGACACCTGGCCCTGTCCAACCACCCCCAAATCATCTGCCAGAGTCTTCCTGGCTGGTGCCACTTCCCCCAGTTCCTGAGTAGGGGTGTTGTGGCACCGTGCCAGCAGCCCTTCAGTACCTACACTCACCTCAGCCACCTGCGGGGAGAGGGTTCTGGGGAGGGAAGGGAGGCAGAACTGAGGAGACTGGAGTCAGACCTGTGCTCCGAGTGTTGTCCGGAATGGGACAGAAGTGGGGTAGTGAACACCAGCGGGCTCCACTTCCTTAATGACATTATGTATCTAGGTCCCTGCCAGCTGTGCGTTCTCCACATCATACTGCTCCTCCTGTCAGCGTAACAGCAGCTGAGTTTTGCTGAGCAATTATATAGCAAATTTGTTTGCATAGAGTATCTCATTTAATCCTCGCAACAACCCCACCGGGTGGACCATTACTGTTGCTACTCTTCACAGGGGGCACAGAGGGGCTAATTTGCCCCAATCACCCAGCTCAGATGGGGCAGAACCAGGAGCACGTGCTGACAGCTCGCCTTCCTCACCTGTGACGCCTTCCTCACCTCCAGCCTAGAGCCGGTGTGTGACAAATACAAAGTCAGCGTCCGTCTGCACAGCTGGCCCTTGAGCGCTCAGTCCAGGGCTTCTGCCTCCACACTGGGAGCAGCACCCCTGAGGCTGTGGGAGCCAGTCCAGCTCCTGTGCTGTGGCAGAGATGGGGACAGACGTGAGAGTGCCCCGAGACACCCCGTGTCCCCGCTGACAGTTGCCCAGGCGCGCACCAGCCCCAGGAGCAGCCCACATGCAGGTAAACACGAGACTCACGCCTGTGTCTGCCCAGTCTTCACCTGCACGATCCTCTCTCTTCCAAAGACACCTTCCTGGGCCTTCTCAGAAGAAAAGGCGAGTCGCAACCTCCCCACCGCCCCAGCCGTGGCCTGCAGAGGAGGCCGCAGCAGCCAAAAGCAGAGCTGCCTTGTCATGCACGATAAAGGGGAAGGAGTTTGGAGTTTCCAGGTGACCCAACAAGGAGGAGATAAAGGGTCTGAGGAGGAGAAGGGCGAAGCAGGAGGAAGGTGGGGAGAGGAAGAGCAGTGTGGCCCCAGTGGGCCTGGGAGGAAAGGCCCTCCATACAAACGCCTCTTGGGGTGTGGCCAAGGAGCCCCAGCACAGTCCTGCCAGTATTCCGCACAGACCCGCTTGCTGTGCTGTCCTGAGAGGCAAACTTCCCCTCTCTGTTTCCACCCAGACCTTCAGCGAAGTCGGCCTCACGCACAATGGGACGTCCCTGGTGCTCTGGGATGTGAAGAGGGAGCCAGGGCATCCGCAGGGGCAGGACGAGAGAGGGTGGGCAGGAAACACAGGGAGAGCCGGTGTGGCCAGGAGGGAGCACTAGTCCCTGGAGGCCGGCCCACGTCCAGCCGCCTCCCCCAGAAACCCTCCCAACTGGGATGAGGGACCAAGCCACAGGCCAAAATACTGGAGGCCCGTGTCACAGGGACTGCCGTGAGGAGGATGTCCTAAATCCCCATTTTACAGATGAGGAAGCAGAGGCTTCTGCCCACCTGCCCCATCACTCAACCACAAGCCCCTCTGTTTACTTCTCAGAACAAAGTAGACACCTCTGGGCCCCTCCCATTCTGCTCCTTGCCCGTGGCCACCTGCTGTCTGTCCCCTCCTTGCTGGGGAGGAGACTTCCCAGTCACTCCTGAGGGCAGAGGCTTTGGCCTCACTCAAGCACCTGTGCCAATTCCACCTGGACTGCACCCCAAGCTGGACCTCAGCACAGCTCCCAGTCTCTGCATGTGCCAGTGACAAGTGGGACAGTTCCATCCCCCAGTGTATTTTTCCTACAAAACTCCTCATTTCTGTGTGATTCCTATTGTCCAGATGGTTCGCATCATTTATTAAAATAAATTTAATTTTAATTTAATAAAATAAATATCCAGATGACTTAATATGCTTCACGCTGCTCAGCTCTGGCCTGGAGCTGGTTGGAGACCACGTTGACCAGTCGCTGGTAGGCCAGGGCCCTTGTCCTGCAGCAGTAGGGTCACTGGTGGCCACTTGGTTATCAATTCTGCAAGGGCAGCTTCTGAGCCAAGGGCTGCGAAGAGGTCTTCCCCTCTACAGGTGATGGAACGTGGGGTTTTCACAGTGATATTTGCAAGCTTAATCAGACAAAGACAGTCCCAAAGAAGCCCCCAGAAAGGCAACCTGTGAGAATAAGGATTTGAGGGCTGGGGGCTCTTCAGAAGATACTCCACCCATGCCCCACCTCCAAAATGCCAAGGCAGGGGTTGCCTGCCTTCTTCTCAGAAATCCCAAGGGAAATTAAAAAAAAAAAGCTTTCTGTATTTCTTAAATTATACCATTAAAAAAAGGAGGTGAGGGGAAAACCAGGAAGCCCCTGTTGAACGGCATTGCCTCTGTGATTTGTATGTTGTGTATTCTAGAAGTCTCTCAGCCCTGATGATATGAGGACACTGAGGCATTGGGAGGGAGAGCAGCATGCTTGTTAATGATGGTGATGCAGATGTGTCAGACTCTAAAGCCATGCCAGGCTGCTGCTCACCTGCCAGGTCTACTTCTGTGTCCCGCTTCTTTGCTGCGGTAGGAAGGGGAAGAGGGTTGGGTGGGGCAGGTGCCGTGGCTGCCCACCTAGGCTTAACTCTGCAGGCCCACAGCCGGGCCTTCTCCTTCCCCAGAGGTGAGCAGGCTGCGGAGGTGTGAGCACCACTCAGAGGGGACAGACATGAAAACAGGCACTGTTTCTCCACCTATTAGGACCAGATGGTGCTGGGATGCCTGGCTGCCCTCGGCCACCATCTACAGGGTTGGGAAGTCAAATCAGGTCAGAGCTAGCTTGCTAACATACAAAATCCATGCAAGGTGAGTTTAGGGGTTTTATTAATGCATTTTTATTGTGGCAAAATATACATAACATAACAAGTACCATTTTAACCATTTGTAAGTGTACGGTTCAGAGGTTTAAGTACGTTCACATTGTTGTAAATGAACCATCACCACCATCCATCTCCAGAACTCTTTCACCTTCCCAAACTGAAACTCTGTCCTCATTAAACCCTCACTCCGTTTTCCCCTCCCCTCCACCCCTGGCAACCCCCATTCTACTTTCTGTCTCTATGAATTCGAGTCCTCTAGGGACCCCTTTTAAATGGAATCATACGGTATTGTCCCTTTGTGACTGGCTTATTTCACTTGGTATAATGTATTCAGGGTTGAAGCCAGGGATTTTAAGACTCCTTGCACCAAGCGTTGTGGCCTGGCAGGTCCCACTTCTCCGCTGAGGGATCTAACGCCAGTTGGCCTGAGCTACAGGACCACGACAAACCCACCCTGGCCTTTCTGCTGTGGATCCCCCTCCGCTGGATCCTTCTTATGAGAACAGCCCTCATCCTTCTTTGAACCCCTTCCAGTCCTGCCAGGCCTTGATCAAGCCGCCAAACATTTGGATTACTTTTCACTAACTTGTTTGGGGGGATTTTTCCCAGCAAGAGCCGCCCAAGCCTTTTCCTCTACTAGGGAACACATCCTCAAACGCCCCCGGGCTGGCCTCCTCAGGGAGGGCGTCCTGACTCCCTGTGGCCTCCTGGGTGTGGCTGCTCTCGGCAGCTTCTGCCCGGGAGCCTGGTGCCCGCTGACCTCCTTCTACTCTTCTGCCCAGTGCTCCATTCTCTCAACTCCAAATGCCC
This sequence comes from Daubentonia madagascariensis, assembly GCA_023783475.1. NCBI lineage: Eukaryota > Metazoa > Chordata > Mammalia > Primates > Daubentoniidae > Daubentonia > Daubentonia madagascariensis. The sequence goes on along the minus strand of JAKFHU010000353.1, from coordinate 315,982 downwards.
CTCTACCTCTCCAAAACAAAGGAAAAGAGAGATGGACTCTTGGTCCCTCCCGCTCTGCTTCACTCCGGCTGCTCCCAGGACCTGCGGCAGCTGTGCTGACCTGCCTGCCATCTGTCCCCTCCCGGCTCTGGGAGGACACACTTCTCTCAGCCTTTCCTTAGGGGTAGAGGCCACCGGTGCCTCCCAACACCCCTGGCGGTCCCAGGCCACCCAGTGCAGCTCCACCCTGCCCTCCTGGCGCACTCGGCAGCCCAGGGTTGCAGCACGTGCACCTTTAGACTTCGAGCGCCACATGGGCAAGGACTCTGCTATTTGCCTGGGCTCCGCCTTTTTTATTAATTCCCTGCGGTCTCATTTACGGCCCCATGAAACAGCAGGATCAGAAAGAATTAATAACAAACTGGCCGTGGGTGCTCCCTTTCCGAGGGAGAGGTTGGGAGGGTGGCTACTTGCCGAGTCAAAGTGAGAATGTCACCTTTCACCTACCAAAGGAGAGGCACCCAGGAGACCTGGCGGCCTTCCAAGCCCTGTCCGATCTGCTTCCAAAAGGACTTCCTCCCAAGGAAAGTCATCTTCAGGACTCTCTACAACCCCACCTCATCCCTTCTCCCCACTTCGGACTCCGGACCACTTTGTCACTTGTCACCATCCGGAGCTGCCCCAAATCCCTACGATAACCCGGGCGCCCCTCCCAGCCTTTTCCTTCCCAGTGAGCCCAGACTGCTGAAGTCCTCCTCCCTCCACCAAACCCCTTTTCCCGCTTTCCTGCAAAGCCCCCTCTATGGGACCCCTCTCACCTTATTTGTAAATGAAGGAAAGTAAAACTAAGGGCCTTTTCCCAGAAGCATCCTCTGCATGTCCTTGGAAGCACCAGTCGGCACCTCGGACCCCCGCCCTTGCTGCAGCCCCGGGAAAGCGCTTCTCTCCCCAGGTGGACTCTCGGGGGGTGGCAGCTCAGCCTGCTCTTTGCTCCCCGGGGAGCCTTCCAGACCTGTGGTCCCCACCAGCAGCTAACCTGGTCTACTCCGAAAGACCCACGTGGCCCCACCCCACCACCTTTCTCTGCAGGGGGAGCCGCACCTCCAGAACAAGCTTCCCACCTCCACGTTTCAGAAACCATGTGGCTTTCATTTTCCTCTCAGGCTCATTAAAAGAGAGAAAGCGAGAACCCCATTTTCACAGACATTCGGTGCTGGGGCTAGAGGCACGTTTTACTTTTCCTTCTGTCCAATCTATTTCCATGACTTTAAAATTCCTGCTAGACCCGGTCTCACGCAGAGCACTTCCTCTCTGTTCTATGGCCACCTCCCCTGCTGAAGACATGATCACCTCCTGCCGGGGCTGGGACACTGACCTCTCCCCGACTCCTCACTGCTGCCAGGATGACCTTGGCAAGGCAGCACTAGAACCGTCCATGGCCTCAAAAACCCTCAGTGGCTCCCAAATAAAGCACACGGAGCCGGGAGCACTGTGGCCCCAGCCTCCCCTTGCAGAATCACCTCCGGGACCTCGGCACAAGTGTCTCAGCTGCAGCTGGATGCACCTACTTACTCACCCTGCGTAGAATTTAAACAGTCTATTTCTTTCCTTTTTTCAGGGGAATGTAGAATTAAGGGAGAGTTTTGTTTTTAAAGAAGGGAAATATTACACTGTGTCTTTCGGTGGTGGGAGTGATCCCCAGGAGAGAAAGAAAGGGTGACTCGGAGGAGGGGGGGATGGCTGGAGCGGTGTCCTTGAGCACGGAGAAGGAACAGGGCCCAGTCCACGAGGACACGGGGAAGTAGCCTTGTGTCAGAGCAGGGACAGAACAGCCACTTTGGGGCCAGAGGGAAGTTCAGACAGGCACAACGGGGGCGGGGGGCGGATGCCGGGTGGGAGCAGCTCCTGCTCTCTGGGCAAGAAGCCGAGAGGGAGGCGCAGGCGGGGAGGTTTGGGGAGAGAGGGCACCAACGACAACACCACGATGAACACCGTGGAGCTATGTCACCTGCGCAGCTGTCTGTCTGGTTTTCAGCCGACCTGTCCCTTGATCATGGGTGTAATGTGAGGCTGTATCTGAACACAAGCTTTAGGGATGGCTCCTGTTTTCTTCTTTGTATGTTTCTATTTTCCAAAATTTTTCCAGGGAATATGAATTCACTTCATAGTTAAAATAGAATTTTTCATAATAAAAATAAAATAGATTACAAGCTGGTATGTACAGCGAAACAAAAAAGCCACTTTAGAGAACAGGTTAGGGGAGTCTCAAATCAGAGTTGGCCTTGAAGAGAAAAAGCAAACTCTGACCCAGATACTGCCAGAGGGTCTGCCTCCCCTGTGGGGGGACAGTCAGCAGCTACAGTCTCCCCCCCCCGCTCACACAGGCACCCCTCGGGAGATGCGGGCCCGGGGAGAGGACAGGCTGCAACGCTCTGCTCTTCCTCCTGTCCCGGGGCCTTCCCGGTAATACCCCTGACCCTGGCTGCCCAGCATCAGCCGTGTCTCTCAGTCCGTCCAGTTAACACTATAAGGACACTGAAGTTGTCCACAAGTGTGCCCCTCAGGAAGGCAAGAGGCCACACAATGCAGAAAACCGTGGCCCTGGGAAGAAAGATGAGGGCCCATCATTGAAATAAGGCTGGGCTGACTGAGCAGAGAGGAAAAAAACACCAAGAAGGAGTCTCAAATGTTGCCCATGGCTGCTGAGAGAGGACACTCCTGGGACATCTGGTCTCGCAGACACCCGGGAGAGGGTCTCTCGACCCAAGCTGCACTAATGTTCCAAACCCCAGTTGCTTTACAAACCAAAAAGAATGGGTTCAAAAGTAGGAAAGGATGACCCCAAAAGCACAAGCAACAAAAGAGAAAATAGATGAATTGCACTACATCAAACTGAAAACATCTGGCATCCAAGGACACAATCCACAGAGTGAAAACGCATCCCATGGAATGGGAGAAAATATTGGTAAACCTTATATCCAACAAGGGATTAACATTCAGAATATATTTTTTAAAAAACTCCTACAACTCAACAACAAAAAAAAAAACAAAAAATGTGATTTTTAAAATGGGCAAAGGACTTACATAGACATTTCCAGAGAAGACATACAGATGTCCGATAAGCACATGAAAAGATGGTCAACCTCACTAATCATTAGGGAAATGCAAACCAGAATGCAGAAAGGGGAGTTTAAGCTAAATAGTTGCAGAGAAGATGTGGACACTCCCGTGCAATTCTGGAGAGGTTACCCGGGGAGACTGAGGCGTCTGTTTCATTGGGGGGTTGGAAGCTTGAGATCAGACTCGACTCTAGGGGGACAGCAAGACGTGATGTGCAAGTTCTCACAGGATGCTGGGTGACTGAGAGGCCACCCCAGTTTTTTCACTCTCACCAGCTCAATATTTGTACCTAAAAAGTGACAGCACCTAGGAGAGAAAAGGCAAATTCAAGGCCGATTAGCACCCTAGCTCCATGCTCACCCTGGTGAGTCCCAGGGATGTGCACCTCCAGCAGGACCGGAGCAGGACGGAGTTGCTGCCCTCCTGCCCCTCTGGGCATCGGGCACCATGGACCCTGCTCACAAAAGGGGAGGGCAGGGGCAGGAAGGGGACGCCATCAAGGTCCCTTAGCAGGTTGGGGCAGAGTCCCGCCCAGGTCTCTAATCCACTGCATGTGTCCCCTCATGACCCTCAGCCATCATCTGCGTGACACCAACAATCAATCCCTAGAGAGGACATCATTTTTCCAACAAGGAGCACCAAAATTCCAGCAGCTTCCTCATATGTCATTTAAGCTACCCTCTCCCCTTTGACCTTGTTCACCTTTCCGTGTCTGTCCCCATCCTTATTTCTTTATCACCTGCTTTACTCAGGGCTCCCCATCTCACGGGATTGTTACTGGTGTTGCCATTTCTGTACAAGTTTGCAGCCCACCTGACCTGGTGGAGGAGCACCCTCCTCCCATGACTCTGTGCTCTCTGCACTGTGTCCCTCAAACCGCATGGAGCGAGGGGACCAATTTGTGAGACTCCAGATCTTAGAGACTTCTCCCATCCAGGGAGATGGTACCTGTTCTTTTCCCCTGGGGTAGTCTAAACAAGCGTCTTAAGAAAAAGACATTTATTGCCAAGACAATTGGAGATAAGGGAAGATCATCTGTCTGCCAGAATGACTTGGGCTGGGCCTGCTTTGCGGTGTTGTCAGAGTAATTTTAGCAGAGACCCTGCTAGACATGAGGCTATTACAAACTCTAGATAAGGCCCTAGTTTTTATAGAGCTTGGAGGAGTAGAGGGGAGACGGGGAGTTGCACTGATAGTCGCCACTATAGATAAGGAGAATATATATTTTGTTTAGCCAAACCTGTCCTTTGGCTAGAGACTCCAATGAACTGGTATCCATCAAATCCTTTTCTGATTTACACGAATACCTGATTCCCCGATAAGGAAAAGTGTAAGTCAACACTGCTCTGTTGTAATTGGGTGTTACCTGCCCAGATACTGGACTTTTTATCTACAGATCCTTTTGCAGGCTCCCTTCACCTTTATCTGCCTCTTAGGTGTGACCAAACTGTCCTCTGTGTGTGTGTGTGTGTGTGTGTGTGTGTGTGTTTGTGTGTGTGTGTGTTGGCTCCAAAGGGCCATTCATGAATATATCCCAAAGAAATGCCGCACTGACATAGTGACTTGGAGTCCGAAGAGGAAAAAAAGGGGGGTGGCAGGCAAGTGATGGATCTATTTCATAGTCATACTTGAGCCACCTCCCGTTGTCCACTCCACCGAGGCTGCGCCGGCTATCCATCACCCGTAACACAGGGGAGCCGAACCCAGCACTGCCCTGATAAGAGGCCAAAACCACGGTGAATCATCCCACACCTCTGGACTCAGTTTCTCCATCTACGAAAGGGAAAATTATATCTACCACCATGTATCTATCGTGAGGATAAATGAACTGCATTATGCCAAGTGATCGTAAAACAGGAAGGCTGGTGGATTAAATAAAGATTTACAAAGAATTATGTCCAAATGATCATTATTTATGATGTGCTTCGTGAAGGTGATAGATGGCAACTGGAAGGATCCCAGGGAGAACCTACTTCCAGTGCCTCATTCTCTACCTAAAAAAAAAAAAAAGAAATGCAGGCCCAAAGCAAAGAAGGAACTAGCCCAAGATAAACTAAGCGCCCCCACCACGCCCCCCAGCCACCCCGCCACCCCGCCACCTCCCTCAGCTGCTTAGTCTGGGCTCAGGGAAGAGACGTTGGTGCCACAAGCCAGTGGTAACTCAAGCCCACCATTCCAGCCCTGAAAAGGGAGAATCAGAAAGAATTTTTAGCAACGCAGAGAAACAGTTGTGATAAAATATTAAGCAACATAGCAGAATACAAAATGGCACGCGTCCTACGGCTACAACTGTGAAATAATTGTGTGACGGAGAAACACAATGCTTCAAAATGAACGAAAATAGTTGTGTTTGGGAGTGGGTTTTTGTTTTAAAATTTGTTTCTGACGTTATTGCTTTGTTACTGGTCTGTCACAAACTATCACATTCTCTTTGTAAAAGCTTGTGGGCTTTTTTGCAAGCAACACAGAAGTAAATAAAATATTTAAAAAAAACAAATAAATAAAGTACACCCCCTACTCGCACTCTGTAATCCCCTGATCCCATTATCCCAGGACAACTAGCTTTAAATGTATAGCGTCTTTCCAGACCTTTCTTGGATACAAACCTGAAGCTGAATGTTTGTATTTATGTGTTTTTTAATTTAAAACGGGTGGTGGTATCGCTATTCAACAAACAGGAACAAACTGTTCTGCAACAACAAACCAACCTAGGGAGGAGGATGCAGTCTCCACCAAGTAACCAGGAGAACGGACTGGAGCTGGGGAGAACAGAGTCTTCACCTCCTAAGGGAGACTTTGCTCCAGGAGTGAACACGGCTCTGACCTGGCTGGGCTTTCCCCTCAGCTCACAAAGCCCCCTTTGGCCCCATTAACTCAGCTATCACCGGTTTCGTCAGAGGCCAGTTTGCCTGGAGGGGGGGGCATCTGAGACATCAGTAAAGTCATTGTGAGTAATTGACAAAACACATGAAACAGAATTATGGCATCGTAGCAGAGCAAATAGCCCAATATATGTCGGGATGATAGGATTCCTGGGAAGCACACCAACCCAGTTCAAATACATTCGTTAAAACCACTTATTCACCTGGGTTCCATAGTGCTGCTAATAACCCAAAACTTTGTATCAATACTTTCGTGAAGCAAGACACTTTAGAACGCCCCATCACATCCGGACCCACAACCGTAAACCCCCCCATCCCTGACCCCAAAACTTGTAGAGCCCTCCATAGCTAGGGACGTGTGTAGCACTAAACAGGATACCCGGGTTAATGAATTCAAATAAAGAACCATCGTTATTTAATTAAGTTATTGGCAGAAAGCTAATTTTTCAGATACTGTTTTAACCAGCTAATATTTGAACCTTCTTGTGAGTTGGATATGAAACCAGTTAGGGAACAGTCAGGAAACAGAAAACTACATCAAACAACTTAGCAGAGATAATTTAATAAAAATCTCAGCAAGATTTTTATGTAAATACAGATAAGATTATTCTAAAATTTATGTAGAAAGGCAAAAAAACCACACACACACACACACACTCACAAAACAAAAACACCAATAGATACAAAACCAATTTAGAAAAAATAGAGGGGTGTTAATAGCTAATAAGGTACTTGTAGTAATCTGTAGAGAATAGGATCATACATCAATGGAACAAGACAGAAAACCCAGAAATAGCGTCACACAAGTACAGCCAACTAATTTTTCACAAAGATGCAAAAGCAATTCAATGGAGAAAAGACAGTATTTTTAACAAATGGTGCTGGAGCAACTGCATATCCATAGGCTAAATAAATAAACCAACCTTGAATTAAACTTACACTTTATACAAAAAAAACCTCAAAATGGATCATAGATTTAAATATAAAATGTATAAGTACAAGACTTTTGGAAGAAAACATAGGAGAAAATCTTCATAACCTAGGGTTTGGTGAAAACTGCTTAGACATGACAACAGAAGTAGGATGCATTAAAAATAAATCAATAAACTGGACTTCATCAAAATTAAAAGCTTTTGTGAAAGACCCCCCTTAAGAAGACAAAAAGACAAGTTACAAATGGGGAGAAAATATTTGCAAACCATATATCTAACTAATTATTCACATCTAGAACATGTAAAGAACCCTCAAAGCTCAACAGTGGCTGAAGCAGGAGGATCGCTTGAGGCCAGGAGTTAGACACCAGCCTGGGCAACATAGCAAGACCCCATCTCAACAACAATAACAAAAAAATTAGCTAGGCGTGGCGGTGTACACCCGTAGTCCTAGCTACTTGGGAGGCTGAGCTACTCAGGAGGATCACTTGAGCCCAGGAGTTCGAGGTTACACTGAGCTATGATCATCCCACTGCACCCCGCTCTGGGCAACAGAGTGAGACCCTGTCCCTGGGTGGGGGGGAGCCTAACAGTAAAAAAATAAATAAAGAAACAACCCAACTAGAAAATGGGCAAAAGACATGAGGAGACATTTCACCCAAGGATATATGGATAGCAAAGAAGCATATGAAAAGATTTTCATCAGCACTAGCCATCAGGAAAGTGCAAATTAAGATCATCATAAATATCACCACACACTTATCCGAACAGATAAATTTAAAAAGTAACAATACCAAATGCTGGCAAGGATGTGGAAAAACTGAATCTCTTATATGTTGCTGGTGGAATGTGAAATGGTACAGCCACTTTGGAAGATAGTTTGGCAGTTTCTTCAAAAACTAAACATACACTCAACCATGTGACCCAGTAATCACACTCTTGGACATTTGTCCCAGAGAAATAAAAACTTATGTCCACACAAAAACGTGCACACAAATGCTCTTTTGCAGCTTCATTTATAATGGCCAAGAACTGAAAACAACCAAAATGTCCCTCCACAGGTAAATGGTTCAAAAAACCATGGTACATCCATACCATGGGGTACTACTCAGCAACAAGAAGGAACAAACTAATGGTATATGCAGCAACCTGGATGGATCTCAAGGACATTATGTTGGCTGAAAAAAGGCAACGTCAAAAGGTCACACACTGTATAATTCTATTTATATAACATTCTCAAAATAGCCAAATGATAGAGAAGAAGAAAATTGGTGGTTGCCAGGGATTAGGGATGTTGGGAGGGAGGGGGATGGGTGTGGCTGTAGAGGCGTGACACAAGGGAGGTCTTCGTGGTGATGGAATAGTTCTCATCTTGATTGTAGTGGTGGTTACATGCATCTACATGTGGTCAAATAACATAGGACTTAGCATACACATGGTACCAATGTCAAACTCCTGGTTTGGGTATTGTGTTATAATTATGTAAGATGTGACCACTGGAAAAACCTGGGCAAAGAGTACATGGAATGTGTCTGTACTATCTTTGCATCTTCCCATGAAACTATAATTATTTCAAAACAAAAAGTTTTTATATGTGTGTGTGTGTGTGTGTGTGTATATATGCAGATCAGTGGGGGTTATCAGCCAAGGGGCTTTCCCATGAGTAAAGCCTGTAAAAGGAAGATTATTTGGGCTGCAGTGAGAATCTTTTCCTCACATTTTAACAGCCCATGTCTCTTTTAATGAAACACAGATGAAAACAATGATACCACCTTCTTCCTTTTTAAAACATGTAATAATGTCAAAGGAAGACTTGATCATTTAGAATTTGATATAAATTGTTTGTCAAACCATAAGAAGACAGGAGATTCGGTTTATCCAATGCCACAGTTTCCTCGTTTGTAAGGGTCAGTCAAGAGAATTATGTGTTATTCTCTGTGTGTGGCCTGGTGTTAGTCAGGACTTTCAGTTGCACGTGTCAAAAAAAAATTCAAATTAGCTGAATAGAGGCACAGTTGAATCTAGGAGTTCAAAATATGTGAGGCCTAATCATGCACATCATACCAATTTTGGAACCCCAATAGATAGATGGCTTTTTTAAAAGTTTTATTTTTAATTGACACATAATAATTGTGTACATATATGTGTGTATACATATGTATATGTGTGTGTATATATATGTGTATCTATATTGGGTACAATGCAATGTTTCAATACATGTATACATTGTATAATGATCAAATCAGGGTAATTAGCATATCCATCACCTCAAACATTTATTGTTTCTTTGTGGTGAGAACACTCAATATCCTCTCTTCTGCTTATTTTGAAATATACAATACATTATTATTAACTATAGTCACCCTACTGTGCGATAGAACACCAAACTGTTTCCTCCTATCTAACTGCAATTTTGTGCCCTTTGACCAACCTCTCCCCATCTACCCACTCCCATCCCCAGCCTCTGGTAACCACTATTCTACTCTCTACGTCTATAAGCTCAACTTTTGTAGATTCCACATGAGTGAGATCATGCCGTATTTGTCTTTCTGTATCTGGCTTATTTCACTTAACATAATGTCCTCCAGGTTCACCCGCATTGTCACAAACAACAGGATTTCACTGTTTTTGGGGGCTGAACAGTATCCCGTTGTGTGTATACCACGTTTTCTTTATCTATTTATCCATCGATGGGCACTTAGGTTGATTCCGTGTCTTCACTATTGTGAATAGTGCCGCAGTAAACATGGGAGCACAGATATCTTTTCAACATACTGATTGTATTTCCCTTGGATATGCACCCAGTAGTGTGATTGCTGAATCACACAGTAGTTCTATTTTTAATTTTTTCAGGAATCTTCATACTGCTTCTCGGAGTGGCTGTACTAATTTTCATTCCCACTGACAGTATTGAAGTGTCCCCTTTTCTCCATATGCTCGCCAGCACTTGTCTTTTGTCTTTTTGATATTAGCCATTGCATTTCCCTGACGATTAGTGATATCAAGCATTTTTCGTATACTTGTTGACTATTTGTACTATTTGAGAAATGTCTGTTCAGGTCTTTTGCCCATTTTTTAATCAGATTATTTGGATTTCTTGCTATTGAGTTGTTTGAGTTCTTTATATATTCTGGATATTAACCCATTGCCAGATAGTTTGCAAGTATGTTCCCCTATTCCTTAGGCTGTCTCTTTAGTCTGTTGATTGTTTGCTGTGCAGAAGATTTTTAGTTTGATGTCATTCCATTTGTCCATTTTTGCTTTTGTTGCCCATGCTTTCGAGGTCTTATTTTAAAAATCCTTGCCCAGACCAAAGTCATGAAGCATTTCCCATATGTTTTCTTCTAGTAGTTTCATAGTTTCAGGTCTTATATTTATGTTTTTAATCCATTTTGAGTTGATTTTTATATATGGTGAGCAATAGGGGTCTAGTGTCTTTCTTCTACCTGTGGTTATCCAATTCTCCCAGCACCATTTACTGAAGAAAATGTCTTTTCCTTAATGTGTGTTCTTGGCACCTTTGTTGAAAATCATTTGGCTGTAAATGGGTGTATTTATTTCTAGGCTCTCTATTCTATTCCATTGCTCTATGTGTCTGTTTTTACACCAGTGCCATGCTGTTTGGGTTACTATAGCTTTGTAGTATATTTTGAAATCAGGTAACATGATGCCTCTAGCTTTGTTCCTTTTGTTCAAGATTGCTTTGGCTATGGCTATTCAGGGTCTTTTGTGGTTTCATACAAATTTTAGGATTGTTTTTTGACAGATGGCTTTTTTATCATTAGCCCTGGCTGAAAAGTCCAAGGAAAATTCTGAGTGGATCTTCCGATTGGCTAAACTTGGGAAATTTGTTGTACCCAAGCCACAGGGAAGAGTTAGATGTCCCACAGGAAAGAGGACATGTGGCTTGAAGAAGGGTTGAAGAGGCCACATGCTGGAACCAGCCCTCCACAAAAGTCCTTTTGACCCTTGAAAAGGAAATTACCAGACGGTCCCTGCCCCTTCAGACCTTATGTTCCAAGATGAACCCAAATACACAATTTATACATAAACATGAGAGACAAGAGATTGCAAACATGCACACACTGAGCCCCAACGTTAAGAAAAAACATTGATCTGACTCGGATGTCAGTAAAGTTTGAATAATGAAATGCCAAACTGGTCTCCCAAGTGACTGGAGGGCCTGGGATCAGATGGACCTTGTGTAGGAAGTCTCCCAGAAGCAGGTTCAAAGGCAGAAAAGTACGAGAAATATCTGATGGGAGGATCAAATGCAATAACAGATGTGAGCCCTTCATGGACTGTAAACTGCTATGCAAATAACTGTTCCCATTACTTATTGGAGTGTGAGCTTGAGGCAGGGCGTGGTGAATAGATCAGAGTCAGCTTGGCACAGCAAGAAGGACATGAAAGTTGAAGCCAGAAGACCAGAATTCAAGGTCTTTCTGCAAAATTAGTAAAAGGGTAAGAGGGAAAGCACACGCAGGACTTAGCGCAGTGCTTAGTACCTGGTGGGAACCCAAGACACGATTGCCATTGGCAGCAGCTGTCCCAGTTCACCAGTGTCAGTGTGCAGAGGCAGGAGGGAGGGAGCGTGACTCCGTCGGGGCTGCAGACGCAGAAAACCAAGCCAGCGTGGAGTGGAACTAACACATCTCCAAGGCCCGCTCTAATTGGAATACCGGGGGGTTCTATATAAGAAACTTTCGGTAAACATCTATTGAAACCAATCAAACTGTAGCCCTGGGGGATGAAAATGTTCAGATCTAGATACTGACAATGGCTGCACAGTCTCGTGATATACTAAAAACCACTGACTCATATATTTTTAAAGGGTGAATTTTATGGTATGTGAGCTATACCTCGTCAAAAAAAATTGAAGCTGACAGGCAGGAGCACAGAGCTAGGACAGAACAGGAAGGAAATGTGGAGTTAAGTCAGAACCTGGCCCATGCATTTTGTCTGCATTGGCTCAAAGACAATAATAATAATAATAAATAAATAAAAGAGAAGAAGCTGGTCCAGCAGGCCACTTATTTTCAAATCGTCCTCACCTCTGCCAACACTGCAGGGACTTCAGGTAATTCAAGAGTTACTGAGCTGTTCTGGAGACTCAGGTGCAAATAAAGTGCTACCCACCAGGACTTAGTCACTTAGGGCTTCCTAGTCCCTTGGGGACACTCTTTCCAGCATTAATGTCACCATGATGGGAGCAGATGCCTGCTGAGCATGGCACAGCCATGAGCTCCCAGGCCTAGAGTGGGCATGGTGCGCTAACACTTGCCAGGGAGCTGTCCACAGGTTTTCCGCCCTGGACACAGGTTGGCATAGGTGGCCAGAGCCGGGTCACTGGGCTGCATGCAAGCCTCCCCTCCTGCTGACAGCTAATAATATTAGTAGTGATAGTAATAGCTAAATTTTTTAGTACTAAGCATCACACTAAGTCATCTCATTTTAAGCTAGATAGGAACCCTATGAGATAAGAATTATTATTGCACCTATTTTACAGATTTGAAAACTGAGGTTTAAAAGTGTTCATTAATTTGCTCACACCATAGGAAGAAATGTAATTTCCAGAGACTATTTCTCAATCACATGCTCAATGTCAAACAGCTCAGAAAAAGAACAGTCCTCAAAAGATAAGTCAGAATTTAAGAGCTGTCACCAGGAGGCTGAAGTGGGAGGATTGTTTGAGCCCAAGTTCAAGGCCAGCCTGGGCAACATAGTGAGACCCCTGTCTCTAAAACAAAGAAAAATGAAAAATTAAAAGAGGCTCATGCCTGTAATCCCAGCACTTTGGGAGGCTGAGGTGGGAGGATCACTTGAGCCCAGGAGTTTGAGGCTGCTGTGAGCTATGATCACATCACTGCAGTCCAGCCTGGGCAACAGAGCAAGACCCTGTCTCACAAAAAAATAAATAAATAAAAAGCACTTAAGAGTTCTCTGGTGAGGAGGAAAGGACAGACGGTAAGAAGACTGTTGTTTTCTACTTTCTACAGTAGTTTTAATTTTAGCAATAAATATGTAACACTTTGATGAGAAAAACTAATAAAAGTAAGTGTGTGCACACTCACGACTGTGTGTGTATATGTGTGTGCGTTTAAAGAACAAGCAGAGTGGGCCTCAGAAGGTCTCTCTCCGGCCTTCTCCCTGGTGTGGATTTTGAGTGATTTTGAGAGTTCTGGCTGGTGTTATCGGTGGTTACATCATCGTCACCACCTCTGGGTTTACCCTCTGACTCAGCAGGACAAGCTTGGGAGCACACAAGGCAGGAGGGCACACTCAGGAGCGGCGGGCAGGCGGCTTTGCTAACTGCCCCCAAAGCGTGCCTGGGTTCCCTGGGCCTGTGTCGTGACCCTACACTCCACCACCCTGGGCAATGAGGAGCTGTACGGCTCCAATTTTTCCCAGGGAAAGATTCACACTGGCCTGGGTTGGATCAATAGATCCCCAGGCTAGACCTCAGGATGATGGAGTTTCGGTTCCCCAAAATATATAAAACCTCTGGAAAGTTTGAAACCATAGAGGACAAAAATGGACTTCCCTTCACCTCACAAAAAACAATTCAGAAATGTAGGGAGAAATAAAAATACATGAAGTTTCTTAACACTCCCTTAATTGTTTTTATTAGTTTAATTTTTGAACACAAAATTGCATTCTCTATGACTTGTATTTTTTTTTCCTGGACATTGGTGGCCTTGACAATAATGCCATGAGGCCCCCAGGTTCCTGTGGTCACATGCAGAGACAGGACTAGGCAAGAAGATGTTGGAACCGAAAGTCAAACACAGATGATTTCATTACTGCACCATGATGCTGACAATTATCCTCTCTCATCTTTTAATAAAGAAGTGAGTGTTCTCCCTGCTCGAGTGCAATTCTCAAAAGAACTTCATGTTCCGCCTTCCTCTCTACTGCAAAATCGTCCTCTTTGACAAAACTTCTGAGCAGGCAGGGCAATCTGCCCCTGGATAAACCCCAGTTGGGGTAAGTGGAGCTTGGATTTTACCATTAAAGTTACTTGCTACTTAGACAGGAGGATGGAGACCTCTTCTCCAAATATTAGATCAAAACTCCATACAGGGTAGAAAACAGTGTGGCAGTTACTCAAAAACTTAAATATAGAATGATCCATATGATCCATCAATTCCATTTCTGAGTATATACCCACAATTAAAAGAGTTAAAAGCAGGAACTAGAACAGGTATTTGCACACTAGTGTTCATAGCAGAATTATTCACAATAGCCAAAAGGTAAAAACAACACAAATGTCCATCAACAGATGAATGAATAAACAAAATATGGTCCATACATGCAATGGAATGTCCTTTGGCCATAAAAAGATGGAAATTCTGACACATGCTGCAACATGGGTGAACCTTGAGGATCTTAATGCTAAGCAAAATAAGCCAACCGCAAAGGGACAAATACTCTATGATTCCACTTATATGAAGTCCCTAGATCAGTCAAATTCATAGAGAAAGAAAGTAGAATAATAGGGGGTGCCAGGGGCTTGGGGAAGAGGGGAATGCGGAGTTAGTGTTTAATGGGGACAGAGTTTCAGTTGGGGAAGATGGAAAAGTTCTGGAGATGGATGGTGGTGATGGTTGCACAACAATGTGAATGTACTAAATGCTGCTGAACTGCACACTTACAACGATAAAAATGGTAAATTTTGTGTTATGTATATTTTACCATAATTAATAACAACAACAACAACAGTAACAACTCCATGAGGGGAACCTACATGAGAACAAGACACTGTTCTAGTGAAAATAGCAGGGCCCTGGAGAGAAGGCCCAGCCCCAGCTTCTGCGTCTGTGCCTTGTACAGTTCAGCTCATTCTTCAGGAATTTTAATGATCTGACACCACAGGGAGTTTTACACTAAAATCTTCCTGTGACATAGTTTCTACAAGTCATTTGGCAGGGGAAGAGCGTAAAGACAGATAACTATAATGGACACCTTATTCATCACTTACAAAAATATTCAAAACTAAAAATTCTTGGAAGGGAAAAAATATTCATGTTTCTCTCATATTTTCCCTCTTTCTCCCTGTCCTTCACCTCTCTAGTTTCTTCCACCACACATTTGCTCTTTGGCACTTCACTTACCTTTTCTGTTTCAGCTTCCGGGTCTACATCTGGACGTAAGTATTAACTTGTCTGGTCTCTCCCTATCTCGAAGAGATTGTTGTATGGATCTGGGAGACTATAAACTGGGAAATACGTTAAAATATAAAGGCATTGTGCTTATTCTTATTACTAGTAAGAACTGCCTTTGGGAGATACCGACTCCACAGGGGACACCTACTCTAAATAAAACCAGGTGTGAGAGGAGAGAATTCACAAGAGGTCTGTTTTGCCTGATTCCTCAAATCACAACACCGCTGCAGCTCCCTGCGCGTTCCTGGGTCATTTGGGGGGTGGCACAATATAGTGGTCAGTAGCACTGCACCTCTATTCCTCGTAGAGAGTGAGCTCCCCATCATCAGGAGTATTCAGATAGAGTACAATCGCCTCACAGGGATTCCTGCTTTGGCTAGGAGATCGGAATTCTGAGGTCTCTTCCAGTTCTAAGACCATCGGTTTCTTTATCACTGGATTGGGAATCAACTGAAGGAATTGCCCCTTCCTTGCTGTGTCACTGGACCTCAGGCACACTCCTAACCTCTCTGAGCTCAGTCGCCCCGTCTGGGGTGATAATATATAATCTGCCTACCGGCCCGTGTGGTGTGATGCCCACAAATGCCATATGAGGCAGTGCTTTGAAAAATCTCTTTTTTTATTGCCATACCAGGAGGAGTATTATTATTATTTCTACTCTCAGAGGGCAATCGCACAACAAATACAGCAAAGCGGTCCTCCCCACGCAATCTAAAGGCAGAACTAGCGTCTCAGGGCAAGTCTTGGGGTGGAGGAAGCTCCTACTGGGAAATGAGCATCTCTCCCCATGAATGGCTATTCCTCAATTCCTTGCGTCCTTCCCGGTGACCTTTCAGAAGCATCTCTGGAACCTCGTGAACGTTGACTTTTTAAAAAATATCCAGCCAGGCCTTCATTCCCTAGCAGGGTTTCCTTCCACTTCCACACATACCAAAAAAAAAAAAGGGCTTGCTGAATTAATGAACCACTCCTCTTATCTGTTTTTCCTGTTATCTAATTCCGAGAGAAAGCTGAGAGCTCAGCTGGGAGCAGCTCACAACGTCTCCCTCCCACCCGGCTGGGAACAGCCTGGAGCCCAGGCTGTAGGAAGAGTCTACCTCACACCAGGCCTTGAGGAGCCTCAAGGACACCGCAGGGACTCGGACACTGCTCCCACTAGGGTGAGTCCCCTCCCCTGGCCCTCCTGGACAGCACGCTGGCGGGGAGGCCCAAGTAGCCAACCGCTGGGAAGGGCAGGTGGGGGTGAGGGGAGGGAAGGGCTCAGCAGCCTGCCATGGAGGCTGCTGTGCAGAGGCCTTTGTGGACAGGAAGAAAGGACAGGATTCTTCCAGGCCAGGCCACAGAGGCCGGGCTTCCTGTCCCACTTTCTTTTCCTGTTTCTCTTTCTTACAACTGGGTTGCATTTTAGTTTCTCTATTTCCTGGTCCAGCTTCTCACTCCAACAGTTGGAAATGGATGGGGATGGTCATCTCTGAAGAAAAACACTAAATAAATACATACCACACCAGAAATCAAATGGATTTGACCAGGTGTCTCTGGGCCCTCCAGCCTTTGCTCCCTCCAGCATGCCCAGATCATCTTGCTTTCCCCCTGGGGTCCCTTTTGTTGTGGGTGTCCTCTGAAGGACCCCTTTGGAAAGTCCAGGCAAGCCCTTCCTGGCCCATGTCAGACCTGGCCTAGGACACTTTCTGGGTGGGAATGTCTCCATCGTGTTTCCTGTCTGCCTTGTTAGTTAGTGACTAGGTCTCGTAGCCTTCAGGATCTGGCACTTTTCTTCACCTATCCACAGGCCAAGGGTCAGCCAGGATTGGTGTAGGGTTTAATTTTCATTTATTCTGGAGCCAGAAGTGTGATGGGAAGGGGGTTGGAGGAGGGTCTTGCAGGTGGGCTGCAGCAAATATGTTTTTCTTGCCCAAGCCCACGTGTGCTTTGAAGAGCTTGGTTTTGTGCGTTTTTGGTTGCATGCTTTTGCATACGAATTTACCTCTGCTTCCTAAAAAGCCAAAGTATGGGCAAATGAGCTTCGAATCTTATTTGTAGCTAAGAAGCTGAGAAAAAGGCTGAGTCCAGGAAAAAAAAAAGAAGGGACACAGCTAAAGGAGGGTGCAGCTTTGAGAAGGCACAGGCACGGTGTGGGGTATGAATGAGGTGCCCTGAGTTCAGTGTGAAGCATTGCTTCACAACTCAGGCTCTGGGAGTCTGAAACCTACCAGGTTTCTGTGCCTCCTCCACACACTTAGAGGTTGAGAGCAGACAAGGGCATAGGCGAGTTCTGTAGCCTCAGGAGGACGCAGCAAGCGCTCTTCTGGAATTGGGTACCGTGTGGTGCAAAGTCTCCAGTCCCGTGTACTCACTATAGGTATTAGCTCTGCAAAGCAGAGAATGGAAGAGCGTTCCCTTTGGATATCTTCCCCTCCCCAGCAGCCCCCCTGGCTTCTAGCAGGGTGAATTTAAAAGCTGTCTCAAAATGTACACTCACCTGTGTTAGTTATCTTTCCCCGACCAAGTCTCTGGCTGCCTTACCCCTGTCAATTTTCCCCAGTGCTCACGATCTCACCCCTCTGTATGGGTCCAAAATTAAGGGACACGAAAAGGCTTTTAGCTGGGAAAATCAGGGAAGTGCCAACCTGAACTGAGGGAAAGCCTTATTACGTAAGGTGCTAGAATCCCACGATTTATCATCACAAAATTGTATTGGCTTTTTTATTAGTAGTAGCAGCAAATGTTTTGTTTCTGCTGACCTTATTTTGATAAATCAGCCTAGTAAAGGCTGTTTGGAAGTCCCACTTTATGAACTTTTTTTTTACAGTGTTCATTTTTAGCGACATAGACGTTGCCTCAAATATTTCCTTTTCCTTCTCAGAATTTGTCTCTGAAAGTAATTTTGCATTCGTGAGTTCAATTGGCAGGGGAAAAAAATCTTCAAAACAGTTTTGTGTGGTTGGTATTGAGGAAATGTTAGTGACTGGCTCTTTTTCCCTGTTCTATTTCTCAAGCCCAATAAAATATCCACTTCAAATGGCTTTCTAATGTCTTGTTATATTTGCCAAGTGATTTATAGGACAGAAAATTATAGTTTGCATGTGTAAAGTCCAGAGATGTTTTGGTGCTTGGAACAGTAGAGAGGAGGGGTTTTAGGGCTGGGGGCAGCGCGTAGACCGAAGAAATTCAAGCCATCAATCTCCAAGTGTCTAAACACTGCACGAAGTGAAGATTCGAGGCAATTATCCGAATAATTGGAGGGGGGCACTTTCACCCGAGTTATCTAGACAAAAGTGCGGCACAGGAAAATGTCCGTGGCCCTGAAGGCCCTGCTGTCCACGAGCGCGCGAATACAGGCGATTTTTCTGTTGGTTTTCAGAGACTGGGATGGGAAAGGAAGGCGCGGCTTCTAGAAAAGCTTAAAAGGGGCTCTGGCTGCGCCACTGGAGCGGGAGAGGCGCCGCGGGACGCCCCCACCGGGTCTGATAAAGCCCCGAAGCCGATCTAAGGTCAATAAACCAGGCGGCGTCAGGCTCGGGCGGGTGGGCGAGCCCGGGGCGGGAGGGGCAGAGCCGCGCTCCGGGCTGTCGGGGAAACGCGGAGGAGCCCGGGACCCGTGGTTCCAACCCGGCGCCGAGCCCGGGGCCAGCGCAGGGCGCGCGGCCTGGGGGCGACCCCGCCTGCCCACCCCAGCTAAGCACCAGAGGCCTTAAAAGTGCCCCGGGGAGCCGTCTTAGGGCCGGGGCCTGGGCGGACAGTCCTAACCCTGCCAGGAGTTTGGAAACCCGGACGGAAAGTAACATTTTTAAAGGGGCGGGGGTGGGGGCGGCTGGGGAGAGGGACGGAGACTCCCAAATAATGAGAACACACAGTAAGCCTCAGAGACACCCCCCGCAAAGAGGCAGACAAGTGTCCCAAGGTGAGAAAAATTAGGAAGAGGATGGCAGTATTATTAATTAGTCATCGACTTCGATCCCTTTTGCGTGTCGCTGGGCAGCTTGCAAACTCCTTGCGCATCGGGGCTCTGTTTAAATTAATCTGCCCAAAGTCACGCCGCCCGGGTCTCCCGCAAGGGGGTTTAAACCCGTTGCTGAAAAACTCCCATCAGGGAAGGTCTTCCCGAGAGAGAGCCCCAGGAAGTGCACAGCCCGCGGGAAAACTGGGCGGTGGGAGCGGCAAAGCTCGCTGCTCCGCCTCGGCTGCCCCGGGGCGGCTTAGCGACCCGAGTCGCCCGACCCTCGGCTGAACCGTTGGTTCAAAGCCCGAGCGGGCAGGTGGGGGACGAGGTGGTGGTGGTAGAGGGGGCTCCTTCAGCAATGCGAGGCTCTGAGGATCCCCGCCGACAGGCGTGACAAGTCCTAAAGCCACAGGGTCTTGGCGAATAAATAACCGGACCCCTCTGAACTCTTTTCTGCCACTTTCCTGCGCTCGGCCCACGAGGCGAAGGCGCTTCTTTTGGTCTCTCTGGGAGGCTCTAACTGGACTGCTTTGAATGCATTTCAACCAGTCTGGCGCCACGTGGACCAGGTGACCTCAAAAGGGGTCACACTCGCGTTCTCCAGGATCCTGGCCCTGGGATCCCGGCGGGTGGGCGCTCGGGCCAGGAAGTCTAGGCCGCAGGCAGCAGAGTCTGAGCTGCCGTCAGTCGTGTGACCTCCAGCCTGTACCTGGCGCTGCTAGGAACACGTCTCAGGTCGCCCTTTGTGCCAGAGATCCCTTGGGGAGCGCAGAGCCCACCCGCCGCTGTGTGCACCAATGGCCCAGGGCGGCGAGGAGAGCCCAGCTGCAGCCCGCAGCCTGCCCGCCCCTCTCCAAGTGCCGGGCGCTAGCAGGACCCTCGAGCTGCTCGCCCCAACGCTGCTGCCCACACGGCCTGGGCAGCAAGACATGTGGCACAAACCCCTGTTCCCATTTCTTCGCAGTCGCGACTGCCTAAGTGAGGTCCCAAAGAGGCCAAGGACGGTAGTAGGTGTTTGGGCACAATGGTTATTCTGTCCCCCCCCTGCTAGGCTGTTCTGCATCTCAAAATCCCCCTGTGGAGAGAGATCCCCTCCCCCCACATTCATCCCCGCAGTTGAGGGTCCCAGCGAACCCCAGACGCCAGCCGGCAAGGCACAGATTCAATCCGTTCTTTCTCAGAGCCTTGGAGGGACATTGAAGGGCATGGATGACACCCCAGGCTCCTGGGGTCAGTGGCCGCGGAAACCGTGCCAAGGGAGTCTCCTTCAGCTCCATTCGAAGAGCCTTAGGATTTTAGGCAGTCCCGGCCCGCGCGGGATCTGGAGGTAGCGATGTCGTGCGGCCTGGGGACTTAAGACGTGTCCGGGAGCGAGCGGTCCCGAGGCCTCTGCGCGCCCAGGTTCAGGGGAAGGGCGATTTTAGTCACTTCTGGACTTGCGCCCCGAACTCAACAAATCCCCAGTACTCGTCCTCCTCGGTTTTACAGAAACTCCTGGCAGACCCTTCCAGGACCACGTGTCGCCCCACCCGGGGGCGGTAGCTGCGACCCCCTCGCAGACGCGACACGGGGACGGGGGGGGGGCAGTGCGGCGTTTGCGGGGTCGGTGCGGTCGGTCCCTCTCGCTGGAATGGCCGCTGTTTTTCCTTAGATACTGAGATATGTCTTTTCTCCCTCGTCCACCAGACCCACCATTCTTAAATGTTTTCTTTATTCGTTCAGTATAGTCTTTGCTTGTTTTCTCCTTTCCTTTGTTCATCATTTTCTCTCTCTCTTTCTCTCTCCTAATTCCGTTTCCTTTTCCTGCTTAATCAAAATCCTCCCCGCTTACTTCGTTCTTTACCCATGTAATTTGTTCTTCTGTTCTACCTGTGTGCCTTTCTACTTTGCTCCTGTTCATGGCCGGCTGCAGACCCAGCTGATTTAGGGACTGCAGAATGCTCCCAAACATTCTCTGCGCCTTTAAAAATCTCCTCTGCATCTGGCTCAGTCTTTTTCCATCCCAACCTGAAGTTCTCATTCCTCATAATAAATTCGTTTTTATTAATTCAGGGGGACTGCTTGCATACAGAAGTAACTCGATAAAGATATTTTGTTTGATGAATCAGAAGCCTTCCTGTTGGTGAAGTATTTCAATTCTTGAATATCAAACTACACAGTAGCTATTTTGTTTACCCTTAAGGAATTTCTTAAATTTCCACCTCTAAATAGTAGGGCACTATAAATAATTTTCCAAGGGCTAGGTGGATGTCTAATAAGATTGATTCACTCAAAAACATGGTGCAGAATTTCTTTAATGTTGTAGAACCTTTTAAAACTGAGCTAGATGATTTTCCCCACCATGCCATTTGGTAAGGCTTTCCACTAACTCCAAAGATTTAACAGGAAATTGATATGGTAGAAATAGATAACTTTTCCTTGTTCACCAGCTAAGATTTTATTTGCCTTCTGTTAGATCACAGTAGTTCTAGCACAACAAGGATAGAACAATTAGTCTCTCCTTGTAGATAAATAATGATTTTGAGTGCTTATTATTTGTTTTATGTAGAATTTGTTGTCAGATTACAAATGAAAACTTTGTTTTATATAATAGTGCTGATAGAGAGTAGATGCTTTTTGCTTTTGCAAAATGACCGGAGACAGAAAAACTTGCTCATACGAAGTTTTTTCTTCAAGAAACTTAAACTTTAACTCTAAAAAATGCTAGCAAAACTTTTCTTGAAGAAACAAGATCATTAACAGGTTAAATACTTGACCATGAGAAATTCAGAAGAGAGGTTAGAAAGTCGGCTGTCTCCTTTACAATGATTCAAGAACAAAAACTAGGAAAGTTACTACCCACTGGACAGGTAGAGTAATCCCTATTTGCAAGAACACCCTTTGGTTATTAAGGAAGTGGGGGTGCCTCAATGTGTTCCTAGCTTCTCAAAGATTGACAAGCAGAATCTAACAGTTGCTGTCTTAGAACTACTCCCTAGAATTCAGCAGATAATAGCAGGTATCACACTGGACACCTGCTTCGTTAAATGCTCTGGGAGGTTGGGGGGAAGACTTGGGGTTCAGAGAAAGTTCTGGGAACAGTCAGGAGGTGGAAACAGCCTGGGAGCTCCAGGGTTACTCAGCAGCTCTCTGGTCTTTCGTGCCTCCTAGATTTCCCCAGCCTTCCTCCCTTCGAAAGCCCTCAGTGTGGTGGCCGCTCAGGTTTGCTCCAGCCGTGATAATGGAGGGCTCCCTATCTAATCTGGACAGCAGCATGAACAATCCATTAGACCTCGGCATTTAGCCGGGCTAGGGGAGGAGGGAGGGATGGGGGCTGGCGTGCCCCACCCAGCCCTGGGAGGCGATGGGCTGCCCCATTGGCGGCGGGGTGGGGGGAGGATTAATGAAACAGAGAGTTTTGTGTGGACTCAAAACTAACCTCTGCGTATTATGCTTTCTGATGCTGGTAAATTATAATTCTATCCATTGTCAATGTAAGGAGGAAACAGAATCCCTTTGGGTTGGAAAGATCACTTTTCTTTTAAGAAGTTCAATGTGCTTTACGTTGTCTCCTTCAAACTCACCAAGGGCGCTGTAAGATTCCAACTTTCACCAGTATTCCTTGAGACTTGGGAGACTTAAGTCCATCCACCCATTTTCATTCATTCAGCAAACATTTACAAAGCTTTACTCTGGGCCAGGCATTGTGCCTTGCGCTGACAGGTTAAATTATTTGCCCAAGATGAGGACTATGCTGGCGACCGGGGCGGGATCCTAAATCAACTATTTCAGTCCCGTGACTGCTCACTTCTTTCCCCCAAGACATACAAATCAGAGACATTGGGAGTTGCAAAGGCCCCAGAGGTTATCTGGTCCAGCCTTCCATTCAATGCAGGAATCCTCTCCCCAGAAAGCCAAGAGCCAGGCCCTACCTCTACTCTCTACCAGCTGAGGGACCTACAGCTTCCGCGTGGGCTTCCCATTTGAAAGTGGCCCAGTGAACAGAAAGGTCTTTCCCTGGGGAAGAAAGGAAGCTTAGCACCCTGAGCTGCTGTGACTCCCAGGGATCCAGCCTTCTGCTCTAAGAGTAAGGGCTCCAGCTGCCTGGCTCTAACCCGGCTGTGCCTCTGTTCCCTTCCACCTTCCCCTGGGAGTGGAGATCCCTGAGTTGCTGGACACTAAACCCCTGGAAACTTTGAGAGCTGTGGGCCTTAGCCAAGCGTACCTTCCTTGGTTGCTATGGCGAATATTTGCTGCTGGGTCAGAGAAAACACTATAGGCAGTAGCCAAAAAATCGCCAGAGCCTGGGTTCTAGTTCCAGCACAACCACCTACAAGCTGATGACCTTGAGCAAGTTATTTCACTTCTATTTCTAGCACATTCTAAAAATAAGATGTATGAATGTGCTTCTCAAAAGTTGAGAATGACACCTTTTTCAAAGATAAAATTTCTCCTTATAAATAATCTAAGATTACAAAAGGCAATTTCTGGACAATGAACTCATTACAAAGAATGTTCTGGAAACTTTTTAGATCTTGTTGTTCCTGGGTCAGTGTAAGAGTTTAGACTCCGGTGTTCGAATAATGTGATCTGAATCTCGTCTCCACTACTTACTGGCTGTATAATCTTGGGCAAATGACATGAGATTTCTGTGTTTCACTTTCTTACTTTTTTTTTTTTTTGGGGATTGGGTCTCACTGTGTCGCCCAGGCTGGAGTACACAATCTGGCTCACTGCAACCTCAAACTCCTGGGCTCAAGCGGTGCTCCTGCCTCAGCTTCCTGAATATCTAGGACTACAGGCGCACATCACCAGGCCCAGCTAAATTTTTTAATTTTTTTAGGGAGACAGGGTCTTGCTATATTGCCCAGGCTGGTCTCAAACTCCTGGGCTCAAGGGATCCTCCCACCTTGGCCTCCCAAAGTGCTGGAATTACAGGCATGAGCCACCAGCCTGCCTGGCCTAGTTTCTTACACTTTAAATTCTTCATAAACCTTAGTGGGCAGACAGGTTTCCCCAATCCCTGAGATAATCTACACAGTGTAAAGTGTTCACTTGGAGATTAATGTCCCCCTTGTTTTGTTTGACTTTGTCTGTTCTGTTTCTTAACTTGTGACTTCAAAACTCTTCAGAAATTACATATATCTAATAAGAGGTAGAGATTTATCTGACAAATTAATAAATATATTTTTTAATTAGCTTACCCAAAATTGGTGGTAGTGAGAATTTTTTAGGTGCAACCTTTCTGGAAGGCAATTTGGCAATAGGTATCCAAAACCCTAAAAGTGTTTATATTCTTTCACCTGCTTTTTCCAGTAATAGAAATTTACTCTAAGGAAATAATCAGAGGTTTACAAGATGCTTTACTTACCAAAATTTATGATTTGTAAAGAACACATCAAACATTTATTTATTGAAGTGAAAAATAGAAAATAACCTAAGCTCTGAATGATAAGAGTTTGCTTACATAAACTACGCTAAATCTATGACATGGTCATTAAGTTGTGTTTTCCTAAGGTATTTATTAACACAGGAAATTCTCATATTTTTAAAAACAAAAAGTAGGTTACAAAACACTCTATACTGTGAAACGCGTGTTGGGAGAGAGAAGAGTGAAGCCTAACGTTTTCAATGGTTCTTTCTGGCTGGTATGGTTAAGGTTGGATTTTGTTTTCCTTCTTATACTTTTCTGTATTTCCAAATGAACTACAATTAGCTCGTATTGTTTGAAATTAGAAAAAAGGAAATATTTGAAGAGGGGTGGGGAGGATTGGCCAGATCCAAGACACGTCAGGCTTCCTAAGATTTTTATGACTGTTGTGCTTTCATGACAGAGGCTCATCCTTTCTAGAGAATTCAGCTTTGGAGCCCCAAAACTCAATGGACTCAGACTCCAAGAATAGTCCTGTACTCCTGACTTCAGGTTAGAGATGTTCACAAATGGTGGGAATGATTTTTCCGCGAAGAGATTTCCAACCTCCCCCGTCTCCCTGCTTTAAAAAATGTTTTCACAGCCATCCAGATTGTCTCAGAATTTCACTTGCAACCTTGAGTGTTTCTGAAATTGAAAACAATCATCTAAGTTTTTGTAACTTTTTCCTCTTCTCACAACTCCCTTTGCTGGCTGGAGGATGCGGTGGGATGTGAGGCCAGGTGCTGGCCCAGCTGCAAGCACAAGCTGATTATGCAGCCCCCAGGCCAAGGGAGAGCAGGAGGGGACTTGGGTGGCCGAGAAGCCAGAGCGGGTGTTCAGAAAGGAAGACCTCCTGGGGAAGACAAGAGAGTTAAAGCTAAGAACAGGAGGGAAGACCAAATGAATTACAAGACAACTGTTAATAAATGTTTTTGAAACTGAAACATTTGAGCTAATGTTTCTGAACTAGAGAAATAAGTAGCCTTCACAGAGGCTAAGGCCACTTTCCTCCTGATTTACAAGCAGAGTGTGGGATGGAGATGGGAGAGAGGGTCACCAAAGGAAATAGAAACAAAATCCCACCATAAACTTACAAAACCTTCCCAAGATCCTGTACTGAGTTTTTTGTCTTGATGTAACACATCCCAGCCAACAGCAGATAAAAGTAACTTCGAGATAAAGACTAGTTTCACTTTTACTAATTAGCAAATAAACATTTAGCAAACATATTATATTCTGAATATAGTACAGGATATGGACTTAAAATACCACTCCCAGCCTCTGTCTCTAAATTCTACACTTTTCTTTTTAACTTTGAGGTTAGCCTTTGTTAGTTGGATGGTTGGGTGGGTGTGTGGGTGGTTGATAAAGGCATGTGAATAGAATATTTGCAAACCACAGAAATTTAGATTCCTATAGAATGGAGGCAGCTCATCTCTGCCCTTCTCTGTGGACAAGGCAAGCAGGGCCCAAACGGGCACCATAGTTATCTTCATGTCATCTGCCAGCCCCCTGCGCTGCACAGGCATGGTGGTAGGAACTCTATTGAAGAGGATTCTCACAGGGGCAAGCTCCACACACCTTTGCTGACTGAATTCTCTGCAAAACAAATCCGCAGCGACAACCAGTTTCTCTGCACCATGTCTCTGAACGGAGTCAAACCCAAAGCCTGAACAGACTGTGTATGTCCTTGACATGGCAAGGAAACATCCCAAAGCAAGGGGTGAGGAGAACAGAGCCGGGAGTGTACAGATGCCCCTTGCCTTTGAAAAATGCCTCTTTCTCTGCTAACACAGGCATTCCTGGGTCTGTGGATCAATGTGTTGTTGACTCCTTTTCTTATCCCTGTAGCATTTAGCATTCCCAGAAATGTCTCCTCAAGCACAGGTTTTTAGTACACATCCACAGACCCCAGCGAAGTACCTTAGGTGCTCAGTCTTTGTATAATTTTGTAATAATTTCCATCTATAATCAAAATAGAATGAGAGAGTCAAATAATTCTTCCCTTGGCCCCACTACAAACTGCTTAACCAAACAGTACCTCAATGCCCTCATCTGTAAGTTGGAGACAATGAATATTTGTGGTTATCAAAGTGCTTTCACACATGTATCACATTTAATTCTCACAGCAGCCCTCTGGGGTAATCAAGGTGGGTATTATTAGAGTATTACACCCATTTTATAGATGAGGAAACTGAGACTCAGACATGTTGCATTGCCAAAGGTCACACCACTAATAAGTAACAGAATTAAACTTAAAATGTCCTGCTCTGACTACCAAGTGCTGCCTCCCTCACCTTCCAGAGATACGCAAGTGATACATGAAATTATCTCTATGAACTGACTTGTAATTGCTCTAATAAGTTTTATCAGGATCCCTACTCATCCCAAAATTGTGGAATCAAGACTAGCAGAGCTACCAGGCTCTTAAGAGTGGATTGAGCCCCGCCCCTCCCCCCTTCATTTTGCAGGTGTGGCCCAGGGAGGTTAAGTGATTTGCCAAAGGTCACTCCATGAGTTAGTGGAAAATGACCAATGTCATTTTTAAAAATTAGTTAAAAGAACTGCTTACCAAGCCCATTTTTATGGGCTTATTTTAAGCAGGTTAATAAGTATACCAGGCACAGCTTTAAACCCAACTGAGTAAATGCTGACACTAGTTTATAGATTTGGTAGATAAGTAGCAATAAGGAATTATTCATCTCCCGTTTATCATGCAGCCTCTCCAAGGTGCAAGTTATAAAGTGAAATTTGCACAAATAGCAGCTTAAGAGCCCCCACACATGTGAGATCAAAACAGTGAAAATAAATGGTTTCAAAGCCACATTTATAATGTGTCTATGCCTGAGGTCTCCTGAGGCGTGAAAAAGAATATTTGGGAAAGTTATTTGCATTTTATAAATAGGCACATTTCTTATACAGAACTCTATATTTGGTCTTCAGACTTATTCAATCATTGATTTATTCTTTTGAGTCTGTACTGAGTACCTACTGTGTGCAGAGCACTGTAGGGGATTATAGTATTATTAAATACTATTCCAGCCATCAGAACCTTTTAAGCTTAATGAGGTGACAAAATAAAGTTCACATGCCCACCCGCAGGCGCAGACACACACACACACACACACACACACACACACACACATACTTGAATCATGACCCCATGAACCTTTAGGATGAGCACTTTGTAAAATGCCCAGAGTCAGTGGGGGACAGGGGAACATGTGCCTGGGAACAGGAGGGAAGAGAAGCCTGCCTGGCATGGCTGCGCAGCCACAACAGGAAGCACACCAAAGAGGTGGCTTTGCCACAGCC
Organism: Daubentonia madagascariensis; assembly: GCA_023783475.1. Lineage (NCBI taxonomy): Eukaryota > Metazoa > Chordata > Mammalia > Primates > Daubentoniidae > Daubentonia > Daubentonia madagascariensis. The sequence goes on along the minus strand of JAKFHU010000353.1, from coordinate 288,257 downwards.
TTCTCCCCATTGTTTCTGTATCATGAGAATGGGGTTGGAAAACTTCCTAGGCAGAAAATGAGACAAAGAATTGGTGACCCTTATTAAGAACCTAATCCAAAAATGCCATGAAGCACAAACTGGTGCAGAGATGGATGAGGGACCAATAGGCGGCAATAGCAGTTATTTGTAATATGCTGAAAATGAATAAAATCAACAGATGATTTATTTGGGAGGTGAACTCTAATGAATTCTCATGTGTTATTCAGAAGGGCTGGTTTTATTTTATTTTTTTATCACGCCTAATTTGCCAGTGGTGGACCTGAGGCCCAAAGTTCAGTGTCAATAACAGAGCACCCACAAATCCAATAAATGACTTTGCTCTTAGCTGCCCAGACACCTTCTGGAACTTCACGCAGGTCCTTTTGCCCTCCCTCCCTGTGGGCTGGCCTGTATCTATAGACAAATAACCACTCATTGCTGGGCCCCACATCCATAAAGCTGAAGCATTTTCCAGTAAAAAGTAAAAAGAACTTAGAAGATATTTACTGAAAACCCTTGTTAGATGAGGAAACTGAGGCTCACTGAGTTCAAGTGACTTATACATAAGGGTGACCACAACACTTATGTTAAATTATGTGTGAATGCATGTGAATGATTACACAGGACAGCAGGCAAAAATTGGGCCTGTCTGTATTTTGAGGGCTGGAATATTTATGAGTCCATGGGACCACTGGGAAGACATTCAGTCTACAAATGTGATGCATGCCCAGTGCCCATTTTGGCTTGGTTTGTCCGCAGTCTAAGGAGGGCATGGAATGACTGTGGCTTTGAATGCCTATGACCTGTGAAACTTTAAGGCATCCTCAAGCCCCTGCCCATCCCTACCCCTGGCTGCACTATGGTCACTGTTTCCAGCTCCCTGCACAGGGCGTGGGCAGCAGCTCTAACCAGGTTCCCAGACTCCCAGGCTCTACCCAAGAGCCCAGGGCTGCCTTATCGCTAATCCTTTCACCCTGGTGATTGCATCAGGGTGAGGAAAGTTTGGCCTTGGGGTTCAATTTATAGAGGGGAGTTATCAGTTCCTACAGCAGCATGTTTAAATGGAAGAATAGGGTATGGCCAGGGTCTCAGGGTCTCAGGGAACCTTTGGTCCTGGCTGTGCCACTAAATAGCTGTGTGGCTCTGGATAAGTCTATGAACCTTTCTGGGTCCTGATTGCCTCCTCTACTAAACAAGTGGGTTGAACTCAGAATTCCTGAGGTCACTTGCAACTCCACGGCTCCACGTCAGTGTCAGAGAGAGGCTGCCACGTGATTGATAAGTAGGACAAAGGTACCTAGGGCCACGGTCACATCCCCCTCCTAGCAGGGGACTAAGGTGCTGATGAGGCATCACGTGGCATCTGTGTCTGCACACAGTGGAAGGGACCATAGTACATGCATTTTAGCTGCATCCCTAATACTGCATCTTCAGTCATCAAGGACGGGGATTTACATCTTGTAAGAACAAGTTGGAAACTTCAATTTTCTGAATTCAATTCCACACAGTTTTTAAAAATTTCAAAGTATTAAGGGTGTACAAATGTTTTTATTACATGGGTTCATTGTATGATGCTGAAGTCAGGGCTTTTGGTGTGCTCATTGTACCCTATAGGTAAGTTTTTACCCTCTTCCCCCTCCCACCCTCCCCCCTCGATTCAGCAAACTTAAAAAATGTCTATAATATGTTAGGCACTATGGAAAACACAAAGATGTCAAAACAGGATTTCTGTCCTCAAGGAGACTGATATTTGGGGTAGAGGGGTATGTAGACAGACTTGTGGAGAGATTAAACTGAAATATACTATGTTAGAAGCTGCAGAAGGGGGAGGGAGGGATTAAATCTGGAATGGGGTTGGAATTTTTTTTTTTAATGAGTATGTAAGAAGAAAGCCCTTGCCTTCTTCCTTTTATATCCCTCACAGTACAAATGCCTTGCTCATATGGGCAGTTTTTCTGTTCTGGAATCAAACTACTTGAGTTTAAATCTTGGCTCCGCCACCTATTAATTAATCTGGGAAAGTTACTTAATAGCCCAGGCCTTAGTTTCTTCATCTGAAAAATGGGGGAAACAGAGTGACTGTGTAGATAAATGAGACAATCCATCCATGCAACATACTTGGCACCGTGCCTGGCATATGGTAATGCCCAGTGTTAGCTGTGACACAATAAATGTTTGCCTAGGAAATGGATTGAAGTTTTCATCTGCAATCCAAGCCTTTTATCTCACGTATTCAAATGGGCCTCCCATATTTTGAGTTACTCACTGAACACATTCATTATCAACGGCTAAGTGTGAGTTCAGACTTAGAGGCCTGGCATGCCCCCTTTCCATGTGTGGGACCAGGAATGAGTGCCATGTATAGAAGAGTTTGAGGCACAGAATGGTATGATTTGGTGATATCCATTTGGGGAGCTTAAGGTTACAAAATGTTGGTATAGGAAGGGACTCAGGACACAACGCAGTCCAGTCTCTTCATTTTACAGACAGAAAACTAAGTCTTAGAGAAGTGATGGGACTTGCCTGTGGCTTGGCACTTGTCTAGTGGCAGTGGTGGGGTTAGAACCCAGAATCCTGACTCCCAGACCAATGAGCTCCCCTCACCCTCACCTGGACCTGCCTAGACCCAGACCTTTATAGCCTAAGCTGCAGGCCACATCGGGTCTCTTGGGTCACAGCACCCTGGGATCTCTCCCTCCTCTCTTTGTAAGGTGCCCCGGAGAAAAGATGACTTGTTTTCCAGTTCTTAGGTCACATCTAAGGTAGAATTAGGGTCCTCACCTGACATGGGTTAGCTCTCAACTCAAAGTGGGGGGTGTTTGTGGGGGGTGGAACCAAACAAAAACCCTTCAGTGTCTAAATGCTCCATGTTGTCTCCAGCGTTGATTTTCTCCTTTAATTCTGATTAACTGGAAGCGCTTTGCTGGTAATATTGCATGATCCTCACATTAGCGTCACCCACAGAGAAGGCGGCCTTGGGGCCTTGGCAGAAAGGACAGGTAAAGCAGGCAGGAGCCTGCAACGTGTTCTCCAGCCCGCCAGAGCTCAGATAAGAGCCCAGCGGCCTTTCCTTTCCTTCCCAGGGGGCGAGGGGAGGAAAACGGGGCCAGGACAAGACGGCGGAAGGTGGGACGGCAGAAACTGGCGGAGAGGTTGGGAAGGAAATAAGCTCCATCGCATCTTTTCAAGCGGGGCAATTAGAGTGTGTCCACTATTATAAAAGACGGCTTGCTCAATGAGAAAATTCGAAATGTACAAAAAAAGTCACGCAGGACCTTACCGTCTTTGCATGTACGTGTATTTACTTTTATTTATCTTGTCTATCACTGTATAAAAAATAGCAGGAACCCTAGTGGAATCTTCACTGGTCCCGAGTTTTCTCCTCTCGCGCAGAGCGTGAGTAATTGCCGGGAAACCGCCTGTTCTCCGCCTGGGCGGCGTTTGCTCGCGGTGGCCGCGGAGTCCCGGCGGGCAGGGCGCGGGGGCGGGGGCAGGAGCGGGCTCCGGGGCGCGGCGGGGGAGGGGGCGCGGGGCGCGGGGCCGGGAGGCCGGGCTGCCGCGGGAGGAAGCGGGGCCGGCGCACCGGGCGCCAGGCCGGGCAGGAAGCCGCCCCTCGGCGGAGCCGGGCCGGGGCGCGCCGGGGCGGCGGGGGCGGCCGGCCGGGGGCTGACCCCGAGCGCCGCCGAGTCTGCGCCGCCCGCCGCCCGCGCTGCCTCCCGCCTCCCCGGGTTCCGCGGCGGCCGTCAGCGCGCACCTCATCGATAAGGCCTGACAGGCCGCCGGCTCCGCGGCCATCCATCACGCCGGGCGGCGGGCGGGCGCGCGGGGCCGGGAGCCGGCGGCCGGGGGAGAGCCCGGCGGGACCCCAGGGCGCCCCGCGGGGGGCCCCGCACCGGGCGCTCCTGGAAGCGCCTGCAGGGAGCGTCCGCGCGGGGCGGGCGCTGGGGGATCCCACGTGCCCACCCGGGGGCGGGGCCCTCAGCGGGCCCGCGTGGGTCGGAGGCAGCATTTTTCTACCCGTCGACACGTGCTTGACTTTATTCCGCGTCTTACTCCCAGTGTCTTTCAAGGATGTGTTCGTTTGTTTCGAAGAGCTGTAAGAAGCAGAGAAATGATCTAGCACAGCCCGTGCATTTCACAGATGAGGAAACTGAGGGCCCGAGTGGGGCCTGGGCATGCCTGAGGCCACACACGGGATGGGTGACGGAAACTTGACAGGTGCCCGCATCTCCCGACCGCGACCCGCAGCCCGTGGGCCGTCCACGTTGGCACTCGGCCGGACCCGTGGCCGATGTGCACGTTTGGCCTCGGATGTGTGAAATGTGCAAAGTCGCGCGTGCCATATAGGTTCTGGGCCGGCCTATCAGTGTGAACGTACAGCCACCGTCTCCCAACTCAGGCCGGTGAGAGAGAAGGGAGAAGGAGAAAGTGAACGCACGCGGTAAGAGACACCACATTAAAAATAATGCCTTTCTTGAATTCGGTTGCTTCCTCTCCACCTACCCTTTTCCCCAAGGAGGAAGCATGGTTCCCCTTCCTGCATTCGTCTGTTCCAGCACTTACTCCTGTTCCTGTTGGCAGGATTCTTTTCCTTAAGGGTCTGAACGGTTTGAAGGTGGAAACTTGTGTTCCTCCTCGTATTTCCAAAGTTTGCACGGTGCTGGGCACACAGTAAGCATTCAATAAATGCTTGCTACATGAATTGCAGCACTTGTAAAGGAATTTGAATAATTCGGGTCCAGAGGAAGTGGAGGCTGAAAGAATCCACGTATGGTGGCGTCCAATCTCACCTCACAAGGAGACTGAGGACGGGACATTGCCGCTGATTTACCCAAGGCCTCGTGTATTTGCGTGTGTATGTGTGTGGAGTAACGTTGTCCCGCTACCAAGCTCTCCTAGTTGTGGATTCCTGCAGTGTTTTCACTTCTTTATTTCCCTTCCCACCTTTTGGTTCCTCCCCTGCTTGATTAGCAAACTCTCCAAGGGTGGGGATCAGAGTATTGGTGGGGGTAATGGTGTGTGTGTGTGGGGGGGGTTGTTGAGGAAGCCAAATTGTTTGCTTTGTTTCTAACAAAAAACACAATACTTTGTGGGGTTTTGTTTTGTTTTTGTTGATGGTGTTGTTTTCTTGGTGTTGTTGGTTTTTTAATTCAAGGGCAAAGGATGAAATTAAAACCAATGACCAATGGGTGTCTGTTCATCTTAACATTCATTTTTCTTCCATTACCACAAATATTTGACTGGACTTAGAAACAATGATATTATCAATAACTCTGGAAAGAGATAGAAACAATCTCTCTTTCTCTCTGTCTCTCTCTCTCTCTGTCTCTCTCTCTCTCTCTCACACACACACACACACACACACACACACACACACACTTTTATTGAAAAGGAGAAGTAGCAAAGCCATCCCATGGCCCAGGTAGTCAGGGGGTTTTGGGCTCTCATGTGGCTATAATTTCTAAAATACAGGTACAAAGTGTGGTTTTATCTGGCACACAGCCCACTTTCTTCCTGTTATCTATTTACCCCCATGAGAGCCCATCCATGTGAGCATGATGAACTGCAGCTGAGTGTAGTAAAAATTGATGTAAGAATCAGAACCAGAGCAACTTATTCTGCAGAACTATTTGAATATAGTCTCGTACAAGAAAGGCCATGTTTCACCAAATGCTTTTCCTTTAGTCCAGTCAGAAATGCAATCCTACTCTCAGGGGCAAATTTGTTCCACCTTCAAGGCCAGGCCTTGGCTTACACATGCCGCATGGGACCAGCTGGGCAAAACCCGGTCTGCCACGACAGACTGGGTCTCCCTGCTCCTCCTCATCCTCTCCCAGGAAGCCAGCAGGTTGCCTGGGAGCAGCTGCCTGGGAGTAGCTGCCTGGGAGTGGCAGAGTTGTTGAAAGTGACTTAGCAATTCCTGAGCTTCTGCTGTCTGGCTCCAGGACCCTCAGGATGCAAGAGCAGGCTAGCCCTCACTCTGACAGCATCCTCCCCACAGCCTGCCGCAAAACATGAGTGTATGTGTGCTCGTGTGTTAGTGTCATACGTGCTTAAGATAGGCACTGGAGCTGTGCCTAGGATGGACTGCTGTGGCCATTCCTGTGGACCCAGGATAAGGAACTGGGATGACCAACCTTAGAAAGCGGATCCTATAAAAAGAAATTCGAGGCTTTCTTTTGCGTATAAATCACTCTTCTGAAGTAGTTCAGGTGGGAGTCAAACATGTACCAGGGATGTGGAGTTGCACTAAAGACAGGATGGGGGTGGAGAGAAAGGGGGCTGAAGAATCTTATCCTGCCCCAGCCCTACTTTTTTTCCCCTCTCCTTTTTTAAAAGCCAGATTAATTGAAGTGCAATTTACATACAGTAAATTAATTCCTTTTAGTATACAGTTTTATGAGTTTTGACAAACACACAAATCATGTAACCACTATCACAATCAAGATATTAGAAAAGTCCCAACACTCCTTGAAATTTCCTCCTCCCCCTTTGTAGTCAACTGTCCCCTTTCCCCAGCCCCCTGGCAACCTCTGATCTGTTCTCATTCCCTGTAGTTTTGCCTTTTTCAAAATGTCATATTAATGGATTTTGCATATAGCCTTTTGAGTCTTCTATCACTTAGCTGAGCGTATTCAAGATTCATTCACATTGTTGGTGTATTTGAACTTCAGTCCTCTTTGTTGCTGAGTGTTATTCCACTGCAAGGATGTACCTCAGTTTACCTATTCCTCACTCGAGGATCATTTGTGTGGTTTCCAGTCTGGGGCAATTATGAATAAAGCTGTAGGTTTTGAAGATACCAGCAATATTCTCTTGTAGATTAAAACACAATTCCTGTTTAACTCTTCTTATCCTGAGTCATATTGCAAATAGTACATCTGCTGGGCCAGGTTCAAAGAATAGGGTGAGGATGTCACATTTCCTGACAAAAAGTGGTGGATGGAAAGGTGTGTGTGTGTGTGTGTGTGTGGAGAGAGAGAGAGTATGAATTCAGAGTTTTTGAAGTGGAATAAAGACAAATTGTTCACATAGGGATTGAGAAATTGATGTCTTTTGGGTGACGAGGCAAGTAAGTCTGTTACTTTGCCTGTTCTGAGGCCCCAGCCGCACCCACCCGCTGGGGAGAGTGTGGGCAACTGGAAGTGGGCATCTCCAGAGGCTCCATGGGGAGGGCTGCATTCTGCCCCTCACTGGGGAAGGCCCATCCCTGCAGTGAGTGCTGTGCAATAAGGGAGGGGGAGGAATAAGGTCTGCAGAGACTCCAGGTAGCTCTGCGCCTTTGCAAGTGCAATCCTGCCAGCTCCCATTTATTGAGGTGCTGATTATTCCATGTCACTCAGACCCTTTGCTTCTTGGCCTTTCTGTCTTTAGTTCCGTGCCCCTTGGCAATGTGCTGTTCATTAGCACCTCCACTGAAGAGGGATGGGCCAGCAGAAGACGTCAAACTTTAACAGGGGAGCACCCCTTGTCATTCCGTCCAACACACACGCACGTGACTAGAAAGTTGAAACCAGCCACAGAGAAACGGAGTTCGAGGGTATTCCACTTGTCACTCAGTTCAGAACACATCAAATACCCTTTTGACAGAAAAAGGACAGTCTATAGCTATTCCGAGCTCCATGCCTCCTTTTTCTGCCTTCTGTTGTTGCAAGAAACCAATTATTTCCAAACAATAACTACCTCCAAGCCAGAGCCAGTGAGTGATAGGAAGGGAGAAGCCACCCTCTCTCTCTCTGCGGGCACCTGCTGCTGTTGGGTGGGAGGGGTGGTCATGGGCGGCTGGGGCCTGTCTGGAGTGGGTCCTCATGGGACCAAGGGCCCCCAGCCTCTCAGCACACGCACCCTCTCAGCAGACCCTGGACCTCGAGGCTTGCAGGGCGAGACGCTGTTTTCGCACTTTGGCTTCGAGCTTCCTTGACACTTTCCTGTCTCCTGCTCGGCTGTGCCAGGTCCAGGTCGTGGCGCCTGCCTGGGCGTCTTCCCCAACTCTGGGTCAGCTCGGGCTCTGGGGTGAGGGGAAGGGAAGGGTGTTGGGGCCATGGGGTGTTCCAGCCACCACAGGGTGGGGAAGGGGTCGACCTGTGCAGAATAGTCTGGCTCAAGGAACACGGGGTCTCTGGGGGCCCCACCATCCTCCTGACATGTGTGCTGGTCCTACTGGTAGCGCTCCAGCAGCGGTGTCCCCATCACTACTGCCTTCCCGGGAAGCCGGGCAAGGGAGGCCCTCGAGTCCTGGTTGACCTTGTTTTCCTCTCTGGCTCCCTCACCTGGCCTGGGACCCTTTGTGGCTTGTCTCCCTGGGGAGCCGCTCTCCATCTCTGTCACCAAGTCTCTCAACCCGAGCTGGCCTTCTTTCCCAGGGTCTGTGCCTCTCTCTCCTTTCTGTCTCTGGTCTCTATTCCTCTCTGCTCTCTCTGCTTGTCCATTCCCGGCTTTGTTTTGTCCATAACACTTCTCACCATTTAACACTCTACATAATTTGACTTCTTTATTGTCCATCTTCCTCTTTTCAAGGTAAGCTCCCCAGGACAGAATTTTTCTGTGTTGTTCCATGCTGAGTACCCATGCCTCTACTGTTCCTGGCACAGAGTAGGTGCTCAATAAATGCAGAATGAATGAATGAGTGAGTGAATGAAGCCCGGTCTCTCCCAGCTTCCTCTGGTCTGTCTTACCCTCCCTTAGTTCTCTGGTCTTAGTTCTCTCTGTCCTGGTCTCTGCTGCCTTCCTCTGTCTTTCCCCCTTTTCTCTCCTTCCTCTTGTTTCTGCTTCCCCTCCAGCTGCCCATTTTCCTCTGTCCTGGTATGTGACGTGGTCCCTCCATCCTTCCAGGATCTATGGGTCTGGGCCCTCTGCAACGGCAAAGACGGGGCACCTGGCATCCTGTCAGCCTTCTTCCCCAGAGCCCGACACCTCCCTTGCCAATCCTGCAGCCTCAGCATCTAGCCAGATCCCCCAGCTGAACTTCCAGAATCCGGACTGGGCTCCGGGAAAGCCCTTCTTCTTGTAGACCCCAGGACCCAGGCACTTTGGGGTTCCTTGGGGCAGCCTAGACTTTGGCGGGTAGTTTATAGGTGGTGGCAGCAGGGCTGAGCTGGCAATGAACCAGCAGTGGGGACTTGTGCCACCCAGACTGGTCCACTCCCTCTGCTTCTGTCGTGGGCCTCAGTGTCCTTCTCTGAGAAATGGTGGCAGTGGTGCACCCCTGTGTGCCGGGCCCTTTGAGAGGAACATTTAATTCTCCATCTCCCCACCACTTTGAGGAACACTACTAGCATGCTGTTTGTAGTTTCAGTTATTCAGCAAACATTTATTGAGCACCTACTATGTGCCAGCCACAGATGCTGCCCTCACAGAGCTACCTTCTGGGGTATGTGGAGGGGGGCGTGGGGAGGTGAGTGTGTGTGATAATAACCAACCCCAGATAAATCAGTTTTTAACTCCAGGGGACAAAAGACCTATGAATAAAGCAAATGAACTTTTTTTTTTTTTTTAAACTAGTCAAATGTGGTAGTCAGAAGGGGGAAAGAGTAGAACAAGTTCAATCTGTGACTGTGAACAATCAAGTGACATAACTCACTGCCTTCAGGCCGGCCGTAAATGAACATTTTACTCAGTCCAAGAATGTAAACGGCGCTCTTGCTCTGGGCTCAGTGCTGCCAGTACTGTAACTTCAAAAGTCTCTAACTGGGGAGGAGGGAGGACCCACAGTGAAAGAATTGGGGCCCATGTCACCAAGAGATATCCCTGAGGTGGCAGCTTTGATCCCACAGAGTAGAGTCCCTTACAGGCCCTCAAAGAGCCCGCAGGCTGGGAACCAGATGCAGTGGGTGTCAATAGTTCCTGCTCACTGCTGTTTTGCTGACGTCCTTGGCTGAGAAGAGGGAGAGGAAGCCAGGTTGGCAGCGGGAAGAGAGACATACACCAGGGCGTCTTCACAGCCACAGTGCGCCGGGTGCTTAGGGCTCCCTGGCCCTCTGGCAGCGGCGCCCCGACTTCTGGGCGCCAGGACCGGGTTTCAGCCCTGGCCTCGGCTGCCCTGGGTCCGAAGAGCGCCCTCCCTATTCCAAAAGGCCCTGGCGTCCTTCCCGAACCTAGCAAAAGTGTTTAGAGACTCCTTTTCATTTTTTTTTCCCCTTCACAAGGGCTCTTAGATTATGAAACATGACCTGCTTTTAAAATGATTTTAATTTTTAAATGTCACATATGCTCATTAAAGGAAATTTAGAAAATTTTTAAAAGACAACAGTTTAAAAATATTTCATGGTAGAAAGCCGATATTAAATAAAATGGAAAAAAGAACTAAGACTCAGGAATCTAGATTCTAGAACTACTGCCTCCCCGGGCTTTGCCCCGCCGTCAAGCACCTTAAACCTCTCTGGGTCCCGTGTACCCGTTTGTAGATGAGGATGGCAGCACCCTCTCTCCTTCTCTCTAGCGTAGCCGTGTTGTTGTCCCTTAGAGAAAGATGGAATTTGAGAGCGTTCTGTAATCTGGAAGTGACCATAAAATATGAAGGCTTGTGCCGAAAACTGCAGGCAACAGGGCCAGAAGCACCAGGAAACTTTTGCGGTCTGTGGAGGAGAGCATGGCTTCGCTTTGCAACACCGAATAGTATCTTTGCAAGCAAGACAATTACAAAGCGTAGCTCCCTCCTCTCTCCGCGTCTGTTGGAGAGAGGCCAGAGACCGAACTGGGGGTGCAGAGCTTGGTTCCGGGTGGGACAGGGCGGGGGTCTCGATGTCCACTCCCTTCCCCCAAGAATTCTGGGTGTCCGAGGCACCGACCTCAGGAAGTGAAGGAAGGTGGGTCTACTTGGCCTGGCAGCTTAATTCGTTCTCCATTTTTCCATTAGTAGGGACGCGCCCTGCTCCGCACCTTGGTTCTCCGCGCTCTGCCCGCGGGTCTCGTGCAGGGGGCAGGGCGGGCCACGTGGGTGCAGGCCGAGTGTCCCAGAAGGCAGGAGAATCACGCTGCGGGCGCCCGGGCCCGGCGGGGAAATTAGAACACCGCGTGGGAAAGGAGCCGGCATTCGTTCAGCGCGGGTCACTTTGCGTGTCTCTCCTGAAGCCTCTGCACACAGCTCCGCGGAGGCACGTCTGCATCTTGGAATTATTCGTTCCACAGGACGAGGGTTGACTTCTGTAGTCCCCTCTCGGGTTCCTTTTTTCTCTCTGGGGGTTTCTGGTTTCCGATTATAAGACTCTGGCGACCTTGGGGGCCCCAGATTTTTCAGGCGTTGTTTTTGTTCCTGGTGCGGCGGCCAAGATTGTGGCCCCAGATCTTGCGCTTGGTTTAAAGCGAACCTGCAGGTGTCCCACCGGAAAATCGCGGGAACCCGGCGCTAGGACATCCTCGCTGGTTTCTGAGAATTCCGGCATCCGCCGTTTATTTTCATATATATACACATATTTAAGAGGGAACCAGAGTTCAGATTCCTCTGTACACCATATGCAGCCTACAATTTTTCACTGCTAGGGTATGGACCGTCTCAAGTCCCAGGAGACTTAAAAGAACAGGGAAACGCAATTTATTCTTGTGTCCTGGAGTTGTTTTTTTTTTAAGAGTACAGTACATCTGATTAATTCTTATTTGTCTAAAATCTCACGACTTGACGCAGGGTCCTTAGACACAGGTCCTTAGTAAATGCAGTCACAGATGTCCACAGCGTTAAATTCTTCCCGCAGATTATGAGAAAGGAAAGCCGAAAGGGGACGTGAATGAGGGGTTGGGCCATCCTCCCCAGGCCAGCCCAGGGACATCCTCCTTAAAAATAGCCAAAAGTCTGAACCTCAGAGCACCCACTCACTGCCCCCCATTCCAGCGGCCTCCCTGAGCGAGGGAGAAGCCTGGGAACCCAGAGAGGCGGCTGATAAACCTCCTCCAGCCGGCGGGCCAGCGAGGCCTTGAAATGCTCCCCGCTCCTGGCAACGCGCGGCAGTCTCGGCTCCCGCCTTGCCCAAGGGAGGGAGGCTAAGAGAGAGGGAGGGAAGGAGCAAGGGAAAGGAAAACACCCCAAAAGAGCAGGCTGTTTGCCAACAACCCCTGTTCCGTCCTTGAGCCGAGGCCTTCGGGGAGAAATTTGGGGCGCTGGGCCCAGAGAAATAAGCCACAGGAAACATAATTTTCTCTGTCCCAGGCGTCTTCCAGAGGGAGCGAATATTCCCGGGCCACGGCTGTGTGCAGCCCACCAGGAGAGCGCCAGCGGGAGGCCTGGGTAAAGGACCTTCCTTGCGGGCCTGGCAGGAGCGGCGGCGCAGGGATCCAGGGTTCCTCACAAGCGAGCCCCTACCACAAGCAGGCTACTCCACCCAGGGGTCTTAAAATGGCCACCTAGAGCAGAGCCTGTTACGGCCCCCACCAGCGTACAGAGGAGGAGACTGAGGTTGGGGATGGGGGGCGTGAAGGCTCGCCGCAGGGCACCGCACCTCGCGCTGCGGCCCACGCGCACTGCTGGAAGAAGCCCGCGTGGGAGCGGCCTGTGGCCTTGGCTGCCGGGAGGACTCTCAGATGGCCGCTTCACCAGACGCTAAGCCCCAATCCCCTGGCTTGTTGCTAAGAAATTCAGTGCCTGGTCGCCAGACTCAGCCCTTTTCATCCCCTGAGGGTCGCGCGTGGAAAGCAGCTCTGGGACCCCGGGCAACGCTGGCACAAATCCCCGCGGGGAAAGAGAGGCCGGGGCAGCTTCCCACTCACCCAAGCCCAGACTTTCAATTCCCCAGAAAGCCCTTGCAGGCCCCTGACACAGGCCTTGGTTTTGTGCCTCGCTCGCTCACCCCAATGCGGATGAAGACCCGTTTTAAACAGGGCAGGGGTCGCATCCTTCCCCGCTGCGTCTGAAGGTGCTCAGATTGGAGGGTGCCTGTGAGACCGCTTTTCCCCAGCGCCAGCATCTGGGATCCCCAGAACCCCTCGCTCTTACATTCCTGGGCCTCGGGTCCGCGGCGCCAAATTCTGCTAAGGCGCAGGCTAGGATTTGGGGGATGCGGGAGAAGGAACCCTAATTACGCCGCCCCCAGCTTCGGGGGCGTCGAGGGGCGCAAGCGGGCTGCAGTCTGGGGGCGGCTTCCGTGCGTCCAGCGGGCGCGCAGGCCTCCAGTCGCTCGGCGCCCCGCGCGGCCTCAGTTTTCTCTCCCCTGCTTGGGCCCCTCTGGAGCTCCGTACCCCTCGTTTGGGAAAGAGAATTCCCCGCGCAGCCGCGCTCAGTTCTTCCTCCGGGATTTTCCTGAGAATCCCCAGGAGTTGGCCGTGATCCCATGGGGGGTTTCCTTCCAATCAGCCCCGCGTCCCAGCCTCGTCCTTAGCCCGGGTTGCCCTCGCGCGGCCCGGGAATCCACGACTGGTTTCCAACTACGGAAGCGGGTGTGGTCCCGAGCCCTCTTTCCGAGCAGCGCAGGTTTCGTGCAGGGTGGTATCCCGGCCCCCTCCCCACCCCTTTAATCTGCTATGAGAAACCTGGGCTCGGGAGAGAAACGCGGCCTTAAAAAAATTTTTTTTTTTAACTGAAAGCGTGAGAGCCACCCGCCGGCTGTTATCTAGGGCTGAAGGCTGCGGTAATCGATGGGTTATTTTTACGCGGTAATAGGGCCCTGTGATTGCTCTATTAACCTTTAGACCTGTCTGAGGTACTCTCCGGCTCGCAGCCCCGCGGCGCGGGGGCCTCCAGGCACTGCCGCCGACTCCCAAGTCCGGCCTGACACCCTCCCCGCCCTCACTGCAGGGAGGGGACTACAGCCCCCGGAAGAGCCCTCTCCACCGCGAAGCTCCCCTGGACTGCCCGGCTCCCCCAGCCCTCGCCAGGTCCCTTGGATTGGTGCAGCGGCCGCCGCAGGCTGCAGAGAAAACCGGGAAAGATTGGAGGGGAAGCGGCCGCAGGAACTGGGAAGCGTCGCCAAGAAGGGGTGCACGTTTTGCCTAAATACATAAAATGGAAGGCTGAAGCCCGGGCTCTCCGCGCCTTGCCGGCTCCCCGGGCTGCTGGGAAGGCAAAAGGCAGGCTTCGGTCTCCGCGCTCGGATTTTAGGAGCCAGTCTGGGTGTCTCCTGGACCTCCCCGGAGTCGGGGCTGGGGGGCATCCCCACTACTCCCGCCCGGAAACCTGCGGCCAGCGGGGCTCCCTGGGTGACCCAGTGCCCCACACGCGATCGGGAGTTGAGCCGAGAGGTCACATTCCCGTCTATTAGCTCCGCCCCTCGCCCACCGCGAGGACGAGGACCCTGGGAGGGGGCTTGAGGAGGGCGGGGAAGGAGAGAGCGAACTCTTTAGTAAAGCTGAGCCTGGGCAACGTAGCAAACCGAATCGCCCTCAGGTTGGGAGGTGGGCGAACACCCAGGCGTTTTCCGCGGAGATCCCGGAGCCTGGACTTTGCCTGCTGGGGGAGCTTTTTGAACAGCCCCGCGGCCCGGCGCCCCGCGGAGGTGCAGCCCGGGCCGCGCCCCCCGCCCCCCGCCCTCGCACGTGACTCGCACGGGCCACTGAGCGCCCGCGAGCGGGAGCGCAGGGCCGGAACGCCGCGGCCAGCTGGGGGACTCGGAGGCGGCCGGCGCAGTGGCCGCGAGAAGCTTCGTCGCCGCGGCAGCTCTGGGGACACCCAGGGGAGCGCGCGCCCGTTCTCCAGGAAGCTCAAGCCCCGGCAGGTAGGGCTTTTTACTTCCCTCTCCTTGCTCATTCCTGCGATCCGCGAAACTCGGAGTTCCTCGGCGCTGGTTTGCCTGGGGGTAGAGAGGTAGTCAGACGGAGGAAAGAGACCTCGGTCACTCCCACCGCCCCCGCATTTGGCCAAAAGCTGTCTGCCTTTGATTTTGGCCTTAGCACGTTCTTTAAATCCAAGTAAGATTTGGGAGCAAAGCAGAAAGGGGTATTCGAAAGGCGCTTGGATTCTTTTTGTATACGTGTGAACGCTTTTAATCCCTGCCCCTGGGTGCAGATTTTCCAGCCCTTGTTTGCACCTCGCAGGCCGGGGCCTGGGTGGTGAGGGTGGCCGTGTGAAGTCACCCTGATCGGCTGACCCAGGACAGGCCGCACAGCAGCTCGCACACTGAGGGGTGTAAACGGAGGGCTGTAGATGGAGGGGTGTCGCGCCCCAGCGACTCAGCGGACGCCGAGTGCAGTGGGAGGCAGCGCCCCGGGGCCTCGGGGACCCCCGGAGGCACTCCTAGGTCGAGGTGGGGGGGTGGCTGTTGAGAGGCCTGTTTCTGCCTTTTTCTTGGGCCTCCTCGCCTCCCTGACTCATGTCCAGGTAGCCGAATGCCCCTAACGAAGCTAACAGCCCCACCCACCCACACTGCTTCTGGGTGAAACTGGCCCAGGGCCGGAACCTGGGCCAGGAGCCATGACGTCCCTCAGCCATCCGAGGCTAGAGGCCCCGATCCACGATATTATGTCTCTTGGCTTTGGGCTGGGGAGTCACTCTGGGGAGAGCGGGATGACCAGGTGGTGAACTGCCACCAGGAAAAGAGAAGAGAGGGCTTTTTGGTTGGGGAAGAGGGTGGCCAGGGACCGGCAGCTGGTGGAAGTCCTGGGCAGCAGGGCCTGCGCTGCCGGGAAGGTTGGGGAAGGGCCTTGGGGAAGTATTTCCTGTGCTTCTCAGAAAAGGAAGGCAACCAAGAGCAGATTTTGGGCTTTTAAAGAAAGAAAGGCTTCACTGGGGAAATGGGGTGATGCTCCCCACACTTCCGTGTCTCCTCCCTGGCTGTGGCCAGCTTCATGATTGCCGGGTAGTGTGTGACAGTTTGCTGTGCAGCAGGCCGAGAGCGAAAGCCCTTGCGCAGTCGATGGGAGAAGCAACACTCTGTAAATGGACTCGATCGTTTGGGCGCTTTCAAGGCTCCCACTTTCAAAATAGACTGGAAAAAGTTGTTGGCTAGATCATGAAAGCAGAAAGCCTTTCCTGTCGGCCTGTGATTGGGGGCTGAGCAGGGATTTGTAATCAGAAGTAGAAGGAAAACTAGGGCCAGGCCAGACTTCTGCCAGTCTCAGGAGCTGCTGGGCTCCCTCTGCAGACCGCAAGACCAGGCTCAATTACAGCAACAAGCAAGAGTCGTTTTAGGAGAATAATTTCTTGTCTTGCAGCAAGGTATTTTCTCCACCTTCTATTGTTCCAGCAGTCCAACTCTGAGGTAGTGAATTTATCAGCCATTTGAAAAGGCAGAGAATGTAATAAAGACAAGTGTTGGATTTATAACATTTTTAGCATTTACATTTGAAAGACTGCAAGTTAGCACCTGTATGTATACTCGAAGTTGGATTACAAAATTCTAAATCTCCTTTCTTTTCTGAAGTTACATGAGGGAAAAAAAACAAACATGATCTTTTAGAACTGCAAGAGTTGAGTATTACAGAAAAATACAATGAAATAGGTCAACTACCTGATTTAAAAGTTAAATACTGGATATTTTATTAAGGTAAACTGGATATTTTATTAAGGTAAACTTATATATTTACTTAGTGAAACCCAGAGATTACCAGGAGGTATTGATTTTTTGCCTTTATATTTGAAGGGAAAAGTTGGTGACCTCAGGTCAGTTTTTTGGATCCATCTTCTAACCAAATTTGCTAGAATGAAATAAACACCAAACCAATAGTTTATTGTATATTTTGAAAGCAAGTAATAAAGCATTTAGGACTAACAATGTGACTATGCAATACAATACCATTAATTCCATTATTATTACTAGTGATGTTGCAAAAATGGCAAGAAGCATTATATAGTGTGTATCGAAGATTCTATTTCCAGAATTTTTACAATACTAAAGATGATCACTTACTAGGTACATATTACATCTGAGGTATTTTCTTATGGTGCACTAGAAATATAGCCAACTATTACTTAGAACTTTCTTTGTCCCTGTTATAACAGTTTTATAAGTACTTTACATATCTTAATTTATAATCCTTACAATAACTTTACAAGTCAGGTACTTTTAGTATTTGCATTTTGCAGATGAGGAAACTGAGGCACAGAGAGGTTAAGTAATTTGTCTAAAGTTATTCATTAAGTTGCAGAGCCCGGATTTCGTATATAGTTCAGTTAATAGCCTTGTAAGTCTACTATTACAAAAAAAAGAAACCATTGTCAGGAGTAGCTGCCTCTTCTTCAGGAGAAAAATGGGAGTGTAGTGGACAGCCTCAAACGTTGGAGCACTACAGATCCTGTCCCCTCCCCCACCCCTCTGTAATTGTACTTTGATCTTAAGCAAGTTTCAAAACTTTCTGATGCTTCAGTTTCCTCTTGTAAAATGAGAAGAGACACCTTTACTTAGTGGAGTTGTAGAGAAAAGGACCTGGAGCACAGCAGGTTATTCAGAAAGTGGAGCTCTTATTTTATCAGAAAAATTGCCTGGTGATATCAAAACACAGGATGCTGGGAAGCATATAATCCAGTCCTACAAACGTCTTTCCCCAAGCATCCTCCTTGTTGTTCTGATTCTGCATATGGGTGGACTCGTGATTCTACATCAAAAACCCATTCAATGAGTTAGAATGGTCCAGTGAGTCGTTCTGTAAAGTGACCTTGTATATTCCTCTCACTTTTCTGGTTCCCATATGCAATCTTCGAAATATCTAAAGTATAACTATTTGCAAGAAACATGTAGCTGGTCTGATTTGACCACCACGTGGTATAGTGTATGCATAGGGGGTTTCACAATCCTTTTCATGAGATTTAGCAGATACTGTTGCTCATTTATAAACATTTAGACTCTAGTTTGTTTTTTTTTAAGATTACAAACAAAACTTTGTTAGGTTGCTGTTTTGTATAGTTTGTCTTTGTCCCCTCCCCCCCCCAATCTAAAGTTCCGTCTTGGTCAGGAATGCTGGGGAGAGATGAGGGAACAGAGATGAGGGCGATTTCTTGGGTCTCAGGCCCTCTGCAGAAACCCCGAACCCTTGGACTTACACTATGGCAAAAATATGCTTGAAGAATAAGGTAAAATTAAAGTCCTTCCTGACAAGCAATGCAAAAATAATTGACCTAGATCACAACCAATAACTACACGCCCAAGAACCGGGAAACCCCAAGTTTCCCTGCTGCCAGGGCCAGACAAAGACCGCCGCTTCCCGCGGCTCCGCGCGGCCTCCGAAGCTGCCCCCTTCCCCGGAGGTGATTTCGTTTGCAGTGCAGAAGAAGCCACCAAGGTTGGGGAAAGTGGGCTTTGAAAGCTCCGGGATGAACCTCTCTCTCCCTTTTTGTCATTCCTCCTTTAGGACCGCGGCTGCAGCAAGGCGGGAAGGAGCCCGCCCGGCCCTTGGCATTGGAGCCAGCCTACCAGACTCTGCGCCTGTGGTCGCGGTGTCCTGAAGGCGGTGCGCAGCGACTGGCGCGGGACCAAGGCCTCCCAGCGCGACGAGTGGGGGACCCGAAGGCCCGTGCCCCACACCCACAGCTAGGCTCTACCCCGTGTCTTCTGCCACTCGCAGGCGCTCCGGACCTCCAGGCCCTGGGGTGGATTCGGCTGATCCTGTACCCCCTTCCGGAACAACCAAAAATTCAATCTGGGATTTTCCTGAGTAATCAAGCGCCTAGAATCTTTTGCTCAATGCTGGATTTAATACGTATATATTTTTGAGCGATTTGGGTTTTTTCCATTTTGATTTTTGATCTTTGACTTCGTGACAGTCTCTCCCCACGTACGTTATTGTCGCTTTCTCTCCCCGTGTTGCTCCTTGACCTGCGAGGGCGAGGGAGGACTCCGAAGCGAAGAGCTCGCCGGGGCGATGTACCAGAGCCTGGCCATGGCCGCCAACCACGGCCCCCCGCCCGGGGCCTACGAGACGGGCGGCCCTGGCGCCTTCATGCACGGCGCGGGCGCTGCGTCCTCGCCGGTCTACGTGCCCACGCCGCGGGTGCCCTCCTCGGTGCTGGGCCTGTCCTACCTCCAGGGTGGAGGCGGGGGCACCGCGTCCGGAGCCGCCTCCGGCGGCAGCTCGGGTGCGACCCCGTCGGGCGCAGGACCCGGGACCCAGCAGGGCAGCCCAGGCTGGAGCCAGGCGGGAGCCGAGGGAGCTGCCTACACCCCACCGCCGGTGTCGCCACGCTTCTCCTTCCCGGGGACCACTGGGTCCCTGGCGGCCGCTGCAGCCGCCGCGGCGGCCCGGGAAGCCGCGGCCTACAGCAGTGGCGGCGGGGCGCCGGGCGCGGGCCTGGCGGGCCGCGAGCAGTACGGGCGCGCCGGCTTTGCGGGCTCCTACTCCAGCCCCTACCCGGCCTACATGGCCGACGTGGGCGCGTCCTGGGCCGCGGCCGCCGCCGCCTCCGCTGGCCCCTTCGACAGCCCTGTCCTGCACAGCCTGCCCGGCCGGGCCAACCCCGCCGCCCGACACCCCAATCTCGGTGAGTACTGAGCGCGAGTTGTGGGGGCGAGTGGGGGGCAGGCACAGAGACTGTCTTGGGTCCTGTTTGGGGCGTGTGATTTTTCACAAACGCGTGTTGGGTCTGGAGAAGGTGCTTGATGACATCGAATTTCCAGGGAAGGCAAACTGGTGGGGGCTGGCGGCGTGGTGGCGGTGAAGGTCACAGCCTGCGGAGACCAGGTTCTGCTGAGCGAGGCCACCCTGCCCGCCAGATCCTCTTCTTTTTTTTTTTTTTCATTTCTAGTGGTACCTAGAGCCAGATCCTCTTCTCAAAGAGCGTGGCGGGGTCGGAGTGCGGCCTCCCCGCAGCCCCAGACTTCAGGTCTGTCTGGGCCCGCGGTGCGCCCGGGGCCGCGCGGGCGGTAGGTGACCGCGGGGGCAGGCTCGCCGAGAGCCCAGAGGGGCAGCCCCGGGATCTCCGGCGGACAGCGCTGGCGAGCTCTGGGTTTCTGCTTCCATTTCCTCCTCGCCCTCCTTCGGAGCCCTCCGCGGGGAACTGATTACTTTGGCTTGGACCGGAGATCTTCTGGGCCATTTGTCGGCCCAGTTGGAGGATCCTGGGTGGCAGATGATCTCCCTGTCGGGGGTCTTACTCCAGGAACAAAGGAGGGAGGGAGCAAAGGAGACGCGCGGGGAGATGGGTTGACCTGGAACTCGCACCGTGTTGGCGCCGCGGGCCGGGCCGCGTGGCAGCGTCGTGCTGTCGGGCCACAGGCAGCCACGCCTGGCCCGTGTCCGGGAACCCAGGGAAGGCCAGAGGGGCTTCTGGTAATGCCCGAGTCGCTTCCACGCGTTGAGCCTCTTCTTCTCCCGAGCGCCGGGGTTAGAAAGAACAATCGTGTTGGGTGCAATTTAATATTTCCATCGAATGTGGGGCCTGGGAGGGAAGGCAAACGTCCCGCTTCCCGCGATTTACAAAAGAACCAACTGAGGTCTGAGAAGGGGCCTCTGTTCTCCAGGCTGGGAGAGAAAGGGAAGTGGCAACCACTAGTTCAAAATGCAAACGACTTCTGGTCTTGTGGAATTTCAGGAAGGGACGGAGGATCGGGTTTGGATTGAGCTGTCTCTCTCTTGTGGGGGAGGGAAAGCCCGGACTTGAGAAACAAAGTTAACATTTATAGACTACCTACTAAGTGCTAAATCCTCTTGCATTTGTTCTCACTTTGAAGAGTAAAGCCTGTCCCTCCCAGCTTTCCAGTCTTGGGCTGGCTCGGAGAAGGGTCCAGGCTTTGAAGAGCTTTTAAATTATCCCCTGGCCCTGGGTGGCCAGGGAAGGTCCCCAGGGGGGGTCCAGCCAAATACACATCCCAGGTAAACTGATTAACCGTGGAAGTGGCGCCGAGGCTGGGTCTGTGGCTCTGGCTCCTAGTGTCGTCCTCCCGCTCACGGGGGAGCCAGACGGCAACCCCCAGAGGAGGAGGTGCCACTGGCACCCAGCCTAGCGCCGACCTTGTGAGATAGCGCCTGCGGCATCTCCATACAATGGCGCGCTTCGGGGCCGGAGCGCTGGGGTGGGGCGCTTTGGCCCCGGGTTCTTAAAATCTCTGGGTCCTCTGCAGAACTCTCTGAGGCCTTTGATTTAAAATAGGGAGGAAGGGTCCCCTTAGTTTCACTTCTTTTAACTCAGGGGCGGGGAGGAGGAGTTTGTTTTGTAATGCCTATAATCCTGGATTGAGAATTTGGTGTTTGGTTAAGGAAAAGAAAGAAGTTCAGAAACCAAAGATGGAGGATACTTTCTGGTCATCAGAGTTACAACCACAGCAGTGTACAAACAACCAAAAAAATAATACTGTGTGAATGCACACAGTGAGAATTTAGATTTTAAAGTGTAACCCATACCATGCAGGTGGGTGCTGAAGTAAGCAGTTTCCCAAATTCCAGCATCAACAAATGGCAAGCTGACCTCCAAGGAGCATCTCCTTGTTAAGAACTGCCACCTCTTTGCTCTGGGCCCCTGGCCCCACCAGTGCCTGAAGTCCCACCTGAAGGCTGCCTTGGGGGTCTGACTTAGCCAGTGAATTTTCTCTTCTGCATATAGTCAAGTGTTTTAAATGGGCAAGCCATGAGAGGTGCCATGTTATCTCTGTGAGGGAACACGAGGCATGTTGAATTTGTTGGCATTCAGATCTTCAGCATGTTCTGTGAGTGGAACTTACATAAAAGCAACTTAAGTTAAAAGCAGTGCACATGAATGTGCTTCTTATATGTTCTTCCCATCACCTGGGCCCCTGTAGGTGCCCGATAGCTTTAGTGAGAACCAGCACCACATACTATCTGACCCTGAGTGATGGAGGGATGGTGAAAGCTGATTCCAGCTCCCCGTGAGGAGTAACCACTGAGCCCTAAAATGGCCAGACAGTGTGGTGGTTAGAGCACAGGCTTTTAGAGTTGGGCAAACATAGATTCATTTCCAGGTGCCCCATGTGATCTGGGGTCACCTCTTTTTCTGTAAAATGGGATCATCATAGCTAGTTTTAGTGTTATCTTAAATTCGAAAAATTATTTGTGAGGTATTTGGCTTTGGCCCCTCACAAATGATGGCTATTTTATTAAAGTCACTCACTGTCATGTAGAGTGACCATTGTTTCTGGTTTGTAAAGGACTGAAGTGCTTCCAAGTGTTTGGGATTTTTAGTGCTAAACCTGGGACGGTCCCCAGTGAACAGAGACAGTTGGACACCCGACACGAAAATGGGTAAATGACTCATGTTGCGGTTTGGTAATGAGCTGAAAGCAAAGGGGAGAAAGTAGAGTGAGTTCTTTCCTCTGTGTGAGACTCTGGAAGTTTCACGTAACTGGTGCCATCTGCATTTGGTTTTGAAGGGTGAGTGGGAGTTTTCCAGGAAAAGAACCAGCAATTAAAAAAAGAAAAAGAGAAGATATGCCCTCATTTACGAATACGTTGTGTAGGACCGTGAAATAATACAACACAGCCTGACTTTTCTTTAAATAGTACATTTATCACCACAGGTCGAACCGTACAGACTAATTCACCCTTAACTCAGAAACTGTTTTTGATTTCTATGAGGAGAAATAAGAGAACATCTTTATTTTTCTAAGACCTATTAACTGCTATAGTATTAATATTAATAATAGTTAATATCTTGCCATAATTTTTATATTGGTGATTAGAATAAAGCAAAAATCAAAATAATGAAAGCTAACGGGGGCATCTGTAAAGCCCTGAACTTAGGGTGGAAGAAATTATTCTGCCCTGACTGCAATGTATGTGAACTTCAGTTGATTCCAAGTTCAATACGAGCCATGACCCTGAAACAACTGTTGAAATTGTTAATTAGGCTGCATTCATGGAATTATGTGACCTTACTGAGGGCAGGTACAGAGTCTTACTCATATTTAAGTGCCTGGCACATGCTGGGCACTTAGCAAATATTTGAGTAGAGATCTTGGAGGAAATTGCACTAGGACTCTGCCCTGCCTTGGTCAAACCACACAGAAGGGCTGCTTGAGTCCCTTAAGAAGCAAACTGGAGAGTCTCAGGGAGGGATAGGCAGGATGGGAGAGGGTTCTGGAAACTTTGGGGAACCATTGGAGGAAGTAGGGCTTTCAGGCTGGAGGTGAATAAGAACAGGACAGAGGGTGACTGTGTACAAATATCTAAAAGCCAAAAAAAAACAAACCTATAGCCTTTTAACTTTGTGTTGCTTGAGGTAAGCAGGTATTAGTTTTGAGAAGAACTCTCATAGATGACTGTAGTTGTTTGGAAATGCAATATGGAATATGCTTGTCTTCGTCATAAACTCCTGGGCACTGGAAGCACCACAGGAGAGGCTGCCTCGCCACCTGTCAGTGCAGCTGTGCAGACAGTTCTCGCACTTCCGGGGCTAGGGTCTGTGCACGCATGTGAAATAGCTGTAGCAGGATGATGTAGCTGTCTCCTTTTAAAGAACCCAATCACGGTGGTTACATAGGTGTATACATGTGGCAAAACTCATGAAATTGTACTCTTCAAATGGAATTTTTACATTGTTTGTACATTATGCCACAATGAAGTTGATTTTTATATCAGTTAATGCTTGTGAATACTTAAGGCTGAAAAGGAGACAAATGGAAATTATATGTAAAAATGCCTTGAAGGATATAGCAGGGTAGTAGAGGTTACTGGAATAGTTAGGAAAATATATTTTACTGTGAAATACCAATTATTTTGTGTAATGGAAAAACAAGCAATTATGATATTCTCAAAGGATCTCAAAAATTTTGAATCACTTTAAGTTTGTGAAAATAACAATACAATGAAATACATGTACAGTGTATCAATCAATGTCACCCAAAAGAATTCTTTAGAAGAAGTTTTGCCCCATTAGGTTTGGAGTGGGGGCATTCATTCAAGGTGTTTTAAGAGTTTGTCGATGGCGTAGGTCAGTGGAAAACTCTGAAGTGTTTTCTGGATATTTTGGGAACTGCTTATCAATGAAGCCAGCTGCTTTCCGAGCCAGCTCATTAATAGAAACTTTGTGAGAAATGTAGTGCAGAACAATTGTCTCTTCGAAAACCAAATTGTTTACATTTGACCACCCTGGAGGTAATCAGTGGGGTGGTGGGTGAAGCTTTAAATGGGAATCTGTGATTTCTAACAAACCCAAAATCATCACATTTATGCTTTTAGTCAGTTGTGTAAGCTTTGATAACAGCACTTAAATAAGAAAACCTAATTTAATAAAAGTAAAGTTGAAGAAATTTTAAAACTTTTTAAAAATGTTGCATTTATTAAGGTACAAGCATTTAGTGATTGTTAATATGGTACATACTAACCATAAGATATCATGCAGGCATAAAAAATGATGATGTTCATTACATAAGTATAGAATCCTCTCTAAGACGTTTGTAAGTGCAGGAGATGGGTGTAGCATTATACTCTTTGTGTAAAAAAAGGGAAGAAAATATTATATTCACTTGGAAATATGAAAACTGTCTCTGGAAATGTTGCAGAGACAATAAAGAATTTCTAAATACAAATTGTCACGAGGAATTTATGACATTGGCTGCCTGTGGGGAGGATAACTCCTAGGTGAGGGATGAGGGTAGGAAAAGGACTTTCACCATATATGCCTTGGAACTTTTTGAATTTTTAAAAACCATCTTAGCCATTTTTTATAGTCAGTCTGTGCTTTGTTATTAATCCATTAAATAAGAAGATACATTTAAAATATAGGGAAGTTAAAGTTAAGTTTTATTTTTAAAAACTTTTTTTTATCATCTTAGCCATTTTTAAGTACACATTTCAGGAGTGTTAAGTATAGTCACAATGCCGTGTAACAGATCTGCAGAACTTTTTCACCTTGCAAAACTAAAATTCTGTACTGATTAAAAAGCAAGTTCCCAGTCCTCCTCCACCCCACTCCCAGCCCCTGCCAACCCCCATTCTCCCTTCTGTCTCCATGAATTTGACTACTCTAGGGACCTCATATAAGTGCAATCATACAGTATTTGTCTTTTTGTGTCTGGCTTATTTCACTTAGCATAATTTTTTTAAAGTTTATCCATGTTGTAGCATGTGCCAGGATTTCATTCCTTTTTAAGTCTGAATAATATCCCATTGTATGTGTAGACCGAATTTTGTTTATCCGTTCATCCACGGATGGACACTTGAGTTGCTTCCACCGACCTCTTGGCTATTGTGAGTAATGCTGCTATGAACAGGGGTATGCAAATAAACCTTAGAAATTTTGAACAATGTGCCTGTATTAACTATTTTTAAAAACTTACTAAACCAATTAAGTTTTTAAAAACAGACATACAGTATTCATGAATAAACTTCCTGAAAGTATTTCTTCTTCTTTTTTTTTTAAAGGATTATATATTCAGTGTTTATGGATGCACAGGAGAAGTGCTTCAAGACATAATTTGTCTATTGAATTTGGCTTTTAACTGTTCTTTTATAAACAACTTGGGGTTTTCCTTGGTACTCAAGCTTTCTCAAGATTCTGCCTGGCAGATCAACACCATCCTTAGCTGAAATCCTGAATTTAGCTTTTGATTTTGCTTATCCAACAGAAGGTTGCTTTACTAAGGGGGGGAAAAGCCCTCATCCTAGATTCAGTACTTGTACATCTAAGTCAGCAATTGTCAGACACCCCCACCCCCACATTGATGTGGCTTCTTAAGGTCCACTGGTAGTGGTGACCTTTCCTGGTAGGCAGTTCTCCCTGACCTAGGGCAATGATAGGATTGTGTGTAGAACAAGTTACCTTCCTCCAGGGCAAGGTGATTATTTTAAACCATTCTTTCAAGCCTGCCCTTTAAAGACAATTGAGTCGTAGTGAATTTGGAGGTGAAGCCAGTAGCAAATGTTGCTGCTTCTGTTTGCATAAGGAGGAGGAAGGAGGATGGCTTTTCCTGGCTTTGTTGATAGTGCTTTCTTGGGAATGAATATCGCTCTGCTATATTGCCCATGACATGGCCTCATGTAACATGCTCCAGGAATGAATTACTCAGATTTTATTGGCTATGTATAGGGCTAATCCCTTGTCACCTTCTAAGGAAGACAGAGAAGATAATACGAGTGGGGTTATATTAACAATAGGAATACCTTTGAATCTGTTTTAATTTCTATAAAATAAATTTATAAGTTTTGCTACATTAATGTTTGGATACTGGCTAACAACTTTTTAGGGATAGTAGCCTGTATCTTGCACAATATCCCGTTGTAAATAGTAAGTTGCATCCTTTGTCATGGGTCAATGAGGAAATTGTTAGACAACAGGGACTTTTAAGTCCTCCCCCAGAGGTAGATATTATGATCTCCATTTTGCTGGAAAGAAAACTGATGCTCAGAAAGATGAAGTAATCTGCTCAAGTTCCCACAGGAGGCAAACAACAGCCCTAGCTTAGAACCCAGGTAAGTCCAGCATCCAGGATTGTACTTTCCCCCTTCTCCCACAGTTTTGCATTTGCCAGATTTAAGAGGAAAGCATTTACCACTTTCTTCAGAACCAGAAGGTACTTGGTGGTTGAAGGACTCTATTAGACCTTAGGATTTCTCATTACCTGTCCCTCTGATCTGCTCCCTGTCCCCAGTGTAGCTTCTTGTCTGTATTTCCTTCTTCCCACCAGTGTCTCTCTAGGTGTACTGTCTTCCTGAGTCACCTTCCATCTCATTCTGGCACTGCAGAACTTGCAATTAGGGGGATGAATGTTAGGAATCCTAGCCTTGCACAGACTTCCTTTTCAGCCTCCCAATTCAGGTGTGCAGAGAATTAAAGAGAGATTTCCCAGAATTCAGACCCTCCAAACCAGAGTGTTCTCCTAACTCTGGGGGACTGTTGGCTGCTTAAAAAGAGCAAAACCATATGGCTCTCTCCAAAATTTCTTTCCTAAAAGAAATCTGTAACCATCTTCTCCGTCTTCCCTTTTCTGTGATGACTTCAGATGTATTTGTGGTAGGAGCAGAGAAGGGCAGGGAGAAAGGCACAACAATCATGATTTTAATAAAGATGAGAGTAGGGCCATGGATGGAGACAACAGGGAGTGAGCCCCACGAATCGGTCTGAGCTGAACACAAGTAGCCGACCAGTGGATGCTCTCTTGTTTCTGGCAGGTGGCCTATGGTTTTATCTACTTCTGCTCTGTAATCAGAATTGAGCCAGGATATTCAAGCTTCTTTTTTTTTTTTTTCCCCAAGCTTCTTATCTGAATGAAGGGAATTTGGTTTTCTGGCCTTCTGAATTTTGTAGGAGCCCAAGAATTGACTTGATGTTTTAAAATATCTTTTTCCTCCCAAAGGAGGAGTGTAATCCAGACAGGTAAGCCATTCCGTATGTTTAAAAGTCACCAAAAAGCCTCTGCAAGTGGAATTTGAGGCTGTCTTTCACTCTGCATTGAATAGTCATAGATATACTTTATTTTGCAGCATGAGAAATCAAGAAGTTACCTCCAAGATTTGGTGGGAAATTTTGAGGATTATTAAGCCATGGGCTTTGGGATCCTCCAATCGCAAATCCAGTTTTGCTTCTTAAAATTGAATTCAGTCCCAAGTTATTTTTTTAATCTTCCTTCACCACCCCCAACCCCGGTTTAAATCTCCATTTCTACTTCGAGAAATCCAGTCAAACTTTATCACCTCCATTTAGAATTGATCAATAGCAACTGGTGAGCAGGTTAATTATAATCACAGAATAAACGCTGAAGTCTCAAAGTTCACCCCTTTTGCAATGTGTCCAAACCCTGCAGGACCATGCCAAGAGGCACTCATTGACCCATTCGGAGCAGGTGTGGGAGTTTGAACCAGGGGCAGACAATCGGAGCTGATTCAAACAACTCAATTTGGTTTCTTATCTGCAGCTTTCCCTATCTTATGATGTCTGTCATTTCAGATAAAAAAAAGTTCATCAATTGAGCTGGGAAATGGCAAGTTACATTTTCTTCTGATAAAAGTTTTCTAGTTGTTGTTTTATCAGATTGAGTTGAAATTGTATGTGTCTCTGTCAAGGTCTGCAATGACCTTTTCAGATATTTTATCAGGTATTAGGTGGGGGAGACCGTTTTCTTTCTTTCTTTGAGCTAGGAAAGAATGACCTGACTTCCAAGATCATAAATCAAACCAGGTAAAGAGAGGCAATAATACAAGTTACCCCTCAAAATTGAGTAGGTGGGAGGGAAAAACAAACAACAAATAAAACCTTTCCCTAGCATTTATGGAGAACTTAACTTGACCCTAAATAAAGAATGTGGTTCCCACGAAGTGCACAGTTATAGGAAAATACTGCTTATTTGAAAAAAGAAAATGTTTTCCATGACAAAGATGGCTTCAGAAAAACAAGTAGTATTTTTATTCAAATAGGATCAGTGAAACTTTAATTATCTTTCTTTTATTGAACTCAGTGTGTGTTTAATATAGAAAAACGAAAAACTCAGATAAACCAATGTGCAAATAATTGGTAATCTTACCATCCAAAGATAACCACTGTCAGTCATTAATCCTCGATTTTTAGTTACCATACATATACAGGCATGTGTACATCTATGCTATTAAATAGTCGTAAAAGTTACTGTTTAAAGTCACTTCAGCACTGAGGGCAGTTTCTGTAAGATTAGTGACCCAGACAGGCTACTTAAATACTGACCCCTTAGAGTGAAAATGAGCAATTGACTGATGGAACTGTCAATGATAGACAATAGTTGATCAAATGTGAGGGTTGTGTGTGCAAACATTTTTTCCATCTTATAGTATATAATTTATAGTGAATTTAAAGCTAGAGCATATTTATAAGTTTTAAATTGGTACCCCTTGAAGTGGGGCAACCTGTTGTAGGATGTGTTGATTTGTGGTGCTCTTACTCGCTGGGAATGTGAGCTGTAGCTCTCGGCCTGCTACTTAGAAGGGGCACCTGAGATCCCAGCAGCCACAGGGAGTAAAAGCACATCTGTCTGACATCTGTCCATGGACCTCATTTTCCTGTTGTATGACTTTGGGCAATTCACTGTGCCTCTCTTGGCTTGTGTATCCGCATTTGTAAGGTGAAGAAATCAGGCCAGGTGCAGAAATGGTGAGAAGGGCTACTCCAGGGCCCTTTGGAGGTATTTAAAATCCACTGTCTTCTGGCTTCCCTTGTGGTAATCAATCAAGTTGACTTTGTCTTTCTCTGTACCACAGATACCACAGACTAACATTAAGCCTTCGTGAGCTTGCCTTGGACATCACACTCAAATTCATGCTGTCTATGTCAAGTAGGTTTCCAGGGCTGCCTGCCCCATTTTAAGCAAGAGTATCTGTGAAATCTTGGGTTTGATGGAATAATGTTGTTTTTTCTTATGCATAATAAAATACTTAATGGCTGAAATGTAAAATCAACTTTGGGAAACCATGGGTTCAGTGACCTCAGTGTGGTCTCAGTTTATTGCTCCTTTGGTTTTTGTTTTGCTGCTATTAATAAACCCATTCAGTGTCTGAGGTTCTAGGAGGCCGTGGAGGTTCCTAGAGGGTCAAACTCCCTTATGAATGCCAGGACCACACTCATCGTTTGCTTCATCCATCAACCAGCCAAGAAATATTTCTGCCCACTCTCTGTGAGTAGGGCTTTGGAGATACAAAATGAACAAGACGGTCTCCAAATCCCAGCAGCTCGCAGTGTGGTAGAGGAGGTACAACGTGGATGTGCAATCTCAGGGCAGTGTATGAAGAGCTGCGGGGTATATCTGGGTTCCATGGAGCCCTTAGGATACCAAAACCAGCCTTGGTGCTGCAAGTCAAGGCCAGGCTTCCTGGAGAAGGGGGACTCTGTTGAGTCCTAAAGCATGAGTAGGAGTTTGCTTTGTGAGGGGAAGGGCATTCTGAGGGATGCAGCTCAAGTCCGACTGTTCCGCAGTCCAGGGTGGGAAAGGAGGAGAGATACACCAAGAATTCAGCCTCGGCCTTGGGGGATGTTAGAAGACTTGAAAATCGAGCAGAATTCGAGGAGCACTTTGGACATATCGCTTTGGTTGTGGTGTAGTAAGGCTCAAAGTTGCTTTTGGTTTTGTTTTGCCTCCTCACTCATGTATGGCTATACACCATTCCCCATCGGAGAAAGAACTCTGATTCTCATAAAGCCACACTCTCCAAGCGTGTTTGGAGTTACGAGTGTATGCCTCGGGAGCAGGGCAGGGCGGCTTTATGGTTTGTGTCCAAGCTGAGGGGGAAGAAGGGACAAAAACCCAGTCCAATTCTAGTCCCGAAATCTGGGTCCCTGCCCTGGGAAGGAAGAGGGTATGGTTAGTCTGACCAGGAAGCCCAGGCTTCTGTAATTCCACCGACTTCTTGTACTTTCTCTAAAGGTGAGGTAGGTGGCTGGCAGTGTGCTTGAATAGGAATACAGTATAGACGATCACCTGGGAAAATGCTGTTTTGCAAGGAGGCACCACTATCCCTTTAGGATGGATTCACCAGTGCACCCACCTCCCAGGAGGCTTAGAGGTGAAGATGAAGGTGCAGAGGAACCTGCTTTTCACTCTTATTTTGCTCTCTTGCTTTGATCCATCAATCTTTCTTTAAGTTCAGTTCTTGCCTTTTGAACAAGTTTTTAAATATGGAAAATTTCAAACATAAGAAAAAGAAGAGAGTAGAGTATTCATCCCCCAGCTTTGACAAATATCAACTCATGCATGACCAGCTGTGTCATCTACACCCCCACCCTCTTTCCCCCATACCATGTTATTTTGAAGCAAATCCCAGACAACATGTCCTTTCTTCTATAAATAATTGTGTATCTAAAAGATATGAGGACCCTTTTAAAAAATATGTAGCCCCAGTGCCATATTATCACTCTGAAACAAACTCACAAATTAACTGTCCTTCCTTAATATTATTAAATGTCCAGTCAAGGTTCAAAGTTCTCTGTTTAATTTTCTTTAACAATTTGTTCAAATCAGGATCTAACCGAAGTCCACGCGCTGCCTCGGTGGATACATCTCTTAAGGTTCTTTTAACCTACAGGTTCCCCTTTGACCGCCTCTTTTTCTTGCATTACGTTTGGATTCCGCAGACGGGATTCTGTTGACTGCATTCTCTTCATGACATTGAACGTGTTCCTTTGTCCCCTGTTCTTCATGTAAATCTGTGATTGGAAAAATAGGCGTGATCAGATTCAGGTCTGTGATGGCAGCAGCCGTTGCTGGTCGTCGCCTGGATCCATTTTTCGTTGCTGACGGTGGTATTCTAATACCGTCATTCCTTTTGCATTTATTAGCTGGAATTCTTCTATAACAGCAAGCAAAATTTCAGCATACAGAATACCTGGTTACCCTGAGGTACAGTTTGTCTAGGAAAGGCAGGATAAATGCTTGCTACTTTCACTTTAATTTTCGTTGTCCAAAATACCGAATTAGTTCTCTAGCATTCTGGAAAGATTACCAATGAAATGAAATTTTTTTTCAGTATCATTAAGAACTTATGGATTTAAACATATATGATGTGTTTTTATCCATGTGCCCTAAGTGATGCTTAGATTGTCATGTCTTTGCCAGGGGGAACTTGTACAAATTGGCTCCTGAGCACTTTTGATAAAATGTTAGTTTAATAGTTTCCTGCTGTCCATCCTACAAAATGTTCCACACTCTTCTTAGGCATTTTCTCCTCCTAGACCTGTATTTGGCCATTTCCCCAAGAAACCTGGCTCCTTTTAGTGAGGAGCAGTGTTTGGAGACCACTATCGGAGCTGAGTTGTGCTTATGGCTGTTGGGTTAGTAATTCAACATGCAAAGTTAGGAAATACTTCCCCTCCCACACCAAAGAGAAGATAAAATACATCGTGTGTTTGTATCAGTGCTTTCGATTCAAATTTAACACTAAAAGGCTTTTACTTTGCTTCATGCATTAAAAAAAATTGTGGTAAAATATATATAACAAAATTTACCACATTAACCATTTTTAAGTGTACAGTTCTGTGGCATTAAGTACATCCACATTGTTGTGCAACCATCACCACCATCTCCAAAACTTTTCATCTTCTGCAACTGAAATTCCGTTCCATTAAACAATAAATCTCTATACCTCCTTCTGCCCAGCCCCAGGTAACCCCCATTCTTCCTTCTTTCTTTCTTTCTTTCTTTTTTTTTTGTTAGGGTCTTGCTCTGTCACCCAGGCTAGAGTGCAGTGGCATCATCATAGCTCACTGCAGCCTCGAACTCCTGGGCTCAAGTGATCCTCCTGCCTCAGCCTGCCGAGGAGCTGGGACTACAGGTGCATGCAATTTTTCTATTTTTTGTAGAGACGGGGACTTGCTCTTCTTGCTCAGGCTGGTCTCAGCCTCCTGGCCTCAAGCAGTCCTCCCCCCTCAGTTTCCCGAAGTGCTAGGATTACAGGTGTGAGCCACTGTGCCTGGCCCTACTTTCTATCTCTATGGATTTGACTACTACAGGTACCTCATATAAATGGAATGATATGATATTTGTCCTTTTGTGTCTGGCTTATTTCACTCAGCACAATGTACTCAAGATTCACCCATTTCATAGCAGGTGTCAGAATTTTTTTCCTTTTAAAGGCTGAGTAATATTTCCGTTGTATGTAGATACCACATTTTGTTTGTCCATTCATCCCTCAATGGACACTTTGGCTGCTTCTGCCCTTTGACAGTTGTGAGTAATGCTGCTATTTTTGCATGGGTGTGCAACATCTGTTTGAGCCCCTGCTTTCACCTTTTTTGGATGTATACCCCAAAGTGGCATTGCTGGGCCACGTGGCAGTTTGGTGTGGTTTTGAGGAACCACTGTGCTGTTTCCCACACAGACTACATCATTTCACATCCTTCATGGCATCTTTCCATCTGTAGATTCTTTCATCCACATCAAAAATCCCATTCTTGACAACACCAACATAATTCCTCATTTTCTCTATGCTGTAATATCCACGGAGTCTCAGAGTAACAATACCAACACTTCACCAACAGCACCGGTACTGAGACCCATTTTGTGTGCCCGTTTCAGTCATTCCTTGCCTTTTTACATCGCGTTGCCTCTAGTGTTGCATGAGCTGGTTGCACATGGCCGGCTCCCCTGCCTCTCACATTTGATGCAATGCGTGTCCCGAGTGGGGCATCTTGGACATCATCACCCATGTCCTGGACCTTCCCCACCTCTCCAGCAGCCTGGTTGCCCTGGAGGGGTGGCAGGTTGACACAGCTGGAGCCAGGTGTGGAGGGCCTTGAAAATCAGGCAGAGGAGTTTGGGGGTTTATGAGTAGAGGGCAGGCATGATTGAATCCTAACGTTGGTAATACATGTGCATGGGAGAGGTGGTGTGTGTGTGTTTCGGGTGTATCGCTGGCATGGAGGCTGAAGGCAGGGCTTCAGTGAGGAGGTGATCAGGGGATAATCGAGGCTTGGGAGCGGGTGAGTGATGGCAGAGGACGAGGCGGGAAAGGCCAGGGGAAATTGCTGTCCAGGTGGGGCCAGGATGGCCGTGGGGGAAGACAGTGGTTATTGTCTTTCACCTGAGCCCCTGTCGCCACAGTGTGGAAGAAAGAGCTGTGGGAGGCATAAGACACCTTCCATGTGCCTCTCACAGCCCCAGTTCACAGGAGCTGTGGGTAGGGGGCTCCTGGGTTGCCCGCCCAGAGATGCCCGTCGAGTTTGCTGCTCCTCTGGGTCCTGGGCTGTCCTTCCACGTCGTCATGGAAAGAGTCACTTCTCCTGCTGTGGAACCCTCTTGCGTGGCCCCGCACTCTCTGGGTGTGGGGGTGATGGGGAAGGGGGGGCTGTAGTAAATGGGAATTCTGGGTTTGAGGTTCCCTGACACTGACCGGTCTTGTGGCCCAGGCCAGTGTCACATCCTCACTTCCATGGGGTTCCACTCCCCCATCAGGGACACAGACCCATTTTTTTCCAGTAGCTTAATTTGCTAGGTTGAAAAAGTGGAGGAACTTTCAGATAGGGAGTGGAGTCGATTTTGAGTACGTTGTGGAAGTTACAAAAGAATTTCTCACCATACAGTCCTGTTCAAGCCTCCTCCCTCGACCGAGGGCTGGGAGACCTGATTCATCACTTGTCAGGTGTCTGGCCTCCTTCCCCTGCTGATGGGACAGACTGGGAAATAGATGGCACTGCTAGGGAGCGAACGTGCAAGAACTGATAGCCTCTTTTTGACTGGTTTCCTCTGGCTCCTGAGTACCTGGGACTACAGGCACGGCCACCACGGCTGGCTAATTTTTGTATTTTTTGAAGAGATGGGTGTCTCGCTGTGTTGCCCAGGCTGGTCTTGAACTCTTGGCCTCAAGTGATCCTCCTGCCTCGGCCTCCCAAAGTGCTGGCATTACAGGCTTGAGCCATAGCACCTCCCCCCATTTTGAATAGATCCTTCCCAGAGAGCCTCTTGAGGGTGGGGGGAGTCATGTATGTGCCATAACTGCCTCTCAGCCTCATCATAACAAACGGGCGGAGAAACACAAAGGTCCCCGTAGAAACAAACTCTCCCGTCAGGCTCTGTTTAAAGGGGGTAAGTGCTTGTTGATTTTGGAGGGTGGTCACTCCCTGCCTGAAGTGCTTCAGAGAAGTGACAAGACACTTTCCTTCGGGGAATGTTGATATTAAGTTTCCTTCCCTGTGTAAACACATCTCCAGGAATGGCATTAATAAGGGGGACCCTTTCCCTAGGACAAAGTGGGGAGGGGGGCGGAGAGGAAGAGGACGGATCTGCGGGAAGGGGACAGCTGGCCAAGTGGACCTTATAACCAGCTGTTTGTGGTAAAGGGAGAGCGCATTAGCCAGACCTTTTCCCTTTGTTTTCAGAACTTTTGCATATATTCCTTGTTGGAACCTCCAACTTTTTATTATTTGGGAGCTGATAAAGGAGGGGCAGTGGAGTCTTGTGGTTAAGGAAGCCACTCTGCAGTCAGACACCTCATTCAAAATCCCAGCTGTGGCCAGCCATGGTGGCTCACACTTGTAATCTCAGCACTTTGGGAGGCCGAGGCGGGAGGGTCACTTGAGCCCAAGAGTTTGAGACCAGCCTGAGCAACATAGCAAGACCCTGTCTCTACAAAAAATAGAAAAATTGGCCAGGTGTGGTGGCATGTGCCTGTAGTCCCAGCTACTCGGGAGGCTGAGGCAGGAGGATCACTTGAGCCTGGGAGTTGGAGGTTGCAGTGAGCTATGATTGTGCCATTGCACTCCAGCCTGGGTGACAGAGTGAAACCCTTTCTCAAAAAAGAAAAAAAATTCCAGATTTACCTCTTGTAATGCTCCCTAGTTTTCATGCCAATAGAATTGGAATAGAAGCTACTTTGTAGGGCTAGGAAATACTGTTCATAAAGCATAGTACTTGACATGTAGTAAGTACTGTATCTACAAATGTTAGCCATTTAAGTCAACCATTATAAATGCTAGTGATTATCATTAAAGGCAATATTATTTAAAACAGGATCTTTTTGGTTTCACTAATATGAAGGGTTAGGGTGCATGGGAGTCTGCCAAGTTGAATTAAATAGGATTTTGTATTAGTTAGAATTTGCCTTCTTTCTCAGTATGAATCCACATTTAGGGTCATAGACCCCATATCCAACTTATTGACTATAATTTCTTCTACGTAGGAAGGCACATTTAAGTACGCAGAGACTAATTGGGGTTATAGATGCCAGAAGAGTGGCTTTTATCACAGCTTTAGAATATTTTAACAATTATTCTAAGGGAGTTGGGACCAGTTGGCTGCCTCCAGTGAGGTATGAACAAAGAGAAACATTGCAGAAGCTATTTGTGCAGGACTGTGTGGTTCAGCCGTGGAGGGGCTGTGTCCTGAGAGCGCCCTCACAGGCTGGTCTCAGGGACTCTGGGAATGCGGGAGACCCCCCTCCACCTG
Source organism: Daubentonia madagascariensis (assembly GCA_023783475.1). NCBI lineage: Eukaryota > Metazoa > Chordata > Mammalia > Primates > Daubentoniidae > Daubentonia > Daubentonia madagascariensis. The sequence goes on along the minus strand of JAKFHU010000353.1, from coordinate 252,600 downwards.
GACTTTCCATTCTTTGTAAAAGTGAACAAATTGAAACCAGACGTCTCTTAGATGTGTGAGCCAGTGAGCTGTGTGTGGGATGTTCTAATGATTTTACTAAAAGTAGGAAAAGTGTGCAAGGAAAGACGGAAGGGTGCCTAGTGGTGCTATTCCTACCAGGATCAGGGGGCCTTGTCTAGGCCCTGTGTAGGGGCCTGAGGACAGCGACCAGGTAGAGGGACGGGCAGCAAAGCGCAGGATGAAGCCGGGTCCCCAGGCCATCGCAGGCCTGCCCCGCTGAACAGTTTTGGGGAAAGTTTTGACATTTGGTGGTGGCATCAAGGCCCAGCAAACACTGAGCCTTTATGGCATTCCCTGCCTTCCTCTGGCATTGTTTTATTATTTATTCCCAACAACTGTCCTGTGGGTAGAAGCTGCAATGTCCTTTGGCAGGTGAAGAAACCGAGATTACAGGAACCTGCCCAAGGCCACAAAGGGGCTGAGGCCAGCGGGACCCATGTCAGCCTGGCTTCCTGGGCCAGTGCCCTTCCCATCCTCTTGAGTCAGCTGCACTGGGAGCAGACACACGTCCTCCCATGCCAGGGCACTGTGACCCACGGAGCACGCAGCAAGCATGGGCCGGGCTGCGGGGGCGGTCTGTCTTCCCTCTAGATCTTGCTGCCACAGGACTTTCCTTTGGTCCTTTTTTTTCTTCTTTTCATTTCCTTGGCCCTAGTCTTTTCACTCTTGGCCAGCAAGAGAATAATACCGCAGCTACCGCTACCTCTGAGTTTCTTTCTAGAAGAGTGAGTCTTGTAAAGACCCTGCCTTGAGGAGTCTTCCCAGATGGATCAGCAAAGGGGAGCCTCAGTGATCAACATCTGATTGATTGATTTGGCTACTACTTTTATTCCTAATTTTAATTAATTAAGTTATTTAGTGACAGAGTATCGTTATGTTGCCCAGGCTAGTCTTGAACTCCTGGCCTCAAGCGATCCTCCAGCCTCAGCCTCCTGAGTAGCTAGGGCCACAGGCGTGCGCTACCATGCCTGGCTCCTAATTTTTGTTTTTTGTAAAGATGAATATGTTATTGATTAAAAAGAGACACAATGGCCAAAAGGTGGAAGCAACCCAAGTGTCCATGGACAGATGAATGGATAAACCGAATGTGGTCTGTACTTACAGTGGAATAGTATTCAGCCTTAAAGGAAGGGAATTCTGACACTTGCTACACATGGATAAACCTTGAGGACATCATGCTAAGTGACATAGGCCAGCCAAAAAAGGACAAATATTATATGATTCCACTGGTATGAGGTCCCTAGAGGAGTCAAACTCATAGAGACAGAAAGTAGAATGGGGGTTGCCAGGGGCAGAGGTTGGGGGCAAGTGGAGTTAGTTTTAATGGGTGCAGAGTTTCAGTTTTGCAAGATAAAAAGAGTTCTGGAGATGGATGCACAACAGTGTGAATGCATTTAATACCACAAAGCTGTATACTTAAAAGTGGTTAAGATGATAAATTTTGTTACATGTATTTTACTGCAATTCACAGTAAAGAACAGAAAAAGAGAAGCTGCACAAAACTTAGCAGGTAGAGAGTGAACTGTAAAACCCTCTCTCCTGACTCTACATTCTATTTCCTTCCTTGGCCAAAGCTGTAAGTAGTATTAATGTAAGAGTTGGTAGAGTTATCCCTCCAGAATTTGTCCTATAAGATTGCCTTTGTGGCTCTTCAATTTTTCTGTCTGCTCAAGAATCGGCATGGCTGATCACTAATAATTAGAAGCCTATCCTTGATGTGGAGGTAGAAAATGGTGATTTAAAAGCTTGTGACTGCAAGCAACTACCCCAGTTTTGACCTGCAAATTTATCGTGTTTTATAATTTGCATTAAAAGTCCCATACTTAAAATACGGAAGCAAATACACTTTATAATTTCCTTTGGCATGCAAATCAAATTGGAATAGAAATCTTATACACAAGTGAAATAAGATTGCTTTTCTGTAGCAGCTTCACACTTTGCCTAAGATGTCTGCCAAGTAAGTAAAAGTTACTTGTGAAAGGTCGGATGGGCTACTAGACCTTTTGTCATCAAGCTATGCTGGGGGAACAGCAGCATTCAGCTGAGGTGCCTCAGGTGAGAGCAGGAGAGACTTGAGAGCCAGGCTCTGTGTGGCCCCCCCCATCGCGGAGAAGCTCTACTTCGGCTGCTTTATATTTGATTTGTAAATATTTGTTTGGCTAAAGAGTTCTGAGGCTAAAGGAAAAAAGAGAGAAAGAGAGAGCGAGAAAACTAATCCAATGAAAAAACCTAAATTAAAAATATACCCTTACATCTATATGCTTATAATTTGGTTTAGAACCAAAATGTAGTTTTGAGAGAAAAGGGTGAAATAACACCAAAAGATCTAAACGCTATTGCAAGACAAGGATAAAACAGGTAATTCAAGATAGATGCAATTGATTGCCATAAAAACTCATGGAAACATTGGTGTAGCCTAAGTAGGACGGCTGCAGAGGAAGAGCAGGTGACAGAATTTGAGAAGGGCATAGATATAGTCTGAAGAACAGGGGGAGACTTCCTGGGAAAGATAGAGAAAGGGTGTGCTTTCCCCCCTTCCTTCCTGAAGACCACATCAGATGAAAAGAACCCCCAGAATGAAGTGAAAATTTCATCTCCCATGAAATTAGGAGACAACTCATACCCTCAGCTATAGAAATACTGCCAAATGGAATAGGAATTCAGACCACAATAAGGGAAAGACTTTAAGAGCCACACCTCTAAGATCTCCAGCCGGTAGAAAATTTCTTTGTTAATAAAATAAATGATATTGGAAGGGAAGTGGTGATGTTTTCATCATTAGCAGGTGAAGAGGGGTCGGCTTCAGTAAACAAACATGTAAGATCTCTATGGAGAAAGCTGTAAAACTCTACTGAAGGGCGTGAAGGAAGACACGCATAAATGGAAGAAGATACTATATTCTTGGATTGGAAAACTTAGCAGCATTCTTTATTCCAGTGTACCCCAAACAAATCTATAAATTTATCATGGTCCCAGGAAACATCTCAACAGGATTTCTTAAATGCAGTTTGTTAAGCAGATTACAAGATTTATATGGAAGAGTTATTGTACAAGAACAGCCAAGATAATTTTTTAAAAGAAGACTAAAGAAAGGGGAACTTGCCGTCTAAGAAATCAAAACAGACTAAAGTAAAGAGGTACTGGCACAGAAGTGAACGCAGCACTGTCCGTTGCAGCCCTGTTGTGTGTGGCAGGAGGAATTACTTGCTAAAGTGCAGCCAGGGCGTTGGAAATGGGGAAGCCATCGTATAAAAAGACTTGTTACCATTGGATCCTTTCACATATCAAGTACAGCTAAATAACTGTGGGATTTATGGAGTAGAATATAAATGTTATATGGCTTTACAATGTAAAACTAATAAATCCTCTTAAAAGAGTGAAATAGATCTGTGCCAATATGGAAAATTGTCCAAATAGATATGCTTCCACGAAGAAGTGAAGCTGCAGAAGAGTATGTGTAGTATGCTCCCACTTGTGTTCAGCACACATTACTCTGTTCTTCCCCTTACTGGGGGAGCCGCCTTCCTGGGGGAGGATTGTATCCGCCACCCTGATGATACAGGCTTGGCTGTGAGACTTGCTTTGATCAATGGCACGTGACTCGAAGTCACTGTGCAACTTCCGCACAGAGGCATGAAGAGTTATGACTGGGTTCTGCCGTCACTCTTTGCCCCCTGCCAGGAGGCTGGCATGACGCAGATAGAGGTTCTCCTTTCAACCTGAGTCCCAGAGTGAAGCACACACATATAACAGAACGTCGGCCAACGTGCAGCTGACATGTAATGTGAATGGCAAACAAATAAATCTTTAATATTGTAAGCCACTGAGATTTTGTGGTTGTTCATTACAGTGTAACAGCTGACCGATATATTGTTAAACAGCACCAAAACCAAGCACAGTGTTTTAGGCACATAGTTTTGACTATAGCTGTAACATGTCTAGTATATTCTAGAGAAACTTTTATCATGTGTGTTAACAGATACACACAAGGATGCCTGTTGAAGCACTGCTATTACAGCAACCTGAATATACGTCAATGAGTGTCTTAGTACAGCTTGCTATAACAGAATACCATAGGCTGGGTAACTTAAAGAACAAACATTTATTTCTCACAGTTCTGGAAGCCAGGAAGTCCAAGATCAGGGCCCTGGCAGATTGGCTGTCTGGTGAGGGCCCACTTCCTGGTTTGCAGGAGGTCATCTTCTGTATCCTCCCATGCGGGTCGGGGTGGGGAGGCACCTCCTTTGTCTCTTCTTACAAGGGCAGTATTGCCATTCTTGAGGGCCCCACCCCCACGTCCTAATCACCTCCCAGAGGCCCCACCTCCAAATATCATCATGTTGGGGTTAGGAATTCAAGATACAAATTTGGGGGGACAGGGCATATAATAAGGAAATTAATAAATAAAATGTGATGTGTTAATATAATGGAAAACTATAAATCCATACAAATAAAGTAGATCCTCGTGTATCAACATAGTTAAAACTGAGAAACATAATTATAGGCAAAAAATAAAAAAGGATGGGATGATGGGGTACCCTGAGTAATGGACTGTTTTCTGCAATATTTTATTTCTTTAAAAATACCTGAAGCGAATATGGTGAAGTGTTAGGATTTGACAAAGCTGGGTGGTGAGTTCAAGAGTGTTATCTATTTTTTTTCTCAGGACTGAAATATTTCATATTTTTTAAAAAGTAAGTTTGTAAATGTGATGTACAGTGTGAAGGCATTCACGTACATTTTTTAAAACACGCAAAACAATACTTACGCTGTTCAAAGGGACATTTATATGTGTGTGTAAAAATATAAAGAATGAACTGTAAGGCGGCTGGGCGTGGGGGCTCATCCCTGTAATCCCGGCACTTTGGGAGGCCGAGACAGGAGGAGCATTTGAGGCCAGGAGCTGGAGACCAGCGCGGGCAACATAGCGAGACTTTGACTCAATAAGAAAAACAAAACCAAACCGAGAGAACGAATTGGCAGGACACACACTAAACTCTAAATAGTGCTTGGGTAGCGGATGATGAAGGGGAATAAATGGGGTAGTCACATTATTTTTTCTACTTTTCTGTAAGTTTTAAACTTTTAAGAATAAAAATTATATTTAATGAGAAAGATGATGTCTGGAAAAATAGAAAAATTGTTAGCCACCTTTGCCTCCAGGGATGGGACAATGGTGATGGCGGAGACTTTTTGTTTTCGTGTGATATTCTTCTGTACTGTTTGAATTTTTATAGCAATTAAGAGTTATATAATTTAAACATAAATTAAAGGGAGGGAAATCCAAAAACATATAAATGAGGAGAGTTATAATGCAGTGTCAAGTCAGATGATTGCAAAAGCAGGAGGGTAGAAATCATCTTTTCCAAATACCTCATTTTTGAGTTGCGGAGACCAGACCAAGAGAGGTAAAATTCCTGTTGGTGAACATTTCTGCCTCTGATTGCCTCTAGAATTGGTTCCCATTGCCCCTGCCTGTGAGTCTGGCAAGTGTAGCATCTGATACTGAGGCAAGGCGTGGACCCCATGCATGCTGTTGGAAGAGAGCTCTGAGTAACACTTGGCAGCACATGATGCCCTGGAGGGGTTGGAGGCCCTTCCCCAAGGCCTGGGGTGTGTGGCTGTGGATTGGTGGGGTGGTGGGTGTTGGGGAGATTGGGCCATCCTTCCACCCGCCCATGCCTGCACTTCTCTTAGATGTTGGGCTTCCTCAAGTCAGATTCCCTTTGAAGAAGGTGTTCTGCAGCTTAAAAAAACAAGTGGGTTCTGTGGTGTGCACCTGTAATCCCACTGACTTGGGACGCTGAGGGAGGAGGATCACTTGAGGCCAGGAGTTCAAGACTAGCTGGGCAACATAGCGAGACCCTGTCTCTAAAAAAATTTTTTTTTAAATGGCAGAAAAATCACTGGTACAGAGTAATTTATAAGCTTTAGCATTTGATCTAATACTAATCTGGATAATTTTCAAACTAGGATGGATCTAAGTCATCTGGTCTAACACCTTTATTTCACAAAGAAGATTCACGGCCTAGACAGGCATATATGTGCTGCCCAGTGTCCATTGCTGCAGAGGGGCACAGTCTCCTTTCGGGGCTGAATGTTTTCTCCATCTTTGTGTTTTGCTTTGTCTGTGTTAACTGAACTCAGAGCTAAACAGGGCCCTCTCAGCTCAGCCTTAGACTGCATATTGCATGCAAAAGCCTGCAGGGTAGCAGGGTAACTTGGTGGATTAGCAGGAGAAGAAGATGGTAAAGTGCTGGCGATTGGAGCTTAACCTCAGTTTGATTAAGTAATCCCCCAGAAACCCCCCAGAGGGGAAAACAGTCCCCATGTATAAATTTCTACACCCTTGCTCCCCTCCCCTTCTGAAAGGCGTAAATCTCCCCTGAAATGCCTCCCTAGCATTCAGGGCAATAAAGAGGTCACATTATATCTCCATAAATCTCCCTGGCTGGCTGCTGCTGCTGCCATTCCAGAGGTGAAGGGGAAGTTGTTTTCTCCTGGCGGCCACAGGCCTGGAAGGAAAAGCCTTTCCCTGCAAACCATTGTCTGGGTCCCTGAGGGAGCTGCCCTTGCAATTTGTTCAGTATTTCCTTTCCATCCTGCCGGCTTGTAACAAGCTGGTTGCAAAGCTGGTTGCAAAGTCAGCCAGCCCAAACTGGCCTGGTTTAAGTACCCCCTGGCCAAAGCTCCCCTGCAGTCTTCCTAGTAAATAAAAGGAACAGGACCATGTGTGTGGATATCACTGAGCCAGAGCTGTCAGGGACTGGGGCCGGGGCTCCCTGGGACAGGAGCTAGGGCGCTGTGAGAGATGCCAGTGGGTTGGCAGCTTGAGGAGCACAGCGAAGCTGAGAGCTCCTTGGAAAATGGGTTCCATTTCCCCATTTGGGAGATAAGATGCTTTTATGGAAAAATCAGAAAATAGAATCTGCCTGACTTTAAATTAAAAATCTTACTACATGAAACAGTGATGATGCTAGTCTGTGGCATATTTATTTACTTTAGTTAACATATAAAATAATTATCACAAATAAGAAACAAATTCACACAGTTCAATATTTAAAAGGTACACGAGAGCATACACCGAAAAGTATCCCTCTGAGCCACCAAGAGGCCTCCCTGAAAACAACCAGTATTATCAATTTCTGTCTAGTCTATCCTCCTAGAGGTATTTATTGTACATATAAATACATCCTTATATAGATCCTTCTCACCTTCTTTCTGTAAGAGAATCGTATGTACTGTTCCATACTTTGCTTCCAATATTATTATTTCACAGCATATATTGGAAAGAATTCTGTGTCAGTACATAAAGATGTTCATTCTCTATGGCTACATCGTATACCCTAATTGTATTAACCAGTCTCCTATTGATGAACATATAAGTTGTTTTTCCAGTCCTCTGCTATGGCAAAAAATGCCCCAGTGAATATCCTCATATGTAAGCCAGTTTACACAAGTGTCAGTACATCTGGAGGACAAATTCCTAGAAGGGGAATTTCTGGATCAAATGACATATGCACTTATACTTTTGGTAAGATATTGCCAAATTGCCTTCCCCAGGATGTACAAGGTCACACGCCGCATCAATGCGTAGAGTGCTTGTGTTCCCCAACCCCCCCAGGGCACAATAGGATGACTGAGGCAGGCTGGGAGGAGGCCTGGAGAGTGATATCGTCACAACCCAGTGATGTGGAGGAGCCAGAACCTGTGCCGGACTTTGTCCACGGTGTGACTACAGACAGCTCTTGCTAAGCTGTGCAGGGACACTCCCACACTTGCTGGGACTGTGCCCCGTGGGGAGGGGCTCTCCCTTTCCTTCTGCAGGGAGCATAGTCAGTGCCATATCGATACCTGAGCCCAGATGGAGCTGCCACTCTGGGAGAGGAGGCATCTGGGCCCAAGCTGGAGAAAGTTCTTTGTGTTCTCTTGTTTTGGGCTGGGAGGATTCCAGGAAATTGAAGAAAATAAAGTAGACATCTCCAGTCCTCCAACTCTTAGGCAGAGGTGCTTGTTTAATTAACTGCTTATTTAATTTTTAAATTTTTTTTTTTTTTTTTAGAGACAGGGTTTCATTCTGTCGCGCAGGCTGGTGTGCAGTGGTACAATCATAGCTCACTGCATTCTTGAACTCCTGGGCTCAAGTGGTCCTCCTACTTTAGCCTCCCAAGTAGCTGGGACTACATGCTCATGCCACCATGCCCAGCTGATTTTTCAATTTTTTTGTAGAGATGGGGTCTCACTATGTTGCTCAGGCTGGTCTTGAACTCCTGGTCTCAAGCAATCCTCCCACCTCAGCCTCCCATGCTGTTGGGATTACAGGCATCAGCCAGCCCGCCTGACTCTGACCCTGCATTATATGGGGAAATCTTTATGCTGTAATTATATCTCCATGTGTGAGGGTTCATTGAAGGTCTCAAAATCTAATCTTGACAATGATGAAGGCGAAGAAGCATTTCCCAAATGGGTGAGCTAAGGAGCATTGGAATAGATGTGCCTCGAGAAGTTTCTGAGATCAGATGAGCTGAGAAAACAGAGCATGCATGGGCCTCGGACTTCTACAACTCTCCCTGCCGACATGTCATGTCAAGACTGATTTTCAACTACTGCCAGCAGCTGCTGCTGGGGAGAGGTTGGGGTCCAAGCATGGTCAAGGCTTGTGTAGGCAGGAGCCAGTGGGGCCTGTGGCTAAGAGATTGGCCAGTCAGCCTGGGTTCGATCCCAGCTCTGCTGTTTACTGGCTCTGTGGCCCTGGGCAGACCTGATTTTTCTACACCACGTGAACGTTCCTCATTGTCCTCCACCCCCCATGCTGGCCCTACTGTGAACACAAACCTGGTAGTAGTGGAGGTCGATATTTGGACGTTCTTAGACCTTCCAGAAGGAGCCGCGGGTGCGCAGAGGCCAGGCAGATGCTCCGCTCTTCCCGCTGAGCCCCTGCAGCAACAAGGCGCTGATTGCTTGGTGGAGCTTTGGAGCTCTTCTTTCTCTTTGTACTTTGTAAAACTTCTTTGCATCTTAGGGGGTATATTTCCCTCTAGTCTGTCATTTGTTCTTCAACCTCTTCCTCCTCCCTCTCTCTGTCCCTCTCTCCCTCCTTACCTTGTCTTTGGTGGTTTTTTCTTTCCTTTCAGAATGTCCTTGCTTGTTTGTGATTTTTTTAAAAGCCTGAGTCACATTCCATCACTCTGACCTCAGGACTGCAGCCAGCCCTGGGTGCAGAATGCCAGAGTCCTGTCCTTTAGCGGCTGGAGATGGGACCTCCAGGCTCTGCAGGGCGATGCCAACCTGGTGGTAACCCATACCCGCTTCTGTTCAGCAGCTGCGGGAGCTTCCCAACTAGATGCTTTCGTCCCGAGGCCTGAATGCTGCTGGAGCCTGTGGGTCCCTGCAACAGCCCATCACAGGCATCTGCCCGAGGCTGGCAGAGCCCAGAAGACCCGTGGCTCAGAAGCTGCCAGGAAAACGTCCACACTGTCTGCTTCTCACGCTCCAGACCTCGGCGCCAGCCACAGGGACAGATTTGGGCCTGTCAGGAAATCCAGGCTTAGTCTCTGGTGAACTTTGGATGGGACATGGTGCTCGGGTTCAGCAAGGGACATCTGGGTGGTGCTGGGACTTTGTTCCTGAAACCCCTTCTGTTCTTGGGGGAAAGTCTCTGGGCCGGCAGCCTTAGGCTGGGGTCTGGTTTTTTCCAAGAAGCGCCCCCACTTGGCTCCCCTGAGTTCTCTCCGCCTCTACCAGCTGCGCTGGACATGGCACTTTTCCTTGTGTTTCTGTGTCTGCCCTCCCTGAATATCCAAACATCCAAAGCTGGAAGTGGAGGGCTGGGGGCCAGGGAGGAGGCCCAGGCTGGATGCAGTTTAGCACATTTAATGTCATTTTTGGTTTTGAGTTGTGTATCCCCAGCTAGACCAAAACGACTCTGGGCAGGGATTTAGCCCCAGTTTTTCTAACACGTTTGTACGTCCAGCACTTGCTACAGGGGCAAGTATAGCAGACACACGGCAAATGTTTGAGCTCTGAGTGGCGGGGCTGAGGGCGCCTCAATTCTGCCCCTGGGCGTGCAGGCGAGGGGCTCTCCAGTGTGAGCTGGGAAGGTCTGAGGGACGTGTGCAGACTGGCGCACAAGTGGCAGCCTGAGCTTCCTCCCCAGCAGGCAGGAGACAAACCCAGCAGTGCAGTGCCCTGAGGGGTTGCCAACCCTGACCCTGACCTCTGGCTTCTCTCCCTTCTCTTTCCCTTCCTCTGCCTTTGCTTCCCCGTGCCTGATTTGCTAACCCTCTCTAGCAGGGCAGGTGGGCTCCCCGAGATGGACAGAGCAGGTCAGGGGTGAGGCCGAGTCTTTGCCTCTGATTGTGTCAACTGTAGGAAGTCGGGGGTGGGGTCCTTCAACCTCCTGCCCTACATTTTTCTTTCAGGCACTTGGACAGGAGTAGTTAGCCTTGATTCCTAGCAATATCCGTTCTATACTGGATATCTGAGAAATATGGCTCAGTTCGTGTCCTCCTTTTAAAAAATTTATTTTTATTTTTATTTTTATTTTTAAGCAGGGCATGGATGGAAGCGAGGAGTTTGTTCCCCATCCTTGGGGTTAGGACACAATTCATTTTGTGCTTTCGTGCTTTTGTGCTAAGACAATCATTAATGAATACATCCCATGAGCAGCAACTCAGAGACCTCATAAGTCACAGTCGGCCTTGCTGTCCCTTGCTTCCCAGCCTGCAGTGGCAAACCTGGCAGAGTCTGAGAGCGACAGGCAATGCTGAGCCCCAGTGGTTTGAGAAAGGTCAGATTCCCGAATCTCCTAGCTCTTTTATTTGTCCTCCCCCTCCCCAATAACCCGGCAGCAAGGGTTGTGCCCGGTCTAACGCCCTCCCTCCCGGCCCTCCAGCCCCAGCCTCCTAACAATAATCCCTCACTCTTATCACATTTGATGTTTGCAAAGCTCTTTACAGCCATTGTTGCAAGTTTTCCCTCTCATTTGCAAAGCACTTTACAACTATTATTACAAGTCTGCCCTCCAAAGCGGGGTGATGCTGCCCACTTCCAGGCTGGACTCCCACTGCCTCCCAAGGGTCTGAACCAATCCCCAGATGCCCAGCACCGGGGTGGGGCTGAGGTCAGAGGCCTGGCTGTGCCCTCCTGCCTTGGGAGTCACACTTGTCCTCTGGGAAGTTCCACCCAGTGCCTTTCCTGGGAAGGAATGAGAAGTACTTGTTACCAAGGTTCACACCAGATGATACTGCTGGTTTGGGGCTCACAGCCTGTCACCCCCATCTCCCCCAGAGTAGGTGCTAAGCAGCCAGGTTGGAACTTAATTCTCTCCTTGGTCCAAGAAAAATATATGTGTCAGATGTAAGACGGTAAAATAGCACCTTCCGCAGTATAGATCGGGAGCTACTTGGAGTGATCAGATTTTTTTATTTGTATAAATTTATGGGGTACAAGTGCACAGATTTTTGTTTCTATTTTTTAAAATAGGCAATTATGACATTACAGAATGGTGTTTTTAAAAAAGAAAAGGCCGCAAAATTTAACTAGACTAATAAAAGCTGCTTCCTGGAGTCTTAGCTGCCATCACAGTGTCTGTGGTTTCACATGCCGCATTTTCCATTTAACATCATGGGGTAAGCACCTTCCTGTATGGATGTATTATCTTTATAATAATCATTTAAAAATTTATGTGACATTTCATTGACCAGGTTGGAGGACAAGATTTTGTGGTAGAAAATATGGAAACTTATGCAAATTTGGAGGTGTAGAGGGTTGTCTGACTTGGCCTTTCCCTGCACTGCTGTTGTAACACCTGGAGTGTTACAGTGGGACGTCTCTGCAGGTGGGGTTCCCACTTCCTGCCCCAGACAAGTAGTGTCTGCCACCAGTCGCCAACTCAGTTGAGGGTACATTCTGAAAATGAGTTGAGTAATGTTGTTGCTTGCTACAGATATGCAGGTCCAATTCGTGGACTAGATCATTAGCATTCTGAGAGCAAGGCTCCCTCTGTGACATCTATTGGAGTGATTAAATACATGCTCAGTAAATATTTGTCGGTGACAAATACATATTTGCTAACCTCCGATGACTTTACCTGTCCAGTAAAATAGTTGCTTGAATGTGTAACCCATCTCTGAGGCAAGCATGAAGGAGTCCCCGAGGCAGTGGAAGGTGAGTGACCAGCAGAGGGGAGACCTCCCAGGACTGCTGGGTCCTTTAATGAGATTCTGTCCCTGCATATAAAACAGTGAATGTGAAGAGAAAATGGGATCTCCCCTCCAAAAAAGAGGAACAGAGTATAAGATTTTTGACTGTGGAGCTGTGGAGTTTAAATGAACCAGAACATAGGGAAAGAAGCTTCTACTTATTTTTAGAAGAGTGGGAATCTTTACCTGTTAGAGCAACATACTGAGATGTTTGTGAATAAAATGATAGACTGTCTTGGATTTTCTTCAAAAATACAATATGGGGGGAGGTGGGCAGAGGTGTAGGTAAGACAAGATGGACTACAAATCGTTGGAAGCTGGATGATGGTTAAATAAGAGTTCATTTAAATATTCTGTTCACTTGTGAGTATGTTTAAAATTTTTTTTGTAATAAAGAAAAATAGAATAAGAGGGTTGCACTGACCCAGAAGGGTCTGAAAAATCCTCCTTCTCCAAGCGTGATCTAGGCTAGAATGCGGCGTCTTGTTTCAACTTTGAGACTGTAGTGCCATCTAGTGTTTATTCAGACACCCAACAAAATGACAACACTGCCGGCGCTCCCCGCCGGTGCGGAGTTGGCTTAGTCCTTCTGTGGACTCCTGGCCTCTCCTGTTCCCTCATCGGGGGTCTTGATCAAGGAGTAGGCTGTCAGGCCACAGGCAAGGTCTGTGGAGGTGGCGATGACGGTGTTGACTCTGGTGGTCCAGGTGGAAACAAGCCATGGATGGCAGTCAGTTTCATGTGCCGCTCTGAAGGCAGGTGACCTTGGTGAAGGGCCCTCAGTGTGACCCAGGTGTAAAAATAGCCTCTCCTGTGATGGCTGTGCTCAGCACCTTGGCCTGAGCAAACAGCCCCTCACACCTGCACATTGTTTACTCGGTGCGGACACGGCTACCTGTTTGCAGGTGCAAATGACTGCTTGTGTACCCAGAGTTGGGGGGAGGGCTCCCCACCATCCTCTCCTCCAGCCCACATTCCCTTAGAGCAGGTAGCTGAGCCACAGAATGAGCAAAATGTGCCACCGTAAACTCCCTCTTACGGAGGGAGAGCTCTTTAATGCTACCCACCTTCACTGGAGAAGAAGCTACCCTTTCCTCTGGCAGCAGGACAAGAAATTTGGAGACCAAGGTAGATGTGTTTAGGGACAGCAAATTAGGATAGCACGGAGTTAGAGACTTGTGGAAGTTCTGAGTCAGGCTTTATATATAATAAATCACAGGGAATAAGAAAACTGGCCCAGCCTGTCTTACCAGGGCAAAGAGAATGGACACCAGTGGAAAATGTCAATTATAACATTCTGCAGACATGGAAGGTAAAGGTGGTGGGGAGGGAGGAGGCAGGAGTGAAGGACGGTGGGGAACCGTGGCCCCTTCCGGTGGAGGGGAAACGCTCAGCTCATTAGAGCAGCTCTAAGGTGGCCTTGCTTATAGTATGCACCTATATTTTATGTACCAATAAGCAAGAAAAAGTGTCGAACTATGATACAGCAGTCATACATGTACGTTACAATAGGAAAGATGAACTAGTGAAGGCTTTTTTGCAGGGCAGTTTTGAAAATTCTGAGAACTTAGAAAGAAATCTAGTCCCTTTGACTCAGAAATTCTACTTTTAGGAGAGTATTCTACGGAATAACCAGAAACGCACAGATTTATGTACAAAACATGCAGTATTTATGAAACAAAACTGGATAAAGAATAAGTAATAGTTGAATGATAAGTTAAATGATGGTACATTTATATGATAGGATATTACACCATGCTAAAATGAGTTTATAAAGAATTTCTCATGTGGGGAAATGCTTTGGTATTAAGCAAAAAAACCAAAAAAGCCTCAAAATTATATAGCTTGACCTCAACTAGGCAAAAGTATGTCAACATATAAAGATTTGCAAATGACATAATAGAACAAAATGTTCATAACATTGGTGATCTATATTTTCTTTATGTATTTCGGTACTTTCTGATTTTCCTAAAGTAAATATTTATTATATTTTTATTCAAAGGGAAAAGTAATCTTAATTTTGAAAGTGTAAAAAAAAAAGAGAGAAGGATCTGAGTGGACCTCAGTGTTAGCTGAGAGCCCGTGGCTGGAGGCTCTGAATGCAAGATTTGGACTGAAGTCCAGCCACCCCACCTCCCAGCCCAGGCCTCTGGTGATCCCTGTGATGGACACTTCCTTTTCTTCATGCTTCGGGGAGTTGTGTCTGGGACAGACAGTGAAAGTGTCCACTTCCCATCACAGTCCTCTGAGCTGCTGCGCCAGGGCCTGGGGTCAGTGTGAGGTCAGGTGAGAGAAGCCCAAGGTGGCCTTTCCCCCTTCTAAAGGAAAGGCATTATTTCTGTGATTGCTAGATTCTCAGATGTAAGAGTGGTGGGCATAAACAAAGAATTAATCCTCTGTGTCTTTCTCATCTGCTTCCCCCTACCCAGTAGATATGTTTGATGACTTCTCGGAAGGCAGAGAGTGTGTCAACTGTGGGGCCATGTCCACCCCGCTCTGGAGGCGGGACGGGACAGGACACTACCTGTGCAATGCCTGCGGCCTCTACCACAAGATGAACGGCATCAACCGGCCACTCATCAAACCCCAGCGCCGCCTGGTAAACATAGACCTCATGGTCCCCCAGATGCAGGGCTCTCTCCTTGGTGGGAAATCCTCTGGTTTGGAATTTTGGAATTCAAGGGTGTGGGTTGAGGGGTTAGGTGGGTGAGAACACTGTAGTAGCTTCTCACACCGTTACAGTTAGCTGGAGCTACAAAGAGGTTCCAGACCATCTAGTTCAACCCCTTCGATATGCAGACATGGAAAGTGAGGCTCAGAAAAGCTAACAGCCTCACTCCTAGGCACACAGGTACTGAGTCTCCTGTCTCCAACCAGAATCCATGCTTCCCGGTTCCAATCCAGTGTTGTCTTGAACGTCTCCTCCAGTCACATCTACCCCATGAGCAACTTCAACAGAGGCTGTTCTTTATTTACCCTGTTCTCAGTTGATCAGTTGATAAAACCGAAAGCCCAGGAAGGTTAAGCAGCTTGTCTTGGCCCCATGGCAGGGAAGAGTTTGGGCCTGCGACCCAGATTTTGGGCTCATGGTTTCACACTCTTTATTAACGTAATTTGATTTTGAACAACACCAACTGGTTTCTATGAATATTGGGGAGGGAGGAGCAGAGGGAACAAGCCCTGTGCTTTCCTTTCTTGAGGTCCCAAAGCCACTCAGTCTTCGATACCATTTGGATACAGTAGTTCCTCACCCACCACCTGCACCCGGCACCTGAAGCCAAGGCTAGTTCTACTTTTGGAAGGAGCTTTTCTGCCTACAATGCCTAGTGTTAGCCGGGTTATTCATGTGACGCTGAATGACAGTTAGGACTAGAAACCAGGTCTTCGGTGCCCAAATTCACTCTCCTTCTCGTGCAGCAGAAGTCTTGTTCTCATGCACTCCTTGGAGTGGCTTAGGTAGTGGGAGAGTCAGGTGCTGTCACTGGTCCAAGATCTCACATGGGGCCATCACGGCCTCACCCGCCACCCACCGGGGCGTCTAGCCCCACAGCTCCGTGTGGAGTAGAAGGGCAGTGCCCACCTTTTCCTTGGATGTGAAGGGTTTCTTTCCTGTCTTGCAGTCCGCCTCTCGCCGAGTGGGCCTCTCCTGTGCCAACTGCCAGACCACCACCACCACGCTGTGGCGCCGCAACGCTGAGGGTGAGCCCGTGTGCAACGCCTGCGGCCTCTACATGAAGCTCCACGGGGTAAGTGGATCTGGATCCCACACTCCAGCAGGGCGGCCGTGTGCTTTAATTCCTGTTTCTCCATGCTCACTTGTCTTCTCTTCAAACCAGAATTCATTTTTCCTTCTTAGCAAAGATACTTAGGTTTGGAAGGGAATCTTCGCAACTTTGCTGGTCTTTTCTATCTTTAATGTTGTATAATTTTAATTCTTGTTTTACAGATGAGGAGACTACATAGGTATATATGTATGGTATATATTAATAGTAGCATCATGTGCAACAAGGGTGACGTCTCGACTCAGTATGTACAAGGATAGCTTGTTTAAGAAGAATGGGTATTGACTGGCTATTCGTCTGGAAAACAGCAAAGCATTACCTCCACCTCCCACCTTAAACAAAAGTAAACTTAGGTGAATTAAAGATATTAAGTGTAAAACATCTTTGAAATAAAATAAAATAAAATATTAGACAATAAAATATTAACTAGGGAATTAATTAAACACAATAAAAATACCAAGCAATATATACACTAGAAGAATATGTAAGGGGAAGGATTTATATAACCTTGGGGATAGAAGGAGAACTTCTGAAGCAAGTTCTTCAAGCTCTAAGCCACATAAGAAGGGTTAGATATATTTGATTGTATAAATATGTAATATTAGTGTCTGGAAATGATACCTAAAGCAAGTAAAACCCAATACCCACAGTATCAGAAAAGGGGTAATATTTTCAGAATACAAAGAGCTTCTACAAAGCTCTTTACGTTCTGATATGGAACAATCTCCATCATATAGTGTTTTTTATTTTAAAAAGGCAGGGTGCAGAACACTGTACATAATGTGGCAGCACGTTAATAAACAGGAAGAACATCACTTGTATGTGATTGCTTGCGTGTACACAGAGCACCTCTGGAAGGACACAGAGGAGATTGGTAGCACAGGGTGGGTGCCTCTAGGAAAAGAAACAGTGGGTTGTGCTAGGGAGCAGGGACTGAAGGGACACTTTTTCTACTGTGTACCTCCTTTGTACCTTTTAGCCGGTCCATATGCAAGTCTTACTTGTTCAGGTATAAGTTAAATTAAAACAAAAGCAAACCCAAAACAGATAGAAACAGATAGCTCCTACAGCCAAATAAGAAAATGACAATTGGTTTTTCCCCTACCTTCCCAAATGGGCAAAAGACAGGAGCAGAGAACTCATGGAAGCTATCCAGATAGCCATGAAACGTGCAGACGTGCTAAACCCCACCAAAACCCGGGGAAATATAAATGAAAACAACCTGTTCTAAATGAAATTCTCTGTTTTGCCCATATGTTTGGCAAACATTAAAATGTGTGGTAAAATGTAGTGCTGGTATGGATTTGGGGAAATAGATACTCTCATGTATTATTGATTTGTATGTGAATTACTGCATATATTAACCTAGCAGTACTTATTAAGGCTAAAAACACACATACCTTTTGATCTAGCAGCTCTATTGTTGGGAAACTAGCCTATTAAAAAAAAAAAAGAACCAGCACATGATGATGTTTGAACCATTTATTGCTGCATCATTTCTAGTGGCAAAAATGAGAAACAACCTTAAAGCCCCATAAAGGAGTGGCTGAATAATTATGGCACATCCCATACTGTGGAATAGTGGGCAGAACCTTAAAAATAATAATTTAGAGCCATATATCTTAACCTGGAAAATGAAAAGGCACATTGCAAAGCAATATGCAGAGCATGACTCCATACTACAGGTGTTGAGGTTCATTAAACACACACAGACTGATGGGTGGACACAGCCAGGTGGATGGGTGAATACATACACACATACATACATGTGTAGATAGCTAGGTGTGGTGGTGCGCACCTGTAGTCCCAGCTACTCGGGAGGCTGAGGCAGAAGGATCACTTAAGCCCAGGAGTTTGAGGCTACAGTGAGCTATGATCAATGTACTCCAGCCTGGGTGACAGAGTGAGACCCTGTCTGTATATAAATAAGTAAGTAAGTAAAGTAGTAAGTAAGTAAGTATCCTCAAAAAACAAAACAAAACAAAGTTACCACTACCATATGACCCAGCATACCACTTCTGGGAATGTATCCAAAAGAAGTAAAGGCAGGGCCTCAAAGAGACATTTGTACATCCATGTTCATAGCAGCATTATTTACAATAGCCAAAAGGTGGGAGCGACTTAAGTGCCATGGATGAATGAATGTGTGGACAAAATGTGGTACATACACACAATGGAATATTATTCAGCCTTAAAAAGGCAGGACATTCTGGCCATGCCACAACATGGATGAACCTTGAAGACATTATACTAAGTGAAATAAGCCAGCCATGAGAAGACAGTGTATTATTCCACTTATTTGAGGTCCCTAGAATAGTCAAATCCATAGAGACAGAAAGTAGAGCTGGAGTTGCCAGGGCCTCTGGGGAGGGGGGATGGAGAGTTGGTGTTCTAATGGGTACAGAGCTTCAGTTTTGCAAGACAGGAAGAGTTCTGGGGATGGATGGTGGTGATGGTTGCAGAACAACATGAAAGTGCTTAACACTACTGAACAGCACACTTACAAATGGTTAAGATGGAAAATTTTATGTTAAGGATATTGGAAAAAAAGTGTACCTAAGTGAATGGGGATAAACATGAGGGCAAATTGTTCTCAGTTCAGGATGGGCTTTAAAATGGCAGAGGTTGGAAGGACGCCCTCCTCCAAGGGTGGGAAAGGACACAGAATGGCTGGAGTCACGGGCAGAGGATGGGTGGGTGTGGGTGGGAATGCCACCTCATCTGACGCACGGTTGGGTAGGAGGCAAGTTCAAGTTCATGTATGCTGGTGCATCTCTCTCTTAACCATTCCATGTTTGTGTCTCTGAAGCAGTAATTGCTTTTCTTTCCATATGTTGAAGGTGTGATCTTTATTAATCCCGCATGATAGACGAGCATAGAATAGACCAGGGCTAAAAGATTTGGCCTGGCCTAAGAGAAACCGGATGTGGGGAAGGCACAGTATCTAAAAATCCTGGAAAGATGACCTGTGGTAAAAGCATTGTCCACAGTTTGTTTCAGGACCTGGCCACAGGGCAGTCTCTTTAGCATAATCTCTTGTGCTCCCCACCTCCCGTGGAAACACCACTGCAGGCCCCAGCCAGACCCAATGCAGTGCAGAGATGCTTGCTCTAAGCAGAGAGACTTTATGTCTTGGCTCACTGGGACTGTCACCATTCAGGCCTGTTTTCCTTGCAAAATTGTTAATAGCACTCTCTTTTTATTTTCAGTGTCCAGGTGTGGATGATAAAGGCTTTTGCACATCTGCTGCCTGAAATGTCTGCCCTTTGTCTACTCAAAACCTCTTACTTCTCGGGTGCCACCTCTGCCAAGAAGCCTTCCTTGATAGCCTCATGTTTCCCTCCTCCCCACTCCCCAACCCAGGACAGAATTTAGTGTTTCTTCTCTGTTTTCCCACATCACCTACCACAGTCTGGGTATTTCTACTTGTCTGTCTTTCCCACTAAACTGTGAACTTCTGGAGGGAAGGAACTGTGTCTTTAATTCTCTCCTTCTCCAGGCTCTAGTAAAATGCCCAGCATAGAACATAGGTGCTCAATACATTTTTAAAATAGAATTGATTTCCTTCTCAGCAGGAGTTCCAGGGGCCTGTGCACCCAGTCTCAGCCCCAAGGTTTGTGGAGAGATTGCCTGGGTGTTGCCTTATCACAGTGCACATGTGCGTGTTTCAGTACTATAGATTATGCACAAATGCAAAACCATTTATATCGGCTTGTGACCCTCTAGGTCCCCAGGCCTCTTGCGATGCGGAAAGAGGGGATTCAGACCAGAAAACGGAAGCCCAAGAACCTTAATAAATCTAAGACACCAGCAGGTGAGGAAAAGATCTGTGTGTGATTATACTAATAAGTCGGTAGCCCTCAGAGTGTGTGAGAATCACGTCGTCTTGGTTAGGCCAGCCCAGGCTGCCAAGGTGCAACGACAGCATCGTCCATCCCTGGCTTTTCAGGACAGAATGAGTAACTCAGTAAAAAAATAACATCGCTATGGAACATATTGGAAGCTTTTGAAGTGGACTCAACTCAGGTTGTGGCCTGATTATTGCCGATTGCAAAGACTGCACGGGGCCAGTTGGGCCAGTTGAGCCAGTCGAGGGCCTGGAAGAAAGAGGAACATCATGCGGTCCCTTCGTCTTTGGTGCTGTGGCCACCCAAAAACTCAATTCCTTTCAATCCTCTTTGGGGTGGGATCTAGGAGGACAGGGTCCCGTTAACCATAGTCCTAATAGATTGATCTGTCAGCTAGGAAGCTAGATTTGGCAGCAAAACCTAATCTGAACAGGAACGAGGCTATTTATAGGCTCTGTTTATCCCACTTAGTGTGAATATTCACGTGTTTTACTGTAGAGATACTAATGTATTTAATTACAGGGTGTTGCCCTGACCCCACTGCAGGTGCCCTATGATATACAGTATTTGCATTTTTTTTTTAATTTTGAAAAGTTTTGAATCCTGAACACATGTGGCCTCAAGAGTTTGGGATCTGGAGTTGGGGAAGTGTGGGCCCGTCATTTGAAAAAATCCCCTTGGAACTCTGATACTTCTGCCCCATTTTGAGAACTGTTGTCCCCTCACTGACAAGGACCCCTATGTTTCTCCCCAGCAAAGGTAAAGCCCTTCTTATGGACCTCTCCTGGCTGTCTCAAAGGGCTGCTGTGCATTTGTCCCTGCCCCTGTCTGGTGTCCTGACTCTGCCTTGTTCCAGGTCCTGTGGGCAGTGAGAGCCTCCCTCCCACCAGCAATGCTTCCGGCAACTCCAGCAATGCCCCCAGCAGCAGCAGCGAGGAGATGCGACCCATCAAGACAGAGCCCGGCCTGCCATCCCACTACGGGCACGGCAGCTCCATGTCCCAGGTACGCCCCCCGGGCAGATGGGGGGAGGCAGGCTTCAGAGTCCCAGGGGGCCAGGCTAGCATTAGGCAGGAGCAGCCCCCAGGCTGGAAAGTCCCAGCCTCCTGCCCTCAGGCCCCCCGACAGCCCACAGGCGAGGGGCATCTGCACAAGGCTGTATTTCAGAACATCTCATCAAGCTATATGGTGGTTTGAACACAGAAATGCCACACACAAATGTTTAGCAGCTCCTCTGTGCCACGACCTTTGGAGACAAGGAGAGAAGGGAGTCCAGGGACCAGTACACAGCGCCGGAGGTGGGGAGAGGAAGAGAACACACCACTGCAACCTGAATCAGACTGTGTGTGCAGGGCTGAAGGGAAGCACAGTGGTGGGGTGGGTGTCTCTAGGCAAGTCTGTCTCCTAAGTTAGAGAGAAGAGATGAGACCTTGGCCTTGAAGGACTTTACCAGGAGAAGGTGGGGCAGGAGGAGGCAGGAGGAGCCCCCTGGCATGGGCAAAGGCAGGTGGGCAGGTGGGGGCTAGTGGGGAGGTCACAGACAGGATGCCACTTCATGAGGTCCAGCTGCATACGTGTGTCGAAGGATAGCCCAGCAGTGGCCCCATTTCCCTCTTGCAGGTGACATGGTGGCATCCCTGCTTCCCTACACTTCCCCTCTTTTGGGATCAGGGTGCTCCACGCTTGATCATGGTTTCCCTTTGCAGGCTTCACTCTGATCTCTCTGCACTCGACAGAGGCCGTGTCCTCACGAGTTTTTTATTGCCTGGGAGACCTGGTCCTTAGAAGGGAGGATGGCTTCTCTGTTTGAAAGTGGAGACATGAGGGTGATGATTGTAGACAATGTCTCATGTAAACTGTCAGAGCCTTCTGAGAAATGACAATATCCACAAAACCACTGGGTTGAAGCCCTGGTTGTATACTCCGAGCAGCTGATGCTCAGATGATGAATCACCTAGACCCTCTGCATCCAGGTTGCAGGGATTAGGAAAAACAGAGATGCACTCCTTGCTCCCTTGCCCGGCCCTTCTCTAGGGGTTGGAGCCGTCCTGGGGACACCTGCATAGTGGGGCTCCCCTCCCCAGCCCAGACCTCCTGAGCGCTCAGGAGTGATTTTATTGGCCTCATTGTACACTTTCTGCTTTTCAGACATTCTCGGTCAGCACGATGTCCGGCCACGGGCCCTCCATTCACCCCGTCCTCTCGGCCCTGAAGCTCTCCCCACAAGGCTACGCGTCTCCTGTCAGCCAGTCCCCTCAGGGCAGCTCCAAGCAGGACTCTTGGAACGGCCTGGTCTTGGCTGACAGTCACGGGGACATAATCACTGCGTAATCTCCCCTTCTTCCCTCCTAAATTCCTGCACGGACCTGGGGCTTGGAGGACAGCAGAGATCTGGGCTCTGGGCTCCCAGGGGCCGGCCGCCTCTGTCTGGGAATGACTCCGGAAGAACAACTGGGAAGAAACTTGAAGTCGCCGATCTGGTTAGGGGCAGTGGGTGTTGGATTTTCTCGGATGCCTTTTCAAGGTAGGGGACTGGGAAGAGCTCAGACTCTGACACAGAAGAGCCCACCCTCCACCATGAGCACACGCCGTCTCTCCATGAGTGGGGGCCTCCTTTCCCGTTCTTCTCCCCACCCTGTCTCTGACGAGAGACAAGATGTCCTTCTCCCCTCCTCTTCCACTGCCGTGGCCTGGGAAGGTGGTTTCTCCATCATGTTCTCAGTGCCAGGATCTGAGGGTGGGGGAGGGGCAGGGTCCTGGGACCCCTGTTCCGGCCTGAAGGAGGGCACCTGTTTGACATGTGCATTGATGTGATGGGGCCCTTGGGCACCCCTGCCCTTGCCCAACACTCCCCTTGAGGCATGGCATGTCCCCGTGTCCCCCCTGCCAAACCTGACTCCACAACACTGGGTGTAAGGCAGATGTTACTGAACACTTCCTGGGGAGATGGGGGCTGCTTCACCTGCCACATGCAGAACTTCATCCAAATGCAGCTTGGCACCTTCACCCCAAGCCCCTCCCCAGCTGGGCTTCATCCTTTGCTCCTTCTTCACTTCCAAGGCCTCTGAAATAAAAATTCCCCCTACTGTTCTGAGCGATTCAGCTCAGCCTTCAGCTTGTACACGTCTCTCCCTTGGCAAAAAAGAGCTTGGTAGTTTAGCCAGACAGCACCCCCTCGAGTCTATGCCCCAACATCCTTCCTTCACCCCCACACACACGGAGGGGTCCTGCTGCTCAAGCAAGCTTGGTAAACACTCACCTGAGCCTTGAGATCCTTCTGGAGAGAGTGTCTGGTGAACGCCAGCCTGCCCCGGGGGTGAGGGCTTTTCGAGGACTCGCTCACACGCTCGGGATCCTGCCAGGACTGCTGTTTCTCTGTGGAGATCCTCCTGGCCAGACGGCCGCCTGAGGCCCCAAGCGCTCAGGCTTTGCATCCTTTCCCCAGCAGAAATCTTTTGTCCAGGAGGCGAAAAGCCAGAGATTTTGCAACACAAATTCAAAGCAAACAAATGCAATAAAACTCACGGAAAGAAAGAAGATGACCGATTAGAGAAGACACTGGAAGAGACTGAGGTTGGGCCAGGAGAGGGTCTGCAGCGCTGCCCCGTTCTGGAACTAGCCGCCTTCTCCTCCGCACGTTGTTCGGTTCCCGCCCGGACACTGGGGCTCACGAAGACCGTCCCATGTCCTTGTTATCAGCAGAGCTGTGGCTGACTGTGGCATTCCTATGCCCACCCCAAAACGCCCAGCCCCCCACTCCAAAATCCTACTGGCTGTAGCAGAGAATATCTGTAAACCAAGATTCTGTTTTAATCATCATTTACATTGTTTTCTTCCCGAAGGCCACCTCATATACCCTCCCTAACCCACAAACCTGTTAACATTGTCTTAAGGTGAAATGGCTGTAAAATCAGTATTTAACTAATAAATTTATCTGTATTCCTCCTTCCCCTCTCCTCCCCAGAGGGATTTACTGGGAGGTCGAGGCTGCTGTCCTTTCCCAGGGACTCTTGAGCCACGGAGGCCTCTTCACTGATCCACTCACAGGCTGCTTCTGACATCGGGTTTTCTCCCTCCCTTTATTTTTGGCCGCTGGCCAAGGTGTCCTCTGCAGGTGGCAGTGGCTGGCAAAAAGAACGCTCACCCCAGCGCTGCTACTGACTACCCTGAGACCTCAGACAGGTCACCTCAGGGCTTTAGCTTCCTAGGAGAGGGTTGGACCAACCACAGAGGAAAGTCCCTTATGGCCAAACAGAGGTCACTTAATGTATGTGTGTTGGAGGAGGCATTTTTAGAGCTTCCCTCCAGACAGCTTTCTCTAGCCCCGCCTGATTTAAGGTATGTCTTGGCAGGTGGCCTTGAATAACAGAATCCTAAGTAGGCCTAGGGCCTGGGCTCTGCTGAGCAAAGCAGTGAGTACAATGCAATGACACATACTTTCCAATTTAAAGGAGTTGTTGAATTATTCAAGGATTCCCCCAGGCATTGCTGTTCCAGTAGTATGGGTTGGAAACCCTTTCAGGAATTGACCCCCTTCCCCACCCCCAAGAGTGGTCTATTGTGCATCTTTCCTTGGAGATTTCCTTAAAGTGGCTTCCAGCCTTATCACAGCCAAAGTCCCCTTTACCCTGCTGCCACTGCCACCACAGTTCCCATGTTTTGAAATAGTTTTATCTACATAATCCTTTGGATTATCCTTATTTTTCATAGATCAAAAACATAACTGGCTGGGAGTGGTGGCTCATGCCTATAACCCCAGCACTTTAGGAGGCTGAGGTGGAAGATCACTTGAGACCAGGAGTTTGAGACTAGCCTGGACAACATAGTGAGACCCCATCTCTACAAAAAATAAGAAAAATTTGCTGGGCATGGTGGTATGTGCCTCTAGTCCTAGCTACTTAGGAGGCCAAGGCAGGATGATGGCTTTAGCCCAGGAGTTCGAGGCTACAGTGAGCTACGATCGTACCACTGCACTCAGCTTGGGCAACAGAGCGAGACCCTGTCTCTAAAAAAAAGAAAAAAAAAAAACCCATAACCTCATGTAAGTTATACCTCAATTTAAAAAAACAAAAACCATGACTGTAAAGCTTGCTAGCAAGTACCAGAGAGTTGATACAGTAAGCTGACTGAGTTCCTGCCTAAGGCAAAGACATTTGATTTAGTTTACTTTATGTTCTTGTTATAGATACTAAGGGGATGGTTACTTAGAGGCTTTTTGACTATTTAAAAATGGCTTGTGGGTTCCTAATGGGTGGATTCCTGGGTCCCAGGAGCTTGGGGAAGGGACCACTGCCACGCACATACACCTGGAAGGATTCTGTATCCATATCCACCTATACTTCTGCTTACTCAAATGCGGGGGCAGGGGGACACAAGAAGTTCCCCAAAGTGGGAATTATGAGACCCGGCTTCCACTCCATGTTTGGCTGTGGGCTACCTGCCTGACGTTGGGCAGTTCACCAAACCATTCTTACCTCAGCATCCTCATCTGTAAAACGGTTGGGACTGGGGATCTTTAAGGTCTCTTTGAGCTCTGAGCTGTCTGTGATGGCTGAAATAAATCTGAAATTATCCTTGCTGTGTCTGTCATCATGCAAGGAGCACAGGTCTCCTCTTTGGTGCTCTGCCATGCTATGAGGATGGTCAGGAAAAGACATAATGGATTATTCCCCAGCTCACACTGAATTAGATCTAGCATCCAAGACTTCAGACTGACAGCCTATGAAACCACACGTTGGAGGAAAGGACTCACCTCTCCCTCTGGGTCACACACTCTTGTTGGTACAGATGAAACCTCAGGCCCCCAAGAGTTGAAAATGCTCCTTCTGGAGACTCAAGATTGATGCTCTCTAAGTGGAAAACTGCCTTTACTGTGACCCAGGTAATGAGGTTAAAAATTGTTTCAGAAATTATACATCCAACAAGCACTGTCCCTCAAAGTGCCACTCTGGAAACTGAAGTTATTCCAATGTTGCAGCCGTTGCAAAACTAAATCCTGGAACTCCCTTTAGATACTGTCCAGAACCTGCTCATAAACAGCCAAGAGAACCAGGCTTCTTGTTTCTTAGCCACATTTAGTTTGGGGCCCCAAATGGAATTACATCACTTGGCCAATTTTTGTCACTAGTCTGGATTATAAAAGTCCCTTTGAAGAATAGAAGTTTGCCATCAATGAGGGGCTGCTGGCCAGGCACGGTGGCTCATGCCTGTAATCCTAACACTTGGGGAGCCAAGGCAGGAGGATCACTTTAGGTCAGGAGTTCAAGACCAGCCTGAGCAAGAGCAAGACCCTGTCTCTACAAAAAATAGAAAAATTAGCCAGGCGTAGTGGCATATGCCTGTAGTCCCATGTATTCAGGAAGCTAATACAGGAGGATCACTTGAGCCCAGAAGTTTTAGGTTGCAGTGAACTATGATGATGCAACTGCACTGTAGCCCAGGTGACAGAGTGAGACCCTATCTCAAAAAAATAAAAATGAAGGGCTATTGAAGAATGGCCTGTAGGCTTTGCAAATGAACACCAGCAAAGGTAGCCTCATGGGGAACATTTCCAGGTCTTCCATGTTGCTACACTGAAGAACAGGGCATGCTGTGCTTTAGTTCAGTGTATTTTCTTAAATCTGTCAAATGACCTTGGCATCTCCTTACTACCCAACTATGCTGGTGAGGTTTGAGAGGAGCTGCAGGTTATGAACTGGAACACCTCTGCAGCTTCCCACAGGGTCCCACATACAGAACATTTGGAGTAAGTAATTTCTACAATTTGGGGCAGTGTTTATTTTTTTTAACTTTGGGGAGGGGGTCACAGATCTATCTGAGAATGTATAAAAGCTGTGCCCACTTTACCCAGAAAGGTACACATTGCTTGAGATTTTGCACCCCATTTTTAGTTTTATGAACTCTGGAAGCTTCTCCATGTGCCCCATGTTAGGAACCCTTGCTTTGAGGCTCTGGTTTAGTCCAGAGCTGTGAGGCTGTGTCTGTCACCAGGTCAGCTCCATCTAGGTTGTCCTGGCACTTGGTGCGACAAGTTGGGCTCTGAGTAAACCTTCCTGTTTAGCTGTGAAGTGAAGCAATTGAACAATCCCAGGGCTGGTGTCAAGGCCCCTGGAGCTTCTCTTGGCTCCAGGGAGGTCTTGCAGCCTAAGATCTAGCTGTTTGCACAATCATCAAAGGACAAGGCTGGGGAATTTCTGCTAACCCCTTCCTTCCAGGAGGGTCTGAGTACAATGGGGTTATAGGAGATCAGTTGCTAAGGATGGGGGAAGTTAGTATCACTAAGGTTTCTAATAGCTGGCCTGGGAGATTGAATAGACCAGAGAGAAAACTGAACCCTGCTAAGAAAAAGGAAGCCTGGATTGGGATACCATGCCTGACTCATTTACAGACCATGAGGAGTCTCAGAGATTATCTGGTCCAGACCCTCGTGTCCTGCTGTTGAGGGAACGTGTCCAAAGCCACAGAGCGGGCATGAGGAAGAGCAGCCTTTACCGACCACCCACCCTCGCTGGGAAGGCCTGAGATTAACAGGAGGCAACGTCCTTGCAGTTAATGCGCCCACCATGTAGGGGCGTCTGCGATCTCCTACTCCCCCTTTCAGCCCCCAGGAGAGCCTGAGTTTTCAAGCCGTCAATCTGGGATCAGCGCCCAAATTCTGCTAACAAAAAGCACCTACATTGAGCACTACTGCATGTCAGACACTGCTAGTAGCTTCATATAGCCACAGAAAATACTCACACATCCTCCCAATTATGTTTTTCACACAAAGATATGGCCGGCCCATGGATTTTAAGTCACTTGTTGAAGGTCACAGAGCTAAGTGCAAATCAGGATTCAAACCACATCTATTTGCCTCCAGAATCTGGGCTTTCACACCTCACCCCTGCCTCTCCTAAAGAGTGGAAATCTAAAAGCTGGGGAGCCCTGCGCAGCCTGAGTCTAGAGTCTTTCAATGTCTTTCTAGAAGTTGAGAAGAATCCTTGGTTCCAAATTCTCCCAGCTTAAACATGGTGAAAAAAGGACCTAGACCATTGAGGAATAGGGCTTACTGTCCATGGCCACATGCCCCAAAGGAAGGGCAACTGGAAGAGACGCGGAGCCTCACTTAGCCCGAGGTGCTCTGAGGTGCCTCTAGAGACACATGAACCCACCCACCCTCCCCCCATCCCCAAACCTTCAGCAGCAATTTGATTCCTCCCTGGGTCCTGCTGCTTTTCCTCTTTTGATCCCTTTCTGCTTTCTTTGGGATGGCTGTATTTTAATCTGTTTTCATGTGCATTATAACTCTAACCCTGTTGGAGAAGCCAGGAGTACAAAGGAAGGGGGAGCATTTCGCTCCATGACCCTTAGAAAGCTGGGCACTGACCCATATGGTGCCTGGGCCCAGGATCCTGTGGGTTTGGAGGCTGCCCCAATCCAGGAAGCAGAAAAATAATAATTACTAAAATGTATAGTTATTGCTATATGCCAGGCCCAGTGCCAAGGGATGTAGGTGAATCATCTCAATAAATCCCACGGTAACCCAATGAGGTAGGCATTTCACTCCATGTTACAGATGAAGAAACTGAGATACAGAAAGGTTAAGTTACTGGCTCAGGCTCTCTCAGCTAAGTGGTGGGATTTAGAACCAGGCAGTCTGGTGTGGGAGCTGTGTCCTTAGCCACTACTCTACAGAGTTACTTTTACAGCTACTTGCCTTTTCCAGGCAGATTCCCCAGCCTTATTGTCTTAAGAACAATGATTGCATATGTTTGCACAACACTTTACAGTTTATGTGTATCTCCTAATAACTCATTTAATCATTCATTCAACACATATTTCTTGAATCCCTATCAACTGCCAAGCACTGTGCTCTAAGTCTTTTGCTGCTCCAAGTGTGGTTCCTGGCCTAGCATCACCTGGGAGCTTGTTGGAAAGGCAATATGTCAGACCCCGTTACAAACCTCAGTCAGAATCTGCAT
The DNA here is from genome assembly GCA_023783475.1 of Daubentonia madagascariensis. NCBI lineage: Eukaryota > Metazoa > Chordata > Mammalia > Primates > Daubentoniidae > Daubentonia > Daubentonia madagascariensis. The sequence continues at coordinate 223,747 of JAKFHU010000353.1, read as the reverse complement.
TTAAACAGGTTCCCAGGTGATTCATATGCACATGAACATTTGAGAAGTGTGGCTTTTAATATTTCTATAATACCATGAAATAGATATCCCAGTTAATGAATGGATTCAGAGATACTGTGACTTGCTTGTATTCCTACAGCTAATAAGTAATCAGATCATACATGTAAAGAGCTCACAACAGTGTCTTGCACATAGTATGTGCTCAATAAACAATAGCTATAATTATAAATGACAGAGCCAAGCTGTGAACCATTTGGTTTCTCAGTGACATAGCCCCTTGGCCTCAGAAGAGCCCTCTTAGGTACCAGGCATTCGTTCCACCAGGTGAGGCAAGGATTGTGGCTGTGGCTTCCCTCCCAGCTCAGACAGTCCATAGGAAGGGGAGCTCAGGGCTCCAGAAGCTGCCATTGGGGTGAGCCTGATCCCATAGCAGGAGACATCCTGTAGTGGGGATGTTATTCTCCAGAAAAGGCCAGATATAAAAAGAAGGAGACCAGAGGCTTTCTGAGGGATCCCTCCTGCAAACTCCATGCCCTCAAACCTCACCGCTCTGCCTCCAGGATCCCTTACTATGCAGGACCCTAGATACCCCTCCTGCCCTGGCCTCTTCAGTGGGTGGGCACCTGGGAAGGCCACTGGCACCACTCCCTCTCAATCAGCAGGACACAGCCATGTCTCCAAGGACCAGATGGGCTTGTCTCCCTGTGCTGGCCAAGTTCTGCCCAGGGCCCCCTGAGCTAGGGTCCATGGTGACTGCGATTCTGGACATTTCCCGAACACCTGCTCAGACAATTTCCCAAACTTCCCTGCTGACTTCCTGGAAAGCATTGGCTCCTCATCCTCCTTGGAGAACTAACATCAATAGAACATTATTTGTCTTTAAATAGCCTATTATTTTCTCTCTTTTATTCTTACAAATAAAAATTTAATACACAAACATTTCAAGCAAAACTTGCTTATAGTAAAAATTCAAATAATATTCAAATCATATGAAGCAAAAAAAAATACCACTTTTAAAAAACTTCATGAGAATTTTGACAACCTGTTTCCTTTGGGCCAACTAAAGGCTTCCCTTCGCCTGAACCACCTAAAGTTCTCCCATTCAGCCACTCACTGACTTTTCTATGAAACTGCCTCCTTGAGAGCATGAATGTTCCAAGAGTGTTTTGCTTGTCTCCAGTCTTAGTCCCACCCTCCGTCCTTCTCCCACTCCAGTTTTCACTCCCGACCCGGCCGCCGCCCCGCATCCAGCGCCCCTCTGGAGCACGAGGCTGCCTCCCCCCTGGACCGAGCTCCAGGCCCACGCCCGAGGGAGGAGCCCGCGCCCCCCGGCCCCGGACCGAGCCTCACGCCCAGCCCTCCCTTGCCCTCCCCCGCCCGGACAGGAGCCGCAGCCCCACTCCCCTGGGGACGAGCCCCGCCTCCTGCACGCAGCCGGGGGCGGAGTCCGCAGCCTTGCACCGCCCCCCAGGACAGAGTTCCACGCCCACCCGGAGGAGGAGCCCGGAGCCCCGCCCACCTGGTGACGGGCCCCGCCTCCCGCCGTCAGTCCGGGGCGCGGCTGCGCGCGGGCGGCTGCGCCGAGTCCGCCGGGGGGCTGCGCCCGCCGCGCCGGCCGAAGGGCCGCAGACCCGAGCCGGTGAGTCCCCCCGCCCGCCCAGTCTCCGCGCCCGCCCCTCCGGTGGACCCGCGGCCTCGCGGGCGGTGGCAGTGGGGACGGGAAGCGAGGCGAGGGGACCAGCCCCCGGCCTCCTCCGCGGTGCGCTGAAGCTCCCCGGGGGCCACGCGGCGCTGCCCCGCTCCTCGCGGCCCGCAGCCCGTGCGCCAGGCGGTGCACCTTGTCACAAGTTTTTTTGGCATGAAAACTCAATTACAGAAAAATTCAGCGTCTCTTAAGGACACCCGCACCCCGGTCGAATTTTTTCTTTTTGCCTGTTTATCACGGTGCCTCCCCGATTGCTCCTGGGAGGCGCCTGGTGACCCTCAGTCCGGTCTCTGCGCTGCCCCCGCCCCCCCGCGAAAGTGTTGGGAAAAGCAGTCATTTTAGACTCTCCTTGGGGAGTGGCAAGGAGACCCTAAGTCATTTAAGACTCTCCTTGCAAGAGGACAGCGGTGACGACCCTACTTTCCTCCACCAGCAAACCCACTGCCCAGCCTGGCGACTTTAACCCCCGTGCGGGCAGGGGCACGGGGCGGCCGGGCACGGCCCTCAACTCTACCAGGCGCCTTCCGCTTCTCACCTTTTAAGGCTGTTGTAGGGGCAACTTGCCTACTTGTCCAGCTCCATAAAAATACCTAAAAGAAACGTGCAAGTGTCGGGAGATTTTTAAGGACTTAGTGCATTCCGAGGGAGGCGTTTCCAGAAGCTTCCTCGATAGGAGGGCATCCAGGCACAGAGAACTGGTTAAGGTCAGCTGCGTGTGGTGTTGGGATTCCCTGTCTTGAGAGTGTGATTAGGGGAAATGTTACCATGATTCAGCGAATCTAAGGCACCATCGAATTTAAGGTACACATTTTTTAATGTGCTACTAATGAAACTATGAGAATGCATACATTGTAAGAGGCATCCTCATTTCTGAGATTTAAAAAATATTTTTAAATGTGTGTTTTAGAATCACTGAAATACCACCATGCCAGGTACCTAGGTTTTTTTGATTTTCACCATAACTTACAGAGTCTCATGCTGGTATGGGAACAGGTGGTTAGCAGTGTGCCCTGGGTAAGGCTGGGGGGTCTCCTGTGCCCAGTCAGATGGGGTGCAGACCACTCAGACTGCCTCTCAGGTGGCCCTCAGTGGCCTGGGATGATCTGGGGCAGGGAGAGAAGGGGTCATGGGTAGCCCCCCATGGGTGTTAAAGTGGAACCACAGCTGTTTCTGTTATCAGGGGTAATTATCGGTAGTTAAGCTGGACCAGCATGGCTGGGGGTCTGCACTTGTGATTCTGAGCTCATCCGCATTTGGTCATCTCATGCACATCTCTCCTGCTCGAGGGGTGGTCCTGGGAGGGCCCTGTCCATGTCTGTGTCTTTGTGTCCTTTACGGCCTTCTGCACCTTGGTCCCCTGCCACAGGATCAAAGTGGACGGTACCCATGATATGACACCTAGCATACTGTTGGTGTTTAATAACTGTTTGCTGAATGAAGAAAGGCCAGAGGGGCTTGGAAAGGGAAACTGTTCCTGCGAAGCTGGCCACACCCTGCTGTAGCTTGTCTTCTGTGATCTGACCCCCCCACCCCCTGTCTCAGCCACGCTCCCTTTTGGGCCATATGCTCCCAAAGTTGGTGGCAAAAGTGGCTCCTTGGAGCGTGGCACCCGTCAGAAGAGGAACGAGCTAAGTCCATGGCCTCTTTTGCCCATTTCTGCCTGCAGGGATGCCAGAAGGGCCGTCTGTGAGGAAATTTCACCATTTGGTGTCCTCCTTTGTGGGCCAGCAGGTAGTCAGGACAGGGGGCAGCAGTAAGAAGCTTTGCCCTGATGGCCTCCAGGCACTGTGGCTCCAGGACACCCAGGTGAGTGCGTCATCCCTGTGGGAGCGGGGCTGGCACCTTTCCTGGAATCTGTCCCAGACATGTCAGGCTGTCACTTCCCTGAGCTCAAGACACCCAAGCTGGGACTCCAGCACAGCTCTACCTTCCAAACTGATGTTTCTCAGCTCAACTGGGGAACTGGACAGAACACATGTGCGTTCTGGAGACCCCGACTGAGAGGGTCTGCAGGGATTCTGTTCGCTCCAGCTGCATCTCATGTGCAGTTTGGGCCAGGAAGCATGTTTGAGCTCACAGGGCCAGCCACGGGGAGGGAGGGAGGGAAGGAGTAGAGCCTTCGGATGTAGGTTCAAACGCGCTCATGTTTGCCCTGAGCAGGAGTCGGAATCCTTTCACAGGGGTCTTTGTGGTCTTACCCCTGCCTCCCTCTCCAGCCTTCTTGTTCTGCCCCAAATGTGTCTCTAACAGTCTTTCTGCCCAGGGTTTTGACATGCTGCTCCCCTGCTTGGCAGGTCTTCCTTTTTCTCCCAACTCTGCCCCCATTGCTGTCCCCTCAGTTTACCGCAGTAATTCCTAGTCTGTCTTCTGGCTTCTGCTTAGCCATCATGTCCTCTGAGAAGCCTGCCCTGCCTGCTTTGAGTGGGGTGGGTGGGTGGGGGGGACTCCACCTCTGTGCTTCCAGGGCATTCTGCTGTTAGACCCTTATTGCTGAACTGTCCTGTCTGTTGAGTGGAGGAGACAGATGAACAGGGCAGGGGCAGTGTCCTCGTCTGTACTGTACCCCTAGCACTTAGCTGAGTGCCTGGCATGTAGGAGGCACGGGGAAATAGTTGCAGAGTAACTCAGTGGGCTCTGCTGCTGCTTAGCTGTGCGCTCTTAAGCAAGTTACTTAATCTCTTAGCTCTAGTTTAAGTTGTGACTTCTCTTATGGCTGTTATTTTTATCAAGTCAAATTTGCTGGCCAAGGGGGTAGCAAAGGGTACTGAATTTTACAATGTGTTGTCTTTAGCTGCTGTCAGTTGTGTGTGTTTGTGCACGTGTGCACACATGCTGATTATTTCTAGCATGGAAAAATGTATTACGAATTGAATGAAAGAATGACAATTTGTATTTATTTCTTAGCTAATCTGTGAAAAGTTGGGAGCAATTCCCCTCAGGTATTCTAGGGTGGCCCTGCTATCTAGCACGAGTGTATTTCATTGCTAACTAATTTTTCCACTTGCTTCCAGTCACTTTGAAAACCATGCACTAACTCCTCACACCACTCGAGCAAAAGAGCAAAATTTTAGCAGGGCCCAAAGACTCAACTTGGGAAAGCTTCATGGGAGAGGCAAGAAGGAAGAAATTTGCAATAGGATAAATGTCTGCATACCCCACATCCCCTTTCTAGGTCTGTAAGGCTTAGATCCATGTTCATTTTTTTCTAGGTCCATGGAAAGAAATTATTTCTTAGATTTGATCCCGATGAAGAAATAGGGCCCCCTGGTAACAACAACCCACTGCCAGAGCGTCCATGTAAAGGAGCACAGAAGGAAGGGGCCAAGGACCAAAAGCAGGCCTTGGGGCCCAGCGGACAGAAGACCTCTGATGCAGCCTTACATTCTGCAGAGCTGCTTGTTCCCCAAGGAGATGATGGCCCCAGGTGTTTAAGGGGAGACACCCCTGCAGGAGGAGCTGAGAGGTGGCTGCAGGTCAGCTTTGGTTTGTTTGGCAGCGTTTGGGTGAACGAGTTCTCTAGAGCGAAGAAAGCCAACAAGAGAGGTGATTGGAGGGATCCTGTTCCAAGGTAATGGTGTAGCCATTTGGCTCCTTGCCAAATGTCTGTGGTGTTCATGTGGCCCTAGGCTGTGGGGTCATGCCCAGGAGGATATCCGACCTGCCCCCTAGGACCCTGTTGTTTAGGAGAGAGAAGTTGCTTTTGTACCTACCCATACTAGAACATAAACTGATCCTCTCTGCACCCAGAGAGGATCATACACCCCAGGGTAGCTTGGAGAAGGGGAGAACTTTCCCAACAAATGTAGCACTTGAGGGTTGAATGTGTCTGAAGAACATTTTACGGCTTGACATCCTGAATTTAGGGACAGGATTTTACCAGTTTTTAATTTATGAATGTTGAGAACAATATTTTGGTGCATCAAACTCTATGTTTAGGATCGTTTCCTTAGGGTCGATTCCCAGAGGAGTAATTGATGGTCAAAGAAAATGGACATTCGTATAGCTGCACCTTTCCATGGCCTTACCAAAGTGCTAGCTTAGCTGAATTCTCACTAACATTGTGTTGTTTGTGTACGTTTTACCTATTTGTTGAAGCTTTTGGATGGTAAATCTGTTAGTCTTTGTGATATGTGTTGCCAGTATTGCTCTGAGTCTATCCCGTGTCCTTTGACAATGTTTATGATGTTTTTTGGCTTTGGGGATTTTTAATTTTTATGTAGTCAATGGCCGGTATTTTTCTTGGTTGCTTTTAAGTTTCCCCTCTTACTAAAGAAATCCCCTTCTATCCAAAAGTCACACAACTTTTATTTTCTAAAGTTTTATTATTATTTTTTAATGTTCAGAACTACATGGTATGATGTAGATACCATGGGATACTTTGGGCTGTAAATGTAACTCAGAATAGCTTAAATGGCGAGGAGATTTTTTTTGGCTCACCTGATGGGGAGTTCAGGAGGGTGGGCTCTGGAGCCGACCCCGTTCCAAGGCTCTGGTTTCACGTTCTTGGGATTCTCCTGGCTTTGCACTTTGCCACGCTTTGGTTTTGTCCTTCGACCAGCAACAAGGGGCTACTACAGTTCCAGGCTTTGTATCCATGCAAGAACTATCCAGAGGAAGAGAGAGGGTCATTTTTAGAAGTTCAAATGAGCAAAAAGGGCTCTCTCAAAATCCTCAGCAAACCTCTCATCGTCTGAACCTGGCCCTTTGCTGACTCCTGAACTGGTCACCAGCTGGAGGAAGTGAAATGCCCTTCCACAAACAGGCTCATCCCTCGGTTTTCCAGTGTGTTGTCACAGAGTTAACACGTATCATCCCCGGATTTTTTAATCTCTTCTTGTCAAGTTATGTCTCTTTTCTCATTTACATGTTTTATATTTTGCTTTGTCCCTTTTTTTTTCCTTTATTAGGCTTGCCTGAATTTTATCTACTTTACTGGTCTTTCAAATAAATAATATTAGCTATATGTACTCTTCATGGAAGAGTATTTCTTCATTTCCAAATGTTTTCCTGTTTAGGGTCATCATTTTTTGTTATTTTGAAACTGTTATCGGATTATGGTCAGAGACAGCAGCCTATGTATTTTCTACTTTGGCATCTATTAATATTTGATAGGTATAATTGATCTTTTGTGTGCATAAATGAAGATTGTATGTTCATTAAGAGTAAAACATTCTGTAAATGCTAAGAACAAGTTACTGCTTTGACAACTCAAAAACTCTATCTTTGCTTATTTTTTGCTTGTGTTAAGCTTGCAAAAAGTCTAACGTAACATGCCCTGCTGTTGGGGGTATGGAAGTCCCTGGCTCTCGTGGGTCCTTTGGGATTGCAGCACCGTCATTCAACAGTACAGTCCTGCCTCTGCCTTTGCTTTGAATTCTACAGCTCTTGGGATTAACATTGACACTCTGTTCAGTTTACGAACCCCTTTGTTTTTTTGCGGTTAGTTTTAGGTGTTTTTACACTTAGTTTTCACTTATTTTAGGTATGTTTCTCATAAACAGCTTCACTGGCTTTGTGTCTCTTTAAACTCAAAGATATTCTTTGTTTTGAAATGTGGCAATTGCGGTATTTGAATTTTTACATTTCATTGTACTTTAAGTCCTTTTCTTCTGTTGGATTTATTGAGTTTCTTTTCTTCCTTTGTTTTTGACATATTGCTATTCATCTTCATTCTCTTGGTAATTAACTTTACATTAAACCTGTATTTTTTTCTATTAATAACTATCAAATTTTTAATAACATCAAAATTGATAACTACTCTTCTTTACCATTAAAACTTTTTTTGCTCACTCTCTCCACCTCTGAGATGAGTCCTTTAAAATATTTCTGCTTGCTGCTACTTTTCTCTGTCAAATCCACCCAACTCCTGAGTTTGCTGAACTAGTTTAGAATTTCAGTCCTAGATTATTAATAAATTAATTAATATTGTGTTATAAGTACACATAATATAATTGAGTTAATATTAAATGCATATTAAATAGGTATGTTTCGTTTCAAGAATTCTTTTCCTGTCCAACACAAAGACATGATACGTTTGAGGTGATGAATATCCTAATTACCCTGATGCGATCATTACGCATCGTATACAGGTATCAAAATATCACTTGTACCCCATAAATATGTACAATTATTATGTATCAAAAAAGAAAGGAAAAAACTACAAGATGATTGATCAATGATGCTTTCAGAGAAAGATCTTTATCAAAAGGGGGAAGTGTGGAAGTTGTCAGAATCAAAATGGAGTCAATAGGGTTAAAAAAAAAAATCTGACAGATAGAGCTGGGGAAGGCTAAGAAGCATGTTATCATGCTTGTCTGCTCGATAACGAAAACTATCACAAAAGACTGCAAAAACCATAACTTTGCACAGAAGACACTTCTGAGAGGATATCTGCCTAGCAACTACCTGTCCAACCTCAGACTTGTGTCACCCTTGTTATTGATCTTTGTAGTCAAGGATAATCATTTCAAAATAAGTAATCCTCTTCATTTTTTCTTTAAAAAGCTTTGTCTTCCTTTACCTCCCTGAATATGCACATAGTTTACTATGGCATGCATATTCCCATTGCAACGCCCTATTCCCAAATAAACATCATTTTCTTGAAAAGAAAACGAAAACAAGAATTCTTTCCTGACACTTGCCTTACAGTTCTCAGTTGTGCTGTCATAATCATAGTCCGTGTGGATCTCACAGTATGTGTCACAAAACCCAGTGCTGGTCATTATTTCTGTCCTTTTCATCTCTCCTGTCTTGAGATCCCTGCTGACTTAATTTTTGTTGGGTATGTATTCTCTTGAGTAATCACATCTGAGGTGATGCGTAGATGTTCTTCTGAATCCTTGCTCAGCTAAAGTTGACCTTTTACTTTCCCTTGAGAACACGACCGAGGCCAGACACAGAGATCTAGGGTTTCTTCTCCATCGGATGCGGAGTCCAGTTCCAGTCTGATGTTCTTCCCCTACCAAGTAGCCCATTATTTCTTTATCAGAGTTTGTATGTGAGGTTTCTGCTCTGTCCTTGGCAATCAGGAAGCTCATGGGAGTAGGTGTAGTTGTGTCTTTTTTGACAAATGTTGCCTGGGACTGGGCATGGTGGCTGCTTAGCCTCTGTGTCTGTTTTCCTTCCTAATGTGCCCTGTTTTTGTTCAGGTAGCCACACCTCCTGAACTGTAGACTTTTCTATATTTTCCAGATTTTCTTCTGTGAGCATGTATCGCTGTAATCATATATATATGTCTTTTAATTGCTCCATTTAGTCCTGAGATTTTTATGATTCTGGAAGAGCCATCTCTTTTATGGGAACTCAGCTTCCCCAGGTTAACTGTGACTGCAGCATGGAAGCTGCATATATGTGTGATCCAATGATAAATGCTAGTTGTACGTATGACCTGACTATACAAGGTAGTGGTACAGATACTCCTTGACTTACAGTGGGGTTATTTCCCAATAAACCCATTGTAAGTTGAAAATATTGTACGTCAAAAATGCATCAAATACACCTAACCTACCAACCGTCAAGGCTTACTTAGCCCAGCCTACATTAAATGTGCTCAGAGCACTTACATTAGTCTACAGTTGAGGAAAATCATCTAACACAAGGCCTGTTTTATAATAAAGTTAGATATCTCATGTAATTTATTGAATATTGTGCTGCAAATGAAAAACAGAGTGGCTGCATGAGTCCTCAAAAGTATGGTTTCTACTGAATGTGTATCGCTTTTGTACCATTGTAAAGTCAAAAAATAGTAAGTAGAACCATGATAAGTCATGGACCATATGTATGATCTGACTTCAGAGTGGCATCTGTATGTATGTGCCATCTGACTATACTGTGGTAACTGTGTGTACATATGATCTGTTCTTTCTTTCCAGGTTGGTCCTGCACTTTGGTGGTGGTGGCTTCCTGGCGTTTTATAATTGTCAGATGTCTTGGAGCTCCTCCCCAGTGGTCAAACCCGCCTGTGACATCTTGTCTGAGAAGTTCCATCGAGGACAAGCCTTGGAAGCCCTGGGCCAGGCTCAGCCTGTCTGCTATACACTGTTGGACCAGAGATACTTCTCAGGGTTAGGTATGACTGATGGGACAGGGATGAGCCCCACAGATCTGCTTAATGGAAAAATCACTTGTCTGGGAGTCACAAGACTTGAGAGCCCCCCCCCCACAGTTGTGCCAGTACTCTTGGTCTTGAGGTGACCACTTAGTCTTATTAGCTTCACTTCCCTTGTTTTTAAACTGAGGGAGTTAGATTAGGCAGTTTCTAACTTCTCTCCCTGGCTTCATAATTCACACCCTAATTGTGTTATCAGTTGTAAGCCTCCTGACAGCCTTGTTGGAGTGTGAACTCCTAAAGGGCAGGGTCATGTCTTGTGTGTCCTTGTATCCTCCACTACCCAGTGCAGTGTCTGGCACATGGGAGGTGCTTGACCAGTGTCTGCTAGGAACTGAACATCGTGCAGTTTGCTAACGGAGGAGTGCGTTTGCTAATGGATGCTGCTCTTGGGCAGATGGAGCTTCCTGTTGGTCAAAGCACAAATATGACTCAGTCTACATCAGGTTCTTATAATGCATGAGTGAAGAAGTAGTTTCCCTCTGTCTGTTCAGGTGGCCTGAGCAGTGAAACTGTGAGCATTCTGAGGTGGGGAGAAGAGCTAAACAATTTGAAGAAAATATTATAGCTAATTAGTTGGACTACGAGCGTGTGCTATTCTTGTTAGACCAGCAGGGGAATACATGTGACCATAACTGGCTGTGGAAGCAACCATGCAAGTTGGTGATGACAGAATCACCTCCATATCCAAGGTGTGACTGCCTGCTGCAGGCAGCTCACCTCTTGAGGGTCAGAGGAGGCCCGGTGGGCCACCAGGCATTGGCCTTGCATTTTCATGTTAGACCCATGGGAGTCCCTATGCCCTCAGGAGCAAAGAGGCTTCCAGAAGTGGCTTTTTGGGTATATATAGTGAGAGCTAATAACATAGTAACAATAGTAATAACAGCCAGCACATGATTTCATCCTTACTGCTATTTGTAGGGTAGTTAGTAGTTTTCCCTTTGTTCAGATGAGGAAGCTAAAGCAAAGGACACATTACAAAGGTAAGTGGTACAGCCAAGATATGAATCCGGGTATTTTGCTAACGAATTTTTGGAAAGAAATTGTGTAACCAGGAGTGTGATTATGAAGCTCTTGGGAAGAGCAATGATTTCACTCACCCACTCGCTCCAAACACTGAACACGTGCCCTCCACCAAGCTCACCTTCTCTCCTGAAGGAGATCATTGTTCAGTGGCCCAGCAAGCACGGACTCCGTTCACTGTGAGTTAAAATAGAATGTGATAAAAGCCTAGTGGAGGGTAAAGAGAGAGAGAGAGTACTGTTGGAACGTTTTGAAGAGCATATTGGTTGTGGAAGGCGGGATCAATGCTGGCTTCACAGAGAATGAGGCAGAAAAATAATAACACCTCCTAAGCCCTTGCTATGTAACAGGCATTGTGCTTGACATTGTAAATAATAACAGTTTATATTTATTGAGAATTCTGTATGTACTAGCCACTGCGCTCAGCATTTTTTGGTGAGTTCTCATTTATTGCTCACAAAAACCAGGTAAGCTGTCTCCATTTTATAGATAAGGAAAGGGAAGGTTGAAGAGGCTGAGGAGCTTGCCAGGTCACATGGGAAGAATCTGGTTGGGCTGGGATTTAAGTTCAGACAGTCAGGTGCCTGAGCCCTTTTTGATAACCTCTTTGCTGTGACATGGGCCGTGCATGAGTTTTATTTCTTCTTGACAACAACCTTAAAGGTGAGAACTGTCATACCCATTTTACAGACAGGGAAGTGGACCCACATTGCTGACTTGTCCAGGATTCCCCCAGGAGAGGCAGAGCTGATTCCGGGTCTTCCTGGTGTGCTTCCCTGCTGCCTTCCTCCTGTCTTTGCTTTGTTAACTTGTTGGATGGCTTCCTTGCGGTGTGTGCCCTGTTCCCTTCCCTTATCCTCTCCCTGCTTGCTTTCAGGGAACATCATCAAGAACGAAGCCTTGTACAGAGCAGGGATCCACCCGCTGGCTCTCGGTTCACTCCTGAGTCCCTCGTGTCTTGAGGCCCTCGTGGACCACGTGGTGGAGTTCAGTACAGACTGGCTTCAGGACAAGTTCCAGGGCAAACACCAGCACACACAGATCTACCAGAAAGAACAGTGTCCTGCCGGGCACCAGGTCATGAAGGAGGCACTTGGGCCCCCCGGTGGGTTCCAGAGGCTCACCTGGTGGTGCCCACACTGCCAGCCCCAGTTGTCCCCCAAGGAGCCAGAGCAGTCCCAGCTCTCCTAAGGCGTTTGGGACCCTCTTCATGGAACCTTGCCCTTTGGGGACCATGATGCCTGAGTGTCCGGAAAGGAGGGTGTGGGCAGGGAGTGGGGCAGGGTACAGAGGACAGGGTGGGTCGGGGGTGTCAGTATTGTTGATATTCCTCTCACTGGAGTTGTGTCTAAGGCAGAGTTTTCAGAAGGTTAGATTTTTTTCCTTCTCTAGTTCAGTTAATCCTTCCTATCTAATTCTACCGTTGTGAAAGATGAGAAAAACCATAACACCAGGTAAAGGGAAAACCTCCCTTCCTGGAGCGACAATGGGGCAATGCAAAGGCAAGTCTATGGGAAATGGCTGTGCTCCCAGTATTGCTTTGTGGGAATTGTGTTTTGTTTCTGAAACTTTGGTTGACTTTAAGGGCCCTCCATTTTGAGAAACAGGAAAGTGGGATTTTTTGTTGTGGTTGTTCCCCTGGAAGGATCCAGGGTTGAGGGTTCAGCCTCCTGCCTGGATCCTTCCCCCTGGACGGAGACAACAGGTGGGTGGGTGGCGGGGAGCTAGCCACCTTCCTGGTGTATCCATTGGCCTTTACAGAAAAGCTACTTGTTTAGTCCTTAAGCTGATTTATTTGTGATTACTGATATGTTGAACAATTCAGAAATCAGGGGTTGTAGAGACACTTCCTCATGTTGGCAACTGCTAGATGAAACTAGTACAGAGACATGAAAATAAAGGTTTTTGTTATTTTCTATTGTCATCTTTATTTAGCAGTAGAGGGTCTCAACACATTGACTCCCACGTGAGTTGTATTTAACTCAGGCTAGTTTTGAGCCTGGGGGGCAAAACTAGCAAACCCTACAGTTGGTTCCTGAAAATCTTGTTGATGTTCTTATTGTTACAATTAATATTGACAATTTAATTCTAAAAATGTGGATTGCATTGCATATAACTCACAGAAAACAATAAAAAATAACAAATTAGAAAGGATTGTTTTGTTTTAATAAAACAACGTGGCACCAGGGAAAAAAATATTTTTTCTAGTATGGGAGTCAATGTGTTAAACTGTAAATAACAGAGCTGTTTGTGAAGGTGGTCTTCCAGGGCTTGCTGGGTTGGCCTGGGAATCTACTTAAAAGGAGCAGGGGATGGATGTGAGTGCACACCTGCCCTCTTGCCCCAGGCAGGGCCCTGGGATTTGGTCTGAGGTAAGCAGAGATGAACTTCACTTCTGTTCCACAGCCTCTGGCAGAGAGGAGATAGTGATCTGTGACAGTGAAATTGCAAACAGTGGCTGGCTGGGCACAGTGGCTCACGCCTGTAATCCCAGCACTTTATGAGGCTGAGGTGGGAGGATCACCCATGAGTTCAAGACCAGCCTGGGCAACATAGCAAGACCCCATCTCTAAAAAAAATTTTTTAGAAAGTAGCCAGCCATGGTGGCATGCACCTGTAGTCCCAGCTACTCAGGAGGCTGAGGCGGGAAGATCACTTGAGCCCAGGAGTTTGAGGCTGCAGTGAACTATGATTGTGCCACTGTACTCCAGCTTGGGTGACATAGTGAGACCCTGTCTCTAAAAAAAAAAAAAAAACAGTGGCTGATGTTTCTGGCTTTCCTTTACTCTCCTGTCTTAAATTATTGAGAGTTATCAACAGTGAGGAAAGCCACTTTATAGCAGACTGATCCTTTGTGTAATAGTCAGCATGGACCAAGTGCTCACCTAATGTGAGGGCTAACCCTGCACCGAGTGTTCACCCTGCACAGAGTGCTCACCACTTAGCTTAGTCTTGCATACAATCTACAAAACAACCCATGAAGACAGATACTCACTGTCCTTATAGATGAGAAAACTGAAGTCTAGAGAGGTGAAGGAACTTGCTTAAGTTCACACAGTGAAGCGCCAGACTCACTGTCTTACTCAGCTCAGGCTGCCATAAAACACCATACACTGGGTGACTTAAACAACAGATTTTTATTTCTCACGGTTCTGGAGCCCAGGAAATCCAAGATCAAGTGCTAGATGACTCGGTTCCCCGTGGGGGCCCCCTTCTCACTGTGTGGGGAAGGGTGGGGTGGGGCAGGTAGTGCTCGGGCTCTTTCTCTTCTTCTAAGGACACTAATCCCATTATGGGAATATTTTATGACCTCATCCTCATGACTTTATCTATATCTAATCACCTCCCAAAGGCCCCATCTCCAAATACCACCATCACACTGGGGGTTAGGGCTTCAACATACGAATTTTGGAGGGACACATTCAGTCCGTAACAGCCACCTACTTTTTACACAGTACCTTACCAGCCCCTCTATCAGGCGCAACAGCTGCACCACGGGAGTTGACCAAGACAACCGGAAATGTTAGGGGTATGTCCTTCAAGGTAGCCAAATTTCCTTTGATCCGTCAGCTCTGAAAATGTGTTCCAAGGAAGAGTCATCACTCATGATGTCTTGCAGATGAAGAAGGAAATAGTTTGAGAAACACTGCATGCTGTAGCCCCCTCTTGGAGCTTCATGGAGCTCATGACGCTCTGAAAAATCCCACAGGAAAGCAAACTTGTACTCTGCATGGTGTTTCTGATCCTAATTTTACCATGAAACCCACTTTCTCCTTCCTATTCCTTGGAACATAGTGTAGAAAATAGTTATAATCCATTCGATCCCAAACTTCTCCAAGTATCATTTGAATCCGGATGCTCCAGTCATACTGTGTTTGCATGTGCCTCTCTGCTGTCTGTTCAGACCATTGCCTGTGGCCGGCTTCAGCAACTCCTTACATCACAGGTTGTCATATGTGTAATCAAAATCCTTTTCACTTCCTCGTATCTAAGTTATTCCTGCTTTCCTCATATTTCCTTGGTGTCACACGTTTATGTATCTTAGATATGTATGTTAAATATGCCTTGTACCTTAGATATCTCTTTTGTGTGTTAAAAGGGCCAATTCTTTTGACCTTAGTCTATGTATTCGTCACCTCTGGCTGCGGTAACAAAATAACTGCAGACTGGGTGGCTTGGACAACAGTTGCTTTCTCACAGTTCTAGGGAGGCTGGAAGTCCAAGATGAGGGTGCTGGCAGGGCTGGTTCCTCCCGAGGCCTCCCTCCTCGGCTTGCAGACAGCCATCTACTTGCTGTGTCCTCACACAGTGTTCTCTCTCTGAATCACACTGCTGGTGTCTCCTCTTCTTACAGGGTCACTAATCTTACTATGTCCCTATGACCTCATTTAACCTTAACGACCTCTCTAAAGGCCTTATCTCTAAATACAGTCACATTGAGGGTCAGGGCTTCGCGTATGAATTTTAGGGGGACACAATTCAGTCTGTTACAGACTACAAAGGAGTTTTGGAGAAAATCTTCAACTTCTCAGAGGCCATTTACCCCTACTCTTTTAAAAAAAACTTACGTTAAAACAACCAAACAACTTACATTAATTTATAATCCCACTTCCAGGCCAGGCGATGTGAAAATATTAATAGATACTTATATTTAGAAGAGTATATTTATGCACACTCCTGTGCATATGCACATATATAAAATACGCAATATATAACAATATGTGTGTACATATGATACTAAATATATATATTCAAATTCGCCATTCTAACCCATATGAGATAATGTGAGACTAAAATGCCAGGAGGGGCACAGCTGGTGCCGAGACCATTTCCCGTGAGGCGGCGTTGCAGGACAGCGGGTCCGGAGCTCCCCAGACTCGCGGGAGGCCGGGCGTGGGGCCGCTCCGGGCAGGACTGGTGCAGGGGAAAGGCTGGTGCAGCGCGGGGGGAAGCTGTCCGCAGCGCGGCTCGGGAGTGCGAAGGGGGACGCACGCGAGGGCCGCGCTGTGACGGCCGAATTAGGGAGCAGCCCGGGCCCCACGAGTTCAGGCTGGGCTCAGTGCACAGGCCGGGCAGCCGTGCCCCCCGCGGAGGTTGACGGGGTGGTCGTGGAGCACGCAGACGGATGCAGGCCCCAGCCTGGCCGTGGGTCCGCCTGTCAAACGGCTCCGGCCCGGCGGATTCCGGCCCGAGCGGAACGCGTCTGGGAAGAGCTAGTCCTGCCGGCAGGAGCAAACAAAGCCGAGCACGGGGGCGGCATATTGACAAAACCGCGGCGGACCCCTGAACCTCTGCGCCTGGCGACGCGGGGGGTCGAGAGCCGGCTTCAGCCAGCCAGCGCCCGGGGCGGCCGGGCTTCCCCCCGCGCTAGCGCAGGCAAACGAAGGCCCGGACCATTAGGGGACCAATCCCGCTCGCCGGCCTCTTTCTCGCCTTCCAATGGGCGTCTAGGGTGTCATCACACCAGGATCATCCCGCCGCCGATTGGCTGGCGTCTTCCTGGGGCGAGCGGCCGTGGCCAATCAGCGCCCGTCAGTCCACCCCCGCGCGAGCTCCCGAGGCCCGTTGTGGGGGCGGGTGGTGGGCGGAGTGCCGCGGCGCTGGGCCCGCCCCCGCCCCCGCCCCGCCCGCCGCCCCGCCCCGCCGCTCCCGCGGCTCCCGCCGGCCGGTGTGAACCGGCGCTACCGGGGAGGCGAGCTCAGAGGCCGCGCAGCCCGCCGCCGCGATGGAGTTCGTGAAGTGCCTGGGGCACCCGGAGGAGTTCTACAACCTGCTGCGCTTCCGGATCGGGGGCAGGCGGAAGGTGATGCCCAAGATGGACCAGGTGAGCCGAGCATCCTGCATCCCGGCTGGGCGGGGAGGCTGCGCGCGGCGGCGGCCTCCGGGGCCTGAGCGGCCGGGCCGGGCCGAGGGGCGCGGCGAGCGGGCGCCCAACGCCGCAGGCGCCCTCGTGCCCTCGGGAGGGCCGGCGCCCGCCCTGGGTCCTCGTCCCGAGCCGCGTCGGGCCCCGGTGGGCTTAGCCCCCGCCACGGGCCTTCTCCCCGCGCCCCGCAGTGGTCTTGGTGCTTAAAGTGCTTCTGCTCGGCCAAGCCTTGGCTTTCAGGTGGTTTTGCTTCCCATTTCGTCGTCTCCGAGAGCACTGGTGCTTATCTATGCTCCAGGCGGTGGGGTACAAAACTGAGATTATATGGGCGGATTAAATGGGAGAGGACGAGTGAGAGAATTTTTTGTGAACATAATGAACACACAAATACCTTCTGGAATGAAATCCTATTCATCCTTCCAGTTTTCGGTTACACCACCTCCTCCCTAAGTTTCCTCCCTGCCTACTGTCAATCGCTTCATCCTCAGTGTTTCCTGAGTTTTTAAATAACATATCTGCTCTTCCAAGTTCTTATTAGTTATCTATATGTCTGTCGATTAGCTGGATTGTTGGCTGCTTGAAGGCCAGAACTTGGTTTCATTTATATTTCATCTGCTCATTCCTATACCTTTTATTGAATGAATGCTTAGGAAGGTATTTATTCCAATAAGAAAATTGTACTTACATAATTACTGAATGAATAGACACATTCAGCTGAATTAGTAGGTTGTATCAAAAGCTTTTGATTATTTTCTGCAATGGAAATATCACCATACTGTACTTTGTTTAAATGTACTCTTAACTGGTTTTCTTTATCAAAACACTTCAATTTTCCATCAGAAAAAAATTTTTTTCCTTTCATCTCATAAGTCAGAATCCTTCTCCTCCTTAAAGATCTAGCTGCAGTGAGTGCCACCTCTGTAGACCATTCAGCAGACATTTATTGAACACCTGTTCCCGTGCTAGGAAGTATATTGGGTGCAGCATGACAGGATGGTGTGTATAGACCAGTAAGACACTCAAAGAACTCACCATCTTGTCAGGGCAATAAAATGTTACAAAATTGTTCATAGAAAACGTAGGAGGGCACCATACTGAGATGTCTTTTCTTATTACCTGTGAACCTCAACCATTTTCTCTTGCACTGTTTCACCTTATAGCAGTCCATAGTCTTGTGTGGTGGTTATTTGTGTATTGATTTTATGTTCCCAAAGTCTCTTTCAGATTTAAGATTTTATATTTGATTCTGGATTTTAAGCTGTTCAAAAGTAGGAATCTTATGTCATGTGATATGTCTTTAGTGCCTCAAACATAATAGTTTGTCAGTACAAGTGGACGTGAATTAATGAACAGAGGCTGAGTGCCCTGCCCTCAAGAAGCTTCTGGCTTTTTAAACAAGAAAAACTTAAGTAAATGTGGTAGAATATAGTAAACGCCATAAGGAAGTCACAGAAAGGGGCAAAATCACTTCCAGGATAGGGGATTCATCTTTTGAGGGATACCTAAAGGAAATACAGCTTTAAATTGCTCCTGTGCCTTGCTGAGCAAATATTTGTTTAACTAGAGATTCTTACTAAGATTTCTTACTTGGGACTCTTGAAATAATTTGAAAATATTTGTTATTGTGCATTCGTGCACTGTTGTTGGGGGGAGAGTGGTCTCTACTTTATCAGATTCTTCCAGGGATCTCTGACCTAAAACAAAGAATCACTTTTTTATAATCCAGGTTGTACAGTTTCCTAAACGCCTGCAGTGACAGGTAATTCACTACCTTTGGAGACTGCCCACACGGTTTCCAGACAGTTCTGCCTTTTGGGAAGTGTTACCTTACAGTGAGCTGAACTTTCACTCTTTGTTCTCCCCCTAGAGCCACAGAGAGTCCAATCCTTGTTTTGCAATACAACACAAGTATTTTAAGAGAACTCTCATATTCTCTCTAAAAATATTGATATACAAGCCAAATGTTCTGTATGCTTCCTTTAGTTATTCATCATATGTTACTCTTTCCAGATCATTTACCAGAGACCAGATCTCTTTAAAGTCTAGTGTCCAAGACTGTGTAGTACTTTAGGTGTGGTCTGGCCATTTTAGAACTTGAAATTCCTTTCTTATGGATGCTGTTATTTCAAATTAACATAGTTAAAGATTGCTTTACCTTAAAAAATGCATTTTTAATTACAAAATATTTCAAACATAGAAAAATGGCACAAATAATATAACAAACTGCTTTGTGTCCATCTCCAAGATTAAATATAATTTTTTTGTCATATTTGCTTCATTGTTTTTTTCTTAAGAGATAAAATGTCCAGATACAACTAAAACCTTTTTCCTCATCACCCCCACCCCCATCACTGTTCATTGACTTTTTTAGGCAGTCTCACTGTGGACTAAGTCACATCATAGATTTAGGATTGTGAACAGTTCAGATCCCTAATTGCACCTGTTCAGGACCTGTTCTCCCATCATGGTGTCCTGCTGAAAGACTTTTTAAACTTAGATTTTTATTTTTTATATAGAGGGTATCATAATAATAATGGCTAACATTTATTTAGCTCTTACTATATGCCAGGCACTATTTTAAACACCTTACATGTATTATTTAAATCTCCAATAACCCTATGAGGAAGCTACTATTATTTTTCCTATTTTATAGGTGAGGAAACACAGAGAGATTAATTAATTACCTACATCTCAGCAGCTTTTAAGTGGCAGAGCCACGTTTTGACTTTTGTAGTCTAACTCCAGAGCTCACTCCTTGAACCCCACTATGCTGCTTATAATTAAGATGATGGACCACAAAGATATATTAAGCAGGAGATTGTCTAGATCCAGCTATAAGTTGAACACTTTAGTGTGAGGGACACAATGTGGAAAATGCCTACCCTAAGCATGTTCACAGTCTAAACAGTGTACAAAAGTAAGATAACCTAAGAACTGTCAAGTAATCTTAAGTAAATATTGATTGCAGGAAATTTTAGTCAAGTGGAAGTGTTTTAGAGGGAAAGATTTTCAGAAAACATGAGAAAAGGGCTTTGTAGGGTATACAACCTTGAGGAGGCATTTGGCATTTGGTTTAAATTAATGGGGAGGATACTCTGTGAAAAAAGCTAAAATGAGCCAAATCATATAGCCAGGACTGAGCAGGAGTTGTGTGTGGAATGATAAGGAAGCCAACCTGGCTGGAAGTAAAGAAGGTCAGTTAGAAGTAGAAAGCTCAGTCAGTATGTGTTTGCTTTCAAAAGCTGGGCTGTATTCAGTCAAGTAGGTGATAGTCAAAGCAGAGCTATGACATGATGAAAGCAATATTTTTGGAACATTAATTTGGCAGGGGAGTGGGAGGAGATTATATTGGGAGTTAGAGTAGCCAAATTAATAGTAATAATAGTATTTATTGAGTTCTTACTGCTTGCCAGGCACTGTGCTAAGCCCTGAGGCTATTATCTCAATGTATCAGTTAGCTTTGATTGAGTAATGAGCCACTGCAAAACTTAGTGACATAATTCTGGAGATTGTACAACAGTGTGAATGTGTTTAACACTACTGAACTGCACACTTAAAAATGGCTAAGATGGTAAGTTAGCATTGATTTATTTAACAAATATTTGACCACTAGTTGCATGCCAAGTGTTAGGTGCGGACAACATGAACAGATGATGAAGACTGTTCTATGAACTTACATTCTATGGAAAGAAACAATTAAAAGAAAGACATTTAAGTAGAAATAGTACTTCAGTAAGAAGATGCAGAAAGGGATGAGTGCATGGACCAGGAGGGTTAGATCAGGGGGTGATTTATCAGGTTTGTTTCTCCGATTTCTTTCTCTGAATGACTTTGGTAAATGGTAAATGTACCTTTGGGGAAGTGGTGGCATGGTAGGTGGAGGGAAATGGTTGGCATATCACCTTTTCTATTTACTTTTCATGAGACTTTGGGATTTTTTAATCTAGACTCTGGATTTGATATTATTGTACATTTATGGATTTGATATGTAGGTTTTCATGACTTTTTTAACCCCATCCAGTTTTTAAATTTAATACCCATGACCTTTTAAGGAACAAGATGGGAAAGTAATTCCGTGCC
Source organism: Daubentonia madagascariensis (assembly GCA_023783475.1). Lineage (NCBI taxonomy): Eukaryota > Metazoa > Chordata > Mammalia > Primates > Daubentoniidae > Daubentonia > Daubentonia madagascariensis. The sequence continues at coordinate 202,969 of JAKFHU010000353.1, read as the reverse complement.
CTAACATAAATCTTTCCTTCCTTAAACAATACTGTGTTTATAAAAATAACTAGCGAAATAATGACATTAATTTATCAAGACGATTTTGCTAGTAGAAATTCGGCTTAGTAAACTTATTTAGACTGAATTTGAGTTTATCATGAATCGTAGGGCATACTGCAACCTGCTAGTGGATACTCAACCCAAGCTGGCCACTTAATGCAACCTAGGGCCTTGTAATGGCAGATCGGCTGTTGTAATGGGCAATCTGGCTTGTATATTAAACTATAATATATTGTCTCTTAAGTATAGTATTAAGTCTAATTCTGACTCTATTAAATTAGCTGAACTACCTTTGGTAACTTAACCACAGTTTCTTCATCTCTAAAATAGACATATAGGGTCATAATTCCTTAACAACAATTTCCCAACCCCAGGATGGTCTGAAAATGAATAGTTTTTCTATAAGTCTAGTTCAGCATCATTTGGTAGCAAAACCTGACTTGAATCAAAGTTTAGGCTTCATTTATCCCATTTAGTATAAATATTCAAATGTTTTGCTGAAGGAATATTAATGATCGATTATGGGGTGCTACTCCACACTGACTGGGGCTGTATATGCATTTTATTGCCTGTTTTCTGAAACAGTAAAAATTCTAAATTCTGCTACAGATCCAGCCATGAAGCTTTCAAGTGGATTGTGGGCCTGTAAGACTTTCTTAAAGGGTTTAGTAAGGATTAAAGGTAATGAATGTATTGTGCTTGGCGTGTAGTAGGAGCCTAAAGAAGAGGGTTATTAATCTTGTTATATAAGTTCAGTTTGTGGTTTTTTGTTTTTTTCTCCTCCTGAGGAGGCCACAGGGCGGGCTGGTAGCTGTTCCTTTGTGGAACTGTTGTTCAGCTTGAGGCAGGAACCCCAGTGCTGGGAGTTTGGTCTTGTCCTCCTGGCCACCCTACACCCTTCCTCTGAATGCCCTTTATCACTGTTTTCTCCTGGTGGAGAGATCTTGGGAGTGCGCTGAATCTCAGACAGCAGTAGAAAACATCCGGAGGCTGGGGGACAGGCAGCAGCAGCCTTAGCTGGCCCTCAGCTCCTGGGAATCAGGCGGTGGAAATTCTTACAATGAGTAGTGTTTTCCATAGTGAGCTAAGTAGTTGTGTCTTCCTGCATTATTCTTGGTAATTTGAGGGAACTGTTGTGCACTGGAACGGGTGATAGGGAAAAGATTAGGGGGAGCAGCTGGGGACCTAAGTTACTTAGGAGGGCTGTGTTGGAAAGGAGGGGCAGTGTCCTCGAAGGTTATTGCTTTTCAAAGCCAGTGGGGCTGTACCTTTACATTTATTGAAACTTCTGGGTGGACATCAGCCCCAAAACCATTAGTTGGAGCTGAAGATGAAAACACTTGGTGGTGCAGGGAAAGGAATCCCCGTGGCCTGATAGCGTCCGGTTATGTGAAGAGCTGGTCTGCAGCTCAGTCCCGAGTTGCTGTTGCTGTTGTTATTGCCCCTCCCCTCCTTCCTTCCTTCTTTTCCCTTCCTTTCTCTGCCTTCCCTCCCTCCCTTCCTTCTTTCTGACAGGGTCTTGCTCGTGGCCCAGGCTAGAGAGCAGTGGCGTCATCATGGCTCACTGCAACATCCAATTCCTGGGCTCAAGTGATCCTCCCATCTCAGCCTCCCGAGTAGCTCCCACACCCGGCTAATTTTTCTATTTTTCATAGAGATGGGATCTCGCTTGTTACTCGGGCTGGTCTTGAACTCCTGACTTCAAGTGATCCTCCCACCTTGGCCTCCCAAAGTCCTGGGATTACAGGTGTGAGCAACAGTACCCAGCTTCTTTACTGAACATTTTTATGCGCCAGACACTACTTTACTAATACATGGTGGTCAGTAAATTTAATATTAGCTTTTACTAATAATTTTCAATTGGAAATGGCAATAAAATGAAATTCTCAGGATTATGTGATTTTTAAAAAAGCTTTATTCTTTTGACAAAATAATATGCATCTATGGTAAGAAATACAGGAAATATATACAAATAGAAAGAACATAGTTCACCTGAACCCCCCACCAGGGTCCAGGGTTCACTGTTAACATTCTGAAGTGACTTTACAAAATTTCCTACCAGTGGATATGTCATGCTTTTTTAAACACTCCTCTGTTAGATATTTCAAATGTTTCCCATTTCTCTCTTAAAAAGAATGTTGGGAGACCATGTATGGGGGGGGAAGAGGTATATGGGAACTCTCTGTACTTTGTGCTCAATTTCCCTGTGAACTTAAAACTCTTCTAAAAAAAGTCTATATAAAATACACACAAACAGCAATTCTTTCTGATATGCTTGCATTGAAAATAAGCCTTTTTCTCCCCCTGGAAAAACACAGTCTTTACTTGTTTTCCTTAGGGACTAGTAAAGTTCTGGAAACAGCTCACTACATTTCACTAATTTCAAAGGGAAAGACAAGAAGAAATCTTGAAAGAAATAGCTGGCTTTCCAGAGGATAGTAGAGGCTTAACAGGTGTTAAAGAAAAACCAGAGCTGGACAGTAGTAGCCAAAGTGGTAAAAACAGATTTTATTAAGAAAAACGATTGCAATGCGGGAAAGAGGCCTCAGCATAGAACTGGGCTCCATTCCAAATACAAGGAAAAGTAGGAATTTATAGGGATGGGCGGGGTCTGTAGATGGGAAATTATTAGGAGGAACACGGGGAAGGGGGGATTCCTGCTGAAGGCAGGCCAGGGTGAGGACATCACCTGGGGGTGGTGGGGGAGGAGTGACGGGAACAGGTGATCAGATACTGAGGTTGGGGGATTCTGGCTAAACCAACTTTGCAAGACTCTTGCTAAAATTGGGCGATGCAAAGACAGACACGTTAAGCAGCAAAGTCCAGGCCTAGTTGGGAAGGGGATTGAGCGGAGCCTGACTGAAGTGTGGTCTGGGAGAGACTCTGTCACAGGGAGGAAGGGCAGGCTTCTCAAAAGCGGACTGGGTTCCATCAGCAGCCGCCGCCGGTGGGTTCGGGTGAGAAGGGCCAGGCCGACCAGGAGGAGGGTGGGGAAGGGGCTCGGAGCCCGAGGCGCGGGGCGGGGCCAGCCGCGGGGCGGGGCTCGGCGGGGCGGGGCGGGGCCAGCGCGGGCGGGCGGCGGCCTCCACGTGTGTGGCTTGTGGGACGCGCGGGCGGGGCGCGCTGCTCCCGGCTCTGCCCGCCTAGCGCGAGTTCGAGTAGAGGGAGAGCCCGTCCCGCCCCTCTGTGGGCACCTCCCAGCTCCGCTCGGGTCTATGGAGGAAAAACTCCGCTGGGTCGGCGATTCCTATGGCCGCAGCCGCCTGCGGCACCAAGGCCATGTCCTTCTTCAAGCGCACCTTGGTGCTGAGCCCCGCCGCGGCGCCCCGGGGCCCGGGCGCAGGCACCGCCCCGCGCGGCTGCCCCTTGCCTCCCACCGCCTGGCCCTGCAAGGACTGGCCTCGGGGGGAGGGCGGCTGCGGCAGGCTGTGGAGCCGCCTGGCCCACTCGCACCCTCACTCCTGCTCGTCCACGTCTCCCACCGCCGTGTGTCTTCTCTGCCCGCAGGACTCGCTCAGCAGCAGCTTGAAAACTTGCTACAAGTATCTGAATCAGACCAGTCGCAGTTTCGCAGCTGTTATCGAGGCGCTGGATGGGGAAATGCGGTGAGTGGGGAGGCAGCGCCTCTGGCTTGGGGGAGGAAAGCTTTTCCAGGGGCTTTTGTGTCACTGCAAGCTGCTTTTTTAACTTAGTGTTGAGTGAAAGCGATATTCGGGGTTGCAAAGTCCGTGTGTTTACTTTAGAATGCCCTTCCAGGCACTTTGCCATCTAATAGTGTCCCTGCGGGCCCAGCTCTTTCAAAGAAGTAGGGGGGATGGTGATGTTTATTAACTTTTTTTAGTCCTGGTAACTGAACCTGTCTCTGAGCAGGGCATGCATTTTTCTTGGCTTCCCTTACACTACTTTGCATTTCTAACATATTGGGTTAATTCTTTTGAAGCTGCCTCTGTGCAGATTACATACATGAATAACAAACAGTTGCCTTTTTTTCTTGCAAAATATTAAGGGAGTATGAATGTTTTTGTTACATGGATACATTTATAGTGCTTAAGTCAGGGCTTTTAGTATGTCCATCACCAGAATAATGTTGATTGTACCAATGGGTAAGTTTTTAATCCCTCACCCTTCCCCCTTCCTGGTTTCCAATTTCCTTTACATCTCTTTGCCCAATTACTTTTATGTATGGTAGTATTTATACTGAGACATTATTGTGTCTTTTGACTTTCTTTTCTATTTGCAAAATATTAATTCGGTCTAAACATGTGGTCTTTTGGTCTCTGTGTAGTTGTTCTACATTGGTTAAATGTAACTTACTAGCATACGTTTCCTTGAGTATGAAAAGCTTTGGATATCCTTGTGCCTTGTGTGGAGTTGAGAGCGTAGGCAAGTTTAGGCCTGACACAAATTAGATATTATTTTAAAATAAGTATCTTCAGATATTTGTTCCAATATATTTTTCCATTTGTAAAGGAATGCAGTATGCATATTTTATCTCGTGCTCCGAGCTCTGGACACTCTGGAAGATGACATGACCATCAGTGTGGAAAAGAAGGTGCCACTGTTGCACAGCTTTCACGCTTTCCTTTATGAGCCAGACTGGCGGTTCACGGAGAGCAAGGAGAAGGATCGACAGGTGCTGGAGGATTTCCCAACGGTTCGTGCAATTACAAATCTCTTCTGTATACACTTAGTTGTCAGCTACTCCTCATAGTTGTAAAGAAAGGTAAAATAAGCAGGCTGATGGTTAAGGACTCTGGTAGCCAAGACTGAAGCTAGACTGCCTGGGTTAGAATCCCAACCCTCCCACTTAGTAACTGGTGGTTAGTTCTGTAGCTTCTCTGTACCTCAGTTTCTTCATCTGTAAAGTAGGGATAATGATAGTACCTACCTCACCCACACAATACTGCTCTTGGACTGAGGCAAGAAGGGTCTTCACTTTAGAGGCCTTAGACCCCTTAGAGGGGTGAGGGGTCCCGGGGCCATGGAATGTGCTTGCCCAGATCTTCTGCACCACCCCCTCTAGATTATGTTCTGGACATCTGGAACTCCTTGCCCCTAATTCCCTGAGTCCGTGTCCAGGGTCTGCGTAGTCTATTTCCTTAGGCCCATCTCCTCCAGGATGGAACATGCCACCAGTGACGGTGGCCCTCAGGCCTGAGGGGTAGCCAAGGGCTGTGTTTGGGAGGGTTGTGGATGAAGCGTGGTCCAGTGGGCTGGGTATCCTTATGCATGAAGGTGAGATCCCTCCCAGTGCTGGACAGAGAAGGGGGCAGGAAGAGGGGAAGGGTGTGGGCTGGGAGCTGGGATCGGCAGTCTTTGCCCTACTTCGTTTTGGAACAAAACTCTGTGAGGGACCAAGATTTTAAATTCAAACCTGAATCATCTAGGTTATTATGAAGATATGTTAGTCAAGGCAGGAGGATAGAATATGTTTTATTTAACAAGTTATTAGCTCAATTGATAAGTTTTAAATTTTTTAGCCACATGTGGTATGTGGGCCTCCATTTGTACTCTTTTCCCAGACCCCACAGAATTTAGGAATGAGCCCAGATGGAGTGCTCTAACCAAGTGAACTCTCCCACAGTGTGCAGTCAGTCTGTGCATTGAGATTGAACCTGGTGCTTTATACTTTAGTGATCATTACTTGATACCATTTCATGTCAGGCTTTCTATAACTCTCAATGTAGGTTATGGTTTTGGTTAGAGTACAGTCATGCGTTGCTTAACAATTGGGATACGTTCTGAGAAATGTGTTGTTAGGTGATTTCCTTGTTCAAACAATAGAGTGTCCTTACACAAATCCAGATGGTATAGCCTACTGCACAGCTAGGCCATATGGTACAGCCTTTTGCTCCTAGCCTACAAACCTGTACAGCATGTTACTGTACTGAAAATTGTAGGTCACTATAACCCAATGGTAAGTATTTGTGTATCTAAACATATCTAAACATAGAAAAGGTACATTAAGAATACAGTATTAGAATCTTATGGGACCACCATTGGGACCACTATCGTGTATGCAGTCTGTCCATGACTAAAGCGTCATTATGTGGCACTTCACTGTACATCTTTCTCACTTGATGCTTGTGGAAATCTAGAAGTCTTAGAGCTCTACCTCTAAACATAGCTTAAGGGATAACACTGGGTTATTTTTAAATGATAATAGCAATAATAGAATACAGTTATTGAGCAATTTACTATGAATCAGTTACTAAATATATTTCATTGTTAATTTACTGTGTTATTTGATCTATAATGTAGTTTAACAGGCAAACTACCTAGTACGTGATACACTGTTACTATCCACATTTTATATAGATGAGGAAACTGAGGCACAGAGAAATTAAGTACCTTGCCTAAGATCACTGTAAAGTTTAGTGGCAGAATTAGGATTTAGATCCAGAAGGTCTGGCCCCAGAATCCTTGTGCTTAATCACTGGCATACTTTCCTGTGTCTTTAAAAAATGCTTAAAAATAACAAACCAAACAAACAGAAAACACTTTAAATATAGGTGAGCATAGACTCATCCAGTGTTTTGATCATAATATTCCTAAGGTTTATATTATAATAATTAGGGGAGTTTGTATTTACAAGATCATGGAAGTGCCCTGCTACCCTTGCCCACTAGTTGGGATTTGGCCTTTCCCCATCCTCCCGTTGGACTCAATATGGGAGCCTTCCTTCATGTGCTTGGAACCACCAGAAAGTGACCTGAGAACCTAGAAATCCACGGTGGTTGTGGAACAGAATTACTTGGAGGGGAAAAGTCCTCCTGGCTCGCCTCATGCGGCAGAACTTGTTGTTGTGCCCAGAGAACATATGAAACTGGGCACGGGGTGTGGAGCTGGCAAAGCTCTTCTTCCCCCCGGGTTTCTGGGAAAAACATAGAGCTCTTCATTGTCACCTTTTTCTGGATATTTTTGTTTTCACTTTTTGAATTACATAATAATGTAGTAAGTACCAAAAAGTTGTTGAAGGGGATAGGTCAAATTCAGAAGTGAAAGTGTTTATTTTGGAGGGTTTGTTTTTCAGTTGAAGCTCCTCCTCCTCCCCACCCTCCTTTGCCTTTCCCCTCTTATAAATAGAACTGGTCTGGCCAAGGATCTGCTGAAGGAACAGTGCTGGGGAGATTCAGGGATTCAAATAACCTCTTGTAGAGTTGCTAGTTTGTTTTAATCCACAATAAGAATTGCCTTTTGGCTTCGGCTTGAACAGCTTGAATTCTGGAAAGAACAGCTTTTTGGAAAGAACTGAGTTCTGGAAAGACCAAATTGATTTTATGGGTTTTTTGGGTTTAAGAGTTGACGTGCATCAGAGAATCATAAATTATCTTAGGCTCCTGAATTCCCATGGTGCTCTGTAACCAGCCGGTTTCCCCTCAGGCCCTTGATTTTAGATGTTTCCTGAGGAAGTTTTTCTAACCTTTCTGTAAACACAAAGGAGTATATCTCACACTTTGGATCTTTAACAAAGTCCATTCACTGTTTTCAGTATTGTGTGTATAGGCTCTTTTAATGTTTTAACATTTTAAGAATTTTCATGGTGTTTTTATTGTACTTTGATAACCTGTAACACTTCTTTGAACTGAGACAAGATACTTGTGCAGTAACAATAAATTTTAAAAACCTCAATACTACTTTTCTGCATTAGGGCTTAGGCTATGAAAAACAACATTGGGCAGCATGCCTCAGATTGAGTTGAGTTGTTTAAGAAATTAAAAAGTGTAGCCTTATAGTGAGGGGAACACAATAGCTTCAGGACATAAATTGGGGAACTGATGGGAGAAAATGGTTGGCTGATCTTACTAGAGTGTAAGTTCTCCCAGGGCATGAGTTTCTGTTTCCCTGATGTGTAAGCCCTGGTGCCTAAAACAATGCTTGTTACCTAAGACGTGCTCGGTTCTTGTTTGCACAAATGAGTATTTGCCTTAATGAGGTTTGTCTGAAACAAGCCATTCTCCCTAAATTTCTTACCCTTATCTCCAGCTTTATGTTGAAGCATCTCATTTATTATATATTGGAAAGATGAATGTATAATGAGACTTTGAATCTTCTTTTGAGTCTAGAAACATTAGCATTTTTAGACCCTTCTATCTTAATATTTATAAAATTTGCTGAGGCTGTTATTCAATATGTAGAAAGCTAGCATAACCTAGGTTAGGCTTGTAGATGAACCATTTGGGGGACATAAGTAATGAGTTCTACCATTGCTTTGCCCTGTGGTCTTTGGTGCCATGTACAGTTTTCTGTTTTTTACAATCTCCATTTCAGATCTCCCTCGAGTTTAGAAACCTGGCTAAAAAATATCAGATAGTGATTGCTGACATTTGCCGGAGAATGGGAATTGGGATGGCAGAGTTTTTGGATAAGCACGTGACTTCTGAACAGGAGTGGGACAAGGTTAGTGTCTCTGTAAAACATTGTCCGAGTGTGGCGTGTAGGACAGAGCTGACAGTCCATCGTGAAGTTCAGAACAAGGAAAAGTTGTGCACCGGTTCCAGGTTTTCTGGTTTTACAATTCATCTATTTAGGCTGAATGTCTCATCATAAACACTTTATAGGGACTTAAACTGTATAATACTCTATGAGTGAAATTACCCATGTCCTAGAGAGCTTACCATTAAATCAGGCCAAAGTAGATATAACTTGTGTTAAAGGTACAAGGCGTAAAGTTTGTAAAACTGTCTCTGACTGGCCATGAAATTTTAGGTCAATAGCCAAATTATTTTATGTAACATAGAAATATCAGTAGTTTTCAAATTTTAAAAATGTTTTTTATTTTCTTCTTTCCCATTACTGAGTACATATGCGCACCTTAGTATCTGAGTCGTTTCCAGTCCCATCTTAACATAGATTACTTTTAAAGTCAGTGCCTGCTTCGCCCCATTTGTTTCTGAGATGTAGGTATCAGTTAAGCTGTTATATTATTTCTCTGTTTCCTCAGAAACAACAGCTTATGAGAATCCAAAGATATTCATTTTTGGATTGTGGGTGTATTATGCTAAGGGGTGAGCACCTCTCTAATGCCTTATTTCTTTCTTTCTCGTCATCTCCTTACATAAATAAGACACTTTGAGATGCTTCCAAGTTTCTTCATGCCTTCCCCCCAATTTGTGTGATCGTTATTGTCTTAGTCCTTTTTTGTCGCTGTAACAGAATACCAGAGACTGTAATTTGTAAAGAAAAGAAATTTATTTCTTACAATTTTGGAGGCTGAGAAGTCCAATATCAAGGTGCTGGCATCAGGTGAGGGCCTTCTTGCTGTGTCATTCTGTGGCAGAAGGACAAAGAAAGGGTGAGAGGGAGCAAGAGATGAAACTTGCAGCCTCAAGCCCTTTTATAATCGACATGAATCTATTCCTGCGGGTGGAGCCTTCATGGCCTAATCATTTCTCAAAAGTCCCAACTCTTAGCACTGTTGCCTTGGGGATTAACTTTCCCATACATGCTTTTTGGGGCACACATTCAAGCCATAGCAGTTATAAGTGCACATATGTGAGGATGAGCTCTAGGAGACCCCACATGAGTATGGTGCGTCTTTCTCAGCAGACAGAAATAGCTGGAAAGGGCTCTGAGAGCAGATGATGTAACAAATTATATTATAATGGCTTTTGTTTGGCCAGAGTTTATTCCAGAAGAGCTGTCTAGACAAAGAGACTTAATTCACTGTGAGGACTAAACTAAACATAAAAATACAAGGTAGGAGTCCAGGCTCAGTGGCTCATGCCTATAATCCGAGCACTTTGGGAGGCCAAGGCAGGACGATCGCTTGCAGCCAGGAGTTTGAGACCAGCCTAGGCAACATATGAGACCCCATTAAAAAAAAAAAAAAAAAAGGTTTACTGTACTAATTTATTTTTTAAAATAACCTTTTATTATAGAAGCAGTACATATGCATTGTAGACATTTAGAAAATACAAGTAAAAAATAAAAAAATAAAGATATCACATTCCCATCAGCCAGAGATTACTGTTAAAACGTTTGTGCACATCCTTCTTGGGTGTTTTTAAATCTTTGTATGTACATGTATGTATATTTATGTTTTTTAATCAAAATGAGATCTATTTGGAACCTGCCTTTTTTGTAGCTACTGATCTCTAGTGGGTCCATTTTAGTAGATTTCCTTACTAAAGCACTTTAAAAATCATCTTTTACAGTACTGTCACTATGTTGCTGGGTTGGTGGGAATTGGCCTTTCCCGTCTCTTCTCGGCCTCAGAGTTCGAAGACCCCTTAGTTGGTGAAGATGAAGAACGTGCCAACTCCATGGGCCTGTTTCTGCAGAAAACAAACATCATTCGGGATTACCTGGAAGACCAGCAAGAAGGAAGAGAGTTTTGGCCTCAAGAGGTAACAGATTTAGGATGTTTGGGGAAAAATAATTTTAGACATTCTCTGAAAACAAATCATTTAGCTCTTGTGGTTGCAAGTGACAGAAATGCAAGTCAGACTACCTTAGGCAACAGAAGAGAATGTATAAAATAAAATAGGTCAAGATTTATTTGGCTTTCAGGCAGACTGGCTGAATCCAGGGATTCGGACTATGTAAGCAGGCTTTCTCCAAGTGGTAGACACAATAACAACCCATGTGCACTAGCTGAACCAAAAAGTTCTTAGAAAGAGCTTGGTTCTTATGCTCAGCCCTGAACCATTTACTGTAGCTGAAGGGCTGAGTACTCTGGATTATGTGTACCCAATGCACATAGAATGGATTTCCCCCAAGAAAGACTTCTATGGCAAGGAGGGGGGAAAGGGATGCCAGGTAGGCAGAAACTACAGATGTCCATTGTAAAAGACAAGAGTTGATCTTTGACTTAATTAAAACATGGACAAGGAAAAGAAAAGAAAGGCTTTGATACTGATTTTGTTCAGAAGGAAACTAGAAAATGTTATGACTATTTCCTGCGTTTACTCCAGCATTTACCTTTTGCAGTCCATAAAATGATTTCCCAAAGCTAAGAGGTTTTAAATTAAAAAAAGACAGGGAACAAAGTGGGAAAAAATGTTTGCAACTTATTACAGACAAAGGGTTCATATTCCTAATATAAAAAGAACTTCTGAAAGTTAAGAAAAAGACCAACCGACCTATAGAAAAGTGGGCAAAGAGGTAAGAACAGATTATTCCAGAAAGAGACATAGAAATGATTCTTAAAAATGTAAAAAGATGCTCAACCATACTCCTAATAAGAAAAAAATCACATTTAATCTACCCTGAGCTCAGACAGCTTTTAAGCTTCCCGGGTGGCTCGTGTGCAGCCAGCGTTGAGAAACAGCTCTTATCTACCCCTCTTTTCCTGACGCCAGGGCTCAGAGAAGGGAGGGGCTTGTCTAAGGACACCCGGTGAGTCAGTATCAGTCTTCTGGCTCCCAGGCCAGTGCCTGACCACCGTGCCACAGTGTCTCACAGACAGAACATCACCCAAAGGCGTGTGATTCATGAGCACGGGCTCTGCAGTCCTGCACGAGTGGGTACAGATCCCTGTTCTTCTGGTTCACTTCCTTCATCTATGGAATACAATAGTTCATACCACAGGGTGCTGGTGTGAATAAAATGAGGTAAGCTTCTAGCACACAATGCTTAGTAAATAAATCTTCTGGGCATTCGTAAAGATGGAATCATTCAGTATGTGGTCTTAGGTGATTGGCATCTTTCACTAGCGTAATGTTGCCGGGGTTTGTCCATGTTGTCGTGCGTCAGTGCTTCGTTCCTTTATATCGATCGCCCAGGAGTGCTCGTCGCAGGATGGAGCACAGCTTACCCATTCATCCAGTCAGGCACTTTCCCTCGTCTGCTGTTTGGCTACTGAGTGGGGAAGGCAGTATAAGTGCTTGATTCTTTCCTTTTATTTCTCCTACTTTTAAGATAACAATTGGCTTTCTGTCATCCTCCTAAAGTAACCAGTTAGGTATTTTTTGTTATTATTATAAGCTCATGGATTAAACTTATTTGATTTGGTTCAATCCAGTGCATCATTTCTCCTTATTAAAGCTGAAGTTTTCCCTCTGTTGGTCGGCAAGAGATCCTTCCGGTGCGCCTGCGCCTCTCGAAGGGATCCTCAGAGTCTCTGATTGGCTTTTTGCTGTCTGGTCTGGCAGGGCTAAGCTCATGTTTTTGCGTGAGGTATGGAGTCATCCATTTCTTCAAGAAGCCCAGGACTCTTTTAATGGGAAACAGTTCCTCAAGACCATACTCTGGGCACTAGCAATGCCCACTGCTCTTGGGCTAGGCTGTGTCTCTGTGTGTGTGTGTGTGTGTGTTGTGTGTGTGTGTGTGTGTGTATTTTTAAAACTAAAATACCTTGTAAGTTTATGATGATATTTCCAGTTCAAACTCAGGACTCTAGGATTGCTACCTGATCTCTTCCATATTACATCTCTGCCTCATTTCTTCCTCACTGAGGTTCATATTTCTCAGAGAAACAGGAGATGATAGAATATCCTGTAGTTACTCATTTGCTTTTTCCCACATTACGCATCCTGCAGTCTCTGAATAGTGACACTAATACACCACCACCAAGTACGATCGCTGAAAACAATTTAAAATCTTTTTGCATATGCTAGTCCAATTCTCTATTTTTTATGGTTGTATTATATCTAAATCATCATATCAGAGATCCATTACTTACTATATCTCTCTTTCCCCCCGAATTTAGTCTCAGTTTTATGCTCACCCCCAGTCTTTATGTGATGACACTGGGCATTTTGGTTGTCTGAACCTCATGCTCTGGTAGATAGGAAAGACCCATGAACAGTAATTCCCCATGTTTCTTACATATTGATAACAGTTTGTGTCCTTTATATTTGAAGGTCAGTTTTTCTGGATATAAAATCTTTAGCTCACATTGTTTGTTATAGCATCTTAAGTGTGTTACTCTACTTTTTTCTTCATTAAAAACTGGCTGTTGAAAATCAAATGATAACTTAATTTCCTTTTCCTTGTAAGTTAAGGGGTCTTTTTGCCTAGATGCTCAAAAGGTATTTTTGAGCATCTAGATCCATCATCATTAGAGATGCCAAAATGATACTATCCCAATTCTGTCATCCACTTCGCATTTATTAGCTAGGATTCTAGATTCTGGGAAGATGGTGAGGTTGACAGCAGCATAGTTTTTGAATTTTCCCAAATTCTCACATGAAACAGCTGGACAAAAAAAACTTCCCGCACTGACAGAAATGTTCTGATGTGCTGTCCAGTACAGTACCCACTGGTCGATAATGACTGTTGAACACTTGAAGTGTGGCTAGTGCAACTGAGGAACTGAAATTTTGGTTTCATTTGATTTTAATTAATTGAAATTTCCATAGCCAATTGTAGCTAGTGGATACCATCTGGATGGCCCAGCTCCACACAATAACAACAGAAGAGTGAGCTCTGTGAAGTTAGGAAACCAGTCTGAACTGTGATTTTTCTACAGAGGCAAGGTTCAGGGAAAAGTACACAGATCACCTATCAAGTATTCTTGCAAGACCTGTAAATTTACAGGAAGAATAGAAGATAAATGAACATGTTAAATGGTACCACAGGGATGTAGTCATCAAAATCCAGAATGTAGGAAATTTGTCAGGAAACAAGGCCTGCTTCTTCAATAAGTGGCAAAGAGGAGAGTGAGAGAGAGCCTATGACATCAACAAAATGCAATGTGTGGATCTTGTTTAGATCCTTATTTGAATAAACCAGTGGGAAAAAACTTAGACAATGGGAAAATTTGAACACTAACTATTACATTAAATATGTATTGTTAATGTTTAGGTGTGATACAGTATTTTATATGTACAAGAAAGGTTACTTATCTTTGGGGAATTCAGAATGAAGTATTTATGGATGAAATGATATATCAGGGCTTTACTTCAGAGTAATCCAGGAGTGGGGGCGTAGACGGAAAAAGATTGGCCATGTGTCGGTTGTTGAAGCTGGATGAGTACATGGAGGTTCGTTAACTGTTTTCTCCAGGTTCTGCAGAATGATCTAGTACCATCAATCTGAGTGGATTTAGGTGCAAATTAAAAATGGATAACAAATTTGACTTTCAATAGAATCTCCTAGTCCTTTTAGGGCTGGTCATTTATTTTAAGGAATGTGTAAAGTTACAATAAGCATTATTTTTTAGGAAGCTTAAGAATTACCCAAGAATAAAAGTAAGTTATTTGCAAGCTTCAGAGAATCCTCTAAACAATATCGTTAAAAATCATCAAACCAAATCCCACTGTTGGACTCGAGGGTGGTGTTTTACGTTATGTTACCGGGATCCAGGGAGGTGATGTACACAGTATAGACTCAGCTCATTTTCCCCAGATACGCTTGGTCAGCAGCATTCTTATCAGAATTGGAAATGTAATATTAATCATTAATTATTTTGAAGCCTGGCCATTTTGAGAATGTTTAATATTTAACCTGCAGTACTGTTGTAGCTGATTTTGTATATGGCTGGCTGTTTTTTCAGGCGTAGACTAATGCCTCTGATTAACAGGAGACCTCTTTAGTCTGAGGTTATCAAAGTATTGCTTAGTACCTGCTACACTAATTGTCCCTAAGGGACACTTTTCCTAAACACTTACTCCTAGGTTGTGACCCTTGCTGGTAGTCATAAATAGCTATTGCATGGAGCTTAAAATGGACGTAATCTTGGTGAACAATGAGTCAGCAGCTAAGAGACTTTACTGTATATCATAGTTCTTATCCACAAAGATCCTTTAATACCATTTGTAAATTCTACCCCTATGCACATGTTGACTTGTTCTTTAATCTTCTGGTCTGTCTAGGTTTGGGGCAGGTATGTTAAGAAGTTGGGGGATTTTGCTAAGCCAGAGAATATTGACTTGGCCGTGCAGTGCCTGAATGAACTTATCACCAATGCCCTGCACCACATCCCAGATGTCATCACCTATCTTTCAAGACTCAGAAACCAGAGTGTGTTCAACTTCTGTGCTATTCCACAGGTATGGCACGGGGCTCCTCTTGGAGTATGTGGGAAGTAGGATGTTGCCCTCTGTATTCAAGGATATGACTCCTTAAAGACATGACTCCAGTTTATCTTCTTGTGCTGGGGGTTTCAGGGCATCCCTCTTCCCTCCCAGCCACCACACTCAGCTCAGCCTCAAGCTTAAGGCTGCTCCTTTCCACAACTATTGTAAACTAGTTAGATCCTATCTTCACAATTAAGTTGAGGGCTTTGACCTAGATTTATGGGTAGTGCTGGGTAAAACTTAGGTGAAGCTGTTTTCATACAAAAGTCTAAGCACCTCATTATTGCTGTCGTTTTCCTAGACTCAGAATAACAAAACCTGATCCTATGGACCTAGCCCCTCGATATTCTAGGAACTTACACTTTTTAATCACCTTTACCAATTATTTCAGATATTAAATAAGTGAAGAAAATCATGGGATTTAACTGATTTTGAAACTTGGTTCGATCTTGTTCTAGTGACCAATTTTGAATGGTGCTTGAAACTAAAATCTGTATGCTTGTTTTAGGTTTCCATTTATCCTAGAAATAATTTACCTTTGAACAGAGGAAATTACCCCCCTTCTGGTGTCACCCCCCCAGCATTATTTTTTATTGTATAATGGATTACATTCATTGTAGGGAAAATAGAAAAACAACTAAAATAGAAAATTCTTTCCAGATATTATTTTGAAATATGTATTTCAGATCTAATAACCCATTGCTGTAGCATAGAAAATATTGGATCTACTTGTGTTTGTTTTTTTCAAATAAAATGGAACTTTTTTTGTTATCTGTAGGTAATGGCCATTGCTACTTTGGCTGCCTGTTACAATAATCAGCAGGTGTTCAAAGGGGTGGTGAAGATTCGGAAAGGGCAAGCAGTGACCCTAATGATGGATGCCACCAATATGCCAGCTGTGAAAGCTATAATATACCAGTACATGGAAGAGGTGGGTTTTTATTTAACTACCTGGATAATTTGTAGCTGCTTTTATTATTTAAATAATGTCACTATTTAAACATATCATGTTTGTATATTAGATGACCCCAATAACTTACTATGCTATGACCTAAGGAGACAGGAATTGGTGTCCTTTACTAGGAAAAAACTATGTGCACAGGAGCTGAGCAGAGTGTAGAGCTGCATAGTGCATAGTACGTAGTACCAGAACACTCTCTGGTGAGAGGAGATAATAAGCAAGGCTACAGGGTAGAGCTCTTGAGTAAAATCATGTTTTTTGAGTTGGAGGATGATGTTGGAGGCCAACCGAGCTTCTTGTTCACAGGTGAGGAATGTGGAGTTGAGGCTTATGTGTGCCGATGCAGTGCGTGACTGCGTGGGTCTCAGACTCAAATCCACGTGTCCTGACCCAAGTCTAGTACCTTCCATTATGCCATAGGCCGCCATTGAGAAACCACAGTAGGGAATTTAGGCAAAGGAAAGCCATCAAGTTGTAATTATTTCTAAGTTTTTTCCTGAAAATTTCATTTCAAATGCCAAAACCACCCTATAAAACAAAACACACCTGCTCAAGTTAAGTCTCCAACTATGGAGGGTATAATATTTGATTAGGTTCAAAAAATTTATTTCTTAGAGGCTAGAACTCTCTCTAATCTGTAGGCCCTAGAGCACTGGTTCCCAAATGGAAATGATTTGCCCTCTCCCCCCAGAGCACATTGGGCAAGGTCTGGAGACATTTTTGATTGTCATAACTGGCAGGGATCGGGGCTACTGTCATCAGGGGAGTAGAGGCCCAGGATGGTGCTGTAACCCTCGGGTATGATCTTACTGAGATTGAGGTGCTACCGAGTCTGTGAAAACATACCTCATTTCTCCACAGCCTGTACTCCCTCCCCAGAGGTGACCGCTGTCCATGGTTCTGTGTGTCCCTCCAGTCCCCTTGTCATACGTTTACAGGGATATGATTTGCAAGAGTGTTTTCATCTGAACAGAATTCGTCAAAACAACTATTTCTTCTCATTTTTCTTGAATATTGCACAGTCTTTCCTACTTTGTATTTCTTCCCTACTTGTATTTCTTCCCTACTTTCTATTTCTTCCTACTTTCTACCTGACAAGTTTTGGACATCAGCATTTCTATCACAGGCATCTATAGAAGGTCTAAGAGAAGACCAAATCTTTAGAAAAATCCTAAAATTCCTTTAATGACTAGATGAAAGTGTTCAACCATTGACCAAAAAATTGCTACCAGTGAGACTCTCCAGTTTGCCATATAGCCAGCACTTCTTTTGAGCTTACTATGTGCCTGGCATGGGAGCCAGGTAGGTGGGTTCTAGTAATCTCAGGGAAACTTCAGGCTCCAACCTCATAACTAACCCATAATTTGGACCCTAGTTTGTCTGACTGTAGAACCTGTGCTGTTAACCCTTATTCCAAGGGGTTCAGTTACCCTTTCTAAATTGAATATGGAATAGTACCATCTAAGGCACTATTTTTTCATCTTATATAAATTAGAAATATTTTATATACATGTAGTTCAGAGAATGTTTTGGGTTTGCAGTTTTATTCTGATCACTAGTTTTAGAAAACCATTTTTTTTTTTTTTTTTTTTTTTTTCTGAGACAGGGTCTCACTCTGTCACCCAGGCTAGAGCACAGTGGCGTGATCATAGCTCACTGCAACCTCAAACTCCGAGGCTCAAGCAATCCTGCTGCCTCAGCCTCCACGAGCTGGGACTATAGGCACGTGTCACCATGCCCTGCTAATTTTTTTTTTTTTTTTTGTAGAGACAGGGTCTCACTATGTTGCTCACGCTTAGAAAACTTTTTTAAAAATTTTGTGGCCAGTACTATACTAAAACTCAGATTTTATTTGGCTTTTCCTTAACTATTGGAATTAAATCCTAGTTGTCATTCACAGTTTGATTGAGGGCAAGGGTGGGCAGACCACAGTTGGCTGGCTTCCTGTTTATGTAAATCCATTTTATTGGAACATAGCCACAGCCATTTGTTTATGTGTTGTCTGTGGCTCCTTTGCCAATATAATGGCCAGGTTGAGTAGCCGCAACAGAGAGTGGCCTGTAAAGCTAAAAATATTTTTTGGCCTTTAATAACAACTTTGTTGACCTCTGATTTAGGGTATCAGTTGTTTTGTTTAAAGATGCTCTAGTGAAACTCAAGGTATTTTGGAGGAAATGTTAAATTAAACTTATGTGATTTGACTCAGAAAAATCTCTGGAGATTTCTAAATCTCAAGCAATAGAATCTGATATGGTTTTAATGTCAGCATTAAGTACATTTTGCAAATAAAGTTTTAAATAAAAACTTTTTGTATGAAGTCACAAATGGTCTGGCCTTTTGCAGGTGTCCAGATATTAACACTGATCCTATTTCTCCTCACTGACCAAGTCATTTGCAGTAAGAAAGGAAGACACATTTATTCTGTCTGGTTTCTGGACTTACTGGTTGTAGCAAGAATGCACCTGGAAGGGATTTTAAAGAGGACCTCCTCATGCACCTCCAGTGCTTAAATGAGGAGTAGGCCTGCGGCCCCAAGCCCTCCTGTGCAGGTGGACACCGCTCTGTCCTTAGCTGCAAATCAGCCTGGATATCTGTCAGCTGGGAGAAGATCAACCTGCTATTTTGGGATAGAAATAAATGCTCAGGCAAACAGCCAGAAACCTTCATTCCTCTCTGCCAGAGAGAATTCCTTGGAAAGGGCAATCTTGTTTGTGTCCCTGTGTGCTGCTTGTCCCCTTCCTGTCCATAAGCTAGAGCATTGCCAGGCTCTTGGGACCCTGTTTCCCTGCGCTGCCCAAGTGCACTCCTTGGGGCAGCAGCTGCCACATGCTGGGAGCTCGTTAGACTCTTAGGCCCTACTCAAACCTATTGAATCAGAATCTGCCTTTTGGTTTTTAGGTTTTTTGGTATTTTTGCTGTAGTGAGAGTTTAAATGTTCATAGGTGAGACGTTTAAGTGATTATCAGACTGGTTCCATTATTCCACTGTTGAAAGTGGAGCTGTTGAGGCCTGGCAGTGCCGCTCAGACTCAGAGGAGCTCCTGTAGTGCAGTGTTGCACAGGGGCTCATTCCTGTCCAGGAAACATTTACACTAGCTTTGTGTCATTTGTCTAACCAAAAAGTATTTATTTATTTGGCTTTGATTGTATGCCAGATGTGTACATGAAAAATCTGTCACAGCCTGCCCTTAAGAAGCAGATGTAATTCCTTGACTGAGACTGGCAGGTCCCTGAAAAACTGAATAATTTTATGGTTTACCAGGGAATTAAGACCTGAATAATTAAGTTTGTAAAAACCTACTTTATGCCTTCAGGTAAATGGGGTGTCGGGTGAGACATGGCAAAGAAGCACCTGAAAGGTCACTTTGGCCTTCCTAGCTCTGCCAAAGGGAAGTCCACCTCTGAATGCGATGTTTGTAGCTTTGTGGCTGTGCTTATGTATTAGAACTGGTTGTCAGGAGGCCTCAAATCGCCACTAATTGTATTACCAGGGACTGGTCACAACCACTATCTCTCTTCATTTTTTCACCTTATCTTATGGGAGGGCATATTAAAATGCTTTTGGAGTTCTCCAAAAGGGCTTTTTTTTTTTAAAATTTATTGTTTATTCACTTGAGTGCCAGTGATTGATTCCAAATAAACCTTTTTCCCTAAAGGCTATAAGGTGGCTTATGCTTACACGTGCATTACCACAGGATGACAAAGTGGAAGTAGGTGAGAAAGTGAAATGAAAAAATAAGGTTGGGAGACAGAAAATCACCCAGGGATGGGGCTAGCGCTTAAATTTACAAGTTGGTGCTGGTCTCACCATCTGATATTTGTATGTTGCTTGTACAGTTGCTCTGAGAGAGTAAATCTTGTGTGTTTTCAAATAATGATATGAGGTTTGAGGGTGTTTCAAATGTTCTGACTTAACAAATTAGGTTAGTAAGCTCCTATTTGATAAGTAGGTTGTAGCTTTAAGCTTTATGCTGTTACGTACAAATTTACAGAAAAAGAAACAGTGCCCTAGTGTATACTGCCTCTTTCTTTTCCTTGGCCATCCTATCTTCTCTGTTGTATATTTCCTTTCTGTTTGTTACCCGGCCTTGTCCTTTCCCTGTCTGCTTTCTGTGTTTTCCCACTTATCTAAACCAGTGGCCCTCAAACTTGCGGCTTTATGAGAATCACGTGGTGGATTGTTGGAAAATGCAGATTCCCAGCTCCTTCCTAGAGGTTAAAAGGGTCAGGGGATGGGGCCAGAAGTCTACATTTTTAACAAGGAGCCCCGGTGATTTTCATGCAAGTGGCCCAAAATCCAGAGTTAGATGAATGCTGGTTTAGCTTCTCTCCTGAAGCCTTGTTAAAACATCCTGGTTTAATGCAGAGTCCTTAATCAATCTCCAGTCACTTTTCATTGCTTATATTCCTTTTGGCTTCCTACCCAGTGGTAGTAGCTACTTAGTGCCTTAAAACATGGATGACACCAAGTAGATCTCTGCAAGCCTAGAAACAGCCACGTCAGTGTCCTTCACATGTTGGGGAATGAAGGTAAATTAGTAAGAGAGAACTGGTGTAGTGTAGCTTTCTTGGCCATAGGGCATGGTTTATTTCCTGGGAGTTGTCTATATTTATGCACCCACTCCCCTAAGTAGCCTCTTTCTTACAAAACTTCGTGTCTCAATTTCTGATTTAGAAGATACAAAGTTAAAGAAAAAATGGGAGTTAGAAGAGTGAAGGTCCAGTCTTGCTTCTGCTTCTGTTGGCACATGACTCCACTAAGCTAGTCAGTTTCCCTGGGCTCAGGTGTCTTTATCTGAGGTGGCATTCTTGTTCAAGAATCACAGACTTTTACAGTTAAAAGAAACTTTGGCGATCATCCCTCACTGCAAAAACCAGAGTAGCTCAGTGAGTTAAGGAGGTGGAACTGCACAGCCCGCACTGGGCCCTCAGCCTCGAATTCTTTCCTGCTTCACTAATGTTCCTTTGGAATGAGTATCTTCATCTCCTCCTTTTCCCATCTCCTGCCCTTTACGATTCTGGGAAAAATATTAAAAAGATTCACATATCTGTCCACACAGTGATAATTTATATATTTATAAGGAATGTAGTATTCGCTATCAGTTAATTTTCCCAAATAAATTAAAGTGTCTTAAATTTTTAAAAATGAAGTCTAAAATATACCAAACCATAACTTACCTAGTAAGTTAGATTAGAAACTATTCTCAGGGTCATCATAGTGAATGCCCTATTTTATTTCTTCTGGTGGCATCAGGGCACTCAGGTCATTTATAAGAGCATGTGTGAGACCTCCCGTGTATCACTTCTGCTCCTCGTGGCCCTTCAGGCACTGCCATGGCAACCAGTTTCAGGCAGGGCTGGGCCTTGCTGCTACTGCAGGGACCTCTCACTGCCGGCCCTCGGGCTTCTGACCAGCTGCAGGAAATGCGCGGCACTTGGGCGTACACAACTCAGAAGGGGTGGGGGCCGCCTCTTCACCTCCTTAGAGGCACATTTCATAAGGCTCCTCAGAAGGTTCTTCAAGACCATGCCTCACTGCCTGTGTGGTGGCCAACTCCCTGCTCCCCCGGCAGCTTTCCCTCCTCGCTTCACATCTGCGCTCCCGTTTGCAGGTGAGCTGCTGCGTGCAAGCTTTTGTCTCGGGCTCTGCTTTCAGGAGGACCAAGCCTAAGACAAGTAGCAACACTGGCAGGCAGGAGGATGGCTTCTAAGATAATTCTCTTGTCACTATGTCTTACTTTATGAATACTTACATGAAAAAAGTCTTTTTATGGCTTAAATCACTGCTGGCTAGAATAAAATAGACCAATTCTATCAAATATAAAACAATTGAAAATGTATTCAGAATTGTGTTTTCTGAAAAAAGCTACAAAGTTGTTTCACAGCTTTAATTCATTTTCTATGCGTCCCTGTAGCTGCACATGCACCTTTTAACATTCAGCCTCACTTCGAAAGCTCAGCCACGTATACCACATGTGTGAATAGGTCACTGGCCTCGTCGTAAAAATCTTTCCATTAACTTTAGTTCACAGTAAGACTTTATCTTCCCATTCTGAATCTTAAATGTACCAATTCTAAATTGTCCCATCAATTTTTTTCTCTTGCCCTTTGCAAATCATAGTTTTCTCACTTAAAGATAGTTTTGGTGTTTTTTGGTTTGTTTTTTTTTTTTAACTGGAGAAAATGATACTTCCTTCCCCGTGATATGATATTTTCTGAGGTAAATCTATGAGTGAATTTTGCTGCATTCTTTGGTTGGTTTGGCTTTATGGATACGCAGCTGTCCTCATAGGTATTCCCTCCTGTAGTACCATTTTAATCATGATAGCTTTGGAGGTTACAGTTACAAATAAGTTCAGAGAAATCAAGTAATTTGCCCAAGACCCAACATATAAAAAATACTAGAACTGGAACTTGAATTACGGTCCTCTGACAGAATCTGCCTTTTACCAAGGTCCACAAGTGATTTCTTGTGAACGTAAAGTTTGAAAAGCACCACTGTGTATCCCTGTACTCTCCCTGAGCATCTCAGCTGACTCTGCCTTCTGACCACGAGAGGAAGTACGAGGTCGCATGTTGTGAGCGCCCACTCTGCTTTGTCTCCTGTGCAAGCCCGACCCATCCATCTGCTATGCCTGTGCCCTCTGCTGCCTCCTCGAGATCCTCCGTCTCTCCGGCGTCTGAAGCTGGGCTCCTCTTAGTTTGTATACGTGCTCGGGTCACTCGCTCCAAAAAGTGAACACAGCAGAACTCTTCCCTTCTCTGCCTTTCCTTCGCAGCTAAGCTTCTCGAAAGAGGAGATGTACTTAATGTCACTTATTCCCATTTATTTCTCAACCCACTTTATTCTACCTTTTGTTCCTACCTTGTCCTTAGAACTTTTCTTACCAGAGTGATTTAATGATGAATTCCTACTTTACAAATCTGGTGACCAGTTTTTTAATAATCTTCCTAGACCCCACTGTGTCATTTGGCACTTTGACTCTTTCTCTCCTTGAAGCCCTTTCCTCCCATGGATTCCATGGCACCGTGTCCACACAGTGACCCTCTTATCTCTCTGCCTGCTCCTGTGCCCTTCCGGCTCCTCTGTGGCCACCTGCTCCTTGCAAGCTGGTATTTCCCAGAGTTCTGTCTTGACTTCGACTTCTTCTCTCTATACCAGTGCTTCCTGGGTACTCTCGTCTCGGCTACTTTATTATTTTTGTTTTGTTAATGACATTACCATCTACCTAATCATGGAATCCAGATAACCCGAGGACATCCTCGAGTCCTCTGTCTTCTCGCATGCCCTCCGTGTAGGCAGTCCCCGTGTCCTGCCGGTTCTACCTTTACTCTTTCATTCCCATCAAAAATTTGTGTGCATTATTCTCTGGCCCAGGATTTCAAGGACTTTATCTTACAGAAATAACCAGAGAATGTGCAAGGATCCTTTTTATAGCATTTTGTCGTCAATCCTCATAGGTAGGGAATTTATCCAATTTTAACATATTCATGCTAAACAGCTTGTGCTAAAAAAACAGAATGATATCATTTTGTAGGTTCTGGCATTAAAAATGTCTGTAAAAAATTATGTGAGTGAATAAAGCCTAATTACAGAAAAATGTTTATAACTGATTTAAAATTGTATATAATTTTATGTGCACAATATAGATTCACACATATTTATACATGATTCTAGATAATATATATATGACATTTTATATGTTTATGTATATTGGCTTATATGGACATAGCAAAAGGTCAAAAAGCATACCAGCCTGTGGCCGAGGAGTAGCATGAAGGAATTTTGACTTTTTACTTTATTTTTGTATTGCTTGTCTATACAAGCAGAATTGCATCATCTAAATTTTTTTTCAAAAAAATTGAAGGAAAAATTATGGTTTCATCCCCCACATCTGCTTTCCTCTCTGTGGCTGCCCTTCACAGCATGATGCTAAACAGTAGACAGCATTAGCACATTCCTGTAAGCATATTGTTTTATTTCCTTGTTGTGTTAAATTCCAGCTGTGTGTTTTGGGAAAGAGGGTAGGAAGAATATTAGATATGTTGGTGGTAGAAAAAAATCCATTATGTAATAAAAATTTGGGGTAAAAAACTTAATTTTAAAAAAGTGCTTGCTTTGCCCTCCCTACCCTCTCTGCCTCAGTCCTAGTTCAGATTATCACCACCTCCCCCGACGAGAACCTCTAACTGGCCTGTCAGTCCCAGTCAGTAAACTTTTTTTTCTTGAGACAGTCTCGCTCTGTCACCCTGGGTAGAGCGCAGCGGCCTCATCACAGCTCACTGCAACCTCAAACTCCTGGGCTCAAGCGATCCTCCTGCCTCAGCCTCCCGAGTAGCTGGGACTACAGGCACATGCCACCACACCTGGCTAATTTTTCCTTTTTTTGTAGAAACAGGGTCTCACTCTTGCTCAGGCTGGTCAACCCCTGAGCTCAAGCAATCCTCCCGCCTCGGCCTCGCAGAGTGCTGGGTTTATAAGCAAGAGCCACCGCA
Source organism: Daubentonia madagascariensis (assembly GCA_023783475.1). Taxonomy (NCBI): domain Eukaryota; kingdom Metazoa; phylum Chordata; class Mammalia; order Primates; family Daubentoniidae; genus Daubentonia; species Daubentonia madagascariensis. Next base: position 178,508 of record JAKFHU010000353.1, on the reverse strand, counting down.
CCTGGCCACATTCAGTAAACATTTGTTGAGGACCTTCTGCATGCAGGCAGTGCTAGGCTAGGCTAGGAACAAAATGGGGAATGACACCGGTGCACTCTAGTTGGGGCGACAACTGCAAATGGGCCATTTCTGTGTAAGTGGTAAGGTAGGAGTATGTCCCAGAGGGTGGCTCTTGCCCCAACCTGGAGGTGCAGGCAGGTTTTCTAGTAGGCGTAACACTGGAGCTGAGTCTTGGGGGATAGGTAAGAGCAGGCGAAGGAATGTGGGAGGAGCCTTGCAAGAGAGGGGGTGGTGTGAGAGGAGAAGGGAACAGAAGCGGGTGGGCAGTAGCTTGGGCAGTCATGTTGCAGGAATGTAAAGAGGGAGGTGGTAGGGCCAGTAAGGCTGGAGGGGTGCACTGGGCCCTGGCCGTGGGCGGCTTTGCGCTGCCTTGCGCTGCGCATTGGGGAGGTCAGACTTGGTTGTGCAGGTGACAGGAAGCCACGGGGGTATCGAGCAGAGGTTTTAGATCTCTTTGGTGAGAGCACGGAGAACAGACAAGCAGATCTCGGGCTTTGAGCTCGCACCCAGAATTCACTCTGGAGGCTGGGATGGGCCAGATGAGTGGCGCCCAGGGCCTGGGCTCAGGCGGTACTTGTCAGGGTGCAGAGGAAGACACGGAGCCCGTGCGTGTTTTGGAGGCTTGTGGAGGGTCAGGGAGGACTCCAGTGTGGCTCACAGGAGTGCCTGCGTCTGCGCTCCGTCCTTCATCGAGCCGTGGCCTTGCCACAGGCCACCTTGTTTTCCTAAGTTGCTTTTGCCCAATCTTCTCGACATCTTCCCCTTTCTCCATGTCACTGCGTCAGCTTAAGGGAACTGTGCTGACGTTTACTCGGCACCGCCTGCGTGCTGGCACTGAGGTGTTGGGGGTGTGAAGATGAGTGTGGCGCAGCCGCCGGCCTCAGGGGTCTCGGGAGCTCCTGGGTGCAGCGAGCGCACCTGTGTGTCCTCATTGCTGGGGAGGACAGGCTTCGTGGTTGGCAGGCCTGGGCGGCATGTCTGGGGGGGCTTTGGGTTACTTACTTTCATTTCTCTGAGCCTCAGTTTCCTCTTTGGTAAAATAGGCACAAAATACCTACCTGTTGAGGGTTGTTCTAAGAAGTAACCATCGGAAATGTTTATAAAGAACCTAGCACTCAATCTGTAACACTTACCACTTTTTCTTCTTTCTTTAACAGATTTACCATAGAATCCCCAGCTCAGACCCATCTTCCATTAAGACGAGGCAGATCATCTCCACTATCAGGACACAGAATCTTCCCAACTGTCAGCTGATCTCCCGAAGCCACTACTCCCCCATTTACCTGTCATTTGTCATGCTCTTGGCTGCCCTGAGCTGGCAGTATCTGAGCACACTCTCCCAGGTCACAGAGGACTACGTTCAGACTGGAGAACACTGATTTGGAATTTGTCTGGACACTGAGGTTCACCAGGAAACGGATTTACTTTTTCTTCAAGGATGGATGTTGGCTTCCTTTTCTTTTTTTCCTCCCATTTTAATCCCTAAAAGAACTCGGTGTGGCTGCAACCTTTAGGAAACGGAGATGCAGTTGAGAAGAATATAAAAGGAAAGGAAAGGCTGCCTTGCCCTCAGCAGCCTGGTACTTGGGGTGGTGACCACTTCTGCTTCTCGTGCTGATGGCAGAGCGTTCTGTGCTGCAGATTAGGTGAAATGGCTGCATATGGGACTGTCACGAGGTCTTATTTAGTGTGAATCCTGGCTAGAATTATAATTAAATGTATTTAATTTGAAACAACTTTTGAATATTCATCATAGTAGAAAATGAAGTGAATTTTCTTTCTTCTCGGTTCCTATTTTTCTCATCATTTTGTTTAACTGGTTTGAATGGAGTAGGTGCGAATGTTTCCAGTTCTAGATGATACTTCCATGTTTCCTGAGAATGCAGGCTGTCTTCTGCACGTGAAGGCTAGGAGTAAAATTCTGGGTTTTATTTGAAGGGAGTTTAGCTTTCAGAGAGAAACAGCAGAATTGCCTGTGGCTGTTTTTGATTGGCCTCAGTAAAGGCAGGTATTTTTGAGAAGACTTTTTTGGCTTTTTTAAAAATTTCTTTAGAGACAGGGTCTCCCTCGGGTGCACAGGCTAGAGCTCACTGCGACTCTACTCCTGGGCTCAAGCGATCTTCCCGCCTCAGCCTCCCAAGTAGCTGGGACTGCAGTTGTGTGCTACCACACCCAGCTCATTTTTTTGTTTTTATTTTTTGTAGAGATGGGGTCTCGTTATGTTGCCCAGGATGGTCTTTAACTCCTGGCCTCAAGAGATCCTCCCACCTTAGTCTCCCAAAATGCTGGGATTACAGGCGAGAGCCACAGCGCTCGGCCAAGGAAATTTTTATGATAAAGAATTCAGTTACTCTGCATTTGTCAAGTGCAATTCACTTGAAAGCCTACATGGCTGTTGGAAGGACAGAGCTCAAGAATGGAGTGAGTGATTGAGGGATGAGTGGCCATCTGCAGCCACCACGAAGCCAGCGAGGACAGTGCCAAGAAAGGGCACAGCTGGCCGCCCCACAGGACTGCTGGTGAGCGAGCAGGCAGGTGTCGCCTCACTGCGGTAGCCTGGCACCTGCCCTCGCCCTGCCAGCCCACTCTACTTTGGGCAGATTCTCTTAGCTGCGTTCAGAAATATTTTTTCCTCCAGCTTTTTTTCTTTTTTAAAATTACCAGCTTACACGTTGACTTCTCAAGAAAGGTGAGAGATGCTTTCAGGTGATTGGCTTGAAAGTTGAATGGTACTTAGCCTGATTTTGCCACAGGGGTTTTACCTTCCTCTTTGCCGCAGCACAGCTGGGGTGTGTGATACCCTCTCACTGAGATTCCAGCATGGGTGAGGGGGGACAGGGCCCCAGATTGATAATCCATGTCCTAGGGCATTAAAATGCTTTCTAGAAGCCATTAATGCTCTAGATACATGTAGCATGTAGTCTGCTCTTCTGCTGCAGCCCATTGTGTGTGATGACAATCATTGGATTTGAGTTTTTCCCCAGCAGTAATGTTGGATTTGCATTGTTATAAACATGCTGATTTTCTTACTGTGACCACTGATGCCTCTTAGACAATTGGCTTAACTTCAGTTAATTGGTTCATTTGAGGCTCAGCCCTGGACAAATTTGTCACCATGCTGGAGCCAGTGTAACTTGCCACATGGAGTACAGCCAGCTGTGAGCCAGACTCAGCAGTAACTTCCAAGTAATTTGAGCATCAAAACTTGGTTGGGGAAAAAACCCCAAAACTTGGAGGTTTCAAGGTAGGTTGTTACAAATTCATGTGTTGAAATCTAAGATTTAGTTCTCTTAAAGTTCATGTAAGACACAGGACGATCTGGTGGGAAGAAGAGCCTTGGTCTGAGGTGGACATACTGGAAGCTTCTCTCTCAACTCACATTACCTGTGGGACTTCCTGAGCCGTGTAGTTCAGGTGATCTCCTAGGTCTCTTCTGGCTGTAAAGCTATGTAATTTTTTCTATTATCACTGACTTGTACAAAGGTCTCAGCGCTCATCCCATTCTGAAGCTCTTCAAAAGATTGTTTTCCTTCTAAGTATCTCTACTAAGGTTGCCAGGTAAAATACAAGATGCCCAGTTAAACTTGAATTTCAAATAAACAATTCTATTTTTTAGTAGAATTATACCCCAAATATTGCATAGGACATATTTATACTAAAAATTTACTCACCTGAAATTCAAATTTATTTGGGCATCCTAAATTTCTATTTGCTAAACCTGGCACCGTACCATCTACCCCCCCACTTTTAATGTAATTAATTTATAGCATTCCCAGCATACTGTCTATTTGGTTCCTACTTAGTGGAATATTTTAAGTTTTCCTCAGAGGAGCATCTGACCCATCTGAATTTAGGGCTTTAGAATAAGAAACAAGTGTGACAGTTGGGAGCGAGAGCCTGCTCTCTGCATGCAGGAGCTTCTGGGAGCTTCTGGAAGCTTCTGGAGACCTGGTGAAGACTTGAGCTTCCTTCTCCCTTTGGGCAGATGCCTGGAGCAGCTATGTGGAGGTCCCCTTCTTCCACCTGCTGAGCCACTTCCCAGTGTGTCGGGGGAGGGGAGCCAGGTATCTGCTAATTAACAAGCATTCTAGGTTGTTCTTAGTTTTGGAAACAGCTCTCTCTAAGGCTGGTTCTCAAACTTTGGTGTGTATCAAAATTGCCTGATGGCTGGGACAGTGACTGACGCAGTAGGTCTGGTGTGGTGCCCAAGAACTTGCGTTCCTCTCAAGTCCTCAGGTGATACAGATGCTGCTGGGCAGGGGAGCAGTTGGAGGACCACTGCTCAAAGGCTTGAGTGTACCCAGGAATCCCCTGGGGTCTTGGTGAAACACGGATGCTGGTGCAGAGGTGTGGCGTTCTCACGCTGCGTTTGCAGCAGGCTCCTAGGTGAAGGCAATGTGGCTGGTCTGGGGACCACTTCTTGAGTGTGGCCCTCAGAAGCATGTTCAAGAGTGGCAAAGACTGAACTGCCTATCTTTGCTCAAACTCCTAAATCTGAACTGTCCCAAAGAATGCCTTTCTCTAGGTAAAAACTAGAAAGGCATTGCCACCTCCATCTGCCATCTTGCTTGGAAAGGCACTCAAAAGAAACTACTGAATTGAACTGGTGACAAAGTGATGAACAGGTTAGTTGAAGTTTATTAACTATTATTGAGTATTGAGACACAGCCCAACCATAAACACTGCAAGGCAGGTTTCTCTAACAGTGTCCTTAAGCCAAGTGTGAAGATGCCCTGCAGTTCATTGTCACTTCACTTAGTGCATCCCAGCTGGCTGCAGCCATGGGTAGGGATGGAGTTGCAGGTGGGTACATGGGGCAGGGGTGGGGGAGGGGAAGCAGTATGGAAATGGAATTATTCAACTCAGTTCGGGAGCAGGTAGGACTATTTCAGAATTTTATTGAGGTTATGAATGTATTCTAATTGAAATTGTAACAATAAAGGGATTACGAATTTATGGCCTTGGTAACCCTCTTTAAGGATTTTGTAAGTACTATGATGAGTGTCACAAACTTTTCCTACAACGTTCACCAGGGTTTTTGAGTTTATTTGATGTAGCTTTTGATTCCTAACTTCTGAGTGCATTGGAAGCTAACCTTCCAGTGCCTTTGCTAGCCCAGCTCCCGTGTCAGCTAGGAAAGGGAAATACTGAGGTATCTGGACAGGCCAGTGGAATGAGCCCTGATTCTTCTAGTTTCCTCTGTTCCCTCAAGAACTGGTGTACTTCATTATAATTCTTAACCAGGGCAATGCAGAGGAATAGCTGTTGACCACAACGTAAACCAGTGGCATAGGGAACTCTCGAAATACCATACAGGGGTTCTGGCTCCAGCCCGTCCCAAGACTGGAGGGCTCCCAAGGGAGAGCGAGGTGGTCCTGCAGTAGGATGGCATCTTGGCCATGTGAGATCCCCAAGATGCCAAGCCTGTGTTCTGTGAGCACAATCCTCAGGCTGCTGCTGGTTTGTGGCTAACAGGAAATGGAGCACAGCTCTGTCTTTGGCTCTTTAAGCAGGGCGAGCTCATCGAGGCTTGGGGATGGATTTATGGAAAAGGGCTGATGAGGATGATGGGAACTATGAACAGACAGACAGGCGTCATGGTTTGAAACTCTGGTTGGGGAAGTGATAAGTTAAAATGAGGTACAAGAGTTACAAGGGCACGCAGTTCCAGGACAACATGATTCATTCTGGGGATGAGGACAGACAGCAGCTGCAAGTCCACAAGCAGTGACAAATGATCTGAGACCCATCAGAGCAGACTTCAAGGTGAAGGAGAAACCTTTTATTGGCGCAGACATTCCTTGTTAAATTGACAGGGTGAAGCAGTGATTTTGAAAAAAAACAGTAAAAGCTGGTTTCTCCCAAACTAGTTCCATTGTGGTAGTGGTAGTAGAGGTTGGTACATCAGAAGCAAGTCATGAGCACTGCTGTGCTTTAAGCCACATGATCAGGAGGCGATCTGTAAAAGCAGTACAGCTCTTCCAACTATTAGACTTGTTTGTTCACATGATCAGCTGAGGTGCACAAAAAATAAAATTTCTATTAAAAAAGAATCATGCCAAGGACAAGACCAGAGAGGGTTTGCGACATCATTGCAAAGCTAGATAGAGAAAGGGCTGCCACACCACCTCTCTGAACCTGTAACAAATCTAAAAAGCTGCGTGCTCGGAGGTACTTCAGACAGGTGGCAACTGGCCGTCTCGTTAGGAACTCTGCCTTCCATTCCTAGACGTCTGCCTTGCTTCCTGGAGATGCGCGGGTGGGGAGGGGCCGCAGCGACTACTGCAGCACGAGTCTCGGGGGGAAGGATGCACTGTGCGCTCAACAGTGGCTTCCGTGGTCTCACGTCTTCGTTGTGACCGCCAGTCCACTGAACAGGCTGGGACTTGGGTGCATCTTCCTGGAAGGCAGCTCCAATGGCAGATGCGAGGTTTGGCCCAATCCAGTCCTGCAGGCCCCATCTAAAACCTCTTGTGTCTTATATGAACTCAAAGAATAAAAGATATTTCTACCTCATCTCATCCCCAGCCCAGCTGGCTAAATTTAGGGAGCAACTCCCCCAGGACTGGCTAGACAGGCCCCAGCAGGCTAGAAATTGCCCCAGTACTGCTCAGTGCGTGGGATTCCAGCCACCACTTCTGACTCGATTCCACAGTGGTCCTGTCCTCTGAGGATTTTAAAGAAGCCTGGAAAGAAAAGGAACGTGCTTTAAAGTGTGCCGTGGGTTTTAACCCCTGTCATATATTAAGACTCATCCCTAAAAGACCGAGGAGTAAGTCACCAAGCCCTGGCAGCCCCTAGGGTTTGCCCAGTAGCCCAGCCCTTAACACCATAAGGCCCCCCGAGGCAGCGTGGTCACCATCTCCACCGACCCCACATCACCCTTCGCGACACAGCACCCGGGGCACTGGGAGCTGTGGCAGGCAACACCCCCGCTGGGGCTCAGAGACTTTGCCCTTGTGGAGAGGTCACAGCCCAGCCGAGCAGAGAGGGCCGAGATGGCCACTGCGTCCGGCTCACAAGTCCCTCTTCTTGGCAGGAAGGGGGCTGCCACTCACCGTTGTCACCCCAGTCAGTGTTCCAGGAGTTGGCAACCAGCCAGTAGGGGACGCCGTTTTCCGAGCCCCAGCCCAGGATGCGGATGGCGTGGCCACCCATCATGTCTCCAGTCAGGTGCTGGTACACTCCTGAGGGAGGAAAATCCGGGTGGACGGAGGCCACGCCACGGCACCCCCAACTCCGAGGGCCACCCCCAGTCAGGAGTGACAGGTCCCATCAGAAGGCTCCGGGGACTCCCATGACATTGGGGAATTAAATATATTTTTGAGATTCCCAACACACTCAAGTGTGTTGAGTAAATATTAAAATGACCAACGATCTGTTTTACATACTGGGATTCTACGTAAGGGTTTGTCAAAAGGGTTACTCGGCTTGGCTTAGGGAGTTGTCAACTTGCTGCTGCAGGGAGCACACTGCAGAGGTGGGGAGGGAAGGGCTAGTGCTGGGCGGGCCGGGCCTCCCGGGGCATCACTGCCAAACTGGAAACGCAGCTTTTAAAACTGGTGGGGACTGTGCTAAGAACCACCATCTCTACGGTATTTGTTTCTCGCCAGAATCATCTTCCTTTGTCCAACCCTTTTTTCATAAGGGTTGAGAGCTTTGTGGTTTTCAATCTAGCGGAAGGCAAATGGGACAGAAACAGTCGGCAAAGACTGTCCACCTGGAACAGGGGGTTGCTAAGAGCACGGGCGGATGGGACTTCCTTGGTTTGGGTCCCACAGCATCATCCAGCCCCTGGGTGTTAGGCACGAGGTTGGGCCTTTGCAAAGACACAGATGAATAAAACATGTCACAGTCCAGACACAAAAGACCTGCTGCTATAACGTGAACGTGAGACAAAGCAGTGGAAGGCCGTGGAGGCGCCGCCAGGGAGGGACAGGCTCCACGGAGATGTGTGAGCTGCGCTCCGAGGCATGGGAAGGAACTAGCCAAACAGAAAACCCTGGTGCGGGCCTGGGAAAGCTGTGTGCAGAGACGCAGGGAACCCGACAGGTGGAAGGGGCTGAGCTGCGGCTACACGGGGTCGCGGGAGCCTGCCGCTGGCAGGCCTGCGGGGGCCAGCTGGCGAGGGGAGCCCGCAGCCTTCCTCCCACGCGGGTCCCGCTGGCCCACCTGCACCACCCTGGCACCTGAGCTCAGACCCTCCCAAACCTCCGGCCCCTGCTGCCGCCAGACACGGCACACACCTGACTTGTACAGCAGGAAGTCCGAGTACACAGAGAAGGCTCCCTCCACCGGGCCATTTTTGTAGATCTCAGCCATGATGTCCTTCTCGCTGTTGGAGACGCTGTAGGAACTGTATCCTGGAAGACGAGTCAAGGAGCGGGGCTGGGGTGCTGAGGGGGCCTCCTGCAGCTCCCCCTCACCAGGCAGTGATTTGTGGTGGGCCTCGGGCCTCCAGGGAGGGCTGTGTCTAGGGGTCTTGCCCAACCAGGGGAGCTCAAGGCAGGCTTCCCTGAGGGCGTAACGATGGGCTGGGGCTGGGATCGAGGAAGGTAGGGAGCAGTGAGCACGAGGCCCTGACACAGGCCAGGGTACCCCAAGGCTCCAGAGCATGTCACTTCCTTGTAAAATGAGGGGTTTGGTCCCTTCCTGGGGGAACTCAGGCTGAGTTCAGGGTACAACAGGCAGAAAATGGGGAGTATGCTGCTCCCTCTGGTGAGACAGGTATGCATTCTCCTTCCTGTCTCCATGCTGGGGTTCCCGGACTCAGACTCCACAGCCCTGGCCCTTTCCTGCCCTCGGCGTGAGGGAAAAGGCCAGCAGCTCTCCTGGGCCCTGCACATGCCGAAGCCCGGGTCTCCTTACCGTAGTGCTTGTCTTCTTTGTAGGTCGGGCTGTAGCCGGGCTCACAGGTCTTGCTGCACTTGGGAGTGTCTCCCTCCCCGGTGCATGCAGGCCGGGAGCCGTTGACGTGGTGCTCACAGGGAGGGATGGAGTACGGCCTGCACCCTAATGGGACCGAGGACGGGGAGGGGGGAGTCAGCCTACAGTGCCCACTAATGCTCCTCTAGGCCAGGCAGAGCCGGGGTGAGGGCCAGCCTGTGCACTGGCACCTGTAGGTTCTGCCACAGAAGCCTGGCTCATCTGTCCACCCTCAGCCCAGCCCTCTGCCCTCAACCTTCACTTTATAATGGAACATGAAGCCATTACGACTCACTGCTTATACAATCCACCTGGCCAGACAGGGGCTGAGGGTACGCTCACCTACATGGGAGTCATAGAGGCCGCCAGAAACCAGGCCTTTTCTTGTCCAGAAGTTCCAAGCTTCAGAGGGATAGCCACCGTTACAGCTAAAAAAAGAGCCTTCCATTAAATTCATTGTGAGGGAAGTTCTAGCTGCTTCCCAGACCACTGCCTGGTACCCAAGTGCCCAAGGTCACTCCTGGATCCACCTCTGCCTTCAACAATTGCCACAACAGTCCTCCCAGGTCCCCAAACCCAATTCATCTTCTCTAGATATGCTCTTGTTCCAGGGGATCATCCACACACTCAAAAAGACACGACTGTCACATTCATGTCTATACCAAACTAGGCTATATGTGCCCTTCTTTCTAGAACAGTGATTCTCAACTGAGCAGCACATTAAAATTCTCTGAGGTACTTACAAAAAACCACCAATGCCAGTGACTCTGTCTTAACCGGTTTGGGGTTAGGCCCCAGACACTTTTTGTTTTTTTTTTTTTGAGACAGGGTCTTGCTTTGTTGCCCAGGCTGGAGTGCAGTGGTATCATCATAGCTCGCTGCAGCCTTGAATTCCTGGGCTCAAGTGATCCTCCTGCCTCAGCCTCCCGAGTAGCTGGGACTACAGGTGTGCGCCACCACACCCGGCTAATTTTTGTATTATTTTTTGTAGACATGGCATCTTGCTATATTGCTCAGGCTGGTCTTGAACCCCTGGCCTCAAGCAATCCTCCTGCCTTGGCCTCCCAAAGTGCTGGGATTACAGGCTCAAGTCACTGTGCCTGTGGCGTATTTTTTTTAAGCTCCCAGGTATTTCTAATCTGCAGCCACGGGTGACCACCACTACTGTAGAACCAAGGCCAGACTTTAGCCCTGGCAGGCACCAGAGGCAGGGATTTAGTTCTGTGCAACCACCCTGAGGACCCTAAGGCCATCCTTCATCACAGATAAGGAAACAGGCCACAAGGCGATTACATTTCCCTGAGCAGGAAAAGGAGCCCGACAAAATCCAGACCAGGGATCTTCTGTTCTCCCTGGACCCCATGGCCCACACAGATCTGTGGGGCCAGCCTGGTTGCAGGCATATCCCAGAAGCAGCAGCCAGGCCAGGTCCCCCTTCCACACTCCCCAAGTCTCCAGCGCTGTCTCAGCAAAGGAAACAGCTCCCGACTCTACCACTCCCCTCCCCCAGGGAGTCCTCCAAGTCATTCTCCACCTGAGGGGGCCTGAGTGGAGGGTCTCCTGGTGCCAAACCTACAGTGGGAGGCACAACCCCAGACTCACCCATCCCCACACTGGCCGCCACAGCAGGTGAGCATGTCCTCCGCAGACACCTCCACGCTGACGTGAGCATTGGTGTGGATGCAGATCCGGTCAGAAATGGCCTCCACAGCCCCAAAGGCCTATAGGAACAAGCCCCACCCAGGTGAGGAGGCCACTACTCCCGGACTGTGGCCCTCCCTCCTCCAGCCAGCACCGCGGAGGACTACAGGGTGTACCTCAGAGCATCTGGGGGGCTAGTCTGTCTCTACATCAGGGCAGGCTCCTGGGCTCATACTCAGATTTAAAGCAAGAGCTCCATCTGCCCTGAACCTGTCTATGTGGGAACTCAGTTTATTCCTGAAATATGTCATTTTGGGTTTTTTAAAAACAAATACACAGCTTGCTCAGAAGACAAATACTGTAAGACTCCACTTATACACAGTCCCTAAAGGGATCAAATTCACAGAGCCAGAGAGTAGAACGGGGGGGCCAGGGGCTGGGGACTAGGGACTCAGGGTGAATGCAGACAGAGTTTTAGTTTTAGGAAAAGAGTTCTGTGGATGGATGGGGGAGATGGCTGCACAACGGCATGTACTTAATGTCACAGAACCATACACTTAAAAATGGTTATGATGGTTAAATTTTCCGTTATGTGTATTTTACAATGAAAAAACACAATTAAGCTTGTTAACACAGATGGGACACTCCCATGAAGCAGAATAGTGGTCAGAGCTTCTGATATTTACTGACAGGACAGTGCGTCAGAGAAGGGAAACAGCTTCACCACCCGTGTACGTGGGGCTTCCGACCTGCAGGACACTGTACACCATAATCACTCCACCTAACCCCTGCAAGAACTCTTGGCCACAGGGAACAATATTATTTCTATATAAATGGAAACTGGGACTCAGTTTATGTAACTTGCCTTATCACAGTGGGTCCCACCCCAAGCCCCCTGACCACTCCCCACCTGTGCCCACCGACCAGCAGGGCCTTACCCAGCAAGAGCCACAGGAGCCCTGGTCTCTGATCTCTTTGATGGTTGGACAGTCTGGCCACTGTTCCCGCGCATCGAAGCTCTCAGGTAGCTTCATGTCCTCAGCAAACTTCACTCTAGGTAAAGGAAGGTCTTCGTTACAAGCTCTCATCCTACGACTCACTCTCCCACCCCTGCAAAGGCCTCTTGGGTTAAGAGCTGCTGACTCTGAATGGGGTTACACTTACCTCAAAAGGAAGTGAGCACAAGACATACGGGAGAAGCCTGCAGGGAGGTTTCCCTTGGAATTTTACAAAGCAAAACCTAATTCTGTTGCTCAATGAAACTTATCATTTTGCATGCTTCTTTCTAGACTTATTGAATGGATATTTTTCAAGAGTTTTATCCACAGGGTCCAGATAGTGTTTCTGGCTTCCCTCATCCCACCCCAATTGTAAACATCTGCCCAGGCTCATGTCACCTGTAATATTGTCACCACTGTGCAGATGGTGGGTGTCTGTAACTTAACCATTCCATCCTCACACAGACATTTCCAATGCTTGTTAAAAGAGTAATATCTGCACGAAAATGTCCACTGCAGAGTTTTCTAGAAAAATAAAACACTAATGGTAGATCATATGGCTTTTCTTGAGGCTCTGTAGTTCTGGGGGAAGTGAGACCGAGGCCAGAAAGGCCTCTCTCTCCTCCTTCCCACTGTACTGAATAAACGCACACTGTTCACATGACAGTGGTATGGGGGGAGCAGGCACTCACCTCTGGGGCAGCTTGGGCCCACCCAGGAAAGTGCCACACAGCCTCTTCAGGTAGCTCATGTCCACGTTGCGGAAGTTGTGTCCAGCCTGGAAGACAGCCGTGCCCCAGACGGTCATCCACCAACAGAGGGGTTTCCAGGTGAGGGGTGGATGGGCGCGCTGCCCACACACAGCCCTGACTCAGGAAGGCCAGGGGTTCTGCCCAACTCAGGGGGGACATGAGGGTTGGGGCACCCCCAAACAGGCAGGGGTAGGGGGCAGGTGACAGCCTGGAGTGACACCTGGGCAAAGCACAGCTCTCAGACCTGTGTGTGTCTCCTCTGACCTGCTGACAAGAGACCCTTCCCAGCCCTGAACATGGCTCATTCCTCATTTCTAGGTTCCCCCAGTCAGGGCTGGGCAGAAATCAGAAGGGGGCCGGTACTGATGAGCCAAACCCTAGCATAGCAGGGCTGCACAGGGTTTGCCTGGTGTGTGTACAGAACAGGGAGGAGGAGGCATGGTGCCGAGCTGCCATGACTCTGGGTCAGCTCATTCTTCAACTGTCCAGGACAGAATGTCCCGTGGGCCACAAATGGAGCCACCACCCTGTTCCTGGAGTCAGCATGCACAGACCGGCCCCCAGAGGGGACGTCCACAGGAAGTAGCCCCACAGCCCACCTGCCACGTGGTGTTCTGCTTGTTGACATAGTTGACCAGCTCATCCGACAGGGGGTGGAAATAGGGCCTGCTCCGGGCGCTGGTCAGCGCCAGCAGGCAGCAGAGGGAGGCCAAGAGCCGCCACATGTTGGAAGCTGGAACCTGGAACCACCTGCAAAGGACAGAAGATGTTAGGGTGCTTCTCCTTCACTCGGGTCCGGGGCTCAACCCGTACAAGGGCACCACCTTCGGCGTTGTCCTGGCTCCAGCAGAGAGGCCCCAAGGACCCACGGCCTCACCTCCAAGTCCCAACCTGCGCCCACAGCATATACGACTGCATGCACGTCCCCGAGAGAGGAAGCCAAGGGGCTGTGCTGGACTGCACTGGCCCAGGGCCCTCTCAGCTATTTCTAAACTGCTTTGCATGGGTTTGCAGGACCAACTTTGACAGACTTTTCCCGAGTTAGGGATCTGCAAGAGTAAAGAGTCTGTATGACCGTGTCCTGAGTGGAGGGCCAACGGGATAGGAAAAGCCTATGAAGGAAAACCCAGGGGCCCCATCCGACACAACACAGGCAAACAGGTGCTCGGCAGGTCGGGTGGAGGCTGAGGAAGTGCAGCTGGTTTGCCTGGCGGCACCAGCCTTCTGGGACCCTCTGGTTTTTCCAGTCAGCCAAGGGCTCTGCCTCCAGCTTCAGAGATGGGGCTTTCGAGAAGGGAGCCAATCACTGCCTCGGCCCTTTGATCCTGGACTGGCTTTGTGAGTCAGGAGACTGGTAATTTCCAGCTCCAACTATGACTCACCCTCCTAAGCAGGCAGCTCTCACAACAGCAAGAAGCGCTTCCTGGGCCCAAGGAGAGCCAGGGCGCAGGGAGCTGGGTGAGGCGCAGGTGAGGGGTGGTGGGGGTGCGGTGGGAGGTGTCCCACCCCTGACCTCCAGCGGCTTAAGCTTAAGCAACAATTCATCTGCAGGATAAATGTGCAAGGACGGTTAAGATGGTTCTGGAAGAGCTCTGACCAAAGCCAGCCCTCTGGGGCAGCAAAATGTATTCTAAAACGCCGGGCAATGCTGGCCCAGGAGCAAAACACAAAACAGCCCACAGACCGCTCAGAAGCTCACGCCCATGTGTGAATCAGTGCACCCGGTGAGGCCCAAGGAAGTGAACACAACACACTTCAAGGGACAGTGCCCAACAGCTGGCTGGATGTACGGCTGCAACACTTGACTCCTTACTCTCAAAAGTGCCACATACAACAAAGGTCTCAAGGACAATCTAAAAGTCTTATGAAGAAAAGCAACGCACTTTAAAAACTGTACTACTAAAGGAAGGCCTACAATTGGCATAAAACACCACTTAAAGGAGAAATGTTTGCATTAAAATAAAAAGTTTCTCTGTAAAACAAACAAGACAAAAAAAAATAGTACTAACCTATACGTAAGGCTTTATTTCCTTGATGTACAAAAAGGCTCTTAAAAATCAGAAAACTAGAAACAGTGTGATGGGAAAATGGCAAAGGGACACACAGTAACTGTACAGAAAACTACAAAACACAGATATAAAAGTAAGTTCAACTTCAGCAAGACGCAGATGAAATCAAAGAGGTATTTATTACACGTCAGATTGGCAAAGGCTGGACAGTTGGGTGCTTCTCAGGGCGCTCAGGATGTGGAGAAACTGAGGCCAGCATCGACAATAAGCACACAGGGGTGGCTACAACCACGGAGAGGCCCCCTGGGTGACACCTGTCAATTTCTAAATCTGCATGCCCTCTGACTCAGCAATTTGACATTTAGAAATTTATCCCACAGATATACTAGCCCCAAAATGCCAAGACATAGGTACACGGAGGTTCACTAACTATTCTGTCTTAGCAAAAGACCAGAAACAAAGCAAGTGTCTAATAACAGAGAATTAACTGTTAAATTTTGGTAAATGTCTACACAGAATACAAAGTAGCCACTAAAAAAAAGAACCAGTTAAAGTGAATGGTACTGTACTGATACAGTAAAAATGCCCAAGTCATACTGTTAAATGGGAAAAAAGCAAGTTGCAGATGACTGACTTACGTGATGCATGAGCCTCTTAAGCCACATACATGTGCAGATAGATGTATTCCTGCCACTACAGGTGAAATGTCAAGGAAAGTGTGCAGCAGTAGTCAAGAGCTGCAGCAGAGAGACTGTTCTTCACTACCTACGCTTGCCTTTTTTTTTTTTTTTTAATGAATATGTTCCTGTTATTTCAAAGTTTTGTTTCTTTTAGGAAGAACAATAGCAGTGTTACCAAAGGCCTTGAGCTACCAAATTGATAAAAGGTCATTTGTTCTAATGATCCGTCAAGTGTATTTCCAATCATCTCCCCCTGTACCAACGAGGCTTTCTCCCTAGTGACTTTCTGCTCAAAACTCTTAACTTTCCCTCTTTCAGTGACTCAGGGGCCGGCAGGTCTCACATGACCACAGGTGTCAGCGACTCACATGGCCTCCAAACCTCGAGGGAAACGTGTCTCCTGGACAGACAAGCAAAGCAGCCAGGTTCTTTTCTTTGTAGTGACATCTTCTGACTTACAGTTGGCATTTTATTTTATTTTTTCAAGTGTCAACATAATCAAGAATACACTTGACATTTTAACCTTCTACCAAGATAAGAGCAGCTGCTGTAGAAACATGGGGTGTCCATTCCCTGCAGGTGGGAGCTGACACTAATGGGTGGACAGATCCCTAGAATCCCCCTACAAAGGGTTGCCACCCCTCGGGCTCTCAGCACCACTGCTCCGGACACGGCTGCATCCTCCGGAAAGCACCCTGATAGGCAGGATGCTCCCCATACATCAAACAGGGGTATCCTTGGCTGCCCCCCTTGGGCTGAGTGTCTGTCGAGATGTTAAATAATAAGCTAAGTGGAGAAGGGAGTGTTTCTACAGCAACTTGAATTTTTAAAAAGATTTCTTTGGTTTCTGTGCTGGTAGGGAACACAGGCACTCCCACGTCCCAAAGGGTTTTAAGCTCCTGTATGTCCACCTGCCATGGCCATTCCTGTGGCACAAGGGGCCCCCCTGCCACTTCTAGCAGTGGGAAGTCCCTGCACTCACCCTTCTTTCCTTTGGTTCTGTAGGTCCTGCCCATGTCTGCTGTCACCTTCATGCTCCCTACTTATCACCAGGCTCCCTGTGACTGCGGACTTCGAGCTGGAGGCAACCCTAACCCTAACCCCTGCCGCCCAGCCCCAACCCATTCATACCAGGCTGAGCGCTGGGAAGCAGCTGTCCTTTCAGCCCAGTCCCCAAGCCCGGGGCTGGGGCACTTTGGGCTTCTCCACTCCTCCCCCGCTGCACCTGGGCTGGAGTTCAAGGGGCCACCAGCTGCTGCGGCCGGTGGTGAAGACAAGCTCTGGGCTAGCGGTTGGGAGGCCTACGTTTGGTCTCGGCTCTGCCGCTTACTAGCTGGTACCCTTGGGCACTGAACCTCCTTGAGCCACACTTTGACCACCTGTAGAATGGAGCTAATGACCACCGTATCTCCAGCTGCAAGTTGAGAAGGAACCGAGGGGTCCAAAGCCCCTACAGGGTGCCTGGTGAGCACTGGCAGGTAATGAGGGGCTGCCCACTTGAGCAGGCCCTGCTCCCTCCCTCTCTTCACCCCTTTCCCCCACTTCAAGCCCCCAGTTCACCCCAAACCTATTCCAACACCTCCACATCCCCAAGAAGAGTCTGAATTAAAATAAGCTTTTTAACCTAAATTAACCTCCACATTTAACATCCAAAAGGGCTTCTGACTGCTGAGAGCCCAAAGAGGATGAAGCCAAACTGCCCCCTGTTAGAGGGGACAGACACAGATGCCCTGAGAGCAGTGGCAGTTCCACTCCAGTGAGCACCAGACACCTTTCTCTCTCTCCACAACCACACGAATCTCTAAAACTTTGGACAAACGCAGATGCTGAAAACGGCGAGCGGTGCTGTCGACAAGCCAGTCACGGGACAAGCCAGTCATGGGGTCTTAGCATGAAACAGCAACCCGCTTTCGCTTCTCCTTGTGTAGGCAAACACTCCCCTTTTATTTCCCAGTTCTGTGGGTTTTTTTTTTTTTGGGTTTGTGTCTTTAATTACAGGAGATGATGAACAGAAAGTCCTTATTTCACAAGGCAAAGGAGCCCAAATGGGATGAGGAAACTTGCATGCCACGTACGTGCCCCCTCCAGGATGTGGGCTGGTGGAAGCACAGTGCAGGCAGATGTCATTTCTAGCCCTTGGTCAGCTGGGCTGCTTGGACAGAACCTGGATTCCACTGCCCCCTCTGTCCCTTTTCCAAGCTAATCTCTGGCTTTAAAAAAACGGGCTATGCTCATTTCTTTCCCCTCCAAATCTGTAGAGCACTTAACAGTTTATATATGAAAGCACGTTCCACTGAAGTTCTGTCGAATGTTGTCATTTGCAAAAAAGAATGTGTGGCCAGGTGATTCTACCAACCAAAACACCCTCCTCTCATGGCAAAACTGTTCCCCCGACTACCTTGAAGCCATTCCCAGGACAAACACAGACCTCGGGACTCTGCAGGGAGATAAAATGAACATTGAAGGAGAGGAGTTGATGCCAAGTCACAGGAGGTTTTAAGTCCTGACATCCTTAAAGAATCAGTGTTGGCTGCCCCAACCTTGCTAAAGAAAGCTTTCTTACATGGTTAAAAAGCCCTCAGGAAGACTGGACTCTAAATCGGTCAAGGATTTCAGGAGACTAGGGACTAAATCGGTCAAGGATTTCAGGAGACTAGGGACAGATACCTAAAGTTTCCAAATAAGCCAATTGCAATCTCCTAGCCAACACAGAAAAAAGTGAATTTCCAACAGTCTTTCATCCAGTATTTTGCTCTTCCCTGCCCACTGGTGCTGTGAACCTACTTTTAACCTCTTTCACAGCCGGCTCTGAAGAATAAGACAAAAATGGAGTGCCTGCATTTTGCTGGAAGCCACAAATGAACATTGTGCCTCTCCAATCAGCAGTGTCTCTAGGCCAGGGGGAAGGTGGAAAGGTGAGAGGATCTTGAAGACCTGGTGGGACCTTGCCAGGACTTTATGAGCTTCTTTCTCTTCCATAAAAACTTGTCTTCCCTCTCACTGCCATTAAAGGCAGTTGCTGCTCAATTTTCGACCACTTCAGTACACCCACAACACAGGACCGTGCAGATCGTCACGTCCCCCCAACTTCAACTGGCCAGCTATACCCGAATGCCAGAGCAGCCCTGTGGTGGGCAGGAGTGCGCTGATCTCAAACATGCTCTGGACTGACCTGAAGGAGGCCGGAGACCTTTCCTTTTCGAGTTTGAATCACAACCTTGATGTGGCATTTCATCTTTTACGTTTTTGTTCCTAATGAAAAGGTGGTTAACAGCTTGGCTTCTTGGTTTATCATGTTCAAATTGAGAACAAAAACAGGCCAGGGTCAGGCACAGTGGCTCATGCCTGTAATGCCAGCACTTTGGGAGGCCAAGATGGGAGGATCACTTGAGGCCAGGAGTTTGAGACCACCCTGAGCAAGAGTGAGACACCGTCTCTATAAAAATAGAAAAATTAGTTGGGTGTGGTGGTGCACGCCTGTGGTCCCAGCCACTGGGGAGGCTGAGGCAGGAGGATCGCTTGAGCCCAGGAGTTTGAGGTTGCAGTGAGCTACGATGACGCCACTACACTCTACCCTCTATCCGGGGCGACAGAGCAAGATCCTGTCTCAAAAAAGAATAAAAAGAAAATAAAGGGCTCCCAGGCCTCATCTGTCTCCTTATGAACAGGCACCAGCTGCCTCTCTGTCCCCTGAGGCGGGACTCCCTGCAGCCATGGCCCCCATGAAACTGCTGTGTGATACAGAAAAGGCAGTGGCAGCAACCCTCCCAACCAGCCCTGGAGACTCCCAAGGAACCAGGAGGAGCAGAGAAGGTCCTGCACCACATACCCTTTAGGCCACTCACGTCCTTCCTCTTCTGCCCACCTGCCAGTCACCCATCCAAAGCCAGTCACTGCTTTGCACCAGGTGCAGCAGGGCCAGCCCACTCAAGCTGTGCTCTGCATGCCCGGAAAACACCTGCTGCAACGCCCACGAGTGGAGTGCGGCTTAAGATCAGCCGAGGCAACCCCACATCCTGCATGTAGGCAGAAATCATTACTGTAGGCTTAAAACACTGAAGGTCTTTAGCTATGGAAAACGGTTTTTTTTTATTGCTGGTGGTAGTCAACATTCTGGAAGATTCTGGAAGCTTTTGCTCCCTGGTTCTGTTACTGAATTACTGAGATGCTGATTCACCATGTCTCTGTTTGATCCTGAAGGACCCCGGGCCTGCTTTATAAGAGCATTTAGAGATCCTTTGGGATTTCCGTGAGATTACTGCTCACTGCCTCTCCAGTGCCCTGACTCCACCACAGGGCAGACCACACGGGGCAGCAGAGGCCCTAGCAGACACAAAAGTGAGCAGCGGGAAGGCCTTGCCTTGTCAGCTTGGTGCTGTTTTCCTCTTGGAGCCCCAGGAACAGAGACTCATCTCACGAGCCTGATGGAACATGGAAGGGGATGCTCTTTTGACAGTGCCGCCCATGCACCAGGCAGCGAAAACTCTCCCCATCACTGGGAGGGTGAATAGACATCGCCCACTGCACAGGACAGTTAATGCCTACTGTTCCCAGAGTAATTATTTTTATTTTCTAACGTATCCTAGTTTGGATGAAAAATTACATACTATTAATGACAAGGCCTTAAATGTTGATGGGTTCTGCTACCTTGACTGCCAAGATAAAGCACACCCCACACAGCAGCAGGGTTAAGTGGATTGGGAAAGGGGTGGCAGGTGACTCCTTAGCACTCTGATGTGGTTTGACAGAGCCTCAAACCCTCAAATGGCAGAAACCCTTGGCTGGCACCACCCTGCCAGGATTTGTGCAAGCCAGGAAGCCTCGTGACTCTGTGCGTGCGTGTGTGTGTGTGTGTGTGTGTGTGTACATCCTGCCTGAGTCCAGGTCAGAGGGTCATGGAACAGCCCGGCCCCACTGGGTCTTGTGGAGCGGAACATCTAGATGTCTCCCACAGTGCTCTCTGCTGGGTCAGTTCACTATCTCGGTGGTATAGGTGCCACCCTCTTCCATCCATGCTTGCTGGTGACACTAAATTATCTTGATGACCAGACCAAAGGAAGCATTGGCCTGGTAAAGACAGATAACACAGTCAAGGTTGCCAGCCACACGTCCTTCCCAGCATGCAGCATTCACAAAACACCAGTGCTGGAAAAGGACCTCGATCTCTAGAAGGCTGGAGTTTTACAGCTGAGGAAAAACAAGGCTTGAGAAAACACCAAGAGCAAGCCCTGAATGAGCGTCGCTAGGCAGGGATGGGTAACTGTCAGGAGATCAAATTCTAGCTGAAATTCTACCACAATGATCTCAGCGATCCCAACCACACTGCAAAC
Organism: Daubentonia madagascariensis; assembly: GCA_023783475.1. Lineage (NCBI taxonomy): Eukaryota > Metazoa > Chordata > Mammalia > Primates > Daubentoniidae > Daubentonia > Daubentonia madagascariensis. Next base: position 158,113 of record JAKFHU010000353.1, on the reverse strand, counting down.
CTGCAGATGCCTCAGTTTTGTCATCTGTAGACTAGACGAGTAAGTCAGCCAGCATTTAAACCTCACACACCTTCTGAAGTTTCACTGACCAACAACAAAAACAGGAGAAATTTCACTAATCGATGCTTTCCTAGGGCAAAGAATTAAATTTGAATTTCTAGTCATAACTTGTAAAAGAGGTGTACCATTTCAAACCCATCAGATTGGCAAAAACGAAAAGTCTGGTAATATTGAGGGTTGGTAAATAGGAGTAACAGGAACTCTCCACACTTCTGGGAGTATAAATTGATACAACTACACTGGAAAACACTCTGCCAATACCTAGCAAAACAGAAGATGCACACACCTTATGACACAGCAATTAATTCTACTTCTCCTGCTTTTACCCTAGAGAATCTCTCAGAAGTATCTGAGAGATACAAGGATATTTACTGTAGCAGTGTGAGCAACAGTGAAAAAGTGTAAATACTCTGTCCCTCAGTAGATACTGTTGTACATTTAAGATGAATGAATTCGATTTGTATGTATCAACTCAGATAAATCTCACAAACATGAGTGAAAAAGGATACAAGCAGTATAAATATAAATTTTAATAACATTGTTTACAGATTGATACAGAGTTTTAAAAGTACAAAAAAAGTGCAGGAGAATCAGGAGAGAACAGCAGACAGGAGGTACAAATGCCCCTCTGAAAGATGCAGAAACAGGCACAGGAGTGGAAACTGACATGCCACCACAGAGACGGAACTGGGATCCGCGCTGGAGAGGGAACTCGCCCACCCTGACCCCAGGTGAGCCTGAGACTGGGGGTCCCCGGTCCGTAGAAGGGGAGGTTAAGGTTTGAGTTTATAAAATGAGAGGATTAGTTAAAAGCCTAAACATGGAGTGGGGTTGGGGCCCTCCATCTCCTACCCCACACAAACGAGGGTGGAATACAAACACTAACAGCCATGTCAGCCCTCAAGGTTTACCTCCCACACACCCTTTCTCAGGCAGCTCCTGGAACGTATGCTAAGAGAAGATGCCAGGTGTAGGCTGCCACCTGCCACCCCGATGCCCAGGAAGCACAACACATACCTGAATGCGCCTCACCTGCATTCAGCGGCCAACCCCCACCATCTCCCTTTATATGAATCATAGGAAAGTGTCCCTTTCCAATCTACAAAATTCCCATTTCATATAGTTCAACATATTTCTAATACTTTCCTCATGCCAGACCATCAGGCAGCAGACCTGTAACTCTTCCCCTCTAAATATTTCAAGCCCTTATCTCCCAAGGATGGGATATTCTACACAATCACAAGGCATTACCACATTTAAAAAAAAAAAAAAATCACCCAACAGACATCCCAAGGTGCCTCTGAAATTCGATCTCCCTTCACTTGTCAATCCAACCACCAAGGGCAATACAAAATACCTTTTACCCTCCTCCAGCTCCCCAGGTCCAGTGGTTAGGGAAAGAAAGAAAGAACCTGTCTACAGGAAGGACCTCAGCCCAAACCGCTGAATCAGCATCACATGGGCAGTTTCAACCTGGAGCCAAAGGGCTCCTACCCCTCACCGCCTGACCAGTTTGGAAACAGGGTTGTCCTGAGCCAACAACAAAAAGAGTTGTTGCAGCCAGGGCTGTGTCTGGGCTGTGTCGCCACCTGGGCCTGCGGGATCTGCACCTTTCCACTAGGCAGTACCCCCAGGTCTGGGACAAGCGCCCCTAAAAGAGTGGAAGCCACTTTTCTCCAGGGCACCTTCACCTCTTCTTTGGGAAAGTTACACAGGGCGGGCAGCCCAGCCCCTTTCCCTGTGAAACTCAAGGGTTCTAGGCCACCATCACCAGAGCCAACAGGAAGCAACCCTCATTAAGGAAAGGATATTACGGAAGGAAAGAAGAGCAGCCTTTATCAAGCCAGCAACCTTCCAGGCCTCCACACTTATCTTAGGAATCCACGATTCATCACGATGAGTGACCTCAGCTACATTCTCCTCTGGTGGGAGGCACCTGGGGGTCAGTTCTTCCAGGACATGGAAGGTGCTAGGTCTCCCTTTGAACCGCACCCCTTTCTCCAGCAGGTGTGGGGGTCTCCACTGGGTCAGGTGGAGGAATGTCAGGCAGGGGCTATAATCCTTTTCCCTGCTCCAGCCTGTCGGCCCCCCTGGTGCCTGGGGAAGGGCTTGACCTAGGCCCACTAAGAAGCCAAGCCAATTCGCCTCCCACCAGGCCCGCCCAGCAAGCCTCCTCACTCTCCCGGCCTCCAGGGCCACTGAGGGGGCTGGTGCTGGCCCAGGGACTCACCTTGCCTCCCCCTCCCACAGCACGGCAGGTGTGGGGAGTGACCTCCTCCCCGAATTGTCCCAGGGAGGGAGACCCGGCAAGCCCCATCCCATCTCCTACTGTCCACCCTGCCTAGTTTCTCTTCCTGCTTATGGATTTAACTCTTCATGCGGTTCCACCGCACCCACCCAGTCCCACGTTCCTGTTTTCAACAGGACCTGTCTTCCGGGGTCTCAGGAAGTGTGTGGGGTTATGTACAGAAAATCGCCCAGACAAGCCCTTTGCAATAAGTAAAAAAAAACCAGATGCCGGTAGATACTACTATCTCAGCAATTCGTCCTGAGGACACCGAGGCCCAGGGGCTGCCAAGGGGCTGGGAGCGAGATGTCAGCCCCAGGTCGCTGGGGCCCGGCCAAACTCCTCGCAGGCTCCTCCCTCGGGGCTCCCCAGCGAAGTCCCCGGCCCGGGGTCGCCTAGAACAGCCCCAGGGGAGGGCGGCCCGGGTTGATTGTTTTTTGCTTTTCTCATCACCGCGACTCTCAGGAGCGCGCGCCCTGCTACCCCTGCTCGCCGGGCAGGGACAGGCCCGAGGGTGCCCCGCTTCCCTCCGGCCGCGGCCCCCGCCCCCGCCAGCCCCCAGGGACGCCGCGGGACCGCGCCCGGGCCCGGCTGGTGACGCAGAGGGGCCCGTCCCGGTGCGGTCGCCCAGGCCACTCCCCACCCGCGGCCAAGGTCACCTCCGCCGCGCTGGCGCTGCGCCCCCGCCCCGGCGCGCCGCCCGCCCGCACTCACCGAGCGCAGCCGCCGAGACCTGGGCCCCCAGCCCCCGAGCGCCCGCCGCCGCCGTGGCTTCCGAGCCCGGCCCGCCCTATTTACCCGCGGCCCAGCCCCGCCCGCCGACTCCCACGTGACCGCGGCGGCCCCGCGCGCCCCCGCCCCCACTCCCTCCCTCCGCCCTCGGCCCTCCGCCCTCCGCCCTCTGCCCGCCCCCACCCCCGGCCACCCTGCGCGGGCTGCGCTCCCGGACGTCCCGCTGCGCAGAGCGGGGGGGGGGGGGGGAGAGGGGCTCCGAGCCCCGCCGGCCTGCAGGGCGGGGAAGCCTGCGGATGGGGGTTTGGGGAGTGGGGTAAAGGTCGCTCAGGTGTTCCCGAGGGCGTCCACCCAGCGCAGAGAAACACCCCGGGGCCGCCCCCGCCGGGACGCCGCGCCCTGGATCCCTGCGGGGGAGGGGCTGGCTGTCGCGTTTCATTCATTCAGAAACCCATGCAGAGGTTGGGGGGTGAGCTGTCGGCCCCACAGAATAGCCTTTAAAGGCTCTTTTAGCGTTAGCGTTCCTGAGAACGTATCTCCAAGACTCTCCAGCTCCGTAGTAATAAAAAAGGGTACCTATTACCACTAAGTACCCATCTAGGAGCTGCTTCAGAATTTCTGTAGAGAAGGAGAAAGACCTTAGGAGCAGAAATCTGGCAGAGGGGTGCCAGGAGACCTGTTTGGAAGGGGACACACAGCAAACAGTTTTTATAATGCTTTGAGTTTGTTGGGGGGAGTGTCTGGAGAGGCTGCTGGAGGTGGTGGGGTGGCTCGAGACCCACCCCACTCCAGACACCCCTGACCTCTGTCATCTTTAACCTTGCAAGGTAGGTATGACCCTGGCAGACTCCAAGCACCGCTGGCTCTCTGCTGCAGCCCGCAGATACCTGGAGCCCCCCTGGGGCCCATCAGAGAGCTATTTGGACACATGAACCCCCACCTCAGTGGTACCAAATTAAGGATAAGAGTGGAAGGGGAAAAAAAACCTCTGGAGTCCAAACATGGTTACTAAGTCCCAATTGAGTGGGATACCAGGGAACTTAGGACACCAGTGGAGAAGGCGGCTCCGGGTCAAGGTGGTCCCAACGGCCTGCTTACCCCAGTTACATCCCGAGAGCCATGGACTCTGGACTGCAAATCAGTGCTTAGATATGTCATCTTCCATGTGGGCAGCAAATCATTTTAGACCTCCATAAAGAGCTCAGGGGACCTTCCTTCCCTGCCTGTTTCAGGCCTAAGACGGCTGGGAAGACTCTCCGTTGCTACCAGATGCATGTGCTTTTGCATACAGTGGGTACAGTTTAAGCCGAGGCTGCCCTGTTGAGAATACAGTCTTGGTGTGGATTCTCACACTTGTGGTGGGTGAGACAGAGTATTCTGTCACCCCTCCAGCTCCCAGTCTGTAATTCCATAGACCCTCCCCCACCCCCGTGCCAATCTTTTCCACAAAGAGGCGGATAAAGCTTGGAATCTGTCATGTAGAGCTGTGTGACTTCAGCTAAGTGACTTAACCCCTCTGTTCTTCAGATTCGTCATCGGGCTATTGAGTATGGTTGTATCTACCTCATAGGCTGTATTTAATTCTCACATGAGAATTAAATTGATGGGGCTCCATTCATTTCATTTCCTGTCTGTATCCCAAATCCCAGCACTGAACACAGTCCCTCAAGTAAACCTAGGTGCTCCCCAGGGACAGAATCAGCTCCCACTGGGGCCACAGCCCATCTAGGAGATATTATTTAAGCCAACTGGGACTGTGCTTGGAGTTTTGAATTTCAACCAGGACCTGTTAGTCCCATAAGTTACCTTTGCTCAGGGACTTGGGGCGGCAGATAAGACCTTTTGAAGGTCTCTTTGAAGCCATCGTCTTCCTTGAGGACTTTTATGAGCCTGAAGGACTGATCTCCTGAGACCTCCGGAAGGTGGAAGGAATATGTCTTTGGAGGAGGATGTCTCCTCCCTTATCTCAGCCCCCAAGTCATCCAAACCCACAGGGTCAGAAATACCAGATTCTACCATGAACCAGACTCTCCTGAGCTTCCTGTAGGGCTTTGGGAAAAGGCTGGCAACACTCCCTTGCACAGGGGTCTCCCTTGTCAACACTCTCTTGTTTCACTAGTTCCAGCCAGGGTGAGAAAAAAAAATATGGAGCCAGAAAAACCTGTGTTTGAATCCTAGTTCCACAGTTACTTCCCTTCTCTGAACCTCTAAACAGGTTGTTGTGAGGATTACGTTTAAGTTGGAGTCTATGTGGTGCACCACCCACGTGGCCCACAGACATGGTGTGTGGTGGTAACAAAGCCCCTCCCGTTTCTAATGCCTACGGCCAGATTCATTGAAAGCTCCAGTCTTATAAAAAACACCAACAACACTAAATGTCAGCAAAGGCGTGGAGCAATGGAGTGTCTCATATATTGTTGGTGGAGGATAAAAGGGTACAGCCACTTCGTTTTTAAAAACACTCTGTCAGCTTTTTTAAAAAAAGCAAAACATAAAACTAAATATTCCATTACCCTATGACCCAGCAATTATGTTTTTATTTATTTACCCAAGACAAATGACAATATATGGCCATAAGGAGACTTGTACAAGAATGTTCAATAGCAGCTTTCTTCGTAATAGCCAAAGACTGGAAACAGACAAGGTGCTCATCTAGCTGTGGTATATTTATATTTATATTATATTTATTTATATGTATATTTGCCAACACAACAATGGGTCAACTTACTGTTACACAGAATCACACGGATCAGTCTCAAAAACATTATGCTGAGTGAAAGAAACCTTACACAAAAGAGTACATACTATATGATTCCTTTTCAAGCTCTAGAATGGGCAAAACTAATCTGTGGTGGAACAAATATCATAACAGTGGTTGCCTCTGGGTATGGTGAGGGTGAGAATTGACTGGGAAGGACCCGAGAGAACTTTTGATTATGTTCGATATCTTGACAGGGGCTTGGGTCACCCAGGTGTGTGTACTTGCCCACGCTCACTGAACATACACTTCAGATCTGTGCATTTTGTCATTGTAGATACATTTTACATAAAAAGAAATCACCGTAAGCAAATACTGGAGTCTGGTAAATGATATGGATGCTGAAAGGGAAGTTACAGGTATCTGCAATTCACTTTGAAATGCATTAAGGTGATGGATGGGTGAACAGATGGAGGCACAGATAGACGGACAGATCTGTGACAGAGCAAATGCAGTAAAATGTTCATGGTAGAATCTAGGTGGTGGGCATACAGCAGTGTTCATTGTAAAATTCACTATTAAATTCTTTCAGCTTTGTCGTATCTTGAAAATTTTCATAACAACACATTGTAATAAAGTTCAGGTTTTATAAGCACATGACACACAAACGAAATCTAAGATAAAAATGACTCCGCAAAAACCATTCTTGTGGCTGGGCAAGTGGGCAAGGTGGCTCACGCCTATAATCCCAGCACTTTGGGAGGCCAAGGGGGGACAATCGCTTGAGGCTGGGAGTTTGAGACCAGTCTGAAGAACACAGCAAGACTCTGTCTCTTTAAAAAAAAAACAAAACCATAAACAAAACTCTAAGCTGGTTTGGGATAGGACATTGTCTTATTCATTTGTATTTCTCCTTTCCCCTGTCTTTTTACTTTCACTTCCTTCATCCCCCTCCTTCCAGCAAGGAGGCATGGGCTGTGCACCCAGGCACCTGCAGACAACTCCCATTCTTTGGTGTGACTGTCACCCAAGAGAGGCAAAATTACAGTGACTTGGCTCCAGTCAACTTCTAAGTTCCTGGGTGTAGTTTTACTAGGCTGACCACATTGTTTTCACCTCTTTATTCTCATACAATGTCTCCTTTGTGGCTTATCCTCATCTGAGTGCAGTTGTGTTACTGCAAGCAAAAGAGATTGTGGCCCAAGCCGGGGTGGCTCATGCCTGAAATCCCAGCTACTTGGGAGGCTGAGAAAGGAGGATCACTTGAGCCCAGGAGTTTGAGACCAGCCTGGGCAACATAGCAAGATCCATCTCTAAAAAAAAGAAAATAATAGAAAAAGGGATGAGAGCCCCACTGGTACTGCAGGGCCCCAGCGTGCACGTGGGCTCTTCTGGGCGTGAAGCAAAGTGCACGGCTGGGGTCTGAGCAGAGGCCTGCAGCCCCTGAAGCTTGTGGCCACCACTTACAGCCATGTCTGTTTAACCCCAACCGTGGACTCCTCACCACGGAAGGTAGGGTTTACCCACGTAAAATAAATCATCCTCCATATAAAATAAATGCATTATCTCACTAAGTTTTTCAATTGGTTTCCCTTGTAACTTTAAATAACATATCCAAATCTCTGTTTCTCGTTTTCACAACTTTGGACAATTTGGTTCTGAAGAGCTTTTTAAAATGGATTCCTGCGCAGGCCCAGAAGCCTGCATTATTAAAAAGTCCCTCTTTGGTTGATTCTCGTGTCCGTCCAAGTTTGGGAATTGCTATTCTACAATGGCATATGGGCTGATGTAGTCAGGAGTTTAGGTTCTGCTTAGAGAGGAGCCCCCCAGGCTCCCCAGCTAGGCTGGCTGTAGTGCTTGGTCCTGAATCCAGCACTAGGTTCTTGGCCAAGGGCAGCGGAGGCCTCATTCTGTAGACACCATTGCTCATCAGGGGCCAGTGTGGGGCCAGAGCCTCCAGGCCACCTGGAGAGAAATAGCAGTGCTGATGCACAATTTGGGCCATCTCGAGGCCTGCCCACCCTGCAATGTCACCTCCTGCTGACCCAGAGGGTGGCCTTGGTGGTGAGTCTATCTCCAAGGAACTCCTATTTCCAGTGGCTATGAAGTGACTCAATGAGGATTGCTTTTTGTGCAAGAAAAATAGTAAGGATTGAGTAGCCCCAGGAAGGCTTGAAGCTCTGGCTTTGCTCTCAGAGGATGTGTGTGTGATGGATTGTGCACCCATTATCCTGGGTGATTGATGAAGCTGCCAGCAGTGGTGGTATAGGAACTTACTGAGAGACCCCAGTAGTAAAGGCATCCCTTCTCTTCATCTGGTGGACAGTGTGATCTATGCGAATGACCAGAACTGGACTTTAAAATTCCCTTCATGTTGACATCACTCTTTGTTGATGCCATCAAAGCCAAGACGCCATCAGGGAAAGGAGTAAGGAGAGCAGCTCACGTGTACCAGCACCTGTGCTGTTCTGTCTCAGTGAGTCCTCCCCATCATGGGGTGAAATGGCTTCTGTTACCCCCATTTGTGAATCAGCTCTGACAGTTCCATAGCACCTTCCAATCCAAGGAACCCTGTGAGTTAGAGGCTGGGGGATGTGGACCAGGTTTCTTATGACCCCAGTGGGTGCCCCTTCTATACCTGTTCATAGCAATTTGGACACTTTGTCTAAGGCTGGTCTGGGGAGAAGTTTTTCTAGGAAATGCTGTGTGTGGACAACTGCTCATTGCATAGTACGGAGGGGGCAGCTGCTCAGGAAGCAGAACCATAAAGCAAGGCTCTGTCTGTCTTGCCCCTGGGTTAGTTTACTAGCACTGACATAACAAAGCACCACAGACTGGGTGGCTTCAACAACAGACAGTTACTGTCTCATAGCTCTGGATGCTGGAAGTCCAAGATCAAGGTGTCAGCAGGGTTGGTTTCTCCTGAGGCCTCTATCCTTGGCTTTTAGACACTGTTGTCCTCACATGGTTGTCCCTCTGTGTGTCTGTGTCTGTGTCCTAATCTTCAATTCTTAGAAGGACACCGGTCAGATTGGATTAGAGCCCACCCTAATGACCTTACTTTAACTTAATCACCTTTTTAAAGGCCCTACCTCCAAAGACAGTCACAGTCTGAGATACTGGGTGTTAGGGCTTCAACATGTGAAGTTTGGTGGGTGGGTGGGGGGAAACAGTTCAGTCTGTAATACTGTGCTAGCAGAGAGGGAAACCTTTCCAGAAGAGGCAGGCTGTTTGGAGACCCTGGAGGAAAAACTGGCTGGAGACATTCTTATTTCAACAGCATAGTGCTGTGTCTCAACAGGGTAGTGAGTGCAAAACAAGGAGGGGCAAGGGCCAATTATTCCTCAACAAACGTGAGCTGAGAATCTGTCACGTGACAGGCACAACACAGGGAACTGAAAGTTAAAGGGGAACTGTGCTATAAACCACATATGATTAGGTGGCATATCTGCTAGTAATGAAAGTAAATTTCCTTGAAGATAAGTACAATAGCAAGTGATCTTTCCTATATTCATTAAAAAATATCTTTGGGTTGTTTCCTGGTTTATAATTAGAGATAGCATTCATTCAGATTTTTATTTTGCAATCAGGTATCTTCATTGGTTTTACATATAATACTTGTCTGGCTACCTTCCTGATACTTAATGTCTAATTTTATACCATTAAGCCATCCTAAATGGTAGTACTTGCTGCTTGTGGCTATAGTCAAAAGAGGGTTCAATAGTCCCCATTAAGGACTCTTGAGGACTGGTTGCAGATGTATTAGTCAGGTAAGTAATGCAAGCTGCTATAACAAACGAGCCTATTCCAACAATGGTTAATTTCTTATTTTCTTTTTTTTAGAGACAGGGTTTAGCTCTGTTGCCTGGGCTGGAGTGTAGCAGCACAATCATAGCTCACTGTAACCTCCTATTCCTGGCTCAAGTGATGCTCTCACCTCGGCCTCCCAAAGTGTTGGGATTACAGGCTTGAGCCACTGCACCCAGCCAGTTAATTTCTTATTCAAGTTGGAGACCTTGAGGGTTGGTTAGGGGGGAGATGCTCTGCTCTGTTATGTCCCCAAAGGACTCGTGCTGCTTCATGAGTCCTTCTTGCACTATCATCCCCTACACGTGGACTCCAAGGTCATTGCTCAAGGGAAGGGAGAGAATGAGGAAAACTCTCATGTCCTCAAAATTGCCCTAGCCTGCAAGCGGTATGTATGTTCCATTGATGAAAACTATCTGGATGTCATAGAGTTGGGAAATGTGGTTTACTGTGTGCCCAGGAAAAAGGACGTGGCTTTGCTGAGCTCTAGCTGGTCTGGGCCACTGCTTTGTGATCCTGGTCCCACCACCTTGGTGCCTTGGTAGGTTCATTGAACTCTCTGCATCCTTCTTTCTCATCTGCAGAATGGTAGCAATGACAGGGCTGGCCTCATGGGGCTGTTGTAAGATTAAGGGAGTTAATACACGCAAGGTATTCAGTGGGTGGCCCAGAGCAAACTCAGTAAACATTAGCTACCATCCATCTGCTCCAGATCACAAGCACTGAAAATACATGTGAGAGTGTTTACATTCCTATAGCTCCTTGCAGTTTACAATTCATTCTCATCTTCATGACCTTTTCTACTTTGAGCTTCTTAGCAACCTGTGGGATAGGCATTTTACAGATGAGAAAACCAAAGAGAGCCTGGGAGATTTGCCAAAGTCACAGGATACTAACGCGGCTCAGCCTCCTGACTCAGTCCAACACTTTTCCTGCCTCTTTGCTGAGATCACAGTCACCACCTTTAGCACAATGTGGTCCCCTTGGGTCACCCCAAGTCTGCCAAGAAGTTTGCAAAGAAGATCTGAGAAACAGAGAATTGAAGTGTCTACTTTGGGTCCCTTACCTTGGGGTTTCATGGAATGTTTCAGAGCACTTTTGTCCTAGATACTAAATTTCCCCTAGGGACAGACATATTGACTTAGCTGTCTGTGAAAAACAGCCCTGTGCTGTCAGCAGTGAGTACCAACTGTCTACTATGCAAAGCTCAGCTTCTGTGGCCAAGGTGGGGTAACAGTTGGGAAGTACCCCAATGCAGCGTTCTTCAATCATCCTTGGTCCAGCCCACAATCCAAATGGGAGCATTTCATGACCACAGGCCAGTAGGAAGAGTTTCTCAATAAGATCCCTTTTGCTGAGGGGAGGCAGAGAGTAAATTGTTCCCATTTCAATGCATCATCACTGCTCTGGCTCATTTAGATACCAGGGAGATTTGGAATAGAGAATGGTCCATGGATTTCAGAAACATTGGCATGTTTGCTGTAGATGGCCAATAAATAATTTTCAAAGATTTACTGATCTTTCGCTGGGCGTGGTGGCTCACACTTGTAATCTTAGCACTTTGGGAGGCCAAGGTGGGAGGATTGCTTGAAGCCAGGAGTTGGAGACCAGCCTAAGCAACATAGTGAGACCCCCGTCTCTACAAAAAATAGAAAAATTAGCAAGGTGTGGTGCTCGTGCCTGTAGTCCCGCTTGAGCCGAGACATTTTAAGCTGCAGTGAGCTATAATGACACCACTGCACTCTAGCCTGGGTAGCCAAAGCAAGACCCTGTCTCAAAAAAAAAAAAAAAAAATTACTGATCTTTGAAGAAATGTTTTTATTATTTGTGAATTCTGCTTTGGCTTAAAGATGTCTTCAGATTTTAGAAATCCGTGTTGACATATGAAGGCATTTGTTTTCCCAGATGTTTACTTGCCCGAGGTTTCCATACTTGCTTGTTTGTCCAGGGCCCTGTGTAGGTGAGAGGACCTAATTGGCGTGCGTGTGTGTGATGGGACACATGCAGCATTTTTTTGTTGTTAGCCATCTGGTTTGTGTGTGTGCTGGGAAGTGATGGATCAGTCATCAGCGAGCACGTGGGAAGTTGGTGAATTTTGCAACAAGAGCTGGGAAGGGCACATCCTTAATCTCAGCTCAGTTTACTTAATGTCAGCTTGGGTTTACAGCCTTTCAATCAGAGGTGTCTTTCAGAGCTGGAACGGGAGCTTCATGGAAGGTTGGGGTTGCAGAGTGAACCCACCAAAGAATGGAGCCTGCTGCCGCCAGAGGGAAGCTGGTGTGCGGAGGCGGATCCTGCATGGTGGGGCCTGTCGGCAGAGTGGCTGGCAGCACCGGGCCACATGTGAGGAGGGAGGAGGCTGAGCTCGCCTGGGCCTTCCTGATGAGTCAGCTCAAGTCCAGGGGCGAGAAGGGAGCCAGGTTTTGAACGTCTAAGATGAACCCGAGTTAATCAAGGCAAAAATATCTGGGCTCTGCTAACGTATTCCTTTTATTCTTTTCTGTTTTCTTGCTTGGGCTTTAGGTTTTCAGCTGGGGTCTCCCCTCCCTTTAGATCTAGGGAAAATGGACAGAAACCTCCCATTTTCATGGCTCAGTTATTTAAAGCTGTCCCTACGATGTCTGCAAACCTCCAGGTGAAGAAGGAAGGGCTGGGTGGTGGTGGTCGGAGGCTGTGGTTGTCGCCAAGACATCCTTTGCCACCTGGAGTACTCTTCCCACATGTTCGGTCTCTTGAGCATGCTTCGACCCAGCTGCCAAAACTCAGCCTCTTGCTTGATTTCCACACACATCGAAATCATGTGAGTTGAGTAGACCTTTCTGGAGGCTTGAGGGTAGACACTGAGGATGGGGAGAGCTTTACCATGCAGAGATGCACCCAGAACGCAGGCGTCTCGTTTTAGAAAATGTCCTTTGGTGACTCCGCTGGGCTGGTTTTCACTCAGTCCTGACCGCTCCACCTTTTTGGTACTTTCTCCCCCTCATTCACAGATGTCTCCCTTTCCTTTTCAGTGGCAAAACAACCCATTTCTTCCCTGTCCCCCACAGGACAGCCTCCCTCCTTCTCTCAGGCACAGTCCTTGCTGACTTTCATCCCACAAGGTCTCGTCTGCCCAACCTGGTTTCTCTGGGCTAAAGACATTTTCTGCACCAGTTACAATTCTGGGGCCAGCTGTACTCTCTGTTTTTAATTTCACTTCTCTAGAATAGTCTCTTTAGGAAGTTCCAACATTACTCAGCTCAACTAAGGGGGTCAGGGCAGGACTGCAGGTGGGGTCGTGCATGCATACGGATCCAACCTTGCGCTGGCCTCCCTGGTTCCTGGCATGCCCACACAGAGCCTGTGCTGGTGCCCCATGAGCTCGCCCAGAAGAGTAACTGTGTTCTAAAGACGTACCCACCTTAAGAGCAAATGTGACCTAAAATTTTCATCTTAAAAATGCACGTGAAATTTGACTTACACTCCATGATATACTCATGTCTGTATGAATATAAAAAGTGTGCTTCTCTAGGCTTGTGGTGTTTGTGGATTTATCTCGCCTGCTATGTGCCAGGCACTGTACTAGGCAGTGCTTAACTGGGTGGCACTTAGGCTCCAGGTGGGGAGGCAGACATTCACCAGTTGGCCCAGCCGGCCATGGTGGTGTTCGTCTTGGGGCTGCAGACCTTCAGGGGGCTGAGAAACTGGGTTGTCCAGTGCTAGCTCATACTTTTCCAAGGACTTTCCGTAGCCGTTCCTGCATTTGGCTCACTGTAGCACTTAGTAGATGTTGGCTGAATGATCCATAAAGGGATACATGAATGATCCATAAAGGGATACATGAATGATTTATAAAGTTTGACTCTGATTCTCATCTAGAAGGTGGTACAGCCACTCTGAGTTAGAGTGGAAATCCAAGGAATGGAATCAATAAACACTGGTCTTCAACAGTCTTCAGAGCCGATAGAGCTCACCCCTATTAAGGGGTGAGTTGAGGAGGATCAGACATAGTAAAATGAATGTTTCACTGAAAATGCTCTAGAACATATTCAGTCCTGGACCAGTCATTAGCAGATCTTCCAACAGGAGGGATTACTTGCTAATACCTGGGGAGGCTGAGCAACACTCATTTAATGCCTGGCCTGGCTCAACTAGAGAGTTGAGGAGGATCAGGCTCAGAGAAGCAGCATGGACACAGCTCACTTGAGCTAGAGCACCGTGGAGCCAGGCCCTTGGGTGAAGCAAAAGATCACTAATGTCAAGAATAGTTCAACATGAAATGCCTGTTAGCATTGCTCTATGCGCAGCGTCTACCCTCAGATATTTGCTTGGGCTAGTGGTATTGAGAAATTGTTCACTGGTTCTGGAACATGCAGAAATGTGTTGCAACCAGGTGGGGCGCATGGGGGCAGCCATCCCCACAGAGATCCAGGTGTGGCTTTCTTAGGAAGGAGTAAGATCATCGACACTATAAAGAAAAGGATCTTTTTGTGCAAATTTCTAACGTTCAGACTTGTCATTAAATTGCTTGACTTCTCCCCTCCCCACATTCGGGTGGTCTAATGAAGTCATATGTTCTCATCCTTTTTATTATTTTTAATAATAATATTGGTTTACTTATACAAATGTTGGCTGGCTATGGCAAATCTAATGCAGCAAAGGCCCTACCCTAAATATTTTATAGATTTTTAAAAGCCCGATCTGTGGTTTGAGCTGCAAAGAGGATGGCAGGAATTGTTTTTCTTTCCAGAACAGCCCAGGTCTCTGTGAGCCCAAAGGCAGGCTGGTCTCCTGCTATGGTCATTGAAGCAAATTCTTATCTCTGGGTACAAAATGAAAAGGACTATGGAATTTTCAGACAGATTTAAAAATATATCTTTTGTATACACATAACAAGTAAATATAAATAATGTTATAGTTAACATGTACTTTCAATACACAATGTCATTTAGTCCTTACATCAACCCTTTAAGACCTCTTTTAACAGATGAGGAAACTGAGGCACAGGTAGCTAGGTAACCTGCCCAAGGTCCCCGAGTTGGTCACCAGTGAGGTCAGGACACAGACTTAGCTCATTGGCTGGGATTCAGCAAATACGGCCAAAGCAGTAACTGAGACCCAGGGCCCTTCTCGAGCCCAGTGCTGGGACAACATGGGGTGGGGCAGAAGTGAGCCCCAGAGGCCGCCCCCAAGGAGCTGGAATTCTAGTGGGGGAGCTGGATGAGTTAGCACTTGAACACACACGTACACGCATGCAGGCACTCACCAATGCTGCGTCAGGGAGGGAGAGCACAGATTGGAGTTCTGACTGGGAGAATCAGGAAGGCTTTACTAAAGAGACCTCTGAGTTAGACGGAAAGACAGAGGGATTTCTGTCTCTGAAGCTTCAGTATGACAGTAGGACCTAGCCGGGAAGAGGCCTACATGTGGCCAGGGAGGTTGAGCCCCAGGAAGGAACCCTGGCCACGATAGACATCCGTCGTGTGGCTTGTTCTCATTTGAAGAATTTCCACATCGTCTTCGTAGCCACGCCTTTGACTTTGTTTTTGCTTCTCCCTGCACTTCAAATGCCCTCCCCTCTCTCCATTTCGACCTGGGCACCAGGGCCAAGAATAAATGCATCTGCAGCCCGTGGTGTCATTGATCCCGGTGGTGGGAAGTGAGCTCTCCCTCTTCCAGCCTTCCAGAGTCGATTCTCGAGGTCACCTTGCCAGCGGCCTTGTCGGTACTTGGGTGTAAGTGCTGCTACCCTGGGAAGCTCTGGCAGGGAGAGCTGGAGTCCTGTACGTCTCTGCCCGGCTCAGGACGGGTTCCTGGCCCTGCGCGTGGGCGTCGGGACACTCATCCGCCTCCTTCCTCAGTCCTGCTTCCCAGCACCCTCCTGCTAAATTAGTCCATGGACTTGTATGGGAGCCCCTAGATCCCCCATGGGCTCAAGACGCCTTGGCACTCACTATGCAATAAATTTAGCATTCTCTGGGAAGCAGATGGAACTAAACTGGGACTATTGTCTGGTCCTGAGATGCCTCACCAAGATTCGTATTCCCCTGTCCCAGAAAATATGCCAGGCAGAGAAAGGAGGAAGCTTCATGCCTGCAGAAACCCTTGCAGGAGCCCCCGGGTCTACAAATTATACTTGCTTTTCCTTGTTTCAATTAGACTGTTAAAAAATAAAAACCTAGCCTCTCATTACTGTAAATGAGGCAAGAGAAGTATGACAGGATGTCTGTGTGAGCCCCCTTTCTGTACCAGGGAAGGAAAAAAAGGAACTTGAGCCACTGTCTGGTGGCTCCCCCACAGCTTGGCGGCGGGGTCCAGGCAGAGGTCAAATGTCCACCCTCTGGCAAGGGAGGGTCGGTGCAAAGGACCCTGTGCTGCCGGGTAATGAAGAGGCCCCGTCAGTGTGGGAGCTCCCCAGTACTGTGTGGCATTATGGCACTTTGGACGGGGACCAACAGGACTGCAAAAGCATTTTGTCTGGTCTCTGTCTCCTGGTGTCCAGAACTTCCTCTTTACTCTGACGGAAGCGTCAATGCCAGGCCGAGCCCAGGGGGCCTGCAGAGGCCTCCAGATGTTTGCTTTGCGCTCTCTGCTTTGAGGATCACTCACAGGGAGGAGTCAAATATTTGTACTTTCTTCTGTGGTCTGCCACCATAATCAGTCCCAAGGCCGCGTCGCTTTTCTTAGTTCCTCTGGTAAAGCCGGAAGGGCTCCTTCTGCTGGCCGAAGGCTGTTCAGCCTACTCTCCCGGGTCTGGGCCACACCTGCATCTTCCCTGCACCTCCAGTTGCACCGAGTGGCTGTGCGGATTGCTTACTGCACAACCCCAGGGGGCGCTGTTCACATAGCAGTGAGGTGAATTGCACAACGGTGCACAGTGGTCCCGTGAGCCCCTTCTACAGCTCATAAACTGTCCTTGTCATGGCAGAGGCCATCGGAGGCTTCCCTGGCATGGCAACTCTGAGCTCCTTTTTCCTTTTTTTTTTTGAGACAGGGTCTTGCTCTTGTCACCCTGGTAGAGTGCAGTGGCATCATCGTGGCTCACTGCAACCTCCAACTCCTGGGCTCAAGTGATCCACCTGCCTCAGCCTCCCAAGTAGGTGGGACTACAGGTGCACACCACCACACATGGCTAATTTTTTCTATTTTTAGTAGAGACGGGGTCTTGCTCTTGCTCAGTCTGGTCTCGAACTCCTGAGCTCATGTGATCCTCCCGCCTCGGCCTCCCAGAGTGTTAGAATTACAGGCATGAGCCACCCACCGGGCCTCCTTTTTCTTTTTCTTTTTTTAAATTAATTTTTTAAAAATACAGACAGGGTCTTGCTCTGTCCCCTGGGCTGGAGTGTAGTAGCAGGATCATAGCTCACTGCAGCCTCGAACTCCTGGCCTCAAGCGATCCTTCCACTTTGGCCTCCCAAAGTGCTGGGACTACAGGTGTGAGCCACCGCAACCAGCCCCTTTTTCCATTTTCAAGAGAGTCATGTGCACAGAAATATTTCTCTGTTATAAAGAAAAAAGTTCAGGGATCACAACAAGTGGTGATTAATACTTGGCCTCAGTGTTGGGGAGAAACTAAGGGTTGGGGGGCAGAAATGGAGCATGTAGGCCTTAAATAGAGGGTAACTTCTTTTCAGTTCTAGCAGGTTCTTGCCAAGAGGGGATGATAGCAGAATGTTGCCATGGCTTCTGGTTTATTTGACAGAAGTAGAAATCCCTAATTTTAGATGAAGCTGCCTGCTTTTTAAATGTTGGCTCAAATGAAAAACAAAGATGAAATACTTCAGGGACTAAACGGAACAGTTGTGAGCTGTTTTTGCCCTATTGGCTGCAGGCAGCGATTTCTGCTTGACGTCCTGAAAGGTGAAATTGTCACAGAGAAAGAAAACTGTCCTTGGAGGTTCTACTTCAGGTGACTGAGACTTTCTTTGGGGCAGCATCCTGCAGTTTTGAAGGCTGTCTGGCCAAGGGGCACCTTCAGGGTCTTCAGGGTCTGCAGGATTTTCCCTTTTCCCGAGGTGAGAGTCCAGGGGTTCTCACTCTTTCCCCCCTTCCCTGGTGGTCTCCAGGGCGACCCGTCCACACATTCCTGGGCCTTCCCAGGCCCTGAAGAATAGGATCTCTCTGCCTCCACTCCCAGGTTCCCCTCATTCAAATGGGCTTTACCCTCCTGTTGCTATCTTTTCGTTATGACAGCACCGTCCCACTTGGTTCAATAATTTCTTGATGAACACATCTTTGTCCTCACAGCAAGGCTGGGACGTTTGGTCTCCAGGGATGACAGCTTGGATGCAGGTGTGTGACCTTACAGTCATAAAGCAATCAAATACTCCCATAGATGTAAAGAGCCCAAGTGTCCCCTGCACAGCTTCTAAGACCTCCCTGGGACCCAGCAACTAAAGCAGTCATGTCCAGCACTCGGGGGGCCTCCAGGCACAAAATTGATCATTAAACATTTTATTAATAAATACTTTGAATATTACCTAGGTGGTCTCCATGTTTGGGTAGAGAAAGGAAGTCAAGAGATTTTCTTAGTTTTGCGCGTGACCTCATGCCTAGAACTTAGGTCTGATTTGGCTCTTTCTGCACGAAAGCATGTGCACTTCAGATATGTAGCAGCTCTGAGCATTGACTTTTTAAGACCAGCACAGGTCCCTAGGTCTTCATGAGTGGTAAGGGGACAATGCTCTGAGTAAAAGGACATGTACACAAGCAGGGCCACCAGGAGTGCAGGAGGCTGGTTAGGAACACGCCCCTGGGAGCTTCTACCCCTTCAGCCTGGGCCTCGGAACAAATGTGGAGCTGACCTGGACCAGCAAATCCGCAGCCTGGAGCCAACACCGGTGGGCTTAGGGCTTAAAGCAAGTCGCCTGGCTAAGCCCAGCCCAAATCTGCCAAGTCACCATTGACGTGAAAACCTGTAAGCAAGAAACCAAATACCTAGTGCTGTGAGCCACCGAGGTTTTGGATAGTTTATTTTGCAGCATCATTGTGGTCAGGGCTGACTTGTCCAGAAACTGGTTGATGATTTGGCTTGAGTTTGGCTCTGCTTCTGCAGAGACCTGTGTGATCCTGACCAATTACTTAACGCCTTACCACATCGTGTAGGGTTTATTTTTGTGATGATAAATGAGATTTCAGATAAGGATATTCAACCTGTAATAATAGTTAATGATTTATAATAGTTAATGATTTAATAGTTAATAATAATGTCAGTTTTGTTTTGAAAAAGGAAGTATCACACTATGTAACAACCATTCTCATTTTGTACCTTTCCTTCAAGTTCTCGCCCACCTGAATACATATTTTATGTCCTTGTAATGTACATAACCACATACACTTTGATCATAAACCATTCCCTTTGTTTCTATATAGCTTTCAAGACCCACCTGTTTTTTTTTTACTGATTGCAGAAGATTTTATATAGAAAGACCAAAATTTTGTCATGCATTTATGATATTTTTAGTTTTCGTAAGTATATGGAGCCATGGGTGGGTTTTGAACAGAGAAAAGCTATGATTTGACTCAGGTTATTTTTTTTTCTTTGCAGTAAAACACTTCACGCCATTGCCTTGCCTCAGGTTGGAAAGCAGCCCTTGGGCGCTGGGTTGAGATGGGCGTGCAGGGGCGAAGCGAGCTGTCTTCAGGAGGCTGCTGCGATGACCCAGGAGAAAGGTGGCGACTTGGACCCGGGAGGGTGCAGGGCGGTGGCGAGACGTGGGAACGTTCTGAAGGCAGAGCCAGCAAGCCTTCCCGACGGATTGGACGTGGGCTGGGAGAGAAAAAGAAGAATCATGGAGGATTCCAAGTTTTTTTTGGCCTGAGCAAGTGGAAGAATAGAGCTGCCATAAAATTAGGTGGGGACAACTTCAGAGGAGGAATTTTTATGGGGGGAGACCAGGAGCTCGGTTTTGGATGTGTCATGAGTGAGACACTTTACTAAACAGTCGAGCCAAAAGGTTGAACAGAGCTGAGTCTGGGGTTCCCAGAGAGACGAACCGGAGATGTAGATGTGCAAACAGCCAGTGTGTAGTGGCATTTAATGCCATGAGACGGAAGGTTCACCAACGTAGCGACAACAGCCCAAGCCAAACAAAAAACCCACAGGTCCTGGAAGTGAGCCCCAAGATGCTCCAAGGTTAAAAGGTCAGCCATGCAAGAAGGAACCAGGAGGGGAAACCGAGGAGTAGCAGTGAGGAAGGAGGTCAGCCGGGAGGCGAGTGCCTGTGGCACTTGAGTGGGGCACATGAACCAGGAGCTCTTGCAGCTGGTGGCCTGTGCCTAGGAGTGTCGGCAGCCAACTGCAGGCCAGGGAGAGAGTGCTCAGGAGCCACCTCTGCCCACACCTTGATCTTGACTTCCAGCCTCCAGAACTGTGAGAAAATAAATGTCTGTTGTTGAAGCCACACGGTCTGTGGTATTTCCTTATGGTGGCCCGAGCAGACTAACACAGGCTGGCATTTCCCAGACTGGGGGAAGGCTTTGAGGCTTATGGAGGAAGTTTACGGGAGCTACCCAGGAGAATAGACTAGCAGGTGCACAAAATTGCTCTGATGTTTACAGGATCGGTAAATTATGAGAAATGGAAGGTTGGAAATTATGAGAATGGATTTGTAGTGGCACAGCTTGATACTATTCAGGGATTTTTCTCCAGCGCTGATTCATTTGGTGGAACAGTGGCTCCTACTTCCTGCAGTCTGCCCAATCCAAGGCCAATGAAAGCATCCATCCATCCATCCATTCACTCAATCATTCATTCAGCCAATATTTATTGAGGACTTCCTTAAAGGTCTTACAAAATGTGATAGAACCTTGTCGATGTCAGGGTTAGACACGGTTAAGTCCTGGGGAAATAGAATGTATTATTAACCTGCATAAGAAATGAAGCTTTAATGACATACACAAACTAAATAACAACATACACAAAGTCCAAACCAGTTTGGGAAATAATCCACAAAAGGGGTGGAAGTTTTCATTCTACAAACAACTAAATGGGATGCAGAAATCAGATAATCCCACATTATATTGAAAATGAGAAAATCCCGGGTTTGACTCCAGCTCCTATACACTATTTGGTTCATAAATGCTCCCCTGGGAAACAGACCCCACAATGTATACCAAAGCCGGGCTGCTTTCTGGGACAGAAAGGGCTTAAAGGAGACCAGTATCCTTGTGCTGGACAGACTCTCAGATGCCCCAGTGATCCTGACTCTTGATGTTCACACCCTTGTGAACCGTCCTCCCCTGTCTGTGGGTGGGTGTCACCTCTGTAAGTATAAGGTCAGGACTTCCATCTTGCTGGCAGACTCTCTCTTTCACTGGCTTTCATGAAGCAAGTTGCCTTGTTGGGGAGTCCCAGAAGGCAAGAAACAAAGGGTGGCTTCTGACCAAAAGCCGCCTAGGAATGGAGACCCTCAGTCCAACAGCCTAAAAGGAAGTGAATCCTGCCAACAACCAAAAAGTGAGCTTGGAAGCAGATCTTTCCCCAGTTAAGCCTTAAGATAAGATCTGCACCTTGACAGGCACCTTGAGTGTGGCCTGTGAGAGACCCTGAAGCAGAGGACCCAGCTGAGCTGTGTCCAGACTCCTGACCCACAGAAACTGAGATAATAGATCGGTGTTGTTTCAAAGTGCTAAGTTTTGCTCATTCATCACTCAGCAGTAGATACAATCCTGAACAAGATCTTTGAGATGTAAAATGGGGACTTTCTTGTGCCCACTTAGCATTGGCTTGAGGTGGATTCCTTGGATGTAACAGGAAGTGCAGTACACAGGAAATTTGAGTCTCCTAGGATAAGCCCCTGACTGCTGACCCCTCAAGTTCCCTTCCTGATGGAATGAGAAGTTTGGACAGATTTCCAAGATCCATTTCAACACAAACTTTCTACCATGTGGAACTAAGCACCCATGGCCAGTGTACCTAGATCGGTTGGCTTGTGGAAGACCAGTGATGCCTTATTTAAAAGCCAGTTTTTGGTGCTTCAGAATCTTGCATGAGGCTGCTATAGTGGGCTGAATTGTGCCCCCCACAATTGATGTCCACCCGGAACCTCAGAGTGTGACCTTATTTGGACATAGGGTCATTGCAGATATAATTAAGTTGAGATCATACTGGGTTAGGGTGAACCCCAAATCCAGTGACTAGTGTTTATAAGAAGAGGGGGGGAGAACGCAGAGATGCCCAGAGAAGTAGATGTGAAGACAGAGGCAGAGACTCGAGTGATCAGCTACAAGCCAAGGCAGTCCAGGGATTGTCACCAGAAGCTAGGAGGGAGGCAAGGAAGGGCTCTTCTTTAGATCCTTTGAAGGAGAAAGGCAGCTTGATTCCAGAATTCTAACCTCCAGAACTGTGAGAGAATAAATTTCTGTTGTTTCAAGTCATCTTCTTTGTGGTAATTTGTTCTGGAAGCCCTAGGAAACTAATACAACAGCATATTTATCTCCTTTTAAAATCATGTATACCACACAGGAGTCATTGGGATTCTTGGCATTTTCATTACACTTATAGATATTCCATTATGTGGCCATTAGGACAGATGGTTTTGAAGGTTTTAGGGAATTTGGAAAACTGCTTATGATATAATATGAGCAGAAAGCAGAACTATGTACAGTATGATTATAACTACGTAAACAGAAGATAAGCTGGGCGCACTGGTGCACGCCTGCAGTCCAAGCCACCCAGGAGGCTGAG
Source organism: Daubentonia madagascariensis (assembly GCA_023783475.1). NCBI lineage: Eukaryota > Metazoa > Chordata > Mammalia > Primates > Daubentoniidae > Daubentonia > Daubentonia madagascariensis. The sequence continues at coordinate 135,862 of JAKFHU010000353.1, read as the reverse complement.
GCGGGAGGGTCACTTGAGCCCAGGAGTTGGAGGCTGCAGGGAGCTGTCATGGCACCTGTGCACAGCCACTGCACTCCAACCTGGGCACCACAGTGAGGCCTGTCTCTAAAAACAATTTAAAAATAAATAAATAAAAACAACACCTGCCTAGGGAAAAAGAGGAAGATGTGAGCTAAAATACAAATGGGGTGGTGGAATTCTGAAGGATTTTCTCCATTTTATTTTTCAAAACATTTTTAATGTGTGTGTATTCACATCTATGGAAAAATATGATAGGAAAAATTGGACAAAAGAAATTCAGATTTTGAAGCAACATTTCAGAGAGCAAAACGTTTTGTTAACAGGGATTTTCAGGCATAATTTGGCCAAGTCATGGTGGTTGTTTTCTTTTCTCTGTCCCTTAGTCTGAGTAGTTCCTGGCCTGCTGTCAAGCGTGATTTAAGAGGGTTGCTCCTTTAGCCTGAACCAAGGCCCCACAACCCAGTCCCCATCCCAGGAGGACTTGAGGGCAGGATATGGATGGAGGGAACAGCTGCTGAACCTTGACCGTCAGCCTGGGCCACGAGCAGGCCCTCCCTGGGAGAGGGCACAGACTGGACAGTGCAGCAAAACTTCGCTTGTTCCTTCAGAAGTCCTTACAAAAGATCTTCCACGTTTGCATTTTTGCTTCCTCTCTGAATCTCTGGCCCACACAATGACCTCAACATCTCCTGACCATGGGATCACATGCCCTTATCTACTTTCGAGTCTGAGCTTCTCGAAGCCCCAGTTCTTTGGCAACAGATGGTACATGGGCCTGACATCAGCAGCGGGGAACAGTCTTTCTGCCACTTTCCATCCATGTCCACATGACACCAACGCCAGAACAGAAGCCTGGCGGAGGCTCTGACATTAACCTCCAACGGAGGAAGCACGTGCTCCTGAGCCAGGCCCTCAAATGCTAACGGCAGCATTTGTTTATTACTCTAGAGCAGGGGTCCTCAACCTATGGTGAGTTGTGTAATTATTTCATTATATATTACAGTGTAATAATAATAGAAATAAAGTGCACAATAAATGTAATGTGCTTGAATCATCCTGAAACCATCCCCCCTCTTCCCGGTCCATGGAAAAATTGTCTTCCATGAAAACTGTCCCTGGTGCCAAAAAGGTTGGGGACTGCTGCTCTAGAGCTTACAAAGCATCTCCAAAGACAGACTGCACCTGAGCCCCACAGCAAACCTGCAGGCAGGTATTTAAAGCCCATCTGAGAAGACCCATCACTGAGAAGGAGAATGGTGGGGTGGGAGGTGTGGTTAGAGGAGAGAACCAGCATTTACTAAGGTCTTCCCTGGGCCTAACCCTGTGTCAAGTGCTTTATATATGTTTGATCCTTTAAACAAACTTGTGAGGCCAGTGGTATTTTCATGCTGATTTTTCTCCTTTAGATGAGATCACTGGGGCTCAAGGAGGTGACATGGCACAGCAGTAATTGGAAGAGCAGGAAGCGGAATGCGGCTCTTCTGTCCCATCCCATGTTCGGTGCTTTTGCCCATCACTACTTGTATCGGTTATCTTTTCCTGAGCAACGGTTTACGCCAAAGCTTAGAGGTTTAGAATGACGACGATCTCATGGTTTCTGTGGATCAGGGATCCGGGAGCAGTGTGGCTGCCCAGCTCTGGCTCAGGGTCCCTCGAGGAATCCCCATCACAGAAGGCTGCCATTCACTGAAGGCTCGACTGGGGCTGGCGGATCTGCTTCGGAAGGTTCTCACTCACGTAGCTGGCTGGCAGGCGCTGGCTGCTGGCAGGAGGCCTCAGTTTCTCTCCATCTGAGCTACTTGTGTGTCCTCGCCACATGGCACTGGCTTCCCCCAGAGTGAGTGACCCAAAGAGAGCAAGGCAGAAGCTGCAATGTCTTTTATGACCTTGCCTCAGAAGCCACTCTGTCATCTCTGCAGTAGCCCATTGGTTACACGGGCCAGCCCTATGCACTACGGGAGGGTGCTGCACAGGGGCATGGAAACCAGGAGGCAGGATGATTGGGGCTGTCCTGGGCACTGGGTGGATACTACCCATATGGCCTAGCAATGTGGAATGTCAGTGTTGCTTGCTGAAAAATGCTCAATACAGAGACAGCATTTTCATAGCGTTGACTGGGTTTCCAGAATCGGACAGCATGAAGCTTTTAGGTTTCCCTGATTTTATAATAAAAATTGGTCTCAAGGGTTTTTGCCCACCAGTAATACAAACATTGGAAAAAATTAACATGACCATAGATAGGATTTTGGTTTTGGGGTATTTGATGAATTAAAAATTTTAAGCAATCAGTGTATTTTAAAAAAGAGAACATTTCCCAATACAGTCAAAGAAACATTATCACACTTAAAAGGGAATAATTCCTTAACATCACCTAATACTCAATCCCAGCAGTCTCCTAAATGTCCTTTTCGTTTGGTTTATACAGAACCATGCATTGCACCTGGTTGTTATGTCTTTTAACTTTCTTTGACTCAAAAGTAGGTCCTTTTATCATGACATTGATCCTGGTACCAACAGTTCTGCCGAACGCCTGCTTTCTGGGCTTGTCTAGTTGCTTCCCCTTGTGAAGCTTAGCCTGTCCCTCCATCCTCTAAATTTCCTATACCTGAACGTTAGCGGTAAAGGCTCTTTCAGCTAGAATACATCACAGGAGATGTACTTCATGATTCTGTGTCCCTGGCTGCCCTTCATCATTGCAACATTAAGGGGTAATAAGGATTGGAAAATAACGTTTGTCCAATTCTATCAATTTTTTTATGTTTATAAGCTGGCATTTTTTTTAATGTAAAGTAGGGCTTTTCCTTATCAACATAAATATAGTTCCTACTGAAAAAGTAGAATAAATTCAAATTCCTTTCCTTTAAATCACTAATTTTCAAAGCAAGGAGTTGGTTTTATAGTTCCTCAAATAGCAACAAATTAGTTAATTTTTAATATCTTATACTTCTCTTCTTTGAGTATCATTATGGACTTGTGGATTTTTATTGATTTATTGTGCTTCAAGCAACTACAATCAAAATCAATAGTTTGTTTCTTTTTAAAAATAAAAAAAGAACAGCTTTTACTGAGGTATAATTGACATACAATAAACTGCATGTATTTAAAGTGTGCACTTTGGTAAGTTTTGACTCATGCATACACTAACACCATCACTACGATCAAGACAATGAACACACCTATCACCTCCGAAAACTTTCTCATGCCCTTGATAACCCTCCCTCCTGCTCCTCCCACCTTCATCCCCAGGCAGCCGCTGATCTCGCTTTCACTACGGATTTGTTTGTATTTTCTAGAATTTTATATAAATTGAATTCACATGGTGTGTATTTTTTTGGGAGGGGTCTTGGCTTCTTATTTGGAGATTCACCCACATTGTTGCCTGTAGCAATAGCTCATTGTATTTTTACTGCTGAATAGTGAATAGTATTCCACTGAATAGATGGACTTCAGTTTGTTTATCCATTCACCTGTTGGTGGAAGTCTGGGTTTCCATTTCTTGGCTATTATAAAGAAAGTCACTGTGGCCATTCTAGCACAAGGTTATGTGTGGACGTATGTTTTCATTTCCCTTGGGTAAATACCTAAAAGTATGAATCATTGGATCATATGTAGGTGTATGCTTAACTTTTTAAGAAACTGTCAGACTGGTTTTGAAGTTGTACCATTCTACATCTCCACCAGCAGTGTATGAGAGTTCCAGGTATTTTATATCCTCAATGACACTTGGTGTGGTCAGTCTTTTTAATGTAATTACTCCAGTGGGCCTGTGGCAGTATTTCATTGTGGCTTTAATTTGTGTTTCCCTGATGATTAATGACTTTGAGTATCTTTTCATGTACTTATTGGCCATTCATATGTCTTCTTTTGTGAGGTGTTTGTTCAAGCCTTTTGTCCATGTTTGAAATTGAGCTGTGTGTCTTCTTCTTAGTGAAATGCAAAGAATAGAGGGTGTTATGAACATGAAAGTCATTCACACAGGGACCGTGGTGCCTGCTCAGCTTTCCTCCTGATTTCTGTAGCTCACTTCCCCAGTTGTGACCAGGAATCTGTTGGTGGAGGGCAATTGTAGGGACCTGCAGCAAATGCAGCAGAGGAAGTCCCACGGCAGAGGAGGAGGGCAGGGTGGGGAAGAGGGAGGGGTGAGGTCGGCAGGTATCTATGGCATCAAAACCTCTAAAGTAGGCCTATGTGACAGGAAGGTCACTGAGTTTGGTGGCCCTGGCCACTTTTCGGTCCCAGCACCCCCAGGGTCCCAGGCTGAAGATCCCTCAAACTACTGATTTATAAATTACCAGGGCCAGCGGTGGTGGCTCTCGGCTGTAGTCCCAGCTACTCGGAAGGCTGCGGTGGGAGGATCGCTTGAGCCCAGGAGTTCGAGGCTGCAGTGAGCTATGATGATGCCACTGCACTCCAGCCTGGGTGTCAGAGTGAGATTCTGTCTCTAAAAAAAAATTTTTTTAAATTACCAGGGAATTTGGCTGCAACTGAAAACACCATAGATTAATCCTATCTCCATTTCTTTTTAAAATTTAAAAAATTTTTAGACCCAGCATCAAACCATCTCCAAATTGATGTAAAACAGAAGCAGCCAGAAGTGTGGGTTTGGTGGTCTTTGCTCTGCTATTTTTCAGAGAGGTTTGGTAGATCCCTGGGCACTGGATGAGAGGTCTTTTACCAACGATGATGATTAGGATGATGCTATTAGTAATTCTTTACCTTTGTTGAGCATGTAATAATTTTATACTTCTTCCCTCTGAGCTGCGGGCAGGACATTGGCCAGTGTCCGCATTTCACAGTAAAACTAAGCCAGGTTCTGAGAGGTTGGGAGACGGCGCCAGGACTCAGTCGGTGGCCGCGGACCCAGGCGGAGCCATTCCCAGGCTATCTCCAGCGTCACATGGTCGTGACCTGCCACAGTATTTCAGCTGTGAAATTATAGTTCAGGTCTATCTTTTTTTCGTTTTCTTTTCCTATCTTAATCCTGTTGGGGACAGTTTGGACCCACCAATCCCCTGCTGCGCTCCTCCGGTCAGTGTTTGCCTCATTCAGGCGCCCAGGCGGGCTGGGCTCTCAGAGGTCCTTCCGCCCGCCGCGGAGCCCCGCGGGGCCCTCCCCGCAGGCCGCCAGCGCCACCAGGCGGCCGGTTCCCGCAGCCAGGGCCGGGCCGCGGGTGCGGGCGCCTTCTCCTCCGGGGCGGGGCGGGTGGCGACACGCAGGCCCCTGGAGCCCTCCGAGGCCCGCCTCCGCGGCTTCTCTTGCGACTTACGCGTTTCCCTCTTTCCGTCCACGTGGACAGGGCCGTGTCTGGTGGACCGCAAGCCCTCTCGTGAGGCCCGCCTGGGGACCCTCGTGTCCGCCCGGCTCCGTGCGCCCCCGCCCCCCACCTGCTCCTCCACCTGCCCCTGCTCCGCCCCCGTCCCGCCCCCGCCCCCCCCACCTGCCCCCCCCTGCCCCTCCACCTGCCCCTCCCCCTGCCCCTGCCCCTGCCCCCGCCTCCCGTCCCCGCCCCTCCCCACCCGCCCCTGCCACTGCACCGCCCCCGTCCCCGCCCCCCCACCTGCCCCTCCCCACCTGCCCCTCCACCTGCCCCGCCCCGCCCCTCTACCTACCCCCGCCCCTCTACGTACCCCCGCCCCTCTACCTGCCCCCGCCCCCGTCCCCGCCCCTCCACCTGCCTCCGCCCCTCCCGCCCCAGCCTCAGCTGGGCCCAGGCGCAGTTTTCGGACCGGCCTCCAGCCGCTGTGGCCCGGGTCTGGCACGGACTCGGATCCGGAACTAGCCTGCCGGGTTCGACACCTTGTCTCTGTGAAATGGGCGAAGATGTTGCAACAGCCTGCCTGCTAGTGGATGGCCACCCGGGTTGAATAGGCTCAGCCTGCCCAAGCTGTGCGATGTGAAGCCCCTTGGGCCTGTAGTCGGCCAAGCCTCTTCCGAGTTAACCCACATTCTGCCTCTGCTCCTTTTCCAGCCTAACAGACACTTCTCCCCAACGGTGGGTGCCACTGTGTCCCCCAATGTACCCCAGGTTTCCCGCCTGTACCCTGCCTGAGGGCCATTTCCTTCGGCCGAAGCAAACTCCCCCACTCACCAAAATTGCCAAAGCTCATTGATTTTGATGTGTCTTTTATTATCTTAATGATTTCTAATTATATATGTTCTTCTATACAAAAAAGTTTAAAGGAAAAGTAAGAATCACTCATTATCCCACTACCCTGACATAACTGCTATTGATTTCCCATTAATTTTAATTAATACATCCCTCTAGACTTAAAAATTTTTTCCTGTGCAAATACGTATTGTATTTTACAAACATAGTATCATATGTGTTAACCATCTTTCAGTGTGCAAAAGTTATGCTTCTGCAGCTAGTTACTGAGCTTCTTACTGTTCAGGAACTCCTATACATCCTTTAAAGCCCAGCTCCTGTCACTCCTCCCTGGAGGTCCCTGTGACTCGTACAGGCAGTATTAACTGCTCTCTCATCTGGGTGTTGATGACACCTTGTCTATACTTTTATTTCAGTACTTATTGTCTTATATTTGGCTTCTGGTTTATGCATCTGAATATTCCACTTGATTGGAGCTGTTTGAGGCTCAAAACTAATAGATTCTTGTATTCCTAACTGTTAAAGAGAAATTATTCTGACACTTGTTAAAATGAAAGGGAAGACTTTATTCAAAACTATTGCAATAGGGGAGAGAGATCAGGGCTCAGCTTAGATTACAACAATGACAAGAGGAGATTTATGGCTAAGGAGCAGGGAGAAGGAGTCAGTGGATAAAAAAGTACTAAGAGGAGATAAACAAGGCTGGGGGATTCTTGCTAAACCGACCTAACAGGATTCTTGTTGAAGGCAGGCAGAGGACTTAGATATCAAGGGTAGGGGATGAGAAACTGGATGGGATGTGGAGAGTGATCAGATAGCAAGCGTGTGGGGGTGCTCAATAGACTGACTTAGCAGTGTTCTTTGCTAAGATGGGCTGGGCTGGCCAAAGACAGAACAGGGTGGGAGCTGGGGGGCAAGGCTGAGGCTGAGGACTAGGCTGGGGGAGGGCTCAGGGCAGGCTGGCTAAAGTTAGGTGAAGGAGAGCATCTTTGTCACAATACACCATTTGGTAAGTGTATGCGTATTGAAATAAACATGAACATTAAAATACACTGCTGCATCTTTTTAACTATCTTCTCTATTTTTTTGTTTAGCATAACCTCAAGAGTTTATTGTCTTCATACTAAAAAAAAAGATGAAACTCAGAACTGGATCGCTGGGCCCTTTCTCTTCTTGTCTCTTCCCAGTTCGAATGCTTGCGTCTCTTTGTAGCCGGCGTTCTCTCGGACGTGCAGTTGGGCTCAACATACTCAAGCCTCAGCACAATCTTCTTTGTAGTTTCAGCCTTTTTCAGGACAGCCAGCTCGGTCTGCCCACCATAGCCACTCTACTTCCTGTCCTAACGCTGCTTCCCCGGGGCACACAGAAAATCCTAGCCCCTCTGCTGTGTCACTCTGTGGGGTTGGTGCTGGCCACAATTCTTAACAAAGTCGGGTGGGTTTTAGGAATGTTCACCATGTTTGCGGGAGTGCTATCAGCACCAAAAGTTAACTTTCTTCCAAAAGAGCAAGACTTACAGTTTCCTCTCTAGGGTTCGTAGATTTGAAAAGAAGTTTTGCACCACGCACCTTATCACTCTTCTTGCCAGAAGCCCTCTGTAGAACAAGGAAGTTTTATGAAGACAAGGTGCCCCTAGACTGGCTTCTATCCTGGGCTCTCAAACCCCAAATCCATTGTTAATTCAACAAATATTTATTGAGCACCTACAAGGTTCCAGATACTTTTTTTTAATCTTTTTTTTTTTTTTTGAGATAGGTTCTTGCTCTGTCACCCAGGCTGGAATGCAATGGCAGGATCATAGCTCACTATAGCTCAAACTCCTGAGTTCGGGCGATCCTCCTGCCTCAGCCTCCCAAGTAGCTGGGACTACACACACGTGCCATCACGCCTGGCTAATTTAAAAAAAATTTGGTATAGAGACAGGTCTCACTATGTTGTCCAGACTGGTCTTGACCTCCTGGCCTCAAGTGATCCTCCTGCCTTAGCTTCCCAAAGGGCTAGGATTACAGGTGTGAACCTCTGTGCCATGCCCAGATACTGTTATAAGTACAGAGAATATAAGGACATAACAGTGAATAAAACACGAAAGTCTTGCCTTTTTGGGGGCTTACATTTTTACTGGAGGGATTCAGACAACAAATAATATAAATAAGTAAAATACATAGTTTGTTAGATGGTGTTAAGTGCTGTGGAGAAAAATAAAGTAGGGAAGGACTGTCCTACCCTGAGATCTGGCAGGAAGGACTCCTCCCATAAGCCCCACACTGCCCTGGGCTCCTCCAGGGTGAGGAGTCTGCCAGGCCAAGGGGATGTGGCCCCGGGAGCCCGAAACCCCTTTCTGGACTTCACTCTGCTTACCCAGGACCTCAAATGTTCCTGCTCGCATGGTGCTGAGCCCCGGTTCAGGGCTTGTGTGGGTTCCCGTAGGTCTGACCTGGGCAGGGTGGAGTGGAATGAGGTATGGTCGAGAGGCACCTGTCTGCTGGGCATGTCGCTGGGATGTTCACATGCGTGTCCGAGGTGCCAGGCCTCACATGTGTGTCTGAAGTGCAGGATGAAATGGGGCTGAGAAGACATCGGGGGCACACCCCATTTTTACTCTTGCTCCAGGCTCTACAAATGTGAGGGGCGGGCCTGGGAAGAGAGGGGTAGGGACTTTGGTGGTGGGGTGGGATGCATGTCACTGTAATTTTAAACAGACTGGTCAGGGAGGGTGATGTTTTACTGAAGACGATAAGGAAAGAAGTGACGTGTGTGGATATCTGTGGAAGGGTACTCCAGGCAGCAGGGAGGCAAATGCAAAGGCCCTGAGGCAGCAGCGTACCTGGCCTGTTCAGGAAAAGTAAACCTGGATGCTCCCCAGGCGCTATAGCCCGAGAGGACCTGATAGATTTGTCTGTGCAAAACATAAAAGAAACAGGCCCTCGATACATGTCTTATTGAATGATCGAATGGGCCAGCCTCATGGGGGATCCACTCCCAGCGGCACACAGATGCTTGGTCCTCCCCAGCCCTGTGCCAAGGGTGTTTCTGGTCAGATTTACTCTGATCCTGATGACCAGGCACTGCTATTCCTCAGGCCAGGATTTCCTCAAACCTTGCTGTTTTTAAAAATACATTCCAGTTCTCTTGAGACTCTCTCCTTATCACCTCTACCTTCCTGTTTTCCTGTCCCCGGCACCCTCAGTGTCTCTGTGGTCTCCCCACAAGGCTGCCTGCACGCCCAGTGGCCCTGGCCTGGGAGCTCCTCAGGGACACCCGGGGCCCGGACGTGGCCTGCAGACACGGAGCCGAGAAGGGGACGGCTGGGGGGCAGCTGCAGCCTCCTGGCTGTAGGGCCGGTGGGGAGGGTTGGGAGTGGCAGCAAGCTCAGGCCGGAGGAAGGAAAGATTCCGAGGTCGGAGGCTTGACCTGGTAGGTCTCAGCCAAGGGGAAGGTGTTGGGGCATTTACACAGGTAAGAAGAAGAAAAGAAGCCCTATTTTGGGGGACAAGTCATGAAATTTTGACCTGACATGGAGCCTGGGTCTCAGATTTTCGGCTGGTGACCTCTTAGCTTCTCTGTTATGGCTCTGGGCACCTTCTGTCCACGTCCCTGGAGACAGAAGGGATCCCCAGGAGGGGATGGTGAGAGGTGGGCCCCGTTTGGTGAACTGAGGACAGCTCCACCCGTGGGGTCTTCCCTCTCCCCTGCACCCTTGTTACAGGCTGCTCCACTCCTGTGTCCTTCCTGCCCTCCTGTGCCGGGCAGACCCTGGTCATCCTTAGGACTCAGCACAGGTGTCCCCTGCTCTGGATGCCCTCCCCCTGCTCTATAGACCCTGCCCTTTGTTTTGCTGCCCTGATCCCTCATGGCCCTGGTGAGCTGGTTTTCTTCCCCTGGTGGCAGAGGCCATGTCCCCAGAGCCCAGCATGGTTCAGACTGTTAGTATAACAAATGACTGGAAGTGAACCCCCCAAAAGGCTCTCTGAATAATTTAGTATATTCATGGCTGCATCTAGTGGTGAACGGGGCTGTGTGAGAGGGGACACTAATTGGGGTGGAAATGGGGGCAGGGTTCTGGTTTGGGGAGCATTTCCAGTCTCTGGAGCCAAGAAGGGGCTGCGTCTGCTGCTGTGGCTGGCATGGAGGGGCCGGGGGCGGGGGCAGCGGTGGATTTGCATTTGTAAAATGCTTTAGAAACAAAGACTTTCAAATTTGCTATTAGGAAATTCAGTGCACTTGTGAGGTAGGTAGGACAAGGATGTTACATCCATTACAGATGGAGAAACTGAGGCTAACAGAGGGGACATGACCTGCCCCAGTTGCTCACATATTTAAAGTAGGGCCAGGGCTCGGCCCAGGCTTTAGGCCTCCTTAGTCCGGGAGCCAGATCCTCTCTTCTCTGGGCATCTCACCCTCTGCACAGCCTCCTCTGTGGTGGCAGATACCAACCCAGCTGCATATGGGGGGCTCAGGGTGTGTGCCAGGGGTTCCCTCCATGACGGGCGGTGCCTCTGTGTGATTTGGGGCAAGTCACGCCCCCTCCCCATATGTCAGACACCTTGTTTGTCAAAGGAGGGATTTGGGCCAGGTACATGCCATGGGGGACTTGTAAAAAGCACTTTTGAAAGATCTGCCCTTAAAAGGTCTCCATTGAAGGGGCCAGTGTGACAGAGCTGGCTGGGCTTCAGGGAGGTGGCAGTGTGGAGAAGACATGGTGTTGGCTCCATCCTGACCCTGTGGCTGCCCATCTCTGGGCCCTGTCCTTGACAGCCTCTCCAGTTTGGTAGCACCCTTGTCATTCTAGCCCAGCATCATCACTTGCAGGAGTGATTTTTGTAAAATAAGACTTTTGTACAATGAGACATTTAAGTGAAATGAACTAACTTGCATATAGCATTTCATTAAGCATTTTTCTCCTACGTTTTAGATACAATTATTCCCATTCTACAGGTGAGTAAATTGAGGCATGATTAATAATTATAATTGGACACCTATGAAGTGCCAAGTGCTTTTATTTGGATTACCTATTATGTGCAGATACTGTTCTAAGTTCTCTACATATATGGACTCATTTGATGGTCACAAAAATCCCAAGAGGCAGCACGGATGAGGAAATGGGGCCAAGAGAGGGTCAATAAGTCACCCAAGGCCAGAGCAGGGAGACAGCAGATCTGGGGTTCAAACCGGGTGGTCTGACTCCAGAGTCCTCACACTGAATAATGACAAGGGAACTGTTCTTAGGTTAAAAAGCCTTGCCCAGACCAGTTAGTTGCTGGTGGAGCTGGGATTTGAACTCAGGCCCTCAGACTCCAGTGCCTCCAGCAGAGTCTGAGCTGGGTACAGACCCACACCCCGGCAGGCAATGCAACGCCTTCTTTCTCTGTTGCACCGTCAACGGTGCCGGGCAGTTTACCTGCATGGTGTTTGGAAGCAACAGCCCTGTTCTCCACGCTAGTTTTCATGGGGAGAGGTGTTCCCCAAGTGCCCTCTTTGCTGCCCTGGGCCACCTCTGGCTGGGATTGGACAGGCCAGACCTCCTAATTCTGGGGTTCTGTTAATAGGCCCACTTGGTAAGTAGACTCAAAGCCAGGCTCTCACTCTTCACTTGTTTATTTTCTTTCTCAAAAATTTTCAGAATACAGTAGGAAAGTGGGTTTCTACTTACTGAGTGTGTTCTTGCAGATGTCAACATATACATTCAATACTAACAACAAAGGGTGGCATTAAAAACATTTTGGGATGGGACAAAATAGGAAGTGCCATGCACAGCATTAGAGCAGGGTCCTAGATGCCCGCTGCTGTGCCAGACATTATAACTGTAGTTGCTGGAGAGTGCAGGGCTTAGGAAGGTCCTGGGGAGGGTTCAGGAATATTAAGGTAGCCACTTCCCTGAGGCTCAGGGAAACAAGGATTTTACCCACAGGGTCAGAATTATTTCAGTATTTCAAGAACTGGTAAGGCCGTGTTGGTGCATACTGGCTGAATACTAGCTTGCATAAGCTCCTTGAGGATATTTATTATCCCGGTTTACAGATTAGGATATGAAGGTCCAGGGAAGTTAAGTAATTTGCTCAAGGTCAACTATTATGTGATAGACCCAGGACTCTTGTACATTTTGGCTGACCTCGAAGCATGGGCTTTGAAGAAAAGTGTGCCCTAGATGGAGAGAGGGTGTCACACTGAGCACTGCCTGAGGCTGTGCCTTGCTCTACACATGAGAGCTTACCCAAAAGATGTGCAGTAGACAGCTTCCTGATGCTTTCCAGCAATCCCTGCCTTCTGGTATTCATACCTTGTGTAATCCCCTCCTTTTGAGTAACTTGCTTCTAATAGATTGAGTACTTCAACATGAGGCAATGTCACTTCTGTGAGTAGATCATAAAAGATTCTGACTTCTGTTTTGCTATCAGACTCTCCCTCGCTGGCTGTGATGGGACAAGTTTGGGAGGCCCACATGGCAAGGATTTGAGGACAGCTTCTGGTCAACATCTCAAAGGGAATGGAAGCCTGCCCACAGCCATGTAAGTGAGCTTGGCAGTGGTTCCTTCCACCGTTAAGTCTTCAGATGTGCCCCCAGACCTGGCTGACATTTTGACTGCAGTCTTGTGAGGGACCCTGAAGCAGAGGACTCAGCTAAGTCATTCCTGGGTTCCTGACCCACAGAAACTAGGAGATAATAAAAATGTGTTGTGTTACGCCTCTAAGTTTGTGATTGTTTTTTATGCAATAATGGGTAACTAATACAGATGTACATTAAATATGAGAAACTATGGGAGTTATATTATCTAGATAAGTTAAAGATTAAGATACAACACTTTTAGTTTTAAATGTCTTGATAGAAGTCACAAAAACTGTCTTTTCAAAACTGCAAGCACTTATCTGTCTTCAAATATTCCTGTGAGATAGAATGTTCCTTGTTTGAGGGAAATCACCAAATCATTAATTAAATAAATATTAAATAAGCTCAAGAGATAGGACATGGCAAAGTAGGTTATTTGGACCAAATCCCCCTGCTGAAAATAAGAAATTCTGGAATAATAAAAGTTCTTAAAAGCATGGACATAACAGTACCAAATGATCAGGCCAAAACTGAAGTGTAAATAAGTACCTAGAGATGTAAGCAGAATCTAGAAACCGTTTTTACCTTGAGAGTATTTTTTGCTCCCGGAAAATTTGGACTTTCCTCATGGATGATGGAGGACAGAAATCAAAGTCCAAGTCCAGGAAATTTCTCCCACAATATGCTGGGGTCACAAAGGGCTGCAGCCCTACAGTAAAGCCCCCAAGTGTACACCAATCTTTCTGGGGGTTAGCAAGTAGAATTCTCATTGTCTGGGTGGTTGAAGGAACATTAAGCTTTGAACTTGGTTCAGAGTAGCTCTGGAGGGGGAGAACCCCCAGGCACCTGACAGAGACAAGCAAAATCCTCTTTTGAGAAAGGTAGTGTCATCCTGGGTCTGAAATTATTGCTATAAATAATTTTTCAAGTATAATGAGCAGCACACAATGAAAGATAAAAGATAACCTGGCACGCACGTGCGCGCGTGCGCGCCCACACACACACACACACACACACACAAGTACTATGGGGAATACCAGAAGAAAGAACAGACAAGAGAAGCAGATCTACAAATACTTTGACTATTGGAGTAATCAGACAGACAGAAACTCACCCCTTAAAAATAAAACCCACAAAAAGCATAATTAGTATGCTTAAAGAAATAAGAAAGAAGCTGGAAAATATCCACAGGAAACTTTCAAAAGTGACATAGCAGATTTTAAAAGGGAAGCAAATAGAACTTGTACAAATGAAAAATACAAAAACCAAAAACTGAAAGTTCAATGAATGGACACAATAGCAGATTAGGCACAACTAAAGAGAGAATTAGTGAATAGGAAATTAGCCAGAAGAAACTATCCAGAATGCAACATGAAGAGACAAAACAATGGAAAATGGAGAAGAAAGGATAAGATATATAGGAGATGGAATAAGTTTAGTTGTAGTCCCAGAAGGAGACAAGAGAGAATAGAGCAGAGGCAATATTTGAAGGAATAATAGCTAAGCTAAGTATTTTCTAGAATTGAGAGAAGACTTCAACCTATAGTTTCAAGTCTGATAGAATACATCCCTATCTGAATAAATAATACATACATCCACACATCTTAGTAAAACTACAAAAACCCCAAAACAAAGAAAAAATCTTAAGAGTAGCCAGAGGAAAAAAGAGGTAATAATGGAATCTAGAAGGTAATCAAATACTTTCAATGTGCTGAAAGAAAATAACTGCCAACCTAAATTCTGTATAGTGAAGATTTTTTTCAGGAATAAGAAGAAAATAAAGACATCTTCAGATAAATAAAACCAGAAGGAATTTTCCTATATTAGACTACATAAAGGAATTCCATAGGCAGACAGGAAAACAGTTCCAGATGGGAGGACCGGGTTGCAGCAGTAGAGATTAAAAAAAGTGGTGAATATATGGGTAAATTTCAATGAACACACACTGTTCAAAACAACAATAATAAAAATAACAATATTTTGTGGCGTTTCGAAGAAGAATGGGAAAAATTGAAAGGCAAGCAATAGCTCATGAGCCAGGGGGTAAGTGACATGAAAGTGTTACGGGATTGTCAGATGGGGAGTGGGAAACATAGTGTTCAACTTCAGACTTTGATAAGCGGTGAGCTCTGCATGTTTAACATCTAGGGTGATCACGATAAAAATAGGGCATATAATTTCCAGATTAGTAGAGGGAAAAAAATGGAATGATAAAATTAATCAAGTCAAGTGATGACAAGAAGAGAGAGAAAAACAAACATAGAACAGCCAGGACAAATAGAAAATCACAAAAGAAGGGGTAGATTTAAACTCAAATCTGTCAGTAATGACATTAAATGTAAATACACTAAGCACTCCTGTTAACAGACAAAGATTTTAAGACTGTATAAGGCAACCCTAAGCAGACCAGAGAGAGGATCTAACCTGCCCAAAGTCCCTCAGGAGTCAGGGCCAGCTACCCAGGTGACCTGCTTCCTAGTCCTATGTTCTGTCAACCCTACCCAGCCCTTTTTTTTTTTTTAAGAGACAGAGTCTTGCTCTGTCACCCAGGCTGGAGTGCAGTGGTGTGATCATAGCTCACTGCAGCCTCGAACTCTCAACCCAGCCTATTTATATTGAGCATCCTGTTGTTGGTCAGGCTGTGTCAGATTTTGTAACATACAGGTGAATAAAACAAAGTTTCTGTCCCCAGGGCATTTCCTGAATGAGGAGACAGTATGCGGTAGCATGAATTTTCTGGGTTTATGGACACACAGTGTCTTCATGGGGGCTGGGGTGGTGGGTAGCCACGGTTTGGGCTGTGTCTGAGAAGGGCCCTGCCCTGTGCCTGAGTGTCCCTCTGAGCAGGGACTCACGCAGGCAGAGGGGAGGGCGGGAGGAGCTTTTCTGAATGGAAATTCATCAATGTATTCTGTCTGCACCGGTTATCAGTGTTGCTATTTCAGTGAGTAATGGTGGAGCCTTCACCGGCTCTGCCAGACGCTGGGGGCGGGGGTGCGGGGCAGAGATATGGCAGGGGTCCTCTCTGTCGTCAGAAAACATGAGCTCATGCCAAGGTTTCCGCAGGTCACCGAGATAGCACCGGCTCTCTGGAGACAGGCGTGACCCCCAGGTCGGCTCCTCGTCATTGAACTAAGTGGGCTCAGTGTCAGCCTAGCGTTGTTGGTGATAAGGGCTGGATAATGGTAGCCAAACTCCCACGGCCTCCCCAGGCCCTGAGGCCGGAGAGAGGGCAGGTCAGGGAGGGGCCACGGGGAGGAGCCGGGCAGGGAGAGCTGCGCGGCCCTCTGGGGGTTGCCTGGGCGGCCTCCAGGCCACACAGCCACTAGGACGAGTGATGTCCTCTGGCAGACGCTGGCCACCACTAAGTCCTGGAACCACGTCAAACGGGCAGCGCTTCCTTCTCTGCACTTCTCGTTTCATCAAATTTGCTGTACCTGTTGGCCAATTTTAGGGAGTGGGGAAGCGGTGGACGCGTGTGTTCAGGCCCTGCTGTGGTTCTGGGGGCCCGGCGGAATCGGCCTGGCGACTTCAGCAGGAAAAGCCAAAGCCGGATCCCAGCACAGACAGCGCCTGGGGGCGTCTTTCAGCCTCTCCAGCCCCCTTGCCCCAGAGGTGAAGCCTCCCAAGCCTTCCTGCGCCTCAAAACAAACCACACCCACTTTCAAAATAACGACACCTGTGTGTAACCACGGGGGGCGGTGGCCATGGCCTCGGGCCTGCGCATCTCCGGGCTGCCCCGGGGCGCACAGGCCGGGCGCCAGGTGGATTTGGAGCCGGGGTGGTCTTTCCCGCCGGCGCCCCTCTAGGGCGTGTGCACGACCCTACGTTTTCTTTCTCTGCCCGGTGCAGCCTCCAGGGAGCCACTATCCACGGACAGGTGTCGGAGTGCGAGATGCGGGGATCTGCCACCCTGAACCAGCCCCACGCCCGTATTCCCAGAGCAGGGCGCCGGGCAGGGAGGGCGCGGGCCGGCCCCAGGGCGCTCGGCCGCCTCCCCTGCGCGCCTGTGCCCACGCCAGCCTTCCCTCCAGGGAAAGAACGGAAAGAAACCATCTGGGGTATCCTTGTTTCCAGTGTTGCTTTAAGTTTTGAAAAATAAAGCTCCTGTATCTTGCAGGTAGACAGTGTCAGACTGCAAAGGAGAGTTAACGCTCGCGCAGAGGGAATCCCAGAGGGGCGTCTGAGAACGGAAAACCGCACGCTCGCCGGCTGGGGCTCGAGTGACATCTGCCGGAGCACTTCCTTCCAACACAATTTAATTTGTGCAAAAAATTTAAACTCGTGCAATTCTATGGGCTACTTATGAATATATGCACGTGTAGAAAGAGTACAAAATATGCTTACAAATTATAAATATAATTTCAAGATAGTGGTTACCTCTGGGTTGGGTAGGGGTGGGGAGGTGTTAAGGGTTTTAGCTGTATCTGTAATGACTTGGTTTTTCTTTCAAGAAAAACTGAGGCCAAGGTGGCAAAGTATTAACAACATCTATTAAATCTTTCAGGTGGTCATATTGGGGTCTGTTTTTCTGTCCTTATCTCTATGTTTAAAATAGTTTATAATAATATAATAATTATTATATTATGTAGTATGTATTTATTATTATACTATATATTTAATATATTATGTACATTTTATACTCATTATATGTTGTATACTTACATTTATGTAAGGGCAATAAAAAACAAAAATGCAAAATCTGTGGTCCCGGTTCTTGGCCCCAATGGCAGCAGGGCAGTTTATTTACTTATTTATTTTTTTCTTTTCATTTGACTCACACTCTTTAGATGCTGAAGAGTGGGATAGGGAGCTATTGCCCAACGGGGACAGCGTTTCAGTCTGGGATGAGAGAGTTACAGAGATGGATGGTGGTGATGGTTATACAAAAATGCAAATATACTTAATGCTAATGAACTGCACACTTTAAAATGTTTATGTTATGTATATTTTACTACAATTGACAAAATTGGTCCCGAGATTATGATATCCCTCCTGGAGTGTCTGGCAGAATCAGTAACAAAATCTGTGGAAGAAAATTCTCTTCCCAGAGTGTATGTGTGTAGCATTTCTACAACAGGGTGGAAAGGAGTGGAGTGGGGGCAAATCCTCACTGACATAAATTACAAAACAGATAGGAAAATAGCCTAGCTCAATAGAGAGTCAGCAGACACAATGAACGGCAGGAACACGACCCCAAGAGATGGAGATAATGGGACAATCTGAAAGGGAATAAATAATCACACGCGAGATGAAAGAATTAGAAACCATAAGAACATGTTATTATGAGAAAGAAGAGCTGTTTAGATATAGCTAAAGAGAAAATTAGCAAATAAGAATATAGACCCAAGGAAAATGCCACATATGAGGCTCAGAGCAAAAAAGGGATGGAAAATATGAAAGTGAGTTAAGAGACATGAAAGATACAATGAGAAGTTTCACTATAAATCTGAACATGATGCTGGCGGCACCTCGTGCTAATTCCCTTGACTCACCTGATGTAGTGCAGCTGTGGCAGGTAATTTCACGTACAATGCTGACATCCCTTCTCAACCACATGCCACAATGTCTCCCTGTTCTCCTGAATGTGAGCTTTCACCAACACTGCAAAAGCTCACTGTGCTGATGCACAAATAGTTCAAGTTTGAAGGTGTTAACACTTCTGGCAGCAGCTTTCAACCAACGAGGGATGACAGTAAGTAGATAAATGTATCCACTCAATCGTCCTTTGGCGAGACAATCCACGGCATTCTCTGTTAATTTTCCCAAAGAATCCTCCGTAGGACTGAGCCCCAGTTAATCACAGTGGTGGCCAGCTCAATAACCCAAATTTATTGGATATCCTGTTTTACTCTTCCCACTCCATCACTTCTGCTCACTGGGATCATCTCCCAAATTAACTCAAGTCTTCCTTCCAGGCTCTGCTTTCAGAGGAAATTTAAGACAAAAGGGGGGAATGCAAAGAATGAGGAAAGTTAATATATGAAAAGATAATGCCTGAAAATTTTCCAGAGTTAATGAAAGACAAGTATTCTTAGATTCAAGAAACACAAGTCCTAATAAGATTTAAAAAAATACAAAAGACCTATTCCCAGATGCACTGTAGAGGATCAGAGACAGGGACAAAAATTTCTGCAGCAACCAGAGAGAAAGAATGGATTAATATGCCAAGACATAGCATTTCTACTGACAGCAGACTTTTCAACACAGACTTTTCAATAGAAGACATGGAAATAAGGTGCCAAAAGAAAATGACTAGTGACCTGGGATTTTACACCCAGCTAAACTGGGTACCATTTGAGAATAAGGGTAAAATAAAACATATTTAGACAGAGTTTATCTACTCACAGACACTTGTTGAAAGAATTTACATTATGCACCCTTGATGCTGGCTCTATGCCTTGCAGCCACAAGAGCAAAGTTCAGTGTCATTTCCCAAGGGAATCATCTGATTCTGCTTTGGGCCTGTGGTGGAGGGGTAGGGGATGACTTCCTTACTAGCTGTGCTTGGCCTTGGCACCTCCCTTGTGAACAGAGATGCCATCTCAGGCAAGGAGATTTGAAGGGAGGGTCAGTAGATGCTGAGAGCTTTAGTTCTCACCTGGTTCTAGGATCCCTGGCCCCCCACTCCCCTAGCAGAGCTAGATTTTGGATTATGCTAGCAGTATCTATGGGTCTGCTCAAGTTCAAGAATCTTGCCAGAATTTCTTCTGGGGTGGAGTAGTGAACACCTTCATTGCTGTCTGCAGATTGAATTTCCTTCCTCTCTTCCACAACCCAGAGAGAGAAAGATCAATCATGGTAGACTCACAGGAATTAATCCTTACCTTGCGTGTGATGGTCTACCTCAGTTTCTTAGTCCAGGCCTCAGTTTCCCAATTGATAAAATAAAGGAAAAAAAAAAAAAAGAATGGCCCAAATGAAGATTTTTTTCTGGATTTCACTGGGGAGGTGCACAGTGGAGGAAGGGGAAAACTTTCAGCCACCCTCCCTGGGTTCTCTGCTTGGTAGCTATGTTCCGTAACACCACCACCATACATCCATGTGGTCAGAAGTCATGGGATGAAAAACACTCAAACAGACACACAGAGGACTTTGTAAAATCACACATGCATTACTTTACACGCAAATACAGCCTTCTTTCCAGTCGAGATAAGAATATTAGTGGGAAAAGTGTGCTGGACTATCTCATTTCCTGGTGTGGGCGTCCCAGATAAGTGGCCTCCCAGGTCTGGACAATAATACCAGCCTGACAGCATCTCTGCAGCCTCTCCCGCCCCTCCTGAGAAGCATCTGCCGTCACGGCTGTGCTGGGGTGGGGTCCGGCAGGGAGTGTGCAGCTCTGAGCAGACCTGAGGTGTAGACAGTGATGGCAAGAGGCACTCTTGGGGCCTGGGAGAAGGAGTTAAACCTGTGACTGTGGCATTGCTGGGGACATGCTGGAACCAGACAGCTGCCCAGAATCACAGTGGGGTGAAGGCAGCAAGCTAATTAGAGTAGCCATGGGGGCCCAGGCGTCATGCCAGTAGGGAGGATGGCAAAGTGGCTCAGCTTGCTGTGCAGACCCAGCAGGTGTGCAAACCCTCCTCTCTTTCTCCCGTTCCCAAGGCCCACGGGTGGGATGATGCCTGGAAACGAGGCTCCCCTTCCTCCACTGCGCTCCTCCTTTCCCATACCTCTCAGGCTGTCCCGTGCAGCCTTCTCCAGTGGTTTAGTGTGCGCCAGGCACTCTGTGGTCCTGGAGAATACAGAGAACAATGAGTTCCTTTCCTGCCCTCAAGGACCTCATGGTCTGGCCAAGCTTCCAGGCTCCCTTCCAGCATTGTAACTCTTGACTACGTCTCCCCATGTGTGTGTTCCTTGAAGCTGTGTCTGATATTTACGGTCTTGGCTGCACTGATAGCCGTTTTAAGTCATTTCTTCTATGTGTCAAGTGCTGCGGTGGTGGGTGGGGTTCTCACTTCCTTAGGATGACA
This sequence comes from Daubentonia madagascariensis, assembly GCA_023783475.1. NCBI lineage: Eukaryota > Metazoa > Chordata > Mammalia > Primates > Daubentoniidae > Daubentonia > Daubentonia madagascariensis. The sequence goes on along the minus strand of JAKFHU010000353.1, from coordinate 115,215 downwards.
GGCAGTTCTGTCTTGACCTGAAGTCAGGGAGCAGACTGCTCTTGGTCCCCGTATCCAGGGTTGGGGAGGAGAGGTTAGAGCCCATGAGACCCTGCTTGGAAACCTGGAGACCTCGTCAGGCAGTACAGAGTGTGAAGGCCACCCACATCAATGGTCTCGTGTGGTTCTCACCACCTGGAAGGGGGAAAGAGCAGGGCTTCTTATATCTGTTACAGATGAGGAGACTGAAGCTTATGAAGGTTAAAAGACTCGCTCAAGATTTGCCCATCCAGGAAGTGAAGAACCCAGGTCTCTGGACTTGAAATCTGGCATCCTGGCCAGGGGCCACATTCATGGGAACTTGGCTGGCCTGCTCCACACAGCAGTCCCCCCTGGAGGAGGAGGCCAGATGCTCTCAAGGGCATGCTCTTGGGGATGGGACCCCTGTGTACAGCCTTATAAGGGAGTGGCCAGAGAAAGTCACATTTACACCCTACTCAGCCCCCAACACTGGCATCTAGATGTCATGTGGTTGAAAAGGGGAAAAGGAACATTAAGGGTGAACTCAAGGGGCACCTTGTTTGGAGGCGGGCTTTATGGGCTGGTTACATGCATGCAAGCCTAACATTCCCAGCTGTAGTTGATGAAGTTAATGGCCTTTTCCTTAGAAACAGTCTGAGTCCTTTGCTCTCCAGTCTGATTGACACCTCACACCCACAGACCTTTTACTTTCTTATTTACCGCATGCCTGACGTCCCAACCACAGTGGCAGCTGTGTACCTGGTGCCATGTGCTTAGACACAAGAGGCCATGACTAGGGAGTGTCCTAACACAGCTCCGACCGGGAAGAGTCAGAGAGGTGGGTCCGGGCCAACATTCTGTACAAGAATTTGGGGTTAAATGTCAAGCGTAGGGAAATCCAAACACAAGCAATGGGGCCAGGAGCAGAAGTGAAGCCCAGGGGATCAGCCAGGGCTTTGGAGTTGGGTCAAGAAGAGATTTGAGCCAGATGTGAGGCTTGAGATGAGAGGAGGGTCCAGGAGAACAGCTGGGAGTATTTTGGGGGCTAAAGTGTTTTGAACTGTGGAGTCCAGTGGCTTTTCAAAAAGGTTGTTTCAGTTTTTGCTGTTCGCGGCAAAGTGCGACAGTTCCTATTGACGCACACTCTCACCAATAGCCGCTCTTTGTTTTTTTTGAGACAGAGTCTCGCTCTGTTGCCCTGGGTAGAGTGCAGTGGCATCATCATAGCTCACTGCAGCCTTGAACTCCTGGGCTCAAACCATCCTCCTGCCTCAGCCTCCCGAGTAGCTGGGACTACAGGTGCGTGCCACGACGCCTGGCTAATTTTTCTATTTTTGGTAGATACGGGGTCTTGCTTTTGCTCAGGCTGGTCTCAACCTCCTGAGCTCAAGCAATCCTCCCTCCTTCATTCTGGCCAGGGCAGTAACCAGCACCCTTAAAGCATTGGACCAAATTGGAAAAAGACACCAGCAGTGAAGCCACTAGAGCAGTGACACAACCAGGCACTGGCAGGCTGTGGCTGTTTCCCTGGGGCCATCACTTGCATGAGCAGATCTCCCCATGCTCCCTGCAAGGCCCTCCATAGTCATGTGTGACACTGTAAAGGAAGTGCACCAAGCACCGGGGAAGTGGACACCTGCGCCTGGACAGTGATGGAGACTTTAATTCCTGTGCTGGATTAAAAATGACTGCACTGAGACTGACCACATGGACCAGACAAATGGTTGGTGGCGTGAGGGTCCAGGCCTAGGAATAGAGACCTTATTGAAAGGGAGCCTCCTTCTGTTTGTCTGTGCTGGCTCCACTGCTGCGCACCCTGGTGCAATGCCAAGAAGGATGGAGGTCAGGCTGGGAGAGGTGGCCATGTGCAGGGGCAGCACTGGCCCGGGTGCAGGGACCCCCAGAGCAAGGCCGTGGCTTCTACGATTTGAAGGCTGTGGCTGACACTCCACAGGGCCCTTGCCTGTGCCAAAGTAACCAGAGCCCGGGCCGGTCTCTGACTTGGTGTTGCCTCCTGCTCCAGCCCGGGAGGCCTGGCCGGCTGATAGGAGCTGGGTCCCTCGGATGAAGTCATCTGTTTTGGTGCCAGGGAAGGGAAGGGCTGGGGGAGCAGGCGGAGGGGCCACCAGGGCCTGAGCTCTGTCTGTTTTCCCAGGCTGGCGCCGCAGAGAGGAAAGACTGGGTCTTGTCTCGGGAGTGCCCATGGCTGGGGGTGGTGGGGGGAAGGAGGGCCCCGGAGGGCAGGGCCTGGCTAGCAGTGCCTGTGCTTTGTTAGGAAGCCAGGAGGAGAGGATGAGAGCTCTGCTGAAATGTCAGGATGGGGAGTTTTGATGTTTTAAATGATTCGAGCAGTGATCTGATTGATGTGAACCCGCTTCTTGAAAGATACACTATTCTACAGAAGATGCAAAGAACCTAAAGGGCATTCAAAACTGTAAACTCTTGGCATTGCTCTCCAGGCACTTCTGTTATTCGTTGCTCTCTGAGGGAGTGCCTCGAAGTCTGCAAGTTTTCGATCTAGACCTCAGCAAAGCTTGCGTTTCAGATTCATATTTATGAAGGGAAATGTGGCACGCTTCCTAGTGCCATGTAATTTTCTTGTTGAAGCTTAGCACAGAGTACACAAATCTCATGTGTACAGATTGATGGGCTTTTACAAATGCATATAGCCATGGACACACCACCCAGATGGAGCTCTACAACCGTCTTTCAGTGTCCCTCCCCACCATTGCCCACCCCCACCAGAGGCAACCACTGCTCTGCCTCTGCCTGAATTTTGTGTCTTCTTAAAATTCATATAAATGGAACCGTGTTCTTGAAATTTGTGTAAATGGAATCATGTTTTTGAAATTTGCATAAATGGAATTGCACAGCATTTCGTGTTTGGCTTTTCTTCCTCATCACAATGTCTGGGAGACTCACCCCTACTCTTGTATTGTTGTGAGTAGCAGCAATTCATTCTTTTTTACGTTGGTTATATTCTATTGTAAGAATATTCCAACATTCCACAAGTATTCAGCTGTTGGTGGGCATTTCCAGGTTTTGGCTATTAAGAATAAAGCTGCCATGGACACTCCTGTGCACGTGTTCTGATGGACATAGGCACTGATTTCTGCTGGATGCGTGTCTGAGCGTACATTGTCGGCTTGGGTTAGCTTATATTTAACATCAGTGGAGACTGCCAATTTTCTAGCATGTGTGTGTGTGCGTGTGCGTGTGTATGTTTACCTATTTGCATTTCCTCCAACATAAGAGCATTCCAGTTGCTCTGCATCCTCATTCATACTTGGTATTGTCGGTCTTTTTAATTTTAGCCATTGTGATGGGTTTGTATTGGTATCTCACTGTGGTTTTAATCGGCATTACCCTGATGACTAACCAAGTTGAGCATCTATTCATGTACTTATTGGCCATTTGGCTTCATTTTCCAGTGTCACTTCTAAAATTTAGGTACATGCTGGGCGTGGTGGTTCATGCCTGTAATCCCAGCACTTTGGAGGCTGAGGCGGGAGGCCAGGAGTTCAAGACCAGCCTGGGCGACATAGTGAGACCCTGTCTCTACAAAAAATAAATAAGTAAATCAATCAATCAATCAATAAAATTTAGGTATTGCTTTAAATCATCTTGGATATCAGACTTTATAAAAAATTTATTATAGTAGATATAGTTGTGAAAGTAGCATTTTTTAACCTAAAAATTTAGTTTATTCATATTTCAACATTTTAAAAAGGCACTAAAATGTTGAAAGGACGAAGAGGTAAAAAGATAGCTCTGAACTGCAGGCAGCCTTCCACATCCAGCACTGGGATTTCAAGCCCAGAATCCCACCAGCAGCTGCAGGGAGGAAGGGGGGAAGAGTGGGAAGGAAGGGGGCTCTTTTTTGGTTGTTGTTTCTATATATTTTTAAAAGCAATGAGAAAGGAAGGGGGTTCTTTGGGGAAAAAGGGAATTCTTGAGATATGGCTGTATTTTACTTTAAAGGCAATTCAATGCTTGCCAGGGAAGAAAATTTCCAAGGCTAGAGATAGCTAAAGCTTTTAACACAAATGGCAAAGTCCTTCCCCAGAGGTGACAGAGTTAGTTTGGGTCCAGAAGGCCAAGCTGGAGTCGGCATTGGGTGGTTTCTCACTGGCGATCACTTTCCAGTTAATATCTTCAGTATTTTTGCACCCGTTTCTGCATACATAGTCCTTAGGCAGGAAGTGGAGCCTGGGGAGGCAGGGGAGGCAGGGGAGGCAGGGAGCCGCCACTGCTGCCAGGGTCTGGTCCACCCTGTGCTGCCCAGGAGAAGGGACTCCTGGAGCATTGTGCTGACCTCACCCCTTCCCACCCCAAATCAAGCAACAGAGAGTGTTGCAAGGCAAGATCAAGGGATGAGAGAAGCAAGCATGCGCCCATGGCTAGGGTGAGGGCGGCGGTGTGAGACCAGACCGACCAAGGGCCAGATGGGCAGAAGATGAGAAGGAAGATCTGAGTCCCAGGGTCCAGGGCCCCACAGCACAGTTAAGGATGGGTCTCTGTAGGGGACAGAAAGGCTGGAGACAATTTCTTGACGGGAGGTGGACATGAGCAGGTGGAGCCTCAGAAAACGGAAGCTGAGAGCAGCGGAGGGAGGATCACCAGGTTACCTGGAGTCCACGACCAGTGCAGCATAAGGGAAACTGAGTCCAGCACCAGCTAGTTCTCTTGGACTACTGAAAGCCATTCTTGGGATTCTTGGCCAGACTGAGAAAAATGTCTTCGTCTTCCTCTTCCTCAGCAGTGGGACACGGCACGTGAATGTGCAAAGTGAAGGAGTCAGAAAGAGATGGAAGCCAAAAAACACAGCCGAAGCCAGGCCCCAGGCCCAGGGCAGCTACAACTGACGGCCTCTGCCCTCCGACTGGTGCCATGGCCTGTTGGGCCCCTCAGTCCTGGGCTGCGCCTGGCAGAGCTGGGGTCCAGCCAGGTGCCTCCTGCTGCACTGGGGGCGGGGGAGGGCCCTAGGGAGAGGGAGGTGAGTGCTAGGGCCCAGACTGAGGGTTCCCTGCGCTGCGTTTGTGTGCAGAGCGCCCCAGAGGCAGACCAGGGGCCCCTGGAGCCGCTGGAGGAGATGGTGCCCCTAGTGCCCAGGGACAGGCGTCCGGCTCAGGTGGGGACTGGTAAGGGGCAGGCGGGTGAGGCTTTACGGAGTGGCTCTGGATCCGTCCTTATGTTTTCCAGCTGCTTTTGACCACTTGCAGCTGATGTGCTCTTTAAGCAGGAATCCGCCAGCTGAGGGTGACCATTCTCAAATAATCAGAGCTTCATCATTATTTTGAAATGCACATTCTACAAATTAGACCTTTGTCATTACTTTGGAATGCTTTGTATGGATTCAAAATCCTTTCTCCCTGGTATAAACGACTTGAACATCATATTTGCTAATGAAAGAAAACGAAGAGCTGTTAGAATCTTCATGTATAATTTTGATTGCTGCAAATATTTGACTGAAGAAATGGTTTACATGGATTCTAATCAGCCGCTTGTGTGAACAGGGTTTCTCATAGATGGAGATTATTAAAAATTTGAGGAAATTCTGTCAGGAATTGTCTGCGGCTATTTCAAGCATAAAAATGGATATGAAGAAATGTGTGTTCAGAGAAGTGACCTCAGGGTTTTGTTAAAATCGTAGTTAAAATTTTAAAAGATTTTAATTGGAAGTTTTACTCCAACTTCTAAAAATTTAACATTTCTTGTGTTTCCTAATTATTTTTCTTGTTTGACTTTTTCATGCAGACATTATTGGTGTGCTGTAGTCTATTATTATTATAATGGCATTTGTGTTTTAGGTAGAAAGGTTATACAATAATTCTTCAATGCTTTCTTCTAGTACTGTTATGACTTCCTCTTCTTATCTTTATGTCTTTGGTCCATTTGGAGTTTATTCTGGTATAATTCGGGAGGCAGGGATCCACCTTTATATTTTTCCAGATGCCTGCTTAGCTTTCCTGAGGCTATTTATTGAATAATCCTTGATTCGATGTCCTTTTATAATTTCTAAATGCCCATTTGTACTGGGTCCATATTTGGACTTTAGTAATGTGTTTAGCCTCACACCCTTATCACACTGTTGCAATTATTGAGACTAAGTGATAGGTTTTAACATCTAGAAGGGCTACTCGCTACTACTCTTCATCTTCAGAACTTCTGATACGGTTCTTTTACTTTAAAATTTTTTCATATGAGCTTTCGAATTAACTTGTCTGATTCTAAAGTTTTTGCTATTTTTAATGGGATCACATTTAATTTATAAGTTAACTTACAGTTGATATGATTGTCATATCGAATCTTCTTGTCCAAGAACACAGCAAATCTTTCCATTTGTTCAAGTCTTCTTTTGAGTCCCTCAGCAAAGTTTTAAACTTATCCTCATATAGATGTTTGCATACTCCTTGTTAAGTTTCCCTCTATGTGTTTTGTCTTTTCTTTGCTATTGTAAATAGGGTCTTTTCTTTCCTTACGGCTTCCAGCAGATTGTTTGTACTGGCAAACTGTAAGAACAGATAAACAACGGGCTGGCTGGATTGTTTTGAAGATTAGAAATATTATATAAGAAAGCACTTACCATGTGTCCTGGAACATGTCTCTTCTGACTTCTTGTCAAACAGAATCTGGGTATAGGCCTGATGTGTGTTATCAATTCTCATTATCAACTAACAGATTCAGATGCACTCGACATTTATTGAATTTGTATGATGTCCCAGACACTGTGCTAACTACATCAGCTTACTTACGGCCTGTCGTGGGGTTATTATTTTTCCGCTTATGAGCAACTGTCCTTCGGCTGGCAAGCGGCACGTCGGGCCTGAGCCCAGGCAGACGGTGTCCAAGTCTGTAACATCTTTCAGTGCTGTTCTCTTCACTGGCTTTTCATTACATTTGTTTTGTCCCCCACCCGCTTTGTTTTCCAAATTTGTTTTTTTTCCTTTTATATACATTTTTAGTGTATAATTTTTTAAAAACTTAAAATCCAATTGGTACATCTTATCAACTCATCTTTGCTGGGAATTTCCATTTCCTAAGCAGTCAGAAATTGATTTCCTTTATAAAACTGAAAGAAATGTGCTCCTCCCCACCTATGCACCCCCCAAAAAAAACCCCCAAAAACAAAAAAACCCAAACTACAGTGTAAAATTTCATTTCTCTGGCTCTCACTGTCTGATGTGAGGTTTATATACAAGTGCACACTTTTCCAGCTCTCTGTGACACTCTTCCAAAATCTGGTAAAGGTTGCCTCCTATCAGTGGAAAGTGGCAGGCGTGGTCCTCTCGGCGCAGGGGAGACCCTCGGGACGGGCCAATTCTGCCGCCTGCCCAAGCCGCGAAGACAAGCAGGCCGCGCCCCCTGGCGGCGGACACAGGCGCCAGCGGTTTGCCTTCGGCCTCCCCGCCCTGCTCACCTGCAGGCTCGGCTTCTTGCTTCTTGCGGTGTGGACGAAACCGGCGCCCAGAGAGGGCGAGCTCGACCCCAGAGCTTCCACAGGCTCTTGGAGGCTTGAGTCCCTTTGGGACCACAATCGGGTTGCATCTAATTTTGGTCCATTTTCCAAGACAGGCAAGGGTGGAAAAGGTTAAAAAATGTTGATTGTGGCCAACCGTTTTTGCCACCTTCCTTAAATACGCAGGGTGCGGAGCGTGGGGCACTGGGCCGCCCCTCAGAAGACCCGGGGTCTAGTCCAGTTTCTGGCCTCACTAGTAGCGTGATCTTGGCAAAGTCCCTTCCCCTCCCTGGGCTTCCGTGTTCTCATCTGCAGAGGTGCTTTCTAAGGGGCGTTGCAGAGCCATCTCCAGGCACCTGTGCCCGCGTGTTCCCAGGTGAGGGAGCTGCGGGGGGCAGCAGGTCCTCCTGGCTGCTGCCTCACTGGCCACACTTGGGGCTGCTTTCCGGAGTCAGACCCAGCTGTGGCAGGAGTGTGTCCCCTTGGTGCAGCCTCCCTGCTCTCGCCCCCTCTCCACCCCGTGATTAGGACACTAAACGCTGTGCTCCTTGGTTTGAATTTTTACGTGGGCCCTGGCTCCCACTTGCTGTGTGACTAAGACCACAGCTTTAACCTCTCTGTGCCTTATTTCTGTAAACTGTTGTGTCCTGTAAACACAAGTTACAGAGCATTCTGGAGAGTGGACAGTCTTGTGGAGAAATTGCTGCACAGAGGGGCTTTGTGTTTATTAATCTAATTTGATTTTTTAATTTTGTATTATTATTATTTTTGTTAGAAATGATTAGAGGATGCATGAGGACTTGGGGATGGGGGTGCGCTACCTCCAGGTGGGGTTGGGTAAAGAAAGGCTTGACTTATTTTTTTATTTTTCACTTTTAATTGTGGTGCCAAACATACAACATAAAATTTGCTATCATAACCACTTTTAAGTGTGCAGTTCAGGAGTGTTAAGGATGCACACATTGTTATGCAGTAAGCCTCTGGAACTTTATCTTACAAAACCAAAACTCTGTATCTACTTTGCTTGTTATGGAATGCTGACTCTGTGCTCAGTGTTGTGCTGACCACTAGGACCTCAAAGAAAAGGAAGTAACTGATTGTCAAGCAGGACTTTAGAAAAGACAGGGGGCTTCACCAGCTCCTCCCCAGGGACCACCCCCCATTGGACCTTAAACGGTTGAGCTAAGGCCAGGAGAGGCAGCAAAATGGGTACAGTCTGCCACCTGATGGCAGGCAAGAGTCATGATCCATAAGGGATACTTCTTGCAGCACCCACAAAACAGGGAACTGGAAGGGGAAGACGACTTGGCTGTTGGGTACGTGAAAGTTGTTTCTGCCTTCAGACGGATTGGTTTCTTTCTTTCTTCCTTTTTTTTTTTTTTTGAGACAGAGGCTCATTCTGTCGTCCTGTGTAGAGTGCAGTGGCGTCATCATAGCTCACTGCAACCTCACACTCCTGGGCTCAAGAGATCCTCCTGCCTCAGCCTCCCAGGTAGCTGGGACTACTGGTGCCTGCCACCACGCCTGGTTAACTGAATTTCATAAATGTTCTGTTGAACGAAAGAAGACAGACACGTGACACTGCAGCCAGTATGATTCTCTTTACATGAAGTTCAGCCACAGGCAAAACTAATTGATGGTAATAGAATTTAGCATAGTAGTTGTCTCTGGTGGGGCTATTGACTGAGAAGGGCATGAAGGACTTTTCTGTGGTGATGGAATATCCTTTAGCTTGATCCGGGTGTGGTGCATAGGTTGTGCAGTACACATATACATATGTATATGTGCACACACATGTACACACGTACATATACATTAATATTTCCCCATATCCTTCCTTCAAAACGATGATCATTTTTGTGATTACTAATTTGCTTGTTTATTTTTATTTATTTATTTAGCTTTGGTTTATCACCTCTACTATGCTATAAACTCAAAGAGGACAGAGATCGTGGCTTTTTCTTTTGGGGGCGCCTATTTACATAGTAGGCATGAATTATATATTTGTTAGATGAATAAATGAGTACATGAACAAATGAAGAAACAAATGAATCTTGGCATTTTGGGATGCTTTGTTCTTGCCTTGGAGGAAATAACGTTGCTCAGAATTGCATAGAACGGTCAGGAGTAGTGTTCATAATGTGGGGTTTTTTTGGGTGGGAATCAATATAAGTATCATTTATTAAGCATCTAATACGTGTCAGGTCCTGTAGTTTGCAGATTTCTCATTTAAGCTTCATAACAATCCTTTGGGATAAGTATTTCTTATTATCTCAAACAGGAGGAGAAGCTGAGATTCAGAAAAGCTCAACAACTTGTCCCCGTCACACTTGGAGGGAGAAAGAAGGAGGGTGTACAGGGGTGATCCAGGCACCCCACTTATTCTTGCTGTCCTTTCTTGACCTTCTAGTCTCTGTGCACCCTTTGAGGTCCTAGGAGGAAAGTCCTAGAAGCCTTGTTCATGCAGCCTACAGATGGAGCAGGGCCTCCCTGGGGCTAGCGCTGGGCGCCTGTTCTTCCCCCTCCCCACGGGCCTAGCACAGCGCCTGGCACAGCGAACGTCTGAAGAGTGAATGGAGAAATTGTGGTGAGATCAATGGCTATCACTCAGTGTTTCCATTCATATTATCCATCTTTCATCAGCACGTGGAGTTTATGCACCCCTTGAGGGCAGAATCTTGGTGCGAGCTTCTCTGCTTCATCTGTCTCTAGGGTTACTCCGGGGAGTTGTGGTAGAAATGTCCTCAGGGCTGTTCCACATGGGGAAGATTGGGCAGCCTCTCCCGCCTGCAGCAGCTCTTAGAGGCTGGAGGATGGCCAGCCAGCGGAGGGCCAAATCTGCGTTGCGGGCGACCCCGTTTCTCCCGGGCCCTGGAGCTCTCGGCACCTCGCGTTCTCACTGCCCCTACAGTCCCGCTGATTTTCCACGCAGACCTCCGGCACCAGCCTGCCTACTCCAGCATTTGTCAGGGTCGCAGGGCTGGACCAGAGCTGAGAAAGATGACTAAGACGGTGATGATAAACAAAACAAAGCCTCGGACGACGCTGACAGGTTCCTGAAGGCGCTCGTCCATCTCGCGCCGCTTCAACTTTCTGGGCCAGCTGCTGGCCGCCCTGCAGGGCGACGCGGGCCCCCGCTCGGGGCCGCCCGAGCGCCCGCCAGGCCCTGCGCCAGGGGCCCCGCTGCCGCAGCTGCCACCGCCTCCCTCACAGCGCTGCCACCGGAGCAGCCAGGGAGGGCGTCCGCGTCCGCCGCGGCCCGGCCACCAGCGCGCGGCAGCAGGGCCCGCGCCCCTCCTCCGACCGCCTCGGGGACACCGGCCGCCCTCTCGCTGGAGCCAAGTCGGCCTGCGCCCCTGGCCGCCCGACGCCGCCGGCGACGCCCCGGAGCTCTGCAAGCTGCACAGCCCGTCGAGGGGCGCGCTGGGCCTGCCGTCGCCCAGCCCCGACAGCCCGGACGCGGCCCGGCGGCGCGCCCACGGCCCCAGCGCACGGCCTCGGCCTGAACTTGGGCTGCGCGGCCTCTCGGCCCCGTCGGCGCCCGGGCTACGCGGCCCTGCCAGCCAGCCCGCCCCGCGGCCCGGGCGCCGCCGCTGAGTCCCGGGCACGCCGTCGCCCGACCGGCCTGGAGCCTCAGCCCCGACGGCGCGCAGGGCGCGGGCGCGGGCGCAGCGGCGGGAGGCGGCGCGGACCGGCTGGCCCGATCGCACGAGCCGCCCGAGCCGCAGTTCAAGCGCCGCAGCTGCCGGACGCAGTCCGAGGAGGGCGCGGCGGGGGCGCGGGCGAGGGGCTGGCCGCCCGGGGCCAGCAGGCGAGCTTCCCGGGCCGCGCGGGGCACCGAGCTGTCCTCGCCCAGCCCTGCGCTGCCCTCGGCGCCCTCGGCTCGGCCGTCAGCAGCCGGGCCCATTATAGATATATACGATATAGAATGCAAAGAAAGGTAAATGATTTTACTGCGATTTTTATCGAGAAGTAAATATTTCGATTTTTTTATTTAAAAAAAACAACCCCTCCAAAACAGCTCGTACTTGCACGACTCTTTCAAAGGGTCTCATGCGGAGTACCTCAGCGGTCTTCACAAGTGCGTATGGTGTGTGGCGTTCCCACTTTATAGGGAGGGAAGCTGAGGTGCAGAGAGGCTACTGGAGTTGGTGCAGTTAATATTCAAGCCTCTATCCTCTTTTGTAGACTAGGTTTTGTCAACCTAAATAGCAGACAGAGACTCTCTAAAAGAAAATGGTATTTATCTGGGAATAGGGCATTGCCTTAGGAATACGGTGTGTCAAGTGAACTGTGTGCTTATTCAGGGAGATAAAGGGAGACATAGATTTTTAAAGGAAAATGAGGAGAATTACATAATTTTTTGGAGATAATTATCCTTGACTACCAGGATCAATAACAAAGGTGGCACCTGTCTGAGGTTGGACAGGCAATTGCTTGGGAGATGTCCCTACAGAAGTATTATTTTTGTGCAAGGTTGGGGTTTTTGTAGAATGTTTTGTGATAGTTCTTGTTTTCAGGCATTTGTGCGAGAGAACCCTCCCTTCACAGCCTGCCCCAGCTCTGTTTGTCAAGGTTTTTAACATGACTGACTGTTTGGATTCTGGCAATTTTCACAGTTTCTATGGCAGGTGCACAGCAGGGAGTGGGCACCACGAGGTTGTAAGGTGAGGGGGACAGCAGGACCCCACCAAGGTTGAGGGCTCCCAGGTAGAGGTAATCTTAATGGGGGGGCATTCAGCAGCTGGAGCAGGGGGAAGAAGAATGTTATTCTGGCAAAGAGGTCTGGGCTCTGACATGGAGTATTTTAGGAAATGTGTAAGTCTAAGAGATAGGAGGCTGTGGCTCTAGGGCGACAGCACATCAAGATGGAAGGTGTCGGGGGTGGTTGCCCGCTCCCCCCCATGTGTATCATCATTGACGTTGTTTAGAATTGCTGGTGCATAGTGGTGATAAAGAGTAGACTGCCTTTTATTGGTTTTATGATTGTTTTTAAATTCTCTTCCAACAATGCACCCAGGTTGGCTACACCCACTTCCTTCCTCCCTTGGTAGAACAAGGCCATGGGCACTGCACATTTCTGCAGTGCCTCTACACTAGTCGTGAATTGCTGCTTCCCGGGCATCTTCTGCTGTCTCCAGACTGTTTTCTAGACTGGCACCCTCCTAAGCACTTAGTAGGGAGAACCATGGCACATGGTTCCAATGCTTCATATTGCAGAGAGTTGAAGTGATGTGCCTGCAGTCAGAGAGACGATTAGTGCATAAGTGAGGAAAACCCCCAGATCCCAGGCCAGGGCTTTGCTTGTGAGCCATGTAGCTTCCCAGCAGGCAGGTGGGAGGCTGCTGAGGCAGGTGTGCTGCTGTGGCTGAGGGAGCCGTCTCCCCTGCAGCTAGAGCTTGGGCTCTCCTCAGAGTAGGTCCTTCTAACCATTAGTGAATGCGAGTACTACGGGCCTCTGGAGGTGATTGCCCTGGCCTGTTGCCCCATTGAGGTGGTGCAGTGAGAAGAGAACTTGACAAGAGTTAGAAGGCAACAGGCCAGCTCCAATTTAACAGCAGCAGAAGCAGCAGCAACAACAATCACTAAAACATATTGAGTGCTTACTTATTGGCTAGTACGTATTGAGTGCTTGCTACATGCCTAGCTCCTTGCTAAGTATTTTTTAGCTCACTTAATCCACCCAACAATCCTATGAATTAACCTCTCTTATTATCTCCATTTTAGGGGACAGCAAATTGAGGCTGAGAGAGGTTAAATGACTTGCTTAAGGTCACCCAGCTAATAAGTGGCTCAGGAAGAATCAGGATTGAAATCCAGGCTGTCTGTTAAGGCCCACTCTTACCTAGCACATGGTTCTGCTCCCATGGAGGAGTTTTGGATGGCATTCCAGGCCCCCATCCCTGAGCCAGGCAGCCAGAGGCCCTGGGAGCAGCATGCTTTCCTTTCTGCTGGAACTGTCCATGCTGCCTCTCATGCATTCTGTTATCAGACATTTCTCGAAACCCACACCACGTGTCCTACAGGCACAGATCAGGACCCAGGCTATGAGAAGGGGGCAGAAAACCAGTTCCCTGCCGTGGTCATTCACCATGGGCTGCAGCAGAAATCAGAGCATGATGGTGATCTTCCAGGAGGGCAGCTCAGGCAAGACATTAAAACCCTGGGCCACCAGACCCAGTATTTATTAATAATTACTCTCTTTGTATCCTCCAAAGGTTCTGCTTTAACTGGGAGATAGTGGGCGAAGAGAGAGAGAGAAAGATCTTCATGCCTTAGGCACTTGCCTAAGCAGGTCTTCATTTATAGATATGAAGGGGAAGCGTCATGTTCTCCCTCAGTTAAGATGTGCAGCATTGAATCACTTTCCATCTTCCTTGGAAGGACATTGATAGCAGAATAAATTGATCTTGGGCTAAAATTAACCTCTGCTGCTTCCAGAATAACTAAGTCTTCTGAGTCTGTAGCAGGGAATTGCAGAACCGAGAGAAACTTTAGATTCCTCTGTGGCGATGACAAGGAAAAGCACAAGCATGTTCAGATCATATTAATATTAGGTAGGGTCTCATGAGGGCATTTTATATTTGGGTCTGGTTCATGGTCCTCAGGATCTGAGATGAAGTGAACCCAGTAAATAGAAGTTGGAAAAGTTGATCTGGCTGGCTTCTTTAGAAGCAATTAGACATCTGCTTGCAGAATCAGAAGCCAGCATACTAATCTCTGTTGTGTAGGGGTCGTGCCCTATGTAGAATGCCCACTGCAGGGAACAGGGCCTTGTGAATACAGATGCCGGGGACGACAGGATTTGGACATTCTGTCAAATCGAATAAATGCCTTTCCCCACTCCGGGAAAGTTTTGTCTATAGAAGAGAGTCCTGGGGACACTGGGCACATTACTGCTCTTTCTGCCCTCTTCTAGGCTTATCAAAGACTGTCAGGATACAGGTTGCACTTGTCAGGACTCTGGTTGGAGCCGGACAGGCCCCCAGGAGTCAGCCTGCCCCCGAGGCCAGAGGAGGGAAAGCACGGCCAGGTGCAGCCCAATGACCTCGGGTTGAGGTCTTTTATCCCTCTGGGAAGGAGCTGAACCCAGGGCTGCCAATGGAAAAGTCAGTTTCCTATGTTTCTCCTCCTTCTTCTTAGTTCCTCTCTTGTCTAGTGCTCCAGCCTTAGCAGAAGTGCCATGGGGGTCACCAGACAGAAGCTGGGAGATCCCCTGCCCTGGATATTGGGAAGGGAATTTCTCAGACTAGGTTCAAACTGTAAAGTCCTTTCAAAGTCTCAGGCTATGAGCCAAAGGTTCCCTCCTGCTTCATAGTCCTGTTCAAGGGGTTGGTTTCTCCTGAAGTCCTGATTCATGCTTTTCTAACCCAATCCCATCTCCGGAGACACAGGTTACACTTGTCTGGACTCTGGTTGGAGTTCTGGTTTCAGTTCACCTCTTGCCCTTCTGGTGCCCACAGAGCTCTCAGGGAGCCCAGGGGCTTCACTTCCCAGATCAGGAAGCAGAAAGGGAGTGGCTAGGCCCATGTGCGAGTCCCAGCTTTGCCCACTGACTAGTCGTGTGGTCTTGGGAAAATGTCTCACCTGCTCTGAATGTTAGTTTTTATATCTGCACTTTAGGCTGTGAAAGATTTTCGAATATCAGGTCCCCTGTTTGATGGGCTATTAGTTGAGTAACTTGCTCCAATTTTAGAGAACAAACTTGGAAGACGGAACCTTTGAAATCAGGGTCGAGGATCCGTCTGTACACCTGGAGCTCACACATGGGCACTGGGTGCAGCCATGACCAGGGCAATTGAGGTCTGGAATAGTTAAGTCATTGTCACTTTAGCGTGTGGCCATCAGCATTGCCCACTGAAACCCCATGCTACGAGGGGTGGTGCTGCTTGTGAAATATGCTATAAACATGCAGCCTTCAGGTATTTTTTGAGGGAGCTTCAGGAACTGCTGCTCCCACTGGCTGTGTGCAATGTAGTTGCTCTTGTCCTCAGAGGCAGATGCATGGGCTCTGTGAGATGAGCTGGGAAATCCCATAATTTGAGGAAAAAACTGCTCACATTCCCAAATCAAAGCAGATGTAGAAGGCACTATTGTTCCAACAGGTTGATTCCAACCCTTCTGTCATATCAGGTCAGAAGCTCTCTGCTGGTGGCCAGTGGAGAAGACCTCAGCAGCAAAGGCTTCTACCTGGACTTTGTGGGGATAACCCTCTATCTGATCGGACAGGTGGAGCTCACTGCTGCTCCACGGTTGGGGAAGGAATGCAGGCAGTTCAGCCTGTAGTGTGGCAGCTGACTGTGCTCTCCGACAGGCCAGGCCTGAACCTTGGGTCTGCCTGTGACCCAGTGTCCACGCCATGTTCAGTCCCGTCTGCTGGGGTGTCTGGGCAGGAGCCCAGCAAAACGGGTTGTCACCGTGGAGACGGGAGACACATGCTCCCCGTTAAAGGCCAGTTTCGGGAAACATAGAAGGCCTCTGCTCTTCTGCAGGAACTTCGAGCAGCCAAGGGTCAGGCGCAGCTAGTCTTGCTAACAGAATTCTTCCTTTCTTAGGATCTGACACAATCCCAGTGACGGTGGCAGTCATAAGGATCTCAGGGGAGACAATGTGACCGGTTCTGCTGTGCAGAGTTCAGGCTCCATGATGCGGTCACCCACCTCAGGCCCCAGGCCCCCACTCCCCAAGGATGGCCAGAGAGACCAGGAACTGTTTCTCGAAGGATCCCACAGAGGTAACACTCAACACAAAAGCACCCCCTCCTTCCTCCTTTCTTACCCCACCAGCTCATTCCACTAAGAATAGTCATTTCCAGCCTGGTTTTTGGAGCTTTTGCGATGCAAAATTGGGGATTTGGTAGTGAGGGGGAAGATAAGAAGACCAGGTAGGTTAAGGGAAGCTGGCAAGGGGCCACAGCTCAAGGAAGTCCTGTCAGCGGGGCTGGGAGAGGGGTCTGGAGTTTGCTGGCCGGGAACTGAGCTGCTTCTGCATTTGTGGACGTGGGAAGGAGGAGAAACCGGCTTTGGGGAAGGGTCGCTGCTGCGGCTCCAGCTCTGGACCCCTTGGATGTGACTCGACAGACACGGGATGTGAATTCCTTTAGGACTGTTATTTGGCAGCTATTTGCACTTCTTTAGCATGTGTGACTTGTGCAGACACTGGGTGAAGCGCAAGCCCAGGACTGGTGTGCGACAAACTTTCTGCTTTCTCCTCCTCAGGGCTGGCTGCCCCTCGAAGTCTGTATTTTTTTTTTAAATGATTTTTTCCATGATTCCACACATAGAGTACCAGATCTGCAGTGTCCCCTGCAGTTTACCTCCACCCTTGGCCTCAAAGCTCCTTGTGTCCTGGGAAAACCTGCAGATGACCTCCCAAATTACTGAGAGATCTGTCAGGTCGCACTGTGATTATTCATGTGTCCATCTCTCCTAATAATCTCCAAGCACCTTGAGGCTAGTGACTACCTTTTCCTTTTTTGCATGTGTTCCAGTGGGAGTCTGGGGAATGTGCAGTGACTGGAAAATGTTGGTTTTCATAGCAAAGCTTGGTTCATTTGCAAATCCTCTCCCAGCCGGGGCTCTCCTTATTGTGTGTAAGAAGATGTGGGTAAAGAAGGTGTCCCCACCCCCCAGGGGATAATGAACGCTCCTTGTTTATAGCCTGGGTGAATAGTGTACTCCCAACATTAGTGTCCACCAGGAACCTCCGAGAGAGACCATATTTGGACATAGAGTCTTTGTGGATGTGATCGGTTAAGATGAGGTCATAGGGATTAGGGCTGGATTAGGGTGGGCCCTAAAGCCCAGGACTGGTACTCTTAGAAAAAGGCCATGTGCAGCCCAGAGGCATACAGAGAGGGGTGAAGGTCATGTGACAATGGGGCTGAGCTTCGAGTGATGTAGCTGTAAACCAAGGGCTGCGAAAGATTGCCAGCAACCAGCAGAAGCCAGGAAGAGGCAAAAAAGAATCCTTTCCTAGAACTTTTGGAGGGAGCGTGACCCAGGTGATACCTTGATTTTGGACTTCTAGCTTTTAGAACTCTGAGAGAATACATTTCTGTTATTTTAAACCATCTAGTATGTGGTAATTTGTTATGGCAGCCCTAGCAAACAAATACATATTCAAAACCTTAAACTTCCTAGTTTGTTTTTGGAAAAATAATTCTGTGCAAGGTGTGGGTTGGGGGCTGGGTCTGATAGGCATGTGTGGAAGCTTGTTCTGATTTCTACTATCAGCACTATTCTGTCTTCACAGTGTATACACTGGGGGAGAGGTGGGCTCATTTTTAATGACTTTCCTGATGGGTGGGCACAAAAAATCCCCCCCCCCCTTTTTTTAACATCCTGGAACTCAGTTAACACCATGCTGGACCATTTAAGCCAGATGACACAGTGCCAAGCATGTGACATACATCGGCTCATACCTTACCTCATTTACTCCTAATACAAGCATGTGAGGTGGCAACAGCAAGAGTTCTCAGTATCATTCAGATTTCTTGGTCTCAAGTCATCAACCCTGGGCATTTTAAGCATAAAGGGAGTGTACTGGGAAGATACCTGCACCTCACAGGACAGGCTTGGAATATGGCCACAAACCTAAGGAGCTCTGAAGGGCTGTGCTGCCAGATTGTGGTCCCGGAACAATCGCTGCTCTAGAAAAGACTGATGATACTCCAGTGGCACTCATGTGGTGATGTTGTTCACTCAAGTCACATTTCTGGGGACAGAGGTCTGATTTGCTAAGGCTAAGTCACAGGCCTTCCTCATGGCTGCCCTGGGTTGTGGAGAGTAAGGTCTGGCACCTTTGGCTGTCTCTAAGACCCACCCAGTGGGCCACAAGGTGAATACGCCATGGCTTTTATGTGTGATAATTTAGTACTCTTATTTTTTTCATGTGTGGGTTTTCAGCAAAAATAATTTTAAATGTTCCAGTCCTCTCTGAACACTGCTGAAGAGAATTGTGTCAATTTTGCACCTCAGTGTCAGAGTCAGAGCAGCACCTCCTTCAGGTCAGGGTGACCTGGCCTTAAGAACCACAGGAAGAGGGTTGGAATTTTTAGCCTTTTTTGAGTTGTGGACCCTTTCGAAATCTGGTGAAAGAATATTTCTTTTTCAGCCAGTTGTGGTGGCTCACACCTGTAATCCTTTCCTTTTTTTTTTTTTTTCAGTAAGTGGGTGGGTTGAAATGACCAAATACAGGTAGCCTGACACCACAGAACTACTCTGGATATAACCAAAAGGACTAGCTAAATCATAGTGCCCTTGGAGGTTGACCTTGTGGACTCATGGTGACCTCTGGGTTTTGTTTTTCACTGGAATTTGGGGGATTAGAGGTTGGGGGGCTCTGAGCAGGCAGGTCATCCCTGCTTAGCCTCCAGGTACATCCTTGGAGACGGGAGATCCTGAAACCCGGCTGCCATTTTCCTTTCTTAGCAGAGAATGACAAAGGTCTTGATGAAGATCTGTGGCCTCTGCCCCTCCCTGAACACTGGCATGGATGTTGAGGAAGTGCTGCTGGAACAGTGCTGCCCAGCGAACAGCTGGATGTTTGGGTGTGGGTGTGCATGGCCCGTTGCTTCACCACAGTGGTAAAAGCAGTGATATTTGGTATGTGAGATCTTAGGGTGACATTGATCTTGACTCATTAAAGCCCCTGAATATACAGCCACAAATGCAACTTGGCAACCAGGAACATTATAGCTTTAAGCCATAGGATGAGTTCTGAGGGGTTTGCCATTCTAGGGGTCTAGCTGGGTTCCTAACTCCTCATTGGAACCACAGTCCAGCTAGATTCCTGTACCTACCAGCTGAGAGGCGGTACAGCTCAACGGTAAAGACACTGGGTCAAGACTGGGTTCAAACCCAGTACTAACTCACTCTTACTTGTTATAGGACTTTGGAAAAGATTTTTTATGTGCAAAATGGAAGGAATCATAGATTTTGTTGTGAGGATTAAGTGATTTAATGTATGTAAACTACTTAAAAGAGTGACTGGCACATGGTAAGCTATTGTTTTTATGCTCAGACTATGTCATCCCTTGGGCCTGTGGACTTGTTTTAATTAGTTGAATTTGAATTTGAAGCAGGAATTAGTGATTGGAAATGTGAGGGCAGAAAAAAGAACAGGACACGCACTTCACTGCTGTGCCCCTTTGCAAAATACGTCTGGAATTTTGCCAGTAAATTGTCAGACTCTGTGCCTCATCCGCTGCTGTGGCTCGTTAATGACCTCGCAGATCCTTCCACACGGATTGGGAGTTTAGTCCTTTTAGCTACTCACGTGTCCTTTTAATCAGATCCATGAGATGAGCCCAGGAGGTCTATTTGGCCCATGGTTCTTTGGCTTGGGGGGGTAGATGGAGTTTCATTTTTCTACAGCAAGACAAAATGTTGTGGCAGAACAGAATCCACTGCCATCCCGGTGGGCAACCGAAGAAACATCTGCCATCAAGTTTAGAGCAAATACGAGTTTCTACTCCATCATTCCCAAACATACTATTTCCTAAAGGAAAAAACAAACAGAGCACAGTAAAGGAAAATCAGTCTTCACGAGGCTGAGAAAAACCCTACGCTTGTCTCCCTTCCCAGTGCACGGCTGATTATTGTGGGATTTACCTTCTGGACATCTCTTATCACATCTCAGCAAGGCACCAGAGTTTAGGGCCAACCAGAAAAGTTTGGGGGGAATGGGAATCTGGGTGGCTGGACAGTGATACGTGTATGGTGAAATTCACTCCCCTTGCTCAAGCTCTGGCAGATCTTCAGGCTGTAGCAACAGATGAGCAGGGCAGGAGCTGGCAGCCACTCACCCACATCTCTCACCTGCTGGCCCACCTGATGGCTTATACACAGGGTTGTTAAGGGCCTCAGTCCTTGGGAAACCCCACTTTCATGTTCAGACCCCCACCCACTGTCTTACCTGAAGGCAATGAGATCACCAGGAAGAAGAGTAACCCAGAAAGATAGAGGCCCATGGTGGCAGTGGAGGGCGCAGAGCTGCAACTGCAGGGGTGGCTGCTGGGAGCCTCCTTTATCGAGTTGGGGCTGGACGCTGGCCTCGCTCTTCCTGGAGGGGCACGCTGGGGAGTTCACAGGCCTCTGTGGGTTTTGAGGAAGAAGAGTCCCCGGGCTGTTCTGCTGCAGGAGGTGAAGGCACCCACCTAAGGCCAAAAGGTTTCCTACAGGGCCAAAGACCAGGATCCTTGAGCCCAGGCCTGAACACTTTCCCTCTTGATTCAAGTGTATCTTGATAGAAAAACGGCAGGGAAAGTGTCTGCTTTGTTTCTCCTTTCCTCCAGAGTCCCACCGAGAGCCCGGGAGCCTGGAAAAGTGATGTTATAAAACACAGGCTTAATTTAAGACTGAAGAGGATATAAGTAAGAACTTCCTGCACTGTTCCAAGAAAACGAGGGTTTCAAGGTGTCAACTGTGGGCCTGACCAAGAGAGGTAGGTGCTTAGAGATAGTGGAGTAGGGACAGCTTCCGTTTCTGGTGGCTGGAGGCACATGCTGCAAAAAGTTCCCAGAAAAGTTCCCAGATGGACTTCGTCTTCCAAATGGCTGGTATGAAATGTTGGCTGGGACTTGGGCACTTTGAAGCCTCCCTTTTTGAAGTTGCTGGGTTGGAACTGTCCCCTGGTCTGTCACAAGAAGAGCCAGTTCGGTGCCGTGTGCAGGGTTGGATGCCCAGTGTTGGGGTGGAGCCAGACAGTACTCCCCTGGAGCTACAAAGACCTGGCTCTGGGGAAGGGTCATTAGGCCTGTTCCCCTTGGGGTAGTGATGGATGAGCAAGCATGGAGAAGACACTGACTTTGGTTTTGTTCTGCCCCTTGAGGCAGGCTTGTACCCAAGTGGCCTATGACTATAGGAGTCTGAGTCTGTAACGTGGCAGTACAGCACAGTTTTGTTGGTTACGCTCTGTTGGCAGGCTCATACCCTCAGATACATTACGAAGCACCTCTGAACCTCAGGTTCCTCTTCTCAAACACTGCATTGCAAGAGAATTTTTTGAGGATGAAATGAGATAAAGCTTATAAAATGCTTTGCACTCATGTCGGTATACATTAGGTACTCATTATTGTTATTAATATGAAATTCCACCACTATAGCTGTGTTCCTTTCTCCTTTATAGACCCTCCCCAAATGCCTTGTTAGTGAAGGCAAAATATTGCTGACAAAGTTTTATTCTGGGTTCCAGCAATGCTTACAGAGCTGAGGGTTCTTCTGCGGGTGGGAACAGGCGTGGCACGAGATGGTGGGTTAGTGGACTGGCCCATGTCAGTGCTGGGCTTCGGCTGGGGATTCCCTTGCAGAGCCCCTGGGAGGCTCCCAGGAGACCCTGCATGGGACAGACGGTCCCTGCCCATAAAGTGCAGATCTTATCCCAACCACCTGCTAACGCAGACATGGCACAGGCTCAGGCCACCTCATTCTCTTGGAGCTGGGGAAAGCAAGGGTCACAGCGAAAGGGTGCACGCCATGGCCATGCTGCCTCACGCACTCATATGCTTATTTGTTATCTGTATATTTTCTTTGGTGAGGTGTTTGTTCATAAGTCTTGCCCATTTAAAATTCTTTTTCTTGTGGTTGAGTTTTACGAGTTATTTGTATATTTTGGATACAAGTTTTTCATCAGATATGTGTTTTGCAAATATTTTCTCTCAGTCTGTGGCTTGTCTTCACATTCTCCTAATAGCGTCTTTTGTACAGCAAGGGTTTTTGGTTTTAATAAAGTCTAATTTATTCATTTTTTCTTTCTTGAATTATGCCTTTGGTATTGTATCTAAAAACTCATTGCAAAACCCAAGGTCACTTAGATTTTCTTCCATGTTTTCTCCTAGAAATTTTATAGTTTTAAATTTTGTATTTAGGTCTGTGATCCATTTTGAGTTCATTTTTTTGCTGAAAAAAATAAGGTCTGTGTCAAAATTGATTTTTTTTTTTTTGGCATGCGGATGTCCGGCTGTTTCAGTACTATTTGTTGAAATGACTGTCCCTTCTCCACTGAAGTAGTGTCTTTGCTCCCTTGTCAAAAAATCAGTTTGACTATATTTGTGTGTCTATTTCTGGGCTTTCTATTCTGTTCCACTAGTCTATTGGTCTAATTTTTCACCAATACCACATTGTCTTGATTACTGTAGCTTTACATTAAGTATTTTTAAAAAATTTATTTATTTATTTATTTATTTATTTATTTTTAGAGACAGGGTCTTGCTCTGTTGCTCAGGCTGGAGTGTAGTAGTCTGATCGTAGCTCGCTATAACCTCAAATTCCTGGGCTCAAGTGATCCTCCTGCCTCAGCCTCCCAAGTAGCTCGGACTATGGGCATGTGCCCCCACAGCCAGGTAATTTTTTTTATTTTTTGTAGAGACAGGGTCTCACTATGTTGTCCAGGCTGGTCTCAAACTCCTGCTCTCAAGCAATCCTCCTGCCTTGACCTCCTAAAGCGCTGGGATTACAAGTGTGAGCCACCATGTCTGGCTATATTAAGTCTTGAAATTGGATAGTGTTATTCCTTCAACTATGTTCTCCTTCTTATTCAGTATTTTGTCTTTCCATATAAACTTGAATGTGATATTTTAATATATGTATACATTGTGAAATGATTAAATCAAACTAATTAACATATCTGTCACCTCACATACTTGTCTTTTCTTTTGTGGTAAGAACATTTAAAATCTACTGTCCGTATTTTTAAGGTATACAATACAGTGTTATTAACTGTAGTCATCCTGCTGTGCGGTGGAACTTAGGACAGAGTCTCCAGAGCTCACTCTTCCTGCCTGATGGGAACTTTGCACCCTTTGACTGATGTCGCCCCACTTTTCTCCCCGTCTACAGCCCCTGGGAACCTCCCTTTCATTCTCTGCTTCTGTGAGTTTGACTTTTTTAGATTCCACATATAAGTGAGATCACGCAGTATTTGTCTTTCTGCGTCTGGCTGACTTCACTTGGCATAGTGTCCTCCGGGTTCATCCCTGTTACTACGAATGACAGGACTTTCTTCTTTTTTAAAGGCTTCATGCTATTCCATTTGTATATTTACCAGGTTTCTTTTCCCTTCATCTGTTGATGGGAGCTTAGGTTGATTCCTTGTCTTGGCTGTTGTGAATAATGCAATGAACATGGGAATGCAGATATCTCTTTGAGATACTGATTTTTTTCGGGGGGAGGAAATCTATACCCAGAAGAGGAATTGCTGGATCATATGGTAAATCAATTTTTAATTTTCTGAGGAACCTCAAGACTGTTTTCCCTAATGGCTGAAGTGTGAAGAGAGATGTATAAAAAAGGAACAGGACACTTTGGCCAGCCAGTGCTTTCCCAATGCACTAGGTCTTCCTTTTGTGTTTTTCGCCTTCAATAAGGCTTACAGAATGTGGCCCCTCTGCCAATTTCCTCCCTTTGCCGGCACTCCCTTGACCTCCACTTCCCAGCCCCTGATGGAATAAATGAAAATCTAGTTGTTCTAGCAGACACACAGCTTTTTAATTAGAAAAATGTCAGATCAGAGTCAAATATGGATGCTTAAAAAATATCCTTCCCAGGAGTATTTTCTGGGGTCCTGCCTTGCCAAGGCTCCCCAAGGAACTCCAATAATTGCTTACTAATGTGCCCCTCTTTCAACAACAGAATCATTATGCTGTTAGTCTTGATTCTTCTCGTTTGTGGTGTACATCCTGCTGAATGCCTGCCTTCCTGGACTGCATGACGTTCTGTGTATTCATGTTGTAATGAACACATCACCCAGAATAAAGCTGGAGAGATTTTGTTTCCTAGGGGCCAGTGAAAACCCCTGGGACCTGTCCCCTCATCCCACTAATCCCAGAAGATATCGGTGGGCACACAGGGCTCCCATGCTAACTTCCCTGGTTAATCTCAGGGGCTTAGGAGCCTGGGAGTGGAGAGGGGTAGTGCGGGGGCTCTGACCAGGAGCTCCACGTTTCATAACAGAGCACAGTGACACAAGGCAGATGGTTTCAAGATGATTCACTGCATTTGCCTAGGCAGCCCCCTACCCAGACCACTCCTAGAGAATGGTCAGCTTGAAGAGCTCAGCCCTGGGGAAGGTCTAGGATACATTCCCAAGGCCCTGCTTATCTCATACCTACCCCTTTAGCCGGAATGACTAATGTCAAAAGGAAGAGCTTGCGTTAGTGCAAGGAGGTAGCCTCTCATGATGAGGGGGTTTCAGAGACTGGAATTTCCGGGAGGCGATGGGGACACCTCCCTCACTGAGCTGGGGTGGGTGACTGGGGCTGCGGTATTGCTTCATTCTGCCCTACAGAGCTGATGGGAGAACCCAGGGAAGTCAGAGGGTGAGAGTAAACACGACTTCCCATATTGCTTCCTGCTCCTTAAAAACTGGGAAACTTCAACCCGGAGGAACAAAGGGCCTGAGACACTCCTCTGGTTACTGACAAAGCTGGACCTGACTTCTGGCCCTTCTGAGGACTGATCCAGAACTCTCCACTCTTTTACCATGTTCCGCTAACTGCATATTCGGACGGGACTTAGAGTGAGGGTTAAGATCATAGTTTCAGTCTCTATGAGACCCTATAGGCTCTGAGAGGTGACTTCAGATCAAACCCAAGCCCAGACCCAGGCGGGAAGAATCCACCTGGTCACACATAACAGATACTTAGGCACATGGTTAATAAAGAAATCACTCTCTGTACCTGGGAAAGTTCAGTGAGGGGAATAAGATCTGGTTGTCCCAAGTGATCAAGAAACACACCTGCCTGGAAGGGGCTGTGTATCCAGGTGAATCAATTTATTACCTTTGGTGAGATTTGATTATGTTCGGGGTCTTAGGACATTCTGTGAGAAGAGGTGGCTTGGAACTGATTCCTGGTCACACACAGGGAAGAAAGACTTTGGTGCTCGCTTTCAAGATTGAATGCCCTGGTGCCACTGGGACTCTTGCCCAGAAGTCCTCAGGGCTAGTTTGCATTCTTCTTAGCTTCTGCCACATTGTCTACAGAACATGATCCTTTCCTTTAGGCATTTCAGCATCTTCCCTTTTCTCAAATTTTTGGGAGAGTTTTGGTCCAACTCAATAGCATGTGTGTGCCGGGACCTGCGGTGAGGTCAGTTCGTGCTGATACTTCCAATTCAAATATATATGTCTATATCTCCTTACTCTGTCCATCAGAAAAGGCTTAGAAACAATGACCAACCCAGTATCCATGAGCATACTAGTGCCCAGATTGTGGTCTTGAAATATCATTTCCTAGTAAAAGAAATCAGAGCTTTTTGGATAAGTGGTTGGTTCCAGATCTGGGGCAAGAAATATACAAGATGTGCCTGGAATATCTTGTTATACCAGGTAGCAAAGAAGTTACCAAAGATTACTAGAGGCCAATTTGGAGGGTTCTGTCTGGTCAAAGATGGGACAAATTGAAGTTAAATGATAAGAATAATAAGGATAGTTGTGATGGATAGAAGCCCATCAAATCATTTAAATCCATGATTTCATAGTATTAAAAATTTAACCAGTCACTTTTGGAGAAAGTTAGGAAGCTAATTCATTGTTTGGAAAACTGGTAAGTAAAGGGAAAGAAATAAGCATTTCTCTTGACATTTATCCTGGTGAGGGAAAGTATCTCTATGGAAATGTATAAAATTATCCCAACTAATAAATGTCTATAAAATAATAGGAATTAGAATATTACCTTTTGCAATCCTTGACGAATTAATGGATCTAGACATTGAGTACTAATGACTACGAACATCACAAAAAGAAAGACGTGCACACATTGTGAGCCTCCTGATGGAAAGACACGAGAAAACCTATAATCCTGCTAGCAGAATTGAATCTGAGTCTGATTGTTCCAGCTGCCAATTTTCAGGAAATATAGGGACAGAGGTAAACTGCACTGTGAGTGAATATACAGTCAACAAGATCCAGGTTGTAGGTAACTCTGCAGGTCAAATGTCCTAGGTTCTTCAATGGTAAATTGTGAGAGAGGGGGGTTAAGATTACGGTGGGGAAATATGGAGGGGTTTCTGGGGTAGCTGCAAAATTCTAGTTCATGATCTGGGTGGCTATTACAATGGGGTTAATATTATAATAATTTGTGAAACACTACGTTTGTTTGTAGGTTTTTTGTATATGTGTTTTGTACTTTACAATAAAAACTTTAATTTTTTTGGAAGAGAGAATTACTGACAAAGCAGTGTACTTGAAGAGATGGATGGGGATGTGCTTAGAGCATGGATGCAAGAGTAAGCCTCGGGAAGAGAATTCGACATTTATCCTTCCGAAGAAGAAAGAAAAATGCGCATGTGCATTCATAGGTGTGTGAGTGCTTATTGGGCGATTAGTCTGCAAAGTCCAGTGAATTTAAATCCTCTGATATCTATTTTCTCTTTGAAATAGAAAACCGGAGAATCTGCTGAGCGTGAGATGGGCTGTGGTGACTGGCGAGGGCAAGTAGCATCTGGGGTTGACCAGAATGTATAAAAGGAAGGGCCCAATTTCCAAACTCAGCCTCCCTGCAGCATTGTGTGATGTTCTCCAGTGGCTTTCAAAAGCCCAGGAGTAGAAGCGGTTCTGTAAATGGCTTTTCTTCTGGGTAAATGTGGTGGAAGAAAAACAAGGATAATTAGTATTCTAGAAAACAAAGTGGATGTGATATCATTTGGGTTATAGAGATTACCGAGGAATATTGAAGGTTAATATTTGCAATGGGTTGAATTGTATCTCCCCAAAAGATGCTGAAGCCCTAGCCTCCAGTACTGTGAAATGTTACCATATTTGAAAATGGGGTCGTTACCAGATGTCCAAGTTAAGATGAGGTCATCAGTGCAGACTCTAACCCAATATGACTATGTCCTTATAAGAAGGGCAAAATTAGACTCAGACGCGTGCAGAGAGAAGATGCTGTGAAGACACAGGGGGAATACCACCTACAAGCCAAGGAGTGTCTGAGGCTACCAGGAGCTGGGAGAGATGCAGGAACAAATCCTTCTCTGGCAGCCCTCAGAAGGAACCAACCCTGCCGACCACCTGACGTCGGACTTCTAACCAACTGTGAAGCAATACATTTCTGTTGTTTAAGCCACCCAGTTTGTGGTGCTTTCTTATGGCTGTCCAAGAAAACTAATACAGTGTTCTATAAAAAAGTCTGGATTCTGTTGATGTGAAGTCATATATTGATGATATACATGGTCCCGCTGTCACTGAGCTTGCAGTCAATTAGAGGAAGCAAATATTAAATAAAGGCAAACATAAATGCACAAATATCAAATTCTAATATCTTATATGCTAAGGATGAAAAAGGGTCCTCTGAGAAAGGTTTACAAGAGGGAGCCTAGTTTTTGTTGGGAAAGATCAGGAAAATCCATTCCATGGAAGAGGCTGATTCTGTCTCTCCCAGTGAGTGAACGTCAGGTGAAGGTGGGAGAAGCAAGGGATGCAAATTTCTGGGCCGTGTGGACGGCATGTGTGAAAGCTTTGAGGTCGGCAGGTTTGGGAGCCGTGAAGGTCGGCGAGAGAGGGAATGACCGGGAAGAGTTGGGAGGGGAGAAGAACGAGGGGCCAGGCTGGGTCCAAACTAAGAAATTTCTACTTTAACCCAAAAGGAAGTTGCCAAAGGGTTTTACCCAGGGCAAGTGCATGATTCAATTTCAGTTTTATAGAAGGTCATTTTGGTCACTGAGCGGAAGATGAATGGCAAATATCTACAGATAATATGAGAGGCCATTTACGAGGCCATTTACTTGGTTTAGTGACAGATGGGGACACTGGCAATAGGGATGGTGAGAGTCAGGTGGGTGTGAGCTGTGTGTTGGAGGCAGCAGTGGTCAGGTTTGATGACCAGTTCGGTGTGGGTAGGGTGAGGGAAAGGAGGTGACAGTGTCACGTCAGGTATTGTTCTGGAAGTGGCCTGGGGCTGCTGGGAGGTTGTGAGGTGCCGCGTGCCTGTCCCATGGTATGTGGAACCTGGGCGGGCGAACAGCCTTCAGCAGTGTCCGCAGAGAAGGACCCAGCATTTTGCTGGGACACAGAGACGGAAGGGTGTTCTGGGGAGAACATACAAAGCGGAAGGTGTGTTTACTTTGGGGTTGTGGTTCCGGAGGGCACAATGGAAAGGGGAGATGCAGGCGAGGTTTGTTGGAGAAAGATCAGGGCCGTGTGGGCTGAGAGGTGCAAGTCTGGCTGCACCAACGCTCCAGGTTGGAAGGTGGTCCGCAGAAGGTCCCTTGGTGCACCTGCGCTCCTTCGACCCTTTCCCTTGGGCTCCTACAAACTCATGTCCTTTACTCTTTCTCTACTTACTGGATTTCTGCTCTGCATTTCCTTATGAATCTGTCACAGACGTGTAATCTCAACCACGTCATGAACATCTTGAAGTTGGAAGATGAGAGTCCACTGAAGTGGCACATACATAAAATGTGCTGAATGTGACACAGGACAGAGTGGTGGAGGAATCAGTTCCTACTCCTGGCTGTTCCACTGTCTAGTTGGAGGAGCAAAATCTCTACCATCTCTAGTTTTAAGTGTCTTCCTCTGTTCTATGGACCTAACAGTCCCTTCAGTGTGTGTTTTATAAAGGACTTTCCACAAGATTCACCGCATTTGACCTCACAACAGGCCTTTGTGACAGGTAGGACTGAGGGTGTACAACCTCCTTTCCAGGGGAGAAACTGATGGTCAGAGAGGAGAAGTAAGTGCTCATCAAGCCGGTGCATGCAGAGTCCGGACCAGAAAGAGTTTCTGATTCTGGGTTCTGTGTATTCTTTGTACAATATTAGATGGAGTTGTTGTAAAACTTAAAACACTTTGAAAACTGTCAAGCACTGTTGACCTTTAGTCCCCAAAGTAAGAATTTTACCGTGAATTCTTTGCATACCCCACATTTCCCCACACGTGCCTAGCACGTAGCATGTGCTCAGTGGGAGCCGTCAGACTCAGCGTGCTCTCCGGGCTCATGTTGGTGCTGTTGTGAGCATTTCTCCATGCTCTTTGGGGGAGCTCTTATTTTTCCAAAGAGATTGCCACTACGCTAGAATTAGTCCTTCTGTATGTAGGAGTCAGGAAAACCTGTGTGCAAGTTCTGTTGCCGCCATTTGGGATCAATGTGAACTTGGGGAAAGCCATTTATTCCGCCTGAGAGTCGTGTTACTTGTTTTTAAGATGGTGAGAATGATGCCAACCTGGATTTTGTGTGTGCATGTGTGACTGAAAACAGATACTGAAAACACTTCATCAGCTATATAAGGCAGCCTTACGGTTCTCTGTACACTGTAGACACTTGTTAAATGGGTGTACAATGACAACGCAAAGGCACCTACATAGCATCCTACCCGGGCCAAGAATAGGGCTGTTATGCAGCGTGAATTCAGTTGCTAGCTCACAAGTGGCACCAGGAAGTGTGCTTTCACGGTGAGATGCCATGTTCATACGGACCTGTCATTGATTGGACTGCTCAGTGGAGCAAGCAGATGTTCTTGTTCTGAAAGGTTCACTAGCCATGCGGCTCCCATCTCTCCAAAGCTGCACAGACAGTGCCTCGCCCTTGCCTCTCAGCTGTGTCTTTGCTGATTGGTATGGCCATGAGGAGCGTGCTCTTGGTCCTTGTGGTCCTTGTCTTGCTCTCCTATGTTCCACCAGGTAAAACAGAATCCCCTCCCTGTAGAATTAGGAACAACAAAGGGAAAGGGGGTGTGAGAAAAAAGCAGGACTTGGACAAAGGAAGCTGAAAGAGGGAGGGGTGTGAGCAGAGATGGACACTCTGGGCTGTTCCAAGGAATGGAGAAAAGATGCTGAGGATACACAATAGGAGGTGGCTCTCTCAGAGAAGAAACTCGTTCTAGATTTTGGTCTGTGGAGTCTAAGTTTGACAGGAAGTTTGGGCTGATGCTATTGCAGAAGTGGGGCAGAGCAAAAAGATGATACCTTTAGAGGACAGGGAGGGCTTGGGGGTGAGAGGGAGGCTGCTCCTTGAGGGCTCTGAGAACTTGCCTTCCCGAGTCGGCCACTCATGTTCTTTTTCACTAATCTAGAAGCCAAGGGAGGTTTTATGCTAAGCAGAATCCGCAAACAGAGCTGATTGCTGAGATGTATTAAATTAACTTATAGCATAATGGGATCCTATATAAACAGTTTGAGGGGTCAGAATTTATGTTCTCTGGACAGAAGCCAACAACTTGGTAACACTGAGAAGCATCCATTTAAGTCACTCAAGTAGGGGTTCTCAAAATTGTTTTGCTTGTGGTTTTCTGGGGTCTGCAGAAAGCTCCTACCCTTTGCTCCAAACCTTCATATTTAAAATGTATCACTCGAGGGCCCAGTGTGAAGGATTTAAAGGACAGATATAGATGAGGATCATGTTGAGACTGTTGCTGCTGTCCTGGATGGCAGGACCTCCAGATAGTTTGCACTGTCTCCCCACTGGACTCCTTTGTCCCCAGAAAGGTGCCCCATTAGGAAGCACATGGCAGGAAAGTTTGCTTGCTAATGGACCTTGGTAATACCGCATTGATTATTTTCATACCACAAAGGCCCAACCCAAGGTCTCATGGGGGCAACAGGGGGAGAGGGTGATAAGGCTTAGCATGCAAGAGTGGATGATTCAGTCGGGTGTCTCAGGGACACCTGTCACCTCTTAAACCACCTTCCTACTGTCCCTCCCCTACCCCTTGGCTTCCAGAGGCACCCAGGTCTTAAGGTCTAGGAAAATTACTAGCAAGAGATTTAGGTATATGTTTCAGGTGTTTCAAACCATTTCATACTCATTATCCATGGGATGCTCTTAAGGACCCTGCAATTAAGCACTTGACAAAAAGTTGTACAGAATGTTATTGGGGGAATACAGGACTAGAACCGTAGGCTTCCGAAGTTCCAGTTCGGTGATCTTTTTTTTTCCTAATGCTGTTGCTTTGATGATCACAAACTGCCTTGAATAGCTATTCTAGACCCTGCATGTCTCCTGATAAGGGGCCTTTGCAGATTCCTGGGACTACTCCACTGTCTGAATGTTCTTTCCATAGCAAATAGTTCCAAGCTGAATCTGATGGGGCCTGTTAATGGCACATAGTTGATTAGTGATATGTGTAATTGTGGATTCATATCATGGCTTATAATAAAGCCCCTGGAAAATAAGATAAGAGCAGGTGAAAAGGGGGCTTCTAGCCATAACATGTCTTGGCTTTCTTAGGTCATGTCCAATTTATCATTAAAAACTTAAACGTATAGCTTTAAGTCTAATTTACCCATGGCAATGTGACACTGCAGGACACCAACTGTGCATTTTCCTTTGTTTCTGTTGGCAGTTAGAAGTGGACCCAATATTTACATAAGAAGAGCCTTTGCTTCATGTTGGCGAATAAAAGGTTCTTGCAAGAAAAGGTGTTCAAAAAGTGAAATATATCATATTTTGTGTGAAACTACATATCTATGCTGCATAGACAAAAAGCATTTACCAATACTGGTTGGGAAATAGTCGTGAGTATCTGAAATCTCCTGCCGATTTCCTTGGGGAACCAGAGCCTTCTCAGCAGCACCATCCCATTAAAACAGTGGCTTCTGCCCATCTGTGTTCCTGCGTCTGCTGTGTTTCTCTTTATTGCCTCTCCTACGGAAATGCTCTCTTGATTAAAATCCTTGTGTTCAGTATTCTTTCTTCTTATTAATGTATTACTTATCAAAAGTCTCTTAAGAACTTTTTTGAAGTATGACATGCAATTAGAAAAATGTACAAATCCTAAGTAAACATCTTGATGAATTGCACAAATCTAACACACCTGTATAACCAGCAAGTAGATCAAGAAGAGAATATTACAACATCCCAGGCTCTACCAGTCACTGCGCCACACAGGATAATCCCTAGACCAATTTTTTTTTTTTATTTCAATAGATTTGTGTGGTACAAGTGGTTTTTTGTTACATAGATGTATCGTATGGTGGTGAAGTCTGGCCTTTTAGCATACCCATGACCCGAATAGTGTACACTATACTCAATAAGTAGTTTTTCATCCCTTACCCCCTCACCATCTCCCCTTCTGATTCTCCAGTATCCTTTATACCACTGTGAATGACCATGCGTACCCATAGCTTAGCTCTCGCTTATAAGTGAGAACATGTGGTGTTTGGTTTTTCGTTCCTGAGTTACTTCACTTAGGATAATGGTCTCCAGTTCCATCCAAGGTACTGCAAAAGATATTATTTCATTCTTTTTTGTGGCTGAGTAGTTTTCCATGGTGCGTGTGCGTGTGTGTGTGTGTGTGTGTATTTATCTATCTCACATTTTCTTTGTCCACTCATCAGTTGATGGGCACTTAGGTTGATTCCATATCTTTGCAGTTGTGAATTGTCCTAGCCCGACTTTTAATAGGAAAGGTCTGGCGTCTGTTTTTGAACTTTATATAAATGGAATCATAAAGTAGATATTTCTTCATGTCTGGCTTCTTCTACTCTACATTATTTTTGTGAAAATTATTCATCTTGTTTCATTTAATTGCAGTTGGTAATTCTCAGTGTTATACTGTATTACATTGGGGAAGATACCACAGTTTATTTGAATATTCTAGTGATCATATTTGTAGTTTTCAGTTTGGGGCTCTTATAAATAGTGCTGTGGTAAACATTCTTGTGCAAGTTTTTTTGAAGCATTTCTGTGGGTATATACCTAGAGTGAAATTGCTAGGTAACAGACTATGCATATATTCAGTTTTATTACACAGATATTGCCCAATTGTCTTCCAAATTGGTTGTACCAATTTATACTCCCACCCACAGTGCTGAGAGTTCTTGTTGCTTTACATCCTCATCCACAACTAGTATTTTCTGCTTTTTTTTTCCATTCTAGGGAGTACATAAAGATGATATATGGTGGTTTAATTTGTGCTTTACTGATGACTAATGAAGCTGAGCACCTTTTCAGATGTTCATTGGCCATTTAGTTATCCTTATTCGTGATGTGCCTGTTCAAGACTTTCATCCACTTTTCTATTGGGTTGTCTAATTTTGTCTACTTGGGAACCTACAAAGGAATACTCATTATCTGACATTGAAAACAATGAAACAAAAGTCATATTAAAATACTTAAGTTGAAATATTGAGTATGTTATAGTTTACAATGCATGGTTAAAGAACTTTTGTACTGTTTTGTATGATCGGGCCATAAAAATGTTTCTGTTCTTAAGTAGTATTAAAATTTCTCATCATAAGCAAGGTAAAATATTTAAGTTAATGGAGATTCAGCCCGTTTCTCTTTTGAATAGGTTTCAGGAAGAATAAGGCAGTGAGAGAGAAGCACCGCTCCCAGTATAACAAGAAGAAGAACAGATTTACTTTTGATTGGCGCACTCCTGGGAAGCGACACTATCAAAGTTTGGAGCTTTAAACAAATACCAGCTGCTGTGATGGGTGAAATATCCATCCCGTGCAGATTATGTCCTGAGACATGACTCAACTCTTTTGACTCTTCCAAGGAAGGGACAAAGGCGATTATGTGCACAGCCAAATCATGTTTTAATGCTGTTAACATCCCTCCTGCCATCGGTTACATCCATCCTGGGAGTGTCCATCTCAGGTGGACAGAATAGTTCGCACAGGCGATTCCTTCCTCAGCTACCACAACCAAATAAACAGAGCTCTTCCTTTTCTTCTTCTTGTTGTAGCATCCACTTTTTAAAAAAATTTTATTTCAGAATATCATGGGGGTACAACACTCTGGCCATACACATTGCCCCTGTTCTGCCCGTGTCAGAGCCACAATCGTGGTCATCCCCCAAACTGTGCTCCCCGCATCCATTCAGTGAGAGTTTTTCCCAGCCCCTCCACCCCCCTCCCGCCCGCCCGCCCCCTGATGAATATTATTGCCCTGTGTGATGTAGGTGTTGATCAGTTAGTACCAATTTGATGGTGAGTACCAGTGGTGCTTGTTTTTCCATTCCTGTGACACTTCGCTTCGAAGAATGGGTTCTAGCTCCAACCAGGATAACACCAGATGTGTTAATTCACTATTGTTTTTTATTGCTGAGTAATACTCCATGGTATACATATACCACATTTTATTGATCCACTCGTGTATTGATGGGCACCTGGGTTGTTTCCACATCTTTGCAATTGTGAATTGTGCTGCTATGAACATTCGTGAGCAGATGTCTTTATTATAAAATGTCTTTTTTTCTTTTGGATAAATACCCAGTAGTGGGATTGCTGGGTCAAATGGTAATTCTACTTTTAATTCTTTGAGGTATCTCCATATTACTTTCCATAGAGGTTGTACTAATTTGCAGTCCCACCAGCAGTGTATGAGTGTTCCTATCTGTCCACATCCCCGCCAACATTTGTTGTTTGGGGATTTTTTGATATGAGCCAATCTCACTGGAGTTAAGTGATATCTCATTGTGGTTTTGATTTGCCTTTCCCTGATGATTAGAGAAGTTGAGCAATTTTTTATATGTTTGCTGGCCATTATTCTGTCTTCTTCTGAAAAGTTTCTGTTCATGTCCTTTGCCCATTTTTTAACAGGGTTGTTTGATTTTTTTCTTGTTGATTTTCCTAAGTTCTGTATAGATTCTGGTTATCAGCCCTTTGTCAGATAGCATCCACTATTGTGGGCTTGTTTGGTCCACATGTGTTTATGGAATAGAGTGGACCAAAATAGGCTGTACTTAATTTTTCTAACTTAACATCCATCTGTGATATAAGTTTCATCCGGCTGCTAATTAGCAATGGAGTTATAATTGTACCAAGTTGTGCTTCCTCATCTTGTTCACCTCAAATCACTCAGTTACTTCTGAGAGAACTTGGGTGTGTCTTATGTGACCTCCCTAAAAATTATTTTGTACTTTTCTTGTTTGGGTGTCCGTGTTGGTCTCTGCTACTGACAATTTGACTGGAAGGTGGGATCTTCCCTGTGTGATTCCACGGGGGTTGGAACTGCCCTAGTCCACTGATGTCTCTTGGTGTTCTTTGGGACTAATGGGCTGCCACATACCTGCGGGCTCCCCTGAGCCAGCCTCCGGCTATGATGCATACTGAGATAGACTAAATAGCATTCTGTATTTTTTTCAATCCTAAGGCATCAAATCAATGCTATTCATGGTCTCAGGCCTCACAGAATCCCTTTTGAAACAGCATTTACTGCTACTTCCTGCAATCTCTTTCTTAGTCTAGCCAAGGGTTTGTTGATTTTGTTTATGTCTTTAAAAAACCAGCTCTAAGTTTTGTCGATTTTTTTCTATAATTTTCTATTCTCTATTTATCTCTGCCCTGATCTTTATTGTTTCCTTTCTTCTGCTAACTTTGGACTTAGTTTGTTCTTCTTTTTCTAGTTCTTTAAGGTGTAAAGTTAGGTTATTTGAGATCTTTCTTCTTTTTTTAACGTAGGTGTTCATTGTTATCTGCTTTTGCCACGTTCCATAAGTTTATCTTGTCGAAGAACCAACTTTCTGTTTCATTGGTCCTTTGTATTGTTTTTTTTTTTGTTTGTTTCCATTTCATTTAGTTCTGCTCTGAGCGTTGTCATTTCTTTTCTTCTGCTGGTTTTGGGTTTGGTTTGCTCTTCTTTTTCTAGTTCCTTGAGATGTGACATTAGGTTGTCAATTTTTGATCTTTCAGTCTTTTTAATGTAGGCATTTAAGGCTGTGAGCTTTCCGCTTAGTACTACTTTTTCCATATCCCATAGCTTTTGATAGCTAGTGTCCCTTTTGTCATTCAGTTAGAGGAATCTTTTGATTGCCATCTTAATTTCATCATTAACTCAAGGATCATTCAGCAATAGGTTTTTCTTTCTTTCTTTTTTTTTTTTTTTTGAGACAGAGTCTTGCTCTGTTGCCCCAGCTAGAGTGCAGTGGTGTCATCATAGCTCACTGCAACCTCAAACTCCTGGGCTCTGGTGATCCTCCTGTCTCAGCCTCCCAAATAGATTGAACTACAGGTGCACACCACCACGCCCAACTAATTTTTTCTGTTATTTTTACTAGAGACAGGGTCTCGCTCTTGTTCATGCAGGTCTTGAACTCCTGAGCCTCCCAGAGTGCTAGAAGCCACTAGCATGCAGCCTAGGTTGTTTAATTTCCATGACTTGATTTGAGTGTTTCTCTTGGAGTTGATTTCTAGTTTTATTCCACTGTGGTCTGAGAAGATACATGGTAAGATTTTGATTTTTTCGAATTTGCTGAGACTTGTTTTGTGGTCTAAGATATGATCAGTCTTGGAGAATGTTCCATGTGCTGATGAGAATGTATATTCAGTAGTTTTTGGGTAGAATGTTCTGTAAATGTCTGTTATGTCCATTTGTTCTAGAGTCCCATTTAAGCCCAGTGTTTCCTTATTGATTTTCTGCTTTGATGATCTATGCAGCTCTGTCAGTGGGGTATTGAAGTCCTTGGCAATTACAATGCTACCGTTTACTTCTTTGCTTAGATCTAGTAGAATTTGCTTTATGAATCTGGGAGCTCCTGTGTTAGGTACCTATATATTTAGGATTATTATGTTTTCTTGTTGAATTGCTCCCTTTACCTTTATATAATGACCATCTTTGTCTTTTTTTACCATTGTTGATTTAAAGTTTATTTTATCTTATGCGAGAATGACTATACCTGCTCACTTTTAGTTTCCGTTTGCACGGAATATTTCATTGGAATATTATTTTCCATCCCTTGACCTTGAGTCTGTGCAAGTCCTTGCCAGTTAGATGTGTTTCTTGTAGACAGCATATACTTGGGGTATGTTTTTTCATCCATTCAGTCAGTCTGTATTTTAAGTGGGGCATTAAGACTGTTCACATTCAGTGTTAGTATTGATATGTGGAATACTGTTCTGCTCATCATATTGGGTCATGCCTCATTGTTTTGTTTTCCCTCTTGTGCTATCGTTTTATAAGAACTATGTGCTTTAGCTTTTGGGTGTTTTTTACACTGGTGGGTATCTATTGTAGTGTTCCATGTATAATGCAGTTCTGAGTGTTTTCTATAGGGCAGGTGTAGTAGTGACAAATAATTTAGTGTTTGATTGTCTGGAAAAGTCTTAATTTATCCATCATTTATGCAGGATACACAATTCTTGGCTGACAATTGTTCTGTTTAAGAGGACTGAAAATGGGGCCCCAATCCTTTCTGGCTTTTAAGGTCTGGCTTGTAACAGCTGAGAAGTCTGCTGTGAGGAGGATGGGTTTTCCTTTTTAAGTTAGTTGTTGTTTTCGTCTTGCTGCTTGTAGAATTTTCTCCTTCATTTTGACTTTGGCCAGGTTGATGCAATTTGGCTTGGAGATGTCCTATTTGCTATGAATCTTTCTGGTGTTCGATGACCACCTTGTATCTGGATATCCAAATCTCTGGTGATGCCAGGGAAGTTTTCCTCAATAATTCCCTCAAATAGGTTTTCCATGCTTTTTGCTTTTTCGATTCTCCTCAGGGATGCCTATAATTCATAGACTGGTTTGCTTCACATAGTCCCATATTTCTCTGGCTGATTGTTCATTCTTCTTTGTCCTTTTTCTGTATCTTTGACTGTGTTAGTTTGAGAGCCTTGTCTCCAAACTCTGAGATTGTTTCCTCTGCTTGGTTGGCTTTCTGCTGTGTTTTGAAACTCCCTGAATGACTCCTTTATTTGTTTAAGTTCTGTTATATCCTTTCTTACGTCATCTAGCTCTTTAGTGACTTTTTCGTTTTTTTCACTGATGTCCTGAAATATTTTTTTGGCTTCTTTGTGTTGGTCTTCAACTTTCTCTTCAATCCCTTTCACCTTATTTGCCATCCACATTCTGAATTCCACTTCTGACATTTAGACAATTTTCTTTTGGTTGGTGTCCATTGCTGCAGATCCACTGTGATCCCATGGCGATGTTGACTTAGCTTATTTTTTCATGTTTCCAGAATCCTTTTGTCGGTTTCTTCTCATCTGAAACCTCTTCTCTCAACTCAAGGTGGACAGGTGTGCAGTGCACCTGTTCTCCTTTGCTGGGCACTCTCTGACTTGGTGAGGAGAAGGAGAGATACCCAGATGGCACTTTTGTATCCTACTCTGGAGGACTGACCCAGCAGGGGAGGGGCAGATGCACCAAAAGCCTGTGATGCAGCTGCTCTGTGTTGTCCCATTCCTCTGTGATTGTCACAGTCCAAGCTTGTGCTGGACAATCTTCATGCTGAGTGGTGGGTTGTTCCCCAGGCTGCTGTTGGAAGCTCGGGTTGGGGGCTGGGTGAGACCCTCTCCATGGAGGCTGGCATTGTGGAAGATTGCTCTGCTTTTCCTGCAGAGGTGACAATGGCAGCTGGGCGAGGCTATCTAGACAGTGGCCATGGGTGTCCGGGCTGTGGATGTTCACTCTGACTGGGTCCAGATTCAATGGTGGCTTGAGGCTAGGGGGTCCCTGGTGCCGTGCTAGATCACAGGGGTGGTTCCCGCCAGGTGGCTGGTGGGAGCCTTGGGGGCAGTGCTAGAGCCTCAGAGCCACGGCAGAGGGGTCCAGTGACAATGCTAGAGGTTTGGGGGTGGAGCTGTGGGGCCCTAGACAGTGGTGGAGCCTGGGGGAGCAGAGCCACAGGGCTTGCAGACACAGCTGGAGCCTTGAGGGTGGGGCGCAGCCTGGAGGAGCTTCACAGCCAGGTTTGCAGGAGCTGCAGAGGTGCCACAGTGTTGAATAGCAGAGCAGAACTGCAGAGGCAGAGCCAGAGCTGTGGGTCCAGGCGGCCCCCTGACCAGGTCCCACAAAGGCCACTGCTGCAAGGCTTCTCCCGTGGTGTTCATGGTACGGGTTCTGCTCACATTCCCTGTTGCGGGGAGAGGTGCTCAGCTCCCAGTCGTGGGGCACATGAGAGCATCTGCTCTACCTGCTTCCTCCCCCACCCAGTGGGGGCGATGCGGAGGCAGCTGCAGCAAAGCCAAGCCCCATGTGGACCTGGGGCTCTGGATCTCAGAGTTGAGAATGGCGTTAGTTGCAGCAACCGGATCCCTCCTGTGCCTGCTCTGTGCTGCAATATTGCTGCACAGACTACGCAGCTCCCTGATCAGTCTGGAGGTCTGCAGTGGCGGGGGAGGCCTTCCCCATGGCTCGGGCCACAGTGCCCGTGGGGGGAGCATGGAGCCCTGGGGTTTTCTCCTCCTGTTCTTCCCCACGTGTAGATGCCTCCCCCAGGTACCTTCTGATCTTGCCAAGTGGATCGCCCTGTCACCTTCTCTGGTGGTTCAAAATGCTCTTTCCAAGAAGGCCTATCCATATAGGTGGGCACCCACCTGCAACTTTGGATCCTCTCCTCGAGAGTGGCACGTGCGGGCTGCTTCTAGCCACTGTCTTGCCCTTCAGTCCCGCGGGACGTCTTTCCCATCCCTTCGCTTTCAGCTGGTGTGTGTGCTTGAGTCTAGAGTGACTTTATCGTAGACAGCGTAAAGTTGGGTCTTATTTTTTATCCATTCAACCACTCGGTATCTTTTATTGGGGAGTTTAATACATTTATATTTAAAGTAATTATTGGTAGGGAAAGAGTCACCGTTTTGCCATATTTTTAACTGTTTTCTGTTTGTCTTGTAGTTCCTTTTTCCCTGTTGTTCTCTTTCACTGTCTTTATGTTTCTTTTTTTTGTACTGATAGGTTTTTATTCCTTTTTCTCTTTTTTTGTTTAACTTCTATAGGTATTTTCTTTGTGATTATCAAAGGGCTTACATAAAATATCATATTGTTATAACAACTTCCCTTCCCTTGCGTGCAAGAGCTCTCCACTTTTACCTTTCCTGCCCCCACGCTATGTGCCACTGATGTGCTGATTTGCACCCATTTATATTATTTATGCATTAACATAATTTA
This sequence comes from Daubentonia madagascariensis, assembly GCA_023783475.1. Taxonomy (NCBI): domain Eukaryota; kingdom Metazoa; phylum Chordata; class Mammalia; order Primates; family Daubentoniidae; genus Daubentonia; species Daubentonia madagascariensis. Next base: position 74,998 of record JAKFHU010000353.1, on the reverse strand, counting down.
GTTGTAGTTGTTTTTAATACTTTTGTCTTTTAACTTTCATAGTAGAATTAAAATTGATTTACCCCCCACTGTTATGGTAGTACAGTGTTCTGTTTTTATCTCTATATTTACCTTTATCAATGAGTTTCGTGCTTCCTTACGCTCTTGACCTTTATCAATGAGTTTCGTGCTTCCTTACGCTCTTGTGTTGCTGCTTTGTGTCCTTCCATTAATTCCCTCGGATGTGTACCCAAAGTGAGAGTGCAGGATCATATGGTGACTCTATTTTAAATTTTTTGATTATCCTCCATACTGTTTTCTAATATGGTTGTACCAGTTTATATTCCCACCCACTGTACCAGGGTTCCCTTTTCTCTACATACTTGCCAACATTTATCTTTTGACTTTTTGATTATAGCCATCTTCACAGGTATGAGGTGATACATTGTTGTGGTTTTAATTTGCATTTCCCTGATGCTTAGTGATGTTGAGCATTTTTTAATGTACCTGTTGGCCATTTTTATGTCTTCTTTGGAAAAATGTCTATTTATTTACTTTGCCAATTTAAAAATTGGATTTTTGCTTTTTTGCTGTTGAATTTTAAGAATTACTTATATATTTAGGATATTAACCCCTTGTCAGATATATGATTTGCAACTATTTTCTGTCATTCATAGGTTCCTTTTTCATTTTGTGAAAAGGATTGTTTCCTTTGTTATGAAGAAGTTCTTTTACTTTGATGTAGTCCCACTTGTTTATTTTTGCTTTTCTTGAGTGTGATTTTGGTGTCATATCCAGAAAAATCATTGTTAAGACCAGTATCAAGGAGATTTTCCCCCGTGTTTTCTTCTAGGAGTTTTATGATCTGGTCTTACAGGTAAGTCTTTAATGCATTTTGAGTTAACTTGTGTGAGTGGTGTAAGATAGGGGTCCAGTTTCATCTTTTACACGTGGATATCAAATTTATTAACATATAATTGCTCATAGTAGTCTTTTGTTATTGTTTATATTTCTGTGGTATCAGCTGTAATGTCTCCTCTGTCATTTCTGGTTTTGTTTATTTGAGTCTTCTATCTTTTTTTCTTAGTCTGGTTAGGAGTCTGTCTATTTTGCTTACTTTTTCAAAAACTAACTTAGTTTTTTGGCTTTTTCTATAGTTTGTCTGTTCTCTATTTGATTTATTTCTGCTCTGATCTTTATTATTTCCTTCCTTCTGCCAACTTTGGGCTTAGATTGGTCTTCATTTTCTAGTTCCTTGAGGTATAAAGTTAGGTTGTTTATTTGAGATCTTTCTTCTTTTTCAATGGAAGCATTTATTGTTATAAACTTCCCTCTTAGAACTGCTTTTGCTGCATCCCAAATGTTGCTGTGTTTTCCTGTTACACCTTCAATAAGGTTGGCTGGTAATGAAAACAATGAGTCCAAATGGATTTAAATAGTTTTTTAGTAACACATATAGCAAAGCAAGATCAGCATGGTTGGCCCACGGGGTGACACCCAACCAGGGGGGTCAGATGATGGGCAGCCGTGGTGGGGGTCACTCTGAGGCTGAGGATCCAACACTAAATGCCAGCTGAGCAGTCTTATGGCCTGTACCTGAACCCTAGGGACTGACATGGAAAGTCCCATCGCTCAACTGAAACTAGGGAGGTGGATGAGGAATTACCTGTGACAGCCCATCGCAAGGTGGCCTCTCTCCTTCTGTTTCAGCGAGAATTTCAGAGTCAGGCCCAATCAAGACACGGGCCAGCCTGATGGTACGCCCTGCCTGTGTGGTCTACGGGAGAGACGTGCAAGGTGGTCCGAGGGCCAGGGCAGATTTACTCCTCTGCAGATGGGAGGTTCATAGAAAAGATAAATAGGGAGCTGAAGAGTTGGTAGGGCAGGGAGATGTTCTACTGAAGCCTCTCTAAACAATTAAGTTATCCTTTCTATGATTAGAGGGAGAAATAGGCACTGAGGAGAGCACTGGATATCACTTAGAAGGGAGAAAATATATTATAAGTTGTTTTTGTGAAAAACCTAGCTCTTTTTAAGAAGGCTGCCGCTCAGCTCTTTGAAGTCTAGATCATAAGATTCTGGTGCCTTATAAAAAATGTTAAAAACCAACAGTCGTGGGTACAGCACAGTGTCACAGTAGGATCTAAATTCCTGGTTTGGTGGTAGAGGGGAGGGTTGAGGGCCTTCAGGCTGAATGGCACTCACGGGTTCCTCACATCAGGGTGCAGGATTTCCCGTGATGCAGCACTCCAGCTGAAACATGCAGTAGGCAACTAACATTTCACTTCTGTAGCACTCGAGTCTGCAGACGCCACCTTGGTAGCATGTCTTGTGTATTTCTGGTGATAATGGATTTATACCTGGAAGGAAAGTGAATGCAAAGATAATTCACTACAGGTCTTTTTGGACTATTGAATGACTAGTCCCTTGATTTTTATCCAATTGGATTCCAAGGAGGCTTGGTCAGAATAATTGATTATGTAATTGAAAAAAATTAACTAGTGCTATGGGCTGAATTGTGTCGTCTCAAAATTCATATGCTGAAAGCCTAACCACAATGTGACTGTATTTGGGCAAAGGGCCTATGGGAGGTAATTTAAGTTAAACGAGGTCATAAAGGTGGAGCCCTAATCCAGTAAGACTGGTAAACTAATCCAGTAGGGCTGGTGGCCTCACCGGGGGAGGGCACAGCAAAAGGATGGCCTCTACAAGCCAGGAAGAGAGGCCTCATCAGAAACTGAATCAGCCAGCACCTTGATCTTGGAATTCCCACTTCCAGAACTGTGAGAAAACAAATTTTGTTTAAGCCGCACAGTCTGTAGTATTTTGTTATGGCAGCCTGAGCTAAGACAACTAATAACTTAGAAATTTGCCTGAATTGTTCAGTTAATATAATCCAAACAATCAACTTAGCCACACACATATTCATTCATTCATTATTAATTATTCTAATATTTATTTCTTTACTCATTATTATTTATTCATTCCCAAACCAGTTTTTATAAATCCTGTGAATCGGGTACTATTGGGGTACAGATCTAAGTTTGATAGAGACCTTTCAGTCTAGACAAAAAGAGAAGAAACACAAAATCTCTCTGAAGAAAGGAAAAAATATGACAAGTGCAGTGAAGTATTTACAACATGGAATGGTCTTGTGAGTTTGGAGGAGGATGAAATCAATTCTGAAGATTTGGGAAGTCTTGTTGGAGCTCAAGGCATTTGAGCTATGCTTACAATTTTGTAGACATGCTACTCCTTAGAATGATCAAATGTGGATGTTTCTTTACTTTTATATGCAAGAAGGTAAGAGTGCCAATATTTGGCCATCTGTAGAAAATTGGAGCCAACACATACCCTATCCAAGTCATCATGCCCTGGAGGATAATTTCCTACAGGAGAAAGAAGGGATCGAGGTTATTTAGTTGGCAAGGTGGAAGCCCAAGAGTATAAAAATCTGTAACACTTTTGGGAAGATGAAATATAATGGTGTATGCAAGAAGACAAGAAATTCCTCTGGAAAGTATAAGGCACTCAAGGGAATATTGTAGACTAGATGGAGTTGTTGACTGTCTGGAGGCCGTAAAGCATAGTGGAGCTGGTACCGTCCACAGCTTCAGGAGGCCTGGGTCCTGTGCATTCCTAAATTCAGGTCATGTGGCTCATTTAGCCCTGGGACTTCTGCTCATGCAGCATGAAGATCGGGACTGAGTCAGTAACATCAAGTGAAGAGAATGTGCAAGATGAGACTTTGAAAATCAGAAAGAATATGGTCAAGCTAGAGGACAAGGCCAGTGGTGTCTCCCTGGCTGCCTCCTCATCAGATGAGCCATTTCTGCTATCACAGAAAGCTCAATAATTCCCTTGAAACAAGCAGTTCCAAATCTGTTTCTCATGTAACTAAGGGATCCATAAACAATAAATTAACTGTAAGCAATTTTGGTATATTAGAAAGTTTAGCAAATTGTCTTATCACTATTTGCTGGTTTTGACTGTTATACCCAGATCTGTTCCTGAATTAGAGATAGAACAAGAGTGGCAAAACAGGACAGGCAGTATTAGTAATGAAAATATAATGATAGTTGTCACAAGCCAGGTACTTTCCACATTATGTAATAGGCATGTTCTGTACATTATCCCACTTAATCCTTACAAGACTCTTCATTTACATGTTGTGAATGAAGAAACTAAGGCTCAGAAAGGCTCAGACCTTTGCGCTAAGTTGTACGGCTAACAGGCTGGATAACCAAGATTCAAGCTTAGGTCTTGCTGACATCAAAGTTGGTTGATGCTTTTTCTACTTTGAAAATTAAAAGGCCCATGGTGGGAGTACATTCGTAGGGTTGTTTACTGGAATTGTTCTTCCAGATGAAGCACCCTCCCCCGGGAAGATTCCCATTTACCTGCCATCATTGGATCCCAAAGGAAGAGAAAGACAAACACAATGAGGAGAGGTTTCATGGCTGGGAGCGTCTGTTGAGGAGGCTACTGGCAGGGTCTGACACTGGCCACCAGAGAACAGACAGAGGGGAGGTTGAGCACACCCTCCTGTGTAGACCTTTCAGGTCTGGGGAGTGCCCTGCTCCAGGTAGATATGCTACACTGAACACCCCTGAGGCAGCTGTGAAACTGACAGCCCTTTCCTGTTTGACAGCTTTTCCCATCTACAAAGGCGCTGCTCTCCAACCTGGGTTTTCCAAAAGTATTCACGGAGGCCTGAGAACTATATGCTTTTTATTTTTTAAATGAATAAAATTAAATTGTGTTCAGTTTTTATTTTACAACAAAAATTAAAATGCTAATTTTAGAAAATTTGTAAAATATTAACAAGGACAAGGAAGGGAAAGTTATACTCGAACCTCATCTCTCAGAGACAACCTGTGCATTTCTTAAAGTTTCACCTGTGCCTAGTTTGTTGTTCAATATTTTGTTTTGCATAGCTATAAACTTAATATTCTTGTAATTAGATATCTTTCTTTTGTAACTTGATATGTACTATATATCAATGTCTCTATAAACTCTTTGTAAATAGTATTTTTAAATGCACAAAATTTCATCAAGGTCATCTTAAATACTTGTCACTATTTAAAAAAAAATCTTTGTTGAGGTATAAATGACATACAATAAACAATATAAAAATGTTTAAAAAATATACAATTTGATAAATCTTGACATATGTACAATTTTGTGAAACCATCATCACATTCAAGATAATGAACACATCTGTTTTCCCCAACATTTCTTCATGCCTTTTGTAATATTTCCCTTCTGAGCCACATCCTGCACCCCCCATTTTCCAGGCCACCACTTTTTCTGCTGACACTATAGATTAGTTTGTATTTTCTTGGAATTTTATGTGAATGAAATCATACACTATGTACTCTTTCTTGTTGGGTTTCTTTCACACAGCATAATTATTTGAGATTCATCCATTCTATAAACTGTATCAGTTGTTCATTGCTTTTCATTGCTGAGTACCGTTGTATGGATATACCTCTATGTGGTTATCCAATCACCCATTGATGGACATTTGATCATTTCCAGGTTTTGGATAATTTCCCTCTTGGAAGTCACCTGTTGGAGGTGGTCATGGATGAGTAGCAACCTAAATGCAAGCACTCATTTTGAAGGAACTGTCAGCCATTGGTCTTATAAGTTACTTCTGTGCTAAAGCCTCCCTCAATTAGGAAAAGGAAAACTTCAGAATCTTGGCATTTAGAAGGACCTAATGTGGAGACAATCTCAAGGAAAGTGGGGCCTGTTATAAAGGACAAAATTTGAACTTCATTTTTACAATTATGACATTGTTTGGTGGGCTGCTTTGTTTATAATGTTTCTTACATTAGAAGTTGAGCTCTTACAAGGTATGAGTTCTGTGCAAGTCACCTTTGTCATGTTTAGTGCAAGATACCTTCTGTTTGCCCTTTGCATCCACCCTCCTGCCTTCCCTACCCTGCTCTCTGGAAGTACAGTTTGGCCTCACAGCTGCCTCCTCTCCTCTGACCCCCAGCAAATGCATCTAAATAAAATCATCTTGATGTCAGAGCTTAACTCTGTGAGTTGTTCTTATCTTTTTGAATTAACTATTTATTACTGTGTAGCAAATTAGCCCCAAAATTTAGCAGCTTAAAGCAATAAACCTTTATTATTTCATTGATTTTTTGGGTCATGGGAATCTGGGTGTGGATTAAGTGGATGCCTCAGCCTCAAGTCTCTCACAGGGCTGCATTCAAGATGTGGGCTGGGTCTTCAATTTCATCTGCAAACTTGACCAGGGGAGGATTTGCTTCCAACCTCACACGCATGGTTGTTGGCAAGACCCAGTCCCTTGTGAGCTGGTGGACTGAGGACCTCATTTCCTCACTGTTGGCTGGAGGCCTGCTTCACTTCCCTGTGAGTTTATCTTTCCCTAGGGCAGACCAAATACGGTAGCTGGCTTCCATCAGTGCTATCGAAAGAGAGCAAGAAAGGGTGAACATGACAAAAGTCAATGTCTTTTTGTAATCTAACCTGCAAGATGACATCCCATCACTTTTGCTATATTCTATCCATTAGAAGTGGGTCACTGTGCTGGCCTACACTCCAGGGGAGACGGTTACGTAACATCATAAATACCAAGAGGCAGAGGGCGTTGGGAGCCATCTTAGAAGCTAGCTATGACACTCCTGGATTTTGTTTGGGAAATTTCTCACTAATTTTTAAAATCTTCATTGCTTTTAAAAACATTTACAAGTATTTCATATGCTTTTTTTTCTATTTTCAAAAACCCAAAAGCTTAGTTCATCATTACTGTATTCTAAACATCACGTACTTCTTGCCCCCAAAAATAGAGAAACAAAAGAGTGGTTTCTGTGTTTCCAAAGACTATGTTTTCACGGGGTGTTGGAAGGAACTCTTGTATTCAGATTTTATGATATATTTTGGAGAATGCAGATGAATTAAGAGCATGGCTCAGTCCCTAAACCAACTCTTGAATAAAGTAGAGGCAGAGAGAGAATTGCAGGGTGAAGGAAGGACAGCTTATATGGTGGTGGGTCATTGTTTTTATGTCCAATCCTGGGATTCAGATGAGGGGACGGGAGGAAAATGGGAAGTGGTAATGAGGGACAGGAACTCTGGGTAGAATCTGAGAGCACAGGGCCCCAGTGTTCCCTTAGGCTCAGAGAGGTGGCAGGGCCACAGCATAGCGCCGATTGCACGGTTTCCTTCAGCAGGTGGGTCTGAGACAGCCTCTCGGCACTGGTTCTCCACCCCTCACACAGGCTCTCCCAGCGTGGGAGGGGCAGTGCTAGGATTACTGCATGACTAGAGCAGCCTGAAAGTGGGGGAAGCCATGCATATTCCCCTCTGGCGACCTAGAAGGGTGCACGAGTAGCAGAGCCATCCAAGGCACCAAAGAAGGAGCCTCACCCAAACAGTGTCAAAAATTTTTATTACAAATAAGAATGACAGGCAACTCAGCAGCTGTACCTAGACCAGTGACTGAAGGCCAGGTGAAAATGAGGATGTTTTAGTAATGTTAACATAATCGATGCTCTTCCAGATACCTCATCACCACTTAACTCCTCTGGAGCTAGAAAGTAACTTGGAGAAAATGTGATGAACTCTGAAGTGACTAAGTTTAAGTTTCTGTGACCAGGAGGAATAGGTTCATAACAGGAACTATTAGTTTATAGAAAAATGAACTTATACTTTTGCAAATGTGCCTAGTGGACAGATGTTCATATCCCTCCCGCAACACATCTCTTTATTGATTCTCCGCCCACTCTCAACCTATTTTCTCTTCTGCTGAGATAAACTAAAGCCATCTCTTTTTCGGGTTTGAAATCTCAGTATCATCTTTCATGCCCCCTCAGTGTACCAAATGGCCAATAAATCCTGCCAGTCCTGCTTCTGAAATTCATCCTGCATCTCTTCTTTCTTTTCAGACCTCACTACTGGTGTCCCAGTCTTAGATTACTGGAGTAGCATCATGTTGCATTAAGAGATTGTGTTTATGTAATATTGTACATCTCCTAAACAGAAAAATATACCTTATTTTCAAAACCACATGAAATTTTAACAAATATATAAACAACTGTGTCTTAGAACCCAAAGAATGATTCAATAAATTCCAAAAAACAATAGGATGGAACAAGTTCTCTGGTTCCATGAAATTGTGGCTGACATCGAACATAGTGCTTACAATATGCTGTTTAAGAACTTTACATATACTAACTCATCCAATCCTTACAATACACCGTGTAGATACTATTGTTATCCCACTTTGTAGATAAGGAAACTGGGATAGAGAGAGAACAAATAACTTGCCCAACTTCACACGGTCAGTGAGTGGTGGGGCTGGTATATAGTGCTCTAGGTGAAGCAACAGTGTGGTTGTGGATGTAGACTAAGTAAGTAAAAATGTGTAAAAATGCACACATGAAAATAGAGTGTGAGCATTTATAAAATTTATATTTATTTTAACCTGACCACCTACACATGCAATTGTCATGAATTTTCTTTTATCCATCATATTAATTGTTCTAAGGACAGTTTAAAATGTTTTTAGGTTTTTTCCCCCAAAGTCTGAGGAAGATGGAGTCAGACTTCACCACTTCTTTTTTTTCTTGATTTCCACATTCTTCACTTTGCAGCAGATGCTCCAGTCATCACAGTATCTAACTGCATATTCACCAGCACTGCACTTCATTCTGCAGCTGTGTTGTCCTGGAGGACACACGGCATTAAAAAATGAGCCTCTGGCTGTGAAAAGAGAAGATAAATTATATTACACAATGTTACTTATTTGTTATTTTTTATGTCTGAAATATTTCATAATAAATTAAAAACAACAATACTTTCCCTGAAAAACAACAACAAACAACAATGCAGGAGAGAAAGTAGAGACATTAAATAAAGACAAATGGAAATTTTTTCTATAAAGAGAGCAGATAAATGGGCAGGAGCTGGGAAGGAACAGAGTTTTTAATGAGAACTATTATCGCATATTTCTGCCTAAAATGAATGATCCAGTTGGGGTGGGGATTCATGATGCAAGAAAGAATGTTTCATTTCTGGAGTTAGATTCTTAACAGAGTGAGTGGGGATGGAGTCCGGTGCACAAGCGGAGGGGTTAGCCTTAAATCAGAGACTGAACAGAAGGGAAAAGATAAAATTAGGTGAAGAGATGCTGTGATGGAAAAATTGAAAAGTTGTCTTTGGTTGCTTCTATTTGCTCGGTGAAATAAAATGAATGTCATTAATTGAGAGCGAGAAGGGGTCAGAAGGAGTTGGGTCTTGGTTCCAGCTTTCCAGTGTATTCATGCTCAAGGCCATGTCTCCTCTACTGAAGAAGTCACCGGGATATGCACAGGATCCTATAAACCATAATATCCCATTTCGGTTTCCAGTTCTCTCTCTCTCTCTTTTTGGTCAATAAGCATTTCCGTCCATCCTTTTATTCTTTGCCCTGAGAGAAACCACTATCCTCAGTTTTATAGTAATAATTTCCTTACTTTTTAAAAATAGTTTTGTTACCTAAGCTTTCATCCTGAGACGTTATAGTTTTGATTTTCCTCATTAACATTTTTGATATTCCTTTTAAACCTACAAGTCCTTCTCAAATCCTTTTGTTATAAATTATAAGTTGAAATAATTGCCAAGACCAACATCACAAAGCTTTCCCCTTAGGTTTCTAGGAGTTTTATAGTCTCAGATGTTATGTTTAAGTTTTTAATCCATTTTGAGTTGATTTTCGTGTATGGTGTAAGACAAGGGCCAAATTTCATTCTTTTGCATGTGTATATGGTTTTCCAAATCCCATGTGTTGAAGAGACTATCCTTTCCCCATTGTGTATTCTTGGCACACTTGTCAAAGATTAGTTGACTATATATGTATGGATTTATTTCAAGGTTCTCTATCCTGTTCCGTTGGTCTATATGTCTTCATGCCAGTAGCACACTGTTTTGATTACTGTAGCTTTTATATATTTATTTTTCATTTTTACATTTTTTTTGAGACAGGGTCTTGCTCTGTCGCCCGGGCTAGAGTGCAGTGGCGTCGTCATAACTCACTGCAACCTCAAACTCCTGCGGCTCAAGCAATTCTCCTACCTCAGCCTCCCGGGTAGCTGGGACTACAGGTGCACATCACCATGCCTGACTAATTTTTCTGTTTTTTGTAGAGATGGGGTCTCGCTCTTGCTCAGGCTGGTCTCGAACTCCTGGCCTCAAGCAGTCCTCCTGCCTCGGCCTCCCAGAGTGCTGGGATTATAGTCATGACCCACTGCACCTGGCCTGCAGCTTTTAATAAATTTTGAAATTAGGAAACGTGATGCCTCTAGCTTTGTTCTTCTTGCTCAAGATTTTTTTTTTTTTTTTTTTTGGCTATTTGGGTTCCTTTGTGGTTCTATATGAACTTTAGGATTGTTTTTTCTATTTCTGTAAAGAATGCCACTGGAATTTTGATAGAGATTTTATGTAATCTACAAATGGCTTGGATAGCATGGACATTTTAACGATATTAAGTCTTCCAATCCATAAACATAGGATGTTTTTCCACTTATTTGTGTCTTCTTTAATTTCTTTCATCAATATTTGTGCTTTTCTGTGTACAAGAACTTCACCTCCTTAGTTCAGTTTATTCTTAAGTATCTTATCCTTTTAGATGTTATTATAAACGGGACTGTTGTCTATATTTGCTTTCTGAATAGTTTGTTGTTAGCGTATAGAAACACAACTGATATTTGTATGTTGATTTTGTATCCTGCAACTTTACTGAATTTGTTTATTAGTTCTAATGATATTTTTGGTGAAGTTTATGGTTTTCTACATAGAAAATTATGCCATTTGCAAACAGAGATAATTTTACTCCTTCCTTCCTGGTCTGGATGCCTTTTATTTCTTTTTCTTGCCTAATTGCTCTTGCTAGAACCTCTAGTACTCTGTTGAATAAAAGTGGCAAGAATGTGCATCTTTGCCTTGTTTCTGGTCTTCAAGGAAAGCTTTCAGTTTTTTACTAATGAGTATGAGTGAAGAATTTCTTTTTACATTTATTGTAAGGAAGGTCTACTGGTGACAAATTCTCTCTATTTTTGTTTGTCTAAGAAATTCTTTACTTCTCCTTTATTTTTGAAGGGTAAGTTTCCTAGATAAAGAGTTCTAGGATAGCGGTTTTTTTTCTTTTGACCTTTTAAATATTTCATTCCCCTCTCTTTTTGCTTATATGGTTTCTGAAGAGAAGTCTGATGTAATTCTTATCCTTGCTTGTCTATAGGTAACATTTTTCCCCCTCTGGCTTCTTTCAAGATTTATTTCTCATCTTTGACTTTCTGCAGTTTGAATTTGACATGCATAGGTTTAAAATTTTGGTATTTATCCTGTTTGGCATTCTCTGAGTTTCCTGGATATGTGGTTTTGGTCTGTCTTTAATTTTGGGAAATTCTCAGTTACTGTTGCTTCAAATATTTCTTCTAATTTTGAAGGGTAAGTTTCCTAGATAAAGAGTTCTAGAATAGCTTTTTTTTTCTTTTAACCTTTTAAACCTACACATGTATTGCTCCTTTTGTTGTTGTCTCACAGGTACTAGATACTCTGTTCTTTCATTTTTTTTCCTTTGCCTTTAATTTTTGGAAGTGTCTACTTAAATTCCTTCAAGTTCACTGATTTTTTTCCTGATCATATCAGTCTACTGATGAGCTTGTTATTATGGACTAAATTGTGTTCCCCCCAAATTCATATGTCCCAATTCCTAGTGTGCCAGAATGTAACCGTATTTGGAGGTAAGTTTGTTTTTAAAAAGGTGATTAAATTAAAATGAGGCTGTTAGAGTGGGGCCCTAATCCAGTATGACTGACATCCTTATCAGAAGAGGAAGAGATACCAGGGATGATTGTGCACAGAGAAAATGCCACAAGAGGACACAGCCAGAAGGCAACCATTTGAAAGCCAAGGAAAGAGGCTTCAGGAGAAACTAAACCTGCTGACATCTTGATCTTGGACTTATGGATTCCAGAACTGTGAGAAAATGAATTTTTGTTATTTAAGCCACTTGTTCTGCAGAATTTTGTTATGGCATCCCCAGCCAATTCAGAGTTAGGTACTGTGAAGTGGGGTGCTGCCATAAGGATTATCTGAAAATGTGGAAGTGTCTTTAGAACTGGTTTTAAAGTTCTAAAGTAGAGCCTGGTACAGGCTGGAAGAGTTTTGAGATGCCTTTTAGGTAAAGCCTAGATTGTCTTGAAGAGATTGGATTGTTGGTGGGAATATGGGCATTAAAGATGATTTTGGTGAGGTCTCAGATGGAAATGAGGGTTATATTATTGGAAATTGGAGGAAAGACAATCCTTGTTATAAAGTGGAAAAGAACTTGGTGGAATTGTGTTCTAGAGTTTTGTGGAAGGTAGCTAATGTAAGTGATGAACTTGAGCAGTTAGCTGAGGGTATTGTTAAGCAAAGTGTCGAAGGCATGGCCTGCTTTCTCCTTGCTGCTTATAGTAAAATGATGGAAAAGAGAGATAATTTGAAGGAATTGTTAAGCACAAGGGAAATAGCACTTGAAGATTTTGAAAATTCTTAGCCTATCCAGATTGAAAAAAATAAGAAAAAGTGTTCTGGAGAGAATGCCAAGGGTGTGGCATTACATTTCCATAAAGAGATTATGAGTGTGACCTATGGACCTAATCAGCCATCTCAGCAAAGGCCAAGAATAGAGATGAAGTTGTATCAGCAGAAGCACAAAAAAGGATGCAAATGGGACCAAATGAAGGACAGCTGTAAGACTTCTAGGATTTTACAAGATGGGACAATAGAGCTATCTGGGTGTGAATGTGCATTATCCTTCAAGAAAAGGGAAGAATTATCCCAAGATGATTCAGAGATCTGCAAGGCTGCCACTCCCACTAAAGGCCTGGGGGATAAGCTGTCTCCTCCTTGGTTTCAGTGGGCCAGGCTGCTGCTTAGGGCTGTGGAGCATGGGCTGCCACTCCAGTAGGTCCAGAAGGCAGGGCCACTCTGGGAGGGCCCAGAGGACAGAGCATTGAATTAAAGGGGATTATTCTTGAACTACAAAATATAATGGAGTTTGATCTCTGCATCAAGATGGCTGACTAGAGGCACCTGGCACTTGCCTCCTCCACAAAGAAGGACTAAACAGCAAGTAGGCAACCACATGCTGAGTAGAATGTCTAAGAGAGAATGTTGGAATTCAGCAGGGAAGTGACAGGCACCATCTGAGGAACTGAAGGAGATGGAAGTGAAGCAGCAGACCTGGCTGGGATCAGCTTGGATTCAGGAGGAATTCCCTATTGCAGGGAAAAGGTAAGCAAGAGATACCCAGTGGCCCACATTCCCACCACAGATGCTTGCAATCCTAGCCACAGGAGAGCCCCTTAGCCCTCAAAGACCCTGAGACTTGTATAGTGAGCTGCCTGGAGTCCACACGACTGAATTGTCCCAGAAAGGGGATTCACAATGGGTTCCACTCACCCCCCAAGACCAAAGCAGCTGCATCATGGCACCATTTTGAGAACTCAACCCCCACCAGACTATATCCTGCCCTGGGGCCCAACAGCCCCTTCATCTCCACATACCTGGAGCCCCAGTGACATCTCCCCACATCCATTCAGAGGGCTGCAGCATCATTATGCCAGCTGGACCCAGGAGTGAAGCTAGGTCCCTGGTACTCTAGCCCATGCAGTGTCCTGTGCTCTGGGGAAGAAGCTGTGCAGTGCACTGGGGAGGCTGCATACAGGACAAAGAGAGCCAAAGCATGTACTCCATAGAGCTTGAGAACCACCTGCCCTGGGCTGCTGCCACTGATAGCAACCCCACCCCATCCAACTGTGAGGCTGCTGTGCACCTTCAGAGGGCCTGAGGACTGGCCTGCCCCATTCACTGCTGCCAGTGCCAGCATGTACCATCCAGGGGTCCCGTGGACAAACCAGCCCCACCTACAGCCACTATGGGCACTTATGCGTACTGTCCAGGGACCCAAGGACAGGCTCTCCCTGCATGCTCCTGCTCACCTACACCATCCAGGGGCCTGAGAAAGGGCCAGCCCTGCCCACTGCTGCCAGTGCCCACACTTACCGTCCAGGGGCCTGACAGGCCACCTCACCTGCCACCATTGGTGCTCATGTTCCCACTGCTGCCCATTACTGTAGCTGCTTCCAGCACCCATGTACCCCTCTTGGGGAGCTGGAGAATGGTTCATCCAGCCTTCAGCCACTACCACTAGTGCCTGTGTGTGCTTCCTAAGTACTGGCAACACTGGTGCCACACCACCTGGCCCACTACTGCCACTGCTGTTGCCCAGGCATATTGCCTGGGGGCTTGAAGACTGGCACACCTGGACCATCACCAACAACACTGTTGCCCTAAAACCAGCCCACCTGGCATCCTCATCCCCAGCAAAGCCTCACCACAGCCTCCACTAACAACTGCAGCCTAAGCTACTGAGAAAATCACAGACACCACTGATGTTGGTTACAGCCAAAGAAATCATACAGAGATTATACTACAGTGCCCACCCAGAATCAAAGCCAAATCCCCTGACCCAACTAACAATATACATACGTGTACAGGAAAAAGTCTTTCCCTATAAAACACAATCCATAAAACTAGAAGAAGTGAATGTTACACCAGATGTGCGTTTATCAATATAAGGACATAAGAAACATGAAAAAGCAAAGAAACATGACACCTCCAAAGGTAAACAGTGACACTCCAGTAACAGATCCCAAGAAAAGAAAATCTATGAAATGCCTAAAGAAGAATTTAAAATAGTGATATTAAGGAAACTCAGAGAGACAGAAGAGAACACAAATAAAAAATATAAAGAAATCAGGAAAACAATTCATGATCTGAATGAGAAATTCAACAAAGAGATGTCTATCACCAAAAAGAACCAAACATACATCCTGGAACTGAAGAATTCAATGAATGAAATAAAAAATACATTTGAGAGCTTCAACAGTAGACTAGACCAAGCATAAGACAGAATTTCTAAACTTGAAAATAGGTCTTTTGAAATAACCCAGTCAGACAAAAAATAAAAATAAATAAATAAAAGAAAAAGAAAAAGAAAACAAATAAAAAAGAATGAAGAAAACCTACATGACATATGGGACACCATAAAGTGAACAAATATTCAAATTTTGGAGTTCCAGAGGAGAAGATATGGGTGAAGGCATAGAAAATCTATTTAATGAAATAATAGCTGAAAATTTCCCAAGTCTTATGAGAGATACAGACATCCAGACACAGAAAGCTCAGAGATCCCCAAATAGATTCAATACAAAAAGTCTTCTGCAAGGCACATGATAAAATGTCAAAAGTCAAAGACAAAGAATTCTAAAAACAACAAGAGAAAAGTGTCAAGTCACATATAAGCAAATCCCCATCATACTAACAGCAGATTTCTCACCAGAAACCTTACAGGCCAGGAAAGAATGGGATGATATATTCAAAGTGCTAAAAGACAAAAAGAAAACACTGTTAGCAAAGAATACTATACCCAGCAAAGCTATCCTTGAAAATGAAGGAGAACTGAAGTCTTTCCCAGATAAACAAAAACTGAGGAAATTCATCACCACTAGACCAGACCTCCAAGAAATGATTAAGAGAATCCTACATCTGGAAGTGAAAGGACAATATCATATTTACTATCATGAAAATACATGAAAATATAAAACTCATTGGTAAAGCAGATAAACAAATAAGAAAGAGAAAGAAATCAAATGTTATCACTACCAAAAGCCACTAAATTATAAAAGTAAACAATAAAAGAGGAAGAAAGGAACCAAAGATACACAAAACAATCAGAAAGAAATTAACAAAATGACAGAAGTAAGTCCTCACATATCAATAACAATCTTGAATGTAAATAATTTGAATTCCCCAGTTAAAAAAATATAGACTGGCTGAATGGATAAAATGTGACCCTAACATATGTTGCCTACAAGAAACTCACTTCACCTATAAAGACATGCATAGACTGAAAGTGATGTGATGGAAAAAAATATTCCATGCAAACAGAAACCAAAAGTGTTTCTACAAAATTAGTAGAAGGAAAGAAATGATAAGGATCAGAGCAGAAATAAGTGAAATAGAGACTAAAAAATACAAAGTATAAATGAAACAAAAAATTGGTGTTTTGAAGAGATAAGTAGATTTGATAAACTGTTAGCTAGACTAACCAAGAACAAAAGAGAAAAGACCCAAATAAATAAAATTAGAAACAAAAAAAGAGACATTACAACTGATACCACAGAAATACTAAGGATCATTAGAGACCATTATGAACAACTATATGCTAAAAAAATGGAAAACTAGAGGAAATAAATAAATTCCAGGACACATGTAACTTACCAAGATTGAACCAGGAAGAAATAGAAAACTTGTGCAGACCGACAAAAAGTAAGTAATGAGATTGAATGAGTAATAAACAGACTCCCAACAAAGAAAAGCCCAGGACCAGATGGCTTTACTGCTGAGTTCTACCAAAGTTTTAAAGAAGAACTAACACCAGTTCTCTCCAACTATTCCAAAATATTGAAGAGAAGGGAATTATTTCTAATTCATTCTATGAGGCCAGCATTATCTTACCAAAACCAAAGAAGGACACACACAGAAAAGAAAGCTACAGACCAATAACTCTGATGAACATAGATGCAAAAATCCTCAACAAAATGCTAGCAAACCTAATCCAGAAACACATCAAAAATATAATACACCATGATCAAGTGGGATTATCTCAAGGATGTAAGGATGGTTCAACATATGCAGATCAATAAATGTAATACATCACATCAACAGAATAAAGGACAAAAACCATATGATCATCCGAATAGCTACAGAAAAGGCATTTGATAAAATTCAACATCCCTTCATGATAAAAAACTCTCAACAGTTTAGACATAGAAGGAACATACTTCAACACAATAAAATCGAAATGTGACAAGCCCACAGCTAACATCATATAGGATGGGGAAAAGCTGAAAGGCTTTATTGTAAAAAACAAGACAAGACAAGGATGGTCACTTTCACCACTCCTATTCAACATAGTACTGGAATTCCTAGGCAGAGTGTTCAGATACAAGAAAGAAACAAAAGGCATCCAAATTGGAGTAGAGGAAGTCAAATTGTCCCTCTTTGCTGACTATATGATTTTATATATAGAAAAACCTAAAGACTCCACCAAGAAACTCTTAGAATTGATAAACAAATTCAGTAAAGTTTCAAGATACAAAATCAACATACAAAAATCAGTAGTATTTCTATACACCAATAACAAACTAGATGAAAAAGAAATCAAGAAAGCAATCCCTTTACAATAGCTACAAAAAATATCTGGGAGTAAATTTAACCAAAGAGGTTAAAGATTTCTACAAGGAAAACTTACAAAACACTGATGAAAGGAATTGAAGAGTACACAAACAAATGGAAAAACATACTATGCTCATGAATTGGAAGAATTAATATTTTTAAAATGAACATACTACCCAAAGCAATTGACACATTCAATGCAATCCCTATCAAGATACCAATGACATTCTTCACAGAAACAGAAAAACAACCCTAAATTCATATAGAACCCCAAACTACCTTGATAGCCACAGCAGTCCTGAGCAAAAAGAAGAAGGCTGGAGGCATCACACTACCTGACTTCAAAATATACTACAAACTACAGTAACCAAAACAGCACGATATTATATAAAAACAGACACTTAGACCAATGGAACAGAATAGAGAACCTAGATGTAAATCCATGTTTTAACAGCTAAATGAGTTTTGGCAAAGGTACCAAGAACATACACTGGGGAAAGGACACCCTCTTCAATCAATGTGCTGAGAAAACTGGATATCCGTATGCGGAAGAATGAAGCTAGACTGCTATCTCTCACCATGTGCTAAAATCAACACTTTCTTCAATCTCTTCACTAATTATTGGTTTGTTGAGATCCTATTTCTTCATGATTCAATATTGGTAGGTTGTTTGTTTGTAATAATTTATCTGTTTCTTATAAGTTATCCAATTTGTTGGTGTATCATTATTTACAGTAATCTCTTATGATCTTTTGTATTTCTGTGGTGTCATGGTAATGTCTCCTCTTCATGTCTGATTTCTTCTCTCTTTTTTACCTAATTAGTCTAGCTAAAGTTATGTTGATGTTGTTTATCTTTTAAAACAACCAACTCTTAGTTTTATTAATGTTTTCTTTTCTTTTAGTCTTTTTTCCATTTATTTCTGCTCTGATCTTTATTATTTCCTTTCTCATACTAACTTTGGGCTTAGTTTTTTTTTGTAGTTTCTTGAGGTGTAACATTAGTTTATTTATTTAAAAATTTTCTTATTTTTTAAATGTAGGTGTTTATTACTATAAACTTCCCCTAGAACTATTTTTGCTGCATACCATAAGTTTGGGTATGTTGCATTTCTGTTTGTCTCAGAATATTTTTTAATTTCCATTTTAATTTCTCTTTGACCTATATGTTTTTTAGGAGCATGTTGTTTAATTTTTACATATTGGTGAATTATCTGAAATTTCTCATGTTATTCATTTCTACTGTCATACCATTGTGATTAGGAAAGATATATGGTATAATTTCAATCTTCTTAAATGTGTTAAGATTTGTCTTGTGGCCTAACATATGATCTATCCTGGAGAATGCTCATGTGCACTTCAGAAAAATGTATATTATGCTGCTGTTGGTTGGAATGTTCTATATATGTCTGTTAGGTCCATTTGGTATAAAGTGTAGTTCAGTCCAATATTTCCCAGTTGATATTCTCTTTGGATGATTTGTCCATTGCTGCAAGTGGGGCATTGAGGTCCCCTAGTATTATTGCAAGGATAGTTCAACATATGCAGTATTGCATATGTATTGCAGTCTATCTGTATGTGTGTGTGTACTTGACTTGCTGATTCTAAACTTTATGTGGAAATTCAAAGAGATAAGAATATTCAAGACAATCTTAAGAAAAGAAAAATATAGATATCTTACTCTATCAGATATAAAGACATCACAAATTGTCAGTAATTAAGATAGTGAACTATTTGTGCAAAGAGAGACAAATAGACCAATAAAATAGAGTAGCTAGCCCAGAACAGACACTCACATATAGACACTAGATTTATAACAAAGATGGCACTATAAGTCATTTAAAAGTATATATTTTTAAAATTGAGGGTGCTGGGTAAATTGGCTAGCCCTATGGGAAAAACAAATAACAAACATTGATCCCTATGTAAGAAAAAATTAATAAAAGTTGGAGATCTGTCATCTAAATATGGTAAGTAAAAAAATGAAGCTACTAGAAGACAATATCAGAGAATATCTTTATGACCTTTAGGTAGAGAAAGATTTTCTTAAAGAGATAAAAAATTAAAAGCACTAAATTAAAAAGAAGTATGATAAATTGAACTATGTTTATGTTAAGATTACATTAATATTAACATTAATATTTATAAAAAGGCATAATAAAGGGGGTAAAAAGGAAAGCCATAGAATGGGAGAAGATATATTCAAGATACGTAATAAAGTGCTTGCATATAGGATATATGATAAATATATATATGAACATATATACAAAATGAGAAAATTACAAATAACTCAATGGATAATGGGCAAAATATTTGAACAGGTACTTCAAGAAATGATATCAAAATTGCCACTAAACAAATGAAAATATCCTCAATCTTATTAGTAATCTAGGGATTGAAATTTAAACTACAGTGAGTACTACCACACATCTGCCAGAAGGGTAAAATTTAATAGCCTGACAACGTAAGCTCTTAATGAGGATGTGGCCCAATAAGAGCTCTTCTACACTGAAGGAGCATAAATTTGCTCAAACAATCAGGAAACTCTTTGGAATTATTTCCTAAAGTTGAAAATATATGTACCCTATAGCAAACACTTTAAATTCTAAGTCTATACGCATTAAAAAGGTGTGTACATATGCAATAAGAATCACTTAACAATATTTATAGCAGTGATAGTATTCATAGCAGGCAAAACTTGAAAACAACCTAAATGTTTATCAACACTAAAATGGATAAATAAATTGTGGCATATCACCATAATGTAAAACTGTACAGGATTAAAAATTAATGAACCACAGTTGCACACAACTACATAGAAAAATTTTATAAATGTAACATGAAGTAAAATAATCCAGATACAAAATGTACATACTATGTAGTTCCATTTGTACAAAATTTAAATGTGACAAAACCAAACAATAGTGTACATATAGATATACATGCTTAGGTGATAAACATATTCATTCTTGCTGCCTGACTCCTAATTTGGTTGTTTAACCTTCTAGATACCCTATGCATAAATCTACATAAATCTAAGCCAATAATAGTCTTCTTCATTTCTTTGCCAGTGATTAAGTTGAGGGGTTTTCCGGAGAACTGGGAAAGTATTCCTTGCTGACATAGTAAAAAATTCTCTCCTTTTGCTCTGGTGTAATTTGGTGGGTTTGGATGTGATGTCTAGGACAATACTCTGAAGGAGCACTCACCTCTTCGCCCCCAGCCCTTCTAGTCATCATCCCATTCCATTTTTTTAATTCCCCAAATTTCATTCTTCTGTGTGCATCCTCCCACTATGTTTTGATCAAACAAAGCTCTCAAGTCAAAGTTCACAATAGGTTAAGTCATGAAAGGGAACCACCTTATTGATGTCCTTAGTATCAACTCTCCAACCCTCTGAGCAGCCTTCGTGGTACAGTAAAATCTGCCTTTGTCTAATTTATTTTCAAACTCTTGGAAGACCTTGTATTTTCTTGCACTTGTATTTTTATAACTCTGCAATGAAAAGTTTCTGTCTTACCTGGAGGAGTTATGAACAACAATTCAAGGACTCCAAGGATAAAAAGCAAGACCCTCATGGTTGGATGGGTAAGTTAGGGAGAATCAGTAGCTGGGATGGAGAGAATTTCTTTATATGTTTAGTCCTCAAGAGGTGAGTTGCTGCACGATTACTGAACCTTTCAGTAGCAAGAACAGTTCTGTGTTTCAATGAGATTTTATATCAGGAGACAGAATGCAATGGACATGACTATCAGTCACTCAAAGTACATTTATCAAATGCTGACAGGGTGTGGACAAAGACAGTAGAATACACAGAACTTAAAGAGAAGGATTTGTTATGGTAAAGGCAGAACAGATATTCTTTTGAAAAATCAACATTGTCTTATGGTTCGTAGAGGAACTGTAAAAGTTAAGGTAACATTATGTAGGAAAAATATTCCTTTATTTCCCTGATAATAGGAAAAAAAGCACTTGATACAACAGCATACCTATTTATCAATATTTTGGGGAATGTACATTAGCCTACTTAAGCAGTGAGATTAGATTTGAAACCATACACAGGCAGTGAGATATGGAAAAGCTTTAATTTGATTATCTCTTTGTGTAATTAACTGAATAAGATCACCTACCTTTAATTTATTTTTGTTTTTAATTTTTAACTTTTTTGAGATAGGGTCTCACTCTGTCACCCTAGGGTAAAGTGCAGTGGTGCGATCATAGCTCACTATATAGCCTTGAATTCCTGGGCTCAAGCGAATTTCCTGCCTCAGCCTCCTGAGTAGTTGGGACTACAGGTTTGGGCCACCATGTCCAGATGATTTGTTTACTTTTTGTAGAGATAAGGTCTCACTATGTTGCCCAGGCTGGTCTCAAATTCCTGGGCTCAAGAGATCCTCCCACCTTGGCCTCCCAAAGTGCTAGCATGGCTGTCATGAGCCACCATGTCCAGCCCTAATTTTTATATTTAAAATCTGACTGAATGCAAATGCAAATTGTTTGCACTTCTTAGTTATATGTAACATGAGCAGAATTAAAGAAAGAAGAGCAGGCCTTAGAGAACCTATAAGGCACTTAGGAAGGCAAATAATATGTGAAAAACAGTGGCAATGTAACATGAGCATGTATCTGACAAAGTGGCACAAATTACCCCTTAGACACTAAGGAAATGAACATAAAGGAACCCAGAGTAGTCTGGGTGGCCTAGGGAATGTTAAAGGAGGTATGAGTAAATACACCAACTTTAGAAACTGCAAAGTACATGCACATTTCTGATCTTCATAACTTTATAGATGGTATTACTCCAGATTAAGTAACTTTTCTTAGTACCAAGAAGAAAACTCTCTTTCTGCCATGGCTTCCTCTAGGTGCTCCTCCTACTTCAGGGTTTTGGTGAATGGAATATGTAGTTGCATTATTTAAGCAGGTCCTCCCTAGACAATGAGACTTTGCAAATGACATCTTAAGTTGAATCAGGGATGGGGGATTGACGGATGCCGTGGTACCATTATTGGAGGTCCTGGAAGAGGCAAACTTCGCAAGTCTTAGCCTAAGGGCCAGTGAGGGGAACGAAAGCTCTGGGGATGACCTTCCCCAAGCCTGGATTCAGGTCCTTCCTCCTCTCGACTTGCTGGGGCAGTGGCACCTGGGCACAAGCCTCTCCTAGCACCCTAGAAACTCAAAAGGGGATCTTAGGGTCATTAGGGTGTGTGCTGGTTATTGATGACTGTTCCATTTACTGAAAGCAGAATGACCTACGATCTTTAGCATCTCTGATCATGAATTTATTGATTTTTCTCATATATCTGTAAGTTCTTGTCTTCTTGATCACGAGGAAAAGCTTTGGAAGTTACATTGCAAAACAATACAGTTTATGAGAACAAATCATTGAGGTCCTTTATGGAACACCAAGGGCAGTGTTCTTTGATATTTTCTATGAACATTTGCTTCCCAGCCTGATAGATTTGGAGCCAGGAGGCAGACTTGGAATGTTGCCCAGGAAGCCCAAGAACAATGTGTGACCCATGCGCTGGCAGTCAGGGACATCAAGGGAAGGGTCCCAGGAAGGTTCACTGCATCCTGGGGGTGGGCTGGTGAGGACCAGATGAGCGTTGAAAGGCAGCTCATCACCAGACTGCATGGGGCCTCAGCAAAGAAAGATAAGGTGATGTGACAAATGAGAAGAAAATTAGATAGCTATCAAGTACAAGTTGCCACAGGAGAAGAAGAAAGGAGATAATTTATCATTAGATAATAAATTTGACCTAGAAATTTTGGGTTTTATTGAACATAGCTCTCCAGAAAGGCACTAGATAGGTCAATAAATAGTTCATAATCAAGTATTCATAGTTTACCTTCTTTCCCTGTACTCAGCAGGATTGAAAGCTGGAGTCCTTGCTGCATTAATTATCTCTTTTTCTTGTTCCCAAAACCTTTCTAAATTCATTGTTTCCTTACTTTCAGCCTGTGAAAGTCCCTGTACTTCAAAAAAAAAAAAAAAAAAAACCCACAAAATTACCTTCCTTGTATTTAGTTTGCTTTTGAGCTGATACCCTAACTTTTCCCTTTTTCTCTCAGGGAAATAATAGCCTGTATGCTCTATTTCCATTTCTTTATCTTTTATTTACTTCTTACCCTACAGGTTGCTCACATCTTCCCTCATTTTTCTATTGAACACACTTTTGCTAAATCACTAATAAATATTTCCATATAAAAATAAATAAACTTATATGCCTACAGTCTATATGATATATTTTATTTTTTATTCTAATTCCTAAGTAATATATTTTTGTTTAAAAATTGGAAAACCAGTAAGATAATCATAAATATAATGCATTATTCTATCACTTAAAAGATCATTACTACTTTTATTTATTCACCACTAAATTTTTCTCTGTCTTGTTCTTGTGATTCACCTAACAGCTTTATTTATTTTATGGGTATTTCTTTATCATAAATATTTTCCCATGTCATTTTAGAATACTCCAAACCCAGTAATTTTTACTTGCTGTATAATATTCCATTTTATGGATATTCCCTAATATACATAATCATTCCTTTATTGTGGGGCATCTTGTGTGTTTATCCTTTCACTATCCAAATGCTTTGAGATTGTCCCAAGGCGTTACTCTCCTATTCTAAAATCAATTTCTGGCCTGACCCTCGTGGCTGCTGGAGTTGCAGGTGTGCTTAACTTATGTGGAGTGAGTGAAACCTTTGGTCCTGTATATCCTCAATTAAAAAAAGAATCTTAGTATAGACTGTTTTCCAACAGAGGTAAATAAAAAATGGATAGTAACTTTATTCAATTGGTAAAAATTAGAGAAAGAAGATAAGGAACAAGGTAAAATTAAATGATAGGCATGGAGTAAGATGAAATGAATAAAGTCGCTACATCAGTGGTTAGGCACTTCTCTCTTCAGATTCTCTACAAGGCTACGGGAAGCATATTGACACGAGGTAGCTTTGTGTCTCTGTGCAAATGAAATAACAGCCCCAGCCTTGACATTTTCCCTACGTCTCAGAGCAAAAAATCTAACTATTTACTTGACATCTACTTTTGGATGTCTAATAAGCAGCTCAAATTTGATATGCCCCAAATAGAATTCTTGATCATACCACATCCCCTGTTGTTAATTAATAAAACTCACACCATCCTTAGTCTCACCCTGTCAATGGAGGGCTCTTGTATGTTACTTAGTTGCTTAGGTTAAAACAAATTAGGTGACATCTTTGATGCTCTCTTTCTTTCATTTCATAATTACAGTCTTTCAGCAAGTCTAGCTCTGTCTTTAAAATGTGTCTTAAAACCAGCCTTTGTTCACTACCTCTGTCACTGTACCTTTGTCTAAGTCACTAGTCTTTCTGGAAATAGCCCTTCAACTTGTTTCTCTGCTTCTACTACAGCTTTGTATACTCTATTCTATGTCTAGCCACCAGAGATATGTTTTAAAAATGTAAATTAAGTCACATTATTTCCTTATTGAAATCTAATTTTGCGTGTGTGTGTGTGTGTGTTTTATCATACGTAGAAAAAAATCCAGTCTCCTTACATGGCCTGCAATGTCCTAACTCATCTGAATATTTCTCCAGCCTTTTGTTTTTACTACTGGTTGCTGCGGGATCCATCTTTTTATTTGTTTTCTTTGTTTCTACCTGACTCCAGATGGTCTGGTTGTGCCATTTACCCATTTGCAGTGAGATGAAAGTGGGCTTCCTAGGAAGCATTTTGGAATACTGGAGAATCTGGATGTCTACCTCTGATTCTTTTTCCCCATCTGTAGAAACCATGGTCCCTGGAGAATCCTCTCTGTGTAGAACTGTGCCTACTAAGGAGAGAGGGGTGACACAATCACAGTGAGACTGTTTCTCTTATCCTTTCCATATGATTTTTTTCTGGTCTCTGAACCACACAGTTGACTCAGGCTTATTCCAAAATTTTGGAGTTTTCACCAAGGTTTTCTTTTCTGTGAATAGTTGCTAGTTGAACTTTCTTTGGGGGATGATGAGGCCCGGGACTCCTATTCTGCCAATTGAGATTAACATCTGCCAGTTGTTAATCATCTTATCATTATTGAGTTGTAGGAGTTCTTCACATATTCTGGATAAATATACTTTATCATATACATGATTTGTAAGTACTTTTTCCCAGTCTGTATTTTGACTTAAATTTTTTTCTTAATGACATGCTTTGAAATATAAAATTTTTAATTTTGATGAAGTTTAAGTTATAAATATGTTCTTTTATGGATTGTGCTTTTAGTGACATATCTACAATACCTTTGACTAATGCAATGTAATGAAGATTTTCTCCTACATTTTCCTTTAAAAGTTTTATAGTTTTAGTTACATGTAGATCTATGATCTATTTTGATTAATTTTTCTGTATGGCATGAGCTAAGGTCCTACATTGTTCTTTTTGTATGCGGACAACAAAATTTTCCAGCACCATTTGTAGAAAGATTACCTTTTCCAGATTAATTTTTTTTAACACATTGGTCAACATTTAACTGGTCATAAATATAAAGGTTTATTTCTGGGCTTTCTATTCTGTTTCATTGGTTTATATTTAAATCCTTATGCCAGTATCACACTGTTTTGATTATTTTAGCTTTATAGGAAGATTTTATTTATTTTTTATTTATATTTATCTTAATTCAAAAATTAAAGTTTTTAATTTTGCATATTATAGTTTTGCATATACTTATGGTATATAACATGATGTTTTGATGTATGATGTGTATACAGTGTGAAATGACTAAATCAAGCTAATTAACATATCTGTTACTCACATGCTTATTGTTTTATTGTGATGAAAACATTTAAAATCTACTCTCTTAGCCATTTTTCAATATACAATACATTGTTATTGACTATAGTCACCATGTTATACAATACGTCTTCTAAACTTATTCCTCCTGGAAGCTGAAATTTGTATCCTTTGATTTTGACCAACATCTCCCCAATCTCTACCCCTAACTCCCATACCCTGGACCACCATTCTACTCTCTGCTTCTATCAGTTCATCTGTTTTTGAATTTTACATATAAGTGAGTTTATGCAGTATTTGTCTTTCTGTACCTGGCTTATTCCACTGAGTATAATGTCATCCTAGTCAATCTATTTTTTCATAAAGACAAACTTTCCTTTTTTTTTTTTTTAAAAAAGTCTGAATAGTATTACATTGTGTAATATTATAGCTTGTAATATCTGTGCATCTCTGTCAGCTGAGGTTGATGTTGGTAAAAAATGCAGGGATCCTTAGCAGCCAACACTGTGGATGTTGGCAACGGTGGCAAGGATTTGGGGTCTTCAGTGGTGATGGCTGCTAAGGTCCTCTCAATATCTTTTCCTCCCACCATGAAAGTTGTGTCTGAAAGGACCCCTCTTTGCACTGAGTCCAGCTTGTTGGCCTGCTCACAGTGGCATTGGCACCAGTGTCCGGGGAGTGGCCCCTGTGGAGTGTGCACAGAGCTGATGACTGAAGTATGAGTACACATGGAATCGCTATGGCTCTGGGGTCTGGGTCAGTCACGGCAGTGGTGCCGGGGATACAGTCATTCCTGCTGTTGCATTGGTAACAGTATGCAAGGTGCACATCTTGTGAAGAGCCGGGGAGCTGGGGGCGGGAGCATGGATTTGCACAGAATTACAGTGGCTCTGGAGTCTGGTGGGGACTAGCTCAGTCTGGTGACTGAGCTGGTGCTTGAAGTACGGTTACGTGGAGAGAGATCTTGGCTTCAGGGCCTAGAGTGCAAGCTAGTTCACTAGGGCAGGGCGTCTGGTTTCTGCGGGGTGGTTGGGTGTGGTACAGAACAGAGCCAGCATCTGCGGAATAGGTATTCTTGGAGTGGTTGCGGCTCATGGGTCAGGGGCATACCCAGAGTTGGGAAGTTTGTTGTAGGCTTTGCGAATTTGGTAATCCATTTCTCTTCCTCAGTTTGCAGAGTTTTTGGTTCATATTTCTCTAAATACACTTCTTATCTCCTCTCTCTCTGTCCCTTTGGGACTCCCACACGCAAGTACGTGTTTATGCGACGGTGTCTCATAACCTTGTGGCCTTTCTTCACCCTCTTTGTTATGTTATTTTCATGATTACTTTAGCGTTCATAGTATGCCTCTTTAATTTATCGCAGTTTATTATTTGGTATTATAATCTTTTACATATAATATAAAAACCTTACAAAAGTATATGAGATGTGACTTGGTGTAGTTTTCTTCATGACTTTTCTACTTAAAGTTCACTAGATCTGTGCATTTATTTTAAAATCATATTTGGATTTTTTGGCCGTTACATTATTTCTTCAGTTTCCTTCCCTGCCCCTTCTCTTTCAGGACTTCAAATACACATATATGAAGCTGTTTGAAGTAGTTCCACAGTTCACTGATGCTTTCTTGCCTTTTAATTTTCTTAGGCCCAGAAAGTCAAGTTATCGCATGGTGAATTTGGAGAGTTAACTGGGCATGCTGAGTTAGCTCCTCAGCTCTCCAGCTCCTCCTGGTGATCCTACTTGTGGAAAGCAGGTCTTCTACTTTTCGAGGAGCAGGGTGCAGCAGGAGGGACCTACTTCAGTTCAGTGTTGGAATGACTGGGTGAGTAGTGTGCCTAATTCTCAGGTGCAGTGTTAGCAAGGCCACATGATTAACAGACTTTAACTCATATTCTCCAAGCAAGTCTCTATTTGTAATGAAAATGACGTTTTTTTCAGAACCAGATGAAGAAGAAGTTTGATATTTAAAATAATCATATAATCACACACTAGTTACTACTATTGCATGCTCTTATTTGAAATTTTTAACTTTATCTTTTTTCTTAGAAAATCATATTTTGTCTAAGTATCTCTAGGGTATGAGATTCCTCTATTATTTAGTTTATTCTTGTAGTTCTTAAGAGGCTTGCATGTGCAACAAGAAGAAATGCCACAG
The DNA here is from genome assembly GCA_023783475.1 of Daubentonia madagascariensis. NCBI lineage: Eukaryota > Metazoa > Chordata > Mammalia > Primates > Daubentoniidae > Daubentonia > Daubentonia madagascariensis. The sequence goes on along the minus strand of JAKFHU010000353.1, from coordinate 46,793 downwards.
GGATCAGTACATGTGGAATTAGGACAACATTTATTTCCGATCAAGGGAGAAGAATAAGTTGGGTTAAACAGGAGTCTGCAAAATTTATCCATCCATTCTGGAGTTCGAAGTGCTTACAGTTTGCTCCCATCTAAGGAGATTTTCCTTTGGGAACTGGTGTTGGGTAAGGATTCAATATCCACCACTTTCTACAACATTTTTTTTCGTAATTACATACACCAATGGTATCATCTGTGCTGGTACATCCTCCCTTTTTGCACACTCCTTTCAAAATAATACACTGTTTTTGCCCTGGAATAACGCCAGTCTTTCCTGTACAGGCAGAGATTTGAGAACATCATTAATTCACCATCAAACTATTGGAAATGTACATAAAGCAATAAACCCCCAGAAAGATGGTTTTGGGATAGGACAGATGATATCATCTGTATGAAAGGATCAGACACTTAGACAAAAGTAGTGCCTTTTTTAGGGAGGGGGGCCAAGAGTGTGGACTATACACATCTTGGAGGGGATGGGCTGATTTCTAAACTGGTACAGTCTGGTATTACACTCTAATATCCAGCCAGCAAAGCTTTTTCCTTCTCACCTGGAGCAGTACATTTTGAAATGTGTGTGACTATTTTTGCCACCACGACTGGGAAAGGTGTCTTTGGTATTTAGTGGGTAAGGCACAGCATTGCTAAATTTTCTACCTACTGGATTGTCCTGTGCCAAATGTCAACAATGCCCCCATTAAGAAGCACTGTTTCAAGGGAAGTACCTATCCTTCCACCTCCTCGTCTGTGCTTGCATTGTCCTTATCATATGGTACAAGTCCTCATCTTCATCTCCTTTTTTAAAAAGTCTACCAAGCCTTCAGTTTTTATCTTAACTAATTTCCCCACTTCAGGACTATGTAAGAAATACCCTTCCTATGTTGTTCAATGCTCCTTATATATAGATACAGGGAGAGAATTCCTCTCAGAGCTGAGAGATATTTTCTCTTAAATGTATCCATGTTTTCTTAATTTGTTTGGCTGCTGAGATGCACATAGCTAAGTGTGTGCTCCAACACAGTAGTTTCCTTTATGCTCAGTATTTTTACTCTTGCCTTCTCAGCACAATCAGGGTTCATTCTTTCTGTACTTTGACTATTTTAGGTACCTCATATAAGTGGAATCATGAAGTTTTTATCTTCTGTGATTGGCTTATTTCACAGAGCATCATATCTTCCAGGTTCATCCACATAGTCACATATGGTAGAAAATCTCCTTACTTTACTTAATATCTAATTAGGAGATTTTGAGACAAAAAATCTGACAAAAATCAGGGTTACCATTTTTATGTGCATACCCACACCTGTGAACTGATGAAAACAACATTGACTCAGATTAAAGATACTTGGTTCTAGCTGCAGTGTTGCCACTATCCGTGTGACCTTAGTAAAATTATATTCTTTATGTGGACATAATGGGTTCTATTATCTGCAATGAAAGAATTAACCATTAAATTGCTGTATAATTTTAAATTATTAACATCATATAATTTTACATTATACGTCACTACAAGTGTGTCTCACTTCAGCTGTGTCTTCTGACTGAAGCTTGGAACCAAATGAGAATTAATTACAGGAGGAGACAACCATATGTCAGGTAGATTCTAAGATGTCCATAGATTGGGCAATGATTAAACAATTGAGTAGCTTTGATTGTATGTAAAAGAATCTCAGAGATGAAGCAAGGAAGAAATCTATGTTCAATGACCACAGACATTATTTTGAGGGATATGAACATTATGCCATTATCAGTGGAGAGAAGAATTTTATCAGGTCTTGCCAGGATCTGGATGAAACAATATGAAGATAACTATATTCTCTTTTCACTTGGATTCTACATTTTGATATTTAAACCTCTGAATCATGGACTCTAAGGATACAGCTAACATTGTTAAAATGCTTCCTATATTAAATTTTTCTTATGCTTAAAATTTTGCCAGTGAAGCTTCTTCATGCCACTGTTTATACTTTTCCCAAATTCCTCTGCTCCCAAATTTCTATTGCTCTTTCATAACTTGATGCAATCCGTTCCTGCAGAGCTCTGTCTTATTCACCTAACGTCGACCATTTGCAAATATTCCTCACTGACAGATGCCATATCACTTGCGTTCTCTAACCAAGTCTGAACTGAGGGCTGCCTATTCACTCATCCTTTTGGAGAGTGAGGCCCTGGTGATAGCTATTTGCTTTATTTACTAAGCTGTAATTCACATTTCAAAGCTTCTATACCTCTATCTCTTTATTTGGGCCCCATTTTCTAATTATGGAGATCTTAGATCCCATTTTCTGTGGATGGAACTGCTAGTCCTGCTTCTCAATTTTGACCTCATCAGTTCTAAAGGAGATGATCGTGTTGGACTTCTGAATCCCTAAGGTTGTGCATTGGGGTTTCAGTTAGGATGGCCACAGTATAACTGAGCATCCTAATAGGGCCTCTTAAGAAACCTACCTCTACAATCATTCCCCACCTTACCTTCTGATATTATAGTCACGAAGAGGAGGAAAACAGAAAGGAGGGAATGGAGTCTCATGGTTGAGTGCCCAGTAGAGAGACGAGTGATCAGAGATGGTGAAACACAGGGCCTTTTATTTACTTCTGGGGGCCTGAGGTTTCTCTTGGTCAGTGAAGCTTAACAAATAAAGAAATAAAACAACTTCCATTGGAATATTTCCAAACCATGAAGTCTCTAAATTTGGTGACAAATTAACCTAATTTTAATTTAAATTCCTAATTTAACTCAAGGAAACCAGATGGCCAACCCTTTTCTTACGGGTACTCAATTCCACCAGGTTAATACCTTTAGCCAATCTGCTTTTGAAAGGGGCCAAGAAGTAAGTCATTTGAGTATAGAAAGTTGTATCACTCAAAGTCTTCTGACTTACAAGGGAACTCTTCCACAAGATACTCTTTTCCACAATAGGGACAAGAGAATTGCCTAAAATCCATTTCTAAAAGAGTGTTTTTCATTAAGTTATTCCTTAAAAAAGAGGCTACTGTCATATGTGTACAGTGCTCTTAATGGTATCTAAAAGGTGGATACACTTAGTTCGCATTGAAAACTAATATTTTCTCATCTGCTATTGATCCTCTATCTCACATAACAAGGGTAGTGAGATCAGGAGAGTTAAAAGATCAAAGACAGTGTAAAGTGCATATTATTTCCTCAATAACCATGTCTTGTTAAAAGACCCTGTTAAAGAGATTCCTTAACCTTTTACCCCATCCCACCATATATCAACAAAGTATTGAAAGCCTAAGAGCATTCATTTTATCAAGAACCATTTGACCATAATTCAATTTACCTAAAACTAATTTACCTATTTATCAATTGCTTAATGGCGTATTTCCCTGAATTGATATATTTTTTAATTTGTAAACTTTCATATGTGGCAGGATGATATAACCCTTTTTTGAAAAATTATATATACTTTTTTCATTTTTAAATTTCACAGTGTTATGGGGGTAAAAACATTTTGGTTACATGATTTGCTTATGTGCAGTTTGAGTCAAAGTTATAAGAGTGCCCATCACCAAGATAGCATGCATTACATCAGTTAGGTGTGAAATTGCCTGTCCCCTCCTCTCCCCCCCACCTGCCTGGTTTCTGTTGAGTTTAACTACCATGTGTGCACATGGGTGTTGATTGATTAGTTCTAATTTAATAGTGAGTACATGTGGTATTTGTTTTCCCATCCTTGTGATACTCGCTCAGAAGAATGGTTTCCAGTTCCATCCACGTTGTTACAAAAGGTATTGGTTCACCATTTTTTAATACCTGAATAGCACTCCAGAGTATATCTATACCACATTTCATTAATCCATTTATGTGTTGATGGGAACTTGGGTTGTTTCCACATCTTTGCAATTGTGAATTGTGCTATAGTAAACATTTGAGTGCACATGTCTTTTTGATAAAATGACTTTTTTTCCTTTGGGTAAATACCCAATAGTGGGATTGCTGGATCAAATGGTAGTTCTACTTTTAGTTCTTTAAGGTATCTCCATACTGTTTTCCATAGAGATTGTACTAGTTTGAAGTCCCAGACAAGGTTGCCTACTATCACCACTTCTATACAACATAGTGCTGGAAGTCCTAGCCAGAGAAATCAGACAAGAGAAGGAAATCAAGGGTATTCAAATGGGGAAAGAAGACGTCAAATTATTGCTCTTTGCTGAAGATATGATCTTATATGTAGAAAACCCCAAAGATTCTGCCAAGAGACCCCTGGAATTGATAAACAAGTTAAGCAAAGTCTCAGGTTACAAAACCAGTGTACACAAATCAGTAGCATTCATATATGCCAACAACAGTCAAGCTGAGAGTCAAATCAAAGACTCAATACCTTTCATAACAGCAACAAAGAAAATAAAATACATAGGAATATATATAGCTAAAGAGGTGAATGACCTCTATAGGGAGAACAATAAAACGCTGAGGACAGAAATTGCAGAGGATGTAAACAGATGGACAGACATGTCTTGCTCATGGATCAGCAGAATCAACATTGTTAAAATGTCTATATTACCCAAAGTGATCTACAGATTCAATGCAATCCCCATTAAAATACCAAAGTCATTTTTTTCAGATCCAGGAAAAATAGTTCTCTGCTTCATATGGAACCAGAAAAGACCCCGGATAGCCAAAGCAACCTGAAGTAATAAGAACAAATCAGGAGGCATCACTTTACGAGACTTCCAGCTATACTACAAGGCTATGGTAACCAAAACAACATGGTATTGATACAAAAACAGAGACGTAGACCTGTGGATCAGAATAGAGAACCCAGAATAAAATATCCTCATGTTACCATCTGATCTTTGACAAAGCAGACAAGAATATACACTGGGGAAAAGAATCCTTATTCAATAAATGGTGCTGGGAAAACTGGATGGCCACATGTGGAAGAGAGAAACAGGATCTGCACCTTTCACCTCTCACAAAAATTAATTCACGATGGATAACAGACTTAAACCTAAGGCATGAAACTATAAGAATTCTAGAAGAAAACGTTGGAAAAACTCTTATAGACATTGGTCTAGGCAAAGAATTTATGAAGAAGACCCCAAAAGCAATCATAGCAACAACAAAAATAAATAAATGGGACCTGATCAAATTAAAAAGCTTCTGTACAGCCAAGGACACAATCAGTAGAGCAAATAGACAACCTACAGAATGGGAGAAAATATTTGCATGCTATATATCTGATAAAGGGCTGATACCAGAATCTACAAAGAACTGAAGCCCATTAAAAAGTGGGCAAAAGACATGAACAGAAACTTTTCAAAAGAAGATAGACTAATGGCCAATAAACACATGAGAACATGTTCAACATCTCTAATCATCAGGGAAATGCAAATCAAAACCACAATGAGATATCACTCAACTCTAGTGCAAATGGCTTTTATCAAAAAGTCCCAAAACAACAAATGTTGGCATGGATGCAGAGAGACAGGAACACTCATACACTGCTGGTGGGACTGTAAGCTAGTACAACGTCTATGGAAAGCAATATGGAGATACCTCAAAGAACTAAAAATAGAACTACCATTTGATTCAGCAATCCCACTATTGGATATTTACCAAAAGGAAAAAAAGACATTCTATAAAAAAGACACCTGCACTCAAATATTTATAGCAGTACAATTCAAAATTGCAAAGATGTGGAAACAACCCAAGTGCCCATCAATACATGAGTGGATTAATAAAATGTGTTTCATGTATAACATATAACTTGTATTATATTGGATGTAGCTGGAGACCATTCTTCAAAGTGAAGTATGTCATAAGAATGGAAAGACAAATACCACATGTATTAACCATTAAATTGGAACTAATTGATCAACACCTATGTGCACATATGGAAATAACATTCATCAGAAATCAAGCAGGTGGGGGGGGGGAGGAGATGGGTAAAATCACACCTAATGGGTACAATGCACACTAGCTGGGGGATAGGTGTGGTACAAAAGCAATTTATGTAACCAAATCATTTGTATACCTGTAATATTCTGAAATAAAACAAAAAAATAAGAGGATAAACAACCCAATAAAACATGAGCAAAAGAGTTGAACAGACATTTTACCAAGGAATGTGTACAGATGGCTAATAAACACGTGAAGACATTAAAAAATGTTATATAATGTAGGATTCCATTTATATGACATTATGGAAAAGACAAAAATAGAGGGAAAGAGCAGACCAATGGTTGCTAGCACTTGGTGGAGGGGGCAGGGAATGACCTCAAAGGAGCACAAGGGAAATTTGTGGGAAGATGCAAATACTTTGATTATTTTGGTGGCTTAATTTCCATATACATTTGTCAAAATTTGTTGAAATGCATATCTACATAGAATGAATTTTACTGTGTGTAAATTCTAACTCATCATTCTTTTAGCTAGGTTGTGCATAGTATAACATCTTCCAAGTCTTTAATTTCAAATTTTCTGTATCCTTCTTTCTTTATTTCAAAATGACATAGGTTGAGTTTTGTTTTTGTTTTACTTTATTTATTTATATCTAATATGAAATCTTTAGTATTTAAGTGAGAAAATCATATATTTAATTTTTACTCTGTTAATTTATTTTCATTCATCTTTATTTGCCTTTGTTGGTATAAATTGCTTTTAATCACCCAATTTCTCTTTATTAATCAATTAATTTTGGAGATTTTTTTAAAACCATGGATATTATATTATGCTCAATTACTTAAGGTCTCCCTCCTGCTCAGGCTGGTCTTGAACTCCAGAGCTCAAGTGATCCTCCGCCTCAGCCTCCCAGACTGGTAGGATTACAGGTGTGAGCCACCACACCTGGCCTTTCTGGAATTTCTTTACACATTTCCTTTGCATTTCCTTGTTCTCTCTGTGTGTTTACTGATGTTTTTATAATTATATCTTCATCTTCACAGGTTTTTTTAATATCTTGGTTTTTTTGTGACAATTTCAAAAACTCCTTTAAAAAAAATAAATGGGGTTTCTCATTTTAAAGATACTGTTTGGATCTAAAAATGAGCCACAAAGAAATAGAATCTGTGTATATTTGAAATTAATATTTATTTATTTTAAATGACAAGGGAAAGTAGAAGCTGGTTATAAAACTGTAAGTGTTTGATATGTATATTCTAATGTTCTTAGATACAAAACAGTTTCCTTTGGATGCTTTTCCTAATTTCATTTCAACCTAGGCTTAAGGGGTTCTTGATAATCTGAGAAGATAACTGGTGTTGGAATTGGTACAAGAATCCACCATACTCTACAGCATTTCCACCTTCTTCGGCAGCCACCAATTACATCTTCTGATACCTTGCAGGTGTCTCTTCTGCAGATGCCAGACAGATTGAGACAATGGCCTTCAGCGGAACCCAAACCACTTCTCACTGCAGAGGAAAGGTCCGGTGAGACAGTTAGTCAATGAATGGACTATAAAACCACACACACCCTTAAGTAACACAGCAATTCTCGTGTGAGCATTTCTGTGTGGGGAAAAGTGCTGGACAAAGGATCCAGGCTCTTCTGCTAGAGGCTTCCCCAAAAGAGAGTGAAGCGTTGCTCCCTCATTCTGACACTCCTGTTCACTCTCTTCCCTCCTTAACCAACAGCTCAAATACTAAGAAAAACCCCTGTCTTTTTCTTATGATGTTTTGGCATGTGTAATTCAGACTTCAAAAAAGAACTTTGGTAAATATCAGATAAAACAAAAGGGGATAGAAAAAATGTATGTCCTAAGTACACTAATTTCTTCATTACTTTACTCCTTTATATGGATCTTCAACAAATACTGAGTGTCTATTTACCAGGCATTTTTTGTGCTAATAATAGACCAGTGGAAATGGCAGAAACACTTAATTCTCACAGAATTTATGTTCAGTGAATACAAAAAATGCAAAAAATAAGGGGTGGGGAACCTGTGGCCTTCTATTTTAATAAAATCCTTTTATTTTTATTAATACATTTTTGTTCATCTTTTATATTTTATTTTATTTTTTAAAGAATCTAGCATTTGTTCTGTAAAAATTGGATTCAGTCAGAAGGCTACACTTAAGGACTTAGAAGGCCACACACGTGACCTAAAGGCGGCAGGGACCGTCCTTTGCTTAGTTTATTTGGAGAACAGAAAGGAAACCTGTGTAGATGGAGCATATTGGAAAAGGAATAAGTTTTATAAGAACCAAGGTGAGATGAAATAGAATCAAGATCGTGTGTGGCTGTAGGACAGGATACACTTGCAGATTCACATATTCGACATTGCACTTGCCCCACTTCACCCCCCCAACAATCCACACGGTACTTCTTCTTTTAATTGTTAAGTGTTTTACCTTTTTTACCTCTTTTCCCCCCACATTATTTAGGTAGGGATAGGGTGAAGGTTTCAGGAAAAAAAGATTGTGTGGGAACTCAGTTGTGGTGTCCAAGTAGAGGTATAAATTATGCTGTTGGATAATTTATTACAAGCCTGGAGTCCAGAAGAGACATCTAGGAGGAGAATAGAAAAGGATGGGACAGGCTGAGACCCCCAAGGAGTGGATGGAGAGAGAGAAGAGGACCAGGAACGGAGCCCTGGGGCTCCTTAATACGAAGAGTTACGGGAAGAGATGAGGAAGCAGCAAAGGAAACTGAGCAGGTAGCTCCAGTAAGAAGGGCTGAAATCGAGTGAATGTGCTATCCTGGAAGCCAAGTGAAGAAAGTGTTTTACGAAGGGCATGACCATTCGTGTCAAACACTGAAAACAGGCCAAGGAAGGTTGCAGTGAGAAATGCCCACTGGATGTGGCAATGTGGAGATTATTGGTGGCTTGGACAAAAGCAGTATCAATAGCACAGTGGGAAAATGGGGAGATTGCCTGATGGGGATATATTTATGAGACAACAAGAGGAGAGGAATTGGAGACAGAGAGTACGGACAGCTATTTTAAGGTGTTTTGTTGCAAAATGCAGCAAAGAAATGTGACAGCTAGCATTGGAAGAAAAGCAAGGAAATATTTTTTCTTAAGATCAGAGAAGCCACAGTAGTTACATGTTGATGGTAATAATCCACTAGAAATAAAATTGATGACATAGTGAGCTGTAGCAGGGAAATTCTTAAGTACACAAGAGGAGATGGAATACAGTGTATACATTTATAATATTTTTAAACATTTTCTTTGAATCTCTGGAACATCTGTTGTGATGTCAACCTATTCGTTCCTGAGATGGCTATTTTAAGCATGTTCTTCTTTTTTTCCTGGTAAGTGTCACCAGATTATTATAAAGTGTATTCGTCTTTCAAAAAGCAACTTTTTGTTTTGTTGACCTTTTGTACATTTTTCTCTCTCATTTGTTTTCTTATTTTATATTTTTGTATTTATCATTTCCTTCCCTTTATCTTCTTTAGGTTTATTGTGCTGTTCTCTTTTAAAGGCCCAAGAGGCATCCTTAGCCCGTTAACTTTTAGTCATTTATCTCTTCTTTTTGTACCCACAGTTATGAGTTATCCATTACTGTGTGATGAACCTGTAATAAACCATGATCATCATATCTTAGTGTCTTTACTCATTAGTGTTTCACTTGTCTGAAGTTCCTTTAATTCTCCTCTCTAGTCCTCAGGTTCACTTTGCAAATCATTTTTTATCTATAACCATATACAATCACGATTTCTTTTGTAAAGTCTGTGTTATGTTGTTATTTTGTTGATACTTTGACCAATCTCACAAAAAGCTTCCTTCTTCTCAAACTCCATGTTGCCAAACAACCATTCTTTAACTTTTCACTGATCTTGGAATAATCATTCTTTCATGTGTTTGTCTCTTCCCACAAAACTTTCAGACCCTGTGAAACTCACTTAGCACTAGGTCCAGCCATCTCTCTGACCTAGCGAGAGAATATAATAATCGATGTTGCTGCAAAGCAATCCTGTCACTCTAACTGCCTACAAAGAAATTTCCATGCCTCACCAAGATACAAAGTAAGGATAAAGCAGAATGTGATCTCATCAGGCAGTTTGGTTAATGGTAATGGAATGGTCTCTGTCCTATTTTGCCCTGTTATAATCCTAGGGAAGCTGTTGATATTAGGTTTCTGAACCCATGGATTCATAGGACTGATTCCAGGATCTTGTTGGACCTGCCAGAGAGCCTTCTAAACTGCAGATCCCTATAATCAGTTACCAGCTTACCTGAGGGGAAGAGAGTCAGGAACAGGAAGAGAGTGAAGAGAAGCAAATGGCGTCTCATGGCTGCAGGGCCAGCGAGGAGAAGCATCGCTGTGGTGGAGCCTGAAGTCTCTGAGCATGGCAGGTCCAGGGCTTTTTATGATGCTGCCTGGGCCTGTGGTTTGTTCTTGGTTAGTAGAGCTTAACAAAAACAGAATACCTTAGTCTCCCACAGGAAATCTCCAGGAACACAAAAGGACATAAATGTGGCGATAACCCAACGGATGAGAAAGCAGAAGGTTAATGCTCTTCCTTTCCCAAAAGCCCGGGATATCTGCATCATCAGCTGCTTTCTTTAGTATGTTCTGCTTGCACATGCATCAGTCATTGATCACACTTTATATACTTATTATGTGTCAGGCATTATGGTAAGAGCTAGGGGTACATCACGTGCATCATAATCACATGAAGCGTTAAATGAGTTCGTGCAATAATATATTATATGTAACTGACACAATGTGCCAAAGGAGACAGTTGTTGTTTCAGTAGATAGTTCTGCTGAAGGTTAGCAGTGGGAGGGGCTCATGAGAATGTCAGGAAAGGCTTCATAAAAGCGATTATATAGGATGTACTTTACAAGAGTTTGGTATTTCTTGGGATGGGGAAAGGGGGATCTGGGAGCTGTTATTTGATGAATTTAAAGTTACAGGTACACATGATGAGTAAGTTCCAGAGATTGCCTCCACAGCATAGTGCCTGTAGTTAACAATGAGTGATTGTTTACTTAAAAATTTGTTGAGAGGGTAGATCTCACGTTAGGTGTTCTGACAACAACAACAACAAAAGAAACTTTTGGAGATGAATGGATACACTTATTACCAGGATTGTGGTAACATGAGGAATACATATGTCCAAATTCACCAAATTGTATTCATTAATTATGTGAGTTTTTTTGTATGTCAATTATACCTCAATAAATCTAAAAAAAAGAATTCGGTGTCTTATCTTTATAGCAACAATATGAAAGCACATTTCAACCTCTATTTAGATACTGTGACTTTTAAAAATAGATTTTTATTTTTTCTAAATGTTTATATTTCAATTAAATCACAGCTTTAAAAAATGTAGAAAACAGAAAAGTAGAAAAAATTAAATTACTTGTAATTACAGTACTGGCATTCAATCACAGGTAAAGATTTTGGAATACTTTTCCCAGTATAGATATCCTTTGCTATCTCTGCAGAATAGTCACTATTGTTAGGCAGGGACCAAATCTGCAGGTGGCAGATATGGGCCAGGAGGGTGGTTCCTAGGGGGTGGAGATGTCTGTCGGGGGGGAGGAAGGGACTTCAGGGAAAGGCAGCTAACAACCGCAAAGAGCAGGAACTTGAGGTTTTGAGGCATACACACCTGTGGAGCTGCAACTTTATTATAAGAACACCTGCCAATCATGTATATTAATCATCTGGTAACATCCCAAACCTCCCATAAGCCCTTCCCCAGACCAAGCCCATAAAATAAACCACCTGGGAGTCCTCAAAGTCTTTCTCCACTTGTGGAGACTGACCCGTTCCTCTCCGGGATGTACTCTCACTTTGTATAGCTCCCTTCTTTTCTGCAATAAAAGCCATTTGTTTGGAATTGCTTCCTGTCAGTGGTCACTCTGTTGTGCTGGCCCTGCTTGTGATTCTTCCAAGCAACGAGCCAAATAACCAGGACAACAGTCTGCCAAGAGGCTGGACCTGATACTATAATAATTATAATTTCTTAACCTAAACTGAACTATTTGGATAAAAATCTACTTTATTGAATATTATGATTATCAGCTTCTACAATGGTCCCCAGAGATCCTCACTGCCTGATATTCATGTCCTTGTGTAAGTCCTTCTGAGAGTACGCTGGACTTACTGACTCGCTTCTGGTGAACAGGGTGTAGAAGATGTGATGGGACGTCACTTCCCAGTGCAGGACTGGGGCTATCTTGGGCAGTCTCTCTCACCCTCCTGCTGGCTTAGTCACTTGCTCTGAGGAAAGTCAGGTGTCCTGTTCTGATCTACCTTATGGAAAGACTCATGCAGCAAGCAATTGATAATTCTAACTATCAGCCATTAAAGAGTTAAAGCCCATCAACAACCACAGGAGTGAACTTGAAAGCAGATTCCTCCTGTCCACCCATTCACCCACAGGTGGGCCTTCAGATGAACTCCCAGGCCAGGCCAGAAGCTTGCCAGTGACTTTGTGAGAGCCTCTGAGCCAGAGACACTTAGTTAAGCATCACCATGTAAATTATTTAGATAGTAAATGTGTCTTGATTTCATCTGCTAAGTTTTGGGGAAATATGTTGTGTGGGAATAGATAACTAATAATGCAAGTATGCATCTATCCTGTAGCAGAAATACTTAATCATGCATGAGTGAAGGTGGATGATGATGAAGGTGTCACAATTGTATTTCAGGCCTTTTCTAGCTATATGTTAAGGAGGTGAATGTGTAAAAATATTAAAAATAGCCATGCAAATGGCATCACCTACCTTGCATACAATTATGTGTGTGAGTTTGTGAGTACGTATGTGTATGAGAGAGAGGGAGAGAGAATAAAGAAATATTATGAAACATTCATTGATTTAAGAATAGCTCCTGTTCTAAACAATCACTTATATTTCTTTTTCAACTTTATGCTGATATTGGGAGGAAAAAGAACCATGAATCCTCCATGACAAAGCTAGAAGAGATATTTCATATCTAGGAGAAAAATTGATTGCTATTGGTAGTAAACATAATGAGGAGGAGAGCAGAAGCAATTATAATATGCAACTACAATTATGATATGCAAGTATAATTACGATATGCAACTACAATTACGATGTGCCGTTACAGCTGCCATCTCCTGTTATCATGACCGACATAATCACAAGGGAGGAAAGCAAACAAATATCCATGCAGAGGTTTTGCTTGTTTGTTTCATCTCATTGCTTCATCCAGAGCTTCGGATGATGGCTGATGGCCATGTGATTTTGAGATAGGAGTTCCAGAAAGAGAAGACTGTCCACCTTTTCTTTGGATTTGGATGTAAGTGAATCATGTGCATTTCCTGATTCACTCACAACTTTGCTGTTTCACTTTTGCTCACCTTCCCCTACCACCCAACCCCCTCCTTGCACCATCAAACCTCTCTCAGGCAATGATACCTCTGGCCATTTATAAATAGCATCCAGTTTATTTTTTGTTTTATTTTGCTAAATGTTATTTGCATTCATTCTCTATCTTTACTGTATTATTTTATATTTTATTCCCACTCCCACAGTATTGATTGCAGTGCAGAAGGAAATATAATTTCCATAAGATTTTGTGTGTACTGTTACATATATGTATCTACCAAGGTGTTATGTGTTGAATAATTAGGAAAATGGCATTTTAAATGCTTGATGTTATACTAAAATCATGAATATTTAAATAGGGATTTTAGTAATATTTGGTGAAATTCATTAGGGTTTTAGTTGAATAATCTGGTAACTCATTAAAATTTTTCAACTTGTTGAAACAGATATAGGATCCACTTATCTAGACATAGAGTTTCCATTATATTTTCAAAAGTACATCAGATTATGAAAAGGAAGAATGTCTGCATTTTCCTATGTGTTATTAAGTCTCAGTGTTTCACTTAACATTTTTCTGGAAAAATTTTTCATCTCCTCTTCCCATTATCCCCCTCCCTTCCTGCCTCTCTTAATTAGGTCAAATTTGCATCCAGTTTTCTGGCTGACCGGTTGTTTGATTTTAAATTTTAACTTTCCCAATTCTCTCTGTATATTGGTTACCAATTGAAGCATAATAAATTACCCCAAAACACAGTGGCTTGAAACAACTTTTCTGTAATTATAGTTTCTGTAATTATTGTAAAGAAATTAATTTCTGTATTACCTGACAGTTTTTGTAGGTCAGGAGTCTCTCACAAGGCTGAAGTCATCTCAAGGGTTGATTTTGAGTGATCTGCTTCCTAGCTCATTCACATGGTCGTTGTCAGGATTCAGTTCCTCATGGGCTGTTGGACTGAAGCCTCTCAGCTGCTTGCCATGTGGGCTTCTCCGCAGAGCATTTTGCAGCGTGGTAGCTGGCTTTACCAGAGAAGGCAAGCGATAGTGCCATAGAGACAGAGACAGAGAGAACAAGAGGGAAGTTTTAGTCTTTTAAAACTTAATCACAGGTTGTTGACATCTGTCACTTTTTGCTGTATTCGATTCATGAGAAGCAAGCCACTCAGTCCAGGCCACACTCAATGGAGGGGACCACATAAGGGCACCAAAACCAGGAGTCAGGGATTTTCGGGAGCTATATCAGAAGCTGCCACACTATTGATTGTATAGATTTCAGTGGATCTTTTTCCCTTGTTAAAACAATATCATTAGCAAGTACTAAAAAATTCTTGTCTTTTACTTTCTTATTTTTTAAAGAAATATGTATTCTTATTCCTTTCTTTTGATGAATTACAGGGACTAGAGTTTTCAGAACAATTTTAAATAATAGTAGGTAAGGGGAAATTCTTATTTTGATACTTGCTTCTTATCTTTCATCATTGTGCATGACGCTGATAGTTGGTTTAAAGTATATTTTCAGCAAGGGAAAGTGTACATGCGTTATTATTCATATGCATGTAATACGATATAGGGATATGTATCTTGTATCTCAGTCTTTTCTTATTAAAACAGTCTCTTTTGGCTTAATGCTTAGTCCCTGACCCCGTTTTCCCCTAAATGTGTATCTTTTTGTGTTTATGAGTGGAAGGGGTGGTGTTGGTGATCTTTTGTTAGAGGGAAACTTGGAAATGATGTTTAAGTGGATACAATACAGAAGATAATCATTGTCAGAATTATTCAATTTAGTAGAATAGAATTTTACATTTTACATAACACTCCTAAATATTATGTAGGAGTGATGTTAGCTTATCTGAGCCATAAACCAGTATAAGAAATATTTTCATTATCATTGTCCTTGTAGTTATTAAGGATGTTTTTGAATTACTTTGTTTTCTTATTTTCGTTTTCATTTTGTTATTAAATTCCAGTTACATTGCATTATGATAAAATATACCTTGTGCTATTTCTACTTAGAAGAAACTCCCAAGGATCTTGGGAGGACTAATCTATAGTCAATTCTTCTTTATGTTCTGAGAAAATAGAAATTAACTTATATCTTACATTTTCAATGTTTGGATTTGAACTTATGTCTTCTAGATTTAACCTAATGAATTATTGTTTTAGATCTTTTATGGTTTTAATGTATTTTTCACTTACTTGATCTATCAATTACAAGTGATGAAATATAGTCTGTATTACTGTTTTTCCATTTATCCATAAGGTAACCAGACCTGTTTATCTTATGGATATATAGGATAAAGTAGTAGTAGCAACAGCAGCAGCAGCAGGGAAAAACTGGAACTACAGTGGGAACAATGTTTTACATTTTGAATAGTCATAATTTTCTTTTGTCACGCAGATGTTTTAAGTGACTATGTTGTAAGCTCATTTGTAATTTCTTTGACAGAATTTAAGTAACCTAGAGAAGCAATGTTCCAGGGTAAAATATAAAGATAAGAACAAAATTAGGGGAACGAATTAAGTCAGATTCATTTAGGCAATCAGATCTGATGCTAATCAAGTCAGAAGGTAGACACTTTCAGAATATGGAGAGGCAAAAACAAGAGAGAAACAATATGTAAGAATAAACATGTTGACAATTATGTTGAAGTGTCAGGAATCACTTTCATATGCTGCATGTCTAGGAAGTAAAGGCACAGCATTCCAAAGGGATGGGGGTGGGTGAGTGGCCTGCACCTGCTTAGAGGTGAGACTTGAGCTTTCTTAGGAAGGCCATAACATGCTCGTGAGGCAGGACATTGGTCTTCCTCTGGTGCTTCCGGTTCTTATCCTTAGCCTATAGCAGGATTCTCAATCTCTGCACTATTGACATTTTCTAGGATGTTTAGTAGCATCCCTGGCCTCTACCTACTAGATGCTGGCAGCACCTTTCTGGTTGTCGCAACCAAAAATATCTCTGGACATGTCCAATTATGTGCCAGGGGCAAAACCATCTCCACTTGAAACCCTGGTCTACGGTATTTAAATCCTCATCCAAGGTTTTAATGTTCTTTTTTCTAGTGATTTGAACTAATAATTAGGGGTTAGCTTGGACTCTAGGATTGTCAGATTGCAGCTGACTTTGAATGAACCCAGGGAAAAGTTTGGGTTATATGAACATATCAGGTGCAGAGACAAACTGGATCCTCTACGTGCACATTATTTTATACTCTGGACTACAAGAGAGAATTATGCAGGTTTTTCTGCATGACTGGGTCTCCTCCAGGTTCTTATCTGCCCTGTAGTTGTGCCAAGCCTCAGAGGTACAGGAAAGTTATGAGGGTGGAAACTATGGTTACTCTGGAAGGCCGTGTTCTGGGTGGAGGAATACAGCAAATTCTCATAAATTATTTTTAAAAATTATTTTATTTTATTCTTCCTATTGACAGATAAGATTATATGTATTTTCTGCATACAACATGATATTTTAAAGTATATATTCTTTGTGGGATTACCTTATCTGGCTAATTAACATACGTATTACCTCACAGTTATCATTTTTGTGGTGAGAATGCTTAGAGAGTGGATGTAAAGTATAAATAAAAGCATATCATGACACTCCAGAAATTTGCTCTTCCTCTGTAATATAAGCATTTGGAGACAATAAGTTTATTTCAAAATGCTACTTTAGCTTTATTCCACACATTTTGATATGCTGTGTTTTTATTTTTATTCAATTAAAAATGCTTACTCATTTTTATTTGGAAGTTTGTTTAATTTCCAGATATTTGAGAATTTAAAAAATATTGAGTATTAATTTCTAGTTTAATTCTATTAAGGTCAGAGATCATACTTTGTATGATTTAGATCATTTTGTGTTTTTCAAGACTTGTTTTGTGGCCCAGAATATGGTCTATATTGGTCAATGCACACTTGAAAAGAATGTTTACTCTGCTGCTGTTATGTGAGGTTTTCTGTAAATATTTGTTAGATTGAGTAACAACTACAACTTTCTTTTGATTAGTATTTACATGGCATGTCTTTTTCATCCTTTTACTTTTAACCTATTTATGTCTTCATATTTCAAGTGGATTTCTTGTAGACCACAACATAGTTGGGTTTCCCTGTTTATCCACTTAGACCATGTATCTTTTAATCGGTGTGTTGAACAACTCATATATGAAGGATTATGGATATGGTCAGATTAAAATCTGTCATCTTATTAGATATTGTGTTTTTCTTCATTCTGTTTTATTTTAACTTTTGCTCTTTTTAAAGCATGTTGTCTTAAGTCACTAAGTTTTGGGGTAATATGTTATGAAGCAGCAGATAATTAACACACACCACCACACACACAGTGTAAAGAACTGTAAGCTCCCAATTTCTCCCTCATGTCTTTGCTACCATATATTTTACTTCTACATATGTTCATTGCTACTATTTTTGATTTAGTCAGTTATTTTTAAGATACTTAAACATTTAAAAAACCTTTTAAATTTACTTTCATTTTAACCATTTCCATAGTTTTTCATTTCTTTATGTAGATCATGTTTTTGTCTAATATTATACTTTCTGCTTAAAGAACTTCCTTTAACATTTCTTTATTGCCAACTGATGATAATGAATTCTTTCAGGTTTTGCTTTTCTGAAAAAATATTTCTCTCTCATTTTTGAAAATAATATATTCTGTGGGTAGAAAATTCTAAGTTGACAGGTTAGTACTTTTTTTTAGCACTTTAAAGAGATGACACTCTTTTGTCTTTTTGCTTGCATAGTTGCTCATGAGTATCTACCATAATTATTACCTTTACCTCTCAGTATGTAATTTTTTTCTCTGGCTGCTTTTAAGACTTTTTATGTTATATTTTGTTTTTAGCAGTTTGAATATTATGCACGTGTGTGTGTGTGTGTGTGTGTGTTAGTGTGTGAGTGATTTATGCTGCTTGGAGCAATTTTTATCCAATTATTCAGCTTTTTGAGTCTGTGATTTAATGTTTTTCCTTACTCTGGAAAGTTTTCTGGTAATTATCTCTTTAAATATTGCCCCTGCCCTCATCTCTCTTTCTTCTCCTTTTGAGATCCTAAATACACATGCTTCAGACCATCTGATACTGTCCCACAAGTCTTTGATACTCTGTTTTTAGCATCTATTTTTTCTCTTTGTATGTCAGTGTGTGTAATTTCTATTGACCTGTATTTTTACTATTACTGTTTTTAATTGACACATAATAATTGTAGATATTTATGAAGTACTGAGTACTGGAGTACATGATATTTTGATACATGTATTAATGTGTAATGATCAAATCAGGGTAATCACCTCAACATTTATCATTTCTTTTGTTGGAAACATTAAAAATCCTCACTTCTAGCTATTTGAAAATATACAATAAATTATTGTTGTCTATGATCACCCTACCATGCTATAAACACTAGAACTTATTTCTGTTATCCAGCGGTAATTTGGTAGCCATTAACCAACCTCTCCCCCTCCCACGTTTCTCCTCACCCTTCCCAGCCTCTAGTAACAACTATTCTACTTTATCCTTCCATGAGATCAACATTTTAGCCCCCACATATGAATGAGAACATGTGGCAATTGTCCCTCTGTGCCTGGCTTATGTCACTTAACATAATATCTTCAAGGCTCATCCATGTGTCTGCAAATAACAGGATTTTACTCTTTTTATGGCTGAATAGTATTCCATTGTGTATATAGACCCCATTTTCTTTTATTTATTTATTTATTTATTTTTATTTCAGGATATTATGGGGGTACAACACTTTGATTATACATATTGCCCATGCACTGCCAATGTCAGAGCTACAATCGTGGACATCCCCCAAACTGTTCGCCCTGCATCCATTCAGTGAGAGTTTTTCCATCCCCTCCACCTGCCTCCTGCCTGCCCACCCCCTGATGAATATTATTGCCTTGTGTGACATAAGTATTGATCAGTTAGTACCAATTTGATGGTGAGTACCAGTGATGATTTTTTTCCATTCTTGTGACACTTTGCTTCGAAGAATGGGCTCTAGCTCCATCCAGGATAATACCAGATGTGTTAATTCACCGTTGTTTTTTATGGCTGAGTAATACTCCATGGTATACATATATCACATTTTGTTAATCCACTTGCGTATTGATGGGCACCAGGGTTGTTTCCACATCTTTGCAATTGTGAATTGTGCTGACATAAACATTCATGTGCAGATGTCTTTATTATAGAATGTCTTTTTTTCCTTTGGGTAAATACCCAGTAGTGGGATTGCTGGATTAAATGGTAATTCTACTTTTAATTCTTTGAGCTATCTCCATATTACTTTCCATAGAGGTTGTACTAATTTGCAGTCCCACCAGCAGTGTATGAGTGCTCCTGTCTGTCCACACCCCACAAGATTTGTTGTTTTTGTACTTTTTGATATAAGCTGATCTCACTGGAGTTAAGTGATATCTCATTGTGGTTTTGATTTTCACTTCCCTGATGATTAGAGAAGTTGAGCAATTTTTTATATATTTGCTGGCCATTATTCTGCCTTCTTTTGAAATGTTTTCTGTTTATGTCCTTTGCCCATTTTTTAATAGTGTTGTTTGATTTTTTTCTTGTTGATTTTCCTAAGTTCTGTATAAATTCTGGTTATCAGCCCTTTATCAGAGGTGTAGCATGCAAATATTTTCTCCCATTCTGTAGGTTGTCTGTTCACTCTAGTAATAGTTTCCTTGGCCATGCAGAAGCTTTTTAATTTGATCAGGCCCCATTTATTTACTTTTGTTGCTGCTGTGATTGCTTTGGGGGTCTTCTTCATAAATTCTTTGCCTAGGCCAATGTCCATAAGAGTTTTTCCAACGTTTTCTTTGAGAATTCTTATGGTTTCATGTCTTAGGTTTAAATCTGTTATCCATTGTGAGTTGATTTTTGTGAGAGGTGAGAGGTGTGGATCTAGTTTCAGTCTTCTACATGTGGCCATCCAGTTTTTCCAGCACCATTTATTGAATAGGGAATATTTTCCCCATTGTATGTTTTTGTGGAATTTGTCAAAGATCAGATGACAGTATGAGGATGGTTTTATATTTGGGTTCTCAGTCCTGTCCCATTGTAGATCACATTTTCTTTATCCATTCATCCTTAGCTGCTCGTGCTTGCTTTTGGTTTCCATTTGCATGGAATATCTTTTTTTCCATCTCTTCACTTTCAGTCTATATGTGTCTTTACAGGTGAAGTGAGTTTCCTGTAGGCAGCATATAATTGGATCATTTTTTTTTTTTATCCATTCAGCCAGTCTGTGTCTTTTAGTGGGGAATTTTAATCCATTTACCTTCAAGGCTATTATTGATAGATGAGGACATATTCATGTCATTTTGTTAATTGTTTTCTGGTTGTTTTATATATTCTTTGTTTCTTTCTTCCTTTCTTATTTATCATTGCAGTTGGTGGTTTTCTATAGTGGTAACATTTCAGTTTTTCTCTTTCTTATTTGTGTGCCTGCTCTACCAGTGTGTTTTATGTTTGCATGTTTTCAATATGGTAGGTATTGGACTTATGCCTGCAGATATAAGACTCCCTTAAGCATTTCTTTTAGGACCAGTCTAGTGGTCCCTCGTTTTTGCTTGTCTGGGAAAGACTTTATTTTTCTTTCATTTTTGAAGGATAGCTTTGTTGGGTATTGTATTCTTGGGTGGCAGGTTTATTCTCTTAGCACTTCGAATGTATCATCACATTCTCTCCTGGGCTGTAAGATTTCTGCTGAGAATTCTGCTATTAGTCTGATGGTGATTCCCAAGTATGTGACTTGATGCTTTTCTATTGCTGTTTTAAGAAATCTTTCCTTATCTTTGACTTTTGACAGTTTGATCTTTCTGGGTTGAATTTATTTGGAGATCTTTGAGCTTCCTGTGACAGAATGTCTATGTCTCTTGCAAGACTTGGGAAATGCTCAGCTATTAATTAAATAGGTTTTCTATGCCTTTGACCATCTCTTCTCTGTCTGGAACATCCAAAATTCTAATATATTTTGCTTATATGATGTCCCATATGTCATGAAGGCTTTCTTCATTTTAAAATTCTTTTTTCTTTTCTGTTTTTGTCTGAGTTATTTCAAAAGACCCGTCTTCAAGTTTAGAAATTATTTCTTTTGATTGATCTAGTCTATTGTTAAGGCTCTCAATAGTAGTTTTTATTTCATTCATTTAATTCTTCAGTTTCAGCATTTCTATTTGGCTCTTGTTTATGATATCTCTTTCTTGAGTTTCTCATTCAGATCATGAATCATTTTTTTGTTCATATTGTTTACTTGTATTCCCTTGTATGTCATTGAGCTTCTTTAATATCATTATTTTGAAATTTTTTTCACTCATTTCATAGATTTTTTTTTTGTTGGTATCTGTTGGTGGAGAATTATTGTGTTTCTTTGGAGGTGTTGTGTTTCCTTGCATTTTAATGTTTCTTGTGTCCTTACATGGATATCTGCACATCTGGTGTAAAGTCTCTTCTTCCAATTTTATGGATTAACTTTTGTAGTGAAAGACTTTTTCCTGTATATGCATCTATAGTGTTGGTTGGGTAAAGTGCTTTGCCTTTGATTCTGGGTTGGTGCAGTAGTGTAGTCTCTGCATGATTTCTTTAGCTGTAATCAGTGTCAGTGGTGTCTGTTAATTCCTCAGTGGCTTAGGCTGCAGTTGTTAGTGCAGGATGTAGTAAGGGTTTTCTGGGGACAGAGATGCTGGGCAGGCTGTTCCTCAGGCACCAGTGGTGGTGGTAATGGACTAGACATGCCAGTCTTTGCACCTGCTGGTGGCATACGTTGGCACTGGTGGTAGGGGGTTTGGGCAGGGCAATCCTCAAATCTCCAGGTGGCTTGCTCAGCTGCCAGAAGTGGCAATGTTGGGCTGGGGAGGTGGGCATGTCTTTGGGAGCCTGGGTTGCCTGTGTGACATCAGAAATTGCAGTAGCAGTGGCAGGCCAACCCTCAAGCCCCCAGGTAGTATGCCCAGGTATCAACAGTGGTGGGGGTGCACTGGGCAGAGCAGCCCCCAGGCCCCCATGTGGCACATGCAGGTGATTGGTGGTGGCAGTAAGGGTGGCAGGCTGTGTAGACCTGTCCTAAAGCTCCCGGGAGGCTTGCATAGTTACCAGCAGTGACAGTCATGGCAGGTAGATCCCCAGGCCCCAGGACAACATGCACAGGTGTCACCATGTGGAGTGGGCCCAGTATCAGGCCCCTGGAAGGCATACACAAGTGCCAGTGGGTGTGAGCAGATCAGGACTCCCCAGGTGACACATGTGGTCATTAGCTGGATGGTGCCAGGTGGGGCAGGCCTGTCTCCAGGTCCCCCAATGGTGCACATGGGTGCAGACTGTGGTAGATGGGGTGAGTCCATCCCCAGACCCTGGATGGCATGCTTGGGTGCCAGCATTGGTGGCTGTGGGTGGAGCCAGCCTGTCCTCAGGTCTCAGGTGCCAGTGGGCAGGGTGGGGCTGTTGTCAAGCTCTACAGTGGTCAGTGTGGTTGCCAGAGGCAGCAGGCCAGGGGTCAATCTCCAGGCCATCAGAAGGCACATTTGGATGCCAAACTAGCACAGCAGCAGCATGTGTGGGGCCTGTCCTCGGGCTTTTTGAGGGTATGTGCAGGAACTGTTGGTGGCAGGCACAGCGGGTTGATTCCCCAGCCCCAGACAATGTGCATGGGTGCTAGTGGTGGCAGTCAGCAAGTGGCCTAAGCCCAGGTGCCCCAATGGTGTGTGTGAGTGCCAGCTGTAGTGAGCATGTTATTGGAAAGCCTGCTCTGATGGTGGTGGTGATTGTGTTGGTTGGGGTGGGCCTGTCCTCAGGCCCAGAGCCAATGCCCAGGCAGGCCAGCCCCCAGGCCCTTTGATGGTGAGAGCAGGTGTATGGTGGCCCTGCTCCTGGGGGGCCAGGGTTGCTGTCAGTGGTAGTGGCCCCAGGAAGGCACCTCTCAGCCTTTGGAAAGTACACACTTTGGCTCCCTTTGACCTGGTGCACTGCACTGCCCATTCCCCAGGGCATAGAACACTGTATGGCTAGAGTGCTGTGGACCAGGCCGCACTGCTGGGTCCAGCCAAAGTGGAGACTCTACAGCCCTCTGTGTGGATGTGGGGGGATGTCAGTGGAACTCCAGGGATGTGGAGATGAAGGGGCTGTTGGGCCCAGAGCCGAATATAGTCTTGTGGGGGCTGGGCTATCAAAATGGTGCTGAGCTGCATCTGTTTGGGCCTCAGGGAGGGTGTGGGACCCAGTGTGAACTCCTTCTCTGGGACAATGCATATGATAAATTCCAGGCAGCTCCCCAAACCAGTTTCAGGGCCCTCGAGGGCTGAGGGCCTCTCCCGTGGCTAAGACTGCAGGGAGTCCACAGTGGGAATGTGGACCACTGGGGATCTCTCACTTACCTTTTCCCCACGCTGGGGAGTTTCTCCCATGCCTGAGTCGATCTTAGCTGGGCTGGCTGCTTTGTTTCTCTTAGAGGTTCCCTGCCACTTCCTTGCTGAATTCCAGTGTTCTCTCTTAGGTCCTCCATTCGGTGTGTGATTATCTACTCTCTGTTTTGGTCTCTCTTTGTGCAGGAGGCGAGTGCCGGTGCCTTTAGTCAGCTATCTTGAAACTCCCCCAACAATGTAAGAGTGAAATTCATTGTGGTGGCTTTAATATATGTGTCCCAACTGCTTCTCTTCCAGGCCAGTGCTTACCCCAAGGAATGCATAATATGTAATGCAAAAATATAGTAAAGGGTTAGTTGGTGATATAATTTCCAGACTAGCTCTGAGGAAAAATTGGCACTTCTACAAGAGTAGAGTTGGTTGAAATACATATAAGTCTCTGAGAGTTTTAATCCAACATTTTGGACTTTCTGAGATTTTGAGTAGCCCAATGTGGCACAACTTTACATTCCCTATTGGCCAAATCAGGCAAAGTGGAGCATAAAATCCAGTTAATATCCTTTTAAATATCCTGATTCTATACTCTTTCAGTGACCAAGGTGAGGCCTCCATAACTTTACACACAAAAGAAAACTCTATCAGTGACAGTTTCTTTACACAAAGCAACTAAAACTAAGTCTAAGTTGAACAAAATGATGATACATGGAACACACACTCAGTGGCTGTGGTAGGCAGAATAATGCCCCCTCTCCACCACAGCTGTTCATGTTCTGATCCCTGGAACTTGTGAATGTGTCACCTTATGTGGCACAGAGAAGTGAGATTATGGGTGGAATTAAGGCTGCTAATTAGCTGACCTTCAAATAGGGAGATTGTCTTAGATTATCCAGATGGGCCCAATGTAATCATAAGAGTCCTAAAAAAATGAAAGAGGAAGCAGAAGATGAATTCAGAGTGATGGGATGTGAGAAGGACTAACCCCCCCTTGCTGGGATAAAGATGGAGAAAGGGGACCACAGAGCCTCCAGAAGGGAGCTCAGCCCTGTTGGCGTCTTGATTCTGGCCCACTGAGATTCATGCCAAACTTCTAACCTACAAAACTGACAGATAATACATTTTTGTTATTTTAAGCCACTAAGTTTGTGGTAATTTGTTATAGTAGCCATAGGAAGTAATGCAGTGGTTCGTAAGACAGAAAAAAAAAATGCTAAATGATCATGCCCAGTGGAAGTTGGGAACTAGAGAAGTTCCCTGCATCTCAGCCAGAAATACACGGACAGACCCAGAGCACTGCCTTTGAAGACGGTGCAGAAGAAATTGCTTTTTTATCCATGTTACTCTGATCTTGATTTAGATTTCTGGTGAAGTCTGATTGATGAGCAGAAATGTGATTGTGCAAGTTTCCTGTTTGCTGCCCCTTTGTCAGGGAGGAGACCCCACAAGCCTTCATGGAAAGAAGTAGTGCATTTTCCCAGTGGGAAAGGGGAAAAAGACTAGTCTCCCCAGATGAAGAGTGAAGGCCTGCACCGCCAAACAGAAACAACAGTTATGGCTGGGCACAGTGGCTCACACTTGTAATCCAAGCACTTTGGGCGGCCAAGGTGGGAGGGTCCCTTGAGGCCAGAGCTTCCAGACCAGCCTGGGCAACACAGCGAAATCCAATCTCTACAAAATATTTTTTTAAAAAAATTAGCTGGGCATGATGGTGCGTGCCTGCAGTCCCAGCTACTCGGGGGGCTGAGGCAGGAGGGAAGATGGCTTGAGCTCAGGAGTTCAAGGCTGCAGTGAGCTGTGATCATGACATTACACT
Organism: Daubentonia madagascariensis; assembly: GCA_023783475.1. Classification (NCBI taxonomy): domain Eukaryota; kingdom Metazoa; phylum Chordata; class Mammalia; order Primates; family Daubentoniidae; genus Daubentonia; species Daubentonia madagascariensis. The sequence goes on along the minus strand of JAKFHU010000353.1, from coordinate 21,350 downwards.
CCAGCCTGAGTGACAGGGAGAGATCCTGTCTCGGAAAAAACAAAATAGGTATAATAAAAGTCCCCTCAACCTCCGCCAGGTCGTGTTCAACCAGGAGCTCATCCGGACCAGATAGAAGGATGGATTTTGCAGGGAATCAAACAGTAATCAAGTGATAATATATAATATGAATTTTAAAAATAAGTTTTGTGTTTGCTAGGTTTGCTTTATTCTTTATTGAGGACTCAGTAGGAATCCCTGTGGGAAAAAAAGGACAGACGAAGAGAAAGAGAGAGAATATAAAACATCCGAATAAACAGAAGGCGTTAGCTTCAGTTCTGGTTGGGCGTAGTACCCTCAATTCCAGGCAGATTCCCCAGGGGCAGGCAGCAATGCCGGTCATTTAAACATCTCCCAACGTGGATTTCTGTTTCGATGCAAAACTCCCGGCAGGAGCCATTTGGACGCTCACAGATCTCCTTGAGTTTGCCCCTGGCTGCACACAGAAGAAGGTTATTACAACCATTTATTAGTCTGCCTAAATTTTTATTGAATTACATGGAGGTGAGAGGCAGTGTCTGGAAATAATCTTGTGTGGATTTTTTTTGTTGTTTTGTTATTTGATTTCTTAAATGAACACTTAATCTACTGTTACACAAAAATTTGAACTTTTTGGCATTCTTGAAAAATCTGACAATATTGGGTGCATCTAAGTAACAAAAGGTGGAGCTGAGAAGCTCTCCTCCCTTTTCAAGTTCTAGGGCATGCACACTCCAGTTTATTTGTCTTACTCCTTATTATCTTCGAACACTGATGGCAGAGACCAGGCTTTTTTTTAATATCATGTCTTATACTGCTGATTTTCCTAGAGCAGAAGGAAGTTCTTAGAGAAGAAAAATATGTCTGTCTTTCTCCCTGCTTTCTCTTCATATATATATTTATGCACAAATATATATGATAGATTATAATATATATGTCTTTCAAAAGTGGAAATGAAATATAGATCTAAAAGGTAATATACTTTAAGTAAATTGTTAGAGAAGATATTTTTCTAGGGAAGGGAAAAATTTTCCTACATATTTAATACACAAATATGTCTGTGTCAGTATTTGTTACATCCTGCGGCTTCATTCACTCCTCATCTCTCTGGCGCTGGTTTTGAGGTTGCAATCTTGCTCTAGACACTACTGCATACATTAAGAGTGAAACATTCAAGTTCTTCTTAAAGGCTGAACGACTATACTTGTTTAAAACATTGAACAGTATTTGATTTATGTCCTAAGATATCACTGTCCTGAGGATGGGCCACAGTTTCAAAAGTGTTTTAATTCTGAGCAGTCCCCATATGTAACAAAGTGTACCATTTCAATGACAACTTCTGTAGCTCTTTGCTGACAATACGAGAGGTATCAAAACCAGCGCTTCTAATTTTTTTCTATTCTGGAACACAAGACTAATTCTTCAACAGCTTCAAATCAGTACACAGCATCTATTGTATACTCCATAAATGCCTATCGAATTGAATTGAACTGAAATCCAAATGCATTAGGTTGAATTTAACTCTTCAATTGTCACAAATCAATTAGTTAATGGATGTGAAGACCAAATATGCAACACCATATTTCTACCTAAAATATGAATTGGGAAATAATTTTAAGAGTATGTTTTTTAAAAAAAAATCAGTGATCATTCTAAGTGTTGAGCACTCGGTAGAAACCAGCTGAAATTTGAGTTTTTTGATCCCTAAGGTTTATATTAATATCTCTTCTTTTCATCTGTAACTAGTCGAGTACTATATATATAGGGCCTATTTATCTTGGGCTAAAATTGGTCTTTTGCAGCTAGAAGAGTCATATGAGATTAGTGTGGTATAGAGGATGAACCATTGCGATATTTTGCAATATGTGGTAAGTCACTCTTAAACATCCCTCTATGGTAGTACTTCTTGCATTCCACCGTGGGTGTACAATCTGACCTCAATTCTTGGCATATAATAGGTATTCAGTAAATGACTGAGAAATAAGTGATAAAGATATAGCTATTTTCCATCCTGTAACATGTGTGTGCAGAAATTTGTTATTACCCTCGGTTCACATGTCTTGGAATCATGTGTGCTATTTTGCTGACTCTATTGAGCTTAAATTTTCAAATCACAAAGGAGCTCTGTAAAAATACGGTGTTCTGTTGCTCATTTATAAGAATTCAAGTCACATTACGGGCATTTCATTCTTATTAATTTTTTTTGTTTTTAATTTGTTCTTTGCTAGTAAACCTTGTTTATTGCATATTGTGGACGTACTGTCATTTCCAGCTATTTGCTTTAGAAACAAATGTTAGAGTTAAAACAAACATTACAGATTATTTTGTTTAGTCACTTACCTTGTAGATGAGGAAATGAGACCAAGGGAAAGGAGGAAACTTGCCCAAGATCACCTAGTGATCTAGTGAGGGAGGTGGAAGAGACAGAGCTAAAGCTTGGGCATCCTGAGCCACATTCTATTTCCCCTCCTTCCTCCCTCTCTGTATCCTCCTCTCCTCCCGCAGCCTTTCAAAAAAAATCTGCAGCCCTGCCTGCAAATGTCCACCTAAGGACGACCAGAGAGGACCCCACCTTCCATGCAGACTGCTTTCTTTAGCAGAGTCCTGTATTTTCTTCTCTAGTTTTGTTGCATTCCATTGTGGCTCTACTTGATTGAGTGACTATGAAAACAAACAAAAATGAATTAGGTTTTCTAAATTTGGAAGTTTTAAAGCTTGATTAAAAACATTGATTTTCTGGGGATATGGATGTAAAACATATATTTTAAAATATTTTAAATTTATTTTTAAAATCAAACCCATATGTTTAGCAAGGGCGATGACTTAACAAGTACTAATCAGATGGGTCTTTAGTAGTCAAAGGATAATTATCTTCTAAGTTGAAGTCACCAGTTTTGTGTGCTACGGAGTTAGTATAATTGGATATGGCATCACCTTTAACCAGTCTTTGGGGAGTCACACAAAGGAAGCAGCACAACAGGACCCCTGGGCGGGATGTATAGGGAAAGCCAGGAAGTAAAGAGGAAGCCTTAGCTCCGATATTGAGCCCACTCTTGAGGGAGGCACTTCACTTTTTAGGGCCTTAATTTTTTCCTCTATAAAACAAAAATAATGAACTAGATCATCTATAAGGCCTTTTAGAATCTTGTCACTGAGTGATTTCATAGTGTCTGCACTTATCTTAGCTTCTCTGCTAATTGTAACAAGGCTAACTGTTCTTTTGTTAAAAATACTTCTGCATTTGTTTAAAAATTACTTATTCTTCTCTTCACAAAAATGAAAGCATTTTTAAGGTAATTTATAAAACGTTCAATGAGTCTCTTACATCTCAGCTCTTCACAACGTGATGGAGTAGCTTAACCCCATCCCTGGGGGTATAGTTCCAGGTCAGCCTGTCATTCATCCACAAACCCATGTGGAATGTGGGATAGAGGATGTACTTCACACACATGCACAGACACAAGCCACACACACACACACACACAAAGTATTACCAAGGGAAAGGCACAGAGGGAAACCTGGGGTGGACAGCTCAAAGACTCCCAATATTCAACTGTTCCCAAGATTTTCCTTCCAAAGCCTGTGTCTACAATCAGGATCCCTTCAGGCTGTGCCTTAGGCTTTCAAGCCTTGTGTTACTTTTGGCTTTTGGCTTTCTTTTGGTTAGATGTTATTTCTCTAATAGGTCTCATTAATAAAACCTCTTTTTCATCCTATGCCATGCTGTATTTTAGGAGCTTTCTAACTTTTCCCTGGACTATACAGCAATCAAAGCGACCAGCCTATGGTTTCTTGGGAGTCAAAGGTCATATGTTTTTGTTCTTTGCTTGTTTCCTTGTAAGGGCTGCACGTACAGTGGATGCTTAACAAATATCTGAAAAACTGAACTGGTTTTCTTCCTCTGTTCTCTCCCCAGTTCAATCTCTTCCCTTTACTTCTTCCAGATTAGTTTTCCTGAAGCAAAATGGGCAACTGTGTCACAAATTGCCCCTCATCTCTCAAACCTGAGGGACTAGCTTCCCGTTAACACTACATAGTCCTTCAAAACTTACTATCACAGATTAAGATAGGAAGGTCTGGATTCACCAAGAACAGGCACGCCTCCCATTATATTTTATGTTGTAAAGTTTGGGTAATGTCTTTTTTCAAACAACATAAAGCATAGCAATCGACAGTTCCTGAAAATATAAAAGAATTGTCTACCTTCTCACGTATCTATAACCACTTTCTGACTCCTTCCCAACCCTCAAGGTCCTGAATACTAGGAAAAGATAAGAAGATATTTCACCTGATGTAAGGCAATAAGTTGCTTATTCTTTTTTGGATCTACATATTCAGGAGTTCTAGGAAATTTCCTAATCTATTTTGGATATCTGGTCACTTTCTTGGGTAAAAGCAAGGACTCCTACACACACTACTCCAAAGCTTGTCTGCACAAGGTGCCTTACACCTGTGATTCATGCATGCATGCTGGATGCAGAAGAATGCACTGTGTTGCAGGTTCATCTCTGATCCCTGTGTTTAAGTTCTACATTAGGAGACTAGACATTGAAAAGGAAGAGGGAAAGCCAGGAATTGGGATGGAATCTTAAGGGACAAAGTCAAGTCCAAGGGACCATCAGTATTATGGGGCAATGGTTTAGAGATTTCTTAGACTACAGTAATCTTTTCAGGAGACCCGCCCAACCAGTCCCTTCTGCCTGAGCCCACTATGGCTTTGGAATAGCTCCTATGCCAGTGAATTAGTATAAATAAATTTTGCTGAAAGAAAGTAAAGGAGTTTTGCAGACAAATATTTAGTAGAATAATACCCTATTTTTTTCAACTAAATTTACATTTAGTGATGGAGTAAAGGGGTTTCAAGCTCTTGAAACACACTTGCCTCCATTTCATCTAACAGAATTGCTATGAAGAACTAATGAGTCAGGTGGCTGCAGGAATCTCAGCCAAGGGGTCTTCCATATTTCCTATGAAACCCCCTTTTTGGCCATAGTTGGTGGTGGTTTCGCTGCAAATATTGGGTCCCTATAAGGTCTCAGGCACTCTACTCTTACCAAGGCTTCTGCAAAGTTTATTTCGTTACCTGGTAGAACTTGGCTCATAAAGAAGAGAATGGTAAAGAGGAGGACAGGAATCCTCATGGCTGCAGAGAGAAGAAAGCTTGGCTTCATTTCCAGGACGCAGAGAACACTTCCGTCTGTGGCTCTGTAGCACCAGTGGAATGTTTTTGTCTGGAAAATAAGTGCCTCTTTGTACCTCATTAGTGATACTCATGGACAGAGGTGCTCTATGTGTGCAGAATGGCCTTCATGGGAGACTGCGAGTCCTTGCTTTGTTGGACATTCAGTTCATTAGAAGGATGTAGGTGCATAGTTTTGACCAGAAAACCTTGTTAAATAGGAACATAAGCTACAAACGTTTTGGCAAAAGATTAAAGTTTACGAATAAACATCCATCTATATTAAGCTACAATGAGTTAGGCTATGTTGAGAAACCAGTTGGTTTAGTTAATGACCAGACATTTTGTTAGTGAATACTTCCCAGACTTTACTAGCCCTAATGATAATCAATCACCCTACTTGTTCCTGATCTGAACCCCCGCAGTGCTTTGATTATGGTATAGTGCTTGCTGCATTGTGTGTTGGTTTACTGAATGTATATTTGCCTTGTCCACTCATGTGTGAGCTTCTTGCTTGCTTGGACAAGGCTGTACTCTTCAGAGCTGAGGGAGGAGTTGAATCATGTGGTAATTTATTCTCAAATCTTCTTCATCAAGTGGAGCAATATGGGAGAGTGAAATGCCACTGCACATGGAGGAAGGAGGTCTAGATGTGAGTTCTAGATCTCTGGATATGCTACTAACTGCAGGTGTGGATGTAGGCAGGAAAACTGTGTTCCTTAAATCTTGATAGCACCTATATAGATCTAGATCTGTTGGAACTAGATCAGGGGACTCAATCATTACTGCACATAAAATCATCTGGGAGAGTTGCTTTACAATGCAGTTAGCTCCATTCCGTGAAATTTTTATTATTTTTTTAATTGATCAAGAATTTTTATTAAGTCATGTGAACCTCCTTAGTTACACCAGCATACAAATAGATTGAATGATGTTAGCAGCAGAATCTTTAGATAAAAATAACTATACACAGTTATTTAAGCCACTTTGTTTCGTTGCGTTTCATTTCATCCTATTTGTCATCATTGTCATCACCATCATCATCATCACACATTGTTGAACATCCACCATGGACCACATGGCATAAACATTGTTTCTACTCTTGAGGAGTATATGTTCTCTATATATTTATGAAACCAATGCCTCAACAATATGTTAAGCCAGTTTTGACCAGAATAAAAAGTAGAATTTTATTTCTCTTTCACTTTAAAGAAATCTGTAGTTACATCATCCAGGGCTAGTACAGGGGCTCCCCAAAGTCCCCAGGGATGCATGCCCCTTCCAGCTCTCTGCTCTGCTGTACATTAGAAGAGGCTGTAGTTTGGCTGCTAAATTCCCACCCATCGTCTCTGAATTCCAAGCAGCATGAAAGAAAGAGGCAGAAGAGAAGGGCAAGAGAACGTCCATTCCTTCTTTTTTATTTTTAACTAACCCTCATAAAAAAACACTTTATTGAGATATGATTCCATTTAAAAAGCTGTACATATTTAATGTGTACATCTCAGTGAATTCGAGGATAAGTATACATCTGTGACACATTACTGTCACGACTATAAACATACCCGTCACCTCCCAATGTCTCCTCCCATTATTATGATTATTTTCGGCAAGAACACTTAACATGAGATCTACCCTCTTAGCAAATTTTAGGTATATAATACAGTGTTCTGAGCTATGGACACTGTGCTGTAAGCTAAATCTCCAGAATTTATTTATCTTGCATAATTAAAACTTTGTACCCTTTAGCTACACTTATCACAGCCCCGGCAACCACCATTCTACTCGCTCTGCTTCTGTGAGTTTGACTCTTTTAGATTCTAAACATAAATGAGATCACACAATATTTGTCTTTCTATGTTTGGCTTATTTCACTTAATATTATACCCTCCAGGTCCATACATGTTATCACAAAATGGCAGGATTTCATTATTTTATAAGACTAAATAATATTCCATTACATATATATTAATATATATATACACACACACACATATTTTCTTTATTTGTTCATCCATTGATAGACATTTAGGTTGCCTTCGTATCTCGGCTATTTGTGAATAATGGGGAAAAGAACACAGGAGTGCAGATATCTCTTCAAGATCCTGATTTCAATTCCTTTGGATATATACCTAAAAGTGGGATTGCTAGAGCATAAAGGCAGCTCCGTTTTCAGTTTTATGAGGAACTTCTATACTATTTTTCAAAATGGCTACACTAATTTACATCCTTACTAACAGCGTACAAGTGTTTCTTTTTCTCCATGTCCTTGCCAACATTTATGATTATTTGTCTTTTTGATAACAGCCCTTCTAACAGGTGTGAAGTGACATTTCATGGTGGTTTTAATTTGCATTTCCCTGATGAATAGAGGTGGTGAGCATTTTTTTACAAATCTATTGGCCATTCATATCTCTTCTTTTGAGAAATGTCTGTTCAGATCCTTTGCCCATTTTTTAATTGGGTTATTTGTTTTCTTGTTATTGAGTTGGGTTCCTTATTTACTTTGCATATTAGGCCCTAATCAGGTGTATGCTTGGTAAATATTTTCCCCCAACCCGTGGGTTGTCTCTTCACTCTGTTAGCAGTTTCCTTTGCTTGCAGAAGCTCTTTAGCTTGATGCAATGTCATTTGTATGTTTCTGCTTTTGTTGCCTGTGCTTCTGAAATCCTATTCAGCAAATCATCGCCTAGGTCAATGTAATGGGACTTTTCCCACGTGCTCTCTTCTAGTAACTTTGCAGTTTCAGAGCTTGCATTTAAGTCTGTGACACATTTTGAGTTGATTTTTGTATATGGTGTGAGATAAGAGTCCAATTTCTTCCTTCTGCATGTAAATATCAAGTTTTCCTAACACCATTTGTTAAAGAGACTATTATTAGAGAAGTCGAGCGATTTTTTTATATGTTTGTTGGCCATTATTCTGTCTTCTTTTGAAAAGTTTCTGTTCATGTCCTTTGCCTATTTTTTAATGGGGTTGTTTGACTTTTTCGTGTTGATTTTCCTAAGTTCTGTATAGATTCTGGTTATCAGCCCTTTATCAGATGTGTAGCATGCAAATATTTTCTCCCATGATTATAGCTCTGACACGGGCAGTGCATGGGCAATATATATAACCAAAGTGTCATACCCCCATAATATTCTGAAATAAAAAAAAGAGAGACTATTATTTCCCCATTTTGTGTTCACAGCACCTTTGTAAAAAAAATCAATGAACTGTAAATACTTAGGTTTATTTCTGGGCTTCCTATACTGTTCCATTGGTTGATGTGTCTGTGTTACGCCAGTACTGTTTTGGTTACTATGGCTTCATAATATGTTTTGAAATCAGGGAGTGTGATGCTTTTTCTTTTTGCATAAGATTGCTTTGGCTATTCAGGTTTTCTTTCCAGTTCTATATAGATCTCTGGACTGACTTTTTTTATTTCTGTGAAAAATAATATTGGAATTTTTAAGTTATATTTTTATTATGTATTTTTATTTTACATATATATTTATCTCAAAGTATTACAAGGGTACAAATCTTTTGGTAACATGGATTGCTTTTATAATGCTTAAGTCATGGTTATAAGTGTGCCCATCACCCAGATAGTGTTCATTGTACCCGTTAGGTAGGTTTTCACCCATCCTGTCCTCTCTCCTCCCCGTTGAGTTTTACTTCCCTCTGTGCACATGTGTGCTCATCGGTTAGTTCCAATTTAATAGCAAGTACATGTGATGTTTGTTTTTCCATAAAACAATAGATGCTGGCATGAATGCAGAGAGAAAGGAACACTTATACACTGTTGATGAGACTGCAAACTAATACAACCTCTATGGAAAACAGTATGGAGATTCCTCAAAGAACTGAAAGTCGACCTACTGTTTGACCCAGCAATCCCACTACTGGGTATTTACCCAAAGGAAAAAAAGTAATATTATCAGACACCTGTACTCAAATGTTTATTGCAGCACAATTCACGATTGCAAAGATATGGAATCAACCCAAATGCCCATCAATTCATGAGTGGGTTAACAAAATGTGGTATATGTACACCATGGAATACTACTCAGCCATGAAGAAGGATGACTTAATGCCTTTTGCAACAATCTGGATGGAACTGGAGACCATTATCCTAAGTGAAGTATCTAAGAATGGAAAAATTGGAAGTTTGGTAGGAATTAAATTGAATCTGTAGATCGCTTTGGGTAGTACGAACATTTTAACAATATAAATTCTTCCAATCCATGAACATTTATTTGTGTCTTCTTTGATTTATTTCATCAATATTTTATAGTTTTAAGTGCATATATCTTTCACTTTCTTTGTTAAATTTACTCCTAAGTATTTTTTTATGTTATTGTAAATGGGATTGTTTTCTTTTTTTTTTTTTTATTTTTTTTATTTTTTTATTTTTTTAATTTCAGAATATCATGGGGGTACAACATTTTGGCCATACACATTGCCCCTGTTCTGCCCGTGTCAGAGCCACAATCGTGGTCGTCTCCCAAACTGTGCTCCCCACATCCATTCAGTGAGGGTTTTTCCCATCCCTTCCACCCCCCTCCCGCCCGCCTGCCCTCTGATGAATGTTATTGCCCTGTGTGATGTAAGTGTTCATCAGTTAGTACCAGTTTGATGGTGAGTACCAGTGATGCTTGTTTTTCCAATCCTGTGACACTTCGCTTCGAAGAATGGGTTCTAGCTCCGACCAGGATAATACCAGATGTGTTAATTCACTGTTGTTCCTTATTGCTGAGTAATACTCCATGGTATACATATACCACATTTTATTGATCCACTCGTGTATTGATGGGCACCTGGGTTGTTTCCACAACTTTGCAATTGTGAATTGTGCTGCTATGAACATTCGAGAGCAGATGTCTTTATTATAAAATGTCTTTTTTTCTTTTGGATAAATACCCAGTAGTGGGATTGCTGGGTCAAATGGTAATTCTACTTTTAATTCTTTGAGATATCTCCATATTCTTTTCCATAGAGGTTGTACTAATTTGCAGTCCCACCAGCAGTGTATGAGTGTTCCTACCTGTCCACATCCCCGCCAACATTTGTTATTTGGGGATTTTTTGATATGAGCCAATCTCACTGGAGTTAAGTGATATCTCATTGTGGTTTTGATTTGCATTTCCCTGATGATTAGAGAAGTTGAGCACTTTTTTTATGTTTGCTGGCCATCATTCTGTCTTCTTTGGAAAAGTTTTTGTTCATGTCCTTTGCCCATTTTTTAATAGGGTTGTTTGATTTTTTCTTGTTGATTTTCCTAAGTTCTGTATAGATTCTGGTTATAAGCCCTTTATCAGAAGTGTAGCATGCAAATATTTTCTCCCATTCTGTAGGTTGTCTGTTCACTCTAGTGATAGTTTCCTTGGCTGTGCAGAAGCTTTTCAATTTGATCAGGTCCCATGTATTATTTTTGTTGCTGCTGTGATTGCTTTGGGGGTCTTCTTCATAAATTCTTTGCCTAGGCCAATGTCCATAAGAGTTTTTCCAACATTTTCTTCGAGAATTCTTATGGTTTCATGTCTTAGGTTTAGATCTGTTATCCATTGTGAATTGATTTTTGTGAGAGGTGAGAGGTGTGGGTCCACTTTCAGTCTTCTACATATGGCCATCCAATTTTCCCAGCACCATTTGTTGAATAGGGAATCTTTTCCCCAGTGTACGTTTTTCTGGAATTTGTCAAAGATCAGGTGACTGTATGAGGTTGGTTTTATATTTGGGTTCTCAGTCCTGTTCCATTGGTCTACATGTCTGTTCTTGTGCCAATACCATGCAGTTTTGGTTACTATAGCCTTGTAGTATAGTTTGAAGTCTGGTAGACAGATGCCTCCCAATTTGTTCTTTTTGCTTAAGATTGCTTTGGCTAGACGGGGTCTTCTCTGGTTCCACACGAAGCGTAGAATTATTTTTTCTAGATCGGCAAAAAATGATGTTGGTATTTTGATAGGGATTGCATTGATTCTGTAAATTAATTTAGGTAGCAAAGCCATTTTTACTATGTTGACTCTGCCTATCCAAGAGCATGGTAAGGTTTTCCATCTATTTACATCCTCTGCAATTTCCTTTCTCAGTGTTTCATAATTCTCTCTATATAGGTCTTTGATCTCCTTAGTTAGATATATTCCTAAATATTTAATTTTCTTTGTTGCTATTGCAAAAGGTATAGCATCTTTAATTTGTTTCTGCTGCTGATTGTTATTAGCATATATGAAGGCTATGGATTTGTGTGTATTAATTTTGTATCCTGAGACTTTGCTGAATTCATTTATCAATTCCAGTAATCTCTTGGTTGAATCTTTGGGGTTTTCTATGTATAATATCATATCGTCTGCGAATAGTGAAAGTTTGACCTCTTCTGCCCCTATCTGGACGCCCCTGATTCCTCTGTCTTGTCTAATTGCTGTGGCCAGGACTTCCAGCACTATGTTGAAAAGAAGTGGAGATAGTGGACACCCTTGTCTGGTGCCAGTTTTAAGGGGGAATGCCTTCAATTTTTCCCCATTCAGTATGATATTGGCTGTGGGTTTATCGTATATGGCTTTAATAGTTTCTAGGAATGAGCCATCTATGCCTATATTGTTAAGAGTTCTATCATAAAAGGGTGTTGGATTTTGTCAAAAGCCTTTTCTGCATCTATTGAAAGGATCATATAATCTTTGTTCTTGCTTTTATTTATATGGTGAATTACATTTATAGATTTGCGTACGTTGAACCATCCCTGCATCTCGGGAATAAAGCCCACCTGATCATGATGGATTATTTTTTTGATGTACATTTGAATTCGGTTTGCAAGGATTTATTGAGAATTTTTGCATCTATATTCATAAGGGATATTGGTCTGTAGTTTTCTTTTTTGTTGTGTCCTTTCCTGGCTTGGTATCAAGGTGATATTGGCTTCGTAGAATGAGTTTGGGAGGATTCCATCCTTCTGGATATTTCAAATAATTCTGCAGTATAGGCACCAGTTCTTCTTTGTAGGCTTGGTAGAATTCAGGTGTGAACCCATCTGGTCCGGACTTTTTTTGTGGGTAGATTTTAATTACTGCTTCAATTTCGGTGCTTGATATTGGTCTGTTTAGAAATTCAGTTTCTTCCTGGTTGAGCCTAGGGAGGTAGTGTGTTTCTAAGAATTTGTCCATTTCCTCCACGTTTTCGTGTTTGTGGGCATAGAGATTTTTGTAGTATTCAAAGATGATGTTTTGTATTTCCATGGTATCAGTTGTGACTTCTCCTTTTTCATTTCTAATTGAGCTTATTAGAGTCCTTTCCTTTCTGCTTCTGGTCAACCTGGCAAGTGGCCTGTCTATTTTGTTTATCTTTTCAAAGAACCAGCTTTTCGTTTCATTGATCTTCTGTATTGTTCTTTTGTTCTCGATTTCATTTAATTCTGCTCTAATTTTGGTTATTTCTTTTCTTCTGCTGGTTTTAGGATTGCTTTGCTCTTCCTTTTCCATTTCCTTAAGATGATTCATTAGTTTACTGATTTGTGACTTTTCTGTCTTTTGGATGTGGGAATTTAGGGCGATAAATTTTCCTCTCAGGACTGCTTTTGCTGTATCCCACAGATTTTGATAACTTGTGTCCCCATTATCGTTTAGTTCGAAGAATCTTTTGATTTCATTTTGAATCTCCTCTTTGACCCAATACTCATTCATCAATAGATTGTTTAGTTTCCAAGTTTTTGGAGGAAGATGTGAGTTTCTGTTGGAATTGATATCTAATTTATTCCGCTGTGGTCTGAAAAGATACATGGTATGATTTCTATTTTTTTGAATTTGTTTAGATCTGTTTTGTGGCCTAGGATGTGGTCAATTTTAGAGAAAGTTCCATGAGCTGATGAGAAGAATGTATATTCAGTGTTATTTGGTGGAGTTTCTGTAGATATCTGTTAGGCCCAAATGTTCTAGAGTCCTGTTTAGGTCTTTTATTTCTCTATTTAATTTTTGTTTGGAGGATCTGTCCAGTTCCATCAGTGGGGTGTTGAAGTCCCCTGCAATTATGGCATTCCTGCTTATTATGTTGTCTAGATCTAGCAGCATTTGCTTTATGTACCTGGGTGCTCCTGTGTTGGGTGCATAAATGTTTAGGATTGTTAAATCCTCTTGTGAAATTTTTCCCTTCACCACTATATAGTGTCCATTTTTGTCCTTCTTTACTTTTATTGCTTTAAAGTTGATGTCATCTGAAATGAGGATGGCTACTCCAGATTTCTTTTGGTTTCCATTAGCCTGAAAAATTGTATTCCATCCTTTCACCTTGAGTCTGAATGCGTCTTGTGTGTGAGGTGTGTTTCCTGAAGACAACAGATACTTGGTTTGTATTTTTTAATCCATTCAGCCAGCCTATGTCTCTTCAATGGGCAGTTCAAGCCATTTACATTTATTGAGAGAATTGATATTTGGGGTAAATTTCTGATTATTCTGTTGGGTGGTATCTTTTGTTTACCTCTTGCGTCATTGTGGAATCTGGTTTCTGGGGTTTTAGCCTTTGCATAATTTTACATAGGTGGGTGTCTGTTGCGCTGGTTAGTGTATAAGCAGGTCTAAGCATTTCTTGCAAGGCCGGTCTGGATTCGCAAATTCTATCAGTGATTGCTTATCTGGAAAGGTCTTATTTCTCCCTCATATAAGAAGCTTAGTTGGCAGGATACAGAATTCTGGGTTGACCTTTGTTTGTTTTAGGAGATTGATGATGTCTCCCCATTCCCTTCTGGCTTGTAAGGTTTCAGTTGGAAATCTGCAGTAATCTGATGGGTTTCCCTTTGTAGGTTACCTCCTTTTTTCATCTTACAGCTCTGAGGAGTGCCTCTTTTGTGTTTACTTTGGTCAGTCTAATAATTATGTGGCGTGGTGAATGCCTTTTCACGTTGACTCTCCCAGGAGTCCTGTGTGCTTCTTGTACTTGGATGTCGAGATTTCTGGCTAAGCCATGGAAATTTTCCTCTATTATTCCTTCAAACAAATTTTCCAGCCCATGCAAATTTTCTTCCTCTCCCTCAGGGATACCTATTATCCTTATGTTTGGCCTCTTTACATAATCCCACATTTCTTGTATGCTTTTTTCCTGTCTCTTGTTTTGTGTTCTTTCTCTTCAGCTGATTTATTTAGTGCATAGGAGCTGTCTTCTAGCTCTGAAATTCTTTCCTCTGCATGGTCCAGCCTATTCTTAAGGCTTTCCACTGTGTTTTGTAGATCCTTGAATGCTTCTTTCATTTCTAGGATTTCTATTTGATTTTTCCGTATATTTCTATTTCTTTGGAGAATTTTTCATTCATTTCTTGCATTTTTCTTGTGGTTTCTTTGTGCTGGGATTCAATTTTCTCTTGAATTTCATTGAGCTTTCTTATAATCCATAAACGAAATTCCTCTTCTGTCATTCTACCCATTTCATTTGGGTTGGTATCCATTGCTGAGGAACTGATAATTTCTTTTGGGGGTGACTTTTCACTCTGATTTTTCATGTTCCCTGAGTTCTTTCGCTGGTTTTTTCTCATCTGGCCTCTTGGTCGAGAGCTGGGGGTGTTAGAGCTAGTTTATGGCCCTGTCACCAGGCCCACAATTATTTTTCCTTGGCAAAGCCAGGGAGAGAAGTAGTGGCCTGTATTGCCTTAGGTGTATTTTAGCAAGTTTGTTGGATCTTGAGTTAACTCTGACCTGTGGTCTTCTCCTCTTCCCAGTGGAGTGTGGTGAGAATGACCTCCCAGCTTGGGCTCTGAGCTAATGGATTGTACTTGAGAATATGAGTCCTTCGCTCCCTATTAGCTAGGTATTCTGTTATGTCCGTAGCAGACTCTGATTCCCCAGTTGGGGTATGCGAAAGCCCTGTGCTTTGGGAGGGGTCTTGTAGCTCCTAGGGGTTACTTTGACCCTGCTCTTCCTGAGGTTCTGGTAGAAACACAATTTCCTTTGGCTGCAGTGTGGAGCTGAGTTGGGAAAATTCTACACAGCTCAGAGGTTGCTCATCTAGCCACGTGTGGTTGCCCTTCTGATGTGTGTCTCCGCGTGAAACTGGTTGATAGGGGGATCTCCAATTGTGTACCCCTTTTCCACCACTAGACCTCAAGGCGAGGCAGGTGGCCGTCTCTATCCCCAGCAGTCTCCACCGGGGGGATGTTCCCACGGGGAGGGGGGAGTAGTGGCCGCTGGAAGCACTCTTGGGTGGCGCGAAATTCCCTATTGAAGTGGGCAGGATTATGGGGAGCTGCTCTGGTTCAGCCTGTGGCTCTTGAGGTATTTGGTTGTCATGGGAACCAGCAGTTATACCAAATGAGTCACTATGGCCAGCAACCTTCAAAATGAGCGATCTCTGGGGTATAGGAGGGCTGGGACCTGAGGGGCGGGCACTAGGACCGGCACGGAGCGGAGTTGTCGGAGGCCAGAGCCGGGGTAGCAGAACCAGATGGACGAGCTGCAAACTGTTTCCAATACTCAAAGGTCCCACCTCTACAGTTCCGGGATCTCGTCCCACCTGGAACCCACGGATGCCGCTGTCCCTGGCCACCACAGGCAAAGCCTGTCTCGCCCCAGCGGATGAGCCCTGGGCCAGGGCGGGGGGAGCTAGAGACGCGGCTCACGGCTCCGCGCGGGCGGCTGTAAAGATGGCGGCCGCCGCCAGCCTGGCACACAGCCGGGCTCCGATCGCGCCGGGAGCGCAGTTTTTCTCCCGCTCTGCTGGCCGCTGCGGCAGCAGTTGTTAGCAACCTCTAAGGGCGCGTCCCGCTCTCGGTTAAACTCCTGGGCCCAGTCCCGCTGACTTCCAGTGACGCGGTGCCGGCCTGCGGGTTCCCGCGCACTGTCCCGGGAAGCTGAATCTCGGTCCCCGCCCGGTTCCTCCCCAGCCCTCGGCAGTCTCTGTGTATTGCAGCTGCGAGTTGTGTTTGGCTCTCACTACTTCCTCCTCTCCACAGGGTTCGCCGGCCCGAGCAACCGCTCTGTCCCAACTCTGGGCTTGTCCCTGACTGCGTGTATGGGGAGGCGCGTAACCGCTTGGGGGGCAGGTCGCGCTGCGCCGACCTGGCGAGTGCGTCCCTCCCGCGCTCTGGGCTCTATTGTGCTCCGTGCGCCCTCCGATCTTTGTGAAAATTTTGTACCTGTTTTCTTGGGCTGGGCGTTCGGCGCTGTCTCTCTGTCATTCGCAATGCTGTTTTTGGAGTGAGCGGTCCGTGTTCGCCGGCAGCCGCTGGCGTTCTTCACCTCCTTTCCTGGGAGCGGTATGGTGGGAGGACCCTATCACACCGCCATTTTTTCCTATCTGGGATTGTTTTCTGAATTTATTTTTCAAACAGTTCATTGTTATTGTATAGAAACACTACTGATTTTTATATGTTGATTTTGTAATCTGCAATTTTATTCAATTTATCAGTTCTAATAGTTTTTGGTAGAATCTTTAGGGTATTCTATGTATAAATAAGATCCTGCCATCAGCAGACACAGCCAATTTCACTTCTTTCTTTTCTTTATGGATGCTTTTAATTTCTTTTTCTTGACTAATTGCTCTGGCTAGCACTTCCAGTACTATGTTGAATAGAAGTGATGAGAGTGGACATTCTTGTCTTGTTCCTGACCTTACAGGAAAAGCTTTAAGTCTTTCACCATTGAATATAATGTTAGCTTTGGACTTGTCATATATTGCCTTTATTGTGTTGAGGTACATTCCTTCTATACCTATTTTTTTTTTAGAGTTTTTATCACAAACAGATGTTGAATTTTGTCAAATGCTTTTTCTTCATTTATTGAAATGCTTATATGGTTTTTGTTCTTTATTTTGTTAATATAGTGTTTTACATTTCTTAATTTATGTCTATTGAACTATCCTTACATCCCCAGGATAAATCCCACTTGATCACAATGAATGATTTTGAAAAATGTGTTGTTTAATTCAGTTTGCTATTATTTTTTTGAAGATTTTTAAAAATATGTGTTCATCAGAGATATTAGCCTGTAGTTGTTTTTTCTTATTGTGTCCTTGTCTGGCTTTGGTATCAGGATGCTGTGGTTTGAATGTGTCCTCTAATGTTCATGCATTGAAAACTCAACCCCAGTTCCACCAAGAGGTGGAAGCTTTATGAAGTCATGACGTCATGAGGGCAGAGTATTAATGCTGTTATCAGGAGAATGGGTTAGTTATCTTGAAAGTGGGTTCCTGATAAAAGGATGAGTTCAGCCCCCTTTTGCTTTCTTGTAAACTCTTCCATGCACATGTGATGTCTTCTACCATGTTATGATGCAGCAAGAAAACCCTCAAATATGTTGGCGCCTTGATATTGGACCTTCCAGCCTGTAGAACAGTGAGAAATTTCTATTGTTTATAAATTAACCAGTCTGTAATATTCTGTTATAACAACACAAAACAGACTAAGACACAGGGTAATGCTGGCCTTATAAGTTGAGTTTGGAAGTATTCCCTCTTCTTCAACTTTTTGGGAGAGTTTGAGAAATATTGGTATTAATACTTCTTTAAATGTTTGGTAGAATTCAGCAGTGTAGTCATCAGGTCCTGGGCTTTTCTCTAATGTGTGATGTTTTATTACTGATTCAGTCTTCTTACAGATTTTCTATTTCTTTTTGATTCAGTCTTGGTAGGTTGCATATTTCAAGGAATTAATCCATTTCTTCTAGATTGTCCAATTTGTTGGTGTATAGTTGTTTATAGTAGTCTCTTATGATCATGTGTATTTGTGTGGTATCAGTTGTAATGCCTTTTCTTTCATTTCTAATTTCGTTTGAATCTTCTCTCTTTTTTCCTTGTTAGTCTAGATAAATGTTTGTCAATTTTGTTTATCCAGCCAAAAAAAACCAACTTTTAGTTTTGTTGAACTTTTACATTGTTTTTCTAGTTTTGAATTTGTTTATTTCTGCTCTGATCTTTGTTATTTCCTTCCTTCCACTATGTTTGGGCTTACTTTGTTCTTTTTCTAGTTTCTTCAGGTGTAATGTTAGGTTGTTTACTTGAGATCTTCTTTGATGTAGGTGTTTATTGCTATAAACTTCTCTCTCAGGACTGCTTTTGCTGCATCCCATAAGTTTAGGTATGTTGTGTTACCATTTTTATTTGTCTCAAAATATTTTATTAATAAATTTTTTTAAAAAATTTCTTCTTTGACTCATTGGTTGTTTGGAAGCATGTTGTTTAATATCTACATATTTGTGTGTTTTCCAAGATTCCTCTTGTTATTGATTTCTAATTTCATGCTATTGGGGTTTGAAAAGATACTCAATAAGATTTCAAATTTCTTATATTTGTTAAGACTCTTTTGTGGCTTAACATATGATCTGTCCTGGAGAATGTTCTTTGTGCACTTGAAAAGAATATGTATTCTGTTACTGATGAATGGCCAACAGATATATGAAAAAAGCTCACCATCTCTAAATATCAGGGAAATGCCAATTAAAATCACCATGAAATACCACCTCACAGCTGTCATTAATAGAATTGCTATTATCAAAAAGATGAAGGATAAGTGTTGGCAAGGATGTGGAGAATGGAAACCCTTGAACACTGTTGATGGGAATGTACATTAGTACAGTCACTTTGGAAAATACTATGGAGTTCCTCAAAAAACTATATGTAGGATTACCATATGATCAAGCAACCCCACCTTGGTTATATATCCAAAGGAATTGAAATCCATATGTGGAAGAGATATCTGCACCCCCATTTTTATTTCAACATTATTTACATTAGCCAAGGTGCAGAAGTAAACTAGATGTCCATCAATGTATCCATTGATGAATGGATAAAGAAAATGTAGTATATATATAAAATGGAATACTGTACAGCTTTAAAAAGAAGAGAATTCTGTTATTTGCAGCAACATGGATAAAATTGGAGGACACAATGCTAAGTAAAATAAGCCAGGTACCGAAGGACAAATACTGTATTATCTCACTTATATGTGGAATCTAAAAATGTTGATCTCATAAAAACAGAAACAGGATTGTAGTTATCTGAGGCTGTGGTGGGATGGGGAGGGCTGGGGAAAGTAAAGATGTTCATCAGAGGGTACAAAGTCTCAGTTACACTGGAGAAACAAGCTTTGATCATCTGTTATACTGTATGGTGACCACAGTTAATAATAATGTATTATATACTTCAAAATTGCTAAAAGAATGAATTTTTAATGTTCTCAACACACACAAAAAGAAATTGTGGAGGTGATGGATAAGTTAATTAGCTTGATTGAATCATTATACAACATATACATAGATCAAAACATCACATTGTATCCCATAAATATACACAATTATTATTTGCCAATTAAAATGGTTAATTTAAAAATTTAAAAAGTAAAATGTTTAACTTGTAACTGCTTTACTGTTAAATTTAACATTATATGCTTCCTGTCTTTTTAGTTGGTTAATTTCCATTTTTACTTGATGTAGAGGAAATACTAATATGTATTATATGTGTGTTGTCTTTTCCTATAATATCCAAGAGGAGATGATCATCCACACAACCAAGAAGAGATCTGTTCTCCAAAATATGACATATTCTAGAAATCTCTTGGAGATCCAGGGCTCAAATATAGACGTTATAAATCTGAAAATGTGGAATGGACTCATGGATTTACATTTTTAATTTGCTTTCCCTGATAATTAGTGATAGTGAGCATGTTTTCATATGTTTATTGGCAATTTGTGTATCTTCTTTTAAAAAATGTCTGTTCATGACATTTGCCCACTTTTTAATGGGATTATTTGTTTTTTTCTTTCTGATTGGTTTGAATTCCTTGTAGATTCTGGATATTAGTCATTTGTCAGATGTATAGTTTACAAATTTTTTTGCCATTCTGTAGGTTATCTATTTACTCTCTTGATTATTTCTTTTGCTGTACGGAAGCTTTTTAGTTTAATTAAGTCCCATTTATTTATGTTTGCTTAGGTTGCATTTGCTTTTGGGGTCTTAGTCATAAATTCTTTGCATAGGCCAAAGTCCAGAAGAGAGTTTTTCCTAGTTTTTTTCTATAATTTTTATTTTTTCAGGTTTTAACTGAAATTAACTATTATTAATTAATAATAATAATAAATTAATAAATAATATAATTATATATTATTATATATAATAATATAATATAAAAATAATTAATTAATATAAATTAATTAACTCCATCTTGAGTTAATTTTTGTATATGGTGAGAGGGATCCAGTTTCATTTCTTCCACATGTGGCTATCCAATTTTTGCAGCATCACTTATTGAATAGGGTGTTCTTTCCCCAGTGTATGTTTTTGAGTGCTTTGCTGAAGATCAGTTGGCTTTATTTCTGGGTTCTCTATTCTGTTCCATTGATCTATGTGTCTACTTTTATACCAGTACAATGATGTTTTGGTTACTATCCCCTTATAGTATAACTTGAAGTCAGGTAATGTGATGTTTCCAGTTTTGTTATTTTTTGCTTAGAATTCCTTTGGCTATTTGGGCTCATTTTTGGTTCCATATGAATTTTAAGATTCTTTTTTTCTAATTCTGTGAAAAATGATGTAGGTATTTTAATAAGAGTTGCATTGAATGTGTAGATTTCTCGGGGCAGTGTGCTCATTATTGCAATATTGATTCTTTCTATCTGTGAACATGGGATGTTTTTCCATTTGTTGTGTCTTCTATGATTTCTTTAATCAGTGTTTTGTAGTTCTCTTTGTAAAGATCTTTCACTTCCTTTCTTAAGTATATCCCTAGGTTTTTTTCTTTTTTGTAGCTATTGCAAATGGAATTGAATTCTTGATTTGATTCTTAGCTTGGTCATTGTTGTGTATAGCAGTGCTGATTTGTGTACATTGATGTTGTAACCTGAGACTTTACTGAATTCATTTATCAAATATAGTGTCAGGTCCAGCCTCTTGGAGGACTGTTGTCCTGGTTCTTTGGCTCCTTGCTTGGAAGACTCGCAAGCGGGCTGGTGTGACGGAGTGATCGCAGACAGGAAGCAATTCCACAAAAACACCTTTTATTGCAGAAAGAAGGAAGCTACAAAAGTGAAAATATGTTCCGGAGAGAGGATGCCTCACTCCCACTGTACATAACCTGTTCTGATCACTGGCTGCACAGGTGTTCCTGATCCAATCGCTGCCCAGGTCCACCCATGCTGATGTTTCACACATGAAGGCTTAATCACGCCTATCGGATTCACAGGACTCACTCACAAATGAATTTTGATGTTAA